>OX336388.2:1009366871-1010616871 GCA_946902985.2 Meconema thalassinum
CTCAAACCTCAGCCTAGGCCTCGTTTATTTCGTTACCTAAACTGAACTGGCTTATCCCTCCCTATATTATTCTGCTAAGGTCCCATTCCAGTTTTGTACCGAAAATAAGGTCCCATTAACCCCAACCTACACATATGGGGTACCTACAGGTTCAGCATAAACCAATGCGTAAGCGAAACTCACTCACTTACTCTTTAAATGCCTCACAATTAAATAAATACCTTAAAACATGTATATTTACAATGAAATAATGAAAGAATGCAACACGGTAACCATGGTAACAGAATCTCACAGGTCCATCTATTTCTGTAAAACGCAATGCAATTCCAATTATTACATTACTGTGAAAGTTTCCAGACGGTTATAAGGTTATCACGGAACCAAATTAAGCTGTAAAATTCATCAATAAATACAGTATAATGCGCTTAAGGGGGTCAAGGGGCACTCTAGAATTTTTTCACGCAATGTTCACGCGCGAGTGTGGTACGAAAGGTCTTTTTCACCCGACTATAAAGGCCCTTAAATTAACAGTGTCTGTGATATTTCCAGACAACTAACTTCGCTGTGATATACCTATGAAGGAATGACAAACCCCTAACCACTGCACCAGTAGCTGAATTGATAAAGTCTGATTATTCATACCAAGGATAAATCAGTCATGGCATTCATGATAGAGATTTTGCTAAGTGTACTCTTTACAACTAGAATATTCGCGGTCGAAGCCACGACGGGTAATGCTAGTTTATTAAAATATCGTGCAATGAAAACAATAATGCCACACCCATTCAGTTCACATGCCTTAATATTTTAAATTTATTTAATACACATTCGTGAATATAATGGCAGGCCAACTTGTATATCAGTAATTATTTGCCTATTATAGTATTTGGTATATGTTAAGAATACAGTGGTGGGTGTCTGGTTGCCTGAAATCCCACAACAATTACAGGTTATAAAAACTGCATACCGGCATAATACATTCGTTTCCCAAGTGCTCGTTTTACGCCATTTGACATGATTTTCGAGTGTGACGAAAAGTATTGTGACTGACGTACATTTCACGCTAGCCAGCGAAGAACAAATATTTCTTGATTTCCATCGACATATCGTACAACTTCGTACTATACAGTACATGTTCACGATTCTTTTACTAGTAATCATACTTAAATCCCATTAATAATAAGAAGTTCTGTGTCGAACTAAAGAGCCTACTTTTCTTAAAATTTAAGATTCATGCCAATGATTAATCTATATGGATCTATCTAGAATAATGACGAAATTAAGTTGGTAATATCACAATTTCTAATTAGTTCGAAATACTGTATACCTGGCATAATGTAGCCTAATAGAGAACTACAGTTGGCAGCCCTGGTGACTGAATATATTCTTAGTTCCATCTCTTAAGGTACAGAATACAAAATTTGGTTGAAGTCCAATGGATGGCACGGACGTTACATGCAGTTAAACATTGGATCTAACAGTGCGCGTAAAATCATGTTGGCAACAATGACATACATGTATTGGTCAGAAATAATCTGAAATAATATGATCTATTGTTGTGTTAATTTTGAATGAAATCCATTAGTTAGTATAGACGTTGCATGCATTTTAAAATTTGACCTATCAGCAGGCTTAGAATCATGTTGGCAGCACTCAGTTACTCCAAATTAATCTAGAATGCCAGGTACTATACGTGTGCAAAGTTTAGAGCTATTGGCTTGCATACTTTCTGATATATTGATATTATGGTAACAAAAAAAAGACAGCATTTATTAACAGTTGGCAGCCCTGGTTACTCTTAAGAATCGGCATAGTCATATCTGTTATGGTACACATAGCACATACAAAATTTGGTTGAAATCCAAACCCAAAGTTACATGTATTTAAAGTTGGAATCTCAGCAGGCATAGAATCATGTTGGTAGCACTGACGTTTATAAGTTACTCCAAATTAATATAGAATGCCAGGTACTATACGTGTGCGTAGTTTAAAGCTGTCGGCTTGCATACTTTCTGATATATGGGTATTTGGATTTTAAAAAAATGAGAGCATTTAATAACAGTTGGAAGCCCTGGAGGCTCTTAAGAATACGCTCAGTCATATCTGTTTATGTACATATAGCACATACGGAATTTGGTTGAATTCCAATTGATAGTGTAGAAGTTATATGCATTTAATATTGGATCTATCAGCAGGCTTATAATCATTTTGGCAACACTGCCATGTATGACCGCCTGGAAATTAAACTGCAATATTATTATCTATACGTGTGCCAATTTTGAAATAGCTCCCATTCATACCTTCCAAGATATCCAACATGGAGCTCAAATTTCAATTGCGATTTTTCAGCAGTTGGTAGCACTGACATAAATTTCAAATATGGCCGTGAGATATTCAGGTAAAGATCTTTACTCCTACCAAATTTTGTTTCGATTGCTGCAGCCGTTTAGGAGTTGATAGGGGGGTGGGGGGGCACACATACAGCCAGCCAGCCAGACAGACAGACACACATTTTCCCGATCTCATAAGTCTACTTTTTCCTCATTTTTGCAAAATGTGAAAAGTAGGCTAAAAATGTACTGTAAGTCTATGGTCGGCTCCATTTAACGCTGGAGCCGGGGTGGTATGGGGCCGTGGTAAGAGCTTCAACTCTCCGCTGACAGGGCGTCTCCTTATTACAGGCCGGACGTTTGTTTTAGAAGATTGCCCTTGACCTTGAAGCTTGCGGGTGAGCCTGTACACAGTCACTCTCTAGCCCTATCGCTTCACATTTGTCACCAGCGCTTTGATGTAATAGAATTCCGGGCTTGAGAACGTGACGACACCACCCTGCAGACAGTACAGTCCACGTCGAAGTATTGTGTGACGCGGAAGTACATGTTTCCTAGTTACGAACAGAACGTCATTATATTTTCCAATGACTGTACTTCAGCTTTGCCAATCATCTGGCCACAAGGGACAGCTGACAATAACACAGGTACTGTAGTAACTCGCCTCCAGGCTTCCATTAAGATTGTTCACTCGTCTAAAACAAACATTCGACCTGTACTCCTTGGGCCCTTTAGACAGGTAGCACTGATGAGGATGCAGCCAGCGGCTGCCCGGTTATATTTTCGTACTCTGACGTAATCTGGCTGCATGTCGTGTAACCCCTGTGAAAATCTGTTATTAGATATCCCCTTCATCGCTAGTGTATGCGGGACACTTATAAGTAGAAAGTACGGGGCAAAAGACCCACCCGATACAATAAGATGAAAATGAAAATCCACAGCCTGCCAGACAGACAGACACACATTTTCCCGATCTCATAAGTCTACGTTTTCCTCATGAAGCCCCCATCTAGCGGCGAGGATATGAACTGTGCCGGCAGCCGAGGCCTGACGCACTCCTCTGGGGCAATGATTAAATGAATGACATATGAAATGAAATGATAGTGGAGAGTGTTGCTGGAATGAAATTTTGACAAGGAAAACCGGAGTACCCGGAGAAAAACCTGTCTGCCTCCGTTGTGTCCAGCACAGATCTCACATGGAGTGACCGGGATTTGAACCACGGACCCAGCGGTGAGAGGCCGGCGTCCTGCCGCCTAAGCCACGGAGGCTTACCACCCGATACAATAAAATGAGTCGCCTCCGTAGCGTAGCGGTCAGCATGCTTAGCTGCCGCCCCGGAGGTCCTGGGTTCGATTCCCGGCTCTGCCACGAAATTTGAAAAGTGGTATGAGGACTGGAACGGGGTCTACTCAGCCTCGGGTGGTCCAAATGAGTAGAGGGGGTTCGATTCCCACCTCAGCCATCCTCGAAGTGGTTTTCCGTGGTTTCCCACTTCGTCTTCGGGCAAATTCCAGGATGGTACTGCCCCCGTAATTGAATTATATCGAGACCACGGTGGCTATATTGGAAAATATAAGGAGAGTTATGGCTGTCATAGTTATGACGTGGGTAGTCATGACGTAAGCACGGATGACGCAAACGTTATGCCAGCAGGCTACTTGAGCTGAGATTCTCAGTGACGTCAGCATTTAGTCGAGAATGTTCCAAGATGTACGACGCAGTCGCAGGAAACGAGGAATTCTGCTGAGGAAGAAACTATGCTATTGGAGGGGAGGCTTGAACCAATAAACGATAGTTTCAAGGAAGACGGAGATTGCTGAAACTATGGGATTTTTATTACTTTTGGAATGCAGAATTGTGGAAATCCATTTGCAGTAGAGGCATTGATTTGGAATTTTGGTGAAATTTATTTTCAGTTTTTGAATTTTGAAAATCCGTCATGTATTAACGAAGTTGGAACTTTTAGCGATGACGCAGTATCACGCTATGGAAGGGATGGAAACGCCCCTCATGAAGTTCATAAAAGGGCTTGCGCAGAAGAGAGGAGTCTCATTCTCCGATCATTCTCAGATCTCATTCTCAGATCATCGAAGTCTAATTGTGAAAGTTCTTTCTTATATAGTCATATATAGTGAAAAGTGTGAAAAGAGTCGTCTTTATAAACGCGTGGTAAAGCCACTGCATTAACGAGATCCAAGTCAAACTAGGTGAAGTTAAAACGGACCTTAGAATGCCTCTACAAGTTTAGCTTTGAATAGTTAGCGGTCGCCGATACGCTAATTCGATTGTGCAGTGCTACATGAAGTAATATAGAAAAGCTGAACAATTTCGAGCGATTAGTTTGAAAGATATTAGCAAGTTTCGACGACAGACAAAAGTGATTATCTCGCCACCTGAGAAGCACTATTGTATCGCCAGAATTTACGCCACGGCTGTCGCTGCTAGTGAAATAGGGAGACGTCAGATTCCTTTTGTTACACAACACTACAGTATAATGGAGCAATTTAATAAGGCAGTTTGTTCTTCTAATACTACAACCGAAGAGCTGATGGAAGGCTAACGGACTTAATGCAATTGGGACATATTTCAACGGAGTAAGATAGCAATATGGAACTTCGCTAATTGCTATTCCACACAAGCGAACATGTGGTGAATAACATCTACACCCATGTTTCGTGATTAAAGGCTGATTACTATCCAACAGCAATGGAATCCATTACATACTCATTGAATACGAATATTTCTTCGGAAATTTCTACAAAAACTTCATGGCGATTGTCTACTGGAACTTCAGGGAATTTTTCAAGAGAGGTCAGGGTTATCCCGACGCACAAAGAAGATTATTGCCGGAAGGATGTCTATTCGTCTTCTTGGAGCAGAGCGATTTACGGAGAAGGAAGCAGTTCGATTCTCCGAGGATGCTGTTTCCTATTTCGAGGATGGAGCTCAGCTTTAACTTGGTGAAATGGATCCATCAGCAGTCTTCTTTGAGGAATTTTCCTCTGGAACGTCAATCGGCAGATAAGGTAGTCGTGAACGTTTATTGTATTTGAGTTTCATAATGATGTTTGAGCAACCATTTTTCCCATATTTTTGTCCTCATGTATTTTGCCCTATTTTCTTGTTGAGATTCATATTCTCAGTACATCTTGATGAGTTATGCCTTTTTCGACGATTTATTAAGACATTGTTATGTCATGGGCATAGTTAAATGATTTTGGATCAGTTGAGACTGATATTTAGATTTTTCAGTAATTAATATTTTTGTAGTCACGATTTGACTGTAAGTTAATGATTTTTATGGCAGATTTAAATTCAGACAGCGTGTCTCTTTATCAAAGTAATTCTACCCCAGTTTAATTACTTTGACCAATTTTCTGTCATCATCAAGAAGGAAGAACATTTAAATGATTTTAGAGCGTTAAAATCTCTTGCGTTGTCGACGATCTTGGAAATACTAGTCGTTATTTGAATTGATTGCAACACAGACATTTATCGTCAGTTATGAACGATCATTGCATCATAGACATTTTTGTGAAAGATCAACTTTAATAATGAATTATTGAATGCATTAAAGTCAAGAATTTTTGTTAGGTGTTTTTCTCAATTAGAGATTTTATAACGATGTTTGCATTCCCCAGTCTAATTGGATTCTATTCGACTACTTTGCAGTTTTAGTTGCACTTTATTTGATGATAGTATTTTTATACTACAATTCTTTTAAGATGTTAATCTTAAATTTTGATAGACCAGACAGGCGTATATAAGCGTATTCACTATTAAATTTGTTTGTGATTGGCAAATTTTGACTTCAATTCGATTCATGAATGAAATCCACGAAGGTTAAATAAAAACAGTTTTGAAACAATTAATGATTATAAGAATTTTTAAGTGGAACTATGGATGTATAATCGCTAGTACAGCGCATGTGTTGAGAGTCGCTGATATATAATGCCCTTGAATATGAAGGAGGTTCCCACAGGAGTTAATGTTAAAGAATTATTTGTGGAAGTTTTGTAAGTTCGGTGGAAGTTTTAATGCCATATAGATTAATATATGATGAATTTTGGGCTTAATTATAATGCAGTTGTGCATTATTGTGTTAGCGAAGTATTTTCCGCTGGAGTGAATTGTCATAGTTCGTTGAAAATTAATCAAGTGAATTTACTGTTATAATTAACAAGAGTTTTGAAAGAATTTGAGATAAGATTTTGAATTAAGATTACCGTCACAAATAATTATTAAAACCTTTATTAAACCAGATTGTGACATTAATATGTATAACTAACCTTCATTGGTCGATTATATTAAACACGATTAGGAAATTACCAACCGGATGAACCTGTGGTTAATGTATTTCTGAAATTAATAATCTAAATAATTTCAATGTTAATATTGTAAATAATTGCTGTAAATATTTTTGAAAATAATGTGGAACGAAAGTGATGTTAAAGGCGTGTTTAAAATTATTTGTATTGTCTTTGACAAATATTATAAACAATTTCTAATTGTTATAAATAATTTATGTGATTTTGTTATAAACATTTAAGAGCTTATTAAACATTTGGATGAGAACTTAACAAGTTCAGGAATTATCATAATAATCCAGTAGGATGTGAGTGAAGTATTTGAAAGGATTGCGTAAATATATATTTGAAGTTGTCCTGCGGACATTTAAAGCCTGAGAGAGAGCTGTATTCTTACGTAACGTAGCATGTGAGAAGGGAGTCCATTTGACAAAGTATGCGACAGGTTGGAGGGTAGCTTGCAGCTGTCCCAACAACTGGTTATCAGCGGGTGAGGTCGTCCACACTCTGGCCTTGCGACTATAAATACAATTGTCATGTTTATTAAAAGGAAACCAAATGCTCTATATATGTCTCGTCCTCACTTCCTTTCCAATCCAATTGTGTTATGAATATTACGTTATTTGGAGCTCGTGGGAGCTAATATGTTTTATATCATGTTGTATGATAACTTTGCAAGTCCTACAGGAGGACGTAGTCAGATTGACTTGGGCTACTGATAGCCACGTGTATTTTGTTGTGTTATTAAAATCATACCCTTTATTAGAAATAAAGCTTTTGTACAGTTCAAAGTTCTCGTCTTCGTCTTGGTTCATTTTTAAATGTCATGGTGGAAGTTATTGTGTGAACAGACTTTAGTGATCCTGTTGTCAACTCAAACCCCGAGATTATTTTTAAGAGGTAAGTAACGGTAAGTATGAACCCCCGTCTATTTTGGTGTGTTCCACAATGATTTCTGTTAACTTCTGTGCTCTTATCTCGATAGTATCTGTCAGTGCCATTTTCATTGATGTAGCTGAGCCGGTGCGATTGATCGTTGGCAATCCGATTGAGGGGGCGGATATCTGACAGCCTACTATCCGGGTAAACGGGGACAGTAAGATTGGCGACCCTAGAACGTTGGGGCTCGATTCAACATAACTGGATTACCAGGTTGAACGCGAGTATGATTGACAAACCTAACACGTGAGGTTCGATTAGACTCAAATAAAGAGGTTGATTCTTTGTTAGATGTCTAGGCCAATTGTAGTATTTAAGAGTGTGATTATATAGGAATTAAATGTTGTATTGTATTAGGAAAATTACACTCAGAAAAGATCAGATCTTATACAACTTGAGAGAGGTTAAATAGGCTGGAAACTTAGAAAAATCGCCTATGATCTGGAATCTTATTTTATTTGACCGGCTTATGACATTTTAGTCATATAAAAGATAAAATTAAATTATTTGGATTGTAAATGTAAAATTATTTGTGTTAGGATATTTTAAAATGAGCCAGGGAAATTTGAACATGTACTTGAGTTTGTTTCAACATGAAGTATCTTCGAAAGTTAATTATAAGGTAGTTATAAGTTAGATTTAAAACAGAAAATTGATCAAATTTATATATGGTGAAAAGTGTTGCTCAAATGTTGTTATTTTGCTCTATTGATGTATGTCCCTACAGCAGTCTATTTTTGAATAATATTGTAATGGCAGATGAAAGTTTGAGGTTGATGCTAGAGGAGATGTCTGCTAACATGAATCGCAGTATGAAGCAGATGCTGAATGAAAGCATGAAGGAGAATGTTAGTAATTTGTCTGCTAATTTGAATGCAAGAATGGAGGAGGAGAATGCTAGTAATTTGAATGCAAGAATTGAGGAGAATGCTAGTAATATGTCTGCTAATTTGAATAGTAGTATGAAGGAGATGGAAGCTAGGAATACTAGTCGAATGGAGGAGAATATGAAGGTTCTTCATACTAGTGCTGCTAATTTAGAGGATAATATGTCGCGTTTACAGATTAATACCCAAGGAATTGAGAATACTGTAAGTGACATCCGCACAAATGTGTCAGATGTTAAAAATGATGTGTCTAAGGTACAGAAAGACCTTACAATGTTAAATCTAGATGTAGCTAATGTCCGAGGGGATATTTCTTGTGCTAGAGCCGAAGTAGTTGTTGTCAAAAATGATGTTGCGACTGTCCAAGACAAGGTCGAGGAAGTCCAAAAAGAAATTCAAAATGCTAGAACTGATGTATCCAATGTTCAGGTAGATATTAATAACATTCGTGCGGATATAACTGAGGTACAAAGTGACATAACTAAGATTCAGGTAGAGGTCAACACAGTTTTCGTAGATATGACTAAAGTCCAAACTGATGTAAATAAAGTCAGGGAAGAGATAGAAAACTCGAAAACCCTTTGTACGCGTAATATAACTGCATTAGCGACTAGACTAGTTGATGAGTCAGTTAGAACGACAACGTCTTTAGCAGATTTGAAGTATGATTTAGAGGTCATGAGAACCCAGGTATTAGACCATAATAGATTATTAAAACAGGATATCGAAGTAGACATAGCAGAAATGTTAACAGCAAACGTAGCAGTCTGGAAAGACGAGTGGAATAAGTCAAGTGGGGAACATGTAACCCAAATTCAGGAAAGGATTGAAAGAAAACTTGCCAGTACTCAGATAGAAATTAACAAAGAAGTAGTACAGATTAGGAAAGATTTAAGCGTCAGGATAAATTCGCTATCCGAAAAACAAGTTGACGATAGAACACAGCTAGATCAGGATATGCAAACATTAAAATCTACATTAGAGGAACAGATGCATAAAGTTGTCTCTGATGTAAATGAAACGACGAGCAAACTGCAAAATTTAAAGTTAGGAGAGGCTAATCTAATGGAGAACTACAAAGAAGAGATAATCAAGAAAGTCTTAACGGAAATCACTGACAAGGATACAGAAGGCTTAGCTTGCGAATTGAATTATGCCAGAAGATATAACCTAGATCCAGAAGAGAGAGACGTGACTCCTGAAGAACGTATATCCAGATTCAGAGAGGAGGATGACGAGAGGAATATGGAACCTGAGTGGAACTATCGAGATAGTGGGAAAAACTATCCGGATTCATATCCGAGGAACGTAACGGTCATCAGGAATTTCGAAGATAAACCGCAAAAATTCAGTAACACTGATAGTTTGACGCCTATAGAGTATGTAAGGAATCTCAAAGATTATTTAATCGAAGCTCACATTCCCAGAGAGAGAGAGATGAAGATAGTAGAGAGATATCTGATTGGAGGACCCCTCGAATGGTTTCGCGCATTTAGATACACATTCAGTAACTTTGACGAGTTTGCAGAGGCATTAATCAAACGATTTTGGTCCATAGAAGCGCAGAATTCGTTAAGAGCGGAGGTGTATTCAAGAAAATACTCAGGTACTCTTCCAACACGGTACGCTGATTTCTTTACGAGTCAATTGTCCCGCTTGAGATTCTTACAACCCCCATTGTCCACGGAGCAACTAATTGATGCGACTTCATCTAGGAAGAAACCCAGAAAGGCCGTGGGATAATCTTTTCAACCACATACCTAGAGATCCCGACATAGGAAGGCAGCAGAGGATTGACAAGGCGAAGGAACAACTCCAGAAAGCAGCAGAGAAACAATTGAAAAGAGTAGCTGGAAAACGTTTTGGTACACCTTTACAAGTTGGAAATCTTGTATTATTACGCAGACCTGTCAAGGCTGATATGACCAAGAAAATATACCCCAAATTTGGATTAGTGTTCCTGGGGCCGTTTAGGATTACGAACGCTTATGGAAACAACTGTTATGAACTCTACGATGATGAGAATAATGTCGTTTACGGCAAGTTCAAAGCTGGAAATTTAAAAAGATACTATCCTAGAGTAGGCCAGTAATAATTCAATTTCGTGTTCAAGAGAGTTGAAGTACTTGTAACACTGAGTTTAAAAACAATTTGCAACTGTTTTTAAAACGTGGTGAGAGGAGAATGCCCCCGTAATTGAATTATATCGAGACCACGGTGGCTATATTGGAAAATATAAGGAGAGTTATGGCTGTCATAGTTATGACGTGGGTAGTCATGACGTAAGCACGGATGACGCAAACGTTATGCCAGCAGGCTACTTGAGCTGAGATTCTCAGTGACGTCAGCATTTAGTCGAGAATGTTCCAAGATGTACGACGCAGTCGCAGGAAACGAGGAATTCTGCTGAGGAAGAAACTATGCTATTGGAGGGGAGGCTTGAACCAATAAACGATAGTTTCAAGGAAGACGGAGATTGCTGAAACTATGGGATTTTTTTTACTTTTGGAATGCAGAATTGTGGAAATCCATTTGCAGTAGAGGCATTGATTTGGAATTTTGGTGAAATTTATTTTCAGTTTTTGAATTTTGAAAATCCGTCATGTATTAACGAAGTTGGAACTTTTAGCGATGACGCAGTATCACGCTATGGAAGGGATGGAAACGCCCCTCATGAAGTTCATAAAAGGGCTTGCGCAGAAGAGAGGAGTCTCATTCTCCGAACATTCTCAGATCTCATTCTCAGATCATCGAAGTCTAATTGTGAAAGTTCTTTCTTATATAGTCATATATAGTGAAAAGTGTGAAAAGAGTCGTCTTTATAAACGCGTGGTAAAGCCACTGCATTAACGAGATCCAAGTCAAACTAGGTGAAGTTAAAACGGACCTTAGAACGCCTCTACAAGTTTAGCTTTGAATAGTTAGCGGTCGCCGATACGCTAATTCGATTGTGCAGTGCTACATGAAGTAATATAGAAAAGCTGAACAATTTCGAGCGATTAGTTTGAAAGATATTAGCAAGTTTCGACGACAGACAAAAGTGATTATCTCGCCACCTGAGAAGCACTATTGTATCGCCAGAATTTACGCCACGGCTGTCGCTGCTAGTGAAATAGGGAGACGTCAGATTCCTTTTGTTACACAACACTACAGTATAATGGAGCAATTTAATAAGGCAGTTTGTTCTTCTAATACTACAACCGAAGAGCAGATGGAAGGCTAAAGGACTTAATGCAATTGGGACATATTTCAACGGAGTAAGATAGCAATATGGAACTTCGCTAATTGCTATTCCACACAAGCGAACATGTGGTGAATAACATCTACACCCATGTTTCGTGATTAAAGGCTGATTACTATCCAACAGCAATGGAATCCATTACATACTCATTGAATACGAATATTTCTTCGGAAATTTCTACAAAAACTTCATGGCGATTGTCTACTGGAACTTCAGGGAATTTTTCAAGAGAGGTCAGGGTTATCCCGACGCACAAAGAAGATTATTGCCGGAAGGATGTCTATTCGTCTTCTTGGAGCAGAGCGATTTACGGAGAAGGAAGCAGTTCGATTCTCCGAGGATGCTGTTTCCTATTTCGAGGATGGAGCTCAGCTTTAACTTGGTGAAATGGATCCATCAGCAGTCTTCTTTGAGGAATTTTCCTCTGGAACGTCAATCGGCAGATAAGGTAGTCGTGAACGTTTATTGTATTTGAGTTTCATAATGATGTTTGAGCAACCATTTTTCCCATATTTTTGTCCTCATGTATTTTGCCCTATTTTCTTGTTGAGATTCATATTCTCAGTACATCTTGATGAGTTATGCCTTTTTCGACGATTTATTAAGACATTGTTATGTCATGGGCATAGTTAAATGATTTTGGATCAGTTGAGACTGATATTTAGATTTTTCAGTAATTAATATTTTTGTAGTCACGATTTGACTGTAAGTTAATGATTTTTATGGCAGATTTAAATTCAGACAGCGTGTCTCTTTATCAAAGTAATTCTACCCCAGTTTAATTACTTTGACCAATTTTCTGTCATCATCAAGAAGGAAGAACATTTAAATGATTTTAGAGCGTTAAAATCTCTTGCGTTGTCGACGATCTTGGAAATACTAGTCGTTATTTGAATTGATTGCAACACAGACATTTATCGTCAGTTATGAACGATCATTGCATCATAGACATTTTTGTGAAAGATCAACTTTAATAATGAATTATTGAATGCATTAAAGTCAAGAATTTTTGTTAGGTGTTTTTCTCAATTAGAGATTTTATAACGATGTTTGCATTCCCCAGTCTAATTGGATTCTATTCGACTACTTTGCAGTTTTAGTTGCACTTTATTTGATGATAGTATTTTTATACTACAATTCTTTTAAGATGTTAATCTTAAATTTTGATAGACCAGACAGGCGTATATAAGCGTACTAGCAGGTACCCGCGGCTTCGCTCGCGTCATAGTCGTGTCATATTGTTCTTCAATGAAATGCAGGTTTAACCCCGTTCACACCCCTTTAGAACTTGAATATCCAAAAATCCCTCCTTAGTAGACTTTTTCGACGCACAACAAACATAATCCCAAAATATCATTCTTCTAACTTTAATAGTTTTGGTTGGTCGATGAGAGTGAATATCCAAAATTCCTTCCTTAGTGGACGTTTTTCTTCCAGAATTTCACCTCTCCCCATGAGCCCCTTAAATTGGATATGAAAATACGGTCGAACACCTATTTATTAAATTATTTATTTATTTATTATTATTAAGCTGATTGTTTTCCTCTGAGTTTCAAACTCCTCGCGTATGTCGTTTAGGAGATGCACGCTCCGTTAGGAATCCTTCAACCCCCACTTTTCACCCCTTTACTCTTAATATACACTACATCGAAAAATCTTTAGACATGTGTCAGCTTATTTTTAATGATTGGTTTATATGCCAAGTTTAAAATCCCGAAATGAAACCACTCGTGAGATATTGTTATTCAATGAAATGCAGGTTTACCCCCTTAACACCCATTTAGAACCTGAATATACAAAAATCTTTCCTTAGTGGACGTTTTCGACATACAATGAACATATCCCCAAAATTTCATGTTTCTAACTTCTATAATTTTGGCTGGGCGATGATGAGTGAGTGAGTCAATCAGGTCATTTTCTTTCAATTATTTTTACCAGAATTTTACCCCTCCCCATGGGCCCCTTAAATTGAATTTATGAAGAAACGCTCGAACACCTATTAACTTATTTTTAAGCTGTCTTTTTCCCCTGAGTTTGATGAGTGAGTGAGTTAGTCAGTCAGTTAGGACACTTTCTCTCCTTTTTCCCCCAGAATTTCACCCCACACCATCGGTCCCTTAAGTTGAATTTATGAAAAAACGTTCGAACACCGATTTACTTAATTTTTTAGCTGATTTTTTCCGCTGAGTTTCAAACTTCTCACCTATGTCTTTTAAGAGATACACGCTCCGTTAGGAAACCTTCAACCCCCACTTTTCACCCCTTTCACCTTATAATATAGACCACATCGAAAAACCCTTAGACACATGTCTGCTTATTTTTAATGATTAGTTAATGTGCCGAGTATCACATCCACAAATGAAACCACTCGTGATATATTGTTATTCAATAAAATGCAAGTTCAACCCCCTTAAGACCCCTCTAGAACCTGAATATCCGAAAATCCTCCCTTAGTGTACGGTTTTGACATACAACGAACATATCCCCAAAATGTCATGTTTCTAACTTCATTCATTTTGGCTGGGCGATGATGAGTGAGTGAGTGAGTGAGTGAGTCAGGACATTTTCTTTCATTTCTTTTTCTCCAGAATTTCACCCCTCCCTATGAACCCCTTAAATTTGATTTATGAAAAAGAAACTGTCGACCACTTATTTACTTATTTTTAAGCAGCTTTCACTCCCTGAGATTGAAGAGTGAGTGAGTCAGTCAATCAGTTAGGACACTTTCTTTCCTGTCCCCCCCCCCAGAATTTCACCCCTTCCCATGCAGGTTCAACCCCCTTAAGACCCCTCTAGAACCTGAATATCCGAAAATCCCTCCTTAGTGTACGGTTTTGACATACAACGAACATATCCCCAAAATGTCATGTTTCTAACTTCATTAATTTTGGCTGGGCGATGAGTGAGTGAGTGAGTGATTGAGTCAGGACATTTTCTTTCATTTTTTTTCTCCAGAATTTCACCCCTCCCCATGATCCCCTTAAATTTGATTTATGAAAAAGAAACTGTCGACCACTTATTTACTTATTTTTAAGCAGTTTTCACTCCCTGAGATTGAAGAGTGAGTGAGTCAGTCAATCAGTTAGGACACTTTCTTTCCTGTCCCCCCCCCCCCAGAATTTCACCCCTTCCCATGGGCCCCTTAAATTGGATTTATGAAAAAAATAACGGTCAACACCTATTTACTTATCTTTTAGGCTGATGTTTTTCCGCTGATTTCAAACTCCTCCCCTATGTCGTTTAGGAGATACACTCTCCGCTAGGAATCCTTCAACCCCCACTTTTCACCCCTTTCACCTCATAATATACACCACATCGAAAAACCCTCAGACACGTGTCTTCTTATTTTTAATGATCAGTTTATATGCCGAGTATCACATTCACAAATGAAACCAATCCGGAGTTATTCTTATTCAATGAAATGCAGGTTTTACCCCCTTAACACCCCTTTAGAACCTGAATATCCGAAAAACCTCCCTTAGTGGACGGTTTGGACATATAATGATCATATCCCCAAAATGTCTTGTTTCTAACTTCAATAATTTAGGCTGAGCGATGATGAGTGAGTCAGGACTTTGTATCTTTCAATTTTCTTTTTTCAGAATTTCACCCCTCCCCATGGGCCCCTTAAATTCGATTTATGAAAAAACGGTCAAACACCTATTTTCTTATTTTTTAAGCTGATTTTTTTCCGCTGAGTTTCAAACTCCTCGCCTATGTCGTTTAAGAGATTCACGCTCCGTTAGGAACCCTTCAACCCCCACTTTTCACCCCTTTCACCTCATAATATACACCACATCGAAAAACCCTCAGACACGTGTCTTCTTATTTTTAATGATACGTTTATATGCCGAGTATCACGTCCCTCAATGAAACCAAGCCGGAGATATTGCTATTCAATGAAATGCATGTGTACCCCCTTAAGACACCTTTAGAACCTGAATATCCAAAAATCCTTTCTTAGTGCGCGTTTTCGACTTACCACGAACATATCCCCAAAATTTCATGTTTCTAACTTTAATAGTTTTGGCTGGGCGATGATGAGTCAGTCAGTCAGGACACTTGTTTTTATATAAGAGATTCACTATTAAATTTGTTTGTGATTGGCAAATTTTGACTTCAATTCGATTCATGAATGAAATCCACGAAGGTTAAATAAAAACAGTTTTGAAACAATTAATGATTATAAGAATTTTTAAGTGGAACTATGGATGTATAATCGCTAGTACAGCGCATGTGTTGAGAGTCGCTGATATATAATGCCCTTGAATATGAAGGAGGTTCCCACAGGAGTTAATGTTAAAGAATTATTTGTGGAAGTTTTGTAAGTTCGGTGGAAGTTTTAATGCCATATAGATTAATATATGATGAATTTTGGGCTTAATTATAATGCAGTTGTGCATTATTGTGTTAGCGAAGTATTTTCCGCTGGAGTGAATTGTCATAGTTCGTTGAAAATTAATCAAGTGAATTTACTGTTATAATTAACAAGAGTTTTGAAAGAATTTGAGATAAGATTTTGAATTAAGATTACCGTCACAAATAATTATTAAAACCTTTATTAAACCAGATTGTGACATTAATATGTATAACTAACCTTCATTGGTCGATTATATTAAACACGATTAGGAAATTACCAACCGGATGAACCTGTGGTTAATGTATTTCTGAAATTAATAATCTAAATAATTTCAATGTTAATATTGTAAATAATTGCTGTAAATATTTTTGAAAATAATGTGGAACGAAAGTGATGTTAAAGGCGTGTTTAAAATTATTTGTATTGTCTTTGACAAATATTATAAACAATTTCTAATTGTTATAAATAATTTATGTGATTTTGTTATAAACATTTAAGAGCTTATTAAACATTTGGATGAGAACTTAACAAGTTCAGGAATTATCATAATAATCCAGTAGGATGTGAGTGAAGTATTTGAAAGGATTGCGTAAATATATATTTGAAGTTGTCCTGCGGACATTTAAAGCCTGAGAGAGAGCTGTATTCTTACGTAACGTAGCATGTGAGAAGGGAGTCCATTTGACAAAGTATGCGACAGGTTGGAGGGTAGCTTGCAGCTGTCCCAACAACTGGTTATCAGCGGGTGAGGTCGTCCACACTCTGGCCTTGCGACTATAAATACAATTGTCATGTTTATTAAAAGGAAACCAAATGCTCTATATATGTCTCGTCCTCACTTCCTTTCCAATCCAATTGTGTTATGAATATTACGTTATTTGGAGCTCGTGGGAGCTAATATGTTTTATATCATGTTGTATGATAACTTTGCAAGTCCTACAGGAGGACGTAGTCAGATTGACTTGGGCTACTGATAGCCACGTGTATTTTGTTGTGTTATTAAAATCATACCCTTTATTAGAAATAAAGCTTTTGTACAGTTCAAAGTTCTCGTCTTCGTCTTGGTTCATTTTTAAATGTCATGGTGGAAGTTATTGTGTGAACAGACTTTAGTGATCCTGTTGTCAACTCAAACCCCGAGATTATTTTTAAGAGGTAAGTAACGGTAAGTATGAATCCCCGTCTATTTTGGTGTGTTCCACAATGATTTCTGTTAACTTCTGTGCTCTTATCTCGATAGTATCTGTCAGTGCCATTTTCATTGATGTAGCTGAGCCGGTGCGATTGATCGTTGGCAATCCGATTGAGGGGGCGGATATCTGACAGCCTACTATCCGGGTAAACGGGGACAGTACCTACTGTAAGGCCACGGCCGCCTCCTTCCCTCTTCCTAGCCTATCCATCCCAATCTTCCATCCCTTCCCATCACTCATGAGGCCCCTGTTCACTTTGCAGGTGAGGCCGCCTGGGCGAAGTGCTGATCACACCTCCCCAGTTGTATCCATCCCGACCAGATGTTCCAAGCTCCAGGACACTGCCCATAGAGGCGGTAGTGGTGAGTTCCCTCGCTGAGTCCGTGGGAACCACCAACCTAGAGGGTAAATTGACTAAATAGATAAATAAAAAAATACAATAAGATGATTTACTAAAATGTATTTGAGTTTCAATATCTTACCAAAACTCATAAAATAACAACATTCGGGGATAAACAAGTCTGTTATCCAGGCAGCGCGCAAGACACAAGGCAATAGGAAAGAAACAAAGAAAGAAAGAAAGAAAGAAAGAAAGAAAGAAAGAAAGAAAGAAGGGGGATAATATATTGTAAGAAAAATTCCATGGTCGGCTTCGGTGGCGTAGTTGGTAGCATGCTGAGCTTCTATGCCCAAGGTCACGGGTTCAAACCCAGCCGAAGTCGTCGGATTTTTTAAGAGCGTTAAAAATCCCTCAGTATGCCTTCCTTCGGAGGGGAAGTAAAACCGGCGGTCCCATGTTATAAATTTATGGCATATTAAAGAACCTTCCACTAATTACACCTGAGTGTAGCTAAATTAGGTTTAAAATATAAACAACGCACTGATTCCTACGTCCGTCGCCAGGAGCCGACTGTGGTGGCCACTAGTAGCCAAGTTCTGAACTAGTAGTCGTTGACGGTGGCGTTTGGCGGCATAAGTAGGAACTACTCGAAAAATTCAAAGTCTGCAGTCCTTACTTGAACTAAGAAATAGATAACACACATTAATATAGTCATCACAATAAACACCGGTTATCAGACAGATTCTACACACACCCAAAGTACACGGGTCTACATGACCGCGTTGTCACAGCCCCTAAACTGAGGAACCAACCAACCAAAAGTTCCATGAAAACATTTTTATTATTTCATTGATTGTGTGCTATGCGGGCTGTGCGCGACACAGTTCTGTCAGGGGCTATCGTCTTGTTTATTGGTTTAAAAGCACTTTATAAACAAATCAATATATTTCAGTTGACTTTTCAAGAAATGCAAGATTTTTCCTGTACTATTGAGACTATTAGGAAGCTTTTGGTACAAACCACACCTTCTAACTCCCTCTGGTTTAGGAGCTTGGATTTTGTGAAACATACACCTTAGCGTATTATATAAACTAGCAGAGCCCACGTAGAGTATCTACGCAATAACAGTGCAATGTAAAGAACGGCCCGAGCTATTAGAATGGGGTTAAGATGTGTGGAAATAACTCACCACATGAGTGTTTATTCATCAGGAAATGCATAGCAGTTAAAAGGTTAAAGATCATTTGGTTATATAGAAATGTTCATAACAAAAATGCACTACTTTTTCTAGAAAGTGAAACACCAAGAACAAGAGATGTGACCACATTGCACTTTATACCACAGATTAGGGACATGACAATACATTACTGATTAGAAGGACAGTCCAGTACATGCACGTTGACAGTCGATCTTCAGTACGTCGTCGCGCCACCACGTGCTGCAATCAGAGCCGCTAGATGTCGTGGCATGGAATCATACAGCACTTGAATACGCTGCCGGGGAATACCATCCCACGTGGTTTGTAGGCGCGTCCACAAAGCATAAACAGTGGCGGCAGGTGGACCTGAACGAACAAGTTGCCGACCGACCATATCCCAGACATGTTCGATGGGCGACATGTCAGGCGAACGGGCAGGCCAGGGAAGCAGAGGAATCCGTCGATCTGCGAAGAAGGCTTGCACATTCCTCACCACATGCAGGCGGGCTTTGTCCTGCTGGAATATGGCTTGTGGAACGGCCTGCAAGAGGGGCAGTGCCGCGGGCTGTAAATCTTCCCTAATGTAGCGGTCATTGTTCAGATTGCCCGCAAGACGTACGAGGCGCGATCACCTGTTATAGGCAATTGCGCCCCAAACCATGACACCTGGTGTTTGTCCGCTATGCCGCTCAACAATACAGTCTGCCTGATTGCGTTCTCCACGGCGGCGTCGAACGCATATGCGGCCATCACTGTAGGACAGGTTGAAGCGGGACTCGTCGGAAAACACTACATTTCGCCACTCATCCTGCTAGTGTCGGCGTGCACGTGCCCATTGTAGTCGGAGGCATCGGTGGTTCCCAGTCAATGGAAGCCGACGCAGTGGCATGCGTGCTACCAGTCCAGCCCTCAAAAGACGGTGCCACACTGTCGACGCAGTCATGTCCACCTCCGTTGCAGTGCTCCAACGTCAAGCCAACACCGAGGACGACACTGTTCTGTCCGATACGGCCAAGCGGAGAAGATGGTGGTCATCTCACGCTGTGGTCACATTGCGTCGTCCTGTACCCAGTCGTCACTGTGTACGGCCCTCCTTTCTCCACTGGATCCACATACGCCTTACTGTTGACACAGCGTGCCCTGTACGAGCTGCAAGGTCCCAGAACGACAGACCCGCCTCCCGGAGCCCAAGCATTCTGCCCCGTTCAACCGCACTCACATGGTGATAGTCCACCCTGCGCTGTCGGCGAGGCATCGTTGCACTTGATTACGTGTTTCCACTTGGTATGACGGCCCCACGCCGACAGAGCTGTGCGGAACACTGACCTGTCCGGTCCCACGACAGAGGGCATTGGTGGGCCAATGTGCACGCCATCTTTCTGGATTTGTAATATATTTAGACGGTTCTCAGTATCAGCGAATCTATTAGAGCATTAAAACTGACACTTAGTTGGTTGATAAAGGATATTAACATAAGTTCACCTATGGGAATTTCAATAACCTGAAAAGCACAAATCCAACATGGCGGTGACACGAAAATTTAAATGTTTAAATGGTCTTTCCTCGCATTTTAACCATCCGAGCGAAGTGAAACTTGGCATGGTGAATGCTTATACAAATTTTAATGTACTGACATCTAATTTATTTCAATTGTTTTCATAACCTCAAGATGGCGGTTCTGCGAAATTTTAAAATTATGTTTTTATTATACTGTTGCGGAAACGTTCTCAACCAATTGCATACATAATATAGCTTTGGGACGAAATCAACGTTACATGGAAAATCCTTTCAAGAGTCGGGCGAGTTTTTAATTTTTAATAGAAGAGGCCAATAGGATAGCCTATGTGAAAATAAGCTATTTAGTTCTTCACAGAACTACTTGTTATTAGAATATTATCACGTGACATATCGAAGTTTTAATGTGAGTCCCAAATCCAATACTGAGCTTACTTATGTAACATTCATTCCATAGTGATCAAGGTCAAGGTCGGGCGGCACATTCCGGAGGAGAATAATACGATCATAATGACCTATATAACTCGGGTTATTGGTGGAGTTCAGAGAATCAGAAATATCACCATGAAATCACAGTACCATTACTGGTGCATTCTTGTGTTGATGGTAGGACCACATAGAACCATCGAGGTTCAGTTAAGGGACGCAGGCACTGAGCTTTCATCTGAAATTGAAAATTAATCCGCAGTTTACTTCAGGCAAGCAAATCAATGTTGCAAACATACTTTAATGTCATAGTCTAGAACTTCCATGAACAATTATCTTCTAGGGCAGGGGTTCCCAACCTGGGGGTGCCCCCCCCCCCCAGGGGGCGTGGTGATTTATAAAAAAGAGGGGTGGGAGCGTGAAGTGATTTCCGATTTTTTAAAACTCGAATATTACAATTTTGTATAATAACATTTTTCGAATCTCTCGAAATGATTGTCGCGCCAAATCAATCGTTGAAAAGCACTGGTAATTGCCAACTGTCGGCACAAACTTCGGCGGAGTCGCGAGGTTGGAGGTGAAATAAGGAACTTGCTGTGTGTCATAAAACAAAGCAGTGCTGTCGGCTTGATGTTGCAAGTGATCTCCGCTGTGCTCTGTCAAATATCAAACCAAACATACCGAATCTTACCATGAGAAAACAGTGTCTACCCTCTCACTGACATTTTTGACTAATTTAAGGATTATTTTCATATTGTGCAAAAAATGAAGTTAGTATGTAATAGATATAAAGCGCGTACTTCATATTATTTTATCAGAAATAATTATTCCATTGTTTGATTTCCATTGAAAAAGGAGGCAAGGTTTCTCCGAAAGGTATGGTTCTAATCTAAATACATACGGCATTAGACCAAAAAACATGAATTATTTATATAATCCGGGCCGTGAAAGCCTTAATATACAAATGATTCCATTATGTAGTGTTGTGAGGTTAGGTCTGTATCCTCCACGTCAGTTTATCGAAGAGGTATTTATGAAAATTTATGTAAATTACATAAAGGTTTTATTAAAGGGCAATTGGACATTTCTGGGAGCCCGCCTAACTTCAACGGTGCTACGATCTAGCACATGACTTGAAAGATCAGAGTCCCTAAGTCAGGTATCATATCGATGGATTTGAGAAATCTGTCAACGTGACCACTGATCAGTACCGGTAACGATTGTTATGATAGGTCACCTCAGGACAGGACAAATGTGATCACCTTGAGAGGTCAGTAATTCATTAGCCACTGACGAGCTGTTGGGAAACAGAACGCCTCACGTTGCGACAAGAGATATCCTTGCTCTGGGGGATCCATCTTCTGATGAGGCAGATAGAACTGCGTCAAATTATTCTTGAAATATTTAAATAATTGCTTACACACATATTTGTAACGCGAGTGTGATTACTATGCGAAGTAATTAATTAATAAGAGGGGGAGAGAGAATGATGTTTTGTGAAGAAATCAAATATCTTATGTGAATTTAAGAGTTTCGGAAATACTACACATCTCGAAATGCGGTTAATCCCGAACATACAACCTTCAGTAATAGTATATCACATTGTATGTAAAATAAAATAGAAAAGTAATATAAAATATAATATAGTAAAATAAGACAAAAATTAAGTACTGTATTGTTTAATAAAATAAAATAGTAAATACCGATCAAACTTAGGAAGAGGTTTGCAAAATGTTTTGTGTGGTGTGGTGTCTTATCTATACTAATATAATAAAGCTGAAGCATTTTTGTGTTTCTGTGTTTGTGTGTGTGTGTTTTTGTGTTTAAACGTGCTAATCTCTGGAACTACGACATATTTATGCGAGTCAGGGTTTGCAACATCAAGCCGACAGCACTGCTTTGTGTTTATGACACACAGCAAGTTCCTTATTTCACCTCCAACCTCGCGACTCCGCTGAAGTTTGTGCCGACAGTTGGAAATTACCAGTGCTTTTCAACGATTGATTTGGCGCGTCAAACATTTCTAGAGATTCGAAAAATGTTATTATACAAAATTGTAATAATCGAGTTTTAAAAAATCGGAAATCACTTCACGCCCCCACCCCTTCTTTTCTGGGTCGGTACGCACCCCTTCCTCGGAGACAATATGCCCAAGGTACTGGATCTGCTTCTGGAAGAGCTGACACTTCTTGGGGCTCAACTTCAGCTGGGCAGCCCGTAGCTTCATCAAGATCTCCTTCAGGTTGCTGAAGTGCTCCTCGAAGCTTCTCCCCAGAACGATGACGTCGTCTAGGTAGACCAGGCAGGTCTTCCAGTGTAGACCCCTCAGAATGGACTCCATTAGCCTTTCGAAGGTCGCAGGGGCGTTGCACAGACCTAACGGTGAACTGCCAGAGCCCGCTGCCCACAGAGAACGCAGTTTTCTCGCGGTCCTTAAGGTGGACCTCCACCTGCCAGTAGCCACTCTTCAAATCCAAGGTGGAGAATCATCTTGACCCTGATATGGTGTCCAGGGTGTCATCGATCCGGGGTAGAGGGTAGCTGTCCTTCTTCGTGACGTCATTCACTCGCCTGTAATCCGCGCAGAACCTGGTTGAACAGTCCTTCTTCTTCACTAGCACGACCGGAGAACTCCAAGGACTATGTGATGGCTCGATCACTCCTTGATCCTTCATCTCTTCTACCATCCGGTCGACTTCGGCTTGCATGGCGAGCGGGACACGTCGGAATGGGGCCCTAATCGGTGCGCTGTCCCCAACGTCGATTCTGTGCTGGACCAAGCTTGTCCTGCCGAAGTCTTTGCTCCCCACGGAGAAAACATCCTGGAATTCATGTAGCAGGTCCCGAAGTTGGAGTGACTGTTCCTCGTCTAAATGGTCCTGGGATCCTTAGTACAGCTTCTGTAGTTCTTCTGGCAGGGCGCGTCTTCTTCGGTTGTCCGTCCGTCGTGTCTGTGATGCGGGCAATCCAGGTAACGGGCTCGCAGACTCCTAGGTTGGTGTCCCGGTGAACCGTAATGTCGTAGTCGTTCAGGTTGGACAGGCGGACGTACGGCCGAGACGTCGTGTTGATGAGGGTCTTGGCAACTAGCAATCCTTTTGTCTGGATGTCCTCATATTTTGGCTCGATGACAGCCGCCACTCCCTCAGCAGTTCCGTCGACAATTACGGCGGCGCTGACCTCCGTCCTGGCAGGAACGATGACGTCCTCTCTCAGCCTTACTCGTCGTGCGGTGACGGCCTCGTGTGCTGGTTGCAAAGCAAGTTCCTCACCTCCGAAGTGCAGAGTGTTGGTACTCAGGTCCAAGATGATGTTGTTCTGGTCCAGGAAGTCCAGTCCGATGATCACTTCGTTTGATACGTCAGCCACAAGCACTGGATGCTTCACCGCCCGTCGACCAATGACGATCTCCAGTGATGCTTCGCCATGTACCGGTGCAGTCTCTCCAGTCGCGGTTATTAGTTGGAGGTTCCTTTGTGTGGGTTGCACTCTCCACCTCGGAATCAAGGTGGGATTGACGATGGTCCTCGACGCTCCCGTGTCGATCAGCATGGGCCAGCTCACTCCGTTGACTCCGTCGACCATCAGGGTGCTATTGTCCCTCCGTAACTTCGTCACACGAACTTGGACTGCCGGGGCTTGACGATTGTCACAAGCCAACCTTTGCCCCCCAAGGCTGGCTAATACTCGTTTCCCTGGGTCGCGCGGTTGTCAGACGACTGATTTCCCGTCGGATACCCTCGGCGGCGGCGATCACCGCAGTCCTTGCTCAGGTGGCCTTTCTTACCGCAGGTCCAGCAGGTCGGTAGTCCTCTTCCGGGCTGCCTCTCCGGTTGCCTTCCGGCTGTGTCGTTGCTGGTGGTGCCGCGACTATCGAAGAAACGGCTTAGCGCCTCCATCAATTCGTCGGCCAGGGGCTTGGTCTCGTTGGTTTTTGCAGGTTCGTCGACGTCCACTTGACGCACCCGCGCGTGCATTCTGGATGCCTGTTTTGCCGTCTCGAACTCAAGTGCGTGGCTCAGCGCATCTGCCAGGGTCTTATTGTGCGCGAATCGCAGCGCCTGTTGAGTGTCCGAGTCCCGTAGCCCGTCGGTGAAGGCCTGCGTCGCAATCTGTTCCAGAAAGTTGGCCGGCGCTGTTGGATAGGCGAGCCTTACGAGGCGTGCGATGTCCATCTCGAACTCCTGCAGGGTTTCCGCGTTCTTTTGTACCCGGGTCCAGAGCTGCATCTGGTAGGCCTTCTGAAGATGGCTATCTCCATATCGGGACTCCATATGGGCTATTAGTGAAGAGTAGTCCTGGGATCCAGTCGGGATGGCCGGAAGGACGTTAAGGGCGTCCCCTCTCAGCGCTACAATGAGAGCTGTAGTCTTTTCCGTGCTGTTCCAGTTGTTTATGGAACAGGCTGCCTCGAACTGACGTAAATAGGTGCTCCGCGGGACCTTTCCGTAGAAGGTTGGGGGCGTCACTCTGCTCTGTCCCGCTCCTGATATTCCCGGAGTACCTGTGGGCGGACGTCGGCGCAGCTCGGCAACTTCCTCTTGAAGAGCGTTGAATCTCGCTTCCATCACCGTCGGCGGGCGTTGGTTCAGCTCAGCAATTTCCTTTTGTAAAGCGTTGAATTTCTCTTCCACCCCCGTCAGTGGGCGTTGGCGCAATTCGGCAACTTCATGTTGTAGAGCGTTGAATCTCGCTTCCATCCCTGTCGGCGGGCGTTGGCTCAGCTCAGCAATTTCCTATTGTAAAGCTTTGAATTTCTCTTCCACCCCTGTCAGTGGGCGTTGGCGCAGTTCGGCAACTTCATGTTGTAGAGCGTTGAATCTCGCTTCCACCCCTGTCAGTGGGCGTTGGCGCAGTTCGGCAACTTCCACTTGTAAGGCGTCGAACTTCTTTTCCACTGCCGTGACTTCCTCACGTAGGCCCTGTTCCAATTTCCTTTGACTTTCCTGTAGTTTCGTCAGCAGACACTCTTCCAGATTTTTCTGGCCATCCAGAAATTTGGCGGTTAGGTCCTCTGCTAGCTTATTCTGACCGTCTTCCATCTTCTTCAAGTTATCCTTCAGGTCCTTGGCTAATTTCTTCTGGCCGTCCTCCATCTTCTTCTGGCCGTCCTCCATCTTCTTCTGGCTGTCTTCCATCTTCTTCAGGTCATCCTTCAGGTCCTTGGCTAATTTCTTCTGGCCGTCTTCCATCTTGGCTTCCATGCCACTTAACTTTTCTAGCAATGCTGCAAATTGCGCTTCCATTTTAGATGTTTGTCTTGTAAAGGGCATGCACTCACAGGAAAATTAGAGAAAATGACCTGCTCGGGTTTTGAAACCAGGACCGTCAGGTGTTGTGCTTGTGCTTGAGTTCGTAATCCGGCTTCAGACACCAGTTGTTACGTGCCACCCCCTAGTGGCACATACGTTAACTGGATTACGGTGGGTGAAAGCACAAACACAATTGTTCCTTTAAAGAAATCTAATTAGCTTTATTGGAAGCCTGAAAGGTACACCACACAAATAACAAATACAAGCAATCAGTACCTAACTCCAGTTTCCTCTTGTAGGGAACTCTTGCCCTTCACTTGTCAACAGACCACAGAAGTTAATCCGTCCTAATGAGTCTGGTGGCCTTGACAGAACTACATGCAAGACTACAGTTATTTACGATAGCCGGTCACTCACCACTGCACTCTGCTTCGCTGACAGCTGGCTAGGGAAACAGCCCCCAGTGCTTTCGCAATTCACCACACTAACCTCTGCCGCACTGGAAAACACACTCGTTCAAGGCACAGTTCCTCTGTAGGCTTCACACTCCCTCGCTGTCAAGAGAATCAGTTTCGCAAGGGTTTCGCAAGTCACGTCGCCAACAACTGTCGCTCAAGGTAAACGCTCGCACTAGCTCGAAAAACACTGTTTTCCCCCCGCTTGCCAGGTCGCCCTTATATAGCAGGCCGGTGACTCAATAAATGCTTCTAGACCCATCCAGGATTCACGGCTTCTCGAGGTTTCCATCACTGGCTGTGTCACGAATATTCTGGGCCATCCCTTTGTCCTAGTAGTAGCCCTTGTTGCGTAAAGCGCACATAATTCACTGAGGCAGAGCACAGCCCAGCCGTGACTCATGCGGCGAGCGACGAAACAATCTCACAGCCGTAACATTATCACTACGGGAAAATGACCTGAATTTTACGTCCATTATACTGTACTACTTATCACCCCCACCACCACCACAAAATGTTATAATTTTAAAATATTTTTTCTGTTAATTTAAGTATTATATGCCAGTGGACCCAATCTTTAGCTTGAGGCAGGTGATGGAAAAGAACTGGGAATATGGAGAGGATTTGATCATGACTTTCATAGATCTAGAAAAGGCATATGATAGTGTCCCCAGAGAGAAGGTATGGGAAACCTTGGTTAAGAAGAAACTGGGAAGAGAAATGTTGGAAATGGTGCAAGCAATGTACAACAACTGTGTTAGCAGGGTACTGACCCCAGTTGGAAAGACAGATTGGTTTAGGAACAAGACTGGACTAAGACAGGGGAGTGTGCTGCCACCTCTCTTGTTCATAATGGTGATGGATGAAATTGTAAAGGAAACAAAGGAAGCATATGGACATAAAGAAATGAAGTTACTGTTATTTGCAGATGATATTGTGGTCTGGGGAAGGAACACCGAAGAAGTGCAAAAACAACTAGATGCACTGAACGAAAATATTCAGAAGTACGGCCTGAAAATCAGTATCGAGAAAAGCAAGACCATGGTGATGACAAGAGGGGAAAGACAAGGAAAGGGCACTGTGAAAATTGGAAGTCAGAGTTTGGAAATTGTGGACACGTTCAAATACCTAGGAAGTGAATTGATGCAAACTGGTAGGTTGGACATGGAGATTGGCAGAAGGGTACAGCAGAGCAATGCATTCTATCAAAGTGTAAGAAAACTTGTTTGGGATAAGGAAGTACCAAGGAAAAGCAAGGAGGTAATGTATAAAGTGTACTATGTTTCCATATTAACTTATGCAGCTGAGACTTGGACCCTGACAAGCAGGCAAGAGAGTAGAATCCAAGCCAGTGAAATGAAATTCCTAAGAAGTATGATAGGAAAGACAAGGAAAGACAGAGTGAGGAATGAAGATGTTAGGAAGGAAGTTGGGATGGAAAAACTAAATGAGAGAATTGAGAAGAATAAACTAAGGTGGTTTGGACATGTAAAGAGGATGGAGGAAAATAGAATACCAAGACAGATGCTGGAGGCGAAGTGCAAGGGTAAGAGAGCAAGAGGAAGACCTAGAACAAGGTGGATTGATTCAGTGAAGAACAGCGTAAGAGAAAGAAATCTGGACTGGGACAAGATCGTGGAAGAAGAATGGTGGAAGGAAAGAGGAAAGTGGAGAAGTGCCATAAATACCCCGACCCGGCAGGAGCTGGATAAGGGGAAATGATGATGATGATGATGATGATGATGATGCCAGTTCTGTAGTAGAATTCATTATCATCCTTAAAACAAACAAATCCACCGGGCGAAGCAGGGCACTATTGCTAGTAGTTCATAAACATGGACAGTCAGACAGAAAGAACAAAAATATTTGGAAAGTTTGGAAATGTGGTTGTGGACAAGAATGGAGAAAGTGAAATGGATCGATAGAATGAGAAATGAGGAGGGGAGGAGAGGAGAGGAGTTTCATGAGGATGATACAGAAGAGGAAAAAATCTGGGATGGGTCACATACTATAAAGAATCATGGAAGGAAAAGTAGAAGGAAAATAGGGAGAGGAAGGAGAAGGTTTGGAATGTTAACAGATGTGAAGAGGGGAAGAAGTTACAGGCAAATGAAAGGAGATGCTCAGCACAGAGAGAAATGGAGGACGTCCAATTGAAACTTGTCTGCATACAGATCTACTGAAAGAGAGAAGAAGAATATTATAGACAACAAAGTAAAAATAAGTTAACAAAAAATAAAAATAGAACAAATGAAATAAAATAAAACAAAATAAACTAAAATAAGATAAAATAAAGTAAAACAAATGAAATGAAATAAAACAAATAAGATAAAATAAAACAAATGAAATAAAATAAAACAAATAAAATAAAATAAGATAAAACAAATTAAATAAAATAAGATATAATAAAACAAAAGAAATGAAATAAAATAAGATTAAAATAAAACAAATGAAATAAGATAATATAAAATAAAATAAAACAAATGAAATAAAATTAAATAAGATATAATAAAACATAACAAATGACACATAGAAAGCCTATGGAGATTTCAGATGAGTTGAGAACATCCCGATCTGAAGGAATGAAAAAGTACTGGAAAGAGCGCAAGAACCAAGCAGTACTACCTTCAAAGAATAAATGATTGTGGAACGACTCAAGTGGTCCAATGTGACCAATCAAGATTAATAATAATAATAAAACTTAACAAATGAAACAACATAAGATTAAAATAAAACAAATGAAATAAAATAAAAACAAATGAAAGAAAATAAAATGAAACATAAAATAAAACAAATGAATTTAAGTAAAACAAATGAGATAAAATAAATTAAAACAAATGCAATAATATAAGATAAAATAAAATAAAACAAATGAAATAAAATAAGATAAATAAAATAAAACAAATGAAATCAAATAAAACAAATGAGATAAAATAAAATAAAACAAATGAAATCAAAGAAAACAAATGAAATAAAATAAGATAAAATAAAACTAATGAAATAAAATAATCAAATGAAATAAAATAAAATAAAATATGATATAATAAAATAAAACAAATGAAATAAAATAAAATAAGATACACTAAAAACAAATAAAATAAAACAACTAAACTAAGACAAATGAAATAAAATAAAATAAAATAATCATATACAAAGTAGTGTGTTTTACTACACTCTAGCTCTTAAACCACAGCGAGTTAGAAGGTGCGGTTTGTACAAAAATATTGCAAATAGTCTCAATAGTACAGGAAAAATCTTGCATTTCGTAAAACATCAACGGAAATATGTTTAATTGTTTAAAAAATGCGTTTGAACTGTGTCAAGTCGAGCCCGTATAACAGTAACGCCGGGTGGGTGGTCTATGCACATGGGGTGGTACAAGTAAACGATCGTGCATTCGAAAGAAAGAGAAAATACTAGCAGCTGTCGCGATTAGCAATCTGATGTCATAAATATCGACAATTTGTTTAAAAAGTGCAAACAAACAAACAAACAATTAAACAAGAAGCCCGCATAACAGCAAAGCCGGGTGGGTGATTTACACAGTACATATGCGATATTTCTCTCACAGGTCTCCTAGTACCGGTATACAATAAAATGAGGTAAAATAAAATATTAAAATAGAAATAGAAATAAAATTAATTCCCTGTTCTACCAAGAAATTTAATTCTAGTCTGAGGTCTGATACACTCAGCGTCGTAAGGTAAAACTGAGGTAGGTTCGATTTCCAACATCAGGCATCTAATGATTGTTTTTTCTGTGGTTCTCGTTCTACAGTTGTACTCCAGGAAAATGCCGGGATGTAAGGTACAACAGGTACAACTTTCAGATGCGGTTGTTCCACAAGGAGTATATAAGGCATGATGTCATGTTCTTCCTAGTGGCATTGTGCTTCACATAGCGAACACTTTCTCCTCACGGTGTCGCACGTTTATCCTCAGGGCACAAGTTCTGTACACACAGGATTTGCTACAAGTTACCAGCGGTTCCATGACAATTCAAGAAAGCGGCCCATGTCAGAAACATTCAACTACAACTTCAAAACATTTTGCAGCTTTCCTTTTCCTTCCCTGGCCCTGCCTTTATTAGACTTAAGTTAGTGGGCGATCAGATAATTCATCCCCATGACAGAGGGCAAATTTGCATGTATTCTCTATGGACTGCCAGCCCCATGGTGTTGGGATAGAGCACCTGCCTCTCACCCGGAAGCCCCGGGTTCGATTCCAGGCTCAGTCATGGATTTTAGAATCTGACGAGAGGGTTGGAACGGGTTGCACTCAGCCTCGTGAGGACAATTGAGTAGCTGTCTGACAATGAGGCAGCGTCCCGGTTATGAAAACCAAGATTAACTGCTGAGGGAACCCGACGCGCTGACCAGGCGTCTCCCCAATATCTGCAGGCCAAATGGCTGGGCAGCGGTCGCTTGGTAGGTCTATGCCCTTCATGGGCTGTAGTGCCAGGGGTTATTTATTCTCTATGGGCTGAGTGAGAACAGGGGAGCACTGGCACATGCACTGAGTGCCAAAGCAGAGAGAAGCAGCAGATCAGCGTGCTCGAGTTCGAATGATATAAGTAGGGGATCAACGCACATGTTTATCACGATGTTTCTCTTCTTTATTGAACTGATTAGAGAGCAAGGTAAACGGAAATGAAACGTAAGCAGCTACATAAAAGAAATATCTGAAATAAATCAGCTTTTCTTTTTTGTCGATCATACAGGTTATATCAGAAATTCCAGCTTCTATTTCATTGTTGCCAGGTTTTCTTAAACTAAAATCCCTAAAGACGCAAAAAACAGAAAACACTATAATCTGCAAAATTCCTACACTGACTTTTTTTTTTTCAATGTCAAATTATTGCTCTGTAATCCAAGAGATATGTGTAGTGGCGGGTCTAGATGTGAGCTACAGACGAAGTTCTTAAACAAGAACTGATTTATAAGTTCTTCCCAATAACTGAATGGTACTGTTACTTCATAATATTGCGGCATCAGAGGAGTGGTTGGTAGCACGATGAGCTTCTATGCCCAATATCGCGGGTTCAAACTCGGCGGAAGTCGTCGGATTTTTAAGAACGTTAAAAATCCCTCAGTATGCCTTCCTTCTGAGGGGAAGTAAATCCGGCGGTCCCATGTAATAGATTTATTGCATATTAAAGAACCTTCCACTAACTACACTTGTGCGAAGCCAACATTTGTAGGTTAGAATTGATAACGCTCTATTAGTTCCAACGTTCACGGCCAGGTGCTAACTGCGATGCCATCAAGTAGCCAAGTCCGCAAGCTAGGTGTCGTTGACGGTAGCATTTGGTAGCAAGAGAAGGAACTACTTGAAAATTGAACGTCTGCAGTCCCTACGTGAATTAAAACAGATAACACACACTAATACAGCCATCACAATTAACACCGGTTATCAGACAGATTCTACACACACCCAAAGTACACGGGGCTACATGACCGCGTTGTCGCAGCCCCTAAACTGAGGAACCAACCAACCTTCATAATATTATTGTAGCGGACAGATTACCGTGTCTATTTCAAGAGCATCTAATTATTGAAGAATGACAGTGCAGGTTTAAAATACGAACTTGTGTCTGGAATATATCTGTTGTAGTTGATTCTTTAGGAGCTTTGCGACATCGTGGTTATGTATCCCCATGGACTTAGGTGTGTGTAGGACTTGTCTGATAACCGGTGTCACTCTGATGTCTGTAATAGTGTGTGAATTTTTAATTGAGGTAGGATTTGGGCAGGAAGCAACCGTGGCCTTAAATTAGGTACCATCCTGCCATTTATCTGGAGTAGAAGTGGGAAAACACGGAAAACCACTTCCAGGATGGCCGAGGTAGGAAGCGAGCCCAGGCTCACGAAGTGACAGCCAAGAATGCTAGCCCCTACAGTACGAAACTGGAATATATCTCTGGGCAAGGAAGCTGCCGACTCATTCCTGCTTGTTAAAGGACAAACATGTATACCTGTCTAGCCCTTATAATCCCTACGGGGTTGGGGATTAGATACGATGAATTTCAATTTGACTTATGGTTTTTAATATCGAATGCCCTTCCTGACATCAGTCTCTTGAGAGAAGTTAATGAGAGATTACCGACAGCGGTGGCTACACTCGCTAAAACACAGCGTTAGGTCATGGGGCCAAGCTCTCTGATGACTCGGTAGTCACCTGGGTCGTGGTTTTCCTTATTTTCAACACCAGGAAAATACTGGGACGGTAGTTTCTGACGGGCCACATCCGCTTCCTTCCACATCCTTGCCCAGTTTCATTCATCTTCATCCATCCTTCCATCCATCTCATCCCGGCACGCGGGTCACCCACAGGCGCCGACTAGAAAGACCTGCACTCCGCCTCTCAGGAGGTCACACGACGAAAAAATGAAAGAGAGATTAAATGAATTTACCTGGAGTTGAAAATGGGGAAACCACAGAAATTCATTTCAAGGATGGACGACATTGGGGCTGGAACCTATTTATCCTCCGAGTCCTGGGTAGCTCCATGACCTTGTACCTTTGCACACGCATGACTAGTGCAGTGGGTGGCTAGAAGAAAAATATATAATTTGAAATTCCGTTTTAAGCTCAAATTATTTTCCGAAATTGACCAGAAAAGCAGGAAAATCTTTATAACCCCCAGTACGTTTTCAAAATATCTTAAAGCATTCTTACATACTTTTGAAAGTGTAAATGCCCACCTCAAGGGGCAGTGGCTGTCACCCCGTAGGTTTGGGTTCGAGTCCCGGCTCTGTCAAGAAATTTAGTTCTGGTCTGAGGGCTGGAACGGGGTACACGATGATCACCTGAGAAAAAGTGGATTTTGATTCCCACTCAGGAATGCCGGGATGGTTTTTAACTTTAGGTCACAGCTGCCTCCTTCCAATCCTCGCCTACTACTGACATTAGAATAACACAGGTTATCAGACAAATGATATGATAATACACACCCAAGTTCACGAGGCTAAATCCCTACGCTGAGAGATAAATCAGTTGTTGTTGCTTATTTTAGGGGCTGCAACATCGCGGTCATATAGCTCCATGCATTTTGTGTGTGTGTGTGTGTGTGGGGATTTGCGTGATAACCTGTGTTATTGTGATGGCTGTATTAGTGTTTGTACAGTGAGAACCTTCCCTATAGAACGGAGCTTTGTCTCCACCGTGTGGCGGTTGAGAAGCGTTGAGTCAGCGCCAGTTGACTAGCATCTATCGTTACACAACAGTGCATTGTGAAGCCCCACATGCAGTCATAGCTTGATTACATTCCCAGCTGGCATGATACTTTAGTTGAGAGAGTTAAGACTTCTGAAGTACTGTACCCCGTGAATATGGTTAGGTATAGAACAAAACATCAAATTTTCCCAGTGAAAACTTGAGATCGTAGTTTTTAGATTTTTACTTGTGGGGGTACCTCAAACAAATGGTATACACAAACAATCCACGTACTCTTGAGACTCTCGAGAACCAATTACCCACATATGGTACCCTACGGTGAACTTTTGTTGAATTTCGGCATGACTAGTTTGGAGTCTCGAAGGTAAGTGAATGGTATGAAATTCCGTTATAAAGTTATTAACGGTCAAATTGATAACTCATCTTTCCTATCGCTCCTAAATTGCAACATCCCTCGCATAACTACAAGATCCATCAAAACATTAAAAAATGATATAAAAAATACTAGTTCACATAACAATTCACATATATGGAGGCTTCGCAGTATTTACAACGAGGCAGTTCGTGTAAACTGGGAACTAGATTTCTGTCGACGGTTCTAGGAAATTATAATCCAGTCACTCTAATTCATACTTGAAATAAAATTATCTATCACACAAAACAGAATCAACAATGTATATATGTGGATTATCGTTACAAACGTGTCATCTCATTCAAATTACGCTACCCGTATGAATAAATTAGTGTGAACTGGGCAAATACACCTTACAAAAATGCCTCTATTTATTTGGTGCAGTTAATTCCTCCTCAGAGAATAACTGGGCCAAATGTTATCCGATTACTACATTCCAACATTGCATGTGTATGGAAATAGTGCATTTAATTCAATTGATATCATCACATCAAGCATATCTTAATTACTTTTCGAAATATCGAGATTCTTCAGTGTCCCACTACAATTTTAAAATAAAAGGATCAGGTCTATTGACTTCATTTCCGTGCGAACAATGAATTAGTCATGGGCTGGCCTCAGCAAGATGGCCGCCGGGTTAGTGGACTATACCTGTCACCCCGTCTGACTTCCCGCAGGGTCAAGTTCATTCACTGGTGCAGCTGTGCTAGAGGCACCCTGAATGGGTCGTGTCCTTACGAATTGAGTCAATCTAATTATTTAATACCTACATTTAGAGTATATAATGGGCTCATCTCGGCTCCTAATTAATATTCATGGCAAGGGATGGATCACGAAATAGCTTTGCCGTTCTGTGGTCGACATCAATGGCTTTTGCTTGCGTCTCAAGTGAGTTTCACAGTTCTCTCACTGGACGGCATGCATATAACAAGAGGAAATCGACGTTTCCTATACGAAGGACCATTAGTCTTACCTCTAAGGGCAGATCAATTAATATATGGGCTTACCTAGGGTCTCTAGCAGTTATCCCTGGTGGCGAAAACTCTGCGAACAGTGGATACAGACAGACTCTGTCCCAACTCTGTTGCGAATAACACATGTATGCTCTAAGGCAATACTTTATCGTAGATTCGAAGATTAGCCGACTAGATTCGCCAACGCGCAAGCTATTTTCGGGTGATCCCCGCAACTTATTGACGTAAATCTCTTGATTCTACGTTACATGCTCGATGATCGCGGCTCAAACAATATTTCTTACAGATGACTCAATTCTTAAAGCACTCACGTCCTCTATGCAATTACTCATAAGCCAAAGTTCTACTTAGCACCAAAACAATTATAAATTTACTGGCTTACATTTAACTATCTTAATGGCTCTCAAATACAACCCTGCAGAATATACCATAATAAAACATTTATTTAACACTTCCATGACACTGAAAAGCTCTCTTTATCTCGATATTTATGTTTCTTTCTTACTGTTTACAATAACATAGTATTCTTACGCTAGATTTGACACACTTTGTACGTACTATAAGCCTGACATGCCGATTTATTTATTCATTATTGTTACCGACCCCAGATTATTTTTATTATTATTATTATTATTATTATTATTATTATTATTATTAAACGTTACCGTTACTTTCATCAGTGCCTTACGCCTAAATGGCAGTAAACAAATCATCCTCCAAGCCATATTTTTACCAAAATACGAGGGATGTGATCTCGTGCATAAATGACTGTTAATTCTTAATCTTTGAGTGATGCTTCGTCGAATGGTGAGCTATTAAAGCATATCAACATATTAAATTTGTACTCACTTTCATTCTAGCTGGGTTGGTCCAGCATGCCAGCCACTCACCTGCCATGATGCTTATTTTAAGCCATCATGATATTATTCATACGACACATTGTATAAACTTTACACATGGTAATTATATTTTTCACTACTGGCATTTTCACTTTGACACAATACACATTCTTTTACCATATAAACATAAACACTTTTAAAAATCACTGTAATATAACTTTATACATAATTCTCGCATCATTTTCACTCATGGATCCTTGATTGGATTCCCACTATCGCCTGACCTCAGAGATGCGATGCAGCTAACTCCTGACAACCGCTGGTCTCCTTGAAAGTCTATCTTGCGTGTGTGTGTTCGACTCCCGTCACCTACAGTTTATGTCTCCTCTACTGCAAATTTGTTCAATCCTAGGTCGCGACACTCAAATGTATTACTGCAAATTTGTTCAATCCTAGGTCACGACTACTCGTGACGCCGCCCAGGCTCCCGTAACTGTAGTGATCATTACAATAATATGTTATTTTACCCATGATAACACTTCCTGGTTATGTTCATTGTCTGTAACATCATCCTAAATTATCTCTACGCTGTACTGATTCTATACTCGCGTACGCTGTTGCTTATACGTCTGCTGTAGACTAATTCTTATCTGATGCATAATTGCTGTTATTAAGCTGCCTGATGCGCTTTTCATTGTTCACCGCTAGTACATTTGAGCGTCAATACTTTATCAATTCCGCGCACTTCCTTGCGTGATCCGGCAGCGTGTTACCTTGCGGGTTGAGTCAAGACAAACTGACTTCTCTGCTCCAGCTTCAGGCGCGGATTCAAGGGGGGGGGGGGGGTCACGGGGGCCATGACCCCCTCCCCCCAAACGGAGACCAAATTTTTTTACAAACTCAACAAACGAAAACACAATTACCAGACAAATAAAACGTAACGAATTTTAACTGAAAAACAGATTTTTATTTTATTTTATTCAATACTGAATTATCTTTATTGGAATTATTATGTTCCGTTACAACTGTACATATTTACAACTTCTAACCTCTTGTATAAAAACTATTAGTTATACAACAAAATCAACTCGTCTATTTTGTTTAGCAAACCTTGTGATTACCGAATCGATGTTTATAGTGATGTCACGATGAATGTGCAGCAATGCACGGATAGGAAACTGGGGATTTTTTCGCACCAAAAATTTTTGCAGACGTCTAAACTGCAAGCTTGGTTGGCAATTTAAGCTGTGACTTTCTCCCTTTGTCGGTACCAACTCGACTTGCCGAAACTGTTACGTACCTTGATCCTTTTCTCGAAGCTCGATGTAAAAGTCGCAAAACACGCCGTTGCAATTTGTACGAATATTTTTGGTGCGCTAAACGCATCAAATTTCTATCCATGAAGCTTGCAAAAAAATTGGTCTGGTTTTGTACGTTTGGTTATTTTGTGATTGTGTTTTTAGTGATACCATTTTTCTTAACAATTTCGATTCTCTGACCCCCCCCCCCCCCCGCCCCCCCCCCCCAAGCCAAACTCTAGATCGATTCGCTGACCCCCCCCCCCAAAACCAAACTCTAGATCCGCGCCTGTCCAGCTTCTCCTATATGAAGCTTCCTTATGAAAAGTAGTTCACTGGATTTCCAGGAACGACTCTCTTCTTGATATAATACATTTTCAGACAAAGTGAAGTATGATCCTTGTTTGTCTATGCGTGGAGGTCCCAAAATCACTCGCGTGCAGGCAAACGCTTCGGCCAATTAATTATAATTAATTGCTTTCTTCCACGGCGTCATGAGGCTACTCTGGTACTTCCCCTCGGCTCCTCTACAAATCCTTACTCTGTAGCGGATGATGTCTGTGCAGAGGTTCCTTTATAGATACAGGCTTTAATTTAGGCGTGAGAACACTCCTAAATTATCTTTCCTAGAATACATGCATCTGGGTGTAAGATTCATCTCAATTCATTGCTCCATTTGGCTGTAATTAATTAATTTCTGTGGGCGACCGCCCCCACTCCCCTGTTTCGCCTTGTTGAAGGGGGATTTTCTCGGTCGTTAATCACGCCCTTCAGCCTCCAGCCACGCCGAAAGTAGGACGTAGGCGCCATGTCTACTCCTCCCACATTCAACTCCGCTTTGTCAAAATGTCAAGCTGGCTCGCTTTCTTGCGCTCTAGCATCTAAAACGTACATAGGCTTGTATTTTCTGAAATAATCCACCTTAAAAGCTATAATCTTCCCGTTCTGGCCGTGAAATCCTGCTATGCAGATATAACTCATTGTTCCTCGGGTTCACTGTGGCTGTTCCCCCTCAGAGATCAATGATTCGATTCTGTGCAGAATCATGGGCCTGGTCTTCTTTGATAAAGACCCCAGTTCGATGCTAGTCAGCCGTGTCGAATTGGGCACACTATGTAATAATTCCAAAACCTGTGTTTATATTTGATATTAGATCAAATATAGATTTAGTTTTTATATTATCTTTAGATTAAGCTTTTTACTACTATGCATTTTGATCTGTGTGATCTTGTTAGCTTTAAGAATTGCATTTAGATATTAATACTTACAGATCTGTTCAAGTTATTAGACTCAACACACAGATTTCCACCATTTTTAAATATATTTCAACATAGCTGTTTATGAAAGGGAATTTTCTTCTCAGATTGTTGGTATAATGCGCAATAACAGTTCCCATTCGATTTATGGGTTCATCCAAGGTGTTGGCAACTCTTCTTTGACCTTTATCTGTTTTGTTTGAAGGGAGAGTCACTCGCTGCGCTGTGACTGAGTTACTTAGTTCGTTAGTATGTTAGTTATTGTAGTTTTAAGGGGCGGAACCTCGAGGTCATCTGGCCCTGATCTGTGATTGAAAGTAACAGCTTAGGACAACAATGAATATTTGAGGTTTTGGTCATTGTTGGTGCGACATATTGTTAATAGGGAGTTGTTAGGCAAGTGTAGCTAATTAGTTAGTTATTGTTGTTTAAGGGGAAGAACAGCTAGATCATCTGCCCCTAATTGTAAGTGCAGCTATTTCTCACCGTCAATTTCGAAATGTTATTATACAATATAATTAAATCGTTGATTCCTTCCATGATTTAGCACCGTGCACAGTAAAATCGGATTGTGTTTGGATAATGGGGAAATATGATGACATTTCTTCACGTAAAGTTGCACGTTTTAATGCTCTGCTGGATGAAGGAAGAAGGGCTTGAGTCTAATAATTTGAACATATTTGTAATGTAGAAATACCTGGCAATGTATTTTACTGTGTAGGTGCACTGTTATAAATGCATAATTAAATAAATAAATAAATAAATAAACTGCACATAGGCCTATACGAAATATCAGTAAGGATGAAGTGTTACAGTGTACCAAAACTTTATACGTTGGTGCAATGTGTGTTTAGAAAATGAGGGACAGCATTTCCAGCAACTACTCTGAAATTCCAGTAAGTAATGATGATTATTAAATACGTTAAAAAGTGTAAATGTGTTGGGCGCTACGCTGCTGCTCGTGCCATCGCCTTGCTCGACAGACAGCTAACCACAGCACTCCTGCCGTCACACGGCGCTTGCGAGATTCCGTTATGCAGAGAAAGCTCCCACTGTAACTTATTTGTAAGTCAGGTGAGGATTGGGAAGGAGGCGACCATGGCCTGAACCATCCCAGCATTTGTCTGAAGTGGAAGTGTATAACCCACGGAAAACCACTTCCAGGATGACTGAGGTGGGAATCGAACCCTCGTCCACTCAGTTTTGCCTCGCGAGGCTGAGTGTGTATTACTACAGTATGTTTATTTGGGCGGCTTCGGTGGCGTAGTTGGTAGCATGCTGAGCTTCCATGCCCAACATCGCGGGTTCAAATCCAGCCGAAGTCGTCGGATTTTTAAGAGCGTTAAAAATCCTTCAGTATGCCTTCCTTCGGAGGGGAAGTAACGCCGGCGGTCCCATGTCATAGATTTATGGCATGTTAAAGAACCTTCTCCTAATTACACCTGTGTGAAGCTAAATTAGGTTAAATTTGAACAACGCTCTTAGGTTACAACGTTCATTGCCAGGAGCCGACTGCGGTGGCGTCTAGTAACCAAGTTTTGAACTAGTAGTCGTTGACGGTGGCGTTTGGCGGCAAAAGTAGGAACTACTTGAAAATTCAATGTCGCAGTCCTTACTTGAATTAAAAACAGATAACACATAATAATACTACCATCACAATTAATACCGGTTATCAAACAGATTCTACACACACCCAAAGTACACGGGGCTACATGACCGTGTTGTCACAGCACCTAAACTGAGGAACCAACCAACCAGGATGGCTGAGGTGGGAATCGAACCCTCCTCTACTCAGTTTTGCCTCGCGAGGATGAGTGTGTATTACTACAGTATGTTTATTTGAACCGTTGATTACACGGTGGTGTCTTGAGAAACAACCCAGTTGATAATGTGGAAACCTATTAAGTGTTAGTAGTCACTTTACTTGATTGCTCCACTGTTTCCACGCTTTCATTTGGAAATGGAGGTCGTGACTCCAGCTGCAGCACGTACACAATGGAAACTGTTGTGGGTTTATCACTAAAAACGTGCGATATCAATGGAGTAGTTTCATTGAATACTGAGCTAACACTGTTCCGGCTTACGAACCCAAAATACAAGCATTACGCCTCTTATCGCTCAGACACTCCGCTTACCGTTTCTTTTTCTTTTTTATCATTATGGTTCTTTTAGCTTAACCATCTACATTTTCTTAACTTTCCATTTATTATCGAATCGAACATTCTTATAAAAATTAACTTTAAACTGTAATTGCATTAGCAATGACTCTAACCACCTCGTGTTGTAGTGGCTAGCATTCTAGGCTAGTTTGTTAGTTATTGGTATATTGGCTTTCACGGCCGGAGAATTAAAACTCAGCAATTCTTCTAGGTTTGTGCCGTGTCTTGTGTGGGGTTTCGCCTATACACCAAGCTGGCTCATCGGCGGGCTCTTGGTGTCCCCGCCCGGACCCCCACAGGAGTAACGAACTGCGCGCTACCTTTCTTTATATGAAGTGCAACTGCACCAATTGACTGCGAGAACTAAAAGCCCAAGCAGCCTCAACCTCCCTACGAAGGCTTCCAAAAAGATGGTATATTGACTTTTACGGCCGGTGAATTAAAACTCAGCAACTCTTCTAGGTTTGTGCCGTGTCTTGTGTGGGATTTCGCCTAGGACACCAAGCTGGCTCATCGGCGGGCTCTTAGTGTCCAGGGCACAAACCTAGAAGAATTGCTGAGTTTTAGTTAGTTATTGTTCGATTTTTTTTCAGTCGGTCAACGCAATATTGTAACCAATTTTAATAGGTGGTTCCCTAATCCTGAGAAAAATACATGATATTAATAAATTTTATTAATTTATTAATTAATTATACATTTTATTATTTATTAATCTCATTTAATTTTTTCAAGATTAGACAACCACCCAATAAAATTGGGCACAATCGTGTTGACCGACTGAAAAACAGTAAATTTCGATTACTAAGGCAACACTGAAAAATGGCTCCAACACGATAGTTAGTTATTCTTGCTTTAAGGGGCGGAACAGCGAGGTCATCTGCCCCTAGCATTCTAGTTTCGGCTCTGTCAAGAAATGTAGTTCTTTTCTGAGAGCTGGAATGGGGTACACTCAGACTGGTGAAGTAGACCTGAGTTGAGATGGGTATAACTCAGTTGTTGTTGTTATTGTTGTTGTTGCTAACTCGTTTTGGGTAATCTTGGTCATCAGCCCCTTGTACTTGGGTGTGAGTTCAATACTATTGATAACCTGTGTTTCTGAGGTTACTGTAGTAGTGTGTAATTGTTAGGATCGAGGATGGAGTAGGTGTCCCGGGACTCAAAATAAAGGAAGGAAGGAAGTAAGGTTGTAGTTTTACGTGACCGTGAATCTGTTGATCATGAGCCACGGGACCTCCTTTTTACGTGGAATCCGAACCACAGGACATGGCATTTCACTTCAGAAATCTCACATGCATTGACCGGGAATCGAACCCAGTCCACCTTGATGAAAGACCAACAGCTTGACTGCTGCGTTACCACGTCCCGGACTTGAAATAAGGTACTATATCATCATTTGTCTAGAGTGAGTGCTGCAAAACCCGCGGATAAACCACACTCAGGATAGCCGCTTCAATCCCATTTTTCCGGGTTTCCTGGAGCTCCCAATTGCGGCCTTGGAGAGCGATTTTACATGCATGGTTTTCAAAGTCCAACGAATAACTTAAAAATTGAGTCGAACAAATTTTCAAATTTTTGTGTTTTGGGAATACTTTTATTAACTTAGCGGTATATTATTTATCTTATTATATTATTATATTATTTTTTATTATATTTTTAACGTCATGTAGGGTCGGAAACCGTGATGATGAAATTTTAATGTTTTTTTGTTCCTTAATTAATTAATAGTTATATTTATTTATCGTATGGCTTTTAGTGCCGGGAGTATCCGAGGACATGTTCGGCTCGCCGGCGAATGTAGCTGCTTCAATGCGGACACCCATGGGGTGAGCTACAAGTTCCGTTCAATTTCAAGTAGGCCTATTGTAGTTTCAACTTTCGCTACCAGATGTCACTGACACCAAGTGGTGAACGTTGGAACTTCGATAGAGCTTTTCAACGAAATCTAACCTGCAAATTTAGCTTCACCCAAGTTTAATTAGTGGAAGGTTCTTTTACATGCCATAAATCTATGACATGGGACCGCTGGCTCCACTTTCCCTCCGGAAGAAGGCATACTGAAGGATTTTAACGCTCTTAAGAAATCCGACGACTTTAGCAAGGTTTGAACCCGCGTTCTTGGGCATAGAAGCTCATCATGATACCGACTACGCCACCGAAGCCGCTAATTAATAGTTAATGATATTAGTAGAAATAAAAATTACAGTAATTGAAGCTCAGGCAGGTATCCCTGGAACGAACGGCTGGTACAGACAGAGACGATATTGGTTGCTATGCTGTGGTCCCTTTAGTCCTTGGGGCAGCCGTAATGTTGCGGTTGACCACACGTGAGTCCCTCCATAACACCTTCATTACTGCAGCTAATTAGAGGATGGTTATGGCATCTTATCCTCAACTGAACCGCTACATAGACCACTGCTGCCAATTTCACACAGTCGTGCTATCAATATAACTTTATAGTCCAGCCACGGAGGCCAAGAACGCTGGATCGGGAGAGCGTGGGTCCGAATGTCACTTCGGCCATCCTGTAATTATTGGTTTCCGTGGTTTCTCATTCTCATCACCAGGCAAATACCGGGACGGTTCCTTTCAGCAGGTCCACAGCCGATTTCCTTCAAAAATGCCTCCCCTGCCTCTTCCTTAATTAGACCGAGTTAGTGGCCTGTCACCATCCACAGTTGTTTCTGTTATTAAAGTGTGTTCATCTCCCAGACACCGTCCTTGTGACGGTAGAGGAATGATCCCTCGCAGAGTACAAGGATGAAGCCGAGCTGGGAGGATAAGCGATTAGTAGAAAGAAAATATATTTATTTGTTTATTTGTCTTTCTTTCTTTCTTTCTTTCTTTCTTTCTTTCTTTCTTTCTTTCTTCTTTCTTTCTCCTTTACGGTCTTCTAAGGACCACGAGCCAATTTCAATGTTTAGTCCTTTGGTGTTCTTTCTTCTTCCTCCAGGTCTCCTTCTTCTTCCTCCAGAACTCCTTCATCTTCACACTATGCATCTTCTTTCTCTCTTCGGACCATTTTGAGCCTCTTTCCTTTTCCTTCCTTCCTTGGAACCCTTCCATTCCCAACACTTTTTTCCTAAACATTTCTCTCTCTATTGCATCTTCTTCTCTTATATTGTTTCTTTCCAAATCCTTTTTAACTTCTTGAATCCAAGTTGTTGTTAATTTCTTGTTCCAAAGATATTTGAATATCTGTTTGGTTAACCTGTTATCATTCATTCTATATAAATGTCCAAAAAATAGCAATCGCCTCTTTTTTATTGTGTCTGTTATGTTTTCAATGTTGCGGTATATTTAATCATTACTTCTTAATTTCCAGAATTCTGTAATTCTTAATGGACCTAATATTTTCCGTACAATTCGTCTTTCTAATACTTCCAATTTATCTAACTTATAATTCAGTGGTAGACATTCGCTTGCGTATTGGCATTCTTGTTTGATTACTGTTCTGTAGTGCTGTATTTTCAAGTTTCTAGATCATGATCTTTCTTTCTTCATTTATTTACTTATTTTTGTCAGATATTAGCAAGCCGAGATAAATAAATTAATTCATAAAGGAAAAAGTAACTTAGTTGAGATATTTTTTCTAGGATTCTGTTCTAATATTAATGAACTAAATAGGTTAACATTCAGAAGTTACCTATTCTCAGCGTGTTGAAGAAACTTATAGAGTTTTTGGTTGAAAAACAATCGAGATAAGTGCTTCTAAATAAATGTTAGGCTACTATTTTTCTGAAATTTATTTTCTTATAATTTGGATTAGTTATCTAGATCTTATAATTTCATCATTTCATTTTCATTTCATTTCATATTTATTCATCAGTGCCTTACACTATATTTACATTACACTGAAGGGAGTTTCTGAAAAGAGCAAAGCCCCACTTCGCATTCGGGATGCGTCATACGTTTATCATCGGGTTCAGAATAAGTTACTTTTGCATGTCACAAGAATGTTAGTCATAGTCTTAGTACAAACCGAGAGAATGCTTAGTAAAATGATGCCTGATAATCGGGGCTAGGATTTATATGTACGAAAGAGTGTCAAAATATGTACATTTATATGTAAATATAGTTTCCCAAAATGGCCAGTGAAAATATTTAACCACTAAACACTACATTTTGTTACTCTTAGAGCCTACGAAAATACAATAAAAATATTGGATTCATTGTTCATTTTTTTTTTCAATTCACTTAATTTTTATTTGTTATTCATTCAGTCATTGATTATTTCTCCTGCCATAAAAGTTATTTTACATGTTCAAATTCGAAGCTTCTCCTATTGTCTCGCAAAAGAGATTTGTACACGTATTTTCTGAAGCTTCGCTCCACCGCACATGAGGGGATTGGCGTATATGTAATATGCACTGTATCATCAGGAGATATGTGTATCTGATTCTAGTTCTATATTACCCATTTCCTCAAAACTTGGATTTCTTAAAAAATTGTGCGTCTCAAGATCCAGGTCAATTTTTATAAGCTCTGGCACCTGGCTCAAATGGATGCTTGCTATTGTTACAGCCACATTCTTTAGAAATCTTTCGTTGCTCAAAAACAATTTATGTAGCCTACATAACTGTAATCTTGTCTTGTGTTGGTACATTTTCTGTCACTGTAAACTACCTAAAAACCTAAAAACTTCCTAGCAATAAATATATATATATACAAATATTGCATTAAAACCACAAAATATGGAAAAATATTTATTTTATATACAGTGAAACCTCTCTAACTCCGCCACTGCCGGTCGCAAGCCCGGGGCCTCATTTCGCATGTGATGAGGAAGGAGGAGCGGGAGGAGTATCAACCTCGTAAAAAAAACAGGGTCCATCTGGCTCCGGATGGTTGCACCCTGTCATAGGGCCCCTGCCTAGGGTTACTAGGCGAAACCTGGCCAACGGTCTCAAAGGCGGAAGACGAATTTCATTTACCAATGGCTGAGAGGGCGGAAGAACCTAGTTGAGTCAACCACGAAAAATAAATGAATTCAGACTGTCAGTCTGATTTTAAAATCCAAGAGCGACTGTTCCCATATTGGGCGGCCTTTGGTCAGCGTCTGTCTCCATGTTAGGGGCGGCTGTAAATAATCCTCCGGAGTTAACAACCTCGGTTGTAAAAATGGTGGCTCTAGAAGTCACCTCCAAAACTAAAAGAATTATCAATCATGGAGCGGTGTGATGTGAAACTATTTACCTCAGGTGGTCAATCCACAAGCAGACATTCGGATTCTGGGGAGTCTGCAATGTCACACAAAGACGAGTCGGAGCGTCTTGGAACTTCGAACACAATAAAATACAGGAAAATAAACTACCTAGCCACTTTCAATGCAAATTCACTTTTGAAAGTGGGGAAACTTAAGACTCTAACAGACACACTAAATGAACATAGAATTATCATAACGGCTGTGCAAGAGACCAGATTCCTAGATGAGAACAGCTTTGAATCGGGAGGATTCAGGATACTCAAGGGGAAACCAGGGGCCAGAGTAATGAAGAATGTTCCTCATCTTGGGACAGGATTCATAGTTGACAAGAAAATACTAGACTCCATCATAAGCTTCGAGTCCACATCTGAAAGGCTATCCACACTCACGTTCAAGTCGACCAACAAAGTTTATACAATTGTGAATATTCATGCCCCTATAAACATCGACAACAAAAAGGATAAGGTAAAAGTAGAACTTTTCTGGGATAAACTAGACGATACGATCCAGAAGATCCCAGACAAAAATAACGTCATCCTTTTAGGGGATTTTAACGCCAAGTGGGGAGAGAAAAGAAGTTCAGGCATATAGTGGGATGCTACCCGGCACATAACAGAACGAACCAAAATGGTATCAGGCTCATTGAATTATGTCAGGCACATAACTTGGTCCTAAAATCGACTAGCTTTAAGAAACTGTCAAGGAAACAGAAGACATGGATATCACCTAATCCCCTCCTCGGAGAATTCCAGTTGGACCATGTTGCAATAAAGCGGAAGTTTCATAAGGAAATTCAAAATGTTAGGGTTCTCCGAGGAGCTAACCTTGACTCAGACCACTACTTGTCGAAAGTTAAACTGAAGATTATTCCTAGGAGTAACTTTCAAAGGTACAACCGTATACGAAGAAGATATGATCCAAACAAAATTAAGGAGAACATGGAAGAATGGGACACATTAACCAGAGACCTAGAAGGCCAGGACTGGAGGCAGATGGAGAAGAGTCTTCTAACCAAGGCAGAACAACTTGCTCCTGTTACAAAGACGAAGAAGAATAGATGGTGGAACAACGAGTGTGACAGACTACTTGATCTGAGGAAGAAGGCGTGGCACGTTTGGCAAACCAAAAAGGAAGAGAGTACTTGGCAACACTTTGTGGAAACCAGGAAGATGGTGTCCAAGGGGATCAATAAAGTAAAGAAGGAGCACGGCGACCAACTACTCAGGAAGATAAATGATTACTTTGCGAAGAACAATATGAGAAACTATTATCGGGTGTTCAAGGAAAACCTAAGCAGATATGATCCCCCAACTCTCCAACTTCAGGACGAAAACGGATACGTGGCATATAGTAACAGGGGTAACTGTAAAATTCTAGCCGGCTACTTTAAAGAACTCCTAAATTGCGATGAACCACTCCAAAAGATGTCTTTCGATTGTGGACCAAAATCGTCTCCCAACCATGATTCTAAACCCCCGTCTGTAAGAGAGATTCAGAAGATACTGACTCGTATGGAAAATTTCAAGGCATCTGGAGAAAATCAGATAACAGCTGAATTATGGAGGTATGCCAGTGAAGATGCGATTGGCTCACTCCAAAAGCTTTTTGAGGAGATATGGAAGACAGAGAGCATTCCAGTGGAATGGAAAATGGCCCTGATACACCCTCTTCACAAAAAAGGTTCAAAATCGGATCCTAGCAATTACCGAGGGATCTCACTGCTGGACGTGACATACAAGATATTTTCAAGAGCTTTATTAGAAAGAGCAGAACCACAGTTGGACTGCCAACTTGGGGAGTATCAAGCAGGGTTTAGAAAGGGGAGATCTTGCGCTGAACAAATTTTAAATCTCAGAAACATTATAGCGTACCAGAAGCAGAGGGCGAAACCGTATATAGTAACCTTTGTGGACTTCCAAAAAGCTTACGATTCCATCGACAGAGAGTCGTTGCTCAATATTTTGGAAGAGTTTGGCCTGGACAGGAAAACCATAGCCCTCATAAAGGAGACGCTCACGAATACGTCCTTTAAAGTTAGATTCATGGGCGAACTGTCTGAACCATTTGAGATCAGAACAGGCGTCCGTCAGGGGGATGGTCTCTCCCCCCTGTTGTTCAACTGTGCACTTGAAAAAGTTATGAGAGAATGGAATGCGAAAACACGAGGGGGGATACGTCTAGGAACAAAAAAAACAAAGGAATCACGATTAAGTGTTTGGCCTTTGCTGACGACTTGGCGCTGATCGCAGAAACATGGGAGGAAACCAAAGAACAAATCACAGAATTACAAGAGATGGCGGGGAAAATAGGACTTAAAATTTCCTTTGAAAAAACGGAAAATTATGTCAAATAGTTTGGATGTGCCCAAGAGAGTTACAGTAGGAGCTAATAAAATCGAGGTGGTTAATAGTTTCAAATACTTAGGAGAATGGATCGACTGGAATAACCTTGAAGGAAAAACAATGGAGGCGAGAAGAATCAAAATGGAACTAGCCTTCCAGAAAACCAAAAATACATACAATAAGAAAACCCTCTCCTGGAACACTAAAATCAGGCATTATAACACCGTAATTAAGCCAGAGGCACTCTTTGCTGCAGAAACACTAGTCTTGAGGAGGCAAGGGCAAATGGAAAAATTGGAAATCAAAGAGAGAAACATTTTGAGGAAGATCATAGGTCCTGAATTCCAAAATGACAAACAAGTTTTCTATAGGAACGACACCCTGTATGTGAAGTCGGAGAGAATTTCAGATACCATACGGAAAAGGAGGATTGATTTCTATGGACACATCTACCGGATGAATCCTGCCCGATTAACCAAGAAAATCTTCGACTTCTTTTCCAAAAAGAAGATCAAACCTAATTGGTTTACGGAAGTGGAAAAGGACCTGCGAGAGCTTCAGATTAATGAAATCATGTTGATGAATGGTACAGCCAAAACCGTGACCAAAGACAACACCAAGAAGTTCCAAGCCAGAGCCGTCTCCAGAAAACCGATGCAGATATCACAAGAGGAAAGAAAGAGGAGATCAGAGAGAATGAAGAAGTATTGGGAGAAAAGGAGAGCACAAGCATCTAAGAAGTGATTGATCTGACGTACCCCAAAGTGGGTGATTCGAAAAGAAGAAGAAGAAGAAGAAACCTCTCTAAAAGACCACCCCTCTTAAAGACCGATTTTTCTCGAAACCGATTTAAAACCTCATAAGGTCGATGTATTTGTTTCCTCTATTTAAGGACCACCCCTCTCCCCGACCATAGACCAGGCATTTTCTCAGTCTGACCTCTTTCAAAAGACCACTTCTCGTCTGCCTTCCCATTGGAAATGGTGATGAGGGTGATGATGTAAACAACGGTTCTGTTGGCACAGAACTGAATCAGCATACAATGTCATAAGAAAAAGTGTTATGTAACATATAAAAAAAATAAAAAAACGGCTCTCCTAGAAGATTGTTCGAACCCAGAACAAATTAATGGACTTTCGAACTCACTCAGAGCTATTCTAGAAAGTGAAATTGTTAAAAAAAAGATGTGCTAATCTGAAGCTGAGATCAATTCGTGACTTTTTTTAAATGACAGAGCTCAGAAAATAACTAATTGTAATTAATTTGTACTAAATGAGAACCAATGCAGATAAATAGTAATCAAGTATGTGTTCCAACTGTACTTCATTAATAATGCAGTATACAATTATTTTTAATGCAGCCCCCTATTAAGAGACCACCCCTCTAAAAGACCAGTTTTCCATGGAGCCGTCACTGGTATCTTAATGGAGGTTTCACTGAACTGAACACAGGGGTGTGCAAATTATTAGAATCAAATAAAGAATCAGTCACAGTTTTTCATTCAAAATTATTTTATTGAGCATCTGCTGGCATCCTTAGTAATGTGTACTCCCTTATCGACTTACACCTTTTCCCACAAGGAATTGTGTCTGGAAACTTTCAGAATTGGGGATTCCGAGGGATACCTGAGCTTGGCCCGTTTTCCATTTTTTCATTGACTTTGGAATATACCCACTGAGTCAGGTGATTTCAATCCATAGGACATGAATCTTTGAATAGTTCAAGAGTGGATCATCAGTAAAATGACTGCAAAACCCTCAGCTCTAAATTCAAACGAAAAGTAGAGTGAAGTAATCAAAAAAAAAACGCGTGTCATTTTTTAGTAGCAAAGCTCCTCTGTTACTGGAAATTCTAAAAAAAAAAACACTTTGAGTTTCTTAAAAGAAAATATAATTTTGACTCTTGGTTTAACATTGGAAGTAATTTCACAGCCTTGCAAACATATTTTGCGCATTGCGCCGTGAAAAGTATAAATGTTATTTTGGGAAACTGGCGGCAAGTCTAATAATTTGCACACCTCTGTATTGTAAGTATGTGCCAATGTTATAAATATGAAATAAAAAGTCAAATAAATGTGATAAATTTGAATAGAAGACAACATAATCGATGGATAAGTTTAAAAAACAAGATGTTCAGTAAAGAACATATAGCCTACTTTCTCCTAAATGCATGGGTATTGTTATAACTCTTTGTCCTTTTCAAGGAGTATAATTGAATGCTGGTTGTAGTTGCTTGTGGAAATACAACGTGCTATACGGATGTTAAACATCAATATGAGGTGCCCTTTGCTAGTGTTACCTCTGTACAAAATTTCATTCAATTCGGTTTCACCGTGTTTGAATTGATATGGGGAATCGATTTGCATATACATGGGCGTTATCTGCAAACTATTGGGCTGATGACCTTGTAGTTCAGTCAAAAAATGCTTCCCACAAAAAGGTATGTTGTTGCAAAATTTGGTAGCTTATTAAATCAAATGATTAGGTTGGCCGTAACTTTATTTAAGCTTTTAACATTTGGGTGGACGCCATTCCGTTTCTGTCAAGATGGCGGCGATATAAAACATGACACTGAGGTGCCCTTTACTAGTGCTACCTCTGTACCAAATTTCGTTCAATGCGGTTTTACCGTGTTTGAATAGATAGGAGGAATCGATTTTTACACATACATGGCCGCCATATGCAAACAAATGGACTAATTGCCTTGTAGCTTGGTCAAAGGACGCTTCTCACATAAAGGTATGTTGTTGCAAAATTTGGTAGAGATCAGATGATTAGGTTAGTCGTAATTTGATTTAAGCTTCGAACATTTCGGTGGCCGTCATTACGTTTCCGTCAAGATGGTGGCGATATAAATCATGACACTGAGGTTTCCTTTGCTATTGCTACCTCTGTACTAAATTTCGTTCAATGCGGTTTACCGTGTTTGAATTGATAGGAGGAATCGATTTTTACACATACATGGCCGCCATATGCAAACAAATGGACTAATGACCTTGTAGCTTGGTCAAAGGACGCTTCTCACATAAAGGTATGTTGTTGCAAAATTTGGTAGAGATCAGATGATTAGGTTAGTCGTAATTTGATTTAAGCTTCGAACATTTCGGTGGCCGCCATTACGTTTCCGTCAAGATGGCGGCGATATAAATCATGAAACTGAGGTGTCCTTTGCTATTGCTACCTCTGTACCAATTCGGTTTCACCGTGTTTAAATTGTTAGGGGGAATCTATTTGCACACATACATGGCCACCGTCTACAAACTATTCGGCTGAACCTTGTAGTTTAGTCATATACATATACGTTGTTGCGAAATTTGGTAGAGATCGGATGATTAGGTTAGTCGTAATTTGATTTAATCCTTGAACATTTAGGTGGCCGCCATTACACTTCCTCAAGATGGCGGCGATATAAAACATAACACTGAGGTGCCCTTTGCTAGTTCTACCTCTGTTCCAAATTTCGTTCAATTCTGTTTCACCGTGTTCAAATTGATAGGGAGGGGGACAGACATTTGGAGTACACACACTCTCACACTCTCTCTCTCTCTCTCTCTCACACACACACACACACACACAGACAGACACGCAATTTTTGGCCCTGTAGTGATCTCATAAGTCTACTTTCATTTTTTGCAAAAATCGAAAGTAGGCTAAAAACATGTCTATCTTGGTAATAAAGAAATATGTAAATACATAATTATGAATCCTATCCCTGATAATAATCCTCCTGTATCCTTAAAGCTTTGAGAGAAAACCTGACGGTGGTGGTAGTGACAGAATAGTGTGTACTATTGGCAACACTGGTTTACGTGACTGGCAGTAAGTGGAGGGGTGAGGTCATCTGGAGACGTGACCTGAGGGTTAAGAGGTCACCAGTGTGCACCGGACGCCACACTTCTCATCTCTACGCTACAAGTAATGTCCAAGCCGTAACGAGATGGTGAAATAACTTGATGAGGACCTTGTGTAGAAACACGTGAGGACATGGTAAGTATCGCGAGGTGCCGTGTCAAGCCCCCATTCATTATTAGGAGTCATCGTGCAGCACAAACACGTCATGAGGATCATCTGTGAACTCAGGATACTGTCAATCGTGCAGGGCAGACAGGATGAGCCTTGTATTCTACGTCATCAAGAACATCCCTGAACATAGAACCTTGCAAACAGCAGTGTTCAATGCGACTGCATATAGAGCCCTGCGCGGATAAACAAAATAGTATCCGCATCCGCCCCACATCCGCACGACTGTTATCCGCATCCACCCCGTATCCGCACGACGTTTATCCGCATCCACCCCACATCCGCACGGCGTTCATCCGCATCCACCCCGCATCCGCACGACTGTTATACGTCCACCCCGCATCCTCACGACGTTTATCCGCAACAGCCCTGCATCCGCACGACGTTTATCCGCATCCGCACGTTTCTTATCCGAATCTACTGGCATTACAATAATATTTTAACTAGATAAAGTAATAAACAACACATTAATAATAATAATATCGTATGGCCTCGAATGCCGGGTGCAAGCTTTGTAATTTGACACCCAGAGGGTAGCTTGCATGTCGAATTTCGTTGTTCCTTGAATCACTATGAAAGTCAAGGAGGTTAGAGGTTAGATATCTAACCTCCTTGAACACTATAGCGCTTTCTAGTAGAGAAATGAGGAACTTTGTGTTGGCGGAAACTCCCGAGATTAATTTTGCCATTATGAACTCGGCCTACTGAATTCAAATGGGTTCTTTGACATGCCAACATCGTATGACATGCGTATCGTACTTTTGCCGCCTTTCAAAAATCTCTTACCACGGCCAGGGGCGAACCTGCAATCTTGGGGTTAGTAGACCGACACGATATCCACTCACCCACCGGGGCAAGCTAACAACACATTTAGACATTTGATGAGAAAGTTGTACCCGAGGCTATGTACAGGTATGTCATGTCGTCATGTGCTATGTTTCAAAATGAATGTTATACCGCCAGAATTGCAACTCCTTGCAGATTGGAGTGTTAATTATGCTTAATGACATAATTTGAATGATATTAGCGTAAATCATCATATTTCATTTGCCATGAGAAAGAAAACATAACGGTAAAATATGATACTGTATCTGGGTCTTAGTAATTATATTCAACAAGTTCGGATTATATTCTAAAAACTATCCGCTAATTTACTCCAAACATTATCCGCAGCTTATCCGCTATCCACACAGCCATGCAAACTATATCCGCATGGCGAAAATATTTGCGGATATCCGCCATTCATTGACTCGCTATCATTCAATTACGGGTTGTTAACGCCTCAAGAGATCGAATGTGTTAGCCGTGGTCTTTATAGCGTGGCTACAGGTTGTTGCTCACATCCGGGAGACGAGGAGGTTCGTTACATTTTAATTGGTTTACCACAGACTTAACTGTACTAAGTTAGACAGAAATCCTAATCATAGTTCCCACATTGTAGAAATGCTAATTTATTACGTCATTCTTCGTTGTATTTTGGTCAGTTATAAATTTTATGTCATTTTCTAAAAGTTTTTTTTGTCGGTTTATCCTCCAGGTTGGCTTTTCCCTCAGACTCGAGAGGGATCCCACCATTACCACCGCCAGGGCAGTGTCCTGGAGCTTGAAAAACCTTGTGGGGGGATACAAATGGGGAGGTGGGATCAGCACATCACCCAGACGGCCTCACCTGCAAAGCGAACAGTGGCCTCATGAGGGTTGGGAAGGGAGGGGAAGATTGGGCAGGCAACGAAGAGGGAAGGAGGCAGCCGTGGCCTTGAGGTAGGTACCATCCTGGTATTTTCCAGAAGACGCGAAGTGGGAAACCACGGAAAACCACTTCGAGGATGGCTGAGGTGGGAATCGAGCCCCTTTTACTCATTTGGACCACCCGAGGCTGAGTAGAACCCGTTCCGACAGAGCCGAGAATTGAACCTCGGACCTCCGGGGTGGCAGCTAAGCACGCTGACCACTACACCAGGGAGGCGTCTTTTCTAAAAGTGCATTTCATTATTTAGTAATTTTATGGAATTTCTGGGACGATTTTATAATTTTTGAGTGCCGGTTTAACGTTGGAAGTTATGTATCCAGAGAAATATATACAACCAAGCGTCTATTACAAGGTTGCTGTTTATCACCGATGCTGTTCAAGATTTATTTAGACGTCTGTTTAAGAAAATGGTCCGGGGAATGTTGTACAATGGGATTACAGATGAACCAGGAGTATTACTTACATCATCATCTCTTTGCTGATGACCAGGTGATATTGACTCAAGATATAGACCAGGGTTTCCCAGACTTTTTCTGACCATCGCCCACTTTCGAGATTTATAATTTGTTTTCGCCCACCTTTTTTCAAAAAACGCACAAATCTTAAAATTACTAACACATATATTCAAATACCTACATATAAGTTGAGAAATGAGGATTTTTACGGACATTTTTTTTCTTAATAGGTACATCATGTTTATTTAGGTATAATTATGTACATTAAAAATATACAAATAATAGGTCTTAAAAAGGAATAACAATTAATTAAATGAATTAAAGAAAAAAATTAATTAAAACTACACGAATTTTTAGATCTAAGTAATTAAACAACATGAATACTTATGTCTAATTAATGTTAGGGATGAATTTGATGAGTTTAAATCAATTTGTTGATGTCAGGAGCCATTTTTGTTAGAAAAATTCTAAGATCTCCTCGCTTTTCAATTTCTAACCTATTTCTGGATTTCGTGGCAAGATTATTTGACATAATTAAATTACTTGTTTGCAATTTTATTTTATTCCTTAATTTTATAGGTAAAAACTTCTCGGTCATATTGTGTATATGAAAAACTGAATTATTTGCCCACCATTTTTTTTCAAATCGCCCATCGAATTCACATTCTGTCAATTTCGCCCACTGGCGAGCTAAAATCGCCCACTACTGGGCGAATTTGCCCAGTTTGGGAATCTCTGATATAGACGATGCCTGTTATATGATGAGGAAATTAATTGAGGAATATCATTATGGTGTTTGAAGCCACTTTTAGTGTTGTCTTAGGAAACGAAAGTTAGATGCTTTTCAGCCAGTCAACACGATTGTACCCAAACGAGATGGGTCATTTCCTAATCCTGAAAAAAAAAAAAAAAAAAAACATGAGATTAATAAATACACTTGGATGATCAGTTTCGTTGACCGAGTGAAAAGCATCAAATTTTCGTGAGGAATATCAAATGTGTGGACTAAATATCTATTACAACAAAACGGAATACCTTACATTAGAGAATAATGGTGGTGAGAAACTACAGATCGGAAATGCAGAAATTCAAACAGTCTCTAAATGTAAATATGTGTGTTCAATAACAGGAGCTGGGGGAACAAGTTCATCTGAAATTGAGAATAGAGTAAGTGAGGCTAGGAGAACAATTGGAGCATTACATTCCGTTTAATGGAGCAGAAATATTTTAAACAAAACTAAGAAACTTATTTACAGTCGATTGGTACAAAGTATTTTGATATGGAGCAGAAACTTGGACGTTAAATAGACAGCAAGCAAACAAATTATTAGTAACAGAGATGGATTATTGGAGGAGGGCGGCAAGATAATCAAGATTGGATAAAATTAGAAATATGAGAATCAGAGACATTACTCATGTAAAAAAATGTACTAGAAATGGTTGAAGAAAGAACATTACAATGGTTTGGACATGTGAAAAGGATGCAGAATAGTAGAATTCCAAATTTAATGTTACATTGGCAAGCTGAAGGCAAACGGAAACGGGATGAACCAAGAGAACAATGGATGGATGATGTAAAGAGAAGCAAGGCTACCAGAGGCTTAACCGAGGAAGATGCTGAAGACTAAAATTTGTGGAGGAGTAGAATATTTTTGGGTTGAAGTAAAACTACTGTATCGTAGAATATTCCTAATAAAGAATAATTAATGTTTTCATATTTTTAAGGGTTTTGATGCATTTTTGCGTATGGAACTTGAAGTGAGGAAGAGATATGACATCCTCATAACTCACTGTCGGTCTGAAGACTAAAGTAAATTTCTTCAGTTCTTACTTCTTGGAAATATCCTCATTCCAGGAGACACAGCTGTGCTTGCAACCAATCCGGGAGTGATGTTGAAAGCGAGAGCAGCAGGACAGACTACAGTAGGTCCAGTAATGCCAGCCTGGTTAAGTATCTCTTAATAATATAATATGTTTAAATCGCTTATCCTCCAAGCTCGGCCTCGCCCAGGGACTGTGCCTCTGCGAGGGATCATTCCTCTACCATCGTAAGGACAGTGTCTTGGAGCTGGACACATTTTATCAGCAGATTATTTTTTATTTGTTGTGTGGCCTCCTCATAGGCCGAGTGCAGGTCTTTCTAGTCGACGCCCGTGGGCGACCTGCGCGTTGGGATGAGAGATGGAATGGATGAAGATGAACGAAACTGGGCAAGGATGTTGAAGGAAGCGGCCGTGGGCTGTCAGAAGTTACCGTCCCAGCATTTGCCTGGTGTTGAAAATGGGAAACCATGGAAAACCATTTCAAGGACGGCCGCCGGTGGGGCTCGAACCCACGCGTCTACTGAGTCAGCAGAAAGCTTGACCCCATGACCTAACACTGCACTTGAGCCAGCGTAACATCTGCTGTCGGTATCGGCAGATACAACTGGGGATGGTGTCAGACCGCTAACTTGGGTGTAATTAAGAAAGAGACAGGAATGGGATTTTGGAAGGAATTCGGCCGTGGATCTGTTGAAAAGAATCGTTTGCCAGGGAATGAAAATGGGAAACCACAGAATTTTTTTTCAGGGTGACCGAGGCAGGATACGAACCAATACCAGTGAGGCATGGGGTAGCACGTTAGCGCTCTCGTCCACTGCAGCTGGTGATGATATTAATATATATATATATATTTTTACCGTATGGTCTCCTGAGAGGCCGAGTGCAGGTCTTTCTAGTCGACGCCCGTGGGCGACCTGCGCGTTGGGATGAGAGATGTAATGGATGAAGATGAATGAAACTGTGCAAGGATGTGGAAGAAGCGGCCGCGGCCTGTCAGAAGGTACCGTCCCTGCATTTGCCTGGTGTTGAAAATGAGAAACCACGGGAAATCATTTCAAGGACGGCCGACGGTGGGGCTCGAACCCACGCGTCTACCGAGTCAGCAGAGAGCTTGGCCCCATGACCTATCGTTGCGCCTTTGCCAGCGTAGCCACTGCTGTCGGTAATAATAATAATAATAATAATAATAATAATAATAATAATAATAATAATAACAACAACAACAATAATAATAAGTTGCATGTATCTGGGAGTATCGACATCTTGTCCCTGAGGTAAGGTCGTACTTTACGAGCACTTGAAGGAGCATTCCATCAGGCTTCAAGGTGACTTCTTCCTTTATTTAGTGCCATCTATAAAACTTTACGAGTTATTAATCAATCCAGGCTTGAAAATACTATGCGCCTGGTGAGCTAGAAATATTCTTTATTCCATCACATTACTTGACGCTATTTTAGATGACAATGGCGATCTAATCCCGCAGTTACAACTGGATTTAGGATATTATTGTGGTGAACATTCACACTTCTAAAAGCAGAAATTTTAAATGGGTGTCGCTAGATATAGGCGAAGGGCTTGGACCATGTCAGAGGGCACGGATGACGTTATCGGAGGGGACACTTGGATGCATCCCGCCCTCCGCAATATACACGATAATGTGCAGTATCAATCTTCACTTAAACCTGTGTATGTGGAATCTTTCTGCATAGTTATGTTCAGTGCTTTATTTCAGGGGGAACGTGGGGGTACGCGTACCCCTTAAATATTTGAAAACTGATTTAAAGAAAAATATTGGTACATTTGTATCTAGTCCGGCAAATATAACTTCCGACTTGGAAGTTCATCGATCAGCTGGCGTCAACGTGCTGTTCACAACAGCTGGAGGAGATTACGAGTAATCCTCGATTTAAATCGATCTATCGAATCAGTTTCTTTTGGTCTACACTCCGTTCTTATAAGCACGCAGGTTAGTGTTTGGAGGTGGGGTAGGTTGTTATTCAGTGCGTGTGGTTAGTTTTGAAGGATGAAGAAAATAACGAACTATTTAACATCCACCCAGGCATCAAAAAAGCTGAAAGTTAATGATTCGAACACAAACAATGACCGGATTTTGCAAATTGCCGAAAATTGCAAGATCGTCATGTTTTGTCGACTACAGCTGAGAGTACCCCTTATTTTATTTTTTTAAGCACTGGTTATGTTATGTTTGAATTGCAGCCAATGGCCATAGCAGGGTATTTTAATTGAACGCCCGTAGGCTCCCAGCAAGTTCAATTTCAAGTAGTTCTAACTTTAGCTACTAGATGCCACTTTCTGCATAGTTATGTCGGTACTATTGTGTGTATTTGCTATTGGTGCTGGGATTTGAGTAGGAGGCTAACTAGGCTTTAATTTAGGCACTATCCCAGCATCCCAAAGGGTTCTCCTTTTTCCCCATTTTCAACATCAGGTAAATGCCGGAATGGTTCCTTACAACAGGTTCACGGCCGACTTCCTTCATAATCTCCTCCTTGACCCTTCCTTAATCAAATCCAAGTTATCGGCCTGTCACCATCCCCAGTTGTATCTTCTGACAAAGTGTGTTCAGCTCCCAGACACCGTCCTTGTGACGGTAAAGGAATAATCCCTCGCGGAGTCAGTGGGTGAAACCAATCTGCGAGAATTAGTGATTTAAAAAAAAATCCTCTCGTCACGCCGGAAGGCGGAGGTAGATTTCACCGGGAAAACTAGGGGATAGGCTATAATAGGCAAAATATGCAGGATTTCGTAGAAGGATCAGTCCTCATTTATTGCGAGAAAGTATTTTACAATTGGAGATTAATTAACTTTGTTTTCGTCTTTCTATGCATATTTTTAACATTTTATTGTCTCATGGGGACGGTAACCTTCTTGTCACTTGGGATCCATTTTTATACTTGTGGTCACACTGTCCTTATGCAAGGTTACGACACTGATGTGTAACGTTCTAACAGTCTAACTTCTTCACGCAAAATGTTATCTCCCTCAGAGATGTTGGTTGGTTCCTCAGTTTAGGGGCTACGACAACGCGGTCATGTAACCCCGTGTACTTTGGGTGTGTGTAGAATCTGTCTGATAAACGGTGTTAATTGTGATGGCTGTATTAGTCTGCAATTCAGGTAAGGACTGCAGACAGTCAATTTCAAGTAGTAGTTCGAAATTTTGCTACCACTACCGTCAACGACACCTAGCTGTGAACTTGGCTACTAGATGCCACCGCAACCAGCAACGTTGGAACTTACCCTCAGAAGGAAAGCATACTGAGGGATTTTTAGCACGCTTAGAAAATCCGACGACTTCGGCTGGCTTTGAACCCGCTGAACTTGGGCATAGAAGTTCAGTATGCTACCGGTTACGTCACCGAAGCAGCTTCCCACAGAGTCAGATAGAAAACTGAATGCGATCTCGTGCAGTGTCGTTGTCATGCCAACCTCTGATAGCTCATCCCTCATCAATTTAGAAGCGTTGTCATGCTAACCTCTGATGGCTCTTGGCATTTTCTTCTAATGATGAAATCAATTTGTTCATCCCTTGGCGTAATGGTGGGTCATATCAAAAATTCTTTCAGACAAAAGTTTTAGGTAATTATTAAGGGAATATTGTCCGTTTGTACAGTTTTGGTATTGTGCCTATTAAGAGGGATATGATTAATGTTTCCCGAAAAACCCACTTTTTCCCATCCCTTTGGTCAATGGTTGGTGCTATCAAAAAAAAAATTCAAACATAAATTTTTGGGCCTTATCCGACACATAGTATGAACTTTGAATGGATTCGATATTTCAAATATTAAGAGAGTTGTAGCGATATTTCACTTTTTGGAAAAAAAAGCCCCCCATTTTCACCCCCTTCGACCGATTGTGCCCATTAACGAACTCGACCGAGATTTTATAGGGATACATATTATGTAAAACATTCAAAGTGATTGGTGCAAAATTGCGGTAGTTATCGTGACCACAAGAAAGTGATATATGTACATAAATTATAAACTTTGAACTGACGGTGGTTTTGGGGTCTAGGGGATGTGAAACGCGAAGATATGTCGAAATTTTCCGGAGGTTGAAACATGGTACCCATTGCAATAGTTAGCTTTCTAATGAAATCTACCTAAAATACTTGTCGCCTCCGTAGAGCAGCGGTCAGCATGGTTAGCTGCCGCCGCGGAGGTCCTGGGTTCGATTCCCGGCTCTGCCACGAAATTTGAAAAGTGGTATGAGGACTGGAACGGGGTCTACTCAACCTAGGGTGGCCCAAATTAGTAGAGGGGGTTCGATTCCCACCTCAGCCATCCTCGAAGTGGTTTTCCGTGGTTTCCCACTTCGTTTTCGGGCAAATGCCGGGATGATACCTACTGTAAGGCCATGGCCGCCTTCTTCCCGCTTCCTTGCCTATCCATTCCAATCTTCCCCTCCCTTCCCATCCCTCATGAGGTTCCTGTTCGCTTTGCTGGTGAGGCCACCTGGGCGAGGTGCTCATCACACCTCCTCAGTTGTATCCACTCTGACCAGATGTTCCAAGCTCCAGGACACTGCCCGTAGAGGCGGTAGTGGTTAGTTCCCTCACTGAGTCCATGGAAAACACCAACCTGGAGGGTAAAATCAATTTTTTTTAAACTTAAATACTTGCTAATGTTTTGTTCGGAAATATTATTAGTATTTTTTCATTTGAAAATAAATGTGAATAGTTTCCAAAAGAAACAGCCCTGACAGCGATCTTGAGAAAGTAACTTGGTCACTGTAAGCAGTAACTGTTACTAATAACGGTTTAACAAGGAACTTGTTACTAGCTAGCGCAGTGGTAATGTCCCGTGACAAAAGGTGACCTTATAACAACGTACTATACAGGCGAGACTTAGCTCTATTAATAGTGTACCTTGTAAGGTCACTCCTTTATGGTGGCCTCTTCAAGGTGACTCCTTCTAGTAAAATGTTCATGGGTTATTAATCAATGTTGACATGGAAATTGTGAATTCCAAGGATGGCCAATAGGCCTCTCTCATTCTCATTACAAGTATAGCCGAACATCACCAGATTATTTTCATGCTGGATCGAAGACCACGAACATTCATAGGATTTCCTAAAAAGTCCTAAGTTAGTAGGTAGATTAATGTCCCTCTATCAGAGGATGAGTGAGTGGTTATCGTGTCGGACTACCAATCCGAAGCTTGCAGGTTCGCTCCTGGCCGTGCTAAGTGATTTTTGAAAGGTGGCAAAAATCACGACATGCATGTCATACGTTGTTGGCATGTTAAAGAACCCATTTGATCTCTATAGGCCGTGCTCATAACGGCAAAATTAATCTTGAAATTTTCCGCCAGCACAAAGTTCCTCCATTCTCTACTAGAAAGCGCTATAGTGTCAAGGAGCTTAGATATCTAACCTCCTTGACTCTGATAGCGTCCCAAGGAACGACGAAATTCGACATGCAAGCTGCCCTCTGTGTGTCAAATAACAAAGCTTGCACCCGAGGCCATACGCTATTATTATTATTATTATTATTATTATTAATATTATTATTTATACGCGAATGGACCACTTAGGATCACGCTACATCTTCATTTCTTTTCCTTGGTACGAAGTTTTCTCTGCACCCAATACTCCTTCATGCGTTCGCTGGCCTGTTTAAATATTACGCTGTTCGTCCGTCCAGGCTCTTCCGGTCTTCTTAGGTCTTCTTGCGGCTTGAATCCCTTCCAAATTACTCAGTATGTTCCTAAATCTATTTCTGTCTACCAGTTGATCTTCAGAGATGTTCAATCTTTCCATATCCGCCTTTGTTTCCTTAATCAATGCTGTTGTGGTCTTCTTTCTCCAGAAGTAATCAAATATCCGTTTGGTGAGTCTATTTTGATCCATTCTGTATAGATGTCCGAGAAACTTCAACCTCTTCTTCTTCTTCATAGTCTCAGAGATTCTTTCTACTTTCTGGTAAACATTTTCATTACTTCGAAGTTTCCATCCACTTTCGGTTTGAACAGCACCCATAATTTTTCTGAGGATTCTCCTTTCCAAGACCTGTAGTTTATCCAGCTTGTAGTTCATAGACAGACATTCACTGGCATAGAGACATTCTGTCTTCACCACGGTGTTGTAGTGTTTTATTTTGGCATTCCAGGATAGGCACTTTTTATTGTACATGTTTTTTGTCAAGCCATATGCTCTCTCCATTTTTGAGATCCGATCTTCTATTGCATCTTTCTTTAGTCCATTCGCTTGTATGGTCTCACCAAGGTACTTGAACTTTTTTGACCCTTTTGTATCGCCCTATCTCTGTTTCCTTCCAGAAATTGTGGTCCATCTTTGGAGTTCATCATGAATTTGGTCTTCTCTGTTGAGGTCCTCAGTCCTGTTTGGGTAGCAAATTCTTTCCAGAAGGTTAATTTGAATGGTTGCGACCTCTGGACTTTCAGACAGAACAGCAAAGTCATCAGCAAAAGCTAGGCAGTTGATTTTAATCCCTCCTGATTTTCTTCCTAGGCAGATCGGAGTTATTTTTTGGCATTCAAGTTCAGAGTTCCAAATTCTCACAATCTTCTCTAAGTCACAGTTGAATAGGAGTGGTGATAGTCCATCACCTTGCCTCACGCCTGTCTTGATTTCAAACGGTTGTGACAAATGCCCCAAGAATTTCACCCTGGAAGTTGTATCTGTTAGGGTCTCTTTCATTATGTTTGCCAGTTTTGTTTTGACTCCAAATTCTTTAATGATCTTAAGCAAGATTTCTTGAAGTCTATAAACGATACCACTTTTTTCTTACCACTCAGCATTCTGTGTCGGAGTATTGAATTCAGGTTGAATATCTGTTCCTAAACCCTGCTTGGTATTCCCCCAGTTGTTCATCTAAAGTCGTCTCTATTCTATTCAGAAGCAATTTTGAGAGGATCTTATAGGCGATCGGTAGAAGAGACACACCCCTATAGTTGTTGACGTCCTGTTTGTCCCCTTTCTTATGTAGCGGATGTATTATTATTTTTTATTTATTTATTTAAGCGAAAATTCCCCTACAGGAGAGCAATTATACTTGATAACATGATGTCATTTGGAGGTGTGTCTCCTCCGCTCCCCCCAAATTCTCTTCATTCTCGCGCAATGTTCCCGCTTCCTCTCATCCGTCCACTTTTTCCAGGTTGTCGTAATGATCTTGGTTCGAACTTAAAATTCTTGATTTTCGTCTGGCACTCAGTTCGGTCTTCGAAATTTTGTATACAGATAATTTGTAAATCTCTTTGTACCTCTTTAAGCCATTCTGTGCCGCATTTGCTCTGGGTTATGATACTGAGTAGTTTCTTGGGCAATCTCGAGGTGGCCATCCTGTGGATGTGAGTGTAAAATTTGGCTCTGCGTTTTCTAATTTCGTCTGTTATCGTAATGGTGTTTTGATAGAGTTCAGTACTAGGTCTCTTCATCTAAATGCCGTTTCTGTTGATTGCTCCGTAGATCTTCCGGAGAATTTTTTGTTCCTGCTTTTCCAGTTCGCTAATCTTGGAATGACCATCGATTACTATTGTTTCAGCCGCATATGTTGTTTTTGGAAGTATAACTGTTTTATTATTATTATTATTATTATTATTATTATTATTATTATTGTTATTATTATTATTATTATTATTATTATTATATCAGAGGATGTCTACGAAGCGCATCCATAAAGTAAGTTTTCCTTATTCTTTTAGAAAAGAGAACATAGTTATATGCAAAACTTCATTGGCAAGAGGTTCAGCAATGTAGGCCTATCAGCTTTTTTTTGACATTGGCACCAATTGAGACACTTGTCAAAGCGTGGTCTATCAACTTTTGTAGTCCTGTGTTATAGAAGTCTGCGTCTGCGAATGGAACCGGCGTGTGCTATTCGTCTTCAGCTCTTCGTCAGTGTGAAAATGCTGACCGGAGAACATAAATTGTTTGAGGTGCAAGAAAAGTTGGAAATCGATGGGAGCAAGATGAGGACTGTACGGTGGATGATCAAACAGCTCCCGGCCAAACTTGTGCAGAACAGTTGCTGTCCTCATCTTGATCCCAGCGATTTCAACCTTTCCTTGCAACTCAAAAAATTCCTGGCCTCCGGTCAGCATTGTCACACTGACGAAGAGCTCGAATACCACACGCTGGTTCCATTCGCAGGCGCAGACTTCTACAACACTGGACTACAAAAGTTGACACCACACTTTGACAAGTGTCTCAATTCGTTTGGTGCCTGTGTCGAAAAATAGCTGACACTATTGCTGTACCTGTTGCCAATAAAGTTTTTTTTTCTTTTTAAATAGGAACAAGAAGTTCCGTTAAGAACTATACAGCCTACTTTTCATGCCAATGATTATTCTACAGAATATGAATCTATCTAGAATAATGACGAAATTAAGTTGCTAATATCGAAATTTCCAATTAGTTCGAAATACTGTGTACCTGGCATAATGTATCCTAATAGAACACTACAGTTGGCAGCCCTGATGACTGAATATATTCTTAGTTCCATCTCTTAAGGTACAAAATACAAAATTTGGTTGAAGTCCAATGAATCGCATGGACGTTACATGCAGTTAAACATTGGATCTAACAGCGCGCGTAAAATCATGTTGGCAACAATGTCACACATGTATTGGTCAGAAATAATCTGAAATAATATGATCTATTGTTGTGCCAATTTTGAATGAAATCCATTAGTTAGTATAGAAGTTACATGCATTTTAAAATTGGACCTATCAGCAGGCTTAGAATCATGTTGGCAGCACTGACGTATATTAGTTACTCCAAATTCGTCTAGAATGCCAGGTACTATACGTGTGCAAATTTTAGAGCTATTGGCTTGCATACTTTCTGATATATTGATATTAGGGTAACAAAAATAGGGACAGCACATATTAACAGTTGGCAGCCCTGGTTGCTCCTTAGAATACGCATAGTCATATCTGTTATGGTACACATAACACATACGAAATTTGGTTGAAATCCAAATGATAGTATGGAAGTTGCATGTATTTAAAGTTGGACCTGTCAGCAGGCTTAGAATCATGTTGGTAGCACTGACGTATATAAGTTACTCCAAATTAATATAGAATGTCAGGTACTATACGTGTGCATAGTTTAAAGCTGTCGGCTTGCATACTTTCTGATATATTGGTATTTGGATAAAATAAATTAGGAGCATTTATTAACAGTTGGCAGCCCTGGTAGGTCTTAAGAATACGCTCAGTCATATATGGTTATGTACACATACAACATACGAAATTTGGTTGAATTCCGCTTGATAGTGTAGAAGTTATATGCATTTAAAAATTGGACCTATCAGGAGGCTTATAATCATTTTGGCAACACTGCCATGTTTGGCCTCCTGGAAATTAAACTGAAATATTATGGTCTGTACGTGTGCCAATTTTGAAATAGCTCCCATTCATACTTTCCAAGATATCCAACATGGAGCTCAAATTTCAATTGCGATTTTTTAGCAGTTGGTAGCACTGACATCATTTTCAAATATGGCCGTGAGATATTCAGGTATAGATCTTTACTCCTACCAAATTTTGTTTCGATTGCTGCAGCCGTTTAGGAGTTGATAGGGGGGGACACACACACAGCCAGACAGACAGAAGGACAGACAGACACACATTTGCCCGATCTCATAAGTCTACTTTTTTCTCATTTTTGCAAAATGTGAAAAGTAGGCTAAAAATTACTGTCTGGATGCGCATCCTATTATATCATTGTTTAAAATTGGAAATAGGAAGAAGTGTGAGAATTATAGTGGTAAGTGGTAGGCCTATAACGTGACTTTAAAGTTGGTGTGTTGTTGTTTTTTTCAGATTATTTCTTTTAGTGCCGGGAGTGTCCGAGGACATGTTCGGCTCGCCAGTTTGTAGCTGCTTGTATGCGGACTCCTATTGGGTGAGCTACAAGTACCGTCGCGTGTGGAGTGTTGTCTGGGGAGGAAAGTTTGAATGTAAGGACGAGGAGTTGGAAGGTAGCGGCTGTGGCCTATAGTTAGGGACCAACCCCGGCCTTTGCCTGGAAGGAAGATGGGAAACCACAGAAGACCATCTTCAAGGTTGCCGGCGGGGGGATTCGAACCTCCGCGCCTCCCGGATGTGAGCGACTGCCAGCAGCCATGCCGTAACGACCACGGCTAACTCACGCGGTGACTTTAAAGTAATGGAAAAGGAAATAGACAAGAGGTTGAGATAAAGACTGGAATCACAGTTCGAAGAAGAGCAGTATGGTTTCATACCCAACAGATCAACAACGGACCTGATATTATTACTGTGCGGCTTTGGTGGCGTAGTTGGTAGCATGCTGAACTGCTGTGCCCAAGATAGCGGGTTCAAACCCGGCCAAAGTCGTCGGATTTTTAAGAGCGTTAAAATCCTTCAGTTTGCCTTCCTTCGAGGGGGGGGGGGGGGAGAGTAAAGCCGGTGGTTCCAAGTCAGAGATTTATGGCATATAAAAGATCCTTCCACAGACTTAACTTGTGTGAAGCTAAATTTCTAGGTTAGATTTTGTTGGAACACTCTATCAAAGTTCCAACGTTCACCACTAGGTATCAGTGACATCTAGTAGCGACAGTTGGAACTACTTGCAATTGAACGGAACTTGTAGCGCACCTATGGGTGTCCACTTGAAGCAGTTAAAGCCTTTGGCGAGCCGAACATGTCCTCAGACACTCCCGGCACTAGAAGCCATACGATAAATAAATATTTTTTCTTAAATAGCGAAACTTATTTTCCGGATGCGCCTCGTGCTTTAAAAGGGAAATAGGAAGGAATGTAAGAATTATAGAGGTATAACTCTATCACATGCCCTAAAAGTAATGGAAAAGGTAATAGACAAGAGATTGAGAAAAATAGTGGAAGCACAGTTCGAAGAAGAGCAGTATGGCTTCAGACCCAACAGGTCAACAACGGACCTGATATTTACGGTACGCATGTTACTGGAATGACACCTAGAAATGTAGTAAGATATACGGTGGTATTTATATTTTTGGATATGGAAAAAGCCTATGATAGTGTTAGGAGGAGGGACGTAAGGAATGCCTACGGAAAAATAATGTACCAAAATCGTTAATCAACAAAATAAAAATGTTGTATTTTGAAAGTAAGAGCAGTATTCAGGTAGGCAGTGGTGATTCTGTAGTCTCTTACACAAGAAGAAGAGTCAAACAAGGAAGTGCACTGTCGCCATTGTAGTCCAGTGAATAGAGGTCTGTTACCTTACAAACGGTCCGGTAGTTCAACATTTTTATATGTTGTCTAGGACGGCTAGTAGGTGTTTAAAATGTAAAATGCACAATTTTCCTCCCTCCGCGCCCGCCGCCATATTGGAAAAATCGCAAAAAATCGGCACTTTCTTGATATTTTCGCCTATATCTCCGTTTTGGTGTGTTTTAGTGAAAATAGAGTTCTAGTCAATGTCGTAGATAATTAAATTTCCTACAATTTACGTTCATTATTTTGTTTCTAAGACTTATGGTTACGGAAATATTTACTTTTTAAACAATAAAAAAAATCACATTTTTCAGATATTTTGCCAAAATTATAACTTTAGAACGCTGTAATTCTGTTATGGCCTATTCTAGAAAAACAAGTATCACAATATAATTTGTAGAGAATTTAATTACCTACAAAATGCATGTCATTCTATAGCCAACCATTTGAAGTGGGGGTAAGTATAAAAATTAAAACAATGGGCATATTGCTTTTTTCGCTTTTGTGACTCCACATAAAGAAAATGCACAAACTATTTTCCAGCTATGGCTTGAATTTTTAGTTAATACTAACCATACTTGAGCTTCTTACATGTAACAGTGCAATTATAATGAGGCAGGTACTATATTTCACTTAAATATCCACTGGTGAGAGGAGATGTTCAATTCCAAACAATCCACCAACACAGCAAGTACATTTTTAAAGATTCATTTATTTAAACAAAATAAGATCAAAATACAGCAATAATCTTACAAAAATCAGTAGTGAATAAACTAAGAACATAAAATAAAACTGATTTACTGGAGCTTCGCTCGTTTTGTAGGGGATGAGTGAATGAAGTCGGAGTCTTCATTGTCCTTCTCAAATAGTGAAGTTAGTAGATCGTCTTCGTCGTCGAGGTGACTTCCTTCCTGTTATTACATTCTTCTCTACTACATACTTTGCAAAGGGCGGAACAAGTTAGGCCCGCCTTTTTACAGCCACACGCCCCCATACAGCCAGTTGTGCATCTGCATGAGATGTTGTTAAGCAGGTTTGGGGGAGCAGCGTCTCTACTCATCCTGATGGGCTCCAGTCTTCCAGCTTTTCTACACCAGCCCAAATCGATAGGGTCCTTGTCAATCCTCATCCACTGCAGGACCTGGTGATATGTCCTCAGAAAGTGGAAATGTGCTGCGTCAGTAGTTGGAGGTAGTTCAGCCTGGTTGAGTTTAATGGCACTAGTCTTCAATTTGCTATAGCGAAGGGAGTTCAACGAATGTTCTCCACTGCCACCATACAGGGATATCAAGATTTTCTCCCCTGCTGCTGAAATTTCTTGGGGACTGGCAGCAGGGTCTTCGAACCTCTTAGCCTGCTCCTGCAATGATGGGTCTTTCGTAAAATGTTGCCAGAATTTATTCTTTCCAAACCCAAAAATGTTTGAAGTAGTGTCACAGCCCGATATTGCGTGCAGGAGCAAGATACAGCCTTTGGAGTTGTACTTGTAGGAGGAGGCGGAGTAGATTGCTTCTGGATGTTTTCCCCTCGCTGGTTTTTTTAGGTAAACATTATTTACCGCAGGTGTTGTGCCAGTCAGCAGTACAAGTAGGTCAATGTCTTCCCCGACAATGATAACGGCGTCGTACGTGGGGGAGAGGTGTTTAGCTGTGGCAACTATCAACCTGTCAGCATCTTCGGAAGCTTGGTCTGTACAGTAGATATGTTTGACGCTTGCAATTCACTGGAGAGCAGCTTCACAAATCTGTTCTTGTTCCCCTCATTGGCCAAGAACTTATCCTGAGATGGTGTGTTAACAATTGCTTTGTTAAAGACCACGTCTGGTGATGAGTTTGGCTTGTACCTTCTTGCTCGTTCTGCAGTCTTGGTCCCTTGATGAGAAGGATCTGTAATGTAGCCATCAAAAATCACCATCACATCGGTGCCATAATGACGTCGAACGTACTTGACGTAACCCTGGCAAATTCCTCCAAAGGTCAAGCTGCTGTTCCATACAACTTTGTGCAGAAGGTACCCTCCATCAATAACGACCATGGAACGTTGAGGTAGTTGGAAGTCTTGTGGAAGTGGCGAGAAAGCTGTGTGTAATAATGATTTTGTCCCTTTACGCATACCGTCCTCATTAAACAAAGACATAGAGAAAGGTAGTTCTGCAGATCTTCGTCTGATTGTTTCGCTATACACATGCGGTTAAAAAGCGTGAGTGGGTCAACAGATAACTTCTTGCCTCCCACCTTCATTGAGTTTTTATCGAACATCAGTGTGATCACTTTGTCTTTTTTCTTAAAAGACGCCTCTCCGAATGTGTTTCCAACTATTTTTGCTACCCCTGCACCTCCTACCACTTGGGCTTGGTGACAATTAACCTGGTCACTACCCACTACGCCAGAGTTAATGTTGATGATTAAATTAGTTTCGGGAAAGGGTGGGTGTTTGGAAAACCAATCAAATAGAATCCCCACATCATGAGCGTCACGACTCATTCTAGTAGGCCTCATTTCCACGTGCTGCTCAGAGAACGTTGATGTTACGTTGCTGTACTTCTCGATTTCATGAGCAATATTTTGCAGGCAGGTCATCCCACTCAACAGAGTGCTCTCAGACATGCCCCTTCCGATTAATCCTCCCCCTATTTTCATATCCTTCATTAGCATTTGTTCGATTGTCATGTCGGTCCAAATACCGGACCAGAACTTGTCTGATCTTCGAACAGTGAAATGACCCTCCATTGTGAACTTCTTAAACTCAGTGTCTGCCGCTCTCCCTTTCAGTAAGGAACGTAGTTCTGGCGTTGGCCGCTAGGTACCACCACTTACCGGGTTAAAACTGACATACCCTAAATCATCCCAAGTATCTGGTTTTACCACACTCTCCAGGCCATAACTGAATTTCAGCGTTCCAAAGTTAGAATTTTGACAAAATATCTGAAAAATGTGATTTTTTATTGTTTAACAAAGTAAATATTTCTGTAACCATAAGTCCTAGAAACAAAATATCAAACGTAAATTATAGGAAATTTAATTGTCTACAACATTGATTAGAACCCTTTTTTCGCTAAAACGCACCGAAACGGAGATACAGGCGAGAATATCAAGAAAAGGCCGATTATTGGCGATTTTTTCAATATGGCGGCGGGCGCGGAGGGGGGAAAATTGTGCATTTTCCATTTTAAACACCTACTAACCATCCTAGACAACATATAAAAAATTTAGAACTACCGGACCGTTTGTAATGTAACCCCCCATTTTTTGCTCTATTCACTGGACTATTGTTATAGATGGATGAAATTTTAAAGGGTGTAAAGCATAACATTGGACAAACTGATGGGATAATTGCTTTTGATTTTGCGGATGATGTAGTGATTTCGGACAAGGAGAAAATGAAATACAAAGAAGAATGGATATTTGGAATGTCAGTATGCCTTCCTTCGGAGGGGAAGTAAAGCCGGCGGTCCCATGTCATAGATTTATGGCATGTTAAAGAGCCTTCCACTAATTGCACCTGCGTGAAGCTAAATTGGATAGGTTAAGAATTTAAACAACGCTCTTAGATTTCTACGTTCGTTGCCGACTGCGGTGGCGTCTAGTAGCTAAGTTCTGAACTTGGCCTAGTAGTCGCTTGGCGGAAAAAGTAGGGAAAATTCTAAGTTGCAGTACTTAAATTTAAAAAAAACAGATAGCACACACTAATACAGTCATCACAATTAACACCGGTTATCAGACAGATTCTACACAAACCCAAAGTACACGGGGCTACATGACCGCGTTATCGCAGCCCCCAAACTTAAGAACCAACCAACCATATTTGGAATGATAATTTTAAGGCGTTCACAATGAAAATTAGTAAGCAGAATACTGTGGAAAGGAAAATAAGAAAATTCAAATCAACTTAGATTGGGAACAGTTAGAGAATGTGGAACAATTTAGCCTACATATTTAGTCAGTGTTGTTAACAGGTATAATAAAATGAAAACAGAAATTAACAACAGATTAAGTAAAGGTAGCTCATTTTATTATCAATTTCGACGGCAGTCGGCTCTTGGCAACGAACGTAGAAATCTAAGAGCGTTGTTTAAATTCTTAACCATCAACGATGCCTTAGGAGAATTCTTGGTATTAAATGGCAAGACCGGCGCACTAACACAAGTGTTTTCGAGGAAGCTAGCACTATTAGTATAGAGGCTCTCATTATAAAACACCAACTTCGATGTACAGGACATATAGTTCGCATGCCTGAGTCCCGCCTCCCAAAACAAATCTTATATTGCCAGCTGAATGTCGGTCAGAGAAAGCAGGGTGGGCAACAAAAACGCTACAAAGATGTTCTGAAGACCAACTTGAAGAAATGTCAAATTGATACAGGTAACTGGGAGGCTGTCGCATCCGACCGATCAGAGTGGCGCCGCAACGTCCATCAAGGCCACTTGTACTTCGAACAAGAGAGAAGAAGGCTTCTGGCTGAAAAAAGAAATGCCAGGAAAGAGCGCATGATTCGCAGAATGATCAACCCCCAAGATCCATTGGCTGCTCAAGACCTTGTGTGCCAATATTGTGGAAGAGTCTGTGGTTCTCGGATCGGACTGTACAGTCACCAAAGAACTCACGCAATATGATTAGGCCTAATGTTGGATTACAGCGAAGATTTACATAAATGTAACTTGGAAGACAATCATACTCGTATCACGAGTGATAGCCTAAATAAAATAATGGGATGTTATAGTACCACAAAGAAACAATGATTACTAACAAGAGGCAAAACGGTAAGATCGAAACGACTGAAATGAAATTCTTAAAAACACATCTCCAGAAGACTAGCAGAGATAAAATCCGAAACTCAAAAAATAGGCAAGAACTAAATATAGGTCTACAAGAACCATTATTACAGCGAATACAGAGGTCGAGATTAAGATGGTTTGGCCATGTGCAAAGGATAGAAATGGATAGAGCTGCAAAGAGGGAGATGGTGAGAAACATTGATGGTATTAGATTGGTTGGAAGACCAAAGAAGAGATAGTTGGACCAAATCCGACAAGACATATGCGACATTAGACTGGATTTGGCAAAAGTAATGGAGCAGGAGAAGTGGAAGAATAGACAGGAGTGGAAGAATCTAGTTTACAACTCCAGGGTGACTGGAGTTGGACACGGATGATCAAGATGATGATGATATCGGAGGCATAGGGGCCGTCCACCTATTACGTAATCACAAAGAGGAGGGACTGGCTGCATGGCTCAGCGGTAACATTCTCGCCTGCTGTTTCCAAAATTGCAGAATCGAATCCTGGCGCAGAGAGAGAGAGAGAGCCGTGTCCGTAGATCTACTGGCACGTTAAAGATCACCTTCGGGGCAAAGTTCCGGTACCCTGGTGTCTCTAAAATCCAGACTAGTTAAAAGGGACGTAAAAACAATAACATTATTATCACAAAGAGGAGAGGGGCATACAAAGCGAATTTGGTTTTTAATGCAGCCAATGGTTGCATTTACTTTATTCTTAGGACGGATCAGGGTAGGGATTTAGCAATGTAGACCTATTGAAATGAACGGTCCCAGCATTTTCCTGGAGGAGAAAATGGGAAACTACAAAAGTCACTACGGCCGATAAAGCGTGACGTGCTTTTGTAATCACTTAACTAATAACAAAAAGCAACTCATTTTACGCTCTAAGCAGTTTTCCAGCCCCAATGACAGATGGCGCGAGCAAAGCCAAACAATAGCCTACTACTGTACTATTCAGATCAGAAAGAGGTCATAAAAATATGTTTTGATGAAAAATAAAGTAGGACTTTCGTCAATTGTTCGTACATTTCTTGTACTTTCTTTTGCCCCCCTACCCAAACCCCGCCCCCAAATCACCTCAGAAAACTGCAGCGTTATACTTTTTACAGTAATTGGTGATCCTGAGTCTCTGACATTGTGTTTCTTGTTTCATTTATTTATACGGATAAATCGTGACGAAATATTAGGTATTACTTTGTGATTACGGGCCGGTCCCGTGTTGTTGGCGTAGCGTGCCTGCCTCTCACCCGGAGACCTCGGGTTCGATTCCCGGCTCCGTCAGGGATTTTAGAAACTGACGTGAGGGCTGGAACGGGGTGCACTCAGCCTCGTGAGGACAATTGAGTAGCTGTCTGACAGTGAGGCAGCGCCGTGCCCCGATCACGGAAACTGAGAATAACGGCCGAGGGGACCCGATTCGCTGATCACGCGTCACCCCAATATCTGCAGGCCAAATGGCTGGGCAGCGGTCGCTTGGTAGGTCTAGGCCCTTCGCGGGCTGTAGTGCCAGGGGTTATTATAATTATTTGTGTTTACGTAATACAGAGAATAGTGGGGGGGGGGGGGTAGATCCGTTAATTACTCGTGATTTTATCGGGGCGAGGGGGGGCGGTAGATGTGACAATTACTTGTGAGGGGAAAGGGGTAAAAAGAGCGTAACAACCCTAAAATTATTGTCTTAAAAGTTTAAATTGGTTTCATTCTGCTTAAAGTTCCTCTTTGTGGTTGTTGATTGAGTTAGGGGCTTTGCAAACATCATGATCATGAAACTCCATGTGGCCTATTTGTGTGTGGAATTTCTCTGATAACCTGTTTTATTGTGATGACTGTATTAGTTTGTGTATTTGTAATTCATATGACGAGTAGGAAGGAGGCTACCGTGACCTTAAAATAGGAACCATGCCCGATTTTGCCTTCAATAGAAGGCCCCTGTTCGCTTTGCAGGTGAGGCCGCCTAGGCGCGGAGCAGGTCACACCTCCCCAGTTGTATCCACTCCGATCAGATGTTCCCGTCTCTAGGACACTGCCTGTAGAGGCGGTAGAGGTGAGTTCCCTCGTTGAGTCCGTGGGAACCACCACCCAGGAGGGTAAACTCGATTAAACAAACAAAAACAAATACCGTTTCAGTTACGATGAATTGTGTCCATGAAACCTCTCCTCTCTTCTTTATTGCTTATACTCCCAGGTTGGCTCCACCCACGAACAATGCAAAGGATCAGTCCTCAGACCACTAGACCACATGGGACATCATTAATATTTATATACCCTGTTGTAGTGTAGTGAGCTCTTTGTGTAGTGAGCTCTTTGGGAAACAATTGAAGTGTTGTATCGAATCTAAGAGAATGAAGAGGATAATAAACATGCAGACATTACATTGGCGACGAGAACGAACTTACGTTTTAAAAAAAACATGAATATTAACAAGCGTCCAATTTTCGACCCTCATTCTGATCCATCACCGCTAGGACAACGTTGGGTGAAATGGGTGAGATGTTTTGAAAGGTACTGTACCGTTTTCGTTTATTTGGTCTGATTTACGGTACATTTTCCTTTGCGAACCGCTGCCGCAAATGTCAGGTTTTGACCTAGTTTGGAGAGCGCGAATAGCCATGTGATCATTCGGCTCAGCTGGTATCTCATCAATAACCTTCGGAAGAGTGTTTCTCTTTTAGGCCGCGAGGATGCGCGGGAGTCCTTGAGCCTGCAGTAGTGGGGAGATTGACATTTACATTCGAACATTATTTGGAAATAAGGCACAGTTATGATGTCAAATGTATATTGAAGTTCGATATTACAGCAGAGAGAGACAGTGCGGTCTTGCTTTAATGATAATAGCATTTGTAACATCAAGAATATAGATTTAATATATCGACCTATCACAGAGAGATCGTCACGTCATGCGCAGGAGTGACAGCGTGCTAGCTGTCTCCTGCAGGCAAACGCAGGCGTGCGACAAACAGATCATTTTTAAACTCAGACGAATACACGTCTAAGCAAGGACTCGTATCGCAATGTTGTTTCGGCTGGAAGAAGTGTCAAGTTATCATAAGTTCACGGCGGTGCCAGTTCGTAATTATACATCGTGTTGTGACGTATTAAGGCCAATATACTTAAAGTCCAGTGTCGAATGAGAACTTCAATCGTCAGAGCGCCTGGCATTGTATGCGGGCGATATTCAGTTAGAGGAATCCGTCTCTTTTCACGTTATTTAAATGCATGTGTAGATGAGGAGCGAAGTGCAGTGATACATTAGGGGGCTTGTTTCTGAAGTCTATGCTCACTGAGAAGGCGTGCTGTCTTTTCTCACGCCAAGACTATTGCAATTAAATGTCAAGTACATTCCGAGTGAAGATTTTTAACAATGTATAGTGCTTGGAAACCCGAGGTGTTGGGAGAGATGTCTTGGATGTATATAAACATATTAGCCATGTGCGGCTAGGTATTTTAGTGTGGACATCGCTCTCCAAGCAAATGCAGTGGACGTTACGAGTGACTACAATGCTGTTTGCGAAGTGGAACATAGCCCACTCGCGACGCGGGCTATTGGCTTGTGCAACATGAACTTTTGGTAACATGCAGCCGAAAATATTTCAGGCTACCGTCATGTGTCCACCTGCTTATCGCGATGTTGCATTCGCGCGCGTGATGTATTTTCGAGCCGGGCTGGATCTATTCGAAATTCGGGCTAGGACAATTTCCGGGATGAGAAAGCAGTTCGTTTACTATCAGTGGACTTGGGACATTGGAGTAAGAAATTCCCAGTGCGTTCATTGGAAATTGGAATGGAACCGTGTAGTCCTGCTATACCATGTTGGAATCAGATGGTGGGCATCTTCACGCTCCATATCGCCTTCGCGAGTCTTCAGCCAGGTAGAGGAACAATTTATCACGTAGCGTTGCAAAGTAGATAGTCCAGTGAAATCACTTTGTCATCTGTTTTTTCATTTTGAGTAGTATGATTGTGGAATGAAGTTTATGCATGGCCGTCCCATGGTCTGTATGACTTCATTTGCAGTCGAGTTTAGGCCTGGTTCTCCAGGTGCACTCATTTCATAATATTTTATTATGAATTAATTGTTTATTTTTGAGCTTAATAATTTTATTAATTAAATTCGTTAAATTTATTCCGAACTTCTTGATTGTGGAGAACAGATCTACATAGGGGAAGAAATCTACGTTATTCTCAAAGGGAATTGTTTTTTTTTTTTATCAAGCTTTGGCTTGAGGGGTTGTCGTTCCATTATTTCCGTGTTCGACAATTGCGAGATTCGAATTTGCCTAATCGCTCTTGCATTATAACTATTAAAATATAGTATAGAATGTGAAGTTTGATCATTCTTTTAGAATGGGGATTTTTTTTCTCTTGAGAGTAAACGCTGTCATACTGAATTATAATGTGTCAACAGGAGTTAACTGGAGTCGTTACCTGGATACATGCTGTAGACCCAGTCTGATTTTCGTGAATTCTCTTGAGGGGACATTTCTATTTTCGTCTGATCAACTTTAACGTTTGATTTTGTAGTCACGTGTACTTGGATACACCTCGTTGATCTTTATATTAATTAATATTGCTATAACTGAATTTTGATTCAGTCTTTCGAGTTTTTCTTGTTTAGAACGTTGCTTAAGAGTACTATTTGAAAAACAAGAATCTCTTTTGAGACAAATCCCAGGGATTAACTTTAATGGGAAGTGAATTCTTATGTGACTGTAAATACAACTCTGTAAGGCAAGCTTTTTGTGATCCAGTGGACTTGATTAAGTAGCCACTCATGTTAAATTTATGATGCATTGGAATGAGAAAACATAATAGTTAAGAAACACAGCTGAATATATCTGATTACTGGTTATCGAATAAAATAATCACCATGTGGGTGATAGTGTGTGAAGAAACGTCAATGGGCGTGTAATATATTTACGGTGGTACTCATTGAAGTACGTTAATGTTAAGATGCTAGTGAAAGCATAATGTGTAATGTGATTATAAAAATATAAACTTGGTGATGTTGGTGGTAATGCCCACCTGTATTCAGAAATCGAGGTCATGAGTGACCATTATAATGACAGTATTTCAGTGCAAGGTTATACTAATTTCCGAATGTTTTTGAAAGAACATAGTCTTTGTTCTTTTTTGCATTTCTTGTTACGATTTATTGATAAAATTGGCAATTCCCATTATGGATCTAGTTTTTGTCAAGCCTCAGAGTTTGTTTTTGTGTGGCATCCCCATTTAATTAATTCTTCGGTTGTGCTCAGTTTATTAGATTTAAGCAAATGTTAGATATGATTCATGATCGATATATTATAAATTCTGGATGAATTTAATTAAGTACATTTATACCGAGAAATTATTGAATCTTTAGAGATTTTGAATTACGAATTTCACGTCTTTTTAGCTTGAGTGCTTGATTGATAAAATAAATTTTGACTACATTGATAAGGCAATATAATTTATGCAATATCAGTTTTGACAAAGCACCAATGAGGAGTGCAGAATTACCTGTTTGGGAAGGCATTTACATCTGAGGGTGTAATAACATTAATAATGATTTCGCTGTAAATAAGTAAATATATATATATATATGAATTAATTCTCGTGTTTTATAATGTTGGAATCGGTGGAAGAACCATTGAGGCGATTTTTTTTTTTTTTTTGCTTCTTAATGGATCACCTATTGTTCATATAATTAATCATTTCAATTGAGTGTCAAATGCATTCTTGGTCCATGGGGGCTGCTAATGCATTTATTGGCATGATACTAGTGCCTACTTTCTTGGTTTTTGTGTCCAGTCAAAGACAATTTGGTCTGACCCTCTGTCAGATTTTCTTTTGGAAATAAATACTTTGTCATTCCTTTTAATCGCGTGTTGTGACGATTTACAGAAGTATAAAGAGGTCGCATTAAGGGGGGCCACAGCTAGATATTTCTAGAGTTTCCCACACTCCTGAGAGGGTGATTTCCCACGATTCTCGTGTTCTTAGAGCAGTTCTCTGCTATGCTTTGGTCGTGCTTAATGCCACCTCTGCTAGGATTTACTGCACCCTAATACTCCCTTCCCTTGTTGGTAGGATCTGGGGAATTTTCTGAGCCGGGGGGGTTTCAGGTCCTACGATCCAGTTACCATCGAGGGATATCAACAGGTAAAGGGTAGGTATTTTTTGGCACAGTAAATTGGCCTCCATAACCGTGGGGCACGAATAGAGATATCGTGTCTTTATGGGATGTGTCAATTCAGTAAATTGGCGGCCCAGACTTAAGGGGCATCGAATAGAGATATCGTGTCTTTATGGGAGGTGCCAATTGAGTAAAATGGCATACAGATGATGGACTCGAGAAAACTGGAATACCAGAGACGAGAACATAGTTTGAGGCCATTATAGATGTCGAACCTCGTGGAAGGGCATCTGACTGGTGATATGACGCCATTTCATGATCGTTTCGAATCTTGCTTTCGAACACGTGGTGACGTTATGTCCTAGTAAATTCCGACAACATTACAGCGATCAATTGTGAACTCGTTGAATGAACGTCGGGAAAAAATGGTTCACCAATGTTTTTAGCGCAAGATGTTGGAATTCATTCGTGAATAAAGCAATTAAGAGTATTCTCGATCTACACGGCATACGTGTAGAATTGCAACCATTAATAGATTTTGCGGATTTTTAAGTGGTGCTACACTGACTTGGAAATAATATACGACTAGAGCCGAGATCAATGAAAGGCATTCTCTGAAAAAAACTGAATTGACTTGATCAGTCGAGTAGGGCTTTGTGATGTAGCTCGTGGGTGAGCTGCACTCAAGGTGTCCCATTTTCTTGCAACCGGCGGATGGGTATTTCTGAGCCCATTTTAAATGTAAAGCCATTTTCATTAATTTAAAGATGGACATAATAGGAATACTTAGGATATATACTGATATAAATCATCACGCATAGTATGAGTAGGTTCTGGGAATTCCTAGATTCTAACATTAAGCACTGATTGGTAATTTTAATTATATTTTAAGTTAACGCAACACAATCAAGAAGTTCGTATGATGGCAAATGTGGTTTACTCTGTGATGTCTATGCTTTGTTTGGTGGAGTGGTGTCCATGTTTTTCAGCTTTTGAGTGATATATATTTGATATGTCTGAGAACGAGGGGAAAGGATCTCCTAGTGAGATTGAGAAACTTTATCAACTGCTTCAGGCACAGATGAATATCCAATATGCTCTTGCAGAGAGTATAAAAGGCTCTTTAAATGACCTTCAGTCCGGCAATAGAGATATTAGAGCTAGTCAAAGTCAAATGCAGACTAGTGTAAAACAAATGCAGACTAGTGAAAAACAAATGCAGATTAGTCAAACAAAAATAGAAGCGGACATTGAGAACATTCAGTCGAAAATTAAGGTTGAATCCAGTCAAAGTCAAATGCAGGCTAGTCAGAACCAGATGCAAACATGTCAAAATATTATTGAAGTTAAAGTCACTAGTGTACAGGCAGATGTGACTAACATCCAGTCTAAAGTTAGCGTTGTAGAAGCTAACCAAAACCTTATGCAAATCCAGATCAATGAAATAGAGAAAACTAATAAAGATTTCCAAATTAAATTAGATTTAGATGTCAGTAAACGGTTAGCAAAGGATAATTTGGGAGCTTTGCAACTACAATTCACTAACGACACTGTCCATACACAGGCTTCGATAGATCAATTGAGAACTGAAATGAATTCTTTTCGAGTTCAAGTCAGTGATCATAATAAATTATTGAAAAATGACTTTGATATAGATTTTAAGGCAATTGTTAAAGAAAACATAGATTTATTTAGAAATGGTATGCTTAGGATCAATGAAGACTCTTTCAGAGATCTTAAGCAGGAAATGGAACAAAAACTTGCCACTAGCGAATTAAACGCTAACAAGGATTTAATCAATGTGAGGGAGGACGTCAATAAGAAGATTCATGTTCTTCAAAATTCTCAAACTGATAATTTAACAGATATTGAAATTAGATTAAACTCCACAGAAGTTCAAGCTGATCGGAATAAATTAGAGATGAACGAAGTTAGTAACAAAGGGTCTTTTAAGATAAATGTAGTTCCAACGCAACTTGATAACATTAACTTAGGGGGTAATGGTAAAACAGAAGGCTTAAGGAAGCAAATGGGGTCATTATGGAAGGCCGATCTTCAAATTGCGATAGGGCAGATGATAACCAGGATCCAGGAAAGAAATGGGATTATACTGTTGGAATATCCTACTAAAGGAGTTCGTCTTCAGTCTAGAGTGATGGGACCGTTCGGTCCGGTACAACCCAATTTGCCTCAGTCCAAGTTGATACAGTCAAATACCAGTCGTCAATGGATTAGAAAAATAACCCCAGAAAGAGATAAAGATAAAGATAAAAGGAAGAACAAGAAATTAGAGATAACATGTAATTCTGCACCACCGTTGGGATATACCAAGAAAGAGAGATAAGGAAGAGGCTAGTGAAACTGTAGCCGAGGAAACGTTCCGAATAGCTCGATGCTTCGGGAACAATTGTTATGAAATTACCAGCATAAATGGAAGGGATATTATAGGTCGCTTCAATGCCAAGAACATGCGCAGATACTACAAGAAGTTAGTTTAACTCTGTATGTAGCCATGTATTGTAGCGGGATTATCTGGAATGATGAAATAAAAGCCTAGCCAGCTTTTATTTGAGGTATTAGGAGAGAAATGTACCGTTTTCTTTTATTTGGTCTGATTTACGGTACATTTTCCTTTGCGAACCGCTGCCGCAAATGTCAGGTTTTGACCTAGTTTGGAGAGCACTAATAGCCATGCGATCATTCGGCTCAGCTGGTATCTCATCAATAACCTTCGGAAGAGTGTTTCTCTTTTAGGCCGCGAGGATGCGTGGGAGTCCTTAAGCCTGCAGTAGTGGGGAGATTGACATTTACATTCGAACATTATTTGGAAATAAGGCACAGTTATGATGTCAAATGTATATTGAAGTTCGATATTACAGCAGAGAGAGACAGTGCGGTCTTGCTTTAATGATAATAGCATTTGTAACATCAAGAATATAGATTTAATATATCGACCTATCACAGAGAGATCGTCACGTCATGCGCAGGAGTGACAGCGTGCCAGCTGTCTCCTGCAGGCAAACGCAGGCGTGCGACAAACAGATCATTTTTAAACTCAGACGAATACACGTCTAAGCAAGGACTCGTATCGCAATGTTGTTTCGGCTGGAAGAAGTGTCAAGTTATCATAAGTTCACGGCGGTGCCAGTTCGTGGTTATACATCGTGTTGTGACGTATTGAACCCTCTATCCTCTGATGGATAAATGATTCGATGTTTTATTTCTTCAATTAATGAATATTTCCACCAGCGTCATGAAATAGCCAGACGAAGATGAGGAAACTTCAAGCATTTGTTGGAGACAGTGGGAACATACCTGCAGCAGTTTGACAAAAGGCTAAATACTTTAGCATTGTGAAAAGAAAGACCCTAGCAATGTTTCAGAAGGACAGCTGGTGGCTACCTCAAAATAGAAGGGACGCGTGGTGAGACACGCTCATGGTATGTTCATTGTAATATTCGCGCCTAGAAAAATATATAATGCAGCAACGTGAGTGGCTGATGATAATACTGGACACTCCTACGAGGCCGAGGTCTGATAAAAACCGCGAAGTTATTGAAAAAGTGGAACCATTGAGAGATGAATGCTTACGAACGCGCCAAGTCTAGCTTGGGCACGCGACAGCTAGAATTAACGCGGGAGTTCGGCTAGACAACATCTCTACGACCGATTCTAGGATTAATGGGCATATTCTTGACCTGCGCAATTTTACGAGTTCAGTGATATTTGTTTCATTCCTGTACCACTATTATTTTGAGAAATTTTTATATAATTTCCCCCTCTATCGATACCTAGGGCCAGTTCATTTATAAGTGGCGTGAAGAGCCAAGACATTAGCTATTACTTTTGTGCATCTGAGGACGTAGGTTATTATTATTATTATTACATTTTGCGCGTCTAAGGACGTAGGCACTTGTACTTTGCGTGTCATGAGGACACAGAGTTATTAATACAAATGTGTTAAATTCAGTGTGATAGATAGTCACAGTACTATTTTTGTAGGGACTGTATCATCGACAATTCGCCAACAGACTGTTCTGGGGAATTAAGTACCTAAAACGGCGAATTTAGTAAACAAATATCGAGTGTGAATTAATCTATAACTTTTTGCATCAGCACGAGAGATGACATCGCTTATCCTGGAAGAAGTTTGGAACTGTCAACACTCCATCGAGATGTTTGAGACGAGCTAAGCAGCATTAAGTAGGGAAATGGCTGCAGATGTTCGTTGACGGTGACTGGCAGAGGATGAGTACTGAATAATATTCTTATTATCTGACAAATTAACTTATGGTATATGGGACATATTTTGTTTGTAAATATCTTGCTTGTGTTGATTAAAGTAGTGTATTTAGTTTTGGTCTGACACACCTTTTGCATGGAAACAGCTCGCACATATTTTATAGTCGTAAGTTATTTGTTTGATTTAACTAACGTGGCTATGTGGACGGCCGTGTTCGCATATGTTTACGTAGTGCGATTAAGAAGCGTCTCTCGGAGATATGTTGTGTTTCAGAAGTAGGACTGAATTAGTATAATCATGCAGTAGTTTGGAGGGTAAATTAATCTTGTAATGTTTATTATTGATCAGATTCAGTGAGTTCATTGCCGTTGGAGCAATGCAAATTGTGGTGAGGAGCAGTCAGCTCTCTCGTAGGTTTTAATATTTTTAAATAGATTGAGAGGATCTGATTCAACCGACCTGTGTGAAAAATGTTATGTCATTCCCAGCAGTGTGTGTGTGTGTGTATTTTATTGGTCATTACAAGCGGGAATTTCAGCGTAGACTGATTTCTGTCAGCTTGGTGCCAAGTCCATATGGTTACCTTGCGAGGACATATGTGGCTATATCGATTAAGGTCTTACCATATGTTTATGTGGTTGAGATTTGTTGCTGTTGATTCTACGAGATAACGGCACAGTTGGTCAAGTTATTTTTACACACTGGGGCTGGACGATGACCAGAGTGAGGAAGGGGGAAGTTGTTTCACAAGGCGGGCTGAAAAGAGATTGCATCAAGGTCATTAGGGGAGTGCTTGTTGGCTCCGTAAAATTACTTGAAATACAGAATAAGAACTGATCAATGGTAAAAATTGTTTAAATAAATGGGAGTTGCCTACGAATCACTATAATCTCCGAAGCGTTAGCTTAACGTGCATTTTTGTTCATATAAAGATAATCTCAGCCGGTGAGGCTTTTGTTGTTGTTGGTTACATTCCATATTTATGTTCCGTATTAGTGACCCGTGCAGTCACGTGCGATGCTGTCTTTTCTTTGTTTGTGTATTGAGCAATTGGCCTGGTTGGCAGCTCATTTGTCAGATGCGTCATCGCGTTGAAGGAGGGTTTCGAGGGAGATTCCTGTAAATATTAGATTTTAGATTGTGTGTCAGCATTAATTTTTAAGGGTTTTTATTAGTGTTGTGTCCCATATCCGTAAACGTTGATTTACGAGATGATTGTTCGTAAGCATCGTGGCTGTTACCCGATGTAAACGAACAGTCATCCAAGTACTCATTCCTCGTAGTTAGTCATTACGCGTACATAAAATCCAATGCAAGTTAGTGGAGCTTGGATCCACATTTTTTTATAAGGGGGAGATCCGTCTGACTCCTCAACTTTTGATAAATATTTATGTCATGGGAAGATTCAGGGAGAAATTTTGTTATTGTTATTGTCTATATTTATTTTATTTGCACTAATAGTCATTAAATTATGTTATTTTTTACGTCTTGTCACTTCCTTTCTTAATTATAGTTTTAATCCTATGATCCTTACCTCAGTAGAGCATGTTGTTTGGCGAACGTATACATCACACTATGAACTGAGCGTGACCCCTTGATCAAGATTCTTGCATATAAACACTGCAATACTAAAGGGTTCAGTATTAAGGCCAATATACTTAAAGTCCAGTGTCGAATGAGAACTTCAATCGTCAGAGCACCTGGCATTGTATGCGGGCGATATTCAGTTAGAGGAATCCGTCTCTTTTCACGTTATTTAAATGCATGTGTAGATGAGGAGCGAGGTGCAGTGATACATTAGGGGGCTTGTTTCTGAAGTCTATGCTCACTGAGAAGGCGTGCTGTCTTTTCTCACGCCAAGACTATTGCAATTAAATGTCAAGTACATTCCGAGTGAAGATTTTTAACAATGTATAGTGCTTGGAAACCCGAGGTGTTGGGAGAGATGCCTTGGATGTATATAAACATATTGGCCATGTGCGGCTAGGTATTTTAGTGTGGACATCGCTCTCCAAGCAAATGCAGTGGACGTTACGAGTGACTACAATGCTGTTTGCGAAGTGGAACATAGCCCACTCGCGACGCGGGCTATTGGCTTGTGCAACATGAACTTTTGGTAACATGCAGCCGAAAATATTTCAGGCTACCGTCATGTGTCCACCTGCTTATCGCGATGTTGCATTCGCGCGCGTGATGTATTTTCGAGCCGGGCTGGATCTATTCGAAATTCGGGCTAGGACAATTTCCGGTATGAGAAAGCAGTTCGTTTACTATCAGTGGACTTGGGACATTGGAGTAAGAAATTCCCAGTGCGTTCATTGGAAATTGGAATGGAACCGTGTAGTCCTGCTATACCATGTTGGAATCAGATGGTGGGCATCTTCACGCTCCATATCGCCTTCGCGAGTCTTCAGCCAGGTAGAGGAACAATTTTTCACGTAGCGTTGCAAAGTAGATAGTCCAGTGAAATCACTTTGTCATCTGTTTTTTCATTTTGAGTAGTATGATTGTGGAATGAAGTTTATGCATGGCCGACCCATGGTCTGTATGCCTTCATTTGCAGTCGAGTTTAGGCCTGGTTCTCCAGGTGCACTCATTTCATAATATTTTATTATGAATTAATTGTTTATTTTTGAGCTTAATAATTTTATTAATTAAATTCATTAAATTTATTCCGAACTTCTTGATTGTGGAGAGCAGATCTACATAGGGGAAGAAATCTACGTTATTCTCAAAGGGAATTTTCTTTTTTTTTTTATCAAGCTTTGGCTTGAGGGGTTGTCGTTCCATTATTTCCGTGTTCGACAATTGCGAGATTCGAATTTGCCTAATCGCTCTTGCATTATAACTATTAAAATATAGTATAGAATGTGAAGTTTGATCATTCTTTTAGAATGGGGATTTTTTTTTCTCTTGAGAGTAAACGCTGTCATACTGAATTATAATGTGTCAACAGGAGTTAACTGGAGTCGTTACCTGGATACATGCTGTAGACCCAGTCTGATTTTCGTGAATTCTCTTGAGGGGACATTTCTATTTTCGTCTGATCAACTTTAACGTTTGATTTTGTAGTCACGTGTACTTGGATACACCTCGTTGATCTTTATATTAATTAATATTGCTATAACTGAATTTTGATTCAGTCTTTCGAGTTTTTCTTGTTTAGAACGTTGCTTAAGAGTACTATTTGAAGAACAAGAATCTCTTTTGAGACAAATCCCAGGGATTAACATTAAGGGGAAGTGAATTCTTATGTGACTGTAAATACAACTCTGTAAGGCAAGCTTTTTGTGATCCAGTGGACTTGATTAAGTAGCCACTCATGTTAAATTTATGATGCATTGGAATGAGAAAACATAATAGTTAAGAAACACAGCTGAATATATCTGATTACTGGTTATCGAATAAAATAATCACCATGTGGGTGATAGTGTGTGAAGAAACGTCAATGGGCGTGTAATATATTTACGGTGGTACTCGTTGAAGTACGTTAATGTTAAGATGCTAGTGAAAGCATAATGTGTAATGTGATTATAAAAATATAAACTTGGTGATGTTGGTGGTAATGCCCACCTGTATTCAGAAATCGAGGTCATGAGAGACCATTATAATGACAGTACTTCAGTGCAAGGTTATACTAATTTCCGAATGTTTTTGAAAGAACATAGTCTTTGTTCTTTTTTGCATTTCTTGTTACGATTTATTGATAAAATTGGCAATTCCCATTATGGATCTAGTTTTTGTCAAGCCTCAGAGTTTGTTTTTGTGTGGCATCCCCATTTAATTAATTCTTCGGTTGTGCTCAGTTTATTAGATTTAAGCAAATGTTAGATATGATTCATGATCGATATATTATAAATTCTGGATGAATTTAAATAAGTACATTTATACCGAGAAATTATTGAATCTTTAGAGATTTTGAATTACGAATTTCACGTCTTTTTAGCTTGAGTGCTTGATTGATAAAATAAATTTTGACTACATTGATAAGGCAATATAATTTATGCAATATCAGTTTTGACAAAGCACCAATGAGGAGTGCAGAATTACCTGTTTGGGAAGGCATTTACATCTGAGGGTGTAATAACATTAATAATGATTTCGCTGTAAATACGTAAATATATATATATATATATATATATATATATATGAATTAATTCACGTGTTTTATAATGTTGGAATCGGTGGAAGAACCATTGAGGCAATTTTTTTTTTGCTTCTTAATGGATCACCTATTGTTCATATAATTAATCATTTCAATTGAGTGTCAAATGCATTCTTGGTCCATGGGGGCTGCTAATGCTTTTATTGGCATGATACTAGTGCCTACTTTCTTTGTTTTTGTGTCCAGTCAAGGACAATTTGGTCTGATCCTCTGTCAGATTTTCTTTTGGAAATAAATACTTTGTCATTCCTTTTAATCGCGTGTTGTGATGATTTACAGAAGTATAAAGAGGTCGCATTAAGGGGGGCTACAGCTAGATATTTCTCGAGTTTCCCACACTCCTGAGAGGGTGATTTCCCACGATTCTCGTGTTCTTAGAGCAGTTCTCTGCTATGCTTTGGTCGTGCTTAATGCCACCTCTGCTAGGATTTACTGCACCCTAATACTCCCTTCCCTTGTTGGTAGGATCTGGGGACTTTTCTGAGCCGGGGGGTTTTCAGGTCCTACGATCCAGTTACCATCGAGGGATATCAACAGGTAAAGGGTAGGTATTTTCTGGCACAGCACGTTGTGGCAAATGATATTACGGATGATATACGCAAAAGAGCGCTTCTGCTCAATCTCGCTGGTGATGAAGTATCAGATATATTCGATAGCTTGCCCAATACTGGGGTTACTTATTCCGATGCTTTAGTTTCTCTTAATTCCCACTTCCAGCTAAAGAAGAATCTTTTTTATGAGGCATATTCTTTTCGTAAGGCCTACCAAAACCGTAATGAAACAATTACTGATTTTTCGGCCAGATTACGGAATCTTACTTCTACGTGTGAATTTAAGGAACGCTTGGATTTCGAATTAACTATGCAGTTATTAGTGGGTGCAAATTCAGTATATTTACAAAAGCACATACTTGTTAACCTCATTGCGGTCACTCTTAAGAATACTAAATCTAGAGTTAGGTTTAGAAGTCAAACCTCTGAGTCATTTGAAATCCATACTGGTCTTCGGCAGGGAGATGGATTATCTCCATTGTTGTTTAATTGTGTGCTGGAAAAAGATATGCGTCAATGGAATAAGGTTTGTCCACCGAATGTTAAGATTGGAAAAAATGCTCGACTAAATTGTCTCGCCTTTGCAGATGATCTAGCATTATTAGCAACTAGTATCGAAGAAGCTAAATTTCAGGTAGATGAATTGGAACGATTAGCAGCAAAGGTTGGGTTGGAAATTTCCTTTGAGAAAACAGAAATTATGCCATCTTTTCAAGTTGACACACCACATATTGTACTGCATAATGCCCAAAAAATAAGGATTGTGAAAAAAAAATATCTTGGTGAGATCATCACTTGGAATGCCAATGAGAGAACATCAATAGATAGTAGGACACTAAAATTGCGACGAGCACAGCAGATTACCTGGCCAACATATAAGAAACAGTCTCTTTCGATTAATGCTAAACTTCGACATTATTTCTCCGTCGTTAAGCCTGAAGCAACATATGCAAGTGAAACTTTATTTAAACTAAACACCCGATCAACAACTGACAAACTACAGAAGGTTGATAGACGGATTCTTCGGACAATACTCAATAAAAAATACCAGGTTGAGGGCCAGTGGAGACTTTTGCCCAATTCAATACTTTACAAGGAAAATGAATCTATCATTGACACGATGCGAAAACGAAGGATTGCGTTTTTTGGACACATTTCCCGCTTGCCAAATACTAGACTCTTGAAACAACTTTTTGACTTCTTTTGGAATAGTAAAACAAAAATCACATGGTTTAAAGAAATACAAATGGATTTAGACGAATTGAAAATTACTAAGCATCAAATTGAACATAGAGAGGAGAAACGGCTTCTGAATAACAAATACACTCGACTAACATTCAAAATTTCACAGCTTAAGCAATATGTTATATCTGCCGAAGAACGGGCTGCAAGATCTTCCAGAATGAAGAAGTATTGGGAAAGGAAAAAATTATCAAGAATTAAGAACTGAACTTACTGTAGTATTTTAAGACTTTGTATATAAGGTTTGATTTTTGGTGCTCCAATGTGGGCGTAAAAAAATAATTTAAAAAAAGCACATACTGTCCAAGTCTGGCATTAGTTTCACTGCCAAATTAGAGTTCGGCCGGAATGAGGAAATCGTCGCGGCTCAAGCTTTGGATTTTCAGGACAAGCACATGAATCAAAGCGTAAACAAGGTTCAGACAGTAAGAAATAAAACGAAAAGTGCGCCTTTAAATAGCCGCTTATGCTTTTATTGTGGTGGAAATTGGCCTCATTCACAAGGAAAACCCTGTCCTGCAAGGGGTTATGTTTGTAAAATTATGCAATAAAACTAATCACTTTGAGAAAGTTTGCAAGAGCACTAAGCAAAAGAAGGATAGAACTCACACTGATACCGGTAACAATATAGATTATATTGATGGAAGTTCATCAGATTCAGATTCCTCAACTCACTCTAACAGCATAAATAGAGTGTCCAGCAACAGCTCGTCACCTCCCCGAGTAAAAATTTCCCTTTTGGATAAAAGAATTTCATTTGTTGTGGATACAGGCTGTTCTGTCAACATAATTGATTCTGCAACGTTTGGTTCTCTGAAACCCGTTACGTTAACGGAAACAAAGAAACGCTTATTTCCCTACCAATCGAAGACAAAATTGAAAGTGTTGGGAAAGTTCTCTGCAACGTTAACCTACAAATCACATTTCACTTTAGCTAAGTTTTATGTAGTTGAAGGACATGGCGATTCTTTGCTGGGCTACCAAACTGCACAAGACCTGAATTGTATTCAAGTCTTGTGTGCCATTTCTTCGGACGAAGTGGAGAAACGTTATCCATCTGTTTTTAACGGTACAGGCAAATTCAAATATGACAAGATTAAACTGCATTTTAATCCTAATGTCCCTCCAGTAGTACAGATGCACAATCGAGTACCATTCCATCTCAGGCCTAAACTTGAAGAAGAGCTTCGTCGCTTGGAAGAGCACGACATCATTGAGCCAATCGTTGGCCCAACAACCTGGGTATCACCAATTGTATTAATACCCAAGTCAAATAATCCCGAAAAGTTGCGCCTCTGCGTCGATATGCGCGCAGCAAACACTGCAGTTCTGCGCGAGAGACACCAACTGCCGACTATCGATGAGCTAATTGTGTCTTTCGGAGGAGCAGTGATTTTTTCTAAGCTCGATCTGAATGATGGGTTTCACCAATTTGAACTAGACGAGGGCTCTAGAAGCATTACCACTTTTTACACCCATACTGGCTTATGGAGATACAAAAGACTAATGTTTGGAATATCTTCAGCCCCAGAAAAGTTTCAGAGTTGCATTCGAAATCTGATATCAGACATCACAAATGCCCGGAATATTTACGATGACATTCTAATTTACGGGAAATCAAAGGCTGAACATGATGCAGCCCTGGAAGCAGTTCTAAGAAGATTATCAAATGCTGGCCTCACACTAAATAGAAGAAAATGTGTGTTTTCTGTAGGGAAACTAGCTTCTTTGGATATGAATTTTCTAAAGATGGTATCCGGGCAGATCCCAGGAAACTTGAAACCATTAGCAGCCTTCCAGAGCCGAAATCAGTATCTGAGGTACGTAGCTTCTTGGGAACAGTTGCATACTGTGCCCGATTCCTGCCGAATCTGTCCACGATCTCTGCTCCATTACGGGGTCTGATAAAGAGGAATGTTCCATGGCAGTGGGGCCATCAGGAAAAATTGGCATTTAACTCCCTTAAAAATAAGTTAAGCCAAAAGTTGAGAAACAACTACTTTGACCCTAATCAAGTCACAGAAGTAATTGTTGACGCTGGACCTGAAGGGCTAGGAGCTATTCTCGCTCAGCCTAAAGACTCAGACCCAGGAGTGGTAGCTTATGCTAGTCGGTCTCTTAGCGCAACAGAGAAGAAGTTTTCTCAAATTGAACGGGAGTTATTAGCCATAACCTGGTCAATAGAACATTTTCGCCTTTATCTCCTAGGTGCCTACTTCAAGGTTATAACTGACCACAAGCCCTTGCTTGGAATACTGTCGACTGATAAGTCCACCACCCCTCGATTGGAAAGATAACGACTTCACCTTCAAGGATACGATTTCATCTTAAATTATCGCCCAGGAGCCTCTAATCCTTCCGATTACTTCTCTCGTCATCCATTCTCTCCTCCGAGCAAATCCAATCGTGCTGAGAGGTACGTTAATTTTGTTGCTAATCAGGCTGTACCTACTGCATTGTCTAGGGAATTCATTGCCAAGCACACCGAAGAAGATAAAGCCCTTAGCCTAGTAAAGCAAGTTGTGGTGGCTAATTCTTGCAAATTGAAGAATTCAGATATAATCAAACTTCCCGAGATCTGCATCACACAAGATGGTATTTTGCTAAGAGGTAACAGGATAATCATTCCTAGTTCTCTTCAGAGTAAGGTCATACACCTCGCACACAAGGGCCATCCAGGCATTGTGAGAACTAAACAGCTCCTCCGCAATCGCTGTTGGTTTCTTGGTATGGACTCGAGAGTTGAAACGAAAATCAAGAGTTGCATAGCTTGTCAGGCAACCACTGCAGTTAATCAGCGAGATCCAATCAGATCCACTCCCCTACCTAACCAAGCTTGGACTGAACTTTCTATATATTTTGCTGGTCCCTTCCCTGATAATACATACCTATTAGTCATTTTAGTTGAATATACTAGGTTTCCCCTGGCAGAGACAGTATCTTCAACTAATGCTTCTTCCATGATAAAAATCTTACGGAAATGGTTTTCCGAGTTTGGAGTTCCAAGAATTTTGAAGTCAGACAATGGACCGCCTTTTAATAGCCATAAATATTCTACATTTCTTCAAGCAATGGGTATAAAATCCCGCCATATAACACATTATTGGCCAGAAGCAAATGGGAACTCAGAGAGGTTTTTTTCGAACGGTAAAGAAAACTATCCAGGCAGCCGTTCTCGAGAAGAAGAATTGGACAGATGAATTGGATGGCTATATTCTCAACTATAGAGCTACACCTCATGCAACTACTGGAAAGAGTCCAGCTGAGTTACTCTTCAAGCATCCTTTCAATGTTGGGTTCTTGATGAAGCAGAGGAAGACTGGGATGTTAGAGTGGCAGATGCTTCAAACAAAGCAAAACAAGCAGAATACGCAAATACCTCGAGGAACGCACGGTATCATTCTCTGGCACCTAATGACCTAGTTTTATTGAAGCAACAACCTTTAAACAAATTTACTCTGGCTTATGATCCAGACCCCTACAAAGTAGTATCTGTAACTGGAAATCAGGTCACAGCAGAACGATCAGACCGACAAGTTGTAAGGAATTCTTCCCTGTTCAAGAAGCTCCCACTAGAACCAGGAGACTCCTCAGAATCTGCACCCCCTGCTGGAGAGGAGGTTAGAGACAATGAAGGCAGTGGATATTCAAATACTGGTACTTCGCGTCTACCAGAGAACCCAACTCCTATTCGCAGATCGTTTAGAATCACCAAACCGCCGAAGAGACTAGAGGACTATATAACTTCCCGGAAAGGGAGGGATGTAGTGTAGTGAGCTCTTTGGTAGTGAGCTCTTTGGGAAACAATTGAAGTGTTGTAGGTGAAAAAGTCAGGAAAGGGAAATAAGCTGAAAGAAAGCACGGTAACACTGCGGGAGTGATGAACTAAGTAGAAAACTAGTTAAATTAGCCGAAATACCTCGTGTAATGATGAATAATAATTGTAGGAGTGATGTGGTAATAGATGTTGTCTCCTCCGCTGTCTATAACCCACCCACCTTCCCCAATTAATAACACGACTTTTATAGTGAAATGTCAGTTGAGTCGTCAACCGACAGTAGTGGCTACGCGGGCTAAAGCGCTGCGTTAGGTCAAGAGGCCAAGCTCTCTGCTGACTCGGTAGACGCGTGGGTTCGAGCCCCACCGTCGGCCGTCCTTGGAATGGTTTCCCGTGGTTTCCCAATTTCAACACCAGGCAAATGCTGGGACAGTACCTTCTGACAGGTCACGGCCGCTTCCTTCCACATCCTTGCCCATTTTCATTCATCTTCATCCATTCCATCTCTCATCCCGACGTGCAGGTCGCCCACGGGCGTCGATTAGAAAGACCTGCACTCGGCCTCTCAGGAGGCTACACGACAAAAAAAAAGTTGAGTCGTCCATTGTAGGCGTGGCTTATTTGACAAATAAGATATTGCCAACCCCACGTATACGGTAAACATGGCCGTGTGTTGATTGTTTTGAGCGGAGAGAGCGCACTCGCTTCTTTCTGTTTGTAGAGGGACATTCTAAACTAGCTCCAACAGATAGCGCACAGGTAGTAACTTATGAGAGATCATTTTGTTTTTATTTCAAATAGCATTTGCCAATAACACACAATTATTGACTGTTACAAACTCTTTAAAATGTAAATTTACTGTATTATCAACTCGTCATTCTTCAAATTCGATGGGTATACAATTCCAACGGAAAGCAAATCAATTGAGTCCCACATAGAACAGTTATGACATCTGGAGGAAAATTTTCGCATACGATATCCCTATCCTTTGATGTTGCGATTGTTGATACTCGTATTCGAAAGGCAAAACCCTAATTCTATGTTATAAATGTTTTACATACAAAAACAATCCTAACCTGGGGCTTACGCCCCAGACCCCCTTACTTGCGGTACCAGCAGTAATTTTCGGCCAGGCAGTACCTAACATAGTAGCGGACATATTTTCTATCTTATTAACGTTTTACATACAAAAACAAACCTAACCTGGGGCTTGGGCTCCAGACACCCTTGCTTGTGGTACTAGCAGTAATTTTCGGCCAGGCAGTACCTAACATAGTAGCGGACATGAATTAAATGTTATTAATGTTTTACATACAAAAACAAACCTAACCTGGGGCTTACGCCCCAGACCCCCTTGCTTGTGGTACTAGCAGTAATTTTCGGCCAGGCAGTACCAGCCAGCATAGTATCGGATTTGAATTCTATGTTATTAATGTTTTACATACAAAAACAAACCTAACCTGGGGCTTACGCCCCAGACCCCCTTGCCTGTGGTACTAGCAGTAATTTTGGGCAAGACAGTGCCTAACTTAGTAGCGGACATAAAAGCCAGTAATATCTAACTCCGCTTCGTAAGCCAACAGTTCCTCGCTTCGCTCGATTAACTATCTACGCTCCCGCTTCGTAAGCCAATAGTTTCACGCTTCGCCCAATTACTTTCTAAGCTCTCTTAGCTCGCTACACATGACCTGTGTCGTGTATTTTGTGTACCATACATTGGCAACAGTGAAATGACGTCTCGTTGACAATTGAACATGCCCAATGCGTATCCTTCAGTAGCAGTTGAGCAACGACAAGCTTCGAGCATACAATAGGATAGAGAGGGCGCCAGCTATGCTTCTACCGGCCGACCGTGGGGCCAAAATAAGATCAGCTGATGTTGGGCAAAACAAGCATGTCTCCCATAAGAATAGCATTATGAAGTGACTTAAAATCCCGATTAAAGCGTATTCCTTGTGATTAACAGACTATTTCTGTTGAAGGTGGCGATAACTACAATTCCTTCTGAATATTGCTGTTCTTTTTTGTATGAAAAGTGTGAAGTATAATCGTTATATGCGATATTTTGGTGTGTTGACATATCAGTGTTGGAATGCATAGGTGACTTGTGTAGGGCCTACATGGTTAGGAAATTATACAATGGTGAATAAAATACGTTTACGTATAATTCTTATCCGTAATAATTGTCTGACTTGGATATATTTGTAATATTTTTACATATCTAAAATAATAAACTCTACAAAGTATTCTAGTACTAGCTTACTTTTTAGTAACATGTAGGCCCTATGCTTCTATTATGCTGGTTTTCCTTTATAAATCAAGAAAGTTTGCCGATAATCATCAATCATCAATTAAAATTCATATTTATGGTCCATATATTAAGCAATTCAGGGTCTGAAGGGAAGCTGAAATAAGCGAATACATTTAATTATGCGTACAAAGTGATATCCAGGACTGCATCTTAAAAGAAAACCAATGATATCCCCACTCCAAATATTTATCACCTACAGCAATAAATCTTACACATATCCTAATGTTATCCCCTTCCCTTCCATATTTAGTAAATTCATTTTTGGTGGCTAGTGACTTCCGGGTCATCAGCCCTGTGTAGGGGGTGAAGCTGATTCCTGCTCGTGGTGCCCCTGCATAGGTACTAGGATTCGATTTTCCAGTACTGAACTGAGCGTCAGCATTCGGTGGCCAGACTATCACTAGTGATCTCCTGGCTAATGATACACAAAACTAAAGATACTAGCTCTTTTCAGAGCCAATCTGCAAAGCCCTTGGGTATTGTTCTAAGAGTCCTTCAAATCAACATCGAAGGAATCAGTAGATCTAAAAGTGACTATCTTTCCAAGTTGGCATTGGAAAATAATGTTGATGTAATCTGTATTCAAGAAACGCATGCCTCTGATCAATCTCAGCTTCGTTCAAGAGGAAATATCCCTGGATACAAGTTAGTGGGTGCTACTTATCACCAATCTTATGGAACTGCTACCTTTGTTCAAAATTCCATCGCCTGCTCTCAGTTAATCTCGGCTAATTCTGATGCAGACATTTTCAACATAACAACAAAAGTTAATGAGGTGACTATCATAAACATCTATAAACCTCCAGGAACTAAATGGCCTGACAGTGTTTTTCCAGCAATCTCTCTTCCGTCCATCTATGTGGGTGATTTCAATAGTCATCTTACTCAGTGGGGCTATAGGAACAACGATCAGTGTGGAGAGAAACTTATAGAGTGGGCAGAGCTTTGTAACATGCAACTGATCTTCAATCCAAAAGACAGATGCACATTTAAGTCAGGAAGATGGGGATCAGAAACCAATCCTGACTTGTGCTTTGTATCAAATGATCAACAGGGTTCCAATGTACCTGTGTTTCGTAAAGTTCTTATGAACTTCCCACATAGTCAACATCGGCCTGTCTTCCTGGAAATTGGAATGCATATTCCCATTATAAGATCGTCCCCACTTCCTCGATGGAACTTTAGTAAAGCTAATTGGGAGAGTTTCTCAGCCGATCTCGACAGAACCATTAGATGGATTCCTCCAGAGGTAGATAACTACTCTAGGTTTATGAAAGCTGTTCTGGCAAGTGCTAAAAGACATATTCCTCGTGGAATGAGAAAGGAATTTATCCCAGGTTGGGATGATGCTTGTGAAGCACTATATGAATATTACCAGAGAAATGGAGAAAAGGATGTAGCTAATGATCTCCTTCATAACCTAGATGATGCTAGACGAAACCGATGGACGGAAACCGTGGAAACATTAGACTTCAGACACTCGAGTAGAAAAGCTTGGATCCTCCTAAGTAAGCTAGGAAGAATACCACATAGTCCCCAGCTGAAGCCAGAGATTTCACCCAATCATGTTGCCAGTCGCATTGCCAGCTTGTCTAAAGTCAAGCCTGAAAAGTGTCATAAAAGGTTTATAAAAGATGAACTGTCTCAGTTGAGAAAGCTTTATACTACTTCCTCCAACATTTCTGATCCTTTTACTGAACAAGAGCTACTGCTTGCCCTAAAAGTATTGAGAAATGGAAAAGCCCCGGGTTTTGACGGTATACACCCAGAATTTCTGAAGCACTTTGGAAAGAATGTAAGGAATTGGTTAGTGCAGTTCTTTTCAAACATCCTTCAAACAAGTAAACTTCCTTCCGAGTTCAAACGAACTAAGATTCTAGCTATCGTAAAATCTGGTAAACCTCCGAATTCTGTTGAAAGCTACAGACCAATCGCCTTAATGAGCGTTTGTTTTAAGCTCCTGGAACGACTTATTTTTAATAGAATAAGCCCCCTAATTTGTAAAAGCATTCCCATCGAGCAGGCTGGTTTCAGACCACAACGTAATTGTGAAGATTAGGTGCTTGCCTTGACAACACATATTGAGACAGGTTATGAAAAGCGATTGAAGAGTGGGGCAGTGTTTATTGATCTAACAGCTGCCTACGACACAATGTGGAGAGAAGGTATTGTGTACAAGTTCTTTAAACTGACCAAGTGCAGTCAAATGTCACGTTTGATCAACAATATGCTATCAAATAGAATAATCCAGGTAGTTATGCATAAAAACCACAGCAAAATAAGGGTACTCAATAATGGTCTTCCACAAGGATCTGTTCTTTCTCCGTTATTGTTTAATCTGTATATTGCAGACATACCTACTACCAGCTCTCGTCAGTTTGCTTATGCTGATGATCTAGCAATAGTTACTCAACATGTTGATGCTAATGTGATAGAGAGAACTTTAAATGCAGACATGGATGTCCTATGCAAATACTTCGAAAATTGGTGCTTGAAGCCCAGCTCTAGTAAAACGGAGACCTGCTTCTTCCATTTAAACAATCGGCAAGTGAACTCTACCCTGAAAGTGTCTCTTAATGGAGGCCCTCTCCCTCATAATGCCAACCCCAAATATCTTGGAGTTACTCTTGACCGAACGTTATCGTACAGGAAGCATCTCACCAACCTAGCAGCCAAATTAAGGACACGTAACAATATCATCCACAAACTTGCTGGCTCCACTTGGGGAGCGTTTGCAACTACATTGCGTACTTCGGCGATGGCACTGGTAATTTCAACAGCTGAGTACTGTTCCTCAGTTTGGGTCAACAGCTCTCATGTTAAAAAGGTGGACACAGTCCTGAATGAGACGATGCGAATTATTAGTGGCACAATAAAATCTACCCCTCTTTTCTGGTTGCCTGTGCTTAGTCACATAGAACCGCCTAGAATTAGAAGACTGAACAACTTGGTCAGGGAATACAACAAGATATTGTCCAATCCTGAACTCCCCATTCATGAAGATGCTAGCACCAGATATAGCCGTCTCAGGTCAAGATCTCCACCTATTCAAACAGCACAAGAACTGGTTAGGCAGGTTTATGATCCAAAAGCTGATTGGCAAAAAGAGTGGAACAGCATAGCTCCAATGCAATGGCAGGCATTGTTCAACATTCAAAATCTGCCAGCTGGATTTGATTTACCCCGCAAGACATGGGTAACTCTCAACAGAGTCCGCACTAACCACGGGAGATGCGGATCAATGATGTTTAAATGGGGTATGCGATCTTCCCCAACCTGTGATTGTGGTGCAGTTAGACAGACTATGAACCATATTGTCACTGAGTGTATTAGTAGAGCATTCACTGGATCAACTCAGGACTTTGTAATAGTCTCTACTGAAGCCATAAGATGGCTAGAAAATTTAGACATTAATCTTTGAACACCCTTTCCCTTGCATGATTGTAACAGTTGTAATGTGTTACCTATTGTATGTATGTATATTGTTTATGTTGTTTGTTTTGTGTTGTACCATACGCTAATAATAATAATAGCCCTGTGTACTGGAGTAGGCCTATGTGTTGAACTTGTCTGATAACTTAAATTTCTGTGATGACTGCAGTAGTGTGTATAGCTGCATTGGTGATTGTTAATTCATTTAAGGGGCTTGTGACATCTTGGTCATCAGCAGCGTGTAGTTGGGTGTGGGTTGAACTTGTCTGATAACCTGTATTGATGTGATGATTGTAGTAGTGTGTAACTTTATTAGGGACAGGGATGAGGTGGGTGCCTCGGGACTTGAACTAAGGTGCTATCCCGGCATTTGCCTGGGGGGAGTGAGGAAAATCCTGGGGGATAAACCACACTCGAGATAGCAGCAGTCAACGCCGGGATTCGACCTGCGATATCCGAGCGTGCTGCATGATTTAACGAGCACGGCTACGCCGCTGGATGCCAGCTGTATTGGAGAAATGTATGTAATCAAGTCTGTGTATTTTAGGTCATATATTTTAATTCATACCCGTGAAAAGATGGCCTGTTCCCTTTTTCAAACCTCTGACTGCAATTGTAAGCAGCGCAAGATATAACCATTTTCGTTATATAACTTCACATTCAGCCTCTTACATAAAGGAAAATGCTTATTTTACATATTCGTAATATATTATACTGCAAAAATGGGCTCGTATATCGATAATTATTAAGTATAATCTTTACGCTCGCGCTGACAACTTGGGCATAGGCGCCATTTTATACCAACATCAGCTGATCTTATTCTGGCCCCATGTTCCGCTGGCCAAGGCCTCTCTATCCTATTGTATGCTCGAAGACGACAAGCCATGACAATTGCCGTCGTTCGCCGTCATTCAATGAACAATAAATAACTACTTACGTCACATATTTACGTGATTTAGTACTTATTTCCTGAGCAGTAGTGTTAATGGACAGTAATTTCAATTGATAATGACTCCCGGAATATCAAATAAGGTATGAAAAACATACATTAGCTAAGTAACAATGTAGGATCTTGGTTCATCACTCCCGAAGAATTACCGAAAGCACCAGACGACTGATTGACGAGAGGGAGAAATTAAAACGGGAAGCAGAAACCAACCAGCAGAAAAAGACAGAGTATGCGGAATTGAACAAACGCACAAAAAGAGAAATCCGAAAGGACATCCGAGATCACAACACCGAAATGGTCAAGAAGGCTATAGAAAGATCGACATCGGAAAGAAAGATCAGGAAAGAAATATCAGATGGCAAACACTGGATATTAGGAGTGAAGGATGTAAAAGAAAATAGACTAGCTTCAAGAGAAGAGATACTGCGACATGCCACGGAATTCTACGAGAAACTATACTCCAGCACCCGCGAGAGGGAAAGTATGATTCAAAATTTGAATAATCCGAAGGGTCACCAGGAAGAGGAAATACCCCCCATCCTTCAAAGCGAGGTGAGTGCAGCAATAAAAGAAACAAAAAATGAAAGATGCCCAGGTGACGATGGTATATTTAACGAATACCTAAAATGGAGAGGTGAGGAACTTGTAGCAATCATCACTCGACTCTTCAACACAATACTCGAATCTGAAGAAATACCAGCGGAGTGGAAACTAAGCACTATAATCCTGCTCCATAAAAAAGGAGCTAAAGACGACATCAACAACTTTAGACCGATAAGTCTGCTGCCAAGTCTATACAAACTGTTCACAAAAATATTAACCAAGAGAATGTCAAAATCACTAGAGGAAAACCAACCTATAGAACAAGCAGGTTTCAGATCATGATTCAGCACGGTGGACCACCTCCAAACAGTAAACCAACTCATCGAAAAACTGCAAGAATTCAACCTTAAAGCCTATATTGCATTTATAGACTACTAGCAGGTACCCGCGGCTTCGCTCACGTCATAGTCGTGTCATATTGTTATTCAATGAAATTCAGGTTTAACCCCGTTAACACCCCTTTAGAACATGAATATCCAATAATCCCTCCTTAGTTGACGTTTTCGACATACAACAAACCTATCCCCAAAATATCACTCTTCTAACTTTAATAGTTTTGGTTGGTCGATGAGAGTGAATATCCAAAAATCCTTCCTTAGTGGACGTTTTTCTTCCAGAATTTCACCCTCCCCATGGGCCCCTTAAATTGGATTTATGAAAAAAAAAACCGGTCGAACACCTATTTATTTAATTATTTATTCATGTATTTTTAAACTGATTGTTTTCCGCTGAGTTTTAAACTTCTTGCCTATGTCGGTTAAGAGGTACACGCTCCGTTAGCAATCTTTCAACCCCCACTTTTCATCCCTTCCACCTCATAATATACACCACATCGAAAATCCATTAGACATGTGTCAGCTTATTTTTAATGATTAGTTTATATGCCAAGTATCACATCATCAAATGAAACCATTCGTGAGATATTCTTATTTAATGAAATGCACGTTTACCCCCTTAACACCCCTTTAGAACCTGAATATCCAAACACCTTTCCTTAGTGGACGTTTTCGACATACAGCGAACATATTCCCAAAATTTCATGTTTCTAACTTCAATAATTTTGGCTGGGCGATGATGAGAACGTGAGTCGGTCAATACATTTTCTTTAATTTTATTTTTGAGAATTTCACCCCTCCCCATGAACCCCTTAAATTGAATTTATGAAAAAAAAAACGGTCGAACCCATATTTACTTATTTTTAAGCTCTTTTTCCCCCTGAATTTGATGAGTGAGTGAGTCAATCAGTAAGGACACTTTCTTTCCTGTTTTCCCCCCAGAATTTCACCCCTCCCCATGGGCCTCTTAAATTGGATTTATGAAAAAAAACGGTCGAACACCTAATTACTTATTTTTAAGCTGATTTTTTTCCAGCTGAATTTCAAACTTCTCGCCTATGTCGTTTAAGAGATACACGCTCCGTTAAGAATCTTTCAACCCCCAATTTTCACCTCATAACATACACCATATCGATAAACCCTTAGACATATTGTGACCTTTATGCATCTCTGATAGCATAAAGTCTACATATTATTCCAACAAAATTTAATTCATGTCTCAAAGTCGATGTGAGAATAGAAGTTGCTTGTGAAACTAGAATGACAAAAGGATGGTTCGTACGTGACTTGAAGAAGCTTTCTCCCAGCGCGGACAAAGGTAGCAGGAAAGAGAAAATCCACATCTGGACACCAAATGTGCCAGACAACGCGCGGAGGTCGTTACACTACACGGGTAAATGCAGAAACCTCAACGATCACCTACCAAATAAACCCCGCCCATTTGAAAGGAATTAGAGCAGTAATTAGAATACAGAAACAGGAATTATACCATCGTATAGGGAATTATCCCAGCCTCTCAGAAATATCGTCAAAATTTAAATTGGATTATTCTGTGATTTTTGCCAGAATTAAAATGAAATCAGGGGGTGGATTTGAAACGACCAATGGCAGTGAGAGACGCTAGACGCGATCAAATCCCGCCGAAATTAAGGGACAATGAAGCAAATTACGGAGCTCATTATATAAGGATCCAACGATCGGATTTTGAATAAAAAGGAGTCATTGAGACATTGGAAATGAGAACGTTCTAAGGAGCTAGTTCGCATATTCATGTGAGTGTTATTTTGGAAATAAATTCTGAAACCCCCCTACTCCACGTCCCTTTAAGAGAAATCGTATAAATAATGGATTGAAACACAGCGAAGTCAGTCTACTTTGGGGCATCACGGGAGGCGGAAGCCTTGGCCCTGAGCGTTCAGAAAGTACAGTGATTTTACAAGTCCTATAAGTCTACTTTGGGGCATCGTCAGAGGCGGAAGCCCGCGCCTCGAGCCCTCAGAAATTAACGTGATTTTTACAAGTTTTATAAGTTCTTAATACGCGCTGTAGAGGCGAGAGCCCGCGCTTGAGGCATAAGAATAATTAACATTTTACAAGTTTATAAGTAGGAGCAAGTATACCTCCGAAATTCGAACATCGCTAAGTATTCGCGAGTGCGAAGTAGAACAGTGCATATCATAACAGTATGACGCAGTTGTAATGATAGGTATAGCCGCCCGAGCTATTAACAGCTAGACCAGTATTCTAGGAAGCTATGAACTGTCGGCCGAACTAAATAAGTTGATGATAGCTATATGAGATAGGAGCTTCATGTGCGAGAACCGTGCATTGTGTTAATGGTAATAATTCACAGTGGACCTTTGTTTTGGTGAAATTTTGAGAAAAACCGTGTGTAAATTATCCTCCTATCAAGATGAACCAACTAATGAAGAAGACTGATATCAAGGACCAGAACCGCATCAGGAAATATGAGAGATAAGTAAATATTGTATGGGGCATGTGGGCCATAATGTTTCCCATTATTGGGGTCGGATAAGTTTATCTCGATCATAAGCAGTTATGATAAAAATAGATATTTTAGGCGTACCGGGCATGTTTGTGTAGATTTGTGTGTTTATCAGTAATGAGTATTTTTGTGTGTTTTATAACGTAATAAGTATATGAGCATCAAAGTGTTATTTTAAATATGGTTTTGTTTGGGATGTCATTAATCTTGTTGAATGCACAGTCAAGGGAATATTTGTTTGATAGTGCTTATGCACAATGTGATTGTAAAAGCTAAATGGGGAAGACCGCTCGATATTGTGACAAGACCAGTAAGTGACACTGAAATTATGAGAGTAATAAGTATGGTAAGTGATTATCACGCGAAGGTAAGACAAGAATGGCTGGAGGGTATTGTGAGATATATTCAGGTAAGGCTAAGAGTCGATCCTGGGTCGAGCAGAATTAAAGCGGAGGTGATATTCCCGCGTTCTTCGATGATATAATGGTGAGTGAAAATGATAGCGGAGGTGATATTCCCGCATTCTTCGACGATATATAAATGGTAAGTAAAATGATTGAATTCATTATCTGATGAGAGTCCACTTTAGCTCCGTCGGAAAGGTATGGTATTGCTCGAGCCCAAGGCAGGTAAAAGGGAGTCTTTAAGAAACAGGTAGAAATTGGTTAGCCGTCTGAATTCTAAAAGCAGCCAGGAAGGTTGTGCCGGCCTGCTGGTTAGTACGGTGAAAGTGTTACTGTCACAAGGTCGAGTTTGTCATTGTATTCTATGAAGGGAGGTAGTCCAACTTCCCGGGGTTTCTTTTTGTGTACCGCTTCAGGAAGCGATGTATTCAATTTGTCATTATTTTTGGAGTGCATTCATTATGTTGTTGTTTATTAATAATCACAGGCGCACCGGCCGCCGAAGTATTTATTGGATGCTTCATGTATGTTGACTTGTTTATTTCACTATAATTAACGGAGTTATAGCTCTGAGTGAAGTAATTGTTTTAAAGTTATAAAAACACACATGCCCGTAACCTAGAATAAATCTATCGCCTTCATTATCTGACTCTTGTGAGGAAAGATGATGATTGTACGAGTAGACATGTCCGATTTCCCAAAGAACAAGTTTTGCAAGTTATAAAAATGAGTGCGCAATATTTATTGTGATAGAATGGCTGGTTTATTTAAGCCATAGTTATTTGAATTAAGTCTGTTGACAATAACTCTTGGACTTGAAGCAGTGGACTGCAGTAAAATAGACTATTTTCTATTCCTGGTTTCAGCCAGTGTGAAACATTATTTTTGCATTTTTTAATGTTGTTGATTTCAGTAATTTAAGGGAGTTGATTTTGTTTTTATTTGTCTATGGTTGGGAGAAAGGGGAGATGATGTTTTTGTGAAATAAATTATTTTATATTAGGAGTTCTCTGACCTACTGATTTTAAGATAAGCCTCCTGTGATCCTGTGACTATATTCCTAGGATGTTTAGAATAAGTTAGAGCCACCCCGAACAGAGCACTACCCGAGTAAGAGTCGGCATCCTAGAAGAACGCAGAAGGGTATATATGGATTGGTGATAATGATGTAGTTATTCATGACCATATTAGTTTTTCTTTTATTAATTAGTGGATCACAGTGATGGAGAGTGTCAGAGAGTAGCTAGCCGGAGCCTACTGAAGTCTACATGCCGCCTTGAGGTCATGTAAACAGATGTAGAGCATCCCCTGTCATATCGCCCTGTAGTGGGGCTTGAGCAGTTAGGGAGCATCATGGCGCCCAACGTGGGGCCAAATTAACAAGTAATTCAGGGGAAAGTAAAGCCAGGAGTTTGTTTAAAGTAAATAATCGAAAATGCTGAGTTTATTTTGCATGGTTAGGTAGAAGCAGCGTTTTCGTGGCGCCCTTATATTTGAATAATTAGTAGCAAACTCCAAATGTATGTTGTAGGACGGCATGAACCGTAAGAGTGATGTCAGTACTTTATTGACAGAACTGGGAAGTTAAAATTAACACAGAAAGGTAAACTGAAAGTTTATTCACAAAAGCAAACATCAAATAGGCAGCTCTTCAAGCATATTAAAGTCATTAATGGGATTAACGTAAATTGGGATTAAGCGACTCATTTTATGATTGCAGAAGTTGGGAACGTGAGGCTCCATGCCCCAGTCTTCTCAAATAAGTATTATATTGTGTGATATGGCGTCAGTGGAGGAAATTCGACTTATTATTGAGAGTTCAGTAGCTAGAACAATGGAACAGTTCGAACACTTTAAGAGGGAATGTAGGGAGCAGAATGAAATCAACAATGCACGTATAGCGGAGCAGAACGAAATAAACAATGCACGTATTGCGGAACAAATTGCAGAACAGAGTGAATTAAACAATGCACGTATTGCGGAACAGTTAGCGGAGAAGATAACGGAACACAGTAAGACAAATAATGCACTACTCGCGGAACAAAATACAGTTACTAACACACAGTTAATGGAACGAATTGCAGAACAGGGTAGGCGGAATAATGAAATATTAAAAGAGGAATTAACGGAACAAATTGCAGAACAGGGTAGGCTGAATAAGGAAGCATTAAAAGAGGAACTGACAGATAAATTAGCAGAGCAAATAGCTAAAATCACGCTTGAGACTACCACACAGTTAGGTCAGATGGAGACGAACTTAAGGCAATCAATAGCGTTCAGTGAAGAAAAGACGGCAGCGAAACTCATACAGCTAGAAGAAATATGTAACGCTAATACAGAAGGGATAAAGATAGAACAATTAGCAATCCAAGCTACCATAAAAGGAGTAGACAACGAGGTTAAGTCTGCGGCAAAACAATTGCACAGCTTAGAAGGAGAGATGATAGAGATTAGAACGGAAATAGACAAGGCAGCTTTGACTTCAGCAGAACGATGGAGCGTTCAGGAGAACGAGAATGATGCACTTAAAGAGAGTATCCGTGAAAGCAATGAGATGATAGGAGGCAGGCTCGATCAGCTGGAAAGCGAGAAGAAAGAGGGAAAGAGAAAAGAGGAGAATAGATATGAGGCAATAAGAGTGGAAATAAACAAGACATGCCAACAAATTGGAATTGACGGGAAAGAGGATCGAAAGAAACTCATAGAACAAATGGAAGAAAACCAAAAGAGGATAAAGGAGGTCGAACTGCAGTTACTGGGAAAAATGGAGATACAAGAACGGAAGATTATTAAGACCGAGATACAGTCTTTACAACAACAGGAAATGCTTCTTGAACTGAAAGCTCACAACAGCGGTAAAGAAACGAGCAGTATGGCTAACCATTTCAACACAAGCCAGACTCAGGTAGAAGGAATGAATGAACTTAGTCCGGGCCGTGCGACCACAGGTAGCGAGAATAATGAAGGGTTTCAAACATTTAGAGGACTTGCCTCAACACCGCAACAGCCGACTGGCAATAATGATAACAATAACCCAACTACACAGTATGTCCAAATAATTAGAATGCAGGAGGATCGCCCACGAAAATTTAACAATGACGGTTCACAAACGCCGAAAACTTTTCTAAAAGACTTAGAACACTACCTTACAGACAATAACATTCCTGAGAATAAGAAACTCAGAATAACAGAGAAATTACTTGCGGATAGCGTTCTGACGTGGTTCAGAAGTTTTCGCTACACCTTTGAAGACATGGATACCTTCAAGCATGCATTTTTACGTCGTTACTGGAGCATGTCTATACAACATAATTTAAGGATGGAATTATATAGTAGGAAGTATCATGCGTCACAGCCAACACGTTATTCAGAATATTTTTCGGCTCAGCTACTCAGACTGAAGAATATGGATATTTTACCACCGGAGTCAGAACTGGTGATGACAATTGGAAAGCAGCTTCCGTTGCCAGTACAGCAGTTTCTAATTGCGGCAAACGTCTCGAGCGCACTGCAAGCAGAGGAGGTGTTACGTCAGTTGGATGAGACGTCATTAAATAATCAAAATAGACACGTCAGAGCGAGTGACAGCGCAGCGCTGGTACACCAAGCCGAGCTAGTCAAAACTAGAGAGCAGAGCACAAACACGAATGTTAGCCATAGAAGCGGGAATAATAACGGAAGGTCAGACTCACCGAAAGAGGAGCAAAGGAGATATGAACCAAGGAACGAGAGGAACTGGCAACCACAACAGTACAGGAGAGATGAATGGAGAGGGCGTGGTCGCGAAGGTCCATATCATCATCGCAGATATGATAGAAGAGATAATAGAACGTGGAACCGAGGACGAGATGAGAACCGAGGATATACGGAAGACAGTCGACGGGAATTGCAAAACAGGCATGAGGCATCACAACGATACCTAGATGAGTTGCATCGCAACCAAGAGACGGAAAAGGATCGCTGGCGAAGGACGATGGAGAATCGCGAGAACCCAGATATGGAAATCACTGGAGCAGAGAGTGAATTAGTGCAACAGCATCGCGAAAGCCAGAATGAGAAAAGGAACACGGGGCCTATTTAAAAAAATGTATTAGAGGGTGAAGGAGATAGGCTAAATTTCACGCCAGATAAGACACAGTGGTTGATAGCGAACATCGAGGAATGGGTCGCAACTCCTGAGGATTTTACACGTGAAATTATTCAACCGGAACAACATTGTTTGAGGAAATTACCAGTCATCATTACGAGGATAGAAGGACTAAGAGTAAAAGGATTAGTGGATACAGGGGCACAGCTATGTCTAGTATCAGAGGCATTAATTAAAGCTCTAAGCGAGAAACAGAGAATACCTACGATTCCAGTACCACAGGTCAAAATTAGAGGAGTAATTCCCGAAAAATCAGCTGTATGCAAATTTCAGGTACAACTGGATCTAGAAATATTAGGACACACTTTCTCACACGTATTCATGGTGATGAACAAGATGAATGTAAATTTGATTCTGGGGGCGGATTTCCTATATGAGCACCAAGCAGTGATTGACCTGCGCAACAATGTAATTAAATTCAGAAATATGGAAGGATTATCAGCAGTGGGACTGAACATGAATAACCACGGCTTAGATAGAGACGCTGACATTTGGAAGCTGGAGACCATTCCTGAGGAAGAAGAAGAAGAAAGTCAAGCAGATGAAGAGGACTCGAACACAGGACTCCTGGAGGGAAAGCAAGAATTGGAAGATGAAATGTGGTCCATGGCAGTAGAAGAAGATGGCAACAAAGACAGTTTTGAGGCACTTTTGACAGAAAAATTAAGAGAGGCAAAGCTAAATGATGATGAAAGAAATTGCTTGGCACAAACGCTATGTAAACACTCAGCAGCATTTAATACATTACCGGGAAAAATATTAAATTTCAAGTACGCTATGCAGGTAGGTGACTGGACACCATTTAAGAGCCGACTCTACCCAATTCCAGAAAAGCAGCGTGCAGCAGTTAGAAAAATTATAGGTGAGATGCTTAGAGGGGGCATAATTAAGAAAGCTCCAACCCCATATTTGAACGCCATATTAGCGGTGGCGACGCCAAATGGTTCAGTGAGGTTGTGTCTCGATGCTCGCACCCTCAATTCCAGATTAATAGATGAAACCGACCGTGCACCACTAATTAAGGATGTACTCAAGAAGTTCCATAAGAAGAAAATATATTCGTCTGTCGACCTTGCGAATAGCTATTGGCACATCGAGTTAGAAGAGAAATCACAGCTGTTAACTGGATTTCTATTCGACAATCAGAGTTTCACCTGGTGTCGTTTACCATTTGGAGTTAAGACAGCCGGATTTGCACTAATCCGAGCATTGGATCGAAATTTAACAGAAGAAGTGAAAGACATGACTGTCAGATATGTCGACGATATCTTACTAGCATCAGAGAGCAATGAGGAACACATGCAAAATTTAAGCAAGTTGTTAGAGAACCTAGAAAGGGCAAATTTCAAGATCAATCTAAAAAAATCACACTTTTTTCAGCACGAAATTTTATATTTAGGACATATTGTTGATGGAGAAGGGATCAGGCCCAATCCAGTGAAAATCGAAGCCATTAAAAATTTTCCTCGACCAACCAGAGTCAAGCACATAAGGATGTTCTTGGGAGCCACCAACTTCTTTCGTGAAAACTGTCCAGGATACACCGAAGTAGTAGCACCATTACAAGAGATGCTAAAAAAGAACAACCGTTGGTTTTGGAACGAAGAGTGTGAGAGGTCATTCATAGCCACGAAGGAATTACTGTCAAATAACATCAAACTGGGTTACCCAGATTTTTCGAAGGGGTTTATAATTCAAGCAGATGCATCTTTAGTGGGCATCGGAGCAATGCTTTTCCAAGAAGACGCAGAGAGAACAGCAAACCGCTCATACCTAGCATTCATCAGCAGGAAATTAAGAAAACATGAGAAAAGTTATACCATCTCAGAGCTGGAGCTTTTGGCGATCATATACGCGCTACAACAATGGCGTCGTATTATCTATGGTTTCTCCATAACAATCCGCACTGATCACAAGGCGCTGACTTTCTTATTTAAGACCACCATGGTAAGTGAACGCATCAACAGATGGGCCATTTATGCGCAGCAGTTTGATATACAAATTGAGCACATATCAGGAAAATTGAATGTAATCCCGGATATTTTGAGCCGAAATCCAGAAGAAGAGGCACAGCAGGAGGAAATGTTAGTGCAACACATTGAGCTGACAAACGAAGATCAAGATTTCTTACAAGAACTGAAGAGGTTACCGCAGGAACAAGAAAAGGAGCCATGGATGATGCAGATGATTAAATTCCTCAAGAGAGAGATAACACCTGATACCCCAGCATATCGAGAGATTGAAGCTCAAGCGAGAAGTTATTCATACTTCAATAATATGCTCCATAAATTTATAGATGAGGATCATGTCAAGTTACGGATATTGTTACCAGCTTCGTTACAGAGGAAATTAGTGTGGCATACTCATTATACGCTTGGTCACATAGGGTTAGACAAGACACAAGCAACAATAGGTGAAGCTTTCACTTGGCCACGGATGAGGATTACTATACGCGATGTCCTGAAGACATGTGATATTTGCCAGCGCGCAAAACCCAATAACTTCCTCATGAGACAATACCCAAAGCCAATACTGCCACAGAAACCGTTAGAGCTCATTGCTACGGACTGTCTTGGTCCATTGCCAAAAGGACGTAGAGGAGTGCGACATGTCCTTGTATGTGTGGACGTCTTTTCTAAATTTGTTGTTCTATGTGCTATCCAGAAAACAACTTCGAAACAGGTCCTGAGCCGCATCAAGAATCGAGTTATACCTATAATGGGAAAGCCTGAATTTATCCTTTCTGATCATGGAAGTTATTACACATCAGCAGAATTTAAGCGCGGATTAAATGAGCAAGACATTAAGCATGTACTATCTAGCATACGCCATCCACAGGGAAATAAGAGCGAAAGAGTTTTACGTGAGGTCTCGAAGCACATGCGCATGTTCATACCTACAGAACATCACCGTTGGGCCGATACATTGAAAAATATTGAGATTTGCATCAATATGACACGTCATGAGTCAACTGGACAAGTACCATACACGTTACACTTGAACCAGCAACCACCGAGATCTTGGACAACAGTACTAGATTGCCCAAGAGATCTGCAGCCAGCACCACAGCTGAGAGTCGAACGGACGATCACCTACATGAGAGAACAAGCTGACAGGAGGCTAAGAAGACTAAAAGGAAAACGCTTTCACAGGGAATTGAACGTCAATGAACTAGTTTTATTGAAGAGGCCACCTATCTCTGATCCAGCAAACAAAGTATTTCATAAATGGTGTTTCCCATACATAGGACCTTATCGGATCATAAGAAATTTAGGGAATAATGCATATAAGATACAGGACGTAAACGGCGAAAGCACATCAGTTGTAAATTGCTCAAACCTCAAATTACATTACAAAAGGGACCGTTTGATCAACCACGGAATACCGCGGGTGTCAACATTATGGAAATCGAATAAAGATGAGCCAAATGCACGTGGAACGAGGAGGTAGTCGGTCATAAACGGACTCGGTGTTTACAATGGAAAGCCGTGAAGCAAGAAGACTGGGCGAGACAGGCGGACAATAGCTAGCTACCTGCACCAGACAGCCGAGACACTAATCTTAGCAAGAATGTGGAGAGGGAGACAAGAATCGTGCGCGCGACCGCAGTGACGAACCAAGTAAACAATATAAGGAATGACGACGGAACCTTGCAGCATCCGTGAGGCGGATCGAGATTGAGAAAAAAATCATACGTTCCATATCAATTTTTTTCCTTTGCAGAAGGGTAATGTGACCTTTATGCATCTCTGATAGCATAAAGTCTACATATTATTCCAACAAAATGTAATTCATGTCTCAAAGTCGATGTGAGAATAGAAGTTGCTTGTGAAACTAGAATGACAAAAGGATGGTTCGTACGTGACTTGAAGAAGCTTTCTCCCAGCGCGGACAAAGGTAGCAGGAAAGAGAAAATCCACATCTGGACACCAAATGTGCCAGACAACGCGCGGAGGTCGTTACACTACGCGGGTAAATGCAGAAACCTCAACGATCACCTACCAAATAAACCCCGCCCATTTGAAAGGAATTAGAGCAGTAATTAGAATACAGAAACAGGAATTATACCATCGTATAGGGAATTATCCCAGCCTCTCAGAAATATCGTCAAAATTTAAATTGGATTATTCTGTGATTTTTGCCAGAATTAAAATGAAATCAGGGGGTGGATTTGAAACGACCAATGGCAGTGAAAGACGCTAGACGCGATCAAATCCCGCCGAAATTAAGGGACAATGAAGCAAATTACGGAGCTCATTATATAAGGATCCAACGATCGGATTTTGAATAAAAAGGAGTCATTGAGACATTGGAAATGAGAACGTTCTAAGGAGCTAGTTCGCATATTCATGTGAGTGTTATTTTGGAAATAAATTCTGAAACCCCCCTACTCCACGTCCCTTTAAGAGAAATCGTATAAATAATGGATTGAAACACAGCGAAGTCAGTCTACTTTGGGGCATCACGGGAGGCGGAAGCCTTGGCCCTGAGCGTTCAGAAAGTACAGTGATTTTTACAAGTCCTATAAGTCTACTTTGGGGCATCGTCAGAGGCGGAAGCCCGCGCCTCGAGCCCTCAGAAATTAACGTGATTTTTACAAGTTTTATAAGTTCTTAATACGCGCTGTAGAGGCGAGAGCCCGCGCTTGAGGCATAAGAATAATTAACATTTTACAAGTTTATAAGTAGGAGCAAGTATACCTCCGAAATTCGAACATCGCTAAGTATTCGCGAGTGCGAAGTAGAACAGTGCATATCATAACAGTATGACGCAGTTGTAATGATAGGTATAGCCGCCCGAGCTATTAACAGCTAGACCAGTATTCTAGGAAGCTATGAACTGTCGGCCGAACTAAATAAGTTGATGATAGCTATATGAGATAGGAGCTTCATGTGCGAGAACCGTGCATTGTGTTAATGGTAATAATTCACAGTGGACCTTTGTTTTGGTGAAATTTTGAGAAAAACCGTGTGTAAATTATCCTCCTATCAAGATGAACCAACTAATGAAGAAGACTGATATCAAGGACCAGAACCGCATCAGGAAATATGAGAGATAAGTAAATATTGTATGGGGCATGTGGGCCATAATGTTTCCCATTATTGGGGTCGGATAAGTTTATCTCGATCATAAGCAGTTATGATAAAAATAGATATTTTAGGCGTACCGGGCATGTTTGTGTAGATTTGTGTGTTTATCAGTAATGAGTATTTTTGTGTGTTTTATAACGTAATAAGTATATGAGCATCAAAGTGTTATTTTAAATATGGTTTTGTTTGGGATGTCATTAATCTTGTTGAATGCACAGTCAAGGGAATATTTGTTTGATAGTGCTTATGCACAATGTGATTGTAAAAGCTAAATGGGGAAGACCGCTCGATATTGTGACAAGACCAGTAAGTGACACTGAAATTATGAGAGTAATAAGTATGGTAAGTGATTATCACGCGAAGGTAAGACAAGAATGGCTGGAGGGTATTGTGAGATATATTCAGGTAAGGCTAAGAGTCGATCCTGGGTCGAGCAGAATTAAAGCGGAGGTGATATTCCCGCGTTCTTCGATGATATAATGGTGAGTGAAAATGATAGCGGAGGTGATATTCCCGCATTCTTCGACGATATATAAATGGTAAGTAAAATGATTGAATTTATTATCTGATGAGAGTCCACTTTAGCTCCGTCGGAAAGGTATGGTATTGCTCGAGCCCAAGGCAGGTAAAAGGGAGTCTTTAAGAAACAGGTAGAAATTGGTTAGCCGTCTGAATTCTAAAAGCAGCCAGGAAGGTTGTGCCGGCCTGTTGGTTAGTACGGTGAAAGTGTGTCTGTCACAAGGTCGAGTTTGTCATTGTATTCTATGAAGGGAGGTAGTCCAACTTCCCGGGGTTTCTTTTTGTGTACCGCTTCAGGAAGCGATGTATTCAATTTGTCATTATTTTTGGAGTGCATTCATTATGTTGTTGTTTATTAATAATCACAGGCGCACCGGCCGCCGAAGTATTTATTGGATGCTTCATGTATGTTGACTTGTTTATTTCACTATAATTAACGGAGTTATAGCTCTGAGTGAAGTAATTGTTTTAAAGTTATAAAAACACACATGCCCGTAACCTAGAATAAATCTATCGCCTTCATTATCTGACTCTTGTGAGGAAAGATGATGATTGTACGAGTAGACATGTCCGATTTCCCAAAGAACAAGTTTTGCAAGTTATAAAAATGAGTGCGCAATATTTATTGTGATAGAATGGCTGGTTTATTTAAGCCATAGTTATTTGAATTAAGTCTGTTGACAATAACTCTTGGACTTGAAGCAGTGGACTGCAGTAAAATAGACTATTTTCTATTCCTGGTTTCAGCCAGTGTGAAACATTATTTTTGCATTTTTTAATGTTGTTGATTTCAGTAATTTAAGGGAGTTGATTTTGTTTTTATTTGTCTATGGTTGGGAGAAAGGGGAGATGATGTTTTTGTGAAATAAATTATTTTATATTAGGAGTTCTCTGACCTACTGATTTTAAGATAAGCCTCCTGTGATCCTGTGACTATATTCCTAGGATGTTTAGAATAAGTTAGAGCCACCCCGAACAGAGCACTACCCGAGTAAGAGTCGGCATCCTAGAAGAACGCAGAAGGGTATAATATGTCTGCTTATTTTTAATGATTAGTTTATATGCCGAATATCACATCCCCAAAGAAACAACTCATGAGATGTAGTTATTCAATGAAATGCACGTTTACCCCCTTAACACCTCTTTTGAACCCGAATAAACAAAAATCCTTCCTTAGTTGACGTTTTCGACATACAGCGTACATATTCCCAACATTTCATATTTTCAACTTCAATAGTTTTCGCTGGGCGATGTTGAGTGAGTGAGTCAGTCAGGACCTACTCTTTATCAGAATTTCACTCCTCCCCATGGGCCGCTTAAATTGGATTTATGAAAAAACGCTCGAACACCTATTAAATTATTTTTAAGCTGTCTTTTTCCCCTGAGTTTGATGAGTGAGTGAGTTTGTCAGTCAGTTAGGACACTTTCTCTCCTTTTCTTTTCCAGAATTTCACCCCACCCCATTGGCCCCTTATATTGAATTTGTGAAAGAAAAAACAGTCGAACACCGATTTACTTATTTATTGAGCTGATATTTTCCGCTGAGTTTCAAACTTCTCGTCTATGTCGTTTAAGAGATACACGCTCCGTTAGGAATCCTTCAACCCTCACTTGTGACCCCTTTCACCTTATAATATACACCACATCGAAAACCCCTTAGACACATGTCTGCTTATTTTTAATGATTAGTTTATATGCTGAGTATCACATCCACAAATGAAACCACTCTTGAGATATTGTTATTCAATGAAAATCAGGTTTAATCCCCTTAAGACCCCTTTAAAACCTGAATATCCAAAAATCCTCCCTTAATGTACGTTTTTTTTACATACAACGAACATATCCCCTAAATGTCATGTTTCTAACTTCAATATTTTTTCTGGGCGATGATGAGTGAGTGAGTGAGTGAGTAAGGACATTTTCTTTCAATTATTTTGTTCAGAATTTCACCCATCCCCATGAACCCCTTAAATTTGATTTATGAAAAAACAACTGTCGAACACTTATTTACTTATTTTTAAGCAGTTTTTCCCCCTGAGTTTCAAGAGTGAGTGAGTGAGTCAAACAGTTAGGACACTTTCTTTCCTTTTCTTCCCCCAGAATTTCACCCCCTCCCCATGTGCCCCTTAAATTGGATTTATGAAGAAAAACGGTCGAACATCTATTTACTCTTTTTTAAGCTGATTTTTTTCCGCTGAATTTCAAACTCCTCGCCTATGTCGTTTAAGACATACACGCTCCGTTAGGATTCCTTCAACCCCCACTTTTCACCCCTTTCACCTCATAATATACACCACATCGAAAAGCCCTCAGAGACGTATCTTCTTATTTTTAATGATGAGTTTATATGCCGAGTATCAAATCCCCCAATGAAACCGTTCCGCAGATATTGTTATTCAATTAGAACCTGAATATCCAAAAATCCTTCCTTAGTGGGCGTTTTCGACTTACAACGAACATATCCCCAAAATTTCATGTTTCTAACTTTAATAGTTTTGGCTGGGCGATGATGAGTCAGTCAGTCAGTCAGTCAGTCAGGCCACTTAGTTTTATATATTAGATAACAAAGCCTTTGACTCCGTGGAACACACATTATGTTCTAGAGGCCCTAAAGAACCAAAACATACAGAAAAGGTATATCAGACTTCTAGCAAAAATCTACGAGAGTAGCCAGGCAAAAATACGGACAGAAATGGAGGGAAAACACTTCGAGCTAGAGAGAGGAGTGAAAAAGGAGACCCCCTCTCACCAAAACTATTCACTTGCCTGCTAGAAAACCAATTCCGGAAAATGAAATGGAAAACAAGACACGGCATCAACATAGATGGACAAAACCTGACACACCTACGGTTTGCAGACATCATACTCATGGCAAAATCTGCATCAGACTTAGAACAAATGGTAACAGAATTAAACAAGGTCATCAAAGAAGCTGGCCTAACCATGAACCCGAGTAAAACGAAACTGATGACAAATGCGACAGAAAAACCAGTAAACATTGACGGTGAAACATTAGAGTATGTCCAGGACTATACATACCTCGGTCAAAACATTTCATTCCATAACAATACGGAGAAAGAAATCAAAAGAAGAATTGGGCAAGCATGGAAAAAATTCTGGTCCTTGAAATTCATTTTTGGAGATAAATCTCAGAAACTAAGTCTGAAAACACAAGTTTTAGAGAAATGTGTAATCCCAGTAATGCTGTATGGATGTCAAACATGGTCACTAACTTCGCAGCAGAGAAAAACGCTCCAGATAGTCCAACGCAGGATGGAACGAAAAATCCTCAAAATCACGCTGAAAGACAGAATACGGAACGAGGAGATACGGAGAAGAACCAGTATTAAAGACGTCATCAACACAGCGGACAGACTAAAATGGAAATGGGGAGGCCACGTAGCGAGGATGGAGCATAGAAGGTGGACGCACAGACTAACGATGTGAGACCCCAGAACCGGCAGGAGAAACGTAGGAAGACAGAGGACACGCTGGGCTGACACAATCAAGAAATTTGCCGGACCACAATGGGCAAGAAGAGCAAGAGACAGGCAAGAGTGGAAGACCCTAGAGATGATCCTTTTCAAAACATAGTATATGCGAGGAAAGGAAAGGAGCAACTCAGTGCAACATAGTGAACCCTTAAATACAATAGCGATAATGTATTGAGGACAGTTAAAACTCTACTGAAATAAAGTGAACGTGCTAGAAACATTAACAATTTTGCAAATATTAGATATTAGAACAAGAATACAGAACATAGACAATACTGTAACTAGGTTAGGAATAGGTATATCAATAGCTATAAGAACAATTCAAGAACAGAGACTAACATGCCAGAAAAGTGCACCACTAGGTGCCTCACTACTCTTTAGGACTGCTCACCTAATGAGTGTAATGGAGCAAAATCCCTGCCTAGACAGGAGGTCATTGCCCTTAGGGGATTAAAGGGCTGTATTTATTATTTATTATTATTATTATTGAATGTAAGAGAATGAAGAGGATAATAAACATGCAGTCAGATTGATACAATACACCTGTTAATGCCAATATCTAAGGAAACTTTGATACAACTAACGAGCAAAACAAGGTTCTATCCGAAATAGTTTTCACACAGATTTCCAAAATTCATCGCATTGCAGGGAATCGAACCCGGGCCCGCTGGGTGACAGCCAGTTATCCTAGCCACTAGACCACATGGAACTGCTGTTTTCTGTGCTCTGTTACTGCCAATATATATGAAAATTTTGATACAAATACGGAACAGAGCACGGTTCTCTCCGAACTAAATATCAAACAGAACTCAAAAATGTATTCCTATACCGGGAAACGAAACCGGGCCTGTTGGGTGAGAGCTAGCTATCTTAGACACTAGACCACATGCGACTACATGAATACATGCTCTGTTACAGCCAATATCTATGAAGCCTTGATACAAATAAGGACAAATTCAAGGTTCTCACCGAGCTATTTTTTTTTATTTAGTCGATTTACCCTCTAGGTTGGTGGTTCCCACGGACTCAGCGAGGGAACTCACCACTACCGCCTCTACGGGCAGTGTCCTGGAGCTTGTAACATCTGGTCGGGAGGGATACAACTGGGGAGGTGTGATCAGCACGTCGCCCAGGCGGCCTCACCTGCAAAGCAAACAGGGGCTTCATGAGGGGAGGGTTTGGAAAGATAGGATGGATAGGCAAGGACGAAGGAAGGAGGCGGCCGTGGCCTTGCAGTAGGTACCATCCCGGCATTTGCCCGAAGACGAAGTGGGAAACCACGGAAAACCACTTCGAGGATGGCTGAGGTGGGTATCGAACCCCCTCTACTCATTTGGACTACCCGAGGCTGAGTAGACCCCGTTCCAGTCCTCATACCGCTTTTCAAATTTCGTGGCAGAGCCGGGAATCGAACCCAGGACCTCCGGGGCGGCAGCTAACCATGCTGACCGCTACGCTACGGAGGCGACACCGAACTAAATTTCAAACAGAATTCTAAAATTCATTGCCATCCTGAGTATCGAACCCTGGTCTGCTGGGTAAAAGCCAGCTATCCTAGCCACTAGACCACATGGAAATAAATTTATATGTGCCATGTTACTGCCAATATCTATGAAACATTGATACAAATAAGGACAAATTCAAGGATCTCTCCGAACAAAATTTCAAACAGAATTCTAAAATTCATTTCCATGGCGGGAAACGAACCCGGGCCTGCTGGGTAAAAGCCAGCTATCCTAGCCACTAGACCACTTGGGATTACATGGTTACGTGCTCTGTTACAGCCAATATCTATGAAGCCTTGATACAAATAAGGACAAATTCAAGGTTCTCTCCGACGAAATTTCAAACAGAATTCTCAAGCCAGGAATCGAATTCGGGCTTTTACAGTGAGAAACAGCTATCCTAGCCAATAAACCACACGGGATTACGTAAAATTATACACTGATACCGCCAATATCTAAGAAAACTTGATACAAGTAAGGAACAAATCAAGGTTCTCTCCGAACTAAATTTCAAAGCAGAAATCTACAATTCATTCCCATGCCGGGAATCGAACCCGGATCTGCTGGGTGAGAGCCAGCTATCTTAGCCACTAGACCACATGGGACGACATGAATGTCAACCCTGTTACTGCGGTGCCACTGAATAAGATACGAAAGAGTGAAAACAATTTCTATAGTACATGAATTAGCTAAAATACCTTATCAAACGAAGAGAACTTAATCAGGGAATGATGTTGTAATAGATGTCACTCATGCGCTGTCTGTAACCCACCCGTCCATCCTAATACTATCCCTATTTTCCTATATATATTATAACTAGCAGGTACCCGCGGCTTCGCTCGCGTCTTAGTCGTGTCATATTGTTATTCAATGAAATGCAGGTTTAACCCCGTTAACACCCCTTTATAACCTGAATATCCAAAAATCCCTCCTTATTGGCCTTTTTCGACACACAACAAACATATCCCCAAAATATCATTCTTCTAACTTTAATAGTTTTGGACGTTCGATGAGAGTGAATATCCAAAAATCCTTCCTTAGTGGAAGTTTTTTTTTCTTCAGAATTTCACCCCCTCCCCATGGGCCCCTTAAATTGGATTTATGAAAAAACGGTCAAACAGCTATTTATTTAATTATTTAATAATTTATTATTAAGCTGATTGATTTCCTCTGAGTTTCAAACTCCTTGCCTATGTCGTTTAAGAGATACACGCTCCCTTAGGAATCCTTCAACCCCCACTATTCACCCCTTTCACCTCATAATATACACACATCGAAAAACCCATAGACACATGTCTGTCTATTTTTAATGATTAGTTTATATGCCGAGTATCACATCCACAAATGAAACCACTCGTGAGATATTGTTATTCAATAAAAGGAAGGTTTAACCCCCTTTAGACCTCTTTAGAACCTGAATATCCGAAAATCCTCCCTTAGTGTACGGTTTGTAATACAACGTACATATCCTCAAAATGTCATGTTCTAACTTCAATAATTTTGGCTGGGCGATGATGAGTGAGTGAGTGAGTCAGGACATTTACTTTCATTTTTTTTTTCTTTCAGAATTTCACCCCTCCACATGAACCCCTTAAATTTGATTTATGAAAAAAAACGAGCGAACACCTATTTACTCACCTTTTAATCTGATTTTTTTTCCGCTGAGTTTCAAACTCCTCGCCTATGTCGTTTAAGAGATACACGCTCCGTTAGGAATCCTTCAACCCCCACTTTTCACCCCTTTCACCTCATAATATAAACCACGTCGAAAAACCCTCAGACACGTGTCTTATTACTTTTAATGATGAGTTTATATGCTTCGACGAAGATTGATAGCAGAGTAATTTTATGGATCCAAGAATTTTTGACGGGTCGTTCCCAGAAAGTGAAAGTTGAAGGCCGATTCTCGGATGAAATTACCGTAACGTCGGGTATGCCTCAGGGCAGCGTAATCGGAACTTTGTTATTTTTGGCGTTTATAAATGACTTACCAAATGGGATTCGCAGTGACTGTCGATTGTTTGCGGATGATTGTGTAATAAATCGAAAGATACATGACTCACAAGACAATGCAGTGCTTCAAGAGGACCTGAACCTGGTCTATAAGAGGGCGATTGGAAATAAAATGAAAATAAACACAAGAAAAATGTAGTCTAATAAAAATAGGGAAAGTGCGAAGGCAAGATTTTCAATATAACATTGGCTCGGAAATACTTGTAGAAGAAGATTCTTGCAAATATTTGGGCGTTCACGTAAGAAATGATATGAAATGGAGTAGGCATATAGGATGTGTAGTTTCTAAAGCTTACAAATCCCTGCACTTTGTAATGAGGGTATTAAAAGGAAGTAGTACCTCTGCTAAAGAATTAGGATAGTTGTCACTTGTAAGGCCTATTCTGGAATATGCCTCGGCGGTTTGGGATCTATATCAAGTAGGTCTCATAAATGAGTTGGAAATGGTACAAAGAAAGGCCGCTAGATTTGTGCTCAGTGACTTTAATCCCAGGAGCAGTGTGAGCCGTATGTTAAAGAAACTTGGGTGGGAATCACTTGAGGCTAGGAGGATGAAATCTAGACTCTGCGCTATGTACAACACGTATACAAATCAACCAGCATGGGGTGAGCTTAGCAAACGTTTGGAAAAGCCTACTTACATGAGTAAGAGCGATAATCCTTTCAAAGTTAAGGGCCAACCACAGCGAACAAATTATGGTAAATATTCTTTCGTAAACCGTGCCATTGATGATTGGAACTCTCTACCTGCCGCAGTCTTAGAGCCTTTTCCCAAACATATAGGTGTGTTTAAGAAAAGACTGACTATTTGTGTAAATACTCCAGTTTAATTGTTAGTGAATTGTTATGCACAATTACAGTATTTATTTGTTATGTTTATCTAATTTGCCACCGGGGGACACATCCCCAATTGCAAATAAACGAATGAATGAATGAATGAATGAATGAATGAATGAATGAGTATCACATCCCTCAATGAAACCAAGCCGGAGATATTGTTATTCAATGAAATGCAGGTTTAACCCCCTTAAGACCCCTTTAGAACCTGAATATCCGAAAATTCTCCCTTAGTGGACGGTTAAGACATACAATGATCATATCCCCAAAATGTCATATTTCTAACTTCAATAATTTTGGCTGGGCGATGGTGAGTGAGTCAGGACTTTTTCTTTCAATTTTCTTTTTTCAGAATTTCACCCCTCCCCACGAACCCCTTAAATTGGGTTTATAAAAAAAATTGTCGAACACCTACTTACTTATTTTTAAACAGTTTTTTCCCCCTGAGTTTGATGAGTGAGTCTGTCAGTCAATCAGTTAGGACACTTTCTTTCCTGGTTTTTTCCTCCCAGAATTTCACCCCTCCCCATGGGTCCCTTAAATTGGATTTATGAAATAACGGTCAAACACCTATTTACTTATTTTTAAGCTGATTTTTTTCCGCTGAGTTTCAAACTCCTCGCCTATGTCGTTTAAGAGATACACGCTCCGTTAGGAATCCTTCAACCCCCACTTTTCACCCCTTTCACCTCATAATATACACCACATCGAAAAACCCTCAGACACGTGTCTTCTTATTTTTAATGATGAGTTTATATGCCGAGTATCACATGCCCCAATGAAACCAATCGGGAGTTATTGTTATTCAATGAAATGCAGGTCTAACCCCTTAACACCCCTTTAGAACCTGGATATCCTTAAATCCTTCCTTAGTGGACGCTTTCAACATACTACGAACATATCCCCAAAATTTCATGTTTCTAACTTTAGTAGTTTTGGCTGGGGGATGATGAGTCAGTCAGTCAGTCAGTCAGTCACGACACTTTGTTTTATATAATAGACTAGCAGGTACCCGCGGCTTCGCTCACGTCATAGTCGTGTCATATTGTTATTCAATGAAATGCAGGTTTAACCCCGTTAACACCCCTTTAGAACATGAATATCCAATAATCCCTCCTTAGTTGACGTTTTCGACACACAACAAACCTATCCCCAAAATATCACTCTTCAAACTTTAATAGTTTTGGTTGGTCGATGAGAGTGAATATCCAAAAATCCTTGCTTAGTGGGCGTTTTTCTTCCAGAATTTCACCCTCCCCATGGGCCCTTTAAATTGGATTTTTGAAAAAAAAAACGGTCGAACACCTATTTATTTAATTATTTATTCATTTATTTTTAAACTGATTGTTTTCCGCTGAGTTTCAAACATCTCGCCTATGTCGTTTAAGAGGTACACGCTCCGTTAGCAATCTTTCAACCCCCACTTTTCATCCCTTCCACCTCATAATATACACCACATCGAAAAACCATTAGACATGTGTCAGTTTTTTAGCCTACTTTTCACATTTTGCAAAAATGAGGAAAAAGTAGTCTTATGAGATTGGGCAAATGTGTGTCTGTCTGTCTGTCTGTCTGTCCTTCTGTCTGTCTGTCTGTCTGTCTGTCTGTCTGTCCTTCTGTCTGTCTGGCTGTGTGTGTGTGTCCCCCCTATCAACTCCTAAACGGCTGCAGGAATCCAAACGAAATTTGGTAGGAGAAAAGATCTATACCTGAATATCTCACGGCCATATTTGAAAATGATGTCAGTGCTACCAACTGCTGAAAAATCGCAATTGAAATTTGAGCTCCATGTTGGATATCTTGGAAGGTATGAATGGGAGCTATTTCAAAATTGGCATACGTATAGATAATAATATTTCAGTTAAATTTCCAGGAGGCCATGCATGGCAGTGTTGCCAAAATGATTCTAAGCCTGCTGATAGGTCTAATTTTAAATGCATATAACGTCTATACTATCAATTGGATTTCAAAAAAATTTTGTATGTAATATGTGTACATAAACAGATATGACTGGGCGTATTCGTACGAGCCACCAGGGCTGCCAACTGACAATAAATGTTATCTATATTCTTTTATCCAAATACCAATATATCAGAAAGTATGCAAGCCGACAGCTTTAAACTATGCACACGTATAGTACCTGACATTCTAAATTAATTTGGAGTAACTTAAGTACATCAGTGCTACCAACATGATTCTAAGACTGCTGATAAGACCAATTTTTAAATACATGTAACTTCTATAATATCAATTGGATTTCAACCAAATTTCCTATGTGCTATGTGTACCATAACAGATATGACTATGCTTATTCTTAAGAGCAACCAGGGCGGCCAACTGTTAATAAATGCTGTCTCAATTTTTTACCCAAATATTAATATATCAGAAAGTATTGTTACGTGCCACCCCCTAGTGGCACCTTTGTTAACTGGATTTCGTAACTCGCACAGCACTTCGTCACCACACTTCTGTCGCACAAGATAATCGCTCGCACTAGCTCGTAAAACACAACAACAACAACCGCTAGACAGGTCGCACTTATATAGCAGGCCGGTGACAATAAATGCTTCTAGATCCATCCAGGGTTCACGGCTTCTCGAGGTTTCCATCGCTGGTCCAGTCACGAATATTCTGGACTATCCCTTTGTCTTAGTAGCCCTGTTGCATAAGGCGCGCGCAATACAGGAGGCAGGACAGAGCCCAGCCCTGGGGCAGTTGTGACTCATGCGGCGAGCGATGACACAAACTCACAGCCGTAACACCACCCCCTTCCTAAAAAGGCTGATCGTCCCGATCAATCATTGGTCCGTCTGTGTCCCTCCGTAGGCTGCCAGGCGATCTCGATGCACGATCTTCATCTTCGCCCTCGGGCTCCGCTGGATCCTGTAGACGACATCGTTGATCCGTTTCACGACTCGGTACGGGCCCGCCCAGGACTTCTGCAGTTTGGGTGACAGGCCTTTCTTCCGTAATGGGTTGAAGAGCCAGACCAGGTCGTCCTCGTGGAATCCGCCGGCATCCGTCTGCTGGTCGTATCGGGTCTTCATTCGGTCGGTCTCGATCCGTAGTTTCCTCCTCGTGAACGCGTGTACGTCCTCCAGTTGGTCGACCAGTTCTTGACAATACTGGCTTACCGGGATCGGATCATTCCCAGGTCGGCTGAAGGTAAGATCGACAGGTAGACGGAGCTCCCTCCCAAACATGGCCCGGGCTGGTGTGCACCCGGTGGCTTCATGCACGGCGGCGCGGTAGGCCAGGAGAAATAGTGGAAGATGTTTGTCCCAATCCCTCTGGTGCTCGCTGACGACTATTCGGAGATGGTTCTCGATGGTGCGATTGAATCGCTCTACCATTCCGTCGGACTGAGGGTGTAGCGGCGTTGTCCTTGTCTTCCGGATTCCCAGCAGCTGGCATAGGTTCTGGAACACCTGCGACTCGAAGTTCCTCCCTTGGTCGGAGTGCAGCTCCAGGGGTACTCCGTACCGGCTGACGAATTCCTTCACCAGGGTCTCTGCAATCGTCGCGGCTTCTTGGTTAGGGAGCGCATACGCCTCCGGCCATTTGGTAAAGTAGTCGCTGACGACTAATATGTACCGGTTCCCTGCCTCGCTTAACGGGAATGGCCCAGCAACATCGATGGCCACTCTCTCCATGGGGCCGCCCACGTTGTAGGTCTTCAGTGGACCCCGTCGTCTTCGTCCTGGGCCCTTGCTGGCTGCGCAATCGTGGCACCTCGCGCAGTGGTTCTCCACGTCTGTTCGGCATCCGATCCAGTAGAACCGCTCTCTCAGCTTCTCCAGGGTCTTCTTTATCCCTAGGTGTCCACCAGATGATCCTCCATGAACTTCCTTCAGGACTTCCTCCGTCATAGCCTTTGGAACGACGACTTGTTCCCGAGATGTCTTCCCGTCGGTGCTCTCCCAGGCGCGGCAGATGAGGCCATCCCTTACAATCAGCGAGTCCCACTGTGCCCAGTAGGACTTAAACTTTGGGCTGCAGTCACTCACAATGTTTCACCCGGGTCTGGGGACACAGGCCCTCTTCCATTCGGCTATCAGTCCCAGGTCATCATCTTCTGCTTGTGCCCGCATGAAAGATTCGCGGCTCCAGTTCCCCTGAAGTTCCACAGTAGTCCGTCGGCACTGTATCCCGGTGTTCTCCTCCCTTCGGGCACAGAAGGTGCAGTCTTCGGGGCACGGTCTTCGTGACAGGGCGTCGGCGTTAGAATGCAGTTGGCCTTTCCTGTGCTGAATCTCAAATTTGTACTGTTGAAACCTCTCTAACCACCGCGCGAGTTGACCCTCGGGCTGCTTGAAGTTCAGGAGCCACCGCAGGGATGCATGGTCGGTCCTGATGAGAAATTCTTGCCCGTACAGGTACTTGTGGAAGTGTTCAATGGTCTTCACGATGGCGAGCAGCTCCTTCCTGGTGACGCAGTAGTTCCTTTCTGGCTTTGACAGGGCCTTGCTGAAGTAGGCCACTACTCTCTCCTCGCCGTCCACTACTTGCGACAGGATTCCCCCTATGCCAAAGTCGCTGGCATCGGTATCGACGATGAACCTTGTTCCAGGTCTGGGGTAGGCCAGAATAGGTGTGGTGCACAGAGCCTGCTTGAGTTGTTCGAAGGCACTGTGGCATTCTGCTGTCCACGTGAAGAGTTGGTCCTTCTCAGCCAGTCGATGTAAAGGTTTGGCGATGTCGGCGAATCCTCTCACGAAGCGACGGTAATAAGTGCAGAGTCCCAAGAAGCTTCGTAGTTGGGACTTGTCCTTCGGAACTGGCCACTCCCTCACAGCTGCGGTCTTCTCTGGGTCGGTGCGCACCCCTTCCTCGGAGACGATATGCCCAAGGTACTGGACCCGCTTCTCGAAGAGCTGACACTTCTTGGGGCTCAACTTCAGCTGGGCAGCCCGTAGCTTCAACAAGATCTCCTTCAGGTTGCTGTAGTGCTCCTCGAAGCTCCTCCCCAGAACGATGACGTCGTCTAGGTATACCAGGCAGGTCTTCCAGTGTAGTCCCCTCAGAATGGACTCCATTAGCCTTTCGAAGGTTGCAGGGGCGTTGCACAGACCGAATGGCATGACGGTGAACTGCCAGAGCCTGCTGCCCACAGAGAACGCAGTTTTCTCGCGGTCCTTAGGGTGGACCTCCACCTGCCAGTAGCCACTCTTCAAATCCAAGGTGGAGAACCATCTTGATCCTAATATGGTGTCCAGCGTGTCGTCGATCCGGGGTAGAGGGTAGCTGTCCTTCTTCGTGACGTCGTTCACCCGCCTGTAGTCCACGCAGAACCTGGTGGAACCGTCCTTCTTCTTCACTAGCACGACCGGAGAACTCCACGGACTATGTGATGGCTCGATCACCCCTTGCTCCTTCATCTCTTCTACCATCCGGTCGACTTCGGCTTGCTTGGCGAGCGGGACACGTCGGAATGGGGCCCTAATCGGTGTGCTGTCCCCAACGTCGATTCTGTGCTGGACCAAGCTTGTCCTACCGAAGTCTTTGCTCCCCACGGAGAAGACATCCTGGAATTCGCGTAGCAGGTCCTGAAGTTGGCGTGATTGCTCCTCGTCTAAATGGTCCTGGGATCCTTGGTACAGCTTCTGTAGTTCTTCTGGCAGGGCGCGTCTTCTTCGGTTGTCCGTCTGCAGGTGTCCGTCCGTCGTATCTGTGATGCGGGCAATCCAGGTAATGGGCTCGCAGACTCCTAGGTTGGTGTCCCAGTGAACCGTAATGTCGTAGTCGTTCAGGTTGGACAGGCGGACGTACGGCCGAGACGTCGTGTTTATGAGAGTCTTGGCAACTAGCAATCCTTTTGTCTGGATCTCCTCATATTTTGGTTGTTTGTCTTGTAAAGGGCATGCACTCACAGGAAAATTAGAGAAAATGACCTGCTCGGGTTTTGAAACCAGGACCGTCAGGTGTTGTGCTTGAGTTCGTAATCCGGCTTCTGACACCAGTTGTTACGTGCCACCCCCTAGTGGCACCTTTGTTAACTGGATTTCGTAACTCGCACAGCACTTCGTCACCACACTTCTGTCGCACAAGATAATCGCTCGCACTAGCTCGTAAAACACAACAACAACAACTGCTAGACAGGTCGCACTTATATAGCAGGCCGGTGACTCAATAAATGCTTCTAGATCCATCCAGGGTTCACGGCTTCTCGAGGTTTCCATCGCTGGTCCAGTCACGAATATTCTGGACTATCCCTTTGTCTTAGTAGCCCTGTTGCATAAGGCGCGCGCAATACAGGAGGCAGGACACAGCCCAGCCCTGGGGCAGTTGTGGCTCATGCGGCGAGCGATGACACAAACTCACAGCCGTAACAGTATGTAAGCCAACAGCTTCAAACTTTGCACACGTATAGTACCTAACATTCTAGATGAATTATTAGAAACTAATATACGTCAGTGCTGCCAACATGACTCTAAGCCTGTTGATAGGTCCAATTTTCAAATACATGTAACTTCTATACTAACAAATGGATTTCATCCAAAATTGGCACAGCAAGATATCATAATATTTCAGATTATTTCTGACCAACGCATGCGTGACATTGTTGCCTACATGATTTTACGCGTGCTGATAGATCCTATGTCTAACTGCATGTAACGTCCATGCTACCCATTGGACTTCAACCAAATATTGTATTCTGTATCTTAAGAGATGGAACTAAGAATATATTCAGTCACCAGGGCTGCCAACAGTAGTGTTCCATTAGGCTACAGGTATATTTCGAACTAATTAGAAATTTCGATATTACCAACTTAATTTCGCTATTTTTCTAGATAGGTCTATATAGATTGGCATGAATCTTAAATTTTAAGAAAAGTAGGCTCTTTAGTTCGTCACGGAACTTCTTGTTTTTAATGATTAGTTTATATGCCAAGTATCACATCATCAAATGAAACCATTCGTGAGATATTCTTATTTAATGAAATGCACGTTTACCCCCTTAACACCCCTTTAGAACCTGAATATCCAAAAACCTTTCCTTAGTGGACGTTTTCGACATACAGCGAACATATTCCCAAAATTTCATGTTTCTAACTTCAATAATTTTGGCTGGGCGATGATGAGAACATGAGTCGGTCAATACATTTTCTTTAATTTTATTTTTGAGAATTTCACCCCTCCCCATGAACCCCTTAAATTGAATTTATGAAAAAAAAACAGTCGAACCCATATTTACTTATTTTTAAGCTCTTTTTTCCCCTGAATTTATGAGTGAGTAAGTGAGTCAATCAGTTAGGACACTTTCTTTCCTGTTTTCCCCCCAGAATTTCACCCCTCCCCATGGGCCCCTTAAATTGGATTTATGAAAAAAAAACGGTCGAACACCTAATTACTTATTTTTAAGCTGATTTTTTTTCAGCTGAATTTCAAACTTCTCGCCTATGTCGTTTAAGAGATACACGCTCCGTTAAGAATCTTTCAACCCCCAATTTTCACCTCATAATATACACCATATCGATAAACCCTTAGACATATTAAACCCTTTGGAAAATAGCATGTAGACAAGATTCAAAATTTCGGGGTCGTAATGGATTCTTGTGAATGTGATTTAGAGGTTTTGCTATCAACATAACTTCCAGGGTTCATAAGGTTAACTTATTATTATTATAAAGCCAAGAAAAACAACAGGATCTACTAACAAATGAAATTTATTAACTGAATCAAACATAAAAAGGAAAACTATAACCACCCTTTTATTGTTCACTCGCGTGAACAGATCTAACACTGACCAGCCTGACGTACCATGACGACATGGCATGACAGCTGTCAACAAGCATTGTGACTGCAATGTCACTTAAGTCAAAGTAACAAAAGAAAACGGATCACAAGATCCAAATATAACAAACAAATAAAATAGTACAAAAATTCAATATTTATGAGCGACACGGGTTTTAAGACTAGTTCAAGTAATGAGCATTTTGACGGGCGCTCGTTTCCGACCAAAACAGTTGGTTCGGGAACGGACTCCGTACTGCGAAGGATGAATTACGGAAATGTGGGAACAACAATTACATATTTATATACACTACTGACATGCTCTAACCTTAGATTACCACAACCAAATACACGTGTGTATTATTTAAAATAAGGGCTGCGGAATTACCGTCTTATACCTTAAACACTAGGAAGGCATAACATGACATGAACAGGTTTGGCCGGTTGCCAAATTATATTTATATGAATACAATGGCCTTGAAAATAAGAGCCAACAACAACAAAATATAACTTTTAATTTTCACGCCGGAAAGTTTGGCGTTTTAAAACAATGAACAAATAAGTCGTAGTAATGATAAAAGAAACTTGGATCGACAACATGGCAACTTCCCAAATTAAACCAAATAAAATAACCTTAACTCATTAGGCTTTAAAGCAAACAAAACGTGTCATAACGAGCTGGAGACAACCGGGCCTGTTATCGCATCACCGAGAGAGTGGCTGATTTCTTCCCCCAAGTAGTAATTAGTGCCATGCTAAATATAGATTCTGGCCCATAGCCAGCGTACAGCACCTTTGCTAATCGCCACCTGTTAAACGCGTACAAAAAAATAACACATTATCTCAAAACATCCTCTCAGGGATTTTTAAGAATACATTCCCAGGTCAAACTTATCCCCACGGATAACTAGTTTGCCGGAATGATATCGCAGTCATGGACAGGCTTTACCTCTCCTCATCATCATCACTTACACCCAAAAATACGTGGCACATTTCTCGAAGATCTCGTCGTAGCATTAATCAGCACACCTCTCAGATAATGACATACAACATGTCCAAATGACAATAAAGAATTAATAACAGGATCAGTCCTAGCCCGAGTTATCAAAGCAACAAAATGCAAATATTCCCCCCACGTAGTAATTAGTTTAACATATCATTAAATCAGTCCATTTATCATTGTCGTTCCTAGGTTCTCATTCATGGCTACACTTTTTATAGATACGTTAATCGATGCGGCCGTTTCGCAATAAGAATTACGTATACATAAGGAAAACATTTAAATTACAAAATTTACTGTACAACATAATTGTCACGCAATGCCAAAATTTACTACACGCATGTCAGTTAAGAAATCAAACCCTGAAATTTAAATTAAACCACACAAATAAAATCTATACAAAGTTCCACACATCTCTCGCGATTCCCCTCGTCCAAAATCAATAAATCAATTTTTTTAATACTCATCACTTAAACTGCTTTCCAGAGGCCTCCCGCCTCGTCAATTCCCATCATTAGGCCGTTAGCCCATAACACTGATGGTAATGGAGGATGAAGCTTGCTGTCTACTCTCCATGGTCGACATTTTGCTGCTGTTAAAACACAATTAAATCAAAGTTTTTAAACTGTTCTATCTGCGTTCTAAGTATTTTATTTCCTCAGATCGTCCTATGCAGAATCGTCGACTTTCCCTATTCTATGGCTAATTGCCATCTCACAATTTATGAAAAATTTCCAACTTCGTTGCCGACACACAACTATAATTTTAAAACCATATCGTCTTAAGGACGTCTTAAAATGACTGTCGAAGAATAATTAGGAGTGTCTCGGTTCATCTCAGACATTTGTATATATACAGAAAGCCTAAAGTTTCAATGGTGGGAGTAAAACAGCTCCTCAATATTTTAAGTAATGGGCCTATAATTATGTGTGACCTCTCAAAATTCTTGTATTTTCTTACAGGTCGCGAATCTGCCGTCGAACAAGCAAACCGATCGCTAGATCTTTTTATATCCGATTGCCGCGCAAAACACACTGACGCTATGTTCTGGCGTCATGTTTTCTTATTGGTCAGATAAGTTGGCGTTGGAGCTCTGACCTTAAAAATCCCGCCCTTATATTGACGTCACGACTATTCTCCTCTCTCTCACTCCTTGCCTTGTACGCAGCATTTTGCCCTTTTATGGTCACGTACGCCATAGCGTCATATCTGATTTTCTCAGAAATCCAAGAATAACATTGGTTGTGAAACTATTGGTCATTTCCAGCCAGCACGTAGCATGTCTTACCAAGTCCAGATTTCTTGCTACATCAATATTACTCAAATATCCAGCATATCATGTATTTAGTATTTCCATCGTTTTTATTAATATGAAACATTATTATTGGACACAATGATAAGGGTTCAATATGTCTGCTTATTTTTAATGATTAGTTTATATGCCGAATATCACATCCCCAAAGAAACAACTCATGAGATGTAGTTATTCAATGAAATGCACGTTTACCCCCTTCAAACCTCTTTTGAACCCGAATAAACAAAAATCCTTCCTTAGTTGACGTTTTCGACATACAGCGTACATATTCCCAACATTTCATATTTTCAACTTCAATAGTTTTCGCTGAGCGATGTTGAGTGAGTGAGTCAGTCAGGACCTACTCTTTATCAGAATTTCACTCCTCCCCATAGGCCGCTTAAATTGGATTTATGAAAAAACGCTCGAACACCCATTAAATTATTTTTTAAGCTGTCCTTTTCCCCCCTGAGTTTGATGAGTGAGTGAGTTTGTCAGTCAGTTAGGACACTTTCTCTCCTTTTCTTTTCCAGAATTTCACCCCACCCCATTGGCCCCTTATATTGAATTTGTGAAAAAAAAAAACAGTCGAACACCGATTTAATTATTTACTAAGCTGATATTTTCCGCTGAGTTTCAAATTTCTCGTCTATGTCGTTTAAGAGATACACGCCCCGTTAGGAATCCTTCAACCCTCACTTGTGACCCCTTTCACCTTATAATATACACCACATCGAAAACCCCTTAGACACATGTCTGCTTATTTTTAATGATTAGTTTATATGCTGAGTATCATATCCACAAATGAAACCACTCATGAGATATTGTTATTCAATGAAAATCCGGTTTAACCCCCTTAAGACCCCTTTAAAACCTGAATATCCAAAAATCCTCCCTTAGTGTACGTTTTTTTTACATACAAAGAATATATCCCCTAAATGTCATGTTTCTAACTTCAATATTTTTTCTGGGCGATGATGAGTGAGTGAGTGAGTGAGTCAGGACATTTTCTTTCAATTATTTGGTTCAGAATTTCACCCCTCCCCATGAACCCCATAAATTTGATTTATGAAAAAACAACTGTCGAACACTTATTTACTTATTTTTAAGCAGTTTTTCCCCCTGAGTTTGAAGAGTGAGTGAGTGAGTCAAACAGTTTCTTTCCTTTTTTCCCCCAGAATTTCACCCCCTCCCCATGTGCCCCTTAAATTGGATTTATGAAGAAAAACGGTCGAACGAACATCTATTTACTCTTTTTTAAGCTGATTTTTTTTCGCTGAATTTCAAACTCCTCGCCTATGTCGTTTAAGACATACACGCTCCGTTAGGATTCCTTCAACCCCCACTTTTCACCCCTTTCACTTCATAATATACACCACATCGAAAAACCCTCAGACACATGTCTTCTTATTTTTAATGAAGAGTTTATATGCCGAGTATCACATCCCCCAATGAAACCAATCGGGAGATATTGTTATTCAATTAAATGCAGGTGTAACCCCCTTAAGGCCCCTTTAGAACCTGAATATCCGAAAATCCTCCCTTAGTGGACGGTTTTGACATACAATGAACAAATCCCCAAAATGGCATGTTTCTTACTTCAATAATTTTGGCTGGGCAATGATGAGTGGGTGAGTCAGGACATTTTCTTTGAATTTTGTTTTTTCAAAATTTCACCCCTCCCCATGAACCCCTTACATTGGATTTATGAAAAAAAACTGTCGAACATCTATTTACATTTTTTAAGCATTTTTCCCCCTGCGTTTGATGAGTGAGTCAGTCAGTCAATCAGTTAGGAAATTCTCATTCCTGTTTTTTTTCCCAGAATTTCACCCCTCCGCACGGGCCCCTTAAATTGGACTTATGAAAAAACGGTCAAACATGTATTTACTTATTTTTTATGCTGATTTTTTTCCGCTGAGTTTCAAATTCCTCGCCTATGTCGTTTAAGGGATACACGCTCCGTTAGGAATTCTTCAACCCCCACTTTTCACCCCTTTAACCTCATAATATACACCACATCGAAAAACCCTCAGACACATATCTTCTTATTTTTAATGATGAGTTTATATGCCGAGTATCAAATCCCCCAATGAAACCGTTCCGGAGATATTGTTATTCAATGAAATGCAGGTGTACCCCCTTAACACCCTTTTAGAACCTGAATATCCAAAAATCCTTCCTTAGTGTGCGTTTTCGACTTACAACGAACATATCCCCAAAATTTCATGTTTCTAACTTTAATAGTTTTGGCTGGGCGATGATGAGTCAGTCAGTCAGTCAGTCAGTCAGTCAGGACACTTAGTTTTATATAATAGATAAACATTGGTCCTAGTGGAAAATAATTCTATCACCTGGAACCAAAAATGCATGGGGCGAAAAAAAACATCAAAATATCATGTTGGTTTCGGACCCTAAAAGACGTGAAAAATATAATAAAAGTATTAAAAAAAGCCATTTTTTGAAATTTCATTCGAATCAATTTTTTTTGTCATTCCTGGGACTTGGAAAATTCCGGCCAAAAAGTACAAAATGATTAATAACGCCCTATGTATTCGTCGTATGATGAAATAACAAGAGACAAAAAAGATGTAATGTGTTATTGTCTACAACATAGGCCATGTATAATTTTACATTTTACCTGGTTTTTTTTCCAGAATTTCATCCTCCCCATTTTAAATTGGATTTATGAAAAATCGGTCGGTCACCTATTTACTTATTTTTAAGCTGATTTTTTTCCGCTGAGTTTCAAACTCCTCGCCTATGTCGTTTAAGAGATACACGCTCCGTTAGGAATCCCTCAACCCCCACTTTTCACCCCTTTCATCTCATAATATACACCACATCGGAAAACCCTCAGACACGTGTCTTCTTATTTTTAATGATGAGTTTATATGCCGAATATCACATCCTCAAAGAAACAACTCATGAGATATTGTTAATCAATGAAATGCACGTTTACCCCCTTAACACCTCTTAAGAACCCGAATAAACAAAAATCCTTCATTAGTTGACGTTTGCGACATAGAGCGAAAATATTCCCAACATTTAATGTTTCCTACTTCAATAGTTTTCGCTGGGCGATGATGAGTGAGTGAGTCAGTCAGGTCATTTTCTTTCAATTATTTTTACCATAAAATTACACCCTCCCCATGCGCCCCTTAAATTGGATTTATGAAGAAACGCTCGAACACCTATTAACTTATATTTTAAGCTGTCTTTTTCCCCCTGAGTTTGATGAGTGAGTGAGTTAGTCAGTCAGTCAGGACACTTTCTCTCCACTTTTTTTTCTAAAATTTCACCCCACTCCATTGGCCCCTTAAATTGAATTTGTGGAAAGACGGTCGAACATCGATTTACTTATTTTTAAGCTGTTTTTTTTTTCTCTGAGTTTCAAACTTCTCGCCTATGTCGTATAAGAGATACACGCTCCGTTAGGTATCCTTCAACCCCCACTATTCACCCCTTTCACCTTATAATATACACCACATCGAAAAACCCTTAGACATATGTCTGCTTATTTTTAATGATTAGTTTATATGCCGAGTATCACATCCACAAATGAAACCACGCGTGACATATTGTTATTCAATAAAATGCAGGTTTAACCCCCTTAAGATACCTTTAGAACCAGAATATCCGAAAATCCTCCCTTAGTGTACGGTTTTGACATACAACGAACATATCCCAAAAATGTCATGTTTCTATCTTCAATAATTTTGGCTGGACGATGATGAGTGAGTGAGTGAGTCAGGACATTTTCTTTCAATTTTTTTTTTTTTCAGAATTTGACCCTTCACCATGAACCCCTTAAATTTGATTTATGAAAAATAAACTGTCGAACACTTATTTACGTATTTTTAAGCAGTTTTCCCTCCCTGAGTTTGAAGAGTGAGTGAGTGAGTCAATCAGTTAGGACACTTCCTTTCCTGCCCCCCCCCCCCCCCCAGAATTTCACCCCTCCCCATGGGCCTCTTAAATTGGATTTATGAAAAATAACGGTGGAACACCTATTTACCTATCTTTTAAGCTGATTTTTTCGGATGAGTTTCTAACTCCTCACCTACGTCGTTTAAGAGATACACGCTCCTTCAACCCCCAATTTACACCCCTATTACCTCATAATATACACCACATCGAAAAACCTTCACACACGTGTCTTTTTACTTTCAATGATGAGTTTATATGCCGAGTATCACATATCCCAATGAAACCAATCGGGAGTTATTGTTATTCAATGAAATGCAGGTTTAACCCCCCTTAAGACTCCTTTAGAACCTCAATATCCAAAAATCCTCCCTTAGTGGACGGTTTTGACATACAATGATCATATCCCCAAAATTTCATGTTTCTAACTTCAATAATTTTGGCTGGGCGATGGTGAGTGAATCAGGACTTTTTCTCTCAATATCCTTTTTTCAGAATTTCACCCCTCCCCATGAACCCTTAAATTGGGTTTATGAAAAGAACATTCAAACACCTATTTACTTATCTTTCAGCAGATTTTTCCCCCTGAGTTTGATGAGTGAGTCTGTCAGTCAATCAGTTAGGACAGTTTCTATCCTGTCCCCCCCCCCCCCAGAATTTCACCACTCCCTATGGGCCCCTTAAATTTGATTTATGAAAAAACAGTCAAACACCTATTTACTTATTTTTAAGCTGATTTTTTTCCCGCTGCGTTTCAAACTCCTCGCCTATGTCGTTTAAAAGATACACACTCCGTTAGGAATCCTTCAACCCCCACTTTTCACCCCTTTCACTTCATAATATACACCACATCGAAAAACCCTCTGACACATGTCTTCTTATCTTTAATGATGAGTGTATATGCCGAGTATCACATCGCCCAATGAAACCAATCGGGAGATATTGTTATTCAATGAAATGCAGGTCTACCCCCTTAAAACACCCCTTTAGAACCTGAATATCCAAAAATCCTTCCCTAGTGCGCGTTTTTGACTTACCACGAACATATCCCCAAAATTTCATGTTTCTAACATTAACAGTTTTGGCTGGGCGATGATGAGTCAGTGAGTCATTAAGTCAGTCAGTCAGGACACTTGGTTTTATATAAGAGATTGTGAATGTTTTGGAGTGTGTGTGTGAGTGAGTGTGTTTGTTACCTCTTCACACTAAAACGGCTGGACGGATTTAGTTGGAATTTGAAATGGAGATAGCTTATTCCCTGTATTAAGATGTAGGCTGCTTTTCATCCTTATATAACATAAATCCCAATATTCGTAGTTAGGCCCTTTGGCACAAATCTACACCGTTTCACCTATCTGGACCGAATTTTACATCTTAACCCTCTGAAACCCGACAAGTAACACTGTGCACTTCAAATTTCAAGCAGCCCTCTAATCCCCTGCATTTAGGCCCTTTGGCATAAATCTACACCGTTTCACCGATCAGAACCACATTTTATGTACAAACACTTTGGAACCCGACGAGTAAACTGTGCGTTTTTGACATGGTTACAGCCTAACGCGTCCAGATCGGTTTCATTTTATTATTTTAAATGATGTTGTCGACTTCGTCGTTACGCTGAGGTCTGGCGTTACGTTACGACGACGGGACGATATGCACCGAGAATGCACTGAGGTGTGTGACGTCATAGTACCGCTTGAGCTCCCTCCATTCACCGCGCGCTCCGGTGAGCGTGACGTCATCCGGCCAGCTACCTCCTTTGACCTTGGTTTGCACTTGCTAATAGACTTTGACGCAGTTTTCTGCATGATCATGAGGCTTTCACCCAGCATTAGTAGCATTTGTAACATTTAAAATGATGTAAAGTCTAGTCTTGTCGCCTCCGTAGCGTAGCGGTCAGCAAGGTTAGCTGCCGCCCCGGAGGTCCTGGGTTCGATTCCCGGTTCTGCCACGAAATTTGAAAAGTGGTACGAGGACTGGAACGGGGTCAACTCAGCCTCGGGTGGCCCCAATGAGTAGAGGGGTTCGATTCCCACCTCAGCCATCCTCGAAGTGGTTTTCCGTGGTTTCCCACTTCGTCTTCGGGCAAAAGCCGGGATGGTCCCTTCTTCAAGGCCACGGCCGCCTCCTTCCATCTTCCTTGCCTATCCATCCTAACCAACCCTTACCTTCCCTCATGAGGCCCCTGTTCGCTTTGCAGGTGAGGCCGCCTGGGCGAGGTGCCAATCCCACCTCACCAGTTGTATCCCTTCCGATTCGATGTTCCCAGCTCTAGGACACTGCCCGTAGAGGCGGTAGTGGTGAGTTCCCTCGCTGAGTCCGTAGGTTCCACCAACCTGGAGGGTAAACGACTAAAAAAAAAAGTCTCGTCTTTCAGACTGACTATCAGACCTTTTTTTTTATCGACAGTGATTTTGTATCCCACATGTTGGCAACAATGTGTGTCGTTGAGTGCGCCTTGTTGACAGTTGAACGAGATTGAAACGCTGTCGGGACATGGCTACCGTTGTTAAAAGAGCAATAAATAAAAACACAGTCGCCTCCGTAGCGTAGCGGTCAGCATGGTTAGCTGTATCCCCCCCGACCAGATGTTCCAGTTCCAGGACACTACCCGTAGCGGCGGTAATGGTGGGATCCCTTGTTTTTCAGGTGCAGTAGTGACCAGGGTTATTAATTTCAAAAAGTAATATCGCCCAGAAACAAGGCATGCCAAAGTCACATTCATGTCTGATGAAAGTGTACAGTATTAAACCGCGTTCTGGTCTCATTCAGAATTAATGTTTTACGGCCACTATCTGAGAAAACTTTGATACAAATAAGGTGCAAAGCAAGGTTCTCTCCGAATTAAATTTCAAACAGAATTCAAAATTTCTTTCCCATGCCGGGAATCGAACCCGGGCCTGCTGGGTGAAAGCCAGCTATCCTAGCCACTAGACCACATGGGACTATGTGAATTCTGTAATTGCAGCAGGAGATGGATGGCAGTTGAACACGCTTTGACGGGGTGCGGGGTTTGCAGTACGCATGCGCGGTCTGCCTATTCCAAACTTAAATATATCGGCATCCCGCATGCCAATGGTTGTCATTGCAGCAGGCGACACTCTGTCAGAGAAAGAAAGAATGTGCTGAGTGAGTGAAGTAAGTAGTGACTAACTGAATGTTTTTGGAATGCGCGTTACGCAGTGAGCGGGCTCTGCAGTTCAAACCCGACTGCCATCTCCTGGCGCGATATCAGTATAACTGCTCTGTTACAACCAACATCTTTGAAGCCTTGATACAAATAAGGACAAATTCAAGATTCTCTCCGAACTATATTTCAAACCGAATTCTCAAAAACATTCTTACGCCAGGAATCGAATTTGGGCTTTCATAGTGAGAAACAGCTATCCTAACCAATAAACCACACGGGATTACGTGAAATTATGCACTGTTACCGCCAATATCTAAGAAAACCTTGATACAAGTAAGGAACAGATCAAGGTTCTCTTCGAACTAAATTTCAAAACAGTCGTTTACCCTCCAGTTTGGTGGAACCCACGGACTCAGCGAGGGAACTCACCACTACCGCCTCTACGGGCAGTGTCCTAGAGCTGGGAACATCTAATCGGAGTGGATACAACTGGTGAGGTGGGATTGGCACCTCGCCCAGGCGGCCTCACCTGCAAAGCGAACAGGGGCATCTTGAGGGAAGGTAATGGATGGTCAGGATGGATAAGCACGGAAGAGGGAAGGAGGCGGCCGTGGCCTTGAAGAAGGTACTGTCCCCGTAAATCCGGATAGTAGGCTGTCAGATATCCGCCCCCTCAATCGGATTGCCAATAATCAAACGCACCGGCACAGCTACATCAATGAAAATGGCACTGACAGATACTACCGAGATTAGAGCACAGCAGTTAACAAAAAATTATTGTGGAACACACCAAAATATACGGGGGTTCATACTTACCTTTACTTACCTCTTCAAATTAATCTCGGGTATGGGTTGCCAACTGGATCACTTAAAGTATGCCCTCACAATAACCTCCACCATGATATTTAAAATGAACCAAAACGGAAACAAGAAACTTTAAACTGTACAATAATTTATTTCACATAAAGGGAATGACTTTAACAAAAACTCAACAAAATACACGTGGCAATCAGAAGCCATTGTCAATATAACCATGTCCTCCTGTAGGACTTGTAGACGTTACATACAAAATTTTATCTTTCACTAGCTTATAAAGAACGTAATAATAGTAATACACTTGGAATGGATGAGGGAATTGGAACGAGACATGGAGCAATTGTTTTCCTCTTTCATAAACATCACACTTTATTTATAACTGCAAGCCTGTTATGTGGTCGGCCTTGGCCTCTAACATACAGTTGTCAGGCCAGCTGCGATCCACCCTACATCATGTCGCATGCCCACGTCGTCAAGTGGACCCACCTGTCCAGTCAGCCTTAGCATATGCTCGTAACCTCTGAGCCTAGCTCCTTTTCAAACGCTTTAAATGTCCTCAACTCAACTCAAATATTATCACGCAAATCTTTTAAATGCTCCAATCACATATTACTGGATTACTCTAATAATCCCAAAACTTGTTTAATTACATAATCCATATGTATAATTAGCGTTCTTTAGAGTATATTAACAAAACTCTTAATGTTTATAACAAATACTCATTAATTGTTTATAACAATTACAAATTGTTTATAATATTGTCAAATGACAATTGAAAAATCTATACACGCCTCTCTTAATTCCTTTCATTACAATTATTATTAAAGATATTTACACAATTATTTATAATATTAATATTTATTTTAGAAATACATTAAACCACACGTTTATCCGGTTGATAATTACTCAAATCAGGTTAATATAATCGACCAATGAAGGTTAGTTATATTTAAGCTTATATTCAGGTTTAATAAGTTTTAATAATTATTATTATTATTTGTGACGGTAACCTCCATTCAAAATCGTTATCTCAAATTATTTAACACTCTTGTTAATTTTAACAGTAATTTCACATGATTAATTTTCCAAGGACCTGGACAATAAACTCAGCGGAAAAATACTTCGCTTCAAATGCACAAATTGCATAAAATAGGCCCAGAATTCATCATATATTTCCATATATATGGCATAAAAATCTTCCACAATCCATACACAAAACCTCCACTTATAATCTCATCAACTTCATTAATATTACTGTGGGAATCTCCTTCACTTGTTCAAGGGCATTATTCATCAGCGACTTTTACATGTCCACTGAACTAACGATTATACATCCATAGTTCCACTTCAAAAATTCTTATATTCATTAATTGTTTCAAAACTGTTATTTATTTAACCTTCGTGGGTTTCATTCATGAATCGATATGAAGTAAAAATTTGCCAATCACAAATAAATTTAATAGCAAATACGATTATACACGCCTCTCTGGTCTATCAAAATTTGAGATTAATATCTTCAAAGTAATGTAGTATAAAAATACTATCTTCAAACAAAGTTCATCTAAACTGCATAAATAGTCGAATATAATACAATTAGATTGTGGAATGCAAACATTATTGTTTCAATCTAGTATTGAGAAAAATTCCTATCAAAAGTTCATTACTATAGTGTATTCAATAAATCGTAATCAAAGTTCATATTTCATAAAATTGTCTATAATGCAATGGTAATTTCAGAACTGACGATAAATGTCTATGTTGCAATCATGTTCATAAAACGACTAGTATTTCCAAGATCGTCGATACAGTAATAGATTTTAACGCTCTAAAATCTTTTAATTATTCTTCTTTCTTGAGGATGACAGAAAATTGGTCAAAGTAATTTACTGAAGAGAATTACTTTAATAAAATGACACGCTGTCTGAATTCAAATCTGCCATAGAAAATCATTAACTTTACAGTCAAATCGTGACTTCAAAACTATGCAAATTCCTGAAAGAATATTATTATCAGTCTCAACTGATCCAAACTTATTTAAATCTGCCAATGACATAGCAATGTCTTAATAAATCGTAGAAAAAGGCATAAATCATCGAAGTGTACTGAGTACAAAAATATCAAGCAAAAATATGGGGCAAAATATAGGACAGAACATATGAGAAAAATGGTTGCTCAGATATCGCTAAATGGCTCAAATAAAAAAAGAAACGTTCACGACTACCTTATCTGTTGATTGAAGTTCTAGAGGACAATCTTCCAAAGAAGACTGGTGATGGTTCCATTTCACCAAAAAGATGTGCTCCGTCCTCGAACCTGGAACCAGCGCCCTCGGAGAATAGAACTGCTTCCTCCTCCGGAAATTGCACTGCTCCGTGTATACGATAGACATCCTTCTGGCAAAACTCTTCTTTGTGAGCCGGGTCCACCCTGGCCTCTCTTGATAGTTCCCTGAAGTTCTGGCAGAAATTCGCCATGAAGTTTATTGCAGTTATTTCCGTAGAAATATTCATATTTGTGGAGTATGAATATGTTTCCACTGCCATTTGATATAATTCAGCGTTGGACAACGATGCATGAGTGTAGTTGGATGTTCACTACATGCTCGCTTTTGTAGAAAGACGACTAGCGAAGTTCCATGCTGCTATTTCACTCCATCGATATATGTCCCAATTGCATTAAAGTCCTTAGCCTTCCATCTCCATTTCCGTTATAATAGTTGAAAGAACTGCGATATTGTATTGTTCCATGTTAGAATGCAGCGTTATATCATCAAATGCAATATGTAGTAGCACGGTTGCAATACCAGTGTCAGCCGTAGCGTAGAATGTGATATATTAAAAGTGCTTCTCAGGTGGCGAGAAAATCACTTTTGTCTGCCGTCTTAAAATGCCAATATCTTTCGAATTATAATCTTGAAAATGTTCAACCTTTCTACACACTTTAATATAGTACTGCACAATCGAAGTAGCTTAAAGGCATTAGTCAACTCTTGATATATTATCTTGTAGACTTGAAAATGTGTGCGTTTCAACTTCGCCTAGTTTCAAACACCGTAAAATGGAACTGCGGCACTCTCGAAGCTCGTTCGATGCGGTGGGCTTTACCACACGCTAAAGACGACTTGTTTCACTTATTCACTCGAAAACGACTATATGACCTCAGAAATATATATGCGGTATGAGACACATGAGCTATGAGAGCTCCTCTCTGCTGTGCAAGACCTTTTATCAACTTCTTAAGGGGCGTATCCATCCCTTCCATAGCTTGTTTCTCCGTCATAGCTAGAAGTTCTAACTTTGGCTATACTTGACGGATTTTCAAATTTCAAAAACTCAAAAATAATTTCTTCAAAATTCCAAATCAATGCCATAACTGAAAATTGTTTTCCACAATTCTGCATTCCAAAAGTAATTAAATATGATAGTTTCAGTAATCTCCGTCTCCCTCCAAACTATCATTCATTGGTTCGAGTCTTTCCTCCAATCGCGTAACTTCTTCCTCAGCACAATTCCATGTTTCCCTGCGACTGCGTCGTAAATCTCAGATCTTTCTCGAACAAAATCATGACGTCACCAAGAATCTCAGCTCAAGCAGCCTACTTGCGTGAAGTCTGCGTCATCCGTGCTTACGTTATGAATATCCACGTCACAACTATGACAGCCATAACTTAATTCATATTTGCCAATACAGCCACCGTGGTCTCAATATAATTCAATTTACGGGGGCAGTACCATCCCGGCATTTGCCCGAAGACGAAGTGGGAAACCACGGAAAACCACTTCGAGGATGGCTGAGGTGGGAATCGAACCCCCTCTACTCATTTGGAACACCCGAGGCTGAGTAGACCCCGTTCCAGTCCTCATACTAGTTTTCAAATTTCGTGGCAGAGCCGGGAATCGAACCCAGGACCTCCGGGGCGGCAGCTAACCATGCTGACCGCTACGCTACTGTATATATTATAATTGTAAATGTTTGTGAGTGTGTGTGTGAGTGAGTGTGTTTGTTACCTCTCCACACCAAAACGGCTGGACGGTTTTGGTTGACATTTGAAATGGAGATAGATTATACCCTGTATTAACATGTGGAGTCGCCTCCGTAGCGTAGCGGTCAGCATGGTTAGCTGTATCCCCCCCGACCAGGTGTTCCAGCTCCAGGACACTGCCCATAGCGGCGGTAATGGTGGGATCCCTCGCTGAATCCGTGGGAAAAACCAACCTGGAGGGTAAAATCTACTTTAAAAAAAATGTTTTTTCAGGTGCAGTAGTGACCAGGGTTATTAATTCCAAAAGGTAATAAATATCGCCCAGAAACAAGGCATGCAAAAGCCACATTTATGTCTGATTAAACCGCGTTCTGGTCTCATCCAGAATTACTGTAATGTTACGGCCACTATCTGAGAAAACTTTCATACAAATAAGGTGCAAAAGCTAGGTTCTCTACGAATCAAATTTCAAACAGAATTCAAAAATTCATTCCCATGCCGGGAATCGAACCCGGGCCTGCTGGGTGAAAGCCAGCTATCCTAGCCACTAGACCACATGGGACTACTACACGGCGAAGACCTGGCATTCAGCAACATGTTTTGCACAGTTACTGTTCAAACCGGATTGTAGCGAGCAATAGTAGGCCTATGTGGTTTTGCCTGGCTGATCAGATCAGTCTTTCCTGTCACCGAGTTCCTGTCTGCCTCTATTACATTATGCTTTGCTGTTGTTGTTCTTCTTAGACAAAGTGGTAATCATCCCCATATATAAATACTGCCGGTGGCCGGTGTTAAGCGCGTGAGGATTTTAGAATGTCTATATCTTATCACGTGACGTCAACTTGACAGTCTTCCGGCTTACCCGTCCAGCATCTCTTCCTCACATGGCTGGCTGCGTGGCTCAACTATTTCTTGCTGTTGCTTATTTAAGGGGTTGCGACATCGTGGTGATGTATGTATTTGGGTGTGTGCGGTATTTGTGTGATAACCTGCGTTATTGTGATGGCTGTAGGCTACTAGTGTGTGTATTTGTAAATTGGGGTAGAATTGAGAAGGAGTCGGCCGTGGCTCCCAGTATTTGCCTGGAGTAGAAGTGGGGAAACCACGGGAAACATCTTCCAGGATGGCTGAGGTGGGAATCCAACCCGGACCTGGGGGGTGACAGCAAAGAATGCTAGCCGCTACACCACGAGATGGTCGTTTGTAATATTGAAGTCAACGTCTAATGTAAATTGTTGTTGTTTCATTCAAAGTATTTGTCATCGTAGACATCACATGGGTGAGTGAAGAATATGTCTGATAACTTGTGTTATTTCAGTGTATGTAGCAGTGGGTCGCCTCCGTGGGATAGTGGTCAGCATGCTTAGTTGCCATCCAGGAGGTCTGCGGTTCGATTCCCGGCTCTGCCACGAAATTTGAAAAGTGGTCTGAGGACTGGAATGGGGTCTACTCAACATCGGGTGTTCCAAATGAGTAGAGGGGTTTCGATTCCCACCTCAGCCATCCTCGAAGTGGTTTTCCGTGGTTTCCCACTTCGTCTCCGTGCGAATGCCTGGGTGGTGCCCACCGTAAGGCCACGGTCGCCTCCTTCCCTCTTCCTTGCCTATCCCTCCCAATCTTCCCCTCTCTTCCCATCCCTCGTAAGGCCACTGTTCGCTTTGCAGATGAGGCCGCCTGGGCGAATGTACTGGTCCCACCTCCCCAGTTGTATCCCCCGACCAGGTGTTTCAAGCTCCAGGACACTGTCCTGATGGCGGTAATGGTGGGATCCCTCGCTGAGTCCGAGGGAGCCAACCTGGAGGATAAACCAACTAAAACAAAATATGTAGGAGTGGGTGTATTTATCATTGAGGCTTGGACTGGGTAGGAGGTTGGCATTGCCTTCAATTTGGATCCACCTAGGCATTTGCCTGGAGTATAATGTTTTTTCTACCCCTTATTAATCCCGTTTTCCAATGGGGTCGGGAATGAGATACGATAAATGTCTATGTGGTGGATGATTTTTACGGCCGGATGCCTTTACTGACGCCAACCTCATGAGGTGAGTTAATGAGAGATGAAATGCATGATGGTGATTGAAACTGGGCAAGGATGTGGAAGGAAGCGGCCGTGGCCTGTCAGAAGGTACCGTCCCAGCATTTGACTGGAGTTGAATATGGGGAAAACCACGAAAAGCCATTTCAAGGGTGGGTTCAACCCCACGTTTACGGAGTCCGCAGAAAGCCTGGCCCCATGGCCTAGCGCTGCGCGTTAGTGAGCGTAGCTACCGCTGTCAGTGGCATTTGCCTGGAGTAGAAGTAGGAAACCACGGGAAACCACTTCCAGAATGGCTAAGATGGGAACCAAACCTACATCTTCTCAGTTTTGCCTCATGATGTTGAGTAGGCCTATACACCGTTCCAACCCTCAAACAATAATTACATTTCGTGGTAGAGCCGGGAATCGAATCCAGGGCCATCGGGACTCAAGTCCAATACGTACCCCGAGACCACAGACGGCAGCTTAACGTAAGTGCCATCATTACGTTGCATTATCATACATTGTTGTTGTTGATTCATGTAAGGGCTTTGCGAAATCGTGATCATGAACCCCCTTGTGTCTGGGTGTGTTGCTGTCATTGTGTTGGCTGTACGAGGGTGTGTATTTGTACTTGGAGCTAGGGTTTGGGGTTTAGAGGGCTTGGCCTTAATTTATGCACCATTTCATTCACCTGAAGAAGACATGGGGAACCACGAAAAAGTCACACTCAAGATTGGCTGAGGTAGGAATCGAACCCACCTCTTCTGACGAGACTGAGCGATTTCCGTTACAGCCCTTTGACTAGAATTAGAGTCCTTAGTAAGTCATGAATCGACCCCAAGAATGCTAATCACTAGGCCACGAGGTAGACTGACATTCTTGTTGACAAATAAGTTGCATAAAGGTGTTTTTATGGTATTTTAATTCGTTTAATATGCTTTCTTCAATTATATTACAGCAGAATAAACAAAGATGTATGGCTCTTAAGCTTAGAACAATGACACCTGATTTATGTGCATGAGCTATGTACATCCATTTATATTTTCCCCTCCCTCAGCACACATGGTCTGAAAAAGAAAAGCAAATGTCTTCCTATTTGTTTTACGTACAAGGTCGCACGATAGTGGAGAACAGATAAAGCTAAGTACTGTCACTTCGCCTAGCAACTGCAGTCCATTGCCTGCCTTACTTCGGAATCGTTCGGAATGAGGGAGCTACCCCTCCCTCAAAATCCTTGTTAGGGTGTGCGGGTAAAATTTGGAGTAGGTTACTCCTTTAAATAACTCTTCCAGTAAACGCTATATTGCGTTTTTCAAACGCTAGGCAGCGCTGCCAATGGAATTAATATGGTGAAGAAATAGGCCATATTTACTCAGTGCTATTTGTGCTGGATGGCCTTCGAAGTGTTGCTACTCCGTAGTTGTTAGTTGTTTTTCTCCTGCCAGCTGTGATCTTTTCATAATTTGAATCATAAATTTGTATTCTGATTGTATCGAAACTCAATTTCATGGTACATGTTTGTTTACCTAAAATAGCTGTTGTTGTTGTTGTAGATTGATTTAAGAAAAAAATATTTAAAAAATAAAAATAAGAAATGAAAAATAAAAATATGAAAAAAATTAAGAATTAATAAAAAAGAATTAAAAATAATAAATTAGTCGCCTCCGTTGCGTAGTGGTCAGCGTGCTTAGCTGCCACCCTGGAGGTCCGAGGTTCGATTCCCGGCTCTGCCACGAAATTAAAAAAGTGGTATGACGACTGGAACGGGGTCTACTCAGCCTCGGGTAGTCCAAATGAGTAGAGGGGTTTCGATTCCCACCTCAGCCATTCTCGAAGTGTTTTTCCGTGGTTTCCCACTTCGTCTTCGGGCAAATGCCGGGATGGTATCTACCGTCAAGCCACGCCGCCTCCCTCCCTCTTCCTTGTCTATCGCTCCCATTCTTCCAATCCGTCCCACCCCTCATGAGGCCCTCTGTTCGCTTTGCGAGGCGCTAGTCCCGCCTCCCTAGTTGTATCCCCCGATCTGATCTCAAGCTCCAGGACACTGCCCGTAGAGGCGGTAAGGTTGGATCCCTTGCTGAGTCCGTGAGAAAAGTCTATCTGGAGGGTAAAATGACTACGACGAATTAAATGTGTATTCTGATTGTATCGAAACTTGATTCCATGGCATTTATCTAAAATTGCTGTTGTTTGATTTAGAGGCTTTGCGACATCGTGGTCAAGAAGCCCTTATGTACTTGGTCGTGTGTGTAGAATTTGTCTGATAACCTGTTTTATTGTGAAGGCCGTATTAGTATGTGCATTTGTAATTCAGATGAGAATTGGGGAGAAAATGGCCGTGGCCTTGGTTAAGGAACCATCTCGGCATTTGTCTGGAGGAGAAGTGGGAAATCACGGTATCGGGAATCAAACCGGGACCTCCGGGGCGACAGCCAAGAATGTCATCCGCTCCTTCACAATGTGGTCTTACTGGCGTGATGACCAAACCCCAGATTTGTAGGATCTAAGGTGTTAAAATTAGGTTCTTTCTATCTGTATATTAGGATTTTACACTCGTATGTTCCTAACTTAGTCGCCTCCGTAGCGCAGCGGTCAGCATGGTTAACTGCCGCCCCGGAGGTCCTGGGTTCGATTCCCGGCTCTGCCACGAAATTTGAAAATTGGTATGAGGACTGGAACGGGGTCTACTCAGCCTCGGGTGGCCCAAATGAGTCGAGGAGGTTCGATTCCCACCTCAGCCATCTCGAAGTGGTTTTCCGTGGTTTCCCACTTCGTCTTCGGGCGAATGCCGGTATGGTCCCTACAGTAAGGCCACGGCCGCCTCCTGCCCACTTCCTTGCCTGCATCCTACTCTTCACATCCCTTCATCAGGCCCCCTGTTCGCTTTTGCAGGTGAGGCTGCCTGGGCGTAGTGCTGGTCACACACCCCAGTTGTATCCCTGGCTCAGAGTCTCAAACTCCAGTACTCTGCCCTCAGTGGTGGTAGAGGTGGGATCCCTCGCTTAGTCCGTGGGAAAAGCCGATCCTGGAAGGTAAAACGATAGCGAAAAAAGCCAATGTTCCCAACTTATGGCCACTTTCATCTTCTTCTTCACAATCCTAGCCTCAATAACACAGGTTATCAGACAAATGTTACACACAAGTACACGAGTCTGGTCACTACGACGCTGAAGCACCTATATGTAACCAACAACAACTACTGTACTATATAACGACTTCTGTAATCTGTGCTTCTGTCGCTCACTTATAACTAACGGACTCACTGGTGTCTCGCTAGATGGCAGCTCATGTACTTAACGTGCTTGTAGTTGTCCCCAGGCGTGCATTGTTGTTCTAAGGGGCAGAACAGCGAGGTCATCTGCCATGGTGTGGATCTGGAAGGGTCTTTAGACCGGGATTCGACCACCGTCGTGGCCTGGTATTAAGTATAGTACCTAGTACGTACTACGTAGTAATGATGCTCACACTAACACCCCTGCGTTATGAAGATGAACCCGCCAAGTTGAGATTTCCGTTAAAACTTAGCCTATATAAGTTTGTTTCATTTATTGTAAATGGAACACAAACGCGATTCCTCTGCACGGGAATGAAATACAAAATTTGTCGGTTTCTTTCCTTCTCAGAATAATCCTTGTGGAATAATAATAATAATAATAATAATAATAATAATAGAACTGAGAAGAGGCGGGTTCGATTCTTACCTCAGCCATCCAGGAAGTGGTTTCCGTGATTTCCCCACTTCTACTCCAGGCAAATGGTGGGATTGTACCTAACTTAAGGCCATGGCCGCTCCCAACCCAAATTCTACCTGAATTACAATTACACACACTAGTACAGACATCACAGTGACACAGGTTATCAGACAAATTCTACACACTCACAAGTAGACGAGGCTACATGACCTCGATGTCGCAAAGCCCCTGAAGTAATCAACAACAACAACAACAAACTATGATTTCTGGTGGAGAAAGAGAACAAACGTTGTTTTGATCACTAGCCCCATGTACTTGAGTGTGTGTTGAACTTGTCTGACTGCCTGTGTTTCTGTAATGGCTGAACTAGGGGGTAGCTGTATTCGGGTCAGGGATAGGGGTAGGTGCCCCTGAATTTGAAATAAGGAACTGGGGTGAATGTGCGAAACCCCGGGGGAAATTCACACTTAGGATACCCGCTGACATCACTGGGATTCGAACCTCTGATCTCCGGCCACAGAACAAATGAATACCTAGTATAATCTACTCAAGGGAAAGTGCCAGGAAGAACAAGATGCACCATCAATGTCATGGGTACTTGTTGCTTGGAGCCAAGAATTTGCGTGTGGCCTCAATGTGGAGTTATCACGGTACAGATCTTCAAGTTTAACTCGTTAGTGTTGTATTGTTGGCTCGATTCCAGCCCGCCAAGATTACAAGCTTCCACAGTTAACTGTTCAGCTTCATTCATACCCAGCTCGAGGATATTCAATACAGACAACGTATAAAATACAGTACATGTTCTCATTCAAAAACCCGACACTTAAGACAGCTATTTTTTTGATCTATTGTGCTTTTAACAGGCATAGGCATAATAAAAAGAAACACATGTACATTTGGTTACACAATTCTATCAAATTATAACATAATTGACAGGCATAATGTTGAGATTGTAATCTAAATTAATTCTACAACTACTGCAAATATAATAATGCTGTGCAAGAAATGGGTAGGTGGAATGTACGAGTCCATGTGATCGCACAGCATGCAGAAACAAAGGAACTAGGCCTATATGTGTAACTGAATAAGTCAAGGTTGGTTGCTATTGAATGTTCGTTGTATAATTGTATGGCACTTATTATTGGGGAATTTTTATGCTGTTCGGTTCTAGTTCTTGGCCAATAAATGTAATAAACTTAGGTCGATTTGAAGGAGGTGGGACACTCAAATTAAATTGTGATATTAAATACGGACTATACAAAAGGTTATTGAATGCTTTGAAGACAAAAACAAGAATTGCAATTTTTCGTCTGTTAGCCAGAGATTTATAATTCAAGTACCGTAACTTAGAAGATTTCCATAGCTATCATATTTCGGATAAATACCCGTGATTTTATAACATAATAATAATAATAATCATCATCATCATATTCTTCTTCTTCTTCTTCTTCTTCTTCTTCTTCTTCTCCTCCTTCTAAACCCTATTTACCCCATGGTGTGGCAGGGTGTTAAATCGCTTTCCAGGACTGTAAAGTCCAGAGATCGGAAGTTTGAATACCGGCGCAGACAGTGGCTGTCTTGAGTGTGGTTTTCCTGCGGTTTTTCCATACTCCCTTCAGACAAATGCCGGGATAGCACCTTATTTCAAGTCCCGGAGCAGCTACCTAATCCCTGTCCCTAATACAGTTCCACACACTACTACATTCATTACTAAGGTCGGAAGTTCACGTAAAATCTTATTTTTTGCATATTTATGCATATTTGGTTATTTTGACATAATGCATCATATTTTTCTCCTTTGCCTGTTTTAGTGCATATCTCTGCTTGAGTAGGGCGTATATTCTAATTTCCTGTTGTTTTGAAGTGATTTTTGTTACTTCATGTTCTTAACGTCGTATAGCCTATTTCGATTTGGACTCCGAGAGTCTATCACAGAATAATACTGAAATTATTTTAATACCTAGTACGTTTCAGTCCCTTTTGCAAGTTAATGTGAATTATTTTTATTCAGCAATCTCTATGGCAGCCACGTGATGTAGGGGTAGTGCGCCTGCTTCTCACTCGGAGGCCCCGGGTTCGATTCCCGGATCCGTCAGGGATTTTAGAAACTGGCGTGAGGGCTGGAACGGGGTGTACTCGGCCTCGTGGGGACAATTGAGTAGCTGTCTGACAGTGAGGCAGCGCCCCGATCATAAAAGCCAAGATTAATCACGCGTCACCCCAATATCTGCAGGCCAAATGGCTGGGCAGTGGTCGCTTGGTGGGCCTAGGCCCTTCATGGGCTGTAGTGCCAGCGGTTATTATTCACTATGTAAATATTGTAAAATTATTTTCATTTAAAAAAATGCAATGATTATTTAAAATTATATATCAGTTATACTTAAAAATTAACATAATAAAATAATTATTGATGGTCAACACCACTTGAAGTTCCATAAAATAACATTTCCTACTATTTAGAACTGTTTCTTAGTTGAGATATTTTTAAAAAGGTGTCGTTATATGCCTGACTTCATATTTTCTTTATATTCAAAATAGAAACGATAAAGAATACGGAGTGATCATAATTGCCGTAGTTATTTCATAGTGCATTTTATAAAACGTGATGCATATTTGACCAATCATTAGTGCATTTTGCTTGCATATTTATTCATTTAATAGTGTATGAACTTCCGGGCCTTGGTCATCACATTAATACAGGTTATCAGAAAAGTTCAACACACACCCAACTACACGGGGCTGATGGCGAAGATGTCCCAAACCCCTAAAATGTATCCACAACAACAACAACAAATAGCGTAGGCTACGTGTCTTAGGGCGAAATAGAGATTCTAGATCAGAGAAATATTCAGGTGCCTGAATCCAGGAATCCTCTGACCGGATCTCATTAGAATAAGCTTGGACAAAGATTTGAGAGAGTTATGGTTAGTTATTGTTGTTTTAAGGGGTGGAACTACGAGGTCATCTGCCCCAGATTTGAGAGAGAAGTGATTGTGGGTCACAAGGAAAGTCAAGGTATAACGATTTTGAATTTTATCCCTAAGGAATTCATGTACGAGTCGTAAATCTACAGAGGAAAGGGAACCACAAGAATCATTTATTCATTATTATTTACATATCACCAATTCATTGGAAGTCATTCACCCACCCCTGTCTATTCCAGTTCGCAGTGAAGGCGAGCGACAGTCTTGTACACGCATGGCGACTGAATTTTGTTAAGCCCTGGATTAGAGTAACAATTACACGGTTTCAGATCCCCTCCTGGAATGCACTGTTATGGAATTGGGTAATAAACTAAGCAATGCTCACGAAGATAGCAAGAATATATCCGTGAAGATAAGTCATTTTATGTATTTAACCTTGGCGTTGCTATGTGAAGTGTCAGGCTGTTTCGTGGGAGGACCATCACATTATCACGGCCAAGGCGCATGCGCCAGCCAAACTTTCATTGGAAAGCGGCAGTTCTCAAAATGTAACTTCAATCGGACATCGATATCTCGAATCGTAATGGGATGTCAAAATAAATTCGACTTATCAAAAAAAAACGAGTTATGGAAATACGTAGGAGAAATAATGAAATGGCGGCTTTGGTGGCGTAGTTGGTAGCATGCTGAGCTTCTATGCCCAAGGTCGCGGATCAAACCTGGCCGAAGTCCTCGGATTTGTTAAGAGCGTTAAAAATCCCTCAGTATGCCTTCCTTCGGAGGGTAAGTAAAGCCGGCGGGCCCATTTCATAGATTTATGGCATGAAAAAGAACCTTCCAATAACTACACTTGTCCGAAGCCAAAATTTGTAGGTTAGAATTGATAACGCTCTATTAGTTCCAACGTTCGTCGCCAGATGCTGACTGCGATGCCATCTAGTAGCCAAGTCCGCAAGCTAGGTGTCGTGGACGGTAACATTTGGTAGCAAATGTAGGAACTACTTGAAATTATTGTTTGCAGTCCTTACTTGAATTAAAACAGAAAACACACCCTAATACAGTCATCACAATTAACACCGGTTATCAGACAGATTCGTAATGATAACAGCTTAATTTCATTATCTAAGTACAGTCGGTCAACACAAATTGTGCCCAATTACATTAGGCGGGAAAACAAGTACCGGAACGGTATTTAAACACCCTAATCTGAAAGAAATATTACATAAGATATTTACCACAAAATAACACAAATGGGGGGAGTACTGAATTGGATGGCATGTTTCGGTCATCAAGCAATCATCATCAAACCCTGCTCGCTTGGGCGTATTTAACCTTATTATGGTAGCGTTCGTCTCCGCGACGAAAACGTGATACACTTCTTCCTTCACTCCCAATCCCCAACAGTGTTTGGCAGTCCTAAAATACAAAGCAAATTAGTCAAAATAAAAAATATATATAAAAACACACACAAAAAATAAAAGCAAAATCAATTAAAAAAAAGCACAAAAGCAATCAAAATTTGTCAACATTTTTCAAGAAAGCTGAAAAAGTAAAAAAAGAAATGAATAAATACTTCAAATCTAAAAAAACACAAAAAATCAAAAGTAGGTAGTCAAAATACCATGAAAACAATCAAAATAAGTCCAAAAAGTCAAAAAACACAAAAATCAAAATTAGTCAAAATAGACTACGAAAAGAAAAATAGTGAAAACCGGCTCAAAAATTCCAAAAAATAAATTATTAAGTAAAACATTAGCCAAAATAAAACAATTAAAAGCCGACACAATTATTCAAAAACTGTCACCATTCTGCTAGCCTAGAGAGTGAAATAAAAGATTATCAGTTTCTAGAATTGTATTCATCGCCGATGCGAAGCGCTACCGTACCGATAACAACGTAGCAATTAGCGCTACCGTTCTAGGGTTAATGTACTATGTGCATTAGTGTAATACATAAACAGGAGAGATGAACTTCGATGGATGACTTAATATTGTAGGCTCGCGTGTAAGAGTGACTTCATATTGTTGTCTGGCGAGTATGAGTGACTCCATTATGTTGGCTCGCATGACAGAGTGACTCTGTATTGTGACTCCATATTATTGGCTCGTGTGTACGACTCGACTCCATATTATTGGCTTGTGTGTATGAGTGACTCCATATTATTGGTTCGTTTGTATGAGTGACTCCGTATTGTTATCTGGCGAGTGTGAGTGGCACCATATTGTTGGCTCGCGTGTCAGAGTGTCTCTGTATTGTGACCCCATAGTATTGGTTCGCGTGTATGAATGACTCCAAATTCTTGTCTTGCGTGTATGAGTTCAGTGGCGTAACTAGGACTTGCTTCTCTGAGGTTCGAGGGCAAATGAAATATAATCAACGAACAGTAAACAAATATACGATATCGAAAGTTTAAAACCTCATGTCTACAATTATTTTCTGTTCGATTCTGGTAGCATTTGTTACGTTGTATTTGTGCCCATTAAATTGCAAAAGCTAAAAATGTGAACAAATTTATTTAAGCAAGTAACATCGCTCATTTCAAAACCTCGTATCTAGGACACGCGGGTTTGTTTTACTGGGTGTTGCGGAAGTCAATTCATGAAACTGCCCTTCGAAAAGTGGGGATGTTGAGAGAATAATCATAAATAATAATCAAAAATCTCCCTAGGGCTCCTTATTCAGTACCACAGTGTTCGGAAGAAAACAGGATTTGACCTAGAGAGGTTGACAAGAAGTCCGACACCAACGAAGATCAGGGTCACATTGCCTCACTGCGTGCCATGTGCTCCTGGTGGTGGGGTATCAATAAGAATCAAGTGCTCGTTTACATAGCCCTTCTGAATTAGCTGGTCATTTGTGGATTTGTATTTTTTACTCAAAGGTACGGCAATCATTAGCCTACTTCGTTTACAATTCATCCAGGAGATTAACTACTTTTCAAAAATGACCATCCCTTGTGGGGATCGAACCCACGACCTTTGGATTAGAAGTCCAACGCGCTATCCTCTGCGCCAAAGGGACAGGATGATGCATGGATGGCTTGAGTGGTATCTGTACTCGACTCAAATGCTCGGCGTTGTTCGAGATAATGCGAAGGTTCTTGCTATCTAGCGTTATTCTTGGTACACATATCAATAGAATATAAATTCTTCTGAATATGTAGCCTACTGCAGGAGCAGACGACCTCGATGTTCCAACAACAATCATCATAACCATCATCACACTTGAAATAATTATCATCAGCTTCCTCTGACCTACTTAACCTTTCAAACAAATTGACTATGCAGTATTGAGGATTACGAAGCTTATCCTGGAACTGGAATTAACTGGACAGCCAGACTCCCTCAGAAGTATTACAGGGGGGACGGGTGCCCCCTTGCTTTATAATTTAAGGAGAGGGAGCAGGGCAGAAAGAGGCTTCACCCCCACCGCTCCCCTCTGTGAAGTCGGCACCTATGATCTGAACACACGTTGGTTTGTTTTGAACTTAGAAAACTAAATCTGATTTTACTAACAACGGAAATGTAGAGCTCTGTTTGACGACAAACCAGGAGATGAAGCCATACACGTTACCCACGCTCTTGCTGCGTTGTTATGATGTTCCATTCAGAACAATATCATCTTTTATTACTCGAGAAGATTTTTTATTTATGAAGATTTTTCCTTTTTAATATTTCCCCTCGCTGCTGGACAACAGACAGTAAAGCAAAGCTATTATAACTCCGAACAGGCCATGGAGTAGGGGAAAGTAGAGGCACGGCCGACTGAATACGAGCTGCGCATTCAGTCGGCCGTGTTAGAGGCAGCCACGTTTCCAGACTTCGGCACTAGATGGCGTGGAGTTGTCAGCTCCATGTCCAGGAATTGCGCTAGTGCCGTAATAATTTCTATTATTTAGTTGTTGGTTATTCTAGCTTATTCTAGGGGCTTTGTGACATCTTGGTCATGTAGCTCCGTATTGTTAAGTGTGTGTGAAATTTGTGTGATAACCTGTGTTATTGTGATGGCTGTACTAGTCCTAGTGTATTTTGTAAATTGGGCACAGGATTGGAGAGGAGGCGGCCGTGGCTTTAAGTTAGGAACCAACCCGGCATTTGCCAAGAGTAGACATGAGTAACCACGGAAAACCACTTCCAGGGTGCCTGAGGTGGGAATCGAACCCTACTCTTCTCAGTGTTGCCTCTCGAGGCTGAGTGTACCACCCCTCGCACCAGAATTAAGATTTCTTGGCAGAGCTGAGAATCGAACTCGGACCTTCTAGGTGACAGTCAAGAATGATAGCCGCTACACCACGAGGTGTTGTAAATTCATTTTATTTTAGGGACTTCTTAGTCATCAGCCCCGTATACTAGGATGTGAGATGAACTTGTCTCATAGGCTGCGTTTCTGTCATGAATGTACAGTAATGGAGTGTTAGTTATTGTTGTTGTTTTAAGGGGGAAGAACAGCAAGGTAATCTGCCCCGTAATAGAGTGAGTATATGGTGAAATGAGGTTGGTGCCCCAGGACTTGAAATGGGTAAGATCCTGTCATTTGCCTGGAGGAAGTGTGGAAATCCCCGGGAAGAAACCACAATCAGGATAATCACTGTGAATGCATGGATTCTGCAGATCCCCATCGATATTTAATGATGAATAACCCCTCCAGGCGTGGTGTACATTTTTATTGCAGGCTGAGTGAACGCGTGGGCCGTTTGCTTTTCTAGGCGAGATACCGTAGTTTTGTTTCTAAGAATCGAACCCACACCATGGCAGTTAGAAGCACAGTGCTTCTGGCGATGAACTACGCACCACCCTATATTTTTAAGGTTGCCTGGAACTCAGTAGTCAGAATAATTTTCCTATGGAGGCAGAACGGGTTGTAAATAATATTAAGGGGGTTTCTACAGCGATAAACTGTTAACCAAACGCTTAAGAGTTCCGTCGCTATAATCACCACGTTTGCTGACGTCCTATTCAATTAACACATTTACGTAAAATCATTTCTAACATCAAAATTCGCTGTATTTCTATACCTACACACAAATGTGTGTGTGACCAAAGGAAGTTCTCTAACACGTTATTAAGCAATAGGAAATGTAGCTATAAGCTAAAGGAAATTGACAATCCTGAGACTATAAAATATTGATGAATAACGATGGCTTTCATCTTCCAATACGGTCGTGAAAATCCAATTCTTGGAATGATAATATTGGCTCATTTATAGTATTCTTGAAGCATAAATATACCGGGTGAGTTAGCCGTGGTGGTTACGGCATGACTGCTGGCAGTCGCTCACATCCGGGAGGCGAGGAGGTTCGAATCCCCCCGCCGGCAACCTTGAAGATGGTCTTCTGTGGTTTCCCATCTTCCTTCCAGGCAAATGCCGGGGTTGGTCCCTCACTATAGGCCACAGCCGCTACCTTCCAACTCCTCGCCCTTCCCTTCCAACTTTCCTCCCCAACGGTACTTGTAGCTCACCCATTAGGTGTCCGTCTCGAAGCAGCTACAAAACTGGCGAGCCGAACATGTCCTCGGACACTCCCGGCACTAAAAGCCATACGCTAAAAAAAAGCATAAATATAGGCCTACAGTACATGGAAGTGCGCCTAGGTTCTTATAATGTGAAGACAGATTGATAATCTGTTTGTTAAAACCGTGGCCTAAGTTATATACGTAGGGACGTATCCAGCCCCCACTCCCGCAGTTCGTAGGATAAAGACGCGTAATGAACAGTGGCGTTATTTAACCATCATTTTGTGGTTGTATCATAACAAATATTGTTAGGAATACTGTATTAGATTACTAAACCCCCTAACGTAGATGAGAGGCCAATGGGCATGCTCCACGGCTGGAATGGTTCGAATCTTGGTGTTGGTAGCAACTATTCTTAGTGTGGTTTCCCCCAAGTTTTTCATACGGTAATCCAGGTATCCTATTTCTAGTAGTTTCAGAGTGCCTACCCTATCCTAAACCCAAATACAAACAATTACACATCCACAATAACACATGTTATCATGCAGTGCTTTTAAAGTTATTCATAATTTTATTTTCTAGCATAATTAATATACTGTAAATGTTTATGAAAATACAAATTAACAACATTGTTTCATTTTATGTTCCACAGCATGTGGCATTTTTTGTAGAACTACAGTAGTCTGGCTCTTTGCCGAGTGGCTAGCATTCTTGGCTAGAACCGCGGAAGCCGGGGTTCGATTCCCAGCTCTGCCAAGAAATTTAATTCTGGTCGGAGGGCTGGAAAACTGGGGCAAAACTGAGAAGAGGCGGGTTCGATTCCTACCTCAGTCATCCTGAAAGTGGTTGTGCCTGGTTTCCCACTAACTTAAGGCCACGGACGCTTCCTACCTCAATTAGTAATACACACACTAGTACAGAAATCGCAGTGACAATATTAATATTTTATCGTGATAATTCGAAATCCATCTCTGGTGAATATTTGGTAAATTTATGGACTCGGCAAGATCCTGTATATGCCCCCGAGTTCGTATGTAATTTTCTAAAAATAACCTACGAGTGGGCAGAGCCTTATTCTGGCTCGAACCTACCAAACCCACCTGGTTGTGACGCGGTTGAGACTGCAAAATAAGAAACTTACCGTATAAGTGACAACCGGAGTTACTAGGTTATGAAATTTGTCACTCCTCTGAAGATTTGGCGACAAAATATTTTAAATTGAGTATTGTTTGGTATAATTGTATCTTCTCTATTGTTAAACAGGAATAACGCGACTTTCGGCTATTACAGTACTTGGCGATTGCCTTAAAAAGTAAATTAGCCACACTTATCAAAACAAATGCAGTCGCAAAATGAAGTGAAATCCATTGCTAGCAAGCCATGGGCAGCATGTCAGGTTGGCCGAGCGGTCTAAGGCGCCAGACTCAAGGTTCAATCCTTGCTTGTCAACACAAGCAGCGTGTGCATTCTGGTCCTCTCTGAGGGCGTGGGTTCGAATCCCACACCTGACACAAATTTTTGCTTTCTTAATATTTGCACTATCGCTTGTGTTGGAAGTATTTAACCGTTTGCGAGGACGATAATTGTGTTTGAGGTTGATAGATCGAACCCCGGCACGATTAATTGGCATTTTAGGCAGCTTAAATTCGAGTTGAGCCGTCATTATGAGGAAGAACGAGCACACGTTCTTAATTAGAAGGCCCCGAGTTCGATTCTCCACCAGAGATTTAAGATCCGATGTTGTTTCATTGGGCATCGTGATCATTTCAGCCCCATGTAGTTGGGTGAATGTAGAATTTGTCTGTAGTGTTTGTATTAAGGGTCATTCATAAGATACGTGCGTTCGGGGTCCTTGCAACCGTGTATTGATTCTTTTGGGGGGCTTGGGCATCGTGGTTATTTAGCCCCGTGTCCTTGGGTGTGCCTAGAATTTGTTTGATAACTTGTGTTAGTGAGGTGTATGTAGTAGTGTATGTGTATTTGTAATTCAGGTGAGTATTGGGAAAGAGGCGACCGTGGCCTTAAGATAGGAACCATCCCCGCATTTGCCTGGAGTAAAAGTGGGAAACCATGGAAAATCACTACCAAGATGGCTAAGGTGAGGATCGTAACCGGACCTCCGGCAAAGAACGCTAGCTGCTACACCAGGAGGTGAACCTAGTGACAAAAGTGTACGATAATTCGGAGGGAGGTCTGCACGAAAATGTGTACGTTCAGTTTTTTTTTCCTTTTTTCGTTATTGCCTGGTTTGCAAAAAACAAATGAACTTTCTTTTTAGCACTTACCATAATACGTTATTAATCAAACCATTTCTTTTGCAGGTTTATTTGTGGAAGGAATAATTCATTCTTTGTAGCATTCTCATGATTTCAGAAATAGAGTATATTTCCTGTTTTTTTTTTGTCGATTAATCGATGTATTTCGCTCTTTTCACTACGCTCTCACAGAAGTTAAACAGACATTAATTAATTAAATTACATTGTATCATATATTTTTAAATAATATACCTTCTTTGGGTTGTTGTTGTTGTTTGAACCTTCAGTCTTTTGACTGGTTTGATGCAGCGCTCAATGCCTCCCTCTCCTGAGCTAATCGTTTCATCTCTACATAGCTACCACACCCTACATCTGAGGCAATCTCTTTAACATATTCTAACCTTGGTCTACCCCTACAGTTCTTGTCCTCGACCCTTCCTTCCATAACTAAGCTTGCTATTCCTGGGTGTCTTAGTATGCGTCGTACCAACCTATCTCTTCTCTTCATTAGCAGTCGCCAGAAACATCTCTTCTCTCCCACTAGTCTTAATGCCTCTTTTGTCTGTAACCCTATCTACCCATCTGATCTTCATCATTCTCCTGTAACACCACATTTCAAATGCTTCAATTCTTCTCTTTTCTGCTGCACCAATAATCCAAGTTTCTCTTCCATATAGTGCCACGCTCCAGACAAAGGCTTTCAAAAATGACTTCATAATACCTAAATCTATATTCGATGTCAACAGATTCCTTTTCTGTAGAAATGCTTTCCTTCCCTGAGCTAACCTACTTTTTATATCCTCTTTGCTACGTCCATCACTGGTTATTTTGTTTCCTAAGTAACAGAAGTCTCTTACTTCCTTTAGTTTTTCACCTGCCAATTTGATGTCCATAGAAGTTTCTGATTTATTTCGACTGCATTCCAATATTTTTGTTTTACATTTATTAATTTTCATCATGAATTCTTTCCTCAAGACGGAGTCCATGCCATTCAAAAACTCATTCAAGTCCTCAGGCGTTTCGGCCAAGATGACGATGTCATCGGCAAATCACAGAGTTGAAATTATTTCTCCTTGAATCTTCACTCCCTTCTTTGGAACAATTGGACTAAAACAAAGTAAAACACAATAATGTTCCTGACCTAAATTGTAAACATTGAACAAGAACTCAAAACCTTTGCTGAATACTCATCGTTTTTATTTTTCGAAACCCTTCCAATTTGATTAATGTTTGTCTTTCCACTGCCACTGACTCTTATTTGGTCATAGTTAAAATAAACAAGGAACGACACTTTGTTTATTAAGGCAAAAAATAACTTTCATAGATTTCTATACAGTCATCATAAGCGTAACTCAACTTAAGCAATGACCTCTCATTTAAACTTCCTTTCTTCTTTAATCACGTGTCGACTAATCAATTGATCGATTTTTTGGTTAGCCGATTAATCTATTATACGGCCAGTCGACTAATTGATTCGATTAACCGAAATTGGTTATTACCAACTCAATTACAAATTCACACACTTACAGTTTTTTTTTTAGCGTATGAGTTTTAGTGCCGGGAGTGTTCGAGGACATGTTCGGCTCGCCAGAGTTTGTAGCTGCTTCTATGAGGACACCCATAGGGAGAGCTACAAGTACCGTCGCGTGTGAGTGTTGTCTGGGGAGGAAAGTGTGAATGTATGGACGAGGAATTGGAAGGTAGAGGCTGTGGCGTATAGTTAGGGACCAACCCCGGCATTTGCCTAAAAAGGAAGATGGGAAACCACAGAAGACTATCTTCGAGATTGCCGGCGGGGTAATTCGAACCTCCTCTGCTCCCGGATGTAACGACCACGGCTAACTCACCCGGTATACTTACAGATATCACAGTGACACAGGTTATCAGACAAATTCTACACCCATCTAAGTACACAAGGATACATGACTACGATATTGCAAAGTCCCTAATTAATCAACAACAACCTTCTGTCGCAAAACTGTCTCTCTGTTTCGGAGTGGTTAACCTCTGCATTGCTGATACGATGCTGTCATTCGTTCCGTGGCTAATGCAGAGTAAACCCGTAGATGAACCTGTATTCAAGTTTCCTTTTAACCGTGTTTTCTTTTGGCTTGCTATTAGCCTGGTTTATGCTGCACAGCCTACTTACATAGATCCCACCGCAGTGGGGCGAGAGAAACCGATGTTCAGGCCAGCCTCGAGGTAGTGGATAGCAGGGACAATCATAATGCAGAGGGTAAGGTGAGGCCAGGTTGTTCTAAAACCAGAGGATAATTGGGGAAAGGAAGCCGGCGTGGGAAATTAATCACAGTTCCAGGAACGTGATTAAAACCAAACCAAACCAAACCTCGTGGCACTACAGCCCATGAAAGGCTTAGGCTTACCAAGCGACCGCTGCCCAGCCATTTAGCCTGCAGATTATGGGGTGACGTACGATCAGCGCATCGGGTTCCCTCGCCCGTTAATCTTGGTCTTCGTGACTGGGGCACTGCCTCACCGTCAGACAGCTAATAATCAACTGTCCGCACGAGGCTGAGTGCATCCCGTTCCATCCCACACGTCAGTTTCTAAAATCCCTGACCGTCCCTGGTATTGAAACCGGGGCCTCCGGGTGCGAGGCAGGAGAAATATGCTGAGTATGCCCGTAATAATAAAGCAGAATTACATTCAATTATGTTAGCATATTAAATTATACTAACTCTCAAGATATATAATAGCTAATACTGTTGTTTTGTTGTACAAATAATAGGCATACAAAGGTTTTTATAGCAAGCAAAACCAATCTTTTTTCTGTCCTTCATGTCCAGTTCCCAGATGATTTCTGTTTGCTGGTGCCTTTGTTCAAACATACTATCCAAATAGGAGCATCTCTCAGCATCATTGTAGTCTATTGGTGCAAATCCCTGACATTTTTAGCCTATTTTAATTTATAAAAAAAAATAGTCTTATGAGATCACCTTTTATCATTGTGTGTGTGTCTCCCCTCTAATAAAATTTAAACGGCTGGAGCGATTTCAATGAAACTAGGCGAGGTCATAGTACTATTTTTGCCGACTCCGACTGTGCCCTTCAAATTTTATCACATCTTACCAATCTAACATGGCATCTGTGCGAAATATTTCACCGGCATTCTATATCTCCGAAACTATTACTGATATCACCCTGAAATTTTGTACGATGATAGAAGGCACTTCTAGAAATTCACCTATGTGACATTCAAAAACCTGTTAACTACAAAACGAACGTGGTAGCCAAGCGAAGTTGAAACATTTAAATAGACTTTTCTCGCGATTTAACCATCTGAACGCTGTGAAACTTGGTACAGCAAATGTTTATACACATTGTAATGCACTGACATCTAATTTAGTTGAATTGTTTACATAACCTCAAGATGGCGGCTCTGCGAAATTTAAAACTAAGTTTTTATTTCTTGTGTCCAAACCATGCGATTGAAGTTTGAATAATAAACATACGCAATAATCTTCGTCTAATAGTACATAACTCTATGGCCTACCTATATAATAATCCAACATGGCGACCATCCGAAATATTTAGACGTTTCTCAATATCTACGAATCAATTACAGCAATCAAACGGAAATTTTGAATGTTAACATAAGTAGGATATATGAAAATAGGCTATTTAGTTCTTCACGGAACTACTTGTTACAAACCAATTACGATTGCTAAACATTGTTTTAAATTTCTTCTCGTATCAAGTTTGTTCAATGTCTACAGTGATTCAGTGTCTTCGATAAGAGAATTACAACTTAGCATTGTTTTACAATGTTTCAGGAAATATACGGTACCTAATTCTGATTTTAAAAAAGTTCCTTTCGTGATTGGCTTCTTGAAACATAGGAATCAAGGCCTTTTCTCCAGTCTTTGATTAAGGTTCTCTCCATAGGTACAGCACAGGGTGGTGGGTGTTACCTGCACATTACCCATTACCCAGCTCTTAAGTTGGTATACTTTCCTCTTTATTTACTTTTGCGATCATTATCTCACTGCCCAAATGAATGTCCTCAAGCTGGGAAACTTGACGTTACAGACAGTCACCGCATGGTAGCGGAAAAAGCCGAAGCGTTACGATCGGTTACGAAGTGATAAGCGTGCTTCAAAGTATTGTGCCTCGGACTTGATCTGTGGACATACTAGCTTCTGAGTTCTTGGATTTATTAAGGGTCCACATCAGGTGAACTTGAAGGTCTTAAGAAACATGCAGCATCCTTAAAGTTGACATTAATTAACTGCAGTTCGCAACCAAAATGAACAAAGATCGCATGCCCAAAACTAAACAAACGTGTTCACTCCAAATGTCCTTGTGACGGTAGAGGAATGATAATGATCCCTCGCGAGATGTGACGAGCTTTCAATCCAAAAGGTATTTTAAAATGTGTAGGTTCCTCTAAGTTTTATCGCTATAAAATACATCTACAGGATTTTCGTGATTATATCAATTGATTTACAGTATTTGGTTGGCAACTCTGGTCATTGTTGCGGAGTAGTGAACCTCTGCATTGCTGAGGCGATGCTAATATGCTATCATTCGTTCCGTGGCTAATGCAGAGTAAACCCGTAGATGAACCTGTATTCTTGTGAAGTTCCCTTGTTCAAGTGCAGGGTGCCTTTGTTTTAATGAGCAGAACAGAGAGGTCGCCTGGCCCCATAGCGCCTTTAACGCAACAGGTCCACGTCAATTGCTACTTACGAAGGAAAAACGTTCCTTTGTTTAATTGTTGACCTCTGTTCAACCACCTGTTTGATGAACCAGACCAACCTGCTGCGTTAAAATTTTCATCCCTTGTGGGGATCGAACCCACGACCTTTGGATTAGAAGTCCAACGCGCTTTCCACTGCGCCAAAGGGACAATGAATGTTCAGGTTCACGAAGCACATCATTACTGGGAACTTAGATGAGCCTGCGCATAATCGAACTGAGGACTCCAGTATCTCGAGTACTTGTGATCAATACTTCTAGCATTGCTACCAGTCAGGGCATCACAAGACAAAGAAAGATGAGTCTTATTTGTTTTATTTCTCTCCTGGGCATAGACCAAAGTGAAGAATGTCTCTCTTATCGCCGTGTCGAGGCAAGGTGACATCTGACCGTCGGTCGCGGCGCCTCGCTCCTCTATGTAGTACAAAATGAGCAACTTACTTTCAAGCTTGTAATTTTACATTGATCTTAACTAGACGTTTAAATGTTTTCTTACCAAGCGCGTTTCGTAAAAGGATTAATTAAATAAACGTTTTCTTGAGAAACTGGGCGAGGAGTTGGAAGGAAGATCCGATCCCAGCATTTGCCTGGAGATGGAAATGCGGGAGACAGATAACGATTTCAAGGACAGCTGACGGTGGGGTACGAACCCGCAATCGTCTGCCGAATTCACAAATAACTTGGCCGAATTATTTTTTTGTTTATTGAGAAAGAGATACAACAGAGGATTATGAATGCAAATCGTGTTGTTTAACAATCTATTTAAGTCACATCTGATTTCACAAAATAGCAAAATCGACCTTTGAGTAAAACCAATACTATTGTATGGGTGCGAGACATGGGCGATACCGCAAACTCTTGAAGAACGCATTTGTGCCTTTGAAAGGAAAGTGTTGAGGAAGATATACGGGCCCGTATTCAATGTGGACGAAGGAAGATGGGAAAGGAGGCAGAAAGAAGACCTCTACCAACTATTTAAAAAAGCAAATAATTGTAGAACCATCAAAGGATGACGACTTCATTGGCTAGGGCATGTTGTTAGAGCAGAAGCATCTATTTCTAACAGTTTTCCACTACCGGCTAATTGGCAAACGCCCAATAGGCCGTCCAAGTACTAGGTGGAGAGATAGAGTAATGGAGACATTGGAAGAAATAGACCTACAGCTTCCCTTGGTGATGCTACAGATGTAAGGAGGTGGAACAGCATCTGCAATAAATATTTGAAATTGTAACCAACCAGATGATGATGATAATTGTTGTTTTAAGGGGCCTAACATCTAGGTTATCGGCCCCTAATGGTTTGGGTGATCGTGAAGATGATAATGAAATGTAAATAAACACTAAAACTAACTACTAACTTATATACTAGAAGAAGAAATAGAAAACAAAAGGAGAATAAGGCAAATAAAGGACAGGAAGAAAAGAAATGCCCTCAACCCTCGAAGAATGCGGATTGAGGGACTTGGAAGGAAGGAGAGCCATGAAAGGCAAATAGGAAAGTGAAAGAGGAGAGGGTCCGCCCCAGAGGTAATGGAAACAAAGGGAGAAAACCAGACCCAGCCGTGAGCCCGTGAGGGTGTAGCAATATCCAGGGTGCACCAGAAGTGTTGGGGCTACATACACCCTGCCTTGAGGTCCTTGAGCAGAAGGCAGGAGATAACAGGAAAAGGAATGGAAGGCTGACCCCTCGCAGAAAGAGGGTATCAGAAAAGATGAGACAAGGGTCAATTAAGGCGGGAAAGGAAGAGACTCCCTAGGCCTCGGATACCCTAATACCGTCGGGGTCGGAAGAGAACAAGAGTTGACCAAGTGAGGTCGACAGGAGAGAAGACGGAGAGGAGCCTGGCACAAGTAAGTGGGAGCAATGCCGGACTCAGCTGCGGCCCCGTGGTCGCCAACCCACGTCCCACTAGATGTGATCCCCTGGGGGGAATTTTAACCAGGAACATTCCTCTCATATGTGATTGAACCTCTGATTTTCTTTTCTTCATTGTTATGTCATGGAATATATTTTGTAATGTAGCCTAATGTACGAGTATATTCTCTGTTTTCTGCCATGAATCTCACGGCCAGGGTTGCCGAAAGGATTTAAGGGTCCCTATGCAATGGTTTGCTCGGACCCCCCTTGAAATGAAAAATATGAAAATCCACAGCCTGCTTCCAGTCTCCGACCGGGTCAGGAATGGAATGAATGAAGCCCCCATCTAGCGGCGAGGATATGGACTGTGCCGGCTGCCGAGGCCTGACGCACTCCTCTGGGGCAATGATTAAATGAATGACAGATGAAATGAAATGATAGTGGAGAGTGTTGCTGGAATGAAATTTTGACAGGGAAAACCGGAGTACCCGGAGAAAAACCTGTCTGCCTCCGTTTTGTCCAGCACAGATCTCACATGGAGTGACCGGGATTTGAACCACGGACTCAGCGGTGAGAGGCCGGCGTGCTGCCGCCTAAGCCACGGAGGCTTCCCCCTTGAAATACGTTTCATTATTATTATCCAATACTAGCTATTCTGGAAAAAACGATGCCATTCTGAGAAGAGCATCTGATACTCTGTTTTGATGTGTAACATCTTTCCGCTCGGTTGCTGGATAGTTTTGTGGGAGTGATTTTGAAAATTGGGGACGGAAGTGAATCGGGCGGAAGTGGATCGAACGGAAGTGGATCGGACGGAAGTGAAGACGCACTGCCAGAAAAATGGGACGGAAGTGAATCGGGAGGAAGTGGATCGGACGGAAGTGAAGACGCACTGCCAGCTGGATGTACAATTGAAAATGTGTGTATTGGAAACAAGGCAGTGTGTGCTCTGTAGCGCGAGAATGTTATGGTAATACAGTAGGCAGTGCATTTAGCAGGCACTGGTTTGACGAGCACAGTGGAAAATGTTTCACCGACTTTCATTTGTCATTGAGCAGTTTATGAAGCTTCACGTTCAAGGTTGAATATCACATGGGGTAGGACAACGACGACAAATTATATTTAAGTAAGCGGCATTATTGTCAAGCTGTGGGTGAGTAGTCAAATATTAAATGCATAAGAGAATGGTGTTACTGTATATGAGTGGAATAAAAGCTGTATTTTCATCATATGTGAGACTAGGTCATTTCATGATTGTAGGAAGCCAGGTTTTGATTGTTTACGACGAACTGTATGAGAGCCTTGGGAATAATGAATGTTATAGGCCTAGTTACTGAGGAATGTGCTCACAGTATTTGAGGGTACTGTCGACGTTGTGTGTCACTTTGTTATTATGAATTATTAATGTAAAAGGAAGGAAGGAAGCTTGTAGTTTTGCGTGTCCGTTAATCTCACGATCATGATCCACGGTACCTCCCTTTTGCGTGGAATGCGAACCACAGGACATGGCATTTCATTTCGAAAATCTCACATGTATTGACAGGGAATCAAACCCGGTCTACCTTGGTGAGAGACTAACAGCTTGACCGCTGCGCCACAAATGTGACAGTAGCCTATCTCCAATTCAATCTATACATTCATCATAGTACCAATATGAAAATGGAGTGTAAATTAACATTTTAAGAATGTCCAAGCTGTGTAGTATACGAGTATGAAAACATATCAGATGTTACACATCATATGCGACTACTGTAAGGCTCGTATCTTTTTTTTAATGGGTTATCACATGAAATTCCACACATACCCAAGTACACGGGGCTGAATGACCACGATGTCCAAGCGTCTCAAATGAAATAACATCAATAGAGCGTAGTTTGTGACTGGCACTCATTTTATATGAACTGACAGCTTATTATACAGCTTACACCAAGAACGATCCTTTTGCCAGCCTTCATCAGTAACTAAAACAGACTTATGGAACTCAGGGTTGTGACCAAGTAATCTGCAAGGAAACGAATATATTGATTGATTTGTATCACTACATACTAACACATTCTCCATTCTGTAGTTTTGAAAAAACAAACTGTTCTAAGGAAGGCTCTTGTTCCGTCAGTTGGGAGGTTATTATGCATTGCAGGGGGAGCCTCTTCGAACGATATCTTCAATAACACTTACACTTGTCCCACCAGGGATTAATTAAAAATATTTAAAATAAATAAGACAATATTCGCAAGAAAATGTAAAGAATCACTAACGGGCCCTCACCTCCTACGGTCCCCTATGTATTTGCCCCCCTTTCCCCCCTTCTCGGCGGGTCTGTGCACGGCCTGTTGAGTATAATCAATGATGATGATGTGTTATTTTTACAACCTTTCCATGATTAATTGCCAATGACCGTCTAATACTGAGTAGGCTAATAAGGCGTACAGGCAGGGTCCGTACTCCGCAGTACAACAGTTCCTCGTGGTGTAGTAGCCTAGCGAGTGTAGCTAAACCTACGCCAAATGAATTCAATGTTTCGAAAATCATACTAACTGCGGGCTCACCATATCCTGCTACTGTACATTCATATACTTAACAGTGGCGTACCGACGGGAGAAAGGTTCAGGGTTAACCCCCCCCCCCGGAGATATTCCTTTACTTGAATCTATATATTGTCCCATCTATCACCTGTTTTACGGTATCGCTCGTTAGGCGTCTTAACTCCCGTATATACTTTAGGTGTGGTCACGTTCCTCACTTAATAAATGCCCTGCACTCTACTCGCAGTGTTGGAGCTACCCATGGATCAGTTTTGCTGTTGAAGTGTGCGATCGGTAACTCTTTTCACGTCGCTTCGGGTAGCTTTAATTGTGTGTGCCCGTTTCCTTAAAGATAATTCAGTAAAGAGGAGTTTCTGCAATTTATTCCAATTAATGATACAGATAAAATAATCAAGATAGGCAGATTTTGAGAGCCAATAGCAATTGCAGTAGAAACACGGAGAGCAAAACATTAATTTTCTCTCACATAATATCAACATTTTAAGCAACCACGTCACTATGGTCATGATGATACCACTGCATCGTTTCAGTCTCAATATTTAGTTACTGTTGTCCATATTTTTTAGAATTTCTTTTCATTTTTTATTGTGTCGAATAAATGAGACCTAAAATATTTTTCATGCAAAGAGAGCGGTTATTTAATTGTTGTTTTTTATGAATATTAATCAAAGTATAATTTTAATTATAATGATGACTGTCGTTTTAAGGGGCGGAACAGCAAGGTCATCTGTCCTTGTAATACCGGAATGAACACAATTACCCTATTATATTAATGACCCCCCCCCCCCCCCCCAGAAGGAAATCCTGCGTACGCCACTGATACTTAAATATATGAAACGAGAACCGATATCCCAAATACTTTTAAAACTAGTCTATTATTTTTCAAATTCTAATTTTTAATTTCAGAAATTGGAAAATTTCCCATCTGTACTCAGTAATCCTCATGCTACTACTACTACTACTACTACTAATAATAATATGTGTATCGTTTACCTCCCAGCTCGGGTCGGCTGTGTAGGCTATCTGTTGGAAGGAACCGTCCCGGCATTTGCCTGGCGGTGGTAAAACGTGAAACCACGAAAACATTCTTAGGGTGGCCGAGATGAGATTCGAACCCACGCTTTCCCAGTGCCAGTGATGCTGATATAATGATAATAATAATATAACCAGCATTGCACATTTTTAAATTAGACACCTCGATCTTAATTACATTTCACTGTTACTGAATACCCAGTACGAAGTAATCAACATTAACGGTGGATATTTTAGCAACTACTTTAAAATTAAGCATCCCTTGTGGGGATCGAACCCACGACCTTTGGATTAGAAGTCCAACGCGCTATCCTCTGCGCCAAAGGGACCTTGCCAGATTGTTGCAATAACAGGTTACAAGTCAGACAGAACATATCAGCTGTTGTGCTGACGCTTACAAGTAGCCTGCGTTCCGCAAGAGAAATTACACCATGCATATCCTACAAAATATGTCGGAATGGAAGTCACCAATGTTGGGAAGTAACCGTAACGAGGGGGTTAAGACGTTACTAGTTAAATTGAGTAACTATAACATCGTTACTATCAATCATGACAAAGTAAAGAAAATGCAGTAAAACTGGAGAATAACAAATCCTGGAGGAAAATATTATATAACTACTGAAATTAGCAAATGCCTCCCTGTCCTGAGCTAATCGTTTCATCTCTACATAGCTACCACACCTTACATCTGAGTCAATCTGTTTAACATATTCTAACCTTGGTCTACCCCTACAGTTCCTGTGCTCGATCCTTCCTTCCATAACTAAGCTTGCTATTCCTGGGTGTCTTAGTATGTGCCCTAACAACCTATCTGTTCTCTTCATTAGCAGTCGTCAGAAACATCTCTCCTCTCCCACTCGTCTAGATACCTCTTCATTTTGTTACTCTATCTACCCATCTGATCCTCATCATTCACCTGTAACACCACATTTCAAATGCTTCTATTCTCCTCTTTTCTACTACGTAAACAGTCCAAGTTTCATTTCCATAGAGTGCCACGCTCCTATCAAAGGCTTTCAAAAATTACTTCCTAATACCTATATTTCTTTTCCGTAGAAATGTTTTTATTACCTGAACCAACCTAATTTTTATATCCTCTTTGCTTCGTCCATCACTCGTTATTTTACTTCCTAAGTATCAGAAATCTCGTTTCTCCTTTTGTTTTTCACCTGCCAATTTGATGTCAATAGGGGGTTTATTTCAGTTGGCTGTGTTCAATTATTTTTGTTTTACATTTGTTGATTTTCATCATGAATTCTTTCCTCTAGAAGGAGTCCATACCGCTTAAAAACTCATTCAAATTCTCTGGTGAATCGGTTAAGATGACAGTGACATCAGCAAATCTCAGAGTTGAGATTATTTCTCCTTGAACCTTCAGTCCTACTTTAAATTATTCCCTATTTTTCTTCATTGCTTGTCCAATATATAGATTGAGAAGTATGGGTGATAAGTTGCAGCCTTGCCTTACACCTTTATGAATACCAGCTTCTCCCTCATGTCCTTTGCCTAGAATAACTGCCGTTTGGTTTTTGTATACTGTAGATAGTTGATCACCTTGTACTTTATTCCAATCCTTTTCAAAATGTCAAAAAAACTGACTCCAATCAACTTTATCACAAGCCTTTCCTTAGTCTACCAATGGCATGAACGTTCTCTTCTATTTCCTTATTCTACCCTCCAAAATCAGCCTAAGCATAGTACAGCTTCCCTTGTTCCTACATTTCTCCCCTTTCTCAAAAGAAAGAAATAATCTACTCTTGTAAAATATTCTTGTCAGGATCTTTAAAGCATGAGTGATCAAGCTGATTGCACGGTAATCTTCACATCTGTCAGCTCCTGCTTGCGTCGGTATAGGGATTATAACATTCTTCTTGAAATCAGGGAGTACCCCATCTGTCTCATAAATCCTACTGTACATACTGAGTGACATAACCTGATCGGACCTTCATCACCAATGCAACGCAGCAACTCAGTCGGTATATCATTTACGCCTGGCGTTATGTTCCTGCCTAAGTATTGTAGTGCTCCATCGCATTCTGATCTCAATATTAAATCTCCTTTCTCATCGTCATCCCTTTCCTCTTCCCTTTCCATAACATGATTCTCTATCTCCTTACCCCTATACAAACGCTCTATGTAAGCTTTCCATCTCAACTTTTTCTTCTCTCTCTGTTAGAGATTATCCATCAGAGTCTTTAATATAACAGCATTTAGTCTTTCTTTCCCCAAAAGTACTCTTAACCCTTCGATAAGCTTTCCTACTTTCAGACAATGTTCTACTCTATACTAATACATTTCTCTCTCAACCATTCTACTGTACTTAAGATTCTTTGCACTTCTTGTTTACCTCATTTCTGAGACGTCTGTATTCTGCTTTCCTACTTTCGTTTCTTGCATTTTTGTGCTTCCACCTTTTGTCCATTAATTTTAGTATATTCTGAGTAATCTACGGTTTTCTACCTATTCTTTCTTTTCTAACAATGTTATAACACCTGCAAATACGTCAATGGACTATGTATTGACGAATCTCACTTTGATCTCTAATAATTGTAAAATGTAAAATTAAAAAAACACCAGGAATTGCATAACTTATTGTGTAGAGTAGCATGGCGTGCGAACTCAACAGGTCAGCTGAGCTGTGGGGGTCGCAGTTATTTTCCACGAGCAGAGAATGGTACCAGCAATCAATAGCAGCATTCTGCTTTCACCAGCATAGGAAGTCCACACGGTCCACGAATATTCTATCGCTGCACAAATATGCGTTCATACTCACGTTTCCTTTAGCATTATATTACAGTACTAACTTTAGAATGATATTAAGTGGTTTAGACAGCTCTGAAGACATTTTTAAGTATTTCCTTTATCAGAGTGATAACTTTCTGTCAGTCAACACATTTATGTCCAATTCTGTCAGGCGGGAATTATGAGAATCTATCTGACATGCGGTAATTATTGTTAAAATCTGTATAAATAACAATTAATTAGATGATTATTTATAAAAATCTGAATTTTTTTTTTATTAAAATCGTCGCCTCCGTAGCGTAGCGGTCAGCATGGTTAGCTGCCGCCCCAGAGGTTCTGGGTTCGATTCCCGGCTCTGCCACGAAATTTGAAAAGTGGTAAGAGGACTGGAACGGGGTCTACTCAGCCTCGGTTCCCCCTCAGCCATCCTCGAAGTGGTTTTCCGTGGTTTCCCACTTCGTCTTCGGGCAAATGCCGGGATGGTACCTTCTTCAAGGCCACGGCCGCCTCCTTCCCTCTTCCTTGCCTATCCATCCTAACCATCCCTTACCTTCCCTCATGAGGCCCCTGTTCGATTTGCAGGTGAGGCGGCCAGGGCGAGGTGCCAATCCCACCTCACCAGTTGTATCCCTTCCGATTCGATGTTCCCAGCTCTAGGACGCTGCCCATAGAGGCGGTAGTGGTGAGTTCCCTCGCTGAGTCCGTGGGTTCCACCAACCTGGAAGGTAAACGACTAAAAAAGAAAAGAAAATTATTGAAATCTGTATAATTAATAATTGTCGCCTCCGGGGTGTAGTGGTGAGCATGATAAGCTGCCACCCCGGAGGTCCGAGGTTCGATTCCCGGCTCTGCCATGAAATTTGAAAAGTGGTATGAGGACTGGAACGGGGTCTACTCAGCCTCCGGTGGTCCTCAGCCATCCTCGAAGTGGTTTTCCGTGGTTTCCCACTTCGTCTTCGGTCAAATGCTGGGATGGTAGACTAACCTAACGTAAGGCCACGGCCGCCTCCTTCCCTCTTCCTTGCCTAACCCTCCCACTCTTCCCATTCCTTCATAAGGCCCTTGTTCGTTCTGCAGGTGAGCTCGCCTGGGCGAAGTGCTAGTCACACTCCCCAGTTGTAACCCCGACTTAGAGACTCAAGCTCCAGGACACTGCCCTCAGTGGCGGTAGAGGTGGGATCCCTCACTTAGTCCGTGGGAAAAGCCAACCCTGGAGGGTAAGACGATAACGGAGACGGATAATTATTAATGTATTATTAAAATCTGTATAAATAATAAATTATTATTAAATTCAGTATGAATAATTAATTATTATTGGTCTAAAATCTGACAGTAGAAATAATTGAAAATTGAATAAATAATTAATACAGTAATTTTTGAAATCGGTATAAATTATTAAAATCGGTATAAAATAATTGTAGTCGCCTCCGTAGCGTAGCGGTCAGCACGGTTAGCTGCCACCCCGGAGGTCCTGGGTTCGATTCCCGGCTCTGCCACGAAATTTGAAAAGTGGTATGAGGACTGGAACGGGGTCTACTCAGCCTCGGGTGGTCCAAATGAGTAGAAGGGGTTCGATTCCCACCTCAGCCATCCTCGAAGTGGTTTTCCGTGGTTTCCCACTTCGTCTTCGGGAAAATGCCGGGATGGTACCTACTGTAAGGCCACGGCCGCCTCCTTCCCTCTTCCTAGCCTATCCATCCTATTCTTCCATCCCTTCCCATCCCTCATGAGGCCCCTGTTCGCTTTGCAGGTGAGGCCGCCTGGGCGAAGTGCTGATCACACCTCCCCAGTTGTATCCATCACGACCAGATGTTCCTAGCTCCAGGACACTGCCCATAGAGGCGGTAGTGGTGAGTTCCCTCGCTGAGTCCGTGGGAACCACCAACCGAGAGGGTAAATTGACTAAATAAAAAATTAAAAAAATAATAATTGTTAGACTATTAAAATCTGTTTAAATAATTAATTAATTTTAATCTGTATAAATAATTAATTATCATTAAGATGTGTTTAAATAATTAACAAATTAAAGTATCTGAAAATAAATAATTTGGTAAAACCCTTATAAATAATGTATTATTATTAAAAAATAGTATATATATTTTAAATCTATATAAATAATTAATTATTATTAAAACCTTTATAAATAATTAAACATTATTAAAATCTGCATAACTAATTATTTTATTAAAATCTGTGTACATAATTAATTATTAATAAAGTCTGTATAAATAAATAATTATTAATAAAATCTTATATAAATATTTAATCACAAGTACAGTAGATGTTTCTTAGGTGGAATGTCATATTTCCTGCCTAATTAACTGCGCATAAATTCATTTTGGGCGACAGAAAGTTACAAATCAATTGTTATTACATATACTTGGTGAATTTATATTATTACATATTTCGGCTCAAATCGTACCCAATATTGCATAAACTATGCCGAACACGATAGAGTTCATTCTTGAAGTATTGTTGCACAAACGATACCGAACGCGATGGAGTTCAATCTCGAAACATTGTTGCCTCAAACGACATCGTACACGATAGAGTTTATTCTCGAAGTATTGTTGCCTCAAACGTCACCGAACTCGATAGAGTTTATTATTGAAGTACTGTTGCCTCAAACGTCAGCGAACCCGAGTTTATTCTTGAAGTACTGTTGCCTCAAACGTCACCGAACACGATAGAGTTTATTCTTGAAGTATTGTTGCCTCAAACGTCACCGAACACGATAGAGTTTATTCTTGAAGTATTGTTACCTCAAATGTCACCGAACACGATAGAGTTTATTCTTGAAGTATTGTTGCCTTAAACGACACCGAACACGATAGAGTTTATTATTGGTTATTTTCTTTTTGAGATGTTGATTAATTTAGAGGCTTTGTGTCATCGTGTTATATTGCCCCATGTACAGTATCCGATAACTTGTGTCATTGTGGTGGCTGCACTAGTGTGCGAATTTGTAATTAGAGCTAAAATTTGGGTAGGAGGCAGTCTTGGTCGAGGTACCATTGCGACATTTACCTGAAGTAGACGTGAAAACCATAGAAATCCGAGGTAATAATCAAATCCACCTCTCTCAGTTTCTTCCTTACGAGGCTCAGTGAACTCCGTTTCAACCCTCAGACCAGAATGAAATCTTGATAGAGCAGGGAATCGAACCCAGACCTATACAGTGACAGCCAAGCATGGTAGCCACTGTGGACTTCAGTAGAAGCTCGCTGTAATTATTTTTTGTCTAGTACGAGTATCATAACATAACTTCTGTAGTCGATCACAAAAAGGAAAAAGAAAATCGGATGGGCATTTTTTTTCGAACACTTTGTGAGATTACCTTTGCGGAGCAGAGATGCTTATTTATGATGTCAGCAGTTATTGCGTGCCATAGCACGCTCCATCAGCTGGGAAGTAGGTCAGCTTGCGGTCTTCCAGGAGATTCATGGCTTCTATAACAGATCCTATTCCCTATTTTAGGATCTCGAGTTTTATTCGCTAATGCGTTTATTTATATCTAACTGTAGGGAAGAGAAATGCTAACAGGTATAACGGGGTTTTATTGAATACATTTCCATAGTGGAGGGCTGGAATGGGGTACACTCAGCCTCGCGAGGGCACCTGAGAAGAGGAGTGTTCGATACCTGTATCAGCCATCCCGGAAGTGGTTTTCCGTAGTTTCCCACTTCTACTCCAGGAAAATGCCGGGATGGTTCCTAATTTAAAGTCACGTACATCTCCTTTCCAATCCTCACCTGAATTACAAGTACACACACTAATACAGTAATCATAATAACACAGGCTATCAGACGAATTCCACACACACCCAAGTACACGGGGCTACATGACCATGATATTACAAAGCAAAACAACGAAGAAATCGAGACCCAGTGATATTCGCTTACTTCGAAGAGTCGAGACGTAACCCTAATTCCGTCCTTCGTACGTAGCAATGCCTAAATAACTGGCTGTTCTGCGCGGTTATTATTTGTGAATTGCAGCCAATGGCCAATTCTTAATAAGAATGATAAGGTTTTAACGTCACTTTTAGTCTTAAATTATTTGCACTTGTAATACGTACTCTTTGAGATATTCAGGGTTTGGTTCACCAGAAAGAAATCACCCAGTACGTTGGATCGTTCCTTTTTAGGCCCCTGCAAACCCAGATTAGAATTTATTGTTAGGATGGCCGAGCGGTCTAAGGCGCCAGACTCAAGGTGTACCCTTCACTGCCAATTAGTCTCAATGTGAATTCTGGTCCTCTTTGAGGGCGTGGGTTCGAATGCCACTCCTGACACATTAATTTTGATGGGTGTTATAATTTCTTAATCAGAATGACAAGTTATTAACGTCATTTTTAGTCTTAAATTATTTGTACTTGTAGTACGTACTCTTTGAGATATTCAGAGATTTTGTTCACTAGAAAGAAATCACCCAGTACGTTGGATCGTTCCTTTTTAGTCCCCTGCAAACCGAATATTAGAGGTATTGTTAGGATGGCCGAGAGATCAAAGGCGCCAGACTCAAGGAGTACCCTTCATTACCGAGTATTCTTAATGTAAATTCTTGTCCATTCTGAGGGCCTGGGTTCAAATCCCACTCCTGACTCTTTAATTTTAATAGATGATGTTGTAATTTCTTAATCAGAATGATACGTTTTTAACTTCACTTTTAGTCTTAAATTATTTGTACTTGTAATACGTACTCTTTGAGATATTCAGAGTTTTTGTTCACCAGAAAGAAATCACCCAGAACGTTGGATCGTTCCTTTTTAGGCTCATGCAAACCTAATTTTAGAGGAATCGACAGGATGGCCGAGCGGTCTAAGGCCACGACTCAAGGTCTACCCCTCACTGCCGATTAGTCTTAATGTGAATGACGGTCCTCTCTGAAGGCGTGGGTTCAAATCCCACTCCTGGCATGATTTTAATGGATGTTTTAATTTCTTAATCAGAAAAGTTTTTAACGTCACTTTTAGTCAAAAATTATTTGTACTTGTAATACGTGCTCTTTGAGATATTCAGAGTTTTCGTTCCCAAGAAAGAAATCACCCAGAACGTTGGATCGTTCCTTTTCAAGCCTCTGCAAATCCAAACTTAGGAGGAATGTTAGGATGGCCGAGTGGTCAAGGACACTATGCTCAAGATTTACCCTCCATTGCCAAACAATCTTAGTGTAAATTCTTGTCCTCTCTGAGGGCGTGGGTTTGAATCCCACTCCTGACACAATACTTTTGATATATACTGTTTATGTTTTTAATAATATCATTATGAGATTTATATCCCTTTGAATAACGTAGCTTTTGAGGCGCCAGAGTGCGGAATTTTGTCTTTGTAGGGGATTTTTATTGCATCACAAAATGTAGTGATAATTGACTTAGGAACTTTGCCTGTCTCATTGTGCAGGCTGTGCTACTCATAGGAGCTGATACGAGTATTGAGAAGGAGGTTGCCTTGGTCTTAATTCGGAATTGATCCCGACATATGCCTGAAGTAGTAAGTTAGTGGTAATCGAACCCGAACCACCTTGACGAGAGCCAAGAACGCTATCAGCTACACCACGAAGTGATCAGAGTGCAATTTGTGTCCTCGACGTTAATCTTGGCATTCTTTACCAAAGTTATTACCTCTTGGATGGTGATGATGATGATGATGATGATGATGATGATGATGATGATGATTGTTGTTTTAAGGGGCCTAACATCTGGGTTATCGTCCCCTACTTTCGGATTAGACAGATACTCAATATTGTCCTAACGATTGTGAGCTCACCTCGTTCCAGTCTTCACGTCAATTCTAACAGTCCTTGGTGGAGTCGGGCATCAAACCCGAGGACGTTGTCTCATTTAAAGGAGTACAGCACGCTTAAAATTGTCAAAATCAAGATTTTTGAAAATATTTTATGAACCTCTGAAGTGGGCCGTGTACTAGAGTGTGTGCGGAATTTGTGTGATAATCTGTGTCACGCTGATGACTGTAATAGTGTGTGTATTTGTTAATTGGGGATAGGATTGGAAAGGAGGTTGCCGCGGCTTCAAGTTAGGAAATGCCCCGGGATTTGCAATAACACAAAATACTGGGTTCGATCCCGGTTCTGTCCAATGGTATATAGGCAAAATTCAAAAACAAAAGCAAAAGCAGAAAAGAAAAACAAAGCAAAATGCAAAATTCGAAAACAAAAGCTAAAGCAGAAAACAAACACAAAGAAAAAAAAACTCAAAAACAAAAGCAAAAGCAGAATTCAAACACAAAGCAAATAGAAAATTAAAAAAAAGGTGTTTAAGGGGATACGGAATCGCCTATCTTACCAATGTAGAATTTGTTGAATTCATGTTCCTTTCCCTCATAAAAGTATGATAATCAAATTTATGTCACATTACATTCAAACCTTACTTGATATATAAATAGAGTGTGTTTTATATTGGACTTAAGGGGAGTCAGAATATATTTTTTTAAACTGTAAAAACATATAATTCCTTTCTCTTAAAATAACAGCCAAACCCCAAACAGTTTTACTGTATTTTAAACATGGAAACTTCTCCATCAAAACATAGACACTATAAAAACAAATTTATGGTGAAAATTTCAGAGCTCTGTGATAAAAAAGTCTGCTAGAAAAAGGAACATACATTTAAAAAAATGGAACTGAGAAAATGCACATGATGATTATCTCATTGTTAGCGCTCGTGTAAATTAAAATTATGGCAATTTCTAATGGTTAAACTGTAATGTATTGCACGTCATTTTAAAAGGCAAAACCAGAAAACAAACACAATGCAAAAAGCAACATTTCAAGAAAGGAAATGTAGAAAACAAACACAAAGCAAAAAGCAAAATTCGAAAATAAAAGCAAACTCAGAAAACAAACTTTTTTTTTTATTTAGTCAATTTACCCTCTAGGTTGGTGGTTCCCACGGACTCAGCGAGGGAACTCACCACTACCGCCTCTACGGGCAGTGTCCTGGAGCTTGTAACATCTGGACGGGAGGGATACAACTGGGGAGGTGTGATCAGCACTTCGCCCAGGCGGCCTCACCTGCAAAGCGAACAGGGGCCTCATAAGGGATGGGAAGGGAGGGGGAGATTGGGATGGATAGGCTAGGAAGAGGCAAGGAGGCGGCCGTGGCCTTACAGTAGGTACCATCCCGGCATTTGCCCGAAGACGAAGTGGGAAACCACGGAAAACCACTTCGAGGATGGCTGAGGTGGGAATCGAACCCCCTCTACTCATTTGGAGCACCCGAGGCTGAGTAGACCCCGTTCCAGTCCTCATACCACTTTTCAAATTTCGTGGCAGAGCCTGGAATCGAACCCAGGACCTCCGGGGCGGCAGCTGACCATGCTGACCGCTACGCTACGGAGGCGACTTTCAGAAAACAAACACAAAGCAAAAAGCAAACTTCGAAAACAAAAGCAAAAACAGAAAACAAACACAAAGCAAAAAACAAAAACAATCCAAACGCAAAAAAAACACAAAAAAGGCAAAGTTCAAAAACAAAAGCAAAATCAGAAAGCTAACAAAAAAGCAGAAAATAAAACACAAAACCATAAACAAAAAACACAAAGCAAAAACAAAAAAGTAGAAAACAACCAACACAAAACCAAAAACTCAATTAGTTGAGACTTGACTCCGCTCATCCCCGTCCAGAAGTAAATCCTAGTTGAACCTGTGTCTTAAGACGTGTTCACTTGAAGCACAGATCCTCTTACGTAATGGTGTTGTTTTGGATTCCCTGTGCTCGCCGGTAAACATGTCCAGCTTGACCTTGGATGCTTTCTTTACCCATTTCAATTCGCACTTGAGCTGCCCGTCCCTTGTAGCCTTGTGCTGAGCATGAAGATGCTCCGTGCTACTGAACAATCTTGACAGTAGGCTACAGTAACTTGGCCAAAACCGTCTTGTTATTGTTGATTCATTTAGGCCGGAGGCGTTCTCAATCTTTTTGAAACTGTGAGCTCCACCCTCAGGCCATACCAAGTACCCGACAACCATTGAATCCAATATAATAATGACTAGGGGCCAGATTCTTAGGCTTTTACCTTTTTTTTCCTACTTCTAAATGAGGGGTCTAGATGCAAAACTCACATTCTCCACTTCTGTTCGAAGTTGAGTTAGCAAGGCATTCTTATTCTTCGTTCCAGACTTCACACGACTATCTTAGTGCTGAAGAGCCAAACTCACAATGTCCATTGGTTTTCAAATGCCAAGAACGCAATTTAGATGCAAAACTAACATTCAGTCGCCTTCGTAGAGTAGCGGTCAGCATGGTTAGCTGCCGCCCCGGAGGTCCTGGGTTCGATTCCCGGCTCTGCCACGAAATTTGAAAAGTGGTATGAGGACAGGAACGGGGTCTACTCAGCCTCGGGTGGCCCAAATGAGTAGAGGGGGTTCGATTCCCACCTCAGCCATCCTCGAAGTGGTTTTCCGTGGTTTCCCACTTCGTCTTCGGGCAAATGCAGGGATGGTTCCTACTGTAAGGCCACGGCCGCCTCCTACCCACTTCCTTGCCTAACCGTCCCACTCTTCCCATCCCTTCATCAGGCCCCCTGTTCGATGTGCAGGTGAGGCCACCTGGGCGTAGTGCTGGTCACACACCCCAGTTGTATCCCTGACTCATAGTCTCAAGCTCTAGGACACTGCCCTTAGTGGCGGTAGAGGTGGGATCCCTCGCTTAGTCCGTGAGAAAAGCTAACCCTGGAGGGGAAAACGATAGCGAAAAAAAAACTAACATTCTCCACACTAGTGTTTAGTTGCAAAGAGCACATGTTCCCGGTTGGCCAATCATAAGACAAGCTTCTGATCATGTGACTTTCTACAGCAGCGAGCCAATATTATTATTGTCGGTTCAACTCGTAACTCTACTTAATAAATAAATAATATAAGTGTATTCCAACAATGCAATTGGTTTCATTTTTCTAAATTTTTCACAAAATTGGCCAACTTGTCCATTGTTTTGTCTGAAGTAATTATTTTTGTTTACTGTCAAAAGTAACACTCTCCAACTTGTACAGACATAAAACTCATGTCTCCAATGTTTGGATACAAAAGTCACATTCTCCAAAATTAAAACCTATTTTTCAGATAAATTAATATAAATAATGAAACATAGCTTTTACAAGAAGGTGTAATTAAGTATAGCCTGCAACAAAAGCAAAGTCTCTTAGAGATTCCATTAGTTACATACATTAAAGAAGTTTTTTAGTCCCTGTAAAATTAAAAAAATTTGGAGAACGTGAGTTTTGCATCTAGACCCCTCAAATACAAAAATATCTGAAGTATATTTCAATTTTTAGTCCTAGGCGGCTTCGGTGGCGTAGTTGGTAGCATGCCGAGCATCTATGCCCAAGGTCGCGGATTCAAACCCGGCCGAAGTCGTCGGATTTTATTAAAAGCGTTAAAAATCCCTGTCGCCTCCGTAGCGTAGCGGTCAGCATGGTTAGCTGCCGCCCCGGAGGTCCTGGGTTCGATTCCCGGCTCAGCCACGAAATTTGAAAAGTGGTATGAGGACTGGAACGGGGTCTACTCAGCCTCGGGTGTTCCAAATGAGTAGAGGGGGTTCGATTCCCACCTCAGCCATCCTCGAAGTGGTTTTCCGTGGTTTCCCACTTCGTCTTCGGGCAAATGCCGGGATGGTACCTTCTTCAAGGCCACGGCCGCCTCCTTCCCTCTTCCTTGCCTATCCATCCTGACCATCCATTACCTTCCCTCATGAGGCCCCTGTTCGCTTTGCAGGTGAGGCCGCCTGGCCGAGGTGCCAATCACACCTCACCAGTTGTATCCACTCCGATTAGATGTTCCCAGTTCTAGGACACTGCCCGTAGAGGCGGTAGTGGTGCGTTCCCTCGCTGAGTCCGTGGGTTCCACCAACCTGGAGGGTAAACGACTAAGAGAACAGAGAGAAGAGAAATCCTTGCCTGTGGAGGGGAAGTAAAGCCGACCACTCAGCCAGTCGACACAATTTGAATTGAGGAATGGATTTCAGGGGAGCTTGAGCTCGCGAGCCGCTTTTTGGCTCGAATGACCAGAGCACAAAATTTCATTAGAGAGCACCAGGTTGAGAACGCACGATATAAGGGCTTTGCGACATCATGGTCATGTAGCTGTGTGTACTTGGTTGTGTATTGAATTTGTCTGATATTGTGATGGCTGTATTAATGTGTGTACTTGTAATTCAGATGAGGGTTGGGAAGGCGGCAGCCGTGGCCTTAATTTAGGAACCACTCCAGCATTCACCTGGAGTAGAAGTGGGAAACCACAGAAAACCCCTTCTAGACTAGCTTGGCTGAGGTGGGAATCGAACCCGCCTATTCTCAGTTTTACCTCGCGATGTTATGTGCATCCCGTTCCAGGCCTCAGACCAGTATTATATTTCTTGGCAGAGTTGGGAATCGAGCCCAGGTCACCGTGGTGACAGGCAAGAGTGCTAGCCACTACGGAACGTGGTGGACGGTTGTAGTAGTACCGTTGTAATTGAGGTGAGGAGGGTGGCCATCCCAGCATTTGCTTGGAGTAGACCACTTCTAGGACAGCTTAAGCGGGAATCCAACCTATCTCGTCTCAGCTGCTTCGCGAGTGTCCTTCAACACTCGGCCAGTAGCTTATTTAAAATTATTGGTAGAGTCTGGGCCTAAAACCAGAAATGTTATTGGAGCTCAATACATAAAACCTAGATCACGAAGGCGACCAACAGGAAGTGCGAGTGCTGTTGTGTGTCTGAACAGAGTAGTTCCAAGAACGATGCTGTTCAGTGCAATGAGTAACGATCAGACAAAGGTGTCACCGAGTATCCCTCCCATTCTTTGTCTGTGTGCTCACTGAAGCCGGTAATAAGGGCGGTGTGGAGGCCATGTAGTTTATAGTATTGTGCCCGTTGCTGCACGCGGGCAGACACGTCACTAGTGTTGAACCTTCCTTTCTCCTTTCTTTCCTCCTTGCCTTCCTTCTTTCTTTACTTTACCAGCAAGTATAGCTCAGGACCAGCGGAGAATCTCTTGAACTTCCTTTTTACACGAAATCCAAACCATCAGGCGTTACTTTTAATCTCAAAAATCGACTGCTCTAAAAAATCGAAGCCATGGAGAGAGGCAAGCCTCTTGACCACTGCGTCATCACTCTGACGTTACTTCGGTAAATCCCTAGCCCGACTCTCTTCCCATACCTGCTTCATGTGTTCATTTATTGGCCGCTGCTTAGACGAATATTGTGTTACGTAATTAATTATTACCCTCGAGATATTTTGAAGAAGTCATTATACGGACCAATATAAATAATTGGACGCAACCTTCACCAACAATAACGTTTTCCTTTACGCGCTGCAAGTGATGCAACAACTTCTATTGGCAGCAAAAACACTTACTCCCTACTGACAGTTTTGTTTTGGTTTTTGAATAAACTGATTTTTAGTGTAGCTACTTTGTAATCGTAATGTGTTTTTTTTTTGTCATTTGATATGTGCGTGTATCAATAATAACAATAAATACATATATTTTGTATATATAAATAAATACATAAATAAATGATAAAAACTCAGGCTTCTCATAAATCCACACAAAAGAACGTTTTCACACAAAATTAAATTACATGGGTGCCTGTTCGTTATGCGGATGCTTAGAAACCACACATTTCGTGGAATTGCATACCTTTTGGTAATCGTAAAGGTGCTTGTACACTGGAGAGCTTTTGCCCTAGCTAGAGCATAGAGTAGCTCTAGCTAGGGCACTCTAAGCTCCTCTCCAGTATACACAGGTGGTAGAGAACCCTAGCGGAGACCGCTCTAAGCTCTAGCTAGGGCCGGCTGACTCTACGGTGTAAACAGTATTTGGGTGCCCTAGCTAGACCAGTCTAGCTCTATTCGTTCGGTTGAATATTGGAAAGTGCTCTATGTAGAGTCAGTGGTGGAATGTTGGGGTTATTTGTTTGTTGTTAATTATAGTGCTTTAATATGTCTGAATTTGTGTGGAGTCGCGAAAAAACAATAACATTAATTGAACATCCAGAAACTTGGAATTTTACTCTGAAAGAATAGTCATTTTTTCTCATTCTTAAAAAGTTCTTGTACGCTTGAGAATCTTCTGAACATAACTCTTGCAATAATTTAGCGTGCATTCCCTCGTATTTCTTTTTGATATCCAATTCCTCACCCACAACCTTTTTTTCCTCTTCATAGTTTTATTTTTTGACAAGGCACACACAACCACCACAGATGCTAAAAGCTCTATTGAAGACATTTTAACTTCACAACACAGTGCAAATAAACCTAGATTCACACTGCTCTCAGAATGTTTTAGCGCTGCTCTACCTAGTGCATTTACGTTTAACAGTGTACACAGGTTCAGAGAGTGCTCTAGGTAGATTTGTCTATCTCAACTCTACGAATGCTCTACAGTGTACACGCACTCAGTTTAGCTAGAACGGTCTTGCTAGACTTGCTCTATGAAAATCACTCTCCAGTGTACAGGCATCTTTTAAGTGAAGATTTATGTCACTGATGAGGTCATAAACCACATCAAGTGTGTGAAACCCTAAATTCCAACTACCTTTGGTTGGGCTCAAAGCGACAACCCTCGGTTTAGGAGACCGATGTCTTTCCATCAGACCATGTCCATAGCGTCTACTGCAGTTATAGAAACTGAGAACTACAAGAAGCAATTAAGATTTACAACCGTACTAATGATCTCAAATTGCAATAAGACTGTGTCGATTGAGTTATGATTTCACGTGCAATAATGTATCGTCATTAAACCTGTTACTGCCGACTGCATGTATAATCTGAAAACCTTGACATCATTCATCTTGGAGCTAAGTTAGATTACGTTTACTAGGTACAGTACTCTATTTATGTTATTTCACAGTACTTTGTTATGGATCTTCTAAAGAATTAACATGGCTTGTGTATAATTTGATAAATTGACAGCAAACAATAACATTTAATATATTACATGCAATAAATATAGAGATTATGATGATTGTGAAATTGCACTGTGGGACGATTGCCCTTCGCCCGTGTCTGACATTATGTATTCTTTATGTAGGAAGCTAGCAACCATCCCCGGCTTCATCCAGTAGTCTATCGTTAATGGTTTACCCAGCGTAAGCTTGAAAGGCGCACGGATTGCAAGTCAGGTCCCAGACGCAATTCAGAAAAGCTGAGGTGAACAGCGAAACTCCAAACACATATAGGCTACTCTTCTCGGAAGTCTTAACTCGACACGACACAACAGTTTGATGCTGGCCGTAGCTGGGGTGATAGGCACACTCGCTCGCTTGCTCGTAAACTAGCTCCGTCCCCCAGGGGCTCACCTCTAGTGGGACGTGGGTTGGCGACCACGGGACCCCAGCTGAGTCCGGCAATGCTTCCACTTACTTGTGCCGGGCTCCTCTCCGTCTGCTTTCCTGTCGACCTCTCTTGGTCAACTCTTGTTCTTGTTCTCTTCCGACCCCGACGGTATTAGGGTATCCGAGGCCTAGGGAGTCTTTCACTTTCCCGCCTTAATTGGCCCTTGTCTCATCTTTCCTGATACCCTTATTCTTCGAGGGGTCAGCTTTCTCTTTCTTTTCTTGTTATCTCCTGCATTCTGCTCAAGGCGGCAGGGTGTGTGTAGCCCCACCAATAATTCTGGTGCACTCTGGATAGTGCTACACCCTCAAGGGCTCACAGCTGGTGAGTTTGGGAGTTGGTGACCCCGAGGGATTCCTGAGCTGGGTACGTTTTGTCCCTTTTTTCCTCTGACCTTGGGGCGGGCCCTCTCCTCTTTCCCTTTCCTCTCAGCCTTTCATGGCTCTCTTTCCTTCCAAGTCCTTCAATCCTCATTCTTCGAGGGTAGAGGGCATTTCTTTTCTTCCTGTCCTTTATTTGCCTTATCCATTATTTGTTTACCATTTCTTCTTCTAGTTTGTAAGTTTGTAGTTAGTATTAGTGATAGTTTTCATTCTCATCTCATCTTTCACTATCACCCAAACCATTAGGGGCCGATAACCTAGATGTTAGGCCCCTTAAAAATCCACTAATAATCATCATCATCATCATCATCAAACTTGTTCCGAAGCTAAAATATAAATTTCCACCGAATGGATATTGTTGGAAGAAATGAAAACGTAAAAAACTTATAGTGGGCGATGTATTAAAGATACAGATGCTGTCCCGGACTCTTTTGTAGAGCTTTTCATGCTGAAAAATCCTTACACTCATAGTACTGTGTATAGATATTTTAAACGGTTTACGCAGCATAAGCTTAAAAGGCGCACGGATGGCAGATTTTTCTTCGACTCGGTTCACTGAAATCGTTACTGCTCGGCTTCCTTTGGTCATAACTGAAACAGAAACCTACAGAAACCTCCCTCGAGAAATCCTTTACAGAATGATGCAAACCACATCAAAATCCAGCCAGTGGTTCTCGAGATTAACCGTTATATCTAAGAATCGTGGCTACGGTGGCTATACCCAAGATCGCGGGTTCAAACCAGGCCGAAGTCGTCGGATTTTTAAGAGCGTTGTAATCGTTCAGTACATACAGTATGCCTTCCTTCGGAGGGAAAGTAAAGCTGGCGGGCCCATGTCATAGTTCTATGGCATGTCAAAGAACCTACCACTACAATTAATTGGTAGTATGTAGTTAAATTTGTAGGTTATTTGGTTAGAAACGCTCTATCAAGTTCCAACGTTCGCCGCTGGGTGTCAGTGACAGTGGCGTCTGGTAGCCAAAAGTTGGAACTACTTGAAATTGAACTTGTTGGGGAGCCTACGGACGTACAATTAAAATACCCTGCTATGGCCATTGGCTGCAATTCAAATATAATTATCTAGGAAACTTCTGGGCCATGTACAGAGCCTACCAATAATTACCACTAGCTTATTTTCAACAAAGGCTCCCTGATCTTATTGTTGGTTGGTTCCTCAGTTTAGGGGCTGCGACAACGTGGTCATGTAGCCCCGTGTACTTTGGGTGTGTGTAGAATGTGTCTGATAACCGGTGTTAATTGTGATGGCTGTATTAGTGTGTGTATCTGTTTTTTAATTGAAGGAAGGACTGCAACTGTGAATTTATCAAATAGTTCCTACTTTTGCCGCCAAACGCCACCGTCAACGACTACTAGGCCTAGTTCAGAACTTAGCTACTAGACGCCACAGCAGTCGGCTCTTGGCAACGAACGTAGGAACCTAAGAGCGTTGTTTACATTCTTAACCTATACAATTTAGCTTCACACAGGTAGAATTAGTGGAAGGTTCTTTAACATGCCATAAATCTATGACATGGGATCTCCAGCTTTACTTCCCCTCCGAAGGAAGCCATACTGAGGGATTTTTAACGCTCTTAAAAATCCGACGGCTTCGGCCGGGTTTGAACCCGCTATCTTGGGCATAGAAGCTCAGCATGCTACCGACTACGCCACCGAAGCCGCTCCTGATCTTATGAATTAGTTACAATTTTTTTAAAAAATACTGTAAAAATAATTTGTTCATTTTCGATATTCCGCCAGTAATTCTTAATATTACTACGCTAATAAATAAAAATTAAGAAACAACTATTAATTTTTGAACATCTATTCAATTGCTTAATTGTTGTACATGTTTTTAGGCTATGTTAGATACAAGTGCAATAATTGACGGTTGTAAACAACATCGCTGTGATCTATTTTTATCAATGGCTTGTCACAGCGACGATGTTTGAGGCATTGGAAAAGTTTATGATATTGTTTATAAAAACCACAGATTATACGAATTGTAACATAGAATATTTATTAATTTGAAAAAAATATATAAAAGTGAGACTTTTAATGTGATGTTTAGTTGTAGCTTGAAAATGATCTGCCGATCGAAACGTCGCTAACAATAAAGTCTTGATAAACAAGGTGAGAACAAGTTTGTCGGTTATTTTGCGAAATTAGATTCACAACAATATTTCTATATCTTTTCTTTGACCGGTGAAATCTACGTCCGCCTTCCGGCGTATCGAGAGGAATGTTTAATACAATTGGAGTATCGCAGTAAAACCCCATTCGTAACCATCCGCTTAAGAGGAATCTAACCTCCATAGCCCTACAGAGTACGTTCCCCTTAACAGCCGTTCATGGCCACATAATGGATATCGGGAATGAGCCATCTAGTCATGGTTCAGTTGTTCAATAAAGAAGGAGGAAGCGAGATTACTGCATGACATAATATACAATGTGGAATATTACAGAATACCCTGAGCGCAATGAATGTACTGTACCGTGAAAACATTACTTTTAACCCTGAACACGAAAGTTCGACCTTCCTATTATTAAAGCCCTACGCGGATGAGGATATCCGTGGATAAACCCGCGGATATCCACAACTTTTTTCGCCATGTGGATATAGATTGCATGGCTGTGCGGATAAGCTGCGAATAATGTTTCCAGTAAATGTGCGGATAGCTTTTAGTATACAAATCGAACTTGTTGAATTTTATTACTAGGACCCGGATGTTTATGACATATCATATTTTTTCTGCTATATTTCTTTCATGACAAATGTAAGATGATGATTTAAGCTAATCTCATTCAAATTATGTCATGAAGTATAATTAACACTCCGAACTGAAAAGGGTTGCAATTCTGGCTGTATAACATTATTTTTAAACATAGGACTTGACATACAAAGACTAAAGGAACGACTTCTCCTCAAATGTGTTGCTTTAATGTGTTATGCTTTATCTAATTTAAAATATTATAGTAATGCCAGTAAATTCAGATAACAAACGTGCGGATGTGGTGCGGATGCAGATAACAGCAGTCATGCGGATGCGGGGCATATGCGGATAACAGTCATGCGGATGTAGATAACAGTCGTGAGGATGCGGGGCATATGCGTATAACAGTCTTGCGGATGTGGGGCGGATGTGGATAACAGTCGTGCGGATGTGGGGCGGATGCGGATAACAGTCGTACGGATGTGGGGCGGATGCGGATAACAAACGTGCGGATGTGGGGCGGATGCGTATAACAGTCTTGCGGATGTGGGGCGGATGTGGATAACAGTCGTGCGGATGTGGGGCGGATGCGGATAACAGTCGTACGGATGTGGGGCGGATGCGGATAACAAACGTGCGGATGTGGGGCGGATGCGGATAACAGTCTTGTGGATGTGGGGCGGATGCGGATAACAGTCGTGCAGATGCGGGGCATATGTGGATAACGTTTTGTTTATACGCGCAGGGCTCTAGCTATTATTGAACCCATATGATATTGGTTCAAGGGTCGAATCCATATTTTATTGGCAAAAGAAGAGAGGAAAAAATACAGTCTTTAGAATGACTTGGGAAGATTTTAGAAGTGGGCTGTTATAATGTGGCGCAAGAATAGGTGACCACTAGTCATGCAGACATGATATCATGCTTGACGCATCGATAAGGAGCTGGCTCATGATTATTAATAGAACAATAAAAACTTTCCACGCGAGTAAGAGAGAAGAGGTTTCGGATATAGACCTTACTCAGCTATAAAATGACAACCTCGCAATTGCGCAAGAAGAGAAATAATTAGAATTAAGTCATTCGCGAGCATTTAATTAATGAAAGAAACATATCATTGTGGATCATTCTGGAATAGAGATTTTTGTGTGGGGAAAAGTTTATAATATTTGCACAGGAAAGAAGTGCCGACGCAGCATGACGTAATTAAAAATTCCCCGAGACCAGAGTTGGTAGGGATAGAAAAATAAACCGCAACACCCACGTATCTGAAGAGCAAAATCATTTAATATCTTGGAAATGTGCGATCGATTTTCATGATCAAAGAGACCAGTTGACGTTTAGAACAAGAACGTTCCAGAGATATATTTTTCAAAATTATACGACGATTACTTCAAAAGTTAGTGCTGGAGAAGATGCGGATTTTATCTTTTTCCGCTGATTTGTATAAAAACCCTGGACGAGCCAGGAAGATCAGTCTACCAAGGGCGCGGGAGCGCATGGTACTGTTTCGACAACAATTCAGTCTTGAACGACCGCTGAGGCGGGTCGTACTGTTTCACCAATAATCCAGTTCCGTGAGCGCCGAGACGCTGCACGATGAAGCAATTATCGTTAAAGTTCACCAGTATAGTCAAAGTCAGGCTGTGGACTCGAAGAAATAATAAGCGATAGGTACTCGAATAATAGTTCAGTGAAAGAAACAACGCATCATAAAGTTTCGAAGCACCCAAGGAAGTGAAATAGACAGTTCTATCAACATTAAGGAACCCGATCAGGGTCGAACAAAATAAGTAACGCCTAGTGTTCCGGAAAGGTAGGGACTAGAGCGCAGGACGATAAGAATTAGGAATTGTAGTTCCAGGCTTTGTCTAAGTAGACAAATGAACAGAAAACATTGGGGAGGACTCCAATAAACTACGAATCAAAGTAAAAGCAATTAATGCAAGGAAATTACTAGGTCACCGATAAACTATTCGAGCAGCCGTCATAGTAATATATTAGGGACAGACTTTTATCTAGACGAACTAGCTAACGTCTAGCAAGAAACGACATCGTGCAAGTAAAGTATAGAAGCCGATAGTCAAACCCCGGATTTGAAGATCAGCCGTTCCAGTGAGGTGTAGTTCGATCGAGACTTTCCATCATCTCGTCAGATTAGGGAGCCGACGTTCTAAAAGTGTCACCCTTGGAAACGGGGAAGAAAAGAAATCACGTCTGTAAGGCGAAAAATTAACGCCCAAGTGATTAAAAAAAGCTATGTAATGTAAATATAGTGAAAATTTTGGAGTGTAATATTTTTAGTGAATATATTGTGTTAAGGGAAACGAATACAAAATGGTATTCATTATATTACAAGTGATTAAGGTAAATATTTTATGTGTTGTTAGTGAAGTGTCATTGAGTGTAAGTGTATCCATGGAAATGGCTTAAAAAAGCAGTGAGTGGGTAAAAATGTTCCATCGTTGGAGGATTCGGTCGCTGACCGGACAGTCATGTGAGTAACTATTTCATTATGATATGTGTTTGGGAGGATTTGCGTATAATCCACATAAATAATGAAAGAATAGGGATGTTGAATAACAGGTAAAGGAATAATAGCGCGATCTGAACGATAAATTTGAGATAAAAATAATAAATATGTGAAATGTAAATGAATCCCATGGGGAATGTATTCAGTAAAATATCAGTGTAAATGATAAATGATATAAATATAAGAATGCAAGCGTAATGATGATAATAATAATAATAATTACCTAATGAATAGTATGATGAATTTTATATTGAAAGTAGTAGCTTCCGAGCTCCTTTAGAGGAATAAATACATGTTATGAATACATGTTCTTTATAGTAAAATGATTATTGTCAAGGGAGAAGAGTAATATATATCTGAGATGTAGATCAAACGTTGATTTTGAATTTATTAGTTCTTTGAAGGCAACTTGGCTAATTAAAGTATAAGCGCCATGTAGCGCATTGAAGTAATTTATCACGCTAGGAATGCGTTGAAATGCTCGGTAAAACTTATTATGAGGGGCAGTTGGTCGGGGGTAATTGAACTATGGTAAGTCCTCAAAGTTGTGACAAGTAATCACGAGGCATTGTATGTTGTATGGTAAAAAGGGTGCTATTATGTTGTATTATGAGCGCTGGTATAAGGTGAGCCCTGCCCTAAGTCGCTAATGTTATAAGTCCTCCAATTTGGGATATTGCTCCCGAGGCGTTTTAAAGGATCGAACTCAGAGTCGTCCGTGTTGAAGCCCCTAAATATTGGTTGTTTTATTGAATTTTTCTTACCCGTCAATGAGGACACTTCATAATTACTACATACTGAAGCTCAGAGAAAAGGTCTGTTGAGCCTAAATATGTTGTTGTAAGAATCTGTATTTAAAAGCCTTATCGGTCAGAGAATTACATTTGAAAACAGCTGTACTGGAAAGCTGATGGTAGCCAGTCTCTTGTAGCAGCGAGACTGGGGACTCTCTGTCCCCCTGCAATAAATCACGCTAAGTAGCCAAGGCTATGGCCTCAACCTCGACGTAGGTCAGGGAATGGTCTGTTTGAGTTATAGTACACAGAAGTGTTTAGAGATTGTTTTAACGACCCGGTCTTGGAACCGAGGTCCCTTTATATGAATGATTATCACTTGCAGAGTTCAGATCGTTGCTTTCTTATAATAGAATGGTCTTTTAAGACAAATAATGATAAATCCCTAATGTAATGATTATATGATTCAGTGATTCACGAGTTCGATTGAAGACATTAAATTCCGGGAGTGATCTAAATTTTGACGTGTTCAGTAGTCTTCTGTAGCTCGGGAGTACGCAAGTTTTTCCCAATCACAGTAGTGAGTTGTTGACTTGAGAGAGAGGGATGGTAACATATGAACATTGTGAAAGCCCGAAATTAAGTAATGATTAACAATACTTTGGTAATTTTGATATTTATGATTTTTTTTAGCGTATGGCTTTTAGTGCCGGGAGTGTCCGAGGACATGTTCGGCTCGCCAGTTTTGTAGCTGCTTCGAGACGGACACCCAATGGGTGAGCTACAAGTACCGTTGGGGAGCGAAGGAGGGAAGTTGGAATGTAAGGACGAGGAGTTGGAAGGTAGCGGCTGTGGCCTATAGTTAGGGACCAACCCCGGCATTTGCCGGGAAGGAAGATGGGAAACCACAGTAGACCATCTTCAAGGTTGCCGGCGGGAGGATTCGAACCTCCTCGCCTCCCGGATGTGAGCGACTGCCATCAGGCATGTCGTAACCACCACGGCTAACTCACCCGGTATATTTATGATTAAAAGATATACTCATATAAATAAGAATGGATGTGTATTAAATTGATAGCACATTGTAAGTAAACATTACCGAGCCGTTTGGAGCTTTTATTTTAAAGATTTTGAAGTGACACTGTATGGAAGTGAAACTTAGTAGAAGTTTGTTGGTTTATGGAAAACCAATTATTATGATTTTATAAGTGTTTAATATGAATTCCTTGTTCAACTTTGAACAAGTATGAAGTGAAGGGTCAGTATTTGATTTGTTTAATTTTTGTAGCGCCATATATTTGGATAATTAAATGTTTTAAATAGTAGGAGTTGATTTTTGTTTATTTTTGGAAGTGTATCCTCTATTTAATCCAAAGTGTGTAGATCACAGAGTGGGAGAACAAACCATGAACCCCGATACTCCCGATTGAGCATTGCTGGCAAACTGTGATTTGCATATTTCATTGCTAAATGGGCACATTATGTGTGTTTGAATTTATTCTTTCTCAAGGGATAACCTAGCGGCTAGCATGTTTGACTGTCACCTCAGAGGTCCGGGTTCTATTCCAGGCTCTGCCAAGAAATTTAATTCTGGTGTGAGGACTGGAAGGTCGTGAGGCAAAACTGAGGAGTGACTTTCAGTGGTTTCTCCATTGAACTCCAGGCAAATTGCGGAATGGTTCCTAACTTGGCGGCTAGCATGCTTGGCTGTCACCCTGGAGATCCGGTTTCGCTTCCCGGGATGGTTTATAAATTAAGACCATGGCCGCCTCGTTCCCAATTATCTTCTGAATTAGAAATACACACACTAATACAGCCATTGAAGTACCAAATACCACACACACGCAAGTACACGGGGCTACATGACCACGATGTCGCAAAGCCCTTACATTAACGAACAACAAACAACATAGAACAGGGCACACTCGACGTCCTGAGGCAGAACTGAGGAGGAGGAGGTGAATTCGATTCTAATTTCAACCAACCCAGAAGGTTTTCCACTCCACATCTACTCCAGGCGAAAGCTGGGATGGTACCTAACTCAAGGTCTTACTCAAAAGTCCCAGTTCCTCGGCGAAAGCCGGGATGGTACCTAACTTAGGGCCTTACTCAAAAGTCCCAGATCCTCCCCTATCTTCCAGATGGCTTCGCTTCGACTCACATGTTGTTCCAATCGTCCAACACAGGATATCCTCAGACTATGGCACGTGCAGTTAAACGGCGTATTTCCATTGGTTAACAGTCACACCAGTTTGGTATCTTCTACCGTATGTGCGTCACTAACTCACCGCTGATATGGTGGTGTCTGACACCTTCTGGGTTGATACCTCAAATTGGATGAAGCAACTCATTATCGTTGTTCTATTTATAGGGACTTGGAATATCGCAGTTATCAGTCCCATGTGAATTCTCTTTGATAACCTTATCCAGTAGATGGAGTTCGTGCAATTCTTCTTTTTTCTTTCAAAATAGCATTTCTCAATCTGATAGGTAATAGAAACACGGAATGAACAGCTTATATTTTCATTTCAGGAGAAATGGAAAAGTGCAATCTCCATGGCTTCAGGAAGTACATAAGGACTTAAAAAGGGCAAACATTGGACCGGCCGAAGTCTGGGACAGGACAGGATTCAGAACTAAAATTGCTGGTGTGAAGGATCCCCCCAAAGAAGGACCCACGTTTTCAGCCGAAGAACGATTGAGAAGGAGCCAGAGGCTGAAAGATCTTTGGCAGGAAGCGAAATGACAAGGAAGAAACACCTTGAAGATGAAAACCTGAACGGTTGTTGTGTATTTGTAGTCCATAGATGGCTGTATCAAATAACAATAATAACAATAATAATAATTATATGTATTCAGTACGTAGGAGAGATACACACAATTTATTGTCTACTCCACACGTATAAAAGCACTATCATGTGTAATGTTTACTTATAAGTTTGCTTATAATGTTGTTTAATGTATGATGTTTACTTATAAGTTTACTTATAATGTTGTTTAATGTATAATGTTAACTTATAATTTACTTATAATGTTGTTTAACGTATAATGTTTACTTATAAGTTTATAATGTGTAATGATTACTTATACGTTTACTTATAATGCTGTTTAATGTATAATGTTTACTTGTAAGTTTGCTTATAATGTTGTATAATGTTTACTTATAATGTTGTTTAATGTATAATGTTTACTTATAAGTTTACTTATAATGTTGTTTAATGTGTAATGATTACTTATAAGTTTACTTATAATGTTGTTTAATGTGTAATGTTTACGTATAAGTTTACTTATAATGTTGTTTAATGTATAATGTTTACTTATAAGTTTGCTTATAATGTTGTTTAACGTGTAATGTTTACTCTTAAGTTTACTTATAATGTTGTTTAATGTATAATGTTTACTTATAAGTTTACTTATAATGTTGTTTAATGTATAATGTTTACTTATAATTTACTTATAATGTTGATTAACGTATAATGTTTACTTATAAGTTTACTTATAATGTTGTTTAATGTGTAATGATTACTTATAAGTTTACTTATAATGTTGTTTAATGTGTAATGTTTACGTATAAGTTTACTTATAATGTTGTTTAATGTATAATGTTTACTTATAAGTTTGCTTATAATGTTGTTTAACGTGTAATGTTTACTCTTAAGTTTACTTATAATGTTGTTTAATGTATAATGTTTACTTATAAGTTTACTTATAATGTTGTTTAATGTATAATGTTTACTTATAATGTTGTTTAACGTGTAATGTTTACTTTTAAGTTTACTTATAATGTTGTTTAATGTATAACGTTTACTTATAAGTTTGCTTATTATGTTGTTTAATGTATGAAATGAAAATCCACAGCCTGCTTCCAGTCTCCGACCGGGTCAGGAATGGAATGAATGAAGCCCCCATCAAGCGGCGAGGATATGAACTGTGCCGGCTGCCGAGGCCTGACGCACTCCTCTGGGGCAATGATTAAATGAATGACAGATGAAATGAAATGATAGTGGAGAGTGTTGCTGGAATTAAATTTTGACAGGGAAAACCGGAGTACCCGGAGAAAAACCTGTCTGCCTCCGTTTTGTCCAGCAAAGATCTCACATGGAGTGACCGGGATTTGAACCACGGACCCAGCGGTGAGAGGCCGGCGTGCTGCCGCCTAAGCCACGGAGGCTCCTTGTTTAATGTATAATGTTTTTTATTTACTTTTATTATTGAATTTGGCTAACTATGGACCGCAAGGAACTCAAGACTTATTGGCTTTCTTTCTCTTCTCTTTCCAGAACTTCTTCATCCCGTCACTTTATTGTTTTCTCTCCTCCTCGGAAATGATCCGTTTGGGCCTCCTGCTTGGTGGTTTCTCCTGAAATTATTTTACTCAGTCAACTTGACTGCGGAACTCTCTTCTATCGTAAGCCATCGGTGGAGTAATTCCAACTTCCGCTACTTCCAACTACCCATTTAGATGTGACCTTTAACCCCATGATGTAGCTGAAGATCCTTTTGGTCAGCCTGCCGTCATCCATTCGTAGTAAATGTCCGTAGAACTTTAGCCTCCGCTCCTTCATTACGTCTGTGACCTTTTCAATACACTTGTAAAGTTCTTCATTTTTCCTCTTCTTCCATGACCCATCAGTAGTCTTCCGTGGTCCAAGTATTTTTCTCAGAAACTTCCTTTCTTTCTTTCTTTCTTTCTTTCTTTCTTTCTTTTCTAGTACTCGAAGTTCTCCCTTTTTACTTAAAATAAGACATTCTGAAGCGTACAATCCTTCAGGTTGTATTCCGATTTGTCGTGTCTGATTTTGGCCTTGTATGATAAAGATCATTTGTTGTATTTATTCTGGGTTAGTTTGTAGGCCAGGTTCAGTTTTCTGGTTCTTCTTTGATTGCTTCCTTATCCAGTCCGTTGGGTTGGATCCATTCCCCCAGGTATTTGAACTTCTCTGTCCTCTTAATCTTCCCATGATTTACATCCATATATTTCTCATTTTGGTGTCTGCACTCCATATATTCGGTTTTTTTTTCATAGGAGATTTTAAGACCTGTCCTTCGAGCTATTTCATGAAGACTGTCAGGCATCTTTCGAGCACCTTCTCGGTTGTTGGCTATGAGAGCAAGGTCACCAGCGAAAGCTAAACACTTGACTTCAAGATTCTGTTTTCCCCTCCCCAGGTGTATTCCTACAATTCCTCTCATATTCCAATCATCTTCCCAAGTTTCCATTATTTTTTCCAAGACGATGTTGAAGAGAATTGGAGATAATCCATCTCCCTGTCTGACCCCAGTACTAATTTCAAATGTATCAGAAATTTCTCCGTAGAACTTTACTTTCGAGATGGTATCCGTCAGTGTTTGTTTAATGATTCCTCTGTTTTTTTGTCAATTAAAAACTCTTTTAAGGTATTAAATAAAGTTTGTATGTCAATCGAGTCGTATGCCTTTCAAAAAGTTACACGTTTACTTTTAATGTTGTTTAATGTATAATGTTTACTTATAAGTTTACTTTTAATGGTGTTTAATGTGTAATGTTTACTTATAAGTTTGCTTATAATGTTGTATAATGTATAATATTTACTTATAAGTTTGCCTATAATGAAGTTTACTTATAAGTTGGCTTATAATGTTGTTTAATGTATAATGTTTACTTATAAGTTTACTTATAATGCTGTTTAATGTATAATGTTTACTTATAATGTTGTTTAATGTATAATGTTTACTTATAAGTTTGCTTAAAATGTGGTTTAATGTGTAATGTTCACTTATAATTTTACTTATAATGTTGTTTAATGTATAATGTTTACTTATAAGTTTACTTATAATGTTGTTTAATGTATAATGTTTACTTATAAGTTTGCTTATAATGTTGTTTAATGTACAATGTTTACTTATAAGTTTGCTTAAAATGTGGTTTAATGTGTAATGTTCACTTATAATTTTGCTTATAATGTTGTTTAATGTATAATGTTGAACCACTTTTCAGAATTTATTGTAATTATTATTATTATCATCATGATTATTATTATTATTGTCATGTGTTGTGACATCTCTATATTACGCCTCGAGAGTTTAAAAGTGCGCAGTTTGTGTGTATGTATCTCTCTGTCTAACGTTGTGCAACCCCTGGCTACATACTGCCTTGTTCTCTCGTATTGGCTAGTGTTGTTGCTACCTTGCATTTTGTTGTGCAATTCGTTCTGCCATTGGCTCTGACAATATTTGACGCGAGTTTGGGGGCACTCCCAAACTACGCATTTGATATTTCTGAGAGGCTTCTCCCCTCTCTGGGGGACAGAAGCTTGGGCAGTCTTAGACGCGCCGAGATGTAAGGCGAACGTGTGCATTCGGGCAGAGGCCCACCCTCATGGCGCAGCGGAATGTGAGTACGGCTCAATGTATTTCTATCTAACGCAATGTAATTGTTTTTGTTAAACGTTCCTTCTTTTGCTTAATTCTCTTTCCTTTTCAAGATGTTATTGTTAGTATTTTAATCCTTGAACCAGATCTCCGGGACCTTGCGTAATGTCATACGGCGGAGTTCTTTTTGTTGCTTTTGTTATGTGCCCACCTCACAGTTTTATTATTTTGGTTAATACCTGTAAGATTCGAAAGTATTGCGTTTCTGCGTCTTGGCTTAAATATATTTTCCTGTCGGGCCTTAGTGCTCGTCTTTTGCGTCGGTGTCTCTTTGTACCACAAATGTTTCATTTGATTGGTAGCAATTGGACCTTTGTTTGTGGACAGTATGTGTGAGGTAACGGGACTGATGTCCAACGTCCCACTAATACGTGTCCCTTTTGTTTATAGAATATATGTGACGGTGGTTAACTGGGATTTTCTCCAGCTCCGATGTCATATTATTCTTTTTTTTATATGTCGCGTTGGTGCGGCATTATGTTGGAATATAAGCCTATTTTATTATAGCGTGCTTTCGATTTTTACCGGTCTCTTTCGTCCCAAGTCAATTGTAATGTAATGTATCACCGTATATCTCATTTTCCTTTTGTTTTGTTTTTCTCTTTCGATTTTCGCCGTATTACATAACTTAATTATAATTCCCCTTGTCTTCTCCTTCCTCCTATCTCCGTGAGATCTCTCTCCCCTTTGTTTTACTCCCCTCACTCCTCCCCCTTCCCTCCGGTATGCTTACATAACATCATGAAAAGCTTCGCGTCTTAGCAGTTCGAAGTTTGACTTTTTGCAAGTTTGTCGTCTCTCTCTAACTTTTGTAAGTTTCGTTTTATTTTCTTTCAAGTTTGTATCTTTTCGTTAGATTCATGTTGTTGAGCGGTACTCAGGTTCTGTCGTGCTTTTCAGTTTTTTTTAAGTTTTTGAATTCTTTATTCTTGGTATTGGGTTTCTTTTGTATTACTGATCTTGTCATAGCTTGCCTTTTTCTTTGTTTTAAATAATATGTTTATTTCGTGTACACGCTCTTTCTTTTGTCCTTAATACATTTTTATATTTTAAGTAATATAGCTCCCTTGTCTTTTCATTTCTTACATTTAAGTTCCCCTTCCTTATCCTTATCCTTATCTCGATTTCGTCAATCTTGTCTTTGTGACGTAACAAAGGCACGATTAACACGGCTCTGGGATTTATTTAATTAATTTTATGGGAATCTCGTTTCTGCACTTTTGATTATTGCATTAAGCAATTATTCGTTTGCATTTGGTTTTTTGGAAATCATCTTTTGCTCGCTCCGAAAACCTTGGGCCCAGCACCGGGTCGAGCAAGACGTCTTTTCCCCCATCCATTTGCGACCTTGTTGATTTTATCTTCCTCTGCTACTCTGACGCGCATTATTATTATTATTACTAGACCTGTAGTGGCGCAATGTTTACTTATTATTATTATTATTATTATTATTATTATTATTATTATTATTATTATTAAAAGAAAAGCCCACAATGTGCAAATACATATTTGTACATAACTGATCAATTATGCTAATGCCAGTCTTATTATTGAGGTTGTCCTCATTTTGCAGTTTTGTGCGTGGTACCTTTCACAATGATCGTTGCACAGGTCACACACACAGTCTTCATTCGGTTGGTGGAAATTCTTGGTTTTGCAAAATCTATAATGAAATCCATGGGTGGCGTAACGTGTTATTACGTGTCGAAGCTCGTAATTAGCTTGTTTCCACTCTTCTGTCATTATGGCATCTGTGGAGTAAAAGTCGGACCAAATGGCATTTCGTTTCTCATTTAAGGTTCGGCGTGCATTCTCATAGGCTTTGGTGTTTGGTAGGTAAAACTGTATTTTGATGTCGTCGATGAAGTAGTCCTCCTTAATTAATACATATGTCAACCTTGAAGGGGCAGACTTTCCTATGCCTAAAATCCTCTTAAGATATCGGGCCTTGACTTTTTCTATTATCATCAGGTCGCTGAGTGTGAGTTTTTCCCAGGTAATGCTAATCCCATAGGTTGCTATTGGTGATATGGCTGTTCTGAACAGTAGCATTGCTGTACCCAATGATATTTGTTGAGGTTGTTCGATGTGGTAGATGGCTTTTATTGCTGCGGCCGCTCTTTCTTTAACGTGGATATTGTAGGATGTTAGAGTAGTTTGGAGGGTGACTCCGAGGTACTTGAATTTCGGCACTACTTCTAGTGGTGTGTTGTGAAGAGTAATTGTGTTTTTAAGTGAATGCCTTCCTCCTTTCCTGAAGGTCATCTGTTTGGTTTTGCTGTGGTTAATTTGTAGGCCATTTCTGTCTGTCCATGATGTGAGCCTGTTGAGGACCTCTTGCTCTTCTATGTTTTCTGAACATATTGCCATGTCGCGTCGTCCGCATAAAGTAAAAGTGATGCTGATGTATCCATGATTACTTCTGTGATATCTGCTGTCATGATGTTGAATAATATTGGGCTGATTGGATCTCCTTGTAGGATTCCGTTTGTTTGGGTTATGTTTTTGGATAGGGCTATGCTATCTGATATTTGGACATAGTTATATCTGATGATATTCGAGATTATGATTACTAACGGATGTGTAGCCCCTAGTAGGTGATTGAGTTTCCGGACGAGAGTCGCTCTGTCAATGAAGTCAAAAGCCTTACGGTAGTCTACGAAGACCACAAAGTATTTCTTTCCTGGGTGCCTCATTGTATCCTGGGCTTGTTCAATTAGATATTTCACGGCATGTAATGTGCTTCTTCCCTTTCGGAAGCCGAAGTGACTCTCCGGTATCTGGAAATCTATTTATTCTGTAAGCCTGTTTGTTAAGATTTGCATGAATACATTGTGAGGTTTGAAGCCATTTTTCAGTGTTGCCTAAGTAAACAAAAGTTTGGTGCTTTTCAGTCGGTCAACACGAATGTACCCAAGTAGAGCTGGGTTATGCCCTGATCCTGAAATAAATTACATAAGATTAATAAATACACTAGGATGACCAGTTTCGATCGTCAAGCGATCATCATCAGATCCATTACACTTAGGCTATAACATCTATGTTTGAGAATACACGTGAAAAATATATACAATATGTACAATTATTTAGTTGCAGTGTGGTAATGCATCAGTCGGTGTATGTTAAATGTGGTATATCTAATGTTAGGTAACTTCTAAAATAGTGATGAAAATCCGGAATTTGTCTGTTAGGGGTGATTATATGGTTTTACAAAATCAACTATGGTTATACTGAAATAATGCAAGCTTATACTTATCGAGTTGTCTCTTTAACTGGAACTTGAAGCAGTTGCGTGTTGCCATAGATACCAGTTGTAGTCGACTAACCCCGAGTGTTCGCTGGGTGGAACTGGTTTTCCCCTTCCTCCCCCTTTAGTTGCTATGTTCTTCCAGAGGTCAGTGCCATGTATATTTGTGTGACTTTGCCAAATCTAGATAAAAGTGTATGCTATTGAATGCAGGAGTCTGCAACTACTAAAGACCGTGGAACTATCTTCGCCACGCATGGGCCAGAAAGCCATTTCTCACTAAGCTGTACACGGTCTATTGAAGACGTCCCGGCACCTTTAATACTGCCGCGCATATCGGCCTAGGTTTATTGCAGAAAAATGTACATAGTACACCTGATCCAAATAACATTTACCTATAAACACCGCTATTTTCCCCCCTTTTTTATCTAGCTTGGCTGTATCGCTAAGTTGTGTCTTGTTTTCGACAGGGTGTGTTTTTTAGTAGAGCGAAAAGGGGTGAACTCTCCATAAAAGTGTGTTCATTTAGATTGTTGGGATTGTTTTGTTTGGCTAGGTGAATCTCGATTGCTTCTTTTATGTCCAGAGCTCTGCCTTTCGATTCGTGATGAATTATTTTTAGATCAGTCTCGATTTTAGTGAAGCTGTGCCCCGTGTCACACATATGTTCGCATACGGCTGAATGTGTTCCGTATCTTATCGCGTTCCTATGTTCATTATAACGTGTATCTACTCGTCTTCCGCTCTGTCCAATGTAATTAGCTTGACAACCAATGTCTTGGCATGTAATAGAATATACCCCGGACTTTGAATACGGGTCTTGTTTATTTAGATTGCTATTTTGCAGGTGCTTCCCGGTCGTATTATTCGTTGTGAATGCTATTTTTATGCCTTGATTTTTGAATAGATTAGTGATTTTATATGTGTTCTCATTCACATAGTTGAAGCGCGCGAAATTTTTCCCATTAATGTCCGGTTTTGGAATCATTTTATCTTTATTTTTATGTTTGGCTACAATTTGGTCTATTTTGCTTGGTGGGAAATTGTTTTCTTTTGCTATTTGTTTAATGGTTCTTATTTCCTTATTATAATTGTCTGTTGACATAGGTATGTTTAAAGCTCTGTGCACCATTGAATTGAACCCCACTAATTTATGCGTACTGGGGTGATTAGACTGATGTCGATTGCATGCGAGGTTTGTGTGGCTTTTCGGAATATGGAGTATGAAAGCTCGTTGTCCTTACGTTCAATAGTTATGTCGAGATAATTTATTTTTCGATCTGTTTCGCTTGATGATGATGATCGCTTGACGATCGAAACTGGTCATCCTATTGTATTTATTAATCTTATGTAATTTATTTCAGGATCAGGGCATACCCCAGCTCTACTTGGGTACATTCGTGCTGACCGACTGAAAAGCACCAAACTTTTGTTTCATGAATACTTTGAAGGATGTATTTTCGAGAGCTATACCTCGGTATGAATCAGGGTCATCAGTTTCTCCTTTCATGAACATCACTTTGATTGTTGACCACCTCCATTGCTCTGGGATTTCCCCAGTGAGTATGCATGTGTTGAATAGTTCTACCCAGTAGTCTAGCATGACAGGCAGGGAGTCTTTTAGGTGTTCATTGCAGATGCTGTCGGGACCGGGGGCTTTTCCATTTTTTGCTGTTGTTATTGTATCAATAATTTCCTGTCTTGTTATGGGGGTGTAATTTACTGTCATTGTTACTGGAGTTAATTCAAACGCTGTTGACTGGTATTGATGATTGAGAATGCTTCTGAAATGGTTTTTCATGTTTCCATGGAGATATTGCTCGTTACTGGTGATTTTGGTTTCCTAAGCATTAGGAATGGGTCATTTTGAGCGTTTGCAGCGCGTCTCTTGGCATCTTCTTCAATATAATCCGTTCTCCTCTTTTTGATTAGGGATTTATATTTCCTTCATTGTTCGGCGTATTGTACCAGGTGATTCGGTTCCGATGTGTCCTTCGCTCGATGTAGTGCTAGCAGGGTCTTTTTCCGTTCATTATAACAGTCTTTATTGAACCATGGTTGTGATATCCTTACTTTCGTTTGAGTTTGACATGATTGAAGGGTTCTTGTACATATTTCCACTGCTTCAGTTAATTCATGCCGTTGAATTAATTGTTTTGCTTTATCTATTTCTTCGCTTATATGCCCTAGTTTCTCTATATCTAGTTTCCTGGATATTTTATTCCTTCGCGGTATGGGTAGGTGGTCTTGGCAGAAGATTTCAAAGGTAGTCGAGATTGGTAGATGTTTCCTAATTGGGGCCATGGTTGAAGTCCATAGTGCTTTTTGACTGAGTTTTTTAATGTCTGTTCCTCTGTAGAAGACTAGATCTATGGTGCTGGTTCCATTCGGGGCAATGTATGTCTTCATATTGGGGATATTAATAAGGACATAGCCTGCTTCTTCCAGTGTCTTCTTAATCAGTTCCGTTTTAATGGTTGGTTTGTCTATTCTTGCGTTTATGTCCCCGGCGAAGATTACTCTATCATCTAATTTTGTTTGCGATAAGACCTCTGTTATTCTTTCGATTTTGTCCTCTATTGACATTTGCGGTTGAGCATACATGCCTATGATTGATAGTAGGGTGGTTTTTACTATAATTGTGTTTTATTTTTTATTATTTCTTTTATTGTTCCTAAATTCGGTTTGAGAAAGATGGAGACCCCTCCTGCTGGTCTTCCTTCGGTCTGGCGGGCGAATGAATGAGTCCCGTAGTATCCTTGAATGTTGAAATGCTCTGTTAAAAATGTTTCAGTCAGTATGATGACGCTATAACTGCTTAGTGGCTCTGTTGGGAAAAGAGGTAGGGCATTCTTTATGCCTTCGATGTTCCATAGGAGCACATGTGTATATTTATTGTAGTTCTTCTCCTTCATCACGGTGTGACCTCCGAAAACGAAATCGTCTTACGACTGTTCTGTTTGGCCAGTATTCCGGTCGTTCTGTATTTTCAAGAAATTGGAAAGGAAAACCTATTTTGAAGGCCTTGCTGTTACCTCGTGTGTGAAGTTCTTCACAATAGACGTTGTCGTTGATTCCATTTCTCTCTAGGTATCTTTTAACCATCTCTTCTGTGGCATTTCCTTTCAAATTGCCTAGGTAAAGCCATGTCATTTTGTCTGCAGCTTGCAGATCGTCCTCTTGTATCCTTGTTCCCCTGATGGATTGTTTATTTCTTTTATTTGTTACATTTGTCCATTCTGATTCTCTTCTATAGTTATGATTATTATCCCTTCCGTCTGGATTGTTATGGACCTCTTCATTTCCTCTGCGTGTAGGCATTGCGTTTCTGTTCAGTGTCTGATTTATTTTCTCTTCTATAATTATATTTATTTTGTTCGTTACGAAGTCCATCATATATCTCACGTTTTCTTTTATATCCGCCAGATCCTTATTTTCATTGTTCACGGTTTTGTTTTGCTGTGTGAGTGGGGTTATCGATTCGGATGAGTGTGAGAACTTTGTATTCCGCCGTCAGATGGGTGTAGTTGCTTGCTACTGCTGCTTTCAGGTTCTGGGTTGTGCCCATCAGAGAGCGCTAGTTGTCCCGAGGTCGAGCTGTCTTCACCCTCTGATTTCATCTCTTTGGTATTCCATAACCTCGCTTCCAGGATCGGTCTTTTCGTTGTTCTTGTCATTCACTACATTAGTTATTACATCAAATCAGTTTCTCAGTTCGCTTACCGCTTTTAGTATGTCTTCCTTCTTCTCATTCTTAAGGTAGCGACTCGTTTCTGCTATATTAACTATCGTTTTGAGAGCATTCTCAATCCGCGTTTTCATCTCGTCCGCCATTGTTGCATGTTTACTTATAAGTTTGCTTAAAATGTGGTTTAATGTGTAATGCTCACTTATAATTTTGCTTATAATGTTGTTTAATGTATAATGTTTACTTATAAGTTTACTTATAATGTTGTTTAATATATACTTAAAAGTTTACTTATAATATTGTTTAATGCATAATGTTTACTTATAATTTTGCTTATAATGTTGTTTAATGCATAATGTTTACTTATAATTTTGCTTATAATGTTGTTTAATGTGTAATGTTTACTTATAAGTTTGCTTATAATGTTGTTTAATGTATAATGTTTACTTATACGTTTACGTATAATGTTGTTTAATATATAATGTTTACTTATAATGTTGTTTAATTTATAATATTTACTTATACGTTTGCTTATAACTACTCAATTTTTCTTGGATAACTATTTTCACAGCAATGTAACCATAAAGCTTTTTATTTTCACGTAAACATATGATCACAACATAAATCATCGCAACCTCAAAATTTCAATGCATCATGTACACATCATTGATATTTTCCACTTCAAGTTGCTTTTCAAGAGATACGAGGTACATCCAGAAAGTAAGTTCCGTTTGGTAATAAAATTAAATTGTGTACAGATACAGAAGAATTATTTATTGCACAACATTCTACACCTCTTAAACTACTTTTCCACATAACTGCCGAACTTTTGCAGGCATTTGTCATAGCGTGGCACAAGTTTTTGGATACCTTCTTCATAGAAGTTTGCCGCCTGTGTCTTCAACCAGTTGGAAACATCTTCTTTCAGCTCGTCGTCATTGTTGAAGTGTTGACCGCCAAGGAAAGACTTGAGATGTGTGAACAAATGAAAGTCGCTAAGAGAGAGGTCAGGGCTGTACGGAGGATGGTCAAACACGTCGCAGCCAAATCCCTGTAGGAGGTTTTTCGTAACATTTGCAGTATGTGGTCGTGCGTTGTCGTGAAGAAAAACAACACCTTTTGACAGCAACCCTCGGCGCTTATTCCGTATTGCGCGGCGCAATTTCCTAAGTGTCTCGCAGTAAGCATCTGCGTTGATTGTTTGACCACGCGGTAAGAAATCAATGAGTAAGATGCCTTTCCAGTCCCAGAACACTGTGCACATCATTTTCCGAGGTGTCAAGATTTGTTTCGGCTTAACCTTTGCTGGGGATGAAGTGTGCCTCCATTCCATTGATTGCCGCTTATTTTCAAGGGTGTCGTAAGAAACCCAAGTTACATCTCCTGTGACTATCTGTGTCAGAATTTCTTCGCCGCCTTCATTGTAACGGGTCAAAAACTGAAGTGCACTACCCATCCGTTTTGTTTTGTGTTGCTCCGTAAGAATCTTTGGTACCCAACGTCGGCAAAGTTTACGAAAGTTCAGTTTTTCCGTAACAATTTCATGAATTAGTTATCGTGAGATTTGGGGAAATTCCATAGCGAGAGCACTAATTGTAAACCTGCGGTTTTCCCGGATCTTGTCATCAATCGCGTGAACCAGTTCTTCCTGAACCAAAGATGGACGCCCACTTCGTTCTTCATCGTGCACTTCACTACGTCCTTCATTGAACAGTCGGACCCATCTTCTCACCATTGAATCACTCATCGCATTTTGTCCATACACTTCGCAAATTTGCCGATAAATTTCAATTGGTTTCACTTTCCTAGCATTCAGAAAACGAATCACAGATCTGATTTCACAAGCGGCGGGATTTTCAATCAACACCGACATTGTACGAGTAAACATGAACAACAACACGTACGTGGCTGACAGCGCTCTCCAAATGGCGCACGTATCTTCTCCTTGATACAGAGTGTCTACCGCGCATATGCGGAACTGCGCTGCAGCGGAACGTACAACTAGTTGAAGACACAGGCGGAACACGTCTATGAAGAAGGTGTACAAAAACTCGTGCCACGCTACGACAAATGCCTGCAACATTTCGGCAGTCATGTGAAAAAGTAGTTTAAGGGTTGTAGAATGTTGTGCAATAAAATAATGTTTCTGTATCTGTACACAATTTAATGTTATTACCAAACGGAACTTACTTTCTGGACGTTCTTCGTATATCTTTCAACATTAATCAAATAATTGTAACAGATCTGGTTTTTTTTAGTCTTTAGTGTACTTTTAACATATTTATAGATAATAAGAATATCGTATGAGCTCGGGTGTCGGGTGCAAGCTTTGCTATTTGACGCCCAGAGGACAGCTTGGATGTCGAATTTTTGTCGTTCCATGGAGCGCTATGAAAGTCAAGTAGGTTGGATATCTAAGCTCCTTGACACTATAGTGCTTTCTAGTAGCGAAAGGAGGAACTTTGTGTTGGTGGAAAATCACGAGATTGTTTTTTCCATTATGAACACGGCCTACTGAATTCAAATGGGTGATTTTTGTCGCCTTAAAAAAAAAAACACTTACCACGGCCAGGAGCGAACCTGCAAGCTGGGGGGGGGGGCTAGTAGTCTGACACGATAACCACTCACCCACCGTTGTAAGCAAATTTTAAGATAGTATTTTTAGAACTAGTCATTAATTTTATCAATGCAGCCAATGACCATCTATTTTATTTTCAGGATGGGTCAGGGAAGGGATACCGATATCGGGTATGGACTTGTTGAAAGGAACAGTCTCGGCATTTGCCTGGGGGTGAAAATGGGAAACCACGAACATCATTTTCAGGACGGCCGAGGTGGGATTTGAACCCACGCTCACCCGATGCTAGCGAGGCACGAGGTAGCCCGTTAGCGCTGTAGACTAACGCGGCCGGTCAGAAATAGTTATGGAATCAGCTTTCTTATAAAATTTTAGTGTAAGACTTGCAGCTTCATTTATATTAACTACCTTTTGTTGAAGAAGGTCACAATGTGCACTGTAGTTTTTTAAAGTCAATTTTACCCTCCATGTTGGTGGTTCCCACGGACTCAGCGAGGGAACTCACCACTACCGCCTCTACGGGCAGTGTCCTAGAGAGGGAACACTTGGTTGGTTTCGATACAACTGGGGAGGTGTGATCGCACTTTGCCCAGGCGGCCTCACCTACAAAGCGAACAGGGGCCTCATGAGGGATGGGGAGGGAAGGGAAAATTGGGATGGATAGGCTAGGAAGAGGGAAGGAGGCAGTCGTGGCCTTACAGTAGATACCATTCCAGCATTTGCCCGAAGACGAAGTGGGAAGCCACGGAAAACCATTTCGAGGATGGCTGAGGTAGGAATCGAACCCCCTCTACTCATTTGGACCACCTGAGGCTGAGTAGACCCCGTTACAGTCCTCATACCACTTTTCAAATTTCGTGGCAGAGCTGGGAATCGAGCCCAGGTGCTCCGGGGTGCAGCTAACCATGATGACCGCTACGTTACGGAGGCGACTGCACTGTTCTTAAGAATACTAATTATTGACTGACGGTATTAATCTCCTAATTTATTAAACTTTGTCAATAAGCATTTTTGGGTTGACATGGTAATTTTCATGTCTTTTCGTATTATTACGAAGGTCGTACTATATTGCTTTACACTTGATCTTTTTCTACCCAAATGAAGTAGCCTACATTACACATCAGTTGTTACGTCCATCTTCCCAACATAATCTCCTTGTAACTTGATGCACTTTTGCCATCGATGTGTCAGTCTCTCCAGACATTCCTGAAACCATTCTTTCGAAGTGCTGCGTACCCAAGCCTTGACAACTGTGTCCAGTTCTGCAAAATCCGCAAAACGGCGACCATGCAATGGAAGCATAGGGGCAGTCCACCGCCAAAGAAATGTCGAACAATGCCATCAGTTGGCAAGTGAATGGCGACAGTGCTCTGGGACACAAAGGGCATCATCCTCATTGACTGGCTGGAATTGGGGCCACGATCAACAGTGCAGCTTATGTGGCAATCCTTTAGCGCTTACGTCGTTCCATTCAAACTAAGCGGCAAGGAAAATGGGCTAAAGGTGAGTTTCTGCAACATGACAATGCCCGCCCCCACACTAGCCGAGAGACCACCGCTGCCATTGATCAAGTGGGATTCAAGGTGCTGCCAGATCCACCATACTCTCCCGACTTGGCACCAAGTGATCATCACCTGTTCGGGAACATGAAAAGGTCTTTGGACAGAGCTGTCAAGGCATGGGTACGCAGTACTCCGGAAGAATGGTTTCAAGAAGGTCTGGAGAGACTGACACATCGATGCCATAAGTGCATAAAGTTACAAGGAGATTATGTTGAGAAGGTGGACGTAACAACTGATGTGTAATGTAGGCTACTTCGTTTGGGTAGAAAAACATAGTACACCCCTCATACTATTATTATTATTATTATTGCTTTTGTATCTACTGTACACGTGGCACAAAAAGGTAAATACGCACCACTTCACTAGAACATTGATTTAGTGTCAGCATGGTCACTAACATCATTAGTGCCATTATGAATAACGGTGAACCATGGAAAGGTTATATTTCGCTTTACCCTTATTGTACTGTAACGTTATCGCAAAACTCGTTACATAAGCAAAGGACTACATAACAAATCGGGTGTATGACGTTCATGATATACCGCAACTCACTCCATTGTACGACAGTAGTCAGCCTTCATCAATATAATACCCCCCCCCCCCCCCCTCCCGCTCCGACTCTTGTTAGAACGTTGGAAGAGGCATTATGGAACCCGTACAAATTCAGTCGACCGGACACGGTGGCTGGGTTGATGGTAAACATTATGAATATTATGGGAAAGGGTTTCAAACATTAACATAGGAATTAAATAACCTTTTCTTTTTTTTATCGCTTTACCCTCCAGGGTTGGCTTTTCCCTCGGACTCAGCGAGGGATCCCACCTTTACCGCCACTGAGGGTAGTGTCCTGGAGCTTAAAACTTCAGGTCGGGGGATACAACTGGGGAGGTGGGACAAGTACCTCGTCTAGACGGCCTCACCTGATAAGCGAACAGAGCCCTTATGAGGGATGGAGAAGATTGGGAGGGATAGGCAAGGAAGAGGGAAGGAGGCGGCCGTGGCCTTACGTTAGTTACTATCCCGGCATTTGCCTGGAGACGAAGTGGGAAACCACTTCGAGGATGGCTGAGGTGGGAATCGAACCCGCTCTACTCATTTGGACCACCCTGTACCAGTCCGCATACCACTTTTCAGATTTCATGGCAGAGCCGGGAATTGAACCTCGAACCTCTGGGGTGGCAGCTAAGCACTCTGACCACTACACCACGGAGGCGACAATTAAATTACTAAATATTATATTTATGAATTCATTATGCCATTGACGTGATAGAAGCCATTTTTTCACAGTTGCCTAATTCTAATAAAGAAAACTTTCCAGTTAGTGTACACACATTTTGTGCCCAAATAAATTAGGCGGGAAAACAACAAATATGGGGTTACTTAAAATGGATCACATGTTTCGAACGTCAAGCTTTTATTCTCAGATCATGTTCACTTAGGCTTAATTAATTACGATGTTCATGAATTACTCTTATGCACAAATATGCATACTGTTAAGTGTTACCCCTTGTGGCAAGGTCGTTAATTCGATTACAGTGGGTAAAAGCACAACACGAATGGCCCTTTTATCATTTTAAATCATCTTGTCGACTTCGTCGTTACGCTGAGGTCTGGCGTTACGTTACGGTGACGCGACGAAATGTACCTAGAATGCACTGAGGTGTGTGACGTCATAGTACAATTTAGCAGGCGAGTACCAAGAAGGCAGTGCGAGAACAGAGTTTCAAGAAGACAGTGCGAGAACAATCAAGTAGGCAGTGAAGAAACAAAATAGAATCTTGAAACTCTGTTCTCGCACTGCCTTCTTGGTACTCGGCTGCTAGCATTTAAAATGATATAAAGTCCAGTCATTCAGACTGACTATCCGTGTCTTTTTAGAAATATTAGTTTTATTGCAGGTCTAGAAAGTTACACTACACAATAAACACTTGGAAACCAATTAGCAGTCTCAGTCAAGTTCCTCCCTTATGGAGTTCACTCACCCCTTTCACTCACTCACAGAAGTTAATCCCTCACTAATGAGGTAGACCCGTGCCCTGGCTAGAAATAACTGCACTCTTCCTCTTGTAAACAAGCCACAGTCTGGCACTCACTTGCTCTTGAATACACACTGTCTTGCCGTCCGCAGGCTAAGAAACAGTCCACTGAGTTTTGCAATTCACCACAATAACCTCCGTCGCACAGTAAAACACACACTCCTAAAAAAACGTCCCTCCTCGCTGGCCAGGTCGCTCTTATATAGCGGGGCTGATGACTCAATATATGTTTCTAGAGTAGACCAGGGTTCACACCTTCTCGAGATTTCCGATACTGGGCGGGCCACGAACCTTCGAGACGGGGGTCTTTTGTCCTCGCTGCTCGTTGCGTAAACTGCTGGGTAACACAAGAGCCCAGGAGTAGCCTGGGGTGAGCTGGAGTTATGTGCGAGGCAGCGAAGCAACCCAGCACTCGTAACAATACAATGTTCAGATTCGATTACGTAAGTTCGTAAAACTCGTGTAACACGTCAATCTTATTTATAGACGATATTGTTCACCACTATGGTTGTTGCGTTCATGTTGATGTATTTTAAATATCTTATTCTGTGTTCTATTGAATTATTATTGTGACCAGATTCAGGAATGATGTTTTCTACACTATTTTGTTAATTATATTCTAAATCAACTGTTCCTATTTAAATTGGTGGCCTATTGGGTGTAGTTATAATGCACAAATTATACACATCATTAGAATGGAATAAGGTTATATAAACTTATTTGTTATACGGAACTTGAGTCCTACTGCGTCCGCTCCTGTTCACTACTCACGCCGGGCTGAACGCATTGTGGTTCATTGGCTACCACCTAGCTATAGTGCAGCGCTCTAACTGTGTTTTTTTTTGTACTGTGTTATAAGCGCTACGCCAAAATGTTGTCCGCACCATCTGTTGTTGCTAATTTAAACCTTGCTTGGTTATATCATTTTTGTACATAAAAGCGTGTTATTTTGTGATAAATATATTATGTAGTCGCCTCCGTAGCGTAGCGGTCAGCATGGTTAGCTGCCGCCCCGGAGGTCCTGTGTTCGATTCCCGGCTCTGCCACGAAATTTGAAAAGTAGTATGAGGACTGGAACGGGGTCTACTCAGCCTCGGGTGGTCCAAATGAGTAGAGGGGGTTCGATTCCCACCTCAGCCATCCTCGAAGTGGTTTTCCGTGATTTCCCACTTCGTCTTCGGGCAAATGCCGGGATGGTACTGCCCCCGTAAATTGAATTATATTGAGACCACGATGGCTGTATTGGCATAAATGAATAAAGTTATGGATGTCATAGTTGTGACGTGTATATTCATGACGTAGGCACGGATGACGCAGGATTCATGCAAGTAGGCTGGTGGAGCTGAGATTCTTGGTGACGTCATGATTTTGTTCGAGAAAGATCTGAGATTTACGACGCAGTCGCAGGAAACAAGGTATTGTGCTAAGGAAGAAGTTACGCTATTGGAGGAAAGGCTCGAACCAATGAACGATAGTTTGGAAGGAAGACGGAGATTGCTGAAACTAAGATATTTAATTACTTTTGGCATGCAGAATTGTGGAAAAATATTTTCAGTTATGGCATTGATTTGGAATTTTGAAGAAATTAATTTTGAGTTTTTGAAATTTGAAAATCCGTCAAGTATAGCCAAAGTTAAAACTTCTAGCAATGACGGAGCAACAGGCTATGGAAGGGATGGATACGCCCCTTAAGAAGTTGATAAAAGGTCGTGCACAGAAGAGAGGAGCTCTCATATCTCATATCTCATACCGCTCATATCTCATAACCGCATATCTGATATCTCATACCTCATATCTCATATCTGATATTCTGATACCGCATATATATTTCAGATGTCATATAGTCATTTTCGAGTGAATAAGTGAAGCAAGTCGTCTTTAGCGTGTGGTTAAAGCCCGGCGCATCGAACGAACACGGAGCAGTTCCATTTTACGCTGTTTGAAACTAGGCGAAGTTGAAACGCACACATTAACGTTTCTACCAGATAAGATATAAAGAGTTAACTTCTGCCTTTATTATAATTCAATTGGGCAGTACAACATTGAGGTGTGTAGAAGATTTGAACAATTTCACGGTTATACTTTGAAAGATATTGGCATTTTAAGGCTGCAGACAAAAGTGATTTTCTCGCCACCTGAGAAGCACTTTTAAAATTCCACATTATACACTACGGCTGACACGTGTATTGCAACCGTGATATTGGAGAACACGTTTGGTAATACAACGATACAGTCTACTATGGAACATTATAATCTGGCAGTGCTTTCAATGATTATAACAGAAGTTGAGATGGAAGGCTAAGGCTTTAATGCAATTGGGACATATATCGATCGAGTGAAATAACAGCATGGAACTTCGTTAATCGTCTTTCTACAAAAGCGAGCATGTAGTGAACATCCAACTAAACTCATGCATCGTGAATCCATCGCTGAATTATATCAGATGACAGTGGAAATATTTTCATACTCCACGATTATGAATATTTCTGCGGAAATAACTGCAATAAACTTCATGGCGAATTGCGACCAGAACTTCAGGGAACTTTCAAGAGAGGCCAGGGTGGACCCGGCTCACAAAGAAGAGTTTTGCCAGAAGGATGCCTTTCGTATACATGGAGCAGTGCAATTTCCGGAGGAGGAAGCAGTTCGATTCTCCGAGGGCGCTGATTCCAGGTTCGAGGTCGGAGCACATCTTTACGCTGGTGAAATGGAACCAACAGCAGTTTTCTTTGAAAACTTTCCTCTAGAACTTCAATCACCAGATAAGGTAGTCGTGAACGTTTCTTGTATTATTTGAGTCATGTAGCGATATCTGAGCAACCATTTTTCCCATATTTTCTGTCCTATATTTTGCCCCATTTTCTTGCTTGATATTTCTGTACTCAGTACACTTCGATGATTTATGCCTTTTTCTACGATTTATTGAGACATTGTTATGTCATTGGCATACTTAAATAATTTTGGATCAGTTGAGACTGATAATTTAGATTCTTTCAGTAATTTGCATATTTTTGTAGTCACGATTTGACTGTAAATTTAACGATTTGCTATGGCAGATTTGAATTCAGACAGCGTGTCATTTTATTAAAGTAATTCTATTCAGTAAATTACTTTGACCAATTTTCTGTCATCCTCAAGAAAGAAGAATAATTAAATGATTTTAGAGCGTTAAAATCTAATACGTTATCGACGATCTTTGAAATACTAGTCGTCTTATGAACATGATTGCATTATAGACAATTTTATGAAATATGAACTTTGATTACGATTTATTGAATACACTATAGTAATGAACATTTGATAGGAGTTTTTCTCAATTATAGATTGGAACAATAATGTTTGCATTCCACAATCTAATTGTATTCTATTCGACTATTTATGCAGTTTAGATGAACTTTGATTGAAGATAGTATTTTTATACTGCGTTACTTTGAAGATATTAATCTCAATTTTGATAGACCAGGGAGGAGTGTCTAATCGTATTTGCTATTAAATTTATTTGTGATTGGCAAATTTTTACTTCATATCGATTCATGAATGAAACCCACGAAGGTTAAATAATAACAGTCATTAATACAATTGATGAATATAAGAATTTTTAAAGAGGAACAATGGATGTATAATCGTTAGTTCAGTAGACGTGTAAAAGTCGCTGATGAATAATGCCCTTGAATAGTGAAGGAGGTTCCCACAGTAAGATGGATGATGTTGTTGAATTTATAAGTGGAGGTTTTTGTATGTAATTTGGAAGATTTTGATGCCATATATATGAAGATATATGATGAATTCTGGGCCAATTGTTGTGCAATTTTGTGCGTTTTGAGCGAAGTATTTTTCCGCTGAATGTATTGTCCTGGTTCTTTGAAAGTTATTCATGTGAAGATACTGTTAAAATTAACAAGAGTGTTAAATAATTTGAGATGAAGATTTTGAATGGAGGTTACCGTCACAAATATTAATAATAATTATTAAACCTTACTAAACCTGAATTTGACATTTAAATATAACTAACCTTCATTGGTCGATTATATCACCACGATTTGAGTAATTATCAACCGGATAAACGTGTGGTTTAATGTATTTCTTGTATAAATAATATAAACAATATACATATTGTAAATAATTATGTAAATATCTTTGATAATAAATTGAAATGAAAGTGATTAATAGAGGCGTGTATAAAATTTTCAATTGTCGTTTGACATTGTTTTAAACAATTTATTATTGTTATAAATTATTAATGCACTTTTGTTATTAACATTAAGAGTTTTGTTATTATACTCTAAACAACGCTAATTAAACAAGTGGATTGAACAATTAAACATGATTTGGGATTGTTGGAGTAATCCATTGGTGTTTGAATGAAGCATTTAAAAGATTTGCGTGATAATATTTCAGTTGAGAAGTGGACATTTAACGTGTTTTGAAAGGGAGCCAGGCTCTGATGTAACTCGCATATGCTAAGGTTCACTTGACGATGCAGGTGTACCGCAGCTGGCCGGACAACTGTATGATAGAGGCCAAGGACGTCTCCATAATAGCCTTGTGGCTATAAATAAAATGTGATGTGTATAAACACGCAAAACAATTGATATATGTCTCGTCCCAAATCCCGTTTCCATTCCAAGTGCATTATTATAATTACGCTATTTTGAGCTTGAGAAAGCTGAAACATTGTATGTAGAGTATACAAGTCCTACTGGAGGACATAGTTATGTAGACAATGCCTTCTGATTGCCACGTGGATTTTGTTGTTTTATTTTTGTTAAATCATTCTTTATGTGAAATAAATTATTGTGCAGTTTAAAGTTTCTCGTCTTCGTTATGGTTCATTTTAAATATCATGGTGGAGGTTATTGTGAGGGCATACTTTTAAGTGATCCAGTTGACAACCCAGTCCCCGAGATAAATTTAAAAGGTAAGTAAAAGGTAAGTATGAACCCCCGTATATTTTGGTGTGTTCCACAATAATTTCTTGATAACTATTGTGCTCTAATCTCTATAGTATCTGTCAGTGCTATTTTCATTGATGTAGCTGTGCCGGTGCGTTTGATTATTGGCAATCCGATTGAGGGGGCGGATATCTGACAGCCTACTATCCGGATATCGGGGACAGTACCTACTGCAAGGCCACGGCCACGGCCACCTCCTTACCTCTTCCTTATCTATCCATCCTAACCTTCCAATCCCTCCCTTCATGAGGCCCCTGTTCGCTTTGCAGGTGAGGCCGCCTGGGCGACGTTCTTATCACCCCCCCCCCCCCAGTTGTATCCATCCCGACCAGATGTTCCAAGCTTCAGGACACTGCCCGTAGAGGCGGTAGTGGGGAGGAGTTCCCTCGCTGAATCCGTGGGAACCACCAACCTAGAGGGTAAATCGACTAAATAAAAATGAAAAAAATAAAAAAAATATGTAATGTTTTTCATGTTAAGGCTTATAAATAGGCCTACTTGTTTTCCCGCCTAATGTAATTGGGTACAAAATTTGTGCTTTCTTTATCATTCATTATGTCACCCATTGTCAAAATTTTACAGGAATGTTGGATCATCGTTGCCTTCGTCGATCAATTAATAAATCTCATATCCGTGTTTTTTTATTTTGTTATTTATTTATCGTATGGCTTTTAGTGCTGGGAGTGTCCGAGGACATGTTCGGCTCGCTTGAGTCTATAGCTGCTTCCAGCGGACACCCTTAGGGTGAGCTACAAGTTCCGTAGTTCCAACTTTCGCTACCAGATATCAATGATACCTAATAGTGAACGTTGGAACTTTCAGCGTACTGACGAAATCTAACCTAACAATTTAGCTTCACAAAAGTTTGGTCTGTGGAAGTATCTTTTACATGCCATAAATCTATGACATGGGACCGCCGGCTTTACTTCCCCTCCGAAGAAAGGCATACTGAAGGATTTTTAACGCTCTTAAAAAATGCGAAGACTTCGGCCGGGTTTGGACCCGTTAACTTGGGCACAGCAGTTCAGCATGTACCCACTACGCCACCGAAGCCGTGGTGACATGGTGTTCATTACCGTAAAGCATTCTCCATCACATGAGTTGCTGGAAGCCTAGGTCGCTATGTGATGCATGAAATGACTCAGTGTTTCCGGAATCTAGCCTGTCAATCTACGTATTCGTATCGTAAAATGGTAGTAATCTTCTTGCCCTAACGTGTTCCTGCTGGAACGAAGGAGGAATCCGATTTAGTTTATTTTGTAACGAGCGATTCCATGATGCTTGTGTTATGTGGTTATAACAGTGGACAAGGCTGAGGTGGGAAGACTGCCAGGTGAAGTCCCGTGATATTGTGTAGACTCGCTCTAAAATTCTCACGCGCAGACGACCGGTCACGAATGGCCGGCAAAGGAGACCTTCTACGCAGAGGACCTGAGGATCCAACTGCTTCTGCCAGCTACAGAACGATATATAAAACATATGGAGAGAAGAAAAGATAAGAGTGAAGAGATAGATTTGGACTTCTACTCTACAAGCGCACTGGTGGAGAGGAACTGGATGAAGGAAAATCAGGAACTGAGACATGTCGTGATGAGATACGCCATCCACGGTTTTCATCACAGAATATGTGCAACTAAATCGTATCACAATCCAAGTGAAAATTGTGTATGTGCGCTATGTAACCAAGAATGCGACAAATACCACCTAACAAAGTTCTCCAAAAGAACTGAGTAAGATGCAATTTCTTTCTTTTTGGCCTTTCTGCTGAAATAAATTCTAAGGGGGCTGATACACCTGGAATGCATGCATTTTGTAAATTACTCTATATCTATGGAACCATAACAGGGATTTGAATTAAACTTTGTACACTTATAGTACAAATGCTGGGCTTTCATTTGATGTATAAAGTGTTAAAATTCAGTATGTACAAGTATAATAAAATGTGCATACTAAGATATTAAAAAAATATTTTTGGAATTTTACAAAAAACATCATTTCTTGAAAACTATCAATGTGATTGGCATAAACATTTTTTCCCCTTAAAGACAACACTAAATTACCCAGGATAGACCTCTATGATCTTAGTGGAAGAATAAGTTACCCTTTTATAGGTATTTCATTTGAATATTGAAAAAAATTAAGAATTTCACATTGTGTTTTAGATGCACTGAGCATATTTCTCAAAGGAATTCAATAATTGAGGTTCATCCTCTATAACTTGGTTCCAACAAGGGGAATTCCAAATTTCATGCATTTTGGACCATTAGTTCTTGAGTTGTGTTTTTTGTGTGAAAAAATTAAACTTTTGGGAAAATGGCTCTAAACATTGTATATACATTTCCACATCCACATAACACTCAGCTGACAGTTCAGTACATGCATGGATTTAAATTGTAATATCTCGGTCAAAATTGGAAATGTCGCTATAAAACTTCAGATTTAGATAAAGAAATGGTTATTCTTTCATTCGAGATCAAAAACAAAAAATTAAAAAAATCATAATTCCAGGTGTATCAGCCCCCTGGCCGGCCTTATACTGTAATAACACTTGTCGTTTCGAAATTCATCGCCAAGAGAAATTAAATAGTTGGCTCAACACAACTGGTGAGATGAACTCGTGTCTTGCACTGGGGTATATCTGCAGAAAATAGGCGTGGCACAGTCATTAAGTTCTGAGACTGACCGCATTATGGCCTTGTGGGGCACTATAGCGCATAGGTGGCGCCGTGGTATGGTACCATGTCACTTAGTCTCTCGTCCCTGCAAGAGACAGTTGAGTGCATGCACTTGCAGCAGATGTACGGTCATTGTTGTGACAGTGATTTGAATGCGCCAGTCCGACCTGACGATGATCCGACGTTTCTCAACCGGATAATAATGGGAGACAAACATGGTGTTTCCTTTACGACCCGCAACCGAAACGACAATCACCACGGCAGAGAAAACCACGACAAGTCAAAAGCAAGGTGATGCTGGAACGGTTTCTGATTCAAATGGAATCGTTCACATGGAATTCCTATCAGACGGTGCAAAACCTATTTCAAGTAGGCTACTGTGGAGTTAGCACAGTCTCCCCTATATCCTAACCTTACACACACTGGGGCCGAACATTCCAGACATTTAACGTAGAATGTTTACCGATGTGTGTTTCCTGCTGCCAATAGTCAAATAACTGATCGTTTTAACAATCGGGTGGTCACTCTATTGTGACGGTTGTGTCCTGATTGCGGTCATTTCAGATTGCGTTCACCTCATTAGCAGTCCAGATTGCGGTCACTTTCATTTTAGGGAAGAACTATAAACATTCCAGCGTCCAGATTGCGGTCACTTTTCTTGGGAGTCCGGTCCTTGGTTCTTGGTTCTTCCCGACTGACTCATACCGTCCGTAAGTTTTGTGGATAACAAGGGGAAACTGATATTTCACTACCTAACCAAATAATACAGTTCAGTGTTCATCTGAACACACCCCATAACACTTCGCTTAAAAAATCAAGTCCCCTCGCAATCTGACGGCACCTCATAAAGCAATGATTATAACATTTTCAGTCTTAAGAATAGAAACGTTTCAGGATCGGAATCAACGACCTTCACTTTTAACAAAATCGTTGTAACGGGAAATTTTATACTTAAAGGGTATACTTTTTAATTTCTGCCCTTCTCTCCCAGTTGAGGCGCGAGATATCTATTTTTATAATAGGTACTGTATAAGGTGAAAAATATTCTTGTCATTACCTCGAAAAATTCGTCTCGTAAAAGTGATTTGTTCTGCGTTTGATTCTAAATCCCCATTGTAATCAATTTTTGTCCCCGCCCCCTCCTACACACAAAATCAAACATTGGAAGTTTTAGGTTTATTAACATCACAGATTTGAAATCTGTGACTTTTGATAGGTCAAAATCAATAAGTTCACTGTCAAAACTACTCAAATTATAAGATGGTATTTTTTTCGGATCTCCGGGTGGGGACTACTCGAGAGGGGGTTAACATCACAGAAGTGACAAAGAGGAAATCTGACATTCTACGGATAGGAGCGTGGAATGTTAGAAGTCTGCTAGGAAATGGAAGGTTAGAAAACTTAGAAAGGGAAATGGATAGGTTGAGGTTGGATTTGGTTGGGATTAGTGAAATGCGCTGGCAGGAAGAACAGGACTTTTGGTCAGGAGACTATAGGGTCATTAGCACTAAATCAAACAATGGCCAAGCAGGGGTTGGCCTCATATTGAGTAGGAAACTTGGACAGCGGGTGGAATATTATGAGCAATATAGTGAACGGATTATTGTAGCAAAAATAAATACTAAACCTACCTGCACCACAGTGGTACAAGTCTATATGCCTACCAGTCAAGCTGATGATGAGGATGTTGAAAAGGTCTACGAAGAAATAGACGAAATTCTGAGGTATATCAAGGGTGATGAAAATGTTATAGTAATGGGAGATTGGAATGCTGTGGTAGGAAAAGGGAGAGAAGGGAAGATAGTAGGAGATTTCGGATTAGGTGAAAGGAATGATCGAGGAAGCAGGCTGGTAGAATTCTGCACTGAGCATGAGTTGGTCATAGCTAACACCTTATTCAATAACCACAATAGAAGAATATTCACATGGATGAGACCAGGAGATACAGGGCGTTACCAAATAGACTTCATTATGGTCAAGCAGAGGTTTCGAAACCAGATTTTGGATTGTAAAACATAACCCGGTGCTGACATAAACTCTGACCACAATCTGGTTGTAATGAAATGCAGATTAAAGTTGAAGAAACTGAAGAAAAGTCAAAAGCCAAAAAGGTGGGCAATAGACAGACTGAAAGAGAAGGATGTAAACGAAAGATTCAAGAAGAGTATAAAGGAAGGATTAATGAAAACCCCTAAACAAACTTCAATTGCAGACGAATGGGCACTTTTGAAGAATGAAATAACAAAATCCGCAGAAGAAAACATTGGTAGGAAAGAGAGAATAGGTAGAAAACCGTGGATCACTCAGGATATACTAGAATTGATGGATGAAAGGCGGAAGCACAAGAATGTAAGAGATGAAAAGGGGAAAGCAGAATACAGACGTCTGAGAAATGAGGTTAACAAGAAGTGCAAGGAAGCGAAAGAAGAATGGTTGAAAGAGAAATGTGCAGGTATAGAAAATTGTCTGAAATTAGGAAAAGTAGACACAGCTTATCGAAGGTTTAAGAATACTTTTGGGGAAAAGAAGACTAAGTGCTGTAATATTAAGGACACAAATGGAAAGCCTCTAACAGATAGGGAAGAAAAGGTTGAGAGATGGAAAGCTTACATAGAGAGTTTGTATAAGGGAAAGGAGACTGAGAATCATGTAATGGAAAGGGAGGAGGAAATTGATGAGGATGCGACAGGAGATTTAATATTGAGATCAGAATTTGATAGAGCTTTGGAAGACTTAAGCAGGAACAAAGCACCAGGCATAGATGATATACCGATTGAGTTGCTACGCTGCATAGGAGATGAAGGTCTGATCAGGTTATTTCACTTGGTGTGTAGGATTTATGAGACAGGTGAGGTACCCCCTGATTTCAAGAAGAATGTAATCATCCCTATACCAAAGAAAGTGGGAGCTGACAGATGTGAAGATTACCGTACAATCAGCTTGATTACTCATGCTTCAAAGATCCTGTCTAGAATAATTTACAAGAGGATTGAGAGCCAGATAGAAACGGAGTTGGGTGAAGACCAGTTTGGTTTCAGGAGAAATGTAGGAACAAGGGAAGCTGTACTAAGTCTTAGGCTGATTTTGGAAGGTAGAATAAGGAAAGATAAGAGAACGTTCATGGCTTTTGTAGACTTAGAAAAAGCTTTTGATAACGTTGATTGGACTAAATTGTTTGACATTTTGAAATCGATTGGAATAAAGTACAGGGATAGGAGGGTGATATACAATCTATACAGAAACCAGACAGCAGTCATTCGAGTTGAAGGACATGAGAGAGAAGCTGGTATTCAGAAAGGTGTAAAGCAAGGCTGCAACTTATCACCCATACTTTTCAATCTTTACATTGAACAAGCAATGAAGGAAATTAGAGAAAAATTTAAAGTGGGAGTGAAGATTCAAGGAGAAATAATTTCAACTCTGAGATTTGCTGATGACATCGTCATCTTGGCCGACAAGCCTGAGGATTTGAATGAGTTTTTGAATGGTATGGACTCTGTCTTACGGAAAGATTTCATGATGAAAATTAATAAATGTAAAACAAAAATACTGGAATGCAGCCGAAATAAATCAGAAACCTCTATGGAGATCAAATTGGCAGGTGAAAAGCTGAAGGAAGTAGGAGACTTCTGTTACTTAGGAAGCAGAATAACCAGTGATGGACGAAGCAAAGAGGATATAAAAAGTAGGTTGGCTCAGGCAAGAAAAGCATTTCTACAAAAAAGGAATCTGCTGACATCGAATATTGATTTAGGTATTAGGAAGTCATTTTTGAAAGCCTTTGTCTGGAGCGTGGCACTCTATGGAAGTGAAACTTGGACTATTGGTGCAGCAGAAAAGAGGAGAATTGAAGCATTTGAAATGTGGTGTTACAGGAGAATGATGAAGATCAGATGGGTAGATAGGGTTACAAACAAAGAGGTATTAAGACGAGTGGGAGAGGAGAGATGTTTCTGGCGACTGCTAATGAAGAGAAGAGATCGGTTGGTAGGACACATACTAAGACACCCAGGAATAGCAAGCTTAGTTATGGAAGGAAGGGTCGAGGACAAGAACTGTAGGGGTAGACCAAGGTTAGAATATGTTAAACAGATTGCCTCGGATGTAGGGTGTGTTAGCTATGTAGAGATGAAACGATTAGCTCAGGACAGGGATGCATGGAGAGCTGCATCAAACCAGTCAAAAGACTGAAGACTCAAACAACAACAACATTTTTGAAGGAAGCTTTCCCAAAGATGTGGTCAAGGTAGGGTGCTCCTGCAAGTGCGTCGGGTCCGGACCAGTCTCCCAAGAAAAGTCATCGCAATCTGGACGCTGGAATGTTTATAGCTCTTCCCTAATGAAAGTGACCGCAATCAGGAAGACACCATTGTGACAGACACACAGAAACAAGCGCACATTGTGCCTGGTATTCGTGCTTTAGGTTTGTAAAGACTATTGACAAATGGTTCATACTTAACAAGAAGTTCTTCGTGCTTCTAAGAAGGCTGAAAGTCACTGAACTATAGGATACTGTACTGTGAGTCTTGCACGTGTTGTCTACAACCAAGTGTAATGGTCGATTTGAGAAGCACCCAAGCGCATTCAACATCGTCACGTACTGTTATCCCCTTCTTGGTAACTTGTGCTCATTTCTGCAGTAATGACTCTTCAGACACACGTGCTCTTCTGTTATTCCCTCTTATTTTTTTTAGTTTTGCACCACAGCTTTGTCACGCGCTCAGAAAGACGTCTCCAAGGTATTACACCTGGCTGATGCAAGCGATAGCAACTGTGGCTGAAATCCCTGCTTAGAACAGTTAGATCAATACACAGATTACTGGGTGAGTTAGCCGTGGTTGTTACGGCATGGCTACAAGCAGTCGCTCTCATCCGGGAGACGAGGAGGTTCGAATCCCCCCCGGCAAACTTGAAGATGGTTTTCTGTGGTTTCCCATCTTCCTTCCAGGCAAATGCCGGGGTTGGTCCCTAACTATAGGCCACAGCCGCTACCTTCCAATTCCTAGTCCTTACAATCGCACTTTCCTTCCCAGACAACACTCCACACGTGACGGTACTTGTAGCTCTCCCAATGGGTGTCCGCATCGAAGCAGCTACGAACTCGGGCGTGCCAAACATGTCCTCGAACACTCCCGGCACTAAAAGCCATACGCTAAAAAAATGCGAGCCTTACAGTAGTCGCATATGATGTGTAACATCTTCTAATATATAAAAGTGAAAGTCTGTATGTATGTATGTATGTATGTATGTGGGTTGGTTCCGTATACAAATCTACACCGTTCCACCAATCTCAACCATATTTTGCATACACATAGTTTAGGACCCAGAAGGAACCGCTGGCTGCATGAATTTTCTATAGTCTTTCTCATTCTTCTGATTTCGGCCTTTTTGCACTCGAGCAAAGGCAAATCAAGTCAGAAAATATACTGATAAAATAATGGCAAGGCTGGCCATCTCCATGGCAACACTAGCTCAAGACGGGGCCACCAAGTTTCTATCTATTTCGGTGAGAGGCCATGCTACACCCACTGCCAGCTAGATCGCATCCCTCCAAGCTGCTTTAAACTGCCTGTCCATTTAGCACAAGATAGGTTGCAGCATCAACCCACTGTGATCGCCGCGGCATTTTCACTGCCAGCTGGATCGCATCCCTCCTGGCTGCTTTAAACTGCCTGCCCATTCAACACTCAGACGCGTACTGGATATACTGTATATTAATTCACCACTAGGTTGCAGCGCCAACCTTCCGCGGCTTTTTAAGGGGACGATACCTGAAACGAAGGGTTTTTAACTTTGGAGGCTTAATATCGAGATCGAAAAAACGCGAAAACATGGCACTAAGTTAGTTCTTTTGTTATTCAATCAGTATAAAGTATATGCTATTAATTCAGACACATACTTACAAGCAAATTTTCAGTATAAAGGAAATAAAAAAATACAAAACGAAGGGTTTTTAAGTTTTGAGGCTTAATATGGAGATTGAAAAAACATGAAAACATGGCACTAAGTTAGTTCTTTTGTTATTCAATCAGCATAAAGAATATGATATTTATCATTTAGACGTTCACGGCCCGTGACACTATCGATAATGTAGAATTTTGGGCTTATGCCGTGTTTTATCAAGACCAACTACAATACTCAGACCTTAATGCAGGTATCGAAAGTGTGAAAATGGCGTATGCGGAAGCCCGAGATATTGTTTGTTTACATTCGTTGCTGGGATACAATATTAGCTTTGATTAGCTTCGTTTGATGAAAGTTGGGATAAACTATTGTTCATCTGTATTTTTTAGTGTCTTCAGTATATCTGTTAAGTCCAGTTCGCGTTAATGTTCTGCAATCGTGTGTAAATATGTGATAATACGCTTATTATGGATTGGTTCGATTGTGTGATGATTGTTCAGTCGGCCGATGGCATTGTGTCATTTGACTCAAGAATATACACCGCAATGATTTGTTAGTTAGTGACAATATAATAATAGCTTAGTACACTTCAGTACCGGTAGTGTCGAACTTAAGTACGTAAAGGGAAAACGCAATGAGCATCTACGCCAAGACCAAACCGTTGACTTTCTCTTGAACGCTCAGCTTCATGTGCCTTCGTAAATCCTTACTAGTCTAGCAGATGTTCTACACTGCCTTGTATACACGCCAAATATTAAAGTGAACTTCTGTTTTATTGGTTAAGGAAGATGTTTCCCATGTGCCAAAAGTGAACTCATTGTGTTCCGTCATTATTCATACTTTAGTGATTCTTGCAGCTTGCAAGTTATTTTTTATTATGATGTGTGTAATAAAGTGTTGTGAGTAACTTGCCAATTATGTACTTATATTGGGAGATGGTGTGCCGCGATAATTCCGTAGGAGGGAGATGGTGCTTTCCTACCTACATTACTTTACTAAATCTACTATTTCCAGCGTACAACTATTCCAAACGGTAACAGCGAATGTTTAATAGGTGAGATGGTAACATATTATCGTGTCCTTTGTGTGTGGTAATCTCCATAATTATGTTCAGATATCCACACGACGACTTCTTTGCATATTTTAATCAACTAATTCGGTGTGATGTTTTACCCGAGATTTTAGACAATTCTACGAGAGGTCTTAATTGAATTGTATCTCTATAGCGTTGGTTCGATTATTTCAGGCAACTATTCTCATTCCGATTGTGTACACAAATACTCTGCATGTGCTGGGACAGCACTTCAGTAACCGGGTTCTATCTTCTCTCCTACTTCAGAATCTGTTTGTTTTATGCTAATAATATTAATCTATAATTACTGAACTTAAATACAAATCGTGATAACTCGCCAAAAAGCTTCTCATTCAACCAAATAACAGGGAGACTATTGTAGCTGCCCCTTGGGTGAAGACGAAGAAACCTATAATTCGATGCCAGCACTATATAGAAAAATTAATCCAGGTAAGTCTAAATTATTGATGCATATTTCTTCGAAACATAGTCTCGTCTTGTGATATCTTAGGTGAGTAAAAATAATAATTTACACGAACTGTGACAAGCCCGATGACATGATCTTAGCTATTGGTAGGGCAACCATCGCCGCCATGTTTTTTCTACATTAAGGTCTGAGGATTGTAGTTGGTCTTGGTTTTATTTAATCAAACTCGACGAGTTTCCAAAGAAACCATGTTTGTCTTTATCAGGAATAAATGGAAATACGACTAAATTGTTGCTAAGAGAAAGCAACAAAGAAACTAAAAAAGGTGCCTTAAGATGGACGCCATTATAGCCCCATGTTAGGGACAACGAAAAGCAGCAGTGGGTATCTACAGAGGTACCTGTACTTGTGGCGAGGCTTATATCGGGCAGACTTCGAGAACGATATGTACTCGCATTAAGGAACATAATAGATGTATCAGGCTCATTCAACCTGATAAATCAGCTGTTGCTGATCATGCTTTATCACCTGGCCATGATGTCATGTTCCATGGAGTGGATGTTCTTGCCCGTATAAAGCAATATCGTCCCAGAATCATCAGGGAGGCGGTTGAAATACGTAAACACCCAGATAATTTCAACCGCGACACCGGCTACATTCTCAGTGTGTCCTGGCTACCTATTATCAGAACCCTCAGAAAGTAATGCACTGCTGCTTTTCGTTGTCCCTAACATGGGGTTAAAATGGCGTCCATCTTTGGGCACCTTTATTAGTTTCTTTGTTGCTTTCTCTTAGCAACAATTTAGTCGTATTTCCGTTTATCCCTGATGAAGAAAGACATGGTTTCTTTCGAAACGAGTCGAGTTTGATTAAATAAAACACGGCATAAGCTCAAAATTCTACAATAACAGTATATAAATCACAAGAACATAGGTTGCGTTCGCATTCACAAGCTTTTCGTTGTCCCTAACATGGGGCTATAATGGCGTCCATCTTAGGGCACCTTTTTTAGTTTCTTTGTTGCTTTCCCTTAGCAACAATTTAGTCGTATTTCCGTTTATTCCCGACGAAGAAAGACATGGTTTCTTTCGAAACACGTCGAGTTTGATTAAATAAAACACGGCTTAATATCATGTACAAAATTGTACATTATGGATAATATATTTATTTATTATTTAACGTATGGCTAGCAACTAGATGAATTACAACATAATAAATGTATATATAAATAAGTAAATCATATGTACAATATATAAATCACAAGAACATAGGTTGCGTTCACATTCACAACGAGATGTCCAGTTGTTGACGCCAATTCAGAAAGGGAGATGCAGCAGAAATAACATATTGAGGTGATCCAGCATACTTCCTCATCGGGCATTATTGAATAATATGCTCTACGGTTTGAAGAGGAGCTCCGCAGTCACAGGCAGGAGAATCATGAAGTCCCCATTTATGTAGCATGGCGTTACATCTGGCGTGACCTTAGGCGATTTAACTTTACCCACTGGTTTCTCTTCAGGTTAAATCCCGGAAGTCTTATAGTAGGATCTAGAATACATTCATGTTTCACAGGAGCAGACTTCCAGTTTTGGCGCCATTGTTCCGTGCAATTAATATCAGGTATGTTATGCCATATTGGGTTCCTTGATCTAAGACGACTGGAGGAAAGATCATTAAGCACTTCATGAATTGGGAGATTCTGTAGGTGATTTTGTTGATGTACCTTTCTCCACTCACGTACTGTTGCTTCCTGTCGTCTTAGGTCTGGAGGTGATATGATACTGATAGTGTTTAACCAGGGAGTTGGGGGTGGATCTCAGTGTACCTGTTATGACCCTCATACTTTCATTCAGATGAACATCGATCTTTTTAGTATGAGCACTACGGTGCCACACTGGGGCACAATACTCTGCTACCATGGAGAGGGCAGTCGTGCGTAGTGAAGTTGCATCAGCACCCCATGATGTGCCAGCCAATTTCTTCATGATATTGTTCCGCGATTTGAGTTTTTGGCCTGTGTATTCCAAGTGTTTCTTGAAGGTTAAGGAACGGTCCAAGGTGATGCCAGATACTAGGGCTGAAATATTGCTTAACTCTTTCCTGGCAGAAGGTCACTTTCAGCTGTTGGTGGGCAATGCGGTTGCAAACATGATATTAATTTAGACGCATACTTACGGGCAAATTTTCAATTTAAAGGAAAGCGAAACATACTTGGTGGTGGAGGTGATTGTTTTCAAGGGGCGAAATGTTTAGCTCATTTTCCCGTAATTATACGGTAGGGATGATTAAAACAAGATGTTCAGTAAAGAACATATAGCCTTCTTTCTCCTAATTGCATGGGTATTGTTATAACTCTTTATCCTTTTCAAGGAGTATAATTGAATGTTGGTTGTAGTAGCTTGTTGAAATACAACGTGCTATAGGGATATTAAACATGAATATGAGGTGCCCTTTGCTAGTGCTACCTCTGTAAAAAAAATCATTCAATTCGGTTTCACCGTGTTTGAATTGATCTGGGGAATGGATTTGCACACATACATGGCCGCTATTTGCAAACTATTGGGCTGATGACCTTGTAGTCAGTCATAAGATGCTTTCCACAAAAAGGCATGTTGTTGCAAAATCCGGTAGAGATCAAATTATTAGGATGGTCGAAATTTGATTTAAGCTTTTAACATTTGGGTGGCCGTCATTCCGTTTCCGTCAAGATGGCGGCGATATAAAACATGACACTGAGGTGCCTTTTGCTAGTGCAACCTGTGTACCAAATTTCCTTCAATTCGGTTTCACCGTGTTTGAATTGATAGGGGGAAACGATTTGCACACATACTTGGCCACCATCTGCAAACTATTGGGCTGATGATCTAGCAGTTTGGTCAGAATATGCTTCCCACATAAAGATTTGTTGTTGCAAAATTTGGTAGAGACTAGATTATTAGGTTGGTCGTAATTAAATTTTAGCCTGTAACATTTGGGTGGCCGCGATTACGTTTCCGTCAAGATGGCGGTGATATAAAACATGACATTGAGGTGGCCTTTTCTAGTGCTACCTCTGTACAAAATTTCGTTCCATTCGGTTTAACCGTGTTCGAATTAATAGGGGGAATCGATTTTCACACAAAGATGGCCGCCATCCGCAAAATATTAGGCTAATGACCTATTAGTTTGGTCAAAGGATGCTCCCTCCATAATGGTATGTTGATGCAAAATTTGGTAGAGATCGGATGATTAGGTTAATCGTAATTTGATTTAAGCTTCGAATATTTGTGTGGCCTCCATTACGTTTCAGTCAAGATGGCGGCGATATAAAACATGACACTGAGGTGCCCTTTGCTAGTGCTACCTCTGTACCAAATTTCATTCAATTCGGTTTCACCGTGTTCGAATTAATAGGGGTAATCGATTTTGACACAAAGATGGCCGCCATGCGCAAACTATTAGGCTAATGACCTATTAGGTTTGTCAAAGGATGCTTCCTCTATAAAGGTATGTTGTTGCAAAATTTGGTAGAGATCGGATGATTAGGTTAGTCGTAATTTGATTTAAGCTTTGAACATTTGTGTGGCCGCCATTACGTTTCCGTCAAGATGGCGGCGATATAAAGCATGACACTGGGGTGCATCCGCAAACTATTAGGCTAATGACCTACTAGATTTGTCAAAGGATGCTCCCTCCATAAAGGTATGTTGTTGCAAAATTTGGTAGAGATCGGATGATTAGGTTAGTCGTAATTTGATTTAAGCTTTGAACATTTGTGTGGCCGCCATTACGTTTCCGTCAAGATGGCGGCGATATAAAACATGACACTGGGGTGCCCTTTGCTCGTACTACCTCTGTTCCAAATTCCGTTCCATTCGGTTTCACCGTGTTCGAATTAATAGGGGCAATCGATTTTCACACAAAGATGGCCGCCATCCGCAAACTATTAGGCTGATGACCTATTAGTTTGGTCAAAGAATGCTGCCCCCATAAAGGTATGTTGTTGCAAAATTTGGTAGAGATCGGATGATTAGGTTAGTCGTAATTAGATTTAAGCTTTGAACATTTGTGTGGCCGCCATTACGTTTCCGTCAAGATGGCGGCGATATAAAACATGACACTGAGGTGTCCTTTGCTAGTGCTACCTTTGTACCAAATTTCGTTCAATTTGCGCTCACCGTGTTCGAATTGATAGGGGGGGACAGACATTCAGAGTACACACACTCACACACACACACACACACACACACAGACTCACACACATACACACACAGACAGACACACTTTTTTTTCGCCCTGTAGTGATCTCATAAGTCTACTTTCATTTTTTGCAAAAATCGAAAGTAGGCTAAAAATACAACTACTTCCAAATAATTTAAATTTAACTTACATACTAGACGATATGAAAAGAAAAGAATAAGGGAAATAAAAGACAGGGAAAAGAAATGCCTCCGGCCGCCGAAGAAAGGGATGTTGATTAATTTAGGGGCTTTGGAACATCGTGCTCATGTAGCCCCGTGTACTTGGCGGTGTGTTGAATTTGTCTGATAACCCGTCTTATTGTGATGGCTGTATTAGTGTGTATTTATAAGTCCAGTGAATTGTCCGATGGTAACTCATGAAATGAGATTCCTCGGCATTCAAACTTGACCTGTTCTGATTTACAAAAGCACACACATCAATACGCCATCAAAAAATACAAAACACAACTTCACCATTAACATCAATACAAAACAAATGTCTGTAGCATTATTTTCTTTGTGATTAGATTTTAGATGATAAGGACCAAACAGTAGCTACGGCGGTAGTAACACAATTTGCCACCAGGACCAATGTGGCGGTGGTAACACAGAATGACACCAGGTACCGCAATGGACAGAGACAATCCAAAGATATTGGTGTTGACCAAAGAGGATATAAATAAAGTGTTGACTAAGGCTAGCGGTAGCCATAACAACACTTGGGTTATTGACAAACGAGTGCTGTTCTTTGTACATATATCTGATCTATTATTTCTTCAAATAAAATGGGTGTTCATCCCACATTTTGCTGATTTCCTATGTCTTAGCCATTTTAGTGCTTACTGACGAATGATATTGTGTAATGGTGTAGTTATCACGAATTCCCTGAACTCCGCTATAGCATTTTAGTGATCATTACGGTATGGATTTAGAGAATATATTTCTTATCTTACGAAATATTTTAGGGGCTAAAGAAGCCCAATGTGTTCTTAACCAATGCATCGTATTTAACATTAAACTGGGATTATACGTTGTTGCATTTACTTTAACTAGGTGAGATAGGTTGGATGGCTCCTCTGTTTGTTTAGGGGCTGAGACAACGCGGTCATGCAGCCCCATGTACTTTGGATGTGTGTAGAATCTGCCTGATAACCAGTGTTAATTGTGATGGCTGTATTATTGTGTGTTAAATGTAATTCAGGTAAGGACTAAAGATAGTCAGTTTTAAGTAGTTCCTACTTTTGCTACCAAATGCTACCGTCAACGACACCTAGCTGCAAACTTGGTTAAAAGGTACCACCGCTACCACAACCTGACGGTGAACGTTGGAACTTAATAGCGTTAATCAAATTTAAACTTCAAATTTTACCTTCACACGAGTGTAGTTAATGGAATGTTCTTTTACACCACATAAATCTATGACATGGGCCCACTGGCTTTACTTCCCCTCCGAAGGAAGGCATACTGAGGGATTTTTAACGCTCTTCAAAAATCCGATGACTTTGGCCGGGTTTGAACCCGCGACCTTAGGTATAGAAACTCAGCATGCTACCAAATACGCCGCCCAATATGAGATAATAGGCATGGAAATACAGCAATACTGTTCCCTAATATGCAGCTATAGTAGCCTACACACTGACTTATGTACATGAATAAGCCATTTCTCATTAATCAGACCATTTGTGTGGGGTTAAAAATCGTAAGTATATTTGACTCCAAAATGATGACTTTATATTCCAAACATTGAATCATTTAAATATTGTTTCCTTTCAAAAAAGTGGATGCAATAATTTAAAAATTAAAGAGCTCTATGTGAACAAAACGTCTAAATTACACCCATTACAACAAAAATAAAGACTATCAGGAAAGTACTGTAATTGTCAGACTAGATCCTTGAGAAATGTGCATATACAGCCCTCCCCCCCCTTTTTTTTGTTATTGATGCATTCTCTACTACGTTATTGTACTCCACAGTACTTTTCGCCTAGATTTACAGTGAGTTAATATTGCACTTGATTAACTTCAGAGCTCTGGATAACTATGTTTTAAACTCACTTAGGGGCAAAGTGAATAGACTTTGCGAAATATATTGGCATGTATCTTTCTATAACAAATAAATACACCTCCCGGGCAACGCCGGGTAAAATAGCTAGTCTGACATAAAAGAAACCTCACGTGAATTTGTTGATACACCGGTATTTTATACTATTATTGGCACAGATATTAATCTATTGTAAAAGGGAGTATTTTACAGTTAATGTAGTTTATAATACGGAACTCATTTTATTAGATGATTTGTAGCTTCCACCAGCACTAGCCTAAATAAAGAATACGATATGGATCAACTAGATTAATAGACGCGACACCGCTCATAACCTTAAATTCCTTATAAACAGGTCCTCTTGATTCACAGACCAACACGTAATTTCATATGGATTCTGTTAGAATGAGTCATATTGGTATGATAAATATCGTTTAAAATGATAATCTGGTAGCAAAAATATCTATCCCGTCCAGGATTCGAACCCGAGTTCTCTAGATTCACAGCTATTCACGGCTATTTCGACTACGCAAATATTGTGCACAAGATGGTGACTTATTTCCACGTTCCAATAATACTGCATTACGAAATTAAGTTTCATTTATAGTTAGCTTGTTTCGATAATGTTCCTGCGTGAAATTGAGATTAAAATGCCTTATGAATAGGCCCTCTTGTGAGTAAAGAGAATGCCTTCAGCAATAGTTCATGAAGGCTTGCTCAATTCTTGTATAACCACAACGATTATATTATATTGATGACTGAATTACCGTTATGTGGGTTAATATTTGAATGGCCATTGTGCAGAAACATAATACCGGCAATGCCGACTACTTACAATGTTTGATGTTAAGGCATTTTACCATTTAAATACTGATACGAAGACTTCGAACATGTACCATGTGGTTTGTTTCAATCACTTGACACCAGAGTTCGCACGAGCGATTACCGTTCAGTATGTCATATACATTCCACATGGCCGAGAGTACGTCATGGTATCAATTTCCGACACCGCACGCTCATTGTTTCTCTTACCACTGCCAGCTGGATCGATCGATCGAGTTGGCAGTGCGTCTTACACTTCCGTTCGATCCACCACTGCCAGCTCGATCGCTCCGATCCACTTCCGTCCCATTTTTCAAAACCACTCCCACAAAAGTATCCAGCAACCGAGTGGAAAGATGTTACACATCAAAATACATATTAATTTACCCTTAAAGTGTTTATTACCAACTGGCTGGTTACTCGTCCTTCTTACGGGTAAAAATATACTAGTATGTGCATTTTACACTCCGAAGACTTTTTTTTCCTAACCTGAGGAAATCAAGTCTGAATCGAAAGTGAAGATTTAGCAGCGAGTAGCGAGGGCAAGGATGAATATATGCAACCTGCCATATATATCTGATCGCCGGGTGGGTCGAGGCTGCCCCTGCTGCTGAAAAAAAAACGCAACTTTTAACACCATATTGAAACAGTGAAACGTTTCGAAACGACAACACTCCTATGTATTCCCTAGTATGTAAAGCAGCGGACAGGTCACAATGACCCACCGTAAAATTGATAGCATGTACCGATTACAACAGTGGGTCGTGAAGCCCTGGAAACTGTCATAGCATTTATTGCATATGCAGCTGACAAGACACCTTAGTTGTGATAATTAAACCTTGCTGTGAAGTACAGTAGTCTGACTCGAACACGGGTAGGTATAGAACAAAACCTCGAATTTTCAGAGTGGAAACTTATCTTCTCAAGAAGTCTTACAGTAAATGTGCTCGTAAGTTTCAGCGCCGTGCGATTTTTACTTGTGGGCTAACCTCAAACAAAATGTGTACAGAAACAATTCTGCGTATTCTGGAAGCTCTCGTGAACGAAATAACTGCACAGATACGAAATATCAGTGAGGATGAATTACAGCGGGTGTACCAACAAAACTTACTACGCCGGTCTAATGTGTTTAGAAAATGAAGGACAACATTTCCAACAACTACTCTGAACTTCATGTAAGTAATTATGATTATTAAATACGTCGAAGTCGCCTCCGTAGCGTAGCGGTCAGCATGGTTAGCTGCCACCCGGGAGGTCCTGTGTTCGATTCCCGGTTCTGCCACGAAATTTGAAAAGTGGTATGAGGACTGAAACAGGGTCTACTCAGCCTTGGGTGGTCCAAATGAGTAGAGGGGGTTCGATTCGCACCTCAGCCACCCTCGAAGTGGTTTTCCGTGGTTTCCCACTTCGACCTTCGGGCAAATGCCGGGATGGTACCTCCTGTAAGGCCACGGTCACCTCCTTCCCTCTTCCTTGCCTATCCATCCCAATCCTACCTTCTCATCCTTTAGGAGGTCTTGTTCGCTTTGCAGGTGAGGCCGCCTGCGCGACGTGCTGATCACACCTCCCCAGCTGTATCCAATCCGACCAATTGTTCTCAGCTCTAGGACACTGCCTGGGAAGGCGGTAGTGGTGAGTTCCCTCGTTGAGTCCGTGGGAACCACCAACCTGGAGGGTAAAATTTAGTTTTAAAAAAGTCCTCTCGGCACGCCGGAAGGCGGAGGTAGATTTCACCGGACAAACTTGGGGATAGGTGAAAATATGCAGAATATGCAGGTTTTCGAAAAAGGATCAGACCTGATTTATTGCGAGAAAGTATTTTATAATTGGAGCTTAATTGGCTTTGTTTTTCGTCATTTTATGCATACTTTAAACATTTTATTGTCTTATGGGGACGGTAACCTTCTTGTCATTTGGGGTCCATTTTTATACTTGTGGTCACACTGTCCGTATGCAAGGTTACGACACTGATATGTAACGTTCTAACAGTCTAACTTCTTCACGCAAAATGTTATCTCCCGCAGAGATGTTGGTTGGTTCCTCAGTTTAGGGGCTACGACAACGCGGTCATGTAACCCCGTGTACTTTGGGTGTGTGTAGAATCTGTCTGATAAACGGTGTTAATTGTGATGGCTGTATTAGTCTGTAATTCAGGTAAGGACTGCAGACAGTCAATTTCAAGTAGTAGTTCACAATTTTGCTACCACTACCGTCAACGACACCTAGCTGTGAACTTGGCTACTAGATGCCACCGCAACCAGCAACTCGCAACGAACGTTGGAACTTCCCCTCCAAAGGTAAGCATACTAACTGATTTTTAGCGCTCTTATGAGATCCGACGACTTTGGCCGGCTTTGAACCCGCCACCTTGGGCATAGAAGTTCAGCATGCTACCAGTTACGTCACCGAACCCGCTTCACACTTAGTCAGATGGAAATCTGAATCTGATCTCGTGCAAGTGCGTTGTCATGGCAACGTCTGATGGCTCATCCCTCATCAATTTAGTAGTGTTGCCATGGCAACCTCTGATAGCTCTTGGCAGTTTCTTATAATTCTGAAATCATTTTTCTCATCCCTTGGCGTAATGGTGGGTCATATCAAAAATTCTTTCAGACAAAAGTTTTAGGTAATTATTAGGGGAATATTGTCCATTTTGTACGGTTTTGATATTGTGCCTATTAAGAGAGATATGATAAATGTTTCCCGAAAAACCCACTTGTTCCCACCCCTTTGGTCAATGGTTGGTGCTATAAAAACTCTACAAACATAAATGTTTTGGCATTATTCGACACATAGTATGAACTTTGAACGGATTCGATATTTCTCATATTAAGAGAGTTATAGCAATATATCACTTTTTCGAAAAAAAAAAGACCCCAATTTTCACCCCCTTCGACCTATTTAGCCCAGTAACGAACTCGACCGAGATTTTATAGGTATACATATTCGGTAAAAAAATCAAAGTGATTGGTGCAAAATTACGGCAGTTATCATGTCCACAAGAAATTGATATACACACACACACATATATATATATATATATACAGGGTGTATTTGATATGATGGAAGTCCTTTACACTGGTGATAGAAGATGGTATTCTAAGCAAATATCTTCATGAAATTAAGTCGGATCTTAATTAGTGTAGGTGGAATTAAATCACAAAAATCGTCGGTCAATGTCTTGGAAACGGTCTTTCACTTCGTTTCCCTCAGCAGCAGAGCTGACTTCTCCCCGTCACCCTCCCCTCCTACGCTGAGGAATGTTGACCAGAGTCTGCAGTTGAGTGACCTCCTCGCCTTGTCTGCCAATGACATTGAAATACACATACCGAGCCTATGAACAGCTGATTCACACCTTCATGGGGAGTGGCTACATGACTAGTGATGGTGGATCTGTCTAGGATTTTGCCAGCTTCATGAACTATGCATAGAAAATAGAAATCCTAAAGATTTGGTAAATTAATTTAAGGAACTGTTGGTCTATCTTTGTGTGAAGATAGTGAAACAACTGTAATAAACATATTAATAATACTAATAATAGTAATAGTGGGCTTTTAGATACACTAACTTCTTTTATGTTTCTTTTTGGTATGTCGAGTTGCCAGACTTTAATGTACGTAGGATCTCTTGTATGTGCCATGAAATCCATGGGCATGATCGTATTAGATCCCATTCATTTACTACATGACTGAACGTAGATCGCACCCTCGGGAATGTTAGCATTCTACCACCAGAACTACACATGCTGACTCTTATTATTTTTATTAGACTATTATTATTATTATTATTATAACACTGTATTATAACAATGTATTTGTATTTTATTTTCATTTTCGTGTATTTTCATATGTATTTACATTGTTGATGGACCAATAAATCAACCCCCCCCCCCCTCTCCAGTTAATGGCCACCCGAGGGCTGGAGATGGGATGGGACAATTCACAATATGAACATGTGGTACCGTACTAGTATTAAATCTTGGAAGTAGTTTTCCATGGGTTCCCACTTCTACCCCAGGCAAATGCCGGGATTGTTCCTTACTTAAGGCCACGGCCGCCTTCTTCTCAATAATCATAACCGCTGGCAGTGCAGCCCATGAAGGGCCTAGGCCTACCATGCGACCGCTGTACAGCCATTTGGCCTGCAGATATTAGGGTGACGCGTGGTCGGTGCATCGGGTCCCCTCGGCCATTTATCTTGATTTTCCTGACTCGGGCACTGCCTCACTGTCAGACAGCTACTCAATTGCCCTCACGAGGCTTAGTACACTGCGTTCCAGCCCTCACGTCAGTTTCTAATATCCCTGATGGAGCCAGGAATCGAACCCAGTGCCTCCAGGTGAGAGGCAGTTGCACTGCCCCAACACCACAGGGCCGGCGCCTTCTTCCGAATCCTCACCTGAATTACAAATACCCACATTAAGTTACTACAGAAACCACAAAACACAGGTTATCACACAAATTCTACCCACACCCAGCTACATGGGGCTAAATGACCAAAATCGCCAAGCCTCTCAAACAAAACATCAAGTATTTTACTTCCGTCCTAAATGCCTAGTTCTGAACAGACTACGGGATGTCGGAATTTCGTCACACTGCATTTCATTAAGTGAATGTTTTTAGTATTTTCAGAAAGTAGTCAACAGAGGGTCCGACACGGACGCCAATGATACATCAGGGCTGAGTATCGAAATTATTTTATACATGAACATCAATCAATGAATTCCACACTCACAAAGTAGGCTACACAATACAACCGGTCCCAACGTCCCAAGCCATTGCGTGCGCTGTCAACAACAACAACAAGAACAACGGCAATGCACATTTTCTTACGAGACTGTAGAGCTCTTCCTCATAACAGCTGATAGCCTACCACCCCTCAAGTCAACAGGTAAGGTCAATGCTCCGATTACGTAACAACTTCCCCTTCGCGCGTCGTCTCTCCTGGCTCCGCCTCGTTTACCCCAGCCTGCCGCACCACTTTCTGCCTGATTAGTTTCTGAAATAACTAAAAACATGGACTTTTTAATGATTAATTATCAATTTCAAGATAGGTGACAAATTTTTTACCTAGGAAGCTTAGAATAGTCTCTTCTATCACCAGTGTAACGGACTTCCATCATATCAAATACACCCTGTATAAAGCTCAATGTTTGTCTGTCTGTCTGTCTGTCTGTTTGTCTGTTATGTATACAAATCCACACCGTTTCAGCGATCTGAACCAAAATTTGTATACTTAACCTTCGGAACCCTGCGGGTAACACTGTCCACTTGAAATTTCCGACAGACCACCCCATTCCCTGCATTTAGGCCCTTTGGCCCAAATCTACACCGTTTCACCGATCTCAACCAAAATTTGTATACTTACCCTATGTAACCCTGTGAATAACACTGTCCACTTAAAATTTCGGACAGACCACCCCATTTCCTGCATTTAGGCCCTTTGGCAAACATCTACACCGTTTCACCGATCCGAACCAAAATTTGTATACTTACCCTTTGCAACCCTGCGGGTAACCCTGTCCACTTGAAATTTCGGACAGATCACCCCATTCTCTGCATTTAGGCCCTTTGGCCGAAATCTACACCGTTTCACCGATCAGAACAAAAATTCGTATACTTACTCTTTGGTACCCTGCGATTACTATCTGCTTGAAATTGCGGACAGACCACTCCATTCCCTGCATTTAGGCCCTTTGGCCCAAATCCACACCGTTTCACAGATTTCAACCAAAATTTCTTATTTACCGTCTAGAACCTTGCGAGTAAAACTGTCTGCTTGAAATTTCGGACAGACCACTCCATTCCCTGGATTTAGGCCCCTTGGCTCAAATCTACACCGTTTCACCGATCTGAACCAAAATTTGTATACTTACCCTTTGGTACCCTGCGGGTAACCCTGTCCACTTGAAATTTCGGACAGACCACCCCATTCTCTGCATTTAGGCCCTTTGGCCTAAATCTACACCGTTTCACAGATTTCAACCAAAATTTGTTATTTACCGTCTGGAACCCTGCGAGTAACACTGTCTGCTTGAAATTTCGGACAGACCACTCCATTCCCTGCATTTAGGGCCTTTGGCACAAATCTACACCGTTTCACCGATTAGAACCAAAATTTGTATACTTACCCTTCGGTACCCTGCGAGTAACACTGTTTGCTTGAAATTTCGGACAGACCACTCCATTCCCTGCATTTAGGGCCTTTGGCACAAATCTACACCGTTTCACCGATCTGAACCAAAATTTGTATACTTACTCTTTGGTACCCTGCGAGTAACACTATCTGCTTGAAATTGCGGACAGACCACTCCATTCCCTGCATTTAGGCCCTTTGGCCCAAATCTACACCGTTTCACAGATTTCAACCAAAATTTGTTATTTACCGTCTGGAACCCTGCGAGTAACACTGTCTGCTTGGAATTTCGGACAGACCACTCCATTCCCTGCATTTAGGCCCTTTGGCCCAAATCCACACCGTTTCACAGATTTCAACCAAAATTTCTTATTTATCGTCTAGAACCCTGCGAGTAACACTGTCTGCTTGAAATTTCGGACAGACCACTCCATTCCCTGCATTTAGGCCCCTTGGCTCAAATCTACACCGTTTCACCGATCTGAACCAAAATTTGTATACTTACCCTTTGGTACCCTGCGGGTAACCCTGCCCACTTGAAATTTCGGACAGACCACCCGATTCTCTGCATTTAGGCCCTTTGGCCTAAATCTACTCCGTTTCACAGATTTCAACCAAAATTTATTTACCGTCTGGAACCCTGCGAGTAACACTGTCTGCTTGAAATTTCGGAATGACCACTCCATTCCCTGCATTTAGGGCCTTTGGCACAAATCTACACCGTTTCACCGATTAGAACCAAAATTTGTATACTTACCCTTCGGTACCCTGCGAGTAACACTGTTTGCTTGAAATTGCGGACAGATCACTCCATTCCCTGCATTTAGACCCCTTGCCTCAAATCTACACCGTTTCACCGATCTGAACCAAAATTTGTATACTCACTCTTTGGTACCCTGCGAGTAACATTATCTGTTTGAAATTGCGGACAGACCACTCCATTCCCTGCATTTAGGCCCTTTGGCCCAAATCTACACCGTTTCACAGATTTCAACCAAAATTTGTTATTTACCGTCTGGAACCCTGCGAGTAACACTGTCTGCTTGAAATTTCGGACAGACCACTCCATTCCCTGCATTTAGGCTCTTTGGCACAAATCCACACCGTTTCACCGATTAGAACCAAAATTTGTATACTTACCCTTTGGTACCCTGCAAGTAACACTGTTTGCTTGAAATTACGGACAGACCACCCCATTCCCTGCATTTAGGCCCTTTGGCCCAAATCTGCACCGTTTCACCGATCTCAACCAAAATTTGTATACTTACCCTATGTAACCCTGTGAATAACACTGTCCACTTAAAATTTCGGACAGACCACCCCATTTCCTGCATTTAGGCCCTTTGGCAAACATCTACACCGTTTCACCGATCCGAACCAAAATTTGTATACTTACCCTTTGCAACCCTGCGGGTAACCCTGTCCACTTGAAATTTCGGACAGATCACCCCATTCTCTGCATTTAGGCCCTTTGGCCCAAATGTACACCGTTTCACCGATCAGAACCAAAATTCGTATACTTACTCTTTGGTACCCTGCGATTACTCGCAGATTACTATCTGCTTGAAATTGCGGACAGACCACTCCATTCCCTGCATTTAGGCCCTTTGGCCCTACAAATCCACACCGTTTCACAGATTTCAACCAAAATTTCTTATTTACCGTCTAGAACCCTGCGAGTAACACTGTCTGCTTGAAACTTCGGACAGACCACCCCATTCTCTGCATTTAGGCCCTTTGCCCCAATCTACACCGGTTCACAGATTTCAACCAAAATTTGTTATTTACCGTCTGGAACCCTGCGAGTAACACTGTCTGCTTGAAATTCCGGACAGACCACTCCATTCCCTGCATTTAGGGCCTTTGGCACAAATCTACACCGTTTCACCGATCTGAGCCAAAATTTGTATACTTACCCTTTGGTACCCCTGCGGGTAACACTGTCCACTTGAAATTTCGGACAGACCACCCCATTCTCTGCATTTAGGCCCTTTGGCCTAAATCTACTCCGTTTCACAGATTTCAACCAAAATTTATTTACCGTCTGGAACCCTGCGAGTAACACTGTCTGCTTGAAATTTCGGAATGACCACTCCATTCCCTGCATTTAGGCCCTTTGGCCCAAATCTACACCGTTTCACCGATCAGAACCAAAATTTGTATACTTACCCTTTGGTACCCTACGAGTAACACTGTCTGCTTGAAATTGCGGACAGACCACTCCATTCCCGGAAAGAGGACAGGGTCCGTCCCAAAGGCAATGAAAAAAAAGGGGTAAAACCGGACCCGCTCAGGAAACCCTCAGGGTTGCCAGCTCCCGAACTCACCAGCCATGATCCCTTGAGGATGTAGCACTATCTAGGGTGCACCAGAAGTGGTGGGGTTACACACGCCCTGCCTCCTTGAGGGTCTTGAGCAGAAGACATGACATATTAAGAAAAGAAAAAGAAGGCTGACACCTCGAAGAATGAGGCTATCAGGAATGATTTGACAAGGGCCAATTAAGGCGGGAATGTGAAAGAGTCGCTAGGCCTCGGATACCCAGATACCATCGGGGTCGGAAGAGAACAAGAGTTTGACCAAGGGAGGCTGGCAGGAAACAGAACTGAAAGGAGCCCGGCACCAGTAAGTAGAAGCAATGCCGGACTCAGCTGGGGTCCCGTGGTCGCTAACCCACATCCCACAAGTTGTGAGACCCTGGTGGGTGGAGGGGGGAGGAGGGGGCAGGTGTGAGAATAGCTTGCTGATTCATCGCTAGGTGACATGAGAGAAATGTCCAGATCCCGCCGTGTTACCTGGTATTGCTGACTATGCTGATGTTCTTACTGAGCCTTTGCTCAAACCACTGTAGTGTCACGAAAGAATGAGTGATTCACCAGTCAATGTGAATAGGACCGGGACCCCCCCCCCCCCCCCCCCCCCCCGAACGTCTGTCATCATATATCGTCGTCATCTGCGATTTTCTCAGGTTCGTGCAGCTTGGACCCGAGCAGTACTCGATAAGCTCTTTCACTACACGCATCGAGTATAGGCCTAAGCCAGAAAATAACGTTCAGACTTTGGAAGACATCGAAGGTAGAAATCTGAATTACCTATATCAGAATTAAAACTACACCATGTTCGTTAAGTAGTCATTTTTCATTATCTTATTATTATCATAAGGGCAAATGACCTAGATGTTACGTCCATTATACTACTATGCCACACCACGGTCTACCTAGCCAGTGATTTTTAAAATATGTATTTCCATTAGATTGTAAGTTTGATATACCCGTGCAGTAGTAGTCGTCTTCATAAATAAATATAATTTATCACGTTGAGTGTTAAGGAGACTGAGATATTATCATCATTCCACCGGGCGAAGACGGGTACTACTGCTAGTATATATATATATACATAAATTATATATAAACTTTTGAACTGACGGTAGTTTTGGGGTCTGGGGGATGTGAAACGCGAAGATATGTCGAAATTTTCCGGAAGTCAAAACATGGTACCCATTGCAATAGTTAACTTTCTAATGAAATCTACCTAAAAATCGTCAAAAAGTTTAAATGTGATAAACTAGTTGGGCGCTACGCTGCTGCTAGCGCTAGTTTCTTGCTCAACACGTGGTTAACCACTGTGCTCTGGCCGCCACGCGGCCACCGCAAGTCTCCGCTAGATAGGGAGGGCCCTTACTCTACGTATGCGACAATAGTACGATAGCTGACTCTGGTTCACCGCGGTTGTCAGCTTGAACTGACCGAGCGATCGCTAGTCTACAGGCGGAGCGGTCACGTGAAAGAAAAATGAAATGGTATATTTAAAATTAAGTACTATTGAAGTAATTACACAAAACCTCGTGTACCTGGCCCTCGTTTATCCAGAGTTCCGGTTTTTCCGGATATATTTTTTAAAATTTACTGTATTATTTTTTCATCGCGAAAATATACGCGTCCTTCAAATAATACTGTGCACTTAACCCATCAACATTCCTATAAGGAAGGTACCTACACAGGTAGGAAGCGTTTCCAGGTTTCAATACATCTCCAATGTGAAAGAAAAATAACTTTCACACTATTTCAGTAAATAGAAATATATATAGTACGTATGGCACCGTCCAGAGTTTGTTTGCCAACACTTTTTCTTTCTAATTCTTGGTATTGTCAACATAAAGGTTGGTGTAGATTAGTAGCTTACATTATATTCATTTAACAGTTTGTTTCAGGATTATCCGGATTACCTCCGGTGGAACCTAGTCCGGAGAAACGAAGTTTTTGTGTACAATGAAGTTACGAAACACAACGGATGACCTAGTATTATACTACAGTAGATTACATGTTGAACTGCTGAATGGTCTTATTTTACAATAACGCATCACCAATCCGTCCAAATGTTTCTTACAAACACAATCAACTCCGAGAAAGATATTGTTTTTAGTATAATCTTTTGATATATTTTGCTTTTAAATATTTAGTTATTGTTTTCAAAAATCCAATCATTAGAGAACTAAATATTATACTGCTGTATTTACAACAGATTATTCCTGCTATCTTTGAGGTGATGAGTGTTATTTTCAGGGGGAGAACAACGTGGCCATCTGCTTCTATTATTATTATTATTATTATTATTATTATTATTTAGTTATTTGTTTATTTATTTTAAGCGAATTTTCCCAATAAATGGAATACCTTAAGCAAATAACTCAATTAACTTTTCTTTTGGTTCTTCTAGTTGTTTCAATAGGCTTTCATTCTTTCCAAGAAGGCCTGTTTACTTTCTTCCGATCACTTTGGTCTGTACTCTTTTTGTTTTGGATGCTCTGATGTACTACCCTTCCAGGGAATTGTTACCGCTAGACGTGGAGCGGTGTTGTTGTGTATACATTACGTCATCTCGCCTCGTTATGGCTGCAGCGACTGATTGCGGAGCAAGAGGGGAAGCGCATGTACAGTCATACAATGAGAACACACCGCACAGCGCACGACTCAGCCCGAATCATGCGCACAAATGACATGCGATAAGGTTTCACTTGCTTGCGACGACTGCACGTCTAACGCAGGCGTGTCGCTGGGCGGAGCGCATTAGTTCCGATTTTCGCCACCGGTAACAATTCGCTGGTAGGGTAGTAACTTCCCAATTGTTTACTTTGTGTCTGAAGGTGTCCCTTTCTGAAATGTCTGTTGAACTTTTGTTTGAGCTTTCGAGGTCCTTTTGAAGTTCCGTTCTTCTTCTTCTTCTTCTTCTTATTATTATTATTATACCAAAGACACACCTTACTGTGGGGTACAGAAGCCTAACTCGAACACGGTTAGGTATGGAACAAAACATAGAATTTTCCTAGTGGAAACTTATCTTCTCAAGAAGTATTCCAGTAAATGTGTTCGTAAGGTTAGCACAGGCAAGGAAAGCATTTCTACAGAAACGAAATCTGTTGACATCAAATACACAGTAGATGTAGTTGTTAGGAAGACATTTTTGCAAGTCTTTGTTTTGAGCGTGGCGCTCTATGGAAGTGAAACTTGGACTGTTGGAGCAGCAGAAAAGAGGAGAATAGAAGCATTTGAAATGTGGTGTTACAGGAGAATGATGAAGATCAGACGGGTTGATAGAGTAACAAATGAAGAGGAGAGATGTTTCTGGCGACTGCTAATGAAGAGAAGAGATAGATTGGTAGGACATATACTAAGACACCCAAGACACCCAAGAATAGCAAACTTACAGTAGTTATGGACGGAAGGATCGAGGACAAGAACTGTAGGGATCGACCAAGGTTAGAATATGTTATTGTCTCGGATGTAAGGTGTGGTAACTAAAGAGATGAAACGATTAGCTCAAGACAGGGAGACATGGAAAGCTGCATCAAACTAGTCAAAAGACTGAAGACTTAAACAATATTACTATTATTATTATCATCATCATCATCAACATCAGCAGCAGCATCGGATTAAACGTATGCTAGTGATGTAAAAAAACTTGAACATCAGTTGTAATATGAAGGAACGCTGTTGTACGGAACACTGGTTTATAGAAAATGAAAAGTCTCTTCAGGTGGCTGAATTTTGGCAATCGCAGAGCATTTAATGTGCAATCTCTACTTAGTATAAAACGACGTCCCCGATTCTTGGATGTGACAGGTAATCTCGATAACCACTGGGTGGATTTTGATGGGGTTTTTACCATTTTATAAATGATTTCTTGAGGAAGGTTTCTGTATAAAAACATTCATTTATGACCAAAGAAAGCCGAGCAGTAACGATTTCAGTTAATCGAGTCGAAGAAAAAACTGCCGTCCGAGCGCCTTTTAAGCGTACGCTAGATAAACTGTTAAAAATATCTATATACTATGATGATGATGATGATAATTGTTGTGTTAAGGGGCCTAACATCTAGGTTATCTGCCCAAATATATATATATATATATATATATATATATATATATATATATATACTATGAGTGTGAGAATATTGTTCAACATGAAAAGTTCTGCAAAAAAGTCCGCGACAGCATGTCTCTATCTTTAATACCTAGGTACATCCCCACTATAAGTGTTTCACGTTTTCATTTCTTCCAACAATCTCCATTCAGAGGAAATTTAAATTACTAGCTTTGGAGCGAGTTTACGAGCTAGCGAGCGAGCCTATCAGCGTCAAGCTGTCGGGTCGTGTCGTGTCGAGTTAAGACTTCAGAGAAGAGTAATATGTATGTTTGGAGTTTCGCTGTTCACCTCGGCTTTTCTGAATTGCGTCTGGGACCTGTCATCCGTGTGACTTTTAAGGTTACGCTGGGTAAACCGTTAAAGATACCGGGCGAATCCGAGGCGGGTTGCTAGTTTGTAAATGTTCTGTAGATATTGATTTTTTTTTAGTAATACTTGAATGGTTAATTGTTTTGAACTCGGATAAATGAATTTATAGATACATATAAGAGTAATAAATTTGCAAATAATGTTAATAATATAAATAAATAATGTTATTATTATTTCCTCCAGTGTCTTCCTTGACCATACGGATAAATCTTGTTCTTGTCCGTTTGACGCAATGCTTCCTCTGATAAACTCGAGTTCCATTCAGTTCACAATGATAACAGTGTTCTTTTCTGTCAGATGAGATTTTTTGCTGCCGACAAAGCAGTGACGTACAACTGAGGCCTTTGTATGTGATTATCACGGACAGACCATATACGATCTCAGATGAACAAACATGGGCTGTAGAAAAAAGAAAGTCTGCTGACATAATGACATATGTTCTAGCTGTCGCTCTATTCATTTAGAGCAGTGGTTCTTAACCTTTTTACTCCCACACCTCCCCTAAAAGTAAACTTAAAAAATCACTTCACCCCCCTCCCCTCCCCCCTCTTTCAGAAAGTAACTAATAATGGATCAATTACGGTATGTAATAACATTAACCTAACTTCGGTAACGTACCTGAAGATTGGAATCGACATCTCTTCTGCTTAATTTATATTAATTTAACCCCACTGCAGTTCGGTTAGGTTAAAAAAGGGACCGTGCCTCCTCGTTATCGCCGATTTCGTCCAAGTTTATGTTATATGCAGAGGTTGGGTAGAAATAAAAGTGGCAGAAGTGCGAGTTCCAGATTCCAAGTGTTTAGAAAAATATAGCATTTTTGTCGTGGATTGGATGAGGTTTGAGCCATTTATGTTGGCGTATTTTCCGGGCAGCGGAAAGTGTACAGAACAGTAATCCTAGGGTTGTGAGGTCGAACCCCTATGCGGAAACATTTTTGTGTCAGTAGATTCACTGGTATGTTCAAGATTCCCTTCGGGGCAAAATTCCGCCACCCCGGCGACTCTAAAAGCCAGAGTAGTTAAAAGGGACGTAAAACCAATAACAGCCTACTATTATTATTATTATTATTTTAGTCGGTTTACACTCCAGGGTTGGCTTTTCCCTCGGACACAGCGAGGGATCCTACCTCTACCGCCTCTAGGGGCAGTGTCCTGGAGCTTGAAACATCGAGTCGTGGGATACAACTGGGGAGATGGGACGAGCAACTCGCCCAGGCGGCCTCACCTGCAAAGCGAACTGGGGCCTTATGAGGGATGGGTGGGAGAGACAAGGAAGAGGGAAGGAGGCGGCCGTGGCCTTACTTTAGGGACCATCCCGGCATTTACCCGGAGACGAAGTGGGAAACCACGGAAACCCACTTCGAGGATGGCTGAGGTGGGAATCGAACCCCCTCTACTCATTTGGGCCACCCGAGGCTGAGTAGAGCCCGTTCCAGTCCTCATACCACTTTTCAAATTTCGTGGCAGAGCCGGGAATCGAACCTCGGACCTCCTGGATGGCAGCTAAGCACTCTGACCACTACACCATGGAGGTGACATTATTATTATTATTATTATTATTATTATTATTATGGCACATCAAAAGCTTATAAATTTTCCCATCATTGTATTCATTTGGTTCTTATCTTTGGCCTATGATGATGATGGTGATGGTGGTGGTAATAATAATTAATGTGAATTGGACCTATCTCCCCCACATCCTGTTCGCCGCGGAGCCTTCTGTAGCCGAGTGTTGTGAGCCAAGCACTCCCAAACAGCTTGTTGCTATGGCCAACGCCGGGCACGGTCAAGGCCAGGGAAGGATCCGAACCACAGACCGTGTAGAGCTCTTACATCATCGGGCCTCGCTGAATTACAGTACCGGCTTTGTTGTGTAATCTCCACAGGTTTAACGGTCACCATGCCAGGAGCTAGCTTCATTTAGTGGCCAGGGGCATCGCAGTTATCAGACACGTGTAGATAATAGAATTTCGTACAAAATATTTTTAAAAAATTGTCTTTTTAATAGCTCATCTTCCAAGCAGCTTGCCACGGTGGGTGAGTGGTTATCGTGTCGGATTACTAACCCCCAAGCTTGCAGGTTCGCTCCTGGCCGTGGTAAGTTTTTTTTTTGAAAGGCGGCAAAAGTTACGACTCGCATGTCATACGTTGTTGGCATGTTAAAGAACCCATTTCAATTCATTAGGCCGTGTTCGTAATGGCAAAATTAATTTCGGGATTTTCCACCAACACAAAGTTCCTCATTTCTCTACTAGAAAGCGCTATAGTGTCAAGGAGCTTAGATATAAAAGCTTGCACCCGGCATCCGAGGCCATACGATATTATTATTATTATTATTAGGCTATTATTATTATTTTTATTATATCTTCCAAGATCGGCTTCACCCACGGACTTTACGGGGGAACATTCCTCTACCGTCGCAAGAACTGTGTCTGGGAGCTGAACACACTTTGTCAGCAGACACAACTGGGGATGGTGACAAGCCGATCACCCAGATGACCGCTAACTTGGGTCCAATTAACCCTGGAACCCTACACTTGTTTATTACAGACACTAATCCTACACTGGGGCACTCAATGTCCCAAGAATAATAAGCCTGATTTATATAGGCTATTACAAACCAATATTTATTAATAATATAATGTGATTGGTTTTACGTCCCTTTTAACTACAATACTGCGGATTTTAGAGACACCGGGGTGCTGGAATTTTGCCCCGGATGGGATCTTTAACGTGCCAGTAAATCTACTGATACGGTTCCCTCGCATTTGCGCACCCTCAAATGGCAGCCGGCTGCGCCAGGATACGAACCTGCAACCTTGGACCCAGCAAGCGAGAATGTTACCGCTGAGCCACGCAGCCAGCCCCAATATTTATTGAATTTAGTACAACGACTGGTTAGTTTGATTTGATTAGGCTTACGGAAAAGTTATTTTATATTACACTTCATCATTCTATACTAAAAATAAAATAATATTAAATAACGTACACTTTTTTACAACATTTTGCAACACCTCATATTGTAGAGTGTTTTACTGAATGTCATCACTACAATTGACTCGAACAGATAAGATATAACCTTTGCACTAAAAAAAATCACACACACTTCATAGTGGTTTTGGTGTCCTTGGTTCGTGGAAAGTACACAACTTGAAACGTAACACTAACCCTACACTGGGGTACTCAGTGCCCCAAAAGCGATCTATAGCAAAGAAGCGATATGTTACAACTGTGACTAACTCGGCAACTGAGAGACTGTCAAGGACAAAGAAAGTCATGGCGGCTGCAGGCTGTAAGGGTTGCCATCACAAACCCAGAGCAAAACGAAAATTCTCTGGAGCACTTGAGCCCCAGTGTAGGGTTCCAGGGTCAAGGAAGAAATTTAGGGAGGAAGTTGGACGTAGACCTGTTGAAAGGAACCGTCCCGGCATTTGTCGGGTGGTGAAAATGGGAAATCTCAAACACCATCTTCAGGACGGTTGAGTGGTGATGACTGCGAGGCACGTGCTAGTGCGTTTAGCGCTCTCAGGGCCTCAGCCACCGTGTTTGGTACACAAATATTATACTCAGAAAAAAATCATATTACTTCCACAAATTCACCAATAACCAGTAAAATTAACTCAAAAAGACAACGGAAGCCTGGTTTTACCTCGAAAATGGAATTTGTGTATTAACAATTGTCACAGTCGCCACCGTAGCGTAGCGGTCAGCATGGTTAGCTGCCGCCCCGGAGGACCTGGGTTCGATTCCCGGCTCTGCCACGAAATTTGAAAAGTGGTACTGTCCCCGATAATCCGGATAGTAGGCTGTCAGATATCCGCCCCCTCAATCGGATTGCCAATTATCAATCGCACCGGCACAGCTACATCAATGAAAATGGCACTGACAGATACTACCGAGATTAGAGCACAGTAGTTAACAAGAAATTATTGTGGAACACACCAAAATATACGGGGGTTCATACTTACCTTTTACTTACCTATTCAAATTAATCTCGGGTCTGGGTTGCCAACTGGATCACTTAAAAGTATGCCCTCAAAATAACCTCCACCACGATATTTAAAATGAACCAAGACGGAAACAAGAAACTTTAAACTGTACAATAATTTATTTCACATAAAGGAATAATATAACAAAAATTTAACAACAAAAAATACGTGGCAATCAGAAGCCATTGTCAATATAACCATGTCCTCCTGTAGGACTTGTAGACATTACATACAAAATTTCAGCTTTCTAGCTCAAAAGAACGTAATAATAATAATACACTTGGAATGGATAAGGGAGTTGGGACGAGACATATAGCAATTGTTTTCCTTTTTCATAAACATCACATTGTATTTATAACCGCAAGGCTGCTATGTAGGTGACCTTGGCCTCTATCATACAGTTGTCTGGCCAGCTGCGATACACTCTACACCATGTCGCATGCTTGCATCGTCAAATGGACCCACCTGTCCAGCCAACGTTAGCATATGCTAGTTACATCAGAGCCTAGCTCCTTTTCAAAACACTTTAAATGTTCACGTCTCAGCTCAAATATTATCACGCAAATCTTTTAAATGCTACATTCAAATATCCATGGATTACTCTAATAATCCCAAATCTTGTTTAATTGTGAATTCCAATTGTTCAACTAGCGTTGTTTAGAATATAATAACAAAAACGCTTAATGTTTATAACAAAAAGTTCATTAATTATTTATAACATTATAAATTGTTTATAACATTGTCAAACGACAATTGAAAAATTTATACACGCCTCTATTAATCCCTTTCATTTCAAATTATTATTAAAGATATTTACATAATTATTTACAATATTTATATTATTTATTTTAGAAATACATTAAACCACACGTTTATCCGGTTGATAATTATTCAAATCGTGGTGATATAATCGACCAATGAAGGTTAGTTATATTTAAGTTTCAAATTCAGGTTTAATAAGCTTTAATAATTAGTATTATAATTTGTGACGGTAACCTCCATTCAAAATCGTTATCTCAAATTATTTAAACACTCTTCTTAATTTTAACAGTAACTTCACATGATTAATTTTCAAAGGACATGGACAATACACTCAGCGGAAAAGTACCTCGCTCAAAACGCACAAAATTGCACAAAATAGGCCCAGAATTCATCATATATCTCAATATATATGGCATCAAAATCTTCCACAATACATACAAAAAACCTCCACTTATAAATTCATCAACATCATTAATATTACTGTGGGAACCTCCTTCACTTATTCAAGGGCATTATTCATCAGCGACTTTTACACGTCCACTGAACTAACGATTATACATCCATAGTTCCTCTTTAAAAATTCTTATATTCATTAATTGTATCAAAAACTGTTATTATATTTAACCTTCGTGGGTTTCATTCATGAATCGATATGAAGTAAAAATTTGCCAATCACAAATAAATTTAATAGCAAATACGATTAGACACGCCTCCCTGGTCTATCAAAATTGAGATTAATATCATCAAAGTAACGCAGTATAAAAATACTATCTTCAATCAAAGTTCATCTAAACTGCATAAATAATCGAATAGAATACAATTAGACTGTTGAATGCAAACATTATTGTTCCAATCTAGAATTGAGAAAAACTCCTATCAAATGTTCATTACTATAGTGTACTCAATAAATCGTAATCAAAGTTCATATTTCATAAAATTGTATTTCAGAACTGACGATAAATGTCTATGTTGTAATCATGTTCATAAAACGACTAGTATTTCCAAGATCGTCGATACAGTAATAGATTTTAACGCTCTAAAATCTTTTAATTATTCTTCTTTCTTGAGGATGACAGAAAATTGGTCAAAGTAATTTACTGAATAGAATTACTTTAATAAAATGACACGCTGTCTGAATTCAAATTTGCCATAGAAAATCGTTAACTTTACAGTCAAATCGTGACTACAAAAATATGCAAATTACTGAAAGAATATAAATAATATCAGTCTCAACTGATCCAAAATTATATAAATATGCCAATGACATACTAATGTCTCAATAAATCGTAGAAAAAAAGGCATAAATCATCAAAGTGTACTGAGTACAGAAATATCAAGCAAGAATATGGGGCAAAATGTATGGGACAGAAAATATGGGGAAAATGGTTGCTCAGATCTCGCTAAAAGGCTCAAATAAAACAAGAAACGTTCACGACTACCTTATCTGTTGATTGAAGTTCTAGAGGAAAATTTCCAAAGAAGACTGCTGATGGTTCCATTTCACCAACGTAAAGATGTGCTCCGACCTCGAACCTGGAACCAGTGTCCTCGGAGAATAGAACTGCTTCCTCCTCCGGAAATTGCACTGCTCCGTGTAGACGATAGACATCCTTCTGGCAAAACTCTTCTTTGTGAGCCGGGTCCACCCTGGCCTCTCTTGATAGTTCCCTGAAGTTCTGGTAGAAATTCGCCATGAAGTTTATTGCAATTATTTCCGCAGAAATGTTCATAATTGTAGAATATGAAGATATTTCCACTGCCATTTGATATAATTCAGCGTTGGACTACGATGCATGAGTGTAGTTGGATATTCACTACATGCTCGCTTTTGTAGAAAGACGATTAGCGAAGTTCCATGCTGCTATTTCACTCCATTGATATATGTCCCAATTGCATTAAAGATTTAGCCTTCCATCTCCACTTCCGTTATAATAATAGTTGAAAGTACTGCCAGATTATACTGTTCCATGGTAGAATGTAGCGTTGTATCACCAAATGTAATCTTCAGTTGCAATACACGTGTCAGCCGTAGCGTAGAATGTGATATTATAAAAGTGCTTCTCAGGTGGCGAGAAAATCACTTTTGTCTGCAGTCTTAAAATGCGAATATCTTCCAAAGTATAATCGTGAAAATGTTCAACTTTCCTACACACCTCAATACTGTAATGCACAATTGAATTAGCATAAAGGCAGTAACTAACCCTTGATAGATAATCTTGTAGACTCGTTTATGTGTGCGTTTCAACTTCGCCTAGTTTCAGAAACCGTAAAATTGAACTGCTGCACGCTCCGTGCTTGTTCGATGCAGTGGGCTCTACCACACGCGCTAATGACGACTTGCTTCACTGAATCACTCGAAGTCTGACAATATGATAATCAGAAAAACGACTATGAGACATCAGAAACTGAGAAATGAGAGCTCCTCTCTGCTGTGCAAGACCTTTTATCAACTTCTTAAGGGGCGTATCCATCCCTTCCATAGCTTGTTCCTCCGTCATTGCTAGAAGTTCTAACTTTGGCTATACTTGACGGATTTTCAAATTTCAAAAACTCAAAATTAATTTCTTCAAAATTCCAAATCACTGCCATAACTGAAAATAGATTTCCACAATTCTGCATTCCAAAAGTAATTAAATATGGTAATTTCAGTAATCTCCGTCTCCCTCCAAACTATCATTCATTGGTTCGAGCCTCTCCGCCAATAGCGTAACTTCTTCCTTAGCACAATTCCTTGTTTCCCTGCGACTGCGTCGTAAATCTCAGAACTTTCTCGAACAAAATCATGACGTCACCAAGAATCTCAGCTCAACCAGCCTACTTGCATAAAGTCTGCGTCATCTGTGCGTACGTCATGAATATACACGTCACAACTATGAGAGCCATAACTTTATTCACTTATGTGCCAATACAGCCACCGTGGTCTCAATACAATTCAATTTACGGGGGCATTCTCCCTTCACCACGTTTTAAAAACAGTTGCAAATTGTTTTTAAACTCTGTGTTATAAATATCTGAATTCACTTGAACACGAAATTGAATTATTATTGGCTTACTCTTGGATAATATTTCTTCAAGTTTGCAGCATTGAACTTGCCATATACGACATTATTCTCATCATCGTAGAGTTCATAACAGTTGTTTCCATAAGCATTCGTAATCATAAATCTCTTCTTCTCTGGGTTGTGTGTGGCTCATGCATTCTCTCCTCTCTACTTTCTCTTCTGTCCTGAATTCCTGTTTTCCAAGTTCTGCTGGCTTGTAGAAGGACCAGGATCGATCACTACATCCTGTCTTTTCTTCTGGTTTTCAGCTTCCTTCTCTCTTAATTCCTTCTGATACTGCTGACTTCCTTTCTCTCTCTCTTGATACTTGTCGGGTGTCATAACCTGACCTTGAGAATTCTGATTCCGATTCTGGTACTGGTTATTTCTATTGTAGTTCCTATTGTACCCCTGGTTATTATAGTATCTACCTCTTCCGTTATTATAATTCCCTCTATTGTTATTCCAGCCTCGTCTTTGCTGATATGGACGGTAACCTTGTGATCTGTTGTTGCGAAAATAATTGTTCCTATGAGGACCTACATTTTCAGTTTTTTCTTCAGCAGGCTTATCAGTTTGCTGAACTTGATCCATGTAGACTGTTTTAATGTCTTTGAATTCGTGTCTCTGACCTTTTTGAACCAAATTTGGCATAGGACTCGTGTAGTCAAGCCTTCTCAATAGTTCGTCCATACTGGTCAAATCCCTGATATTTGACGATATGATAAGTCTCCTTACCTCCACAGGCAGCATACGAGAAATAGCATCTATCAACTGCTCTGTCGACAATGGGGGTTGCAAGAATCTCAAGCGCGATAACTGGCTCGTGAAGAAATCAGCGTACCGTGTTGGAAGAGTACCTGAATACTTCCTCGAGTATACCTCAGCTCTTAATGAATTTTGTGCTTCTATTGACCAGAATCGTTTTATCAGTGCCTCTGCAAATTCATCGAAATTACTAAAAGTGTACCGAAATGCTCTGAACCATTCAAGGGGCCCTCCAGCTAGAAATCTTTCTACGATTCTCATCTCCTTTTCTCTAGGAATATGGGCTTCAATAAAATAGTCTTTCAGGTTCCTGATATACTCTATCGGTGTTAGACTATCAGTATTACTACATTTTTGAGGTTTGTCCTCAAAGTTTCGGATGACTGTCACATTTCTTGGATATGAATCCATGTAATTCTTCCCACTATCACGATATTTCCATTCAGGTTCAATATTCCTATCCTCTTCTTCTTCCCGAAATCTGAATATACGTTCCTCAGGACTAATATCTCTCTCTTCAGTAGCGAGGTTACATCTTCTGACGTAATTCCTATCATCTTCACAAGTCAATCCTTCTGGATCCTTATCTGTGATTTCCGTGATGACTTTCCTCATCAACTCTTCTTTATAGGTTTCCATCATGCTAGCTTCTCCTAGTTTCAAATTCTGAAGTTTGCTCGTAGTTTCATTGACATCAGAGACAACCTTATGAATTTGTTCCTCTAACGCGGTTTTTAATGCTTGCACGTCCTGACCTATTTGAGTTCTATCCTCTACCTGCTTTTCGGATAGCGAATCCATCCTTATACTCAAATCCTTTCTAATTTGAACTACTTCATTATTTATACCTACTTGTGTACTGGCAAGTTTTCGTTCAATTCGTTCCTGAATCTGATCGACATGTTCCCCACTTAACCTGTTCCATTCATCTTTCCAAACCGTTACATTTGCAGTTAACATTTCCGCAATATCTACTTCAATGTCCTCCTTAAGTAAACGATTATGATCTAAGACTTGGGTTCTCATGACCTCTACATCATATTTTAATCCAGCTAGAGAAGCTGTTGTCCTAACAGACTCGTCAACCAACCTAGTTGTTAAAGCACTAATGTTACGAGTACAAAGCGTTTTTGAAGTTTCAATTTCTTCTCTAACTTTATTAACATCAGTTTGAACTTTGGCAATGTCTACAAAAACTGTATTAACTTTTACTTGTATCTTATTGATGTCGCTTTGCATCTCATTTACATCAGAATGAATATTATTTACGTCTACTTGAACATTTGACACATCGGTTCGAACATTTTTAATCTCTCTTTGAACTTCTTCTACTTTGTCTTGTACAGTAGCAACATCATTCCTAACAACGATTACTTCTGCTCTAGCACATGAAATATCACCCCGGACATTAGCAACATCAAGATTCAACATAGTAAGGTCTTTCTGTACTTTAGAAACATCTACTTTAACATCTGAAACATCCTTGTGAATGTCAGTCACGGCATTCTGGATTCCCTGGGTACTGGTCTGTAAACGCGCCACATTATTTTCTAAGTTTACAGAACTGGTCTGAAGAACTTTCAAACTTTCATCCAGCCTAATAGACAAATTAGCAGACAAATTACTAGCATTCTCCTCCATTCTAGCAGACATATTATTCGAATTCTCCTCCATCATCTGCTTCATACTGTTATTCATGCTAGCTTTCAACTCCTCCAACATCATTCTCATACTCTCATCTGCCATCTCAATAATATTTCAATAATAGACTGCTTTAGGGACATACATCAAACAGAGCAAGATAACAACATCTGAGCAACATCTTTCACCATATATAAATTTGAGCAATTTTCTGTCTTAAATCTAACTTATAATTACCTTATAATTAACCTTCGTAGACACTTCATGTTGAAACAAACTCAAGCACATGTTCAAATTTCTTTGGTTCATTTTAAAATATCCTAACACAAATAATTTACATTTACAATACAAATAATTTAATTTTATCTTTAATATGACTAAACATGTCATAAGCCGGTCAAATAAAATAAGACTCCAGATCATAGGCAACTTTTCTAAGTTTCCAGCCTATTTAACCTCTCTCAAGTTGTATAAGATCTGATCTTTTCTGAGTGTAATTTTCCTAATACAACACAACATTTAATCCCTATATAATCACACTCTCAAATTCTACAATTGGCCAAGACATCTAACAAAGAATCAACCTCTTTATTTGAGTCTTCACAATCCCATTGACATCGATAACTTGGTAATCCAATGTTATTCGAGCACTCCACACGAAATTGCGGTGCCAATTCTACTGCAATAACTTGGTAATCCAATGTTATTCAAGCATTCCGAACTTCGATTCTGCCAATTCTACTGGCGTTCAACCTGGTAATCCAGTTTTGTCAATCGAGCCCCACCGAATTGCGGTGCCAATCCTACTGTCCCCGATAATCCGGATAGTAGGCTGTCAGATATCCGCCCCCTCAATCGGATTGCCAATTATCAATCGCACCGGCACAGCTACATCAATGAAAATGGCACTGACAGATACTACCGAGATTAGAGGACAGTAGTTAACAAGAAATTATTGTGGAACACACCAAAATATACGGGGGTTCATACTTACCTTTTACTTACCTATTCAAATTAATCTCGGGTCTGGGTTGCCAACTGGATCACTTAAAAGTATGCCCTCACAATAACCTCCACCACGATATTTAAAATGAACCAAGACGGAAACAAGAAACTTTAAACTGTACAATAATTTATTTCACATAAAGGAATAATATAACAAAAATTTAACAACAAAAAATACGTGGCAATCAGAAGCCATTGTCAATATAACCATGTCCTCCTGTAGGACTTGTAGACTTTACATACAAAATTTCAGCTTTCTAGCTCAAAAGAACGTAATAATAATAATACACTTGGAATGGATAAGGGAGTTGGGACGAGACATATAGCAATTGTTTTCCTTTTTCATAAACATCACATTGTATTTATAACCGCAAGGCTGCTATGTAGGTGACCTTGGCCTCTATCATACAGTTGTCTGGCCAGCTGCGATACACTCTACACCATGTCGCATGCTTGCATCGTCAAATGGACCCACCTGTCCAGCCAACGTTAGCATATGCTAGTTACATCAGAGCCAAGCTCCTTTTCAAAACACTTTAAATGTTCACGTCTCAGCTCAAATATTATCACGCAAATCTTTTAAATGCTACATTCAAATATCCATGGATTACTCTAATAATCCCAAATCTTGTTTAATTGTGAATTCCAATTGTTCAACTAGCGTTGTTTAGAATATAATAACAAAAACGCTTAATGTTTATAACAAAAAGTTCATTAATTATTTATAACATTATAAATTGTTTATAACATTGTCAAACGACAATTGAAAAATTTATACACGCCTCTATTAATCCCTTTCATTTCAAATTATTATTAAAGATATTTACATAATTATTTACAATATTTATATTATTTATTTTAGAAATACATTAAACCACACGTTTATCCGGTTGATAATTATTCAAATCGTGGTGATATAATCGACCAATGAAGGCTAGTTATATTTAAGTTTCAAATTCAGGTTTAATAAGCTTTAATAATTAGTATTATTATTTGTGACGGTAACCTCCATTCAAAATCGTTATCTCAAATTATTTAAACACTCTTCTTAATTTTAACAGTAACTTCACATGATTAATTTTCAAAGGACCTGGACAATACACTCAGCGGAAAAATACCTCGCTCAAAACGCACAAAATTGCACAAAATAGGCCCAGAATTCATCATATATCTCAATATATATGGCATCAAAATCTTCCACAATACATACAAAAAACCTCCACTTATAAATTCATCAACATCATTAATATTACTGTGGGAACCTCCTTCACTTATTCAAGGGCATTATTCATCAGCGGCTTTTACACGTCCACTGAACTAACGATTATACATCCATAGTTCCTCTTTAAAAATTCTTATATTCATTAATTGTATCAAAAACTGTTATTATATTTAACCTCCGTGGGTTTCATTCATGAATCGATATGAAGTAAAAATTTGCCAATCACAAATAAATTTAATAGCAAATACGATTAGACACGCCTCCCTGGTCTATCAAAATTGAGATTAATATCATCAAAGTAACGCAGTATAAAAATACTATCTTCAATCAAAGTTCATCTAAACTGCATAAATAATCGAATAGAATACAATTAGACTGTGGAATGCAAACATTATTGTTCCAATCTAGAATTGAGAAAAACTCCTATCAAATGTTCATTACTATAGTGTACTCAATAAATCGTAATCAAAGTTCATATTTCATAAAATTGTATTTCAGAACTGACGATAAATGTCTATGTTGTAATCATGTTCATAAAACGACTAGTATTTCCAAGATCGTCGATACAGTAATAGATTTTAACGCTCTAAAATCTTTTAATTATTCTTCTTTCTTGAGGATGACAGAAAATTGGTCAAAGTAATTTACTGAATAGAATTACTTTAATAAAATGACACGCTGTCTGAATTCAAATTTGCCATAGAAAATCGTTAACTTTACAGTCAAATCGTGACTACAAAAATATGCAAATTACTGAAAGAATATAAATAATATCAGTCTCAACTGATCCAAAATTATATAAATATGCCAATGACATACTAATGTCTCAATAAATCGTAGAAAAAAGGCATAAATCATCAAAGTGTACTGAGTACAGAAATATCAAGCAAGAATATGGGGCAAAATGTATGGGACAGAAAATATGGGGAAAATGGTTGCTCAGATCTCGCTAAAAGGCTCAAATAAAACAAGAAACGTTCACGACTACCTTATCTGTTGATTGAAGTTCTAGAGGAAAATTTCCAAAGAAGACTGCTGATGGTTCCATTTCACCAACGTAAAGATGTGCTCCGACCTCGAACCTGGAACCAGTGTCCTCGGAGAATAGAACTGCTTCCTCCTCCGGAAATTGCACTGCTCCGTGTAGACGATAGACATCCTTCTGGCAAAACTCTACTTTGTGAGCCGGGTCCACCCTGGCCTCTCTTGATAGTTCCCTGAAGTTCTGGTAGAAATTCGCCATGAAGTTTATTGCAATTATTTCCGCAGAAATGTTCATAATTGTAGAATATGAAGATATTTCCACTGCCATTTGATATTATTCAGCGTTGGACTACGATGCATGAGAGTGTAGTTGGATATTCACTACATGCTCGCTTTTGTAGAAAGACGATTAGCGAAGTTCCATGCTGCTATTTCACTCCATTGATATATGTCCCAATTGCATTAAAGATTTAGCCTTCCATCTCCACTTCCGTTATAATAATAGTTGAAAGTACTGCCAGATTATACTGTTCCATGGTAGAATGTAGCGTTGTATCACCAAATGTAATCTTCAGTTGCAATACACGTGTCAGCCGTAGCGTAGAATGTGATATTATAAAAGTGCTTCTCAGGTGGCGAGAAAATCACTTTTGTCTGCAGTCTTAAAATGCGAATATCTTCCAAAGTATAATCGTGAAAATGTTCAACTTTCCTACACACCTCAATACTGTAATGCACAATTGAATTAGCATAAAGGCAGTAACTAACTCTTGATAGATAATCTTGTAGACTCGTTTATGTGTGCGTTTCAACTTCGCCTAGTTTCAGAAACCGTAAAATTGAACTGCTGCACGCTCCGTGCTTGTTCGATGCGGTGGGCTCTACCACACGCGCTAATGACGACTTGCTTCACTGAATCACTCGAAGTCTGACAATATGATAATCAGAAAAACGACTATGAGACATCAGAAACTGAGAAATGAGAGCTCCTCTCTGCTGTGCAAGACCTTTTATCAACTTCTTAAGGGGCGTATCCATCCCTTCCATAGCTTGTTCCTCCGTCATTGCTAGAAGTTCTAACTTTGGCTATACTTGACGGATTTTCAAATTTCAAAAACTCAAAATTAATTTCTTCAAAATTCCAAATCACTGCCATAACTGAAAATAGATTTCCACAATTCTGCATTCCAAAAGTAATTAAATATGGTAATTTCAGTAATCTCCGTCTCCCTCCAAACTATCATTCATTGGTTCGAGCCTCTCCTCCAATAGCGTAACTTCTTCCTTAGCACAATTCCTTGTTTCCCTGCGACTGCGTCGTAAATCTCAGAACTTTCTCGAACAAAATCATGACGTCACTAAGAATCTCAGCTCAACCAGCCTACTTGCATAAAGTCTGCGTCATCCGTGCCTACGTCATGAATATACACGTCACAACTATGACAGCCATAACTTTATTCACTTATGTGCCAATACAGCCACCGTGGTCTCAATATAATTCAATTTACGGGGGCAGTACGAGGACTGGAACGGGGTCTACTCAGCCTCGGGTGGCCCAAATGAGTAGAGCGGGTTCGATTCCCCCTCAGCCATTCTCGAAGTGGTTTTCCGTGGTTTTCCACATCGTCTTCGGGCAAATGCCGGGATGGTACCTTCTTCAAGGCCACGGCCGCCTCCTTCCCTCTTCCTTGTCTATCCATCCTAACCATCCTTTACCTTCCCTCATGAGGCCTCTGTTCGCTTTGCAGGTGAGGCCGCCTGGGCGAGGTGCCAATCCCACCTCACCAGTTGTATCCCTTCCGATTCGATGTTCCCAGCTCTAGGACACTGCCCGTAGTGGCGGTAGTGGTGAGTTCCCTCGCTGAGTCCGTGGGTTCCACCAACCTGGAGGGTCAACCACTAAAAAAAAAAAAATTGTCACCAGTTAATCCATTAGTCTATTTTAATTGTTCTGCCAATCACTTGCCACTTGCTGTGGTTCGCAGTCTTAGCTGTCACTCCTGAGGTCCGGGTTTAATTCCCCGGTCTGCCAAGAAATTTAATTCTGGTCTTATGCAGAACTATGTAGTGGGTACGCTTAGCCTCGTAAGGCAGAACTAAGAAGAGGTGAGTTTCACATCTCAGCCGTTCTAGAAGAGGTTTTGCGTGGTTTACCACTTCTACTCCAGATAAATGCCGGGATGGTTCCTAACTTAGGGTCACGGCCCCTCTTTGCCAATCCTTGCCCAAATTACAAATATACAGTACATACTATTGACTGGCTGCTTGGCGCAGCGGTAGCGTTTTCGCCTGCTGTGCTCAAGGTAGCTGGATCACATCTTGGCGCAGTCATTTGGCATTTGAAGCTGCTATATGCGAGGGAGCCATGCTAGTACTTTTACGGGTACATTAAATAATCTCTTCTGGGCAAAATTCTGGTTTCCCTGCGGCTCTAAAAGCCACAGTGGTAGAAAGATACTTAAAACTCATCTCATTCTTCTTCTACTTTCGAATAACCTATTTGGAGGGTACGATGAATCAACTTTGGCTATTTTTCATTGTATCCGATGTCCGGTTCCATGGCTAAATGGTTAGCGCGCTAGGCTTCGAACCGAAGTGACCCGAGTTTGATTCCTGACCGAGCCATCAGGGATTTTAGTCTCCTGGAGTTAATTCCCGTGGCTCTAGGAATGGGTGTATGTGACTTCTTCGTCATCACTTCATCCTCATTACGACGCGCAGGTCGCCCAGGGGCGTCAACTAGAAAGACCTGCCACACGATGATGATCATCATTGTATTCGATTTCCTTTGCTTCCAAATTCCCTTCATCCTTCTAGAGTGTCGTTCCTTCTCGTCTAGTTGTTAATTTATTTCTCTCCTGAAATCCTGACATTTGAGTAACTTCTCGAAATAGTATTCTGTTTTCTATTGTGTCTGTTTTAATCCCAGCGTTTTTCAATTTTGACGAACCATTTGTGGTTTGGATTTGTGAACTGTTCAGTGATTTGAAAATTTGTTAATTAGTCTATTGTTGTCCATTCAGCAAATGTGCCCAAGAACCTGTAGTTTTCTCTTCCTCATTACGTCAGTTAGTTTTGCAGTTTCCAGATATAGCTCTTTGTCTGGTCTTAACCTATAATCTGCAGTAGCCTATTATTTCTTTTAGCTCCCAATATTTATTCAAGAAACTACTTTCGACCTTCTCTAATTTTTCTTGATCTTCAATTCTTGTTAGTTTAAGTGTTTCTGCCGCACACAAATTTTCGATTATTGTTATTATTATTATTATTATTATTATTATTATTATTATTATTATTATTTACACGTTATGTACATCTGTGGAGCGTGATATAACTTATTTAGCTAATGTTGATTTTTTCTTCTCCCAAAATCTCTTCTTCTGAGCAGTGAATATCTTTCTCCTTTCTTCAGTCCATGATGTATTGGTGTTGTGATGGTCCCAATTTGAGACCAGAACGAAATAATTTTATATATTATTATTATTATTATTATTATCAATATTTTTTAAGTTTACATTTTACCTTTTATTAGTTATTATGTTAACTAATATATTTATATCTATTATTATGCGGTGATGTAGAATATTATGGCAATTGAAAGGATTTGGAGCGATACACATTATATTTGAAATTAGTTTGACGCTTGACTGAATATTATTTCTGAAGAAAATTCGAACAAGAGAAAAAGAGGGTGTTCATAGAAGGCGGCTTCTTGGAAATGACATAAATAGACACTTATGTCTGTCACATCAAGTATTCTACCAATATACAAATCATACTAAGAAAAGATTCTAAGAAGACTTACCACTAACAATGCTGGGCCGATGAATGAATCCTTTGCAACTATATACAGAGGGTGGGCTAGACCTCCCGAGAAATACTACAAAGAAGTATTGTCATTGTTGATATATGAAAGGCGGGCTTATATCGCCTAGCGACTTCTGAAGAGGGGTCATACACGTGCTTTACCTGGGAACGTTATATATATGACGGCCGCCCAAATGGAATGATTATTATTGAATTGCTGGAGGAGAAGGAAGGATGCTGAGTGGAGCAGAGAAACTTGTATCGAGATGGAGTATATAACGCAGTTCTAAACTAGACAGTTGACTATTAAGTATGTGAATTTGATAAGACATTCTGTCTCATCAAACTGTGACATGGTTGTGTACGAGGCTATTGTCACAGGGATGATTTTTGGAATTTATTCCGTCATCCACATATAAATTAATTACTTTGAGGATGTTCAGGGCCATCTGGAACTCTCTACGCAACAAACCAACTACAAAGATCTTCAATGCGGTGAGCGATGTAAACAGTTATACTCCAGTCAAATCAGAAGGCTATCATGCTTCTTAAATTCAATATATTCTATTCAATTAACTCAGTATACTCCAATTTCCAACCAAGAACCATAATATAAGTAAATTCAGTAGATTCTTTAATTTAAATTTATTATTATTATTTTTATCTTTAGTATTTTATATTTTTTTGCACTTATTGTTTTTATATATTAAATTCATTTTAAATTCAAATGCTTGACTGGTTTCCTTTAGTAGCTAGAAATTACTATAAGGCAACACCATACTCCTGAACTAATTATCGTAAGGTTAGATTACGTAAGTTTCACTACGGCTGGAGATAGGAATTTCGATGCTCTACCTCTGTGTAACCGAGGTTTAATATATTATTTTGATCATGATATATATAAATGATCTGGCGCCCTGGCAACACATATATTACACATTATGTACTTTTTAGTGAAGCTGACAACAATACAGATACACTATTAGATTAATACACAATTAAATGTTTCATTTTGATAACCCAAGTGTGGGCGATTATTTAAATAATGAGCTTTGCATATTAACTTTTTTAACTAACTTTATTCTTATTAACAGTAATCAAGTTTAAATATCTCTATAAACCATTACTATAACGCCCAACAGTGGAGCTTTCTTATTAATAGTCAATTAAAATAAATCTCCCAAACCATTACAAATAACGCCCAACTAGCGGAGCGCTTTTCTTATTATTAATAGAACCCCATTAAGATCTCAAACAAACCATTACAAATGGCGCCCAACGTGGGGCACGGAAACCTAACGATATTTACGGAAGGAGTGAGTGTTAATTCAGTGCAAATTGTCAGTGATTTTGGGGGAAAGTGAAGTGAATTTGTGTATTATTAGTGATTGATTTTGGGGGAAAGTGAGGTGAATTTGTGTATTATTAGTGATTGATTTTGGGGGAAAGTGAGGTGAATTTGTGTATTATTAGTGATTGATTTTGGGGGAAAGTGAGGTGAATTTTGGAACGGTAAACTTTATACGGTGTACTTCGAGATGGCGGATGAGGAACAAAGGAAATTGAGGAGTAGGGGTAAAGGCGAGAAAGCTAATTATACGAAAGTTGATAGTGGTACTGAGGCTGAGAGTGTAGAGGATTATACCAAGATGTCGGAGGTAAATCTTGAGAGTAATCCTGAGGATAATCTCGAGGTTAACCCTGAGACGAATATAGAGGTACATCCTGAAATAAATCATGAGGCTAGTGGAGGGAAGGAGAAACAAAAGCCTTTGGATATTTCGGAAAACAAATTAGATGAGATCATGGGAATGTTTCTGGAGATGAATAGGCAAAATCGGGAGATGAGTAGGGAGATGAGAGAGGAGATAAGCAAGGCAATAGACAAGAAGCTAGAAGATAGCAATAAAAATAATCAGGAGATGAGTAGGCAGATGAGAGAGGAGATAAGTAAGCAAAATCAGGAGATAAGTAAGCAAAATCAGGAGATGAGTAGGGAGATGAGAGAGGAAATAAGTAGGCAAAATCAGGAGATGAGTAGGGAGATAAGAGAAGCGATATGTAAAGATAATAAAGAAATTAATCAGAAACTAGATAATATGGTCAAGGAGAATGAGGAATTAAATAGAAAGTATGGGACGCTGCAGGAGAGTATTCAGGGAGCAAAACAGGAGATCAGATGTGAAATTAAGGATGTGTTAGAAGAAAAGGCTAAAAATATTATAGAGGAAGTAGATCTGAAATTAGTAGAAGTGGAAGGGAAAATTCAGGAAAAGTTAGTCAATCAAAGAGAGAATCTTCAGAAAATAGTACAGATGGAAACTAGACAAGTAAGAACAGAATTGGGAGGAGAGATAAAGAAAGTGCAGTCAGAATTTCATAAGAAAGTAGAGGATAGTCTCCTGACAAATGAAGAAAATTATCAGGAGATTCAGGAAAAACAGAAGATATTAAGAAATGAATTGATAGAAAAAGAGAATAATTTGAAAGAAAGAGTGGAAATGGTAGAAAAAGTGGCGGATAAAAAGATAGCAGAAATTGAGACTAAGTTAAGAAAGCAATTCAGGCAGGAGGGAATACAGGGTAGAGTTATTGTATCAGGAGGTGGAATGAAGGAAACTGAACAAGTTAAGTTCTCTAACGAGCAGGGATGTCCTATGGAATTCATAACTATAGTTGAAAATAAATTCAAGGAAAGGCTACTAGAAGGACAGATAGAGTGGAATACGGTAGTGGAGATATTAGATCAGGCTTTTGTGGGGGAAACAAAAAGCTGGTTTTCTGTCTATAAAAACACTTTAGTGGACTTTAATGATTTTAAAAATAAATTTTGTGAAAAATATTGGAATGATGAAATACAGGCCCAGAAAAGGGAAAGTATTATTTGTGGGATATATCCGCCTGAAAGTACTTGCAGTATGACTGAATATTTTCTGAATAAGGTTATCATCTGCAAATATCTAGATGGCATGACACAAGACAGCGATATAGTCAGGCAAATGATAAAGCATTTCCCATTCCGAATAAGAGAGGCTGCATGCATGCAACGCACTTCGACTATCACAGAGTTAGAAAGATTATTAGGGAGATTTGATGCTCTAGGGAATAGTGTTGGTGAAACACCGGCAGGACAGGAGAATAGTCGATATATGAATGAGAATAGGAATCAAAATAATAATGGCAGGCAACAACACCAGAATTTTCAAGGCAACAATAGGGGGCGTAATTTTGAAAATTCATATGCTCAAAATAACAGGGGGCAATTTCAAGGTAGAGATGGTTATCAGAATAACCGTGGCCAGTATCATGGCAATAGGAGAAACCATGATAATAATGGTAATCAGGATAATAATGCAGGTCCTAACAATGGGCAGCGTTATTACAATCAAAGAAATAATGCAGGAAATTCGTGGAGGCAGAGAGAAGAAAATCAAGGTAATGGCAGCAACCTTCGTCAGAACCACAACAAAAATAACGGGGAGACACAAAACCAAGATAATGATACCGATACTTTAAATGTGAACCAGACTGTGACGTAAGGTCAAGTTGTCAGTCTGAGTCTTTTCCAGCTTACACCATTTTGAGCGAACCGTATGACCTAAATATCCGTAATGATTTATTAAGTGAATTTATGGATGTATCTAAAGAATCTATCGTTATTAATTTTAACTCAGTGTTAAAATTACAAGTGTTAGGGGCGTGTATCGATACACTTTTTGACAGTGGCTGTAAGGTTTCTTGCATCAGTGCAGCATTTATAATAATAGGAAGGAAAATGGTATTAAAATTGAGGAAATTCCAATTAGAACTACTTTTGTGTTAACGGGGGCGGAAAGAAATCTCACATAATTTCTAAACAAGTGGTTGCAGAAATTTTAAAAGAAAGTAAGATTGGAACACAAGTATGTTTTTTTGATTCCAAATCTGATATATTCACTAATTATGGGTTCGGACAGGATGTCGCAACATTCTGCACAGCTATATTATAAGGAGGGTAGTGTTAAATTCAGATGAATGGGTGGAGATATGATCATGTCATTTAATAATTGAAGTAAGTTTTATGGTGGTTCTAAGAATAGATGTACGCTTGAGGAGGTATTAATGACTAAAGGAGTCGATATTTGTAGTGAGGTGGTGAGTGGTGAGATTGTTAGGGTATCTCGTGAGAGGGAACCTTGTTTTTTTTTACATTTTTAGGCAGTATGATGACGAAGGATTATCTAGAGGATTCCTTGCGTGAGGCTGCATTACAGAGTGCGTTAGAGTGTGATCGTGTGGATCGATTGTTGATCGTGTGGATCGAGTGTTGAAGGTGTTGTAAGAGAATTAGTATATATTTGAGAACCGTATTGGATTAGCTAATTGCTACGAACATTCATTATATGTACATGATCATAGTATTTTTGTAGGTCATCGCTACCCCGTGCCTTACAAATTTCAGGAAGCTGTGAGAAGGCAGATTGAAAGCATGTTGCAGAATAAAATTATAGAACCCTATATTAATTAACCCATATATTAATTCGTTAATGGTAGTTCCCAAATCAGAAAGGAAAGTAAAGCTATATTGTGATGCCCGTAATTTAAGTAGGCAGATTGAAAGCATATTGCAAGATACAATTATAGAACCCTATATTAGCCCATATATATAGGTTCGTTAAGGGTAGTTCCCAAGTCAGAAAGGAAAATAAAGCTATATTTTGATGCCCGTAATTTAATTAGGCAGATTTTGTTAACAGTTAATATTTCAGTAGCTAGGATAGTAATGCAAGGATTTAAAGGAAAGTCATTTTTTGTACTGGAGAAATTAAATTTTATCGGTCATACGGATTCCGCGAAAGAGAGGTATTATGAAGTAGAAAGAAGTATAATTTTGAGAAATAAGGTGAATAACTACGGGTGATAAAGAGGTGTAATCTTGAGTAGAAAGAAGTGTAATTTTGTGAAATAAAGTAAGTGAATACGGATTCCGCGAAAGAAAAGTAATCTGAAGTAGAAAGAAGTGCAAATTTGAGAAATAAAGTAAGTGAATACGGATTTAGCGAAAGAATGGTAATCTGAAGTGGAAAGAAGTGTAATTTTGAGAAATAAAGTAAGGTGAATAACTACGGGTGAGAAAGAAATGTAATCTTGAGTAGAAAGAAGTGTAATTTTGAGAAATAAAGTAAGTGAATACGGATTAAGCGAAAGAGATGTAATCCTGAATAGAAAGAAGTATAGTTTTGAGAAATAATGTGAATAACTACGGGTGATAGAGAGGTCTAATCTTGAATAGAAAGAAGTATAATTTTGAGAAATAATGTGAACAACTACGGGTGATAAAGAGGTGTAATCTTGAATAGAAAGAAGTATAATTTTGAAAAAAAAAGGTGAGTATCGACAGGTGATTAAGATATGTAATCTTGAATAGAATGGAGTGTAATTGTGAGAAATAAGATCAGTAATTACGGTTAAAAAGGTGAGTAATCAGAAAATGCAGGAAAACGATTATATAAGCTAATAAAGTTTCATTTTTTCTATAATATGCCTGTGTTACTAGATAAATATAATTCCTGAGAGACTGGAGTAGATCTGGTGACTCGCATCACATACCAAGTGTTGTGAAGTGATAAAGTGAATTAATCAGTTGGCAGTCCCACCAACTAGCCATAGGGTATTCAGTTCGACACCAGGCTGAAAATTGAATTCTACGTCCTCAAGATATAAAGCAAAGGTGTATGCCACCCAAATATACATAAGTGCAACGATGACTTATGTCCAAAACAAGAATATAAAAGTGAAGGGTATTTTGATGTACATTGTTTACAGGTCGCTTTAATTATGTAAAGAAGAAAGAAAAAGACATTATGAACAGTGAAAGACTGAAATTTAATATATATATATATATATTAAACTTGAAGGGTATATGTTTTGTATGTTGGTAATTGCTTTGAAGAGTATAATATTGTCGATGTTGGTAATTTCTTTGTAGGGTATAATATTTCATATTTGTACAAGTGTTGAAGAGAAGTATGGTGATATGATTGTTGACATATACCATAATTCTCTGGGGCGAATATGTGATGGTCCCAATTTGAGACCAGAACGAAATAATTTTATATATTATTATTATTATTATTATTATTATTATCAATATTTTTTAAGTTTACATTTTACCTTTTATTAGTTATTATGTTAACTAATATATTTATATCTATTATTATGCGGTGATGTAGAATATTATGGCAATTGAAAGGATTTGGAGCGATACACATTATATTTGAAATTAGTTTGACGCTTGACTGAATATTATTTCTGAAGAAAATTCGAACAAGAGAAAAAGAGGGTGTTCATAGAAGGCGGCTTCTTGGAAATGACATAAATAGACACTTATGTCTGTCACATCAAGTATTCTACCAATATACAAATCATACTAAGAAAAGATTCTAAGAAGACTTACCACTAACAATGCTGGGCCGATGAATGAATCCTTTGCAACTATATACAGAGGGTGGGCTAGACCTCCCGAGAAATACTACAAAGAAGTATTGTCATTGTTGATATATGAAAGGCGGGCTTATATCGCCTAGCGACTTCTGAAGAGGGGTCATACACGTGCTTTACCTGGGAACGTTATATATATGACGGCCGCCCAAATGGAATGATTATTATTGAATTGCTGGAGGAGAAGGAAGGATGCTGAGTGGAGCAGAGAAACTTGTATCGAGATGGAGTATATAACGCAGTTCTAAACTAGACAGTTGACTATTAAGTATGTGAATTTGATAAGACATTCTGTCTCATCAAACTGTGACATGGTTGTGTACGAGGCTATTGTCACAGGGATGATTTTTGGAATTTATTCCGTCATCCACATATAAATTAATTACTTTGAGGATGTTCAGGGCCATCTGGAACTCTCTACGCAACAAACCAACTACAAAGATCTTCAATGCGGTGAGCGATGTAAACAGTTATACTCCAGTCAAATCAGAAGGCTATCATGCTTCTTAAATTCAATATATTCTATTCAATTAACTCAGTATACTCCAATTTCCAACCAAGAACCATAATATAAGTAAATTCAGTAGATTCTTTAATTTAAATTTATTATTATTATTTTTATCTTTAGTATTTTATATTTTTTTTGCACTTATTGTTTTTATATATTAAATTCATTTTAAATTCAAATGCTTGACTGGTTTCCTTTAGTAGCTAGAAATTACTATAAGGCAACACCATACTCCTGAACTAATTATCGTAAGGTTAGATTACGTAAGTTTCACTACGGCTGGAGATAGGAATTTCGATGCTCTACCTCTGTGTAACCGAGGTTTAATATATTATTTTGATCATGATATATATAAATGATCTGGCGCCCTGGCAACACATATATTACACATTATGTACTTTTTTAGTGAAGCTGACAACAATACAGATACACTATTAGAGTAATACACAATTAAATGTTTCATTTTGATAACCCAAGTGTGGGCGATTATTTAAATAATGAGCTTTGCATATTAACTTTTTTAACTAACTTTATTCTTATTAACAGTAATCAAGTTTAAATATCTCTATAAACCATTACTATAACGCCCAACAGTGGAGCTTTCTTATTAATAGTCAATTAAAATAAATCTCCCAAACCATTACAAATAACGCCCAACTAGCGGAGCGCTTTTCTTATTATTAATAGAACCCCATTAAGATCTCAAACAAACCATTACAGTGTTAGTATTCATTTCCTTGATTACTGTTTATTATTATAATTATTATTACACACACAATCACCTGGAACTTCTACAATAAGAAATCCCTATCCACAAAAGCCAATCTCCGACACTACCATGCAGTAGTCCTATCAGAGGCACTCGACGCATCTGAGACATCGTCACTCACAGATCACATCAAGGACATCGAGAAAATTGATCGACAGATGCTAAGGAAGATATTCGGGCCCAAGTTTCAAGAGGGTATATGGATGCGAAAAAGCTCGGAAGAACTATGTATTAACTGAACGATTCTCTTCAGTTGCACGCTAACTGCGTATGAAATTTTATGGACATTTAACACGAATGGATGATTCACGTCTGACTAAGAAAATATTTCTTATTTATCAATGAAAACTGACAAACCAAAATTCGTTGCTTAGTAGATACACAAATGGACCTTACTGAAGTCCTCATTGATCCAATGGCTACAACAAGGGCTACATACAGACAAAAGATCAACACCCACAAATTCGCACCCAAGAATCCATCCGAGAAAAGCTTGAAACTCCAAAACTCATGGACACAAGAAAGACGGCAGGCCCAGAGTGAAAGAATGAAGAAATTTTGGTCGAATAAGAAGTTCAAAATGATGTAGAATTCCAGTGCTATTTAATGGTTCCACGTGCTCCTTAGGGGGCTGAACGAATATAATAATAATAATTACACACACATCTAGAGACACCACAATAACACAGGGTTATCTGACAAATCACTCTCATATATACAAACAAACACATACCCTAGTACATGGGGCTAAAAGACCATGATGCTGCAAACTCCTAATAAATGAATTAAAATTGACTATTAGAGGTTCATCTTTATTTCCTGTCCGGCAAGTAGAACAGAAACTCGTTCGTAGAGACGACCGCGACTATGTCATTTTAGACTAGTCATACATTTTTATGTTGGAGTCTTGCTGGTGAACAGGTCGCACGCTACTGTACCGAGCTCCCGCCACGAACTCACACAAGTACACAGGGTTGATGACCATGATGTTCAAAGCCCCTAAAATGAATTAACAAAAAAATTATCCTATACCAGAAAATATTCCACAGGAAGAAACCTATATTGAACCAGTTTACTTATTCCAGTAATATTTTCCCTGAATTTCTGGGAGTAAATTTTAACAGCAGATAACCGCGTTTTGTACTTACCTCTTGCCCTCTGGTTGCTTTCGCAACTATCCTCTTTGAACTGACCCTTTGTTATCAGATGGCAGCAGACATTGATATTCTACCAACATAATGAATAACGTGAAAATGAAAATCCACAGCCTGCTTCCAGTCTCCGACCGGGTCAGGAATGGAAAGAATGAAGCCCCCATCTAGCGGCGAGGATATGGACTGTGCCGGCTGCCGATGCCTGACGCACTCCTCTGGGGAAATGATCAAATGAATGACAGATGAAATGAAATGATAGTGGAGAGTGTTGCTGGAATGAAATATTGACAGGGAAAACCGGATTACCCGGAGAAAAACCTGTCTGCCTCCGTGTTGTTCAGCACAGATCTCACATGGAGTGACCGGGATTTGAATCACGGATCCAGCGGTGAGAGGCCAGCGTGCTGCCGCCTAAGCCACGGTGAATGAATAAAGTATGAGTCCAAATTATAAATTAAACTAGCAGTAGTACCCGGCTTCGCCTGGTGGAATGATGATAATATCTCAGTCTCCTGAACACTCAACGTGATAAATTTTATTTATGTAGACGACTACTACTGAACGGGTATATCAAACTTACAATCTAATGGAAATACATATTTTAAAAATCACAGGCTAGGTAGACTGTGGTGTTGCTTAGTAGTACAATGGACGTAACATCTAGGTCATTTTCCCTTATTATGATAATAATAAGGTAATGAAAAATGACTACTAAACGAACATGGTGTAATTTTAAATCTGATATAGGTAATTCAGATTTCTACCTTCGATGTCTTCCAAAGTCTGAACCTTATTTTCTGGCTTAGGCCTATACTCGAAGCGTCTAGTGAAAAAGCTGATGAAGTACTGCTCGGGTCCAAGCTGCACGAACCTGAGAATATCACAGTTGATGACGATATATGATGACAGACGTTCGGGGGGGGGTTCCCGGTCCTATACATTGGCCGGTGAATCACTCACTCTTTCGTAACACTAAAGTGGTTTGAGCAAAGGCCCTGTATGAACATCAGCATAGTCAGCAATAACTGGTAACACGGCGGCCTCCGGACACTCCTCTCATGTCACCTCGCGATGAATCAGCAAGCTATTCTCACACCTGCCCCCTCCTCCAACCCTCCACCCCCCAGGGTCTCACAACTTGTGGGACGTGGGTTTGTGACCACGGGACCCCAGCTGAGTCCAGCATTGCTTCTACTTACTGGTGCCGGGCTCCTTTCAGTTCCCTTTCCAGTCAGCCTCCCTTGGTCAAACTCTTGTTCTCTTCCGACCCCATGGTATCAGGGTATCTGAGGCCAAGCGACTCTTTCACTTTCCCGCCTTAATTGGCCCTTGTCTAATCATTCCTGATAGCCTCATTCTTCGAGGCGTCAGCCTTCTTTTCCTTTTCTTAATATCTCATGTCTTCTGCTCAAGGCACTCAAGGAGGCAGGGCGTGTGTAGCCCCACCACTTCTGTGGTGCACCCTGGATAGTGCTACATCCTCAAGGGCTCATGGCTGGTGAGTTCGGGAGCTGGCAACCCTGAGGGTTTCCTGAGCTGGGTCCGGTTTTACCCCTTTTTTCCATTGCCTTTGGGACGGAACCTGTCCTCTTTCCCTTTCCTATCTGCATTTCGTGGCTCTCCTTCCTTCCAAGTCCTCAATTCTCATTTATCTAGGGTTGATGGCATTTCATTTCCTCCTGTCTTTTATTTCCCTTACTCCTTTCTTTTGTCCTTATCTTCTTCTAGCCCATAAGTTTTGTAGTTAGTTTTAGTATTAGTTTCATTTTCACGATCCCCCAAACCATTAGGGGCGATAACCTCGATGTTAGGCCCCTTTAAACTTCATCATCATCATCATCACAACTGGCATTGTGCAATTGGGTTACTGGGGCATTTAAAACTTCCTGTTAAGTCCCTCACCCTTTCGTGTTACATTCATAATTTGTAGCTAGAATCCTTCCCTGGAATCCACACAACAACAGACCCAAGTATCATCGCAATCGGATGAATGGTATATGAACGCATAGGGGACATACATACACTACAACTATTGAATTGGCACGTCAAACTTACAAACTAACGTAATAGTAATAATGAATCACAGTCGAGCAAGAACAAAATTTTGTTGAGATGTGTGAAACTGTGTAGATTTTTAGCAAAGGGCCTAAATGCAGGGAAAGGAGTGGTGTGCCCAAATTTTCAAGTAGAGAGGGTTACTCGTCGGGTTCGAAAGTTTATGTATGTAAAATTTGGTTGAGATGGGTGAAATGGTGTAGATATTTGCCAAAGGGCCTAAATGCAGGGAAAGGAGTGGTCTGCCCAAAATTAAAAGTAAATGCAGGGAAAGGAGTGGTCTGCCCAAAATTTCAAGTAGACAGGGTTACTCGTTGGGTTCCAAAGGGTAAGTATGTAAAATTTGGTTGAGATGGGTGAAACGGTGTAGATTTTCTCAAACGGCCTAAATGCAGGTAATGGAGTGGTCTGTCCGAAATTGTAAGTAGACAGTGTTACTCGTCGGGTTCCAAAAGGTAAGTATGTAAAATTTGGTTGAGAAGGGTGAGACGGTGAAGATTTTTGCCAAAGGTCCTAAATGCAGGGAAAGGAGTGGTCCGTCCAAAATTTCAAGTGGACAGTGTTACTCACAGGGTACCAAAGGGTAAGTATCCGAACGTTGGTTCTGATAGGTGAAATGGTGTAGATTTGTGTCAAAGGGCCTAAATGCAGGGAATGGGGTGGTCTGTCCGAAATTTTAAATGGACAGTGTTACTCGCAGTGTTTCAAAGGGTAAGTATACACATTTTGGTTCAGATCGGTGAAACGGTGTAGATTTGTGCCAAAGGGCCTAAATGCAGGGGATGGAGTAGCCTCTCCGCAATTTCAAGCAGACAGTGTTAGTCGCAGTGTTCCAAAGGGAAAATATATAAATTTTGGTTGAGATCGGTGAAACGGTGTAGATTTGGGCCAAAGGGCCTAAATGCAGGGGATGGAGTGGTCTGTCCGCAATTTCAAGCAGACAGTGTTACTCGCAGGGTGCCAAAGGGTAAGAATACGAATTTTGGTTCTGATCGGTGAAACGGTGTAGATTTGGACGAAAGGGCCTAAATGCAGGGAATGGGGTGGTCTTTCCGAAAATTTAAGTGGACAGTGTTACTCGCAGGGTTCCAAAGGGTAAGTATACAAATTTTGGTTCAGATCGGTGAAACGGTGTAGATTTGTGCAAAAGGGCTTAAATGCAGGGAATGGGGTGGTCTGTCCGAAATTTAAAGTTAATAGGGTTACTCGTCGGGTTCCAAAGGGTAAGTACACAAATTTTGGTTCAGATCGGTGAAACGGTGTAGATTTGTATACATAACAGACAGACAGACAGACAAACTTTGTGCTTTATATATATAGATTTCGCAATTTTTTATATAAAAGGAAAGAATGGTCACATGAAAAACTTTATTGGCACCAGGTATAGCAATGTTTGAGCTATTTTTCAACATAGTTATATTTGAATTGCAGCCAATTGCCGTAGCAGGGTATTTTAATTGAGCGCCCGTAGGTTCCCCAACACGTTCAATTTCAAGTAGTTCCAACTTTGGCTGCCAGGCATGCCACTGTCATTGACACCTAGTGGCGAACGTTGGAACTTGATAGAGCGTTTCTAACCAAATTGATTAACGCTTTGTAAGTTCCAACGTTCGCTGCCAGGTGTCGGTTGCAGTGGCATATAGTAGCCAAGTTCACAGCTAGGTTTCGTTGACGGTAGCATTTGGTAGCAAAAGTAGGAGCTACTTGAAATTGATCGTCTGCAGTCCTTACCCGAATTACAAATAACATACACTAATACATCCATCACAGTTAACACCGGTTATCAGACAGATAGCTTGCCACGGTGGGTGAGTGGATAGCGTGTCGGTCTACTAACCTCAAGATTGCAGGTTCGCTCCTGGCCGTGGTAAGTGATTTTTGAAAGGCGGCAAAAATACGATACGCATGTCATACGAGGTTGGCGTGTCAAAGAACCCATTTGAATTCAGTAGGCCGAGTTCATAATGGCAAAATTAATCTCGGGAGTTTCCGCCAACACAAAGTTCCTCATTTCTCTACTAGAAAGCGCTATAGTGTTCAAGGAGGTTAGATATCTCTTATCTAACCTCCTTGACTTTCATAGTGATTCAAGGAACAACGAAATTCGACATGCAAGCTACCCTCTGGGTGTCAAATTACAAAGCTTGCACCAGGCACCCGAGGCCATACGATATTATTATTATTATATCAGACAGATTCTACACACACACCCAAAGTACACGGAGCTACATGACCTCGTTGTCGCAGCCCCTAAACTGAGGGACCAACCAACCATATCGTCAGAAACACCGGCAGACACGCACATTTGACTCTTGGTGACACACCCGGTATTTTAAAACATTGAGTGGTGACCTTTATCTATCGTATATACGACGAAATACTGCTCTTGCAAGACTTCACTGTAATGTTTTATTTTTGTTATTTTGTCTTTTGGGGACAAAGAAGAGTTGACCGAGAATAATTCAGAAGAGTGTAGCTGAAAACCATCAACAAACAAGCATTGCCCTTCACAGAGTGACTCTGGGGTTCTTGCTTGCATACGAAACAGGAACCGGCCTGCAATAAAACTGAAATAAAGCGCTCGGGAGAGAGAGAGGACAACGGCAAGAAGCGAGAACGTGAGAGGAGAGAGGAGATGGGAGAGGACGCTTAAAAAGAAACATTAAACAATCGAAAATAAAATAACGAGAGGAAAGCAGCAAGAAGTAGAGGACAAAAGGACATCGGGACCATAACACATAAAGTTGGCAGCAACGAGTTCGCTCACCACTCATACTGGCCTTATTCTATCCTCTCCTTCCGCTGCCAGACTCAGGAAATTGATGTACATATTGTTATGAATGGGCATAACAATCTGAAAAATTCAAAGTTTGCGTGTTTTATTGAGAACTTGCCATAGGTTTTACATTTTCTTAGCGAGTCGTAGCCTGATTGACGGCAAATACGGGGATTTTCGCTTGGTTTTTGTTCATTCGTTTGTTAGTTTTGTTGGTTGGTTTTTGTTCATTCGTGTGTTCTTTGGTTGGTTTTTTGTTCATTCGTTTGTTTTGTTTGTTGGTGGTTTTTGTTCATTAGTTTGTTAGTTTTTGTTCATTCGTTTGATCGTTTCTTTGGTTGGGTTTTGTTCATTCGTTGTTTTTTTTGGGTGGTTTTTATTCATTCGTTTGTTCATTTTGTTGGTTGGTTTTTGTTCATTCGTTTGTTAGTTTTTGTTCATTCGTTTGTTCGTTTTGCTGGTTGGTCTTGATTCATTTGTTTGTTCGTTCTGTCGCTTGGGTTTTGCTCATTCGTTTGTTCGTTTTGTTGCTTGGGTTTTGCTCTTTCGTTTGTTCGTTTTTTGGTTGGATTTTGTACATTCGTTTTGTTGGTTAGTTTTTGTTCATTCGTTAGTCCGTTTGGTTGGAATAATTCCTTCGATTGTGTGGTTTTAGTTTACTCGTTTGTTTGTTTGTTTGTTTGTTTCGTTGTTCGGTAGTTTGTTTGTATGCTTTTAACTTAATAGTTTGAAGTGATATTCGATGCATGTAGCCTAATCAACACATGAGTGATTCAAATTCTCATATTACGAACTAAAATAACGATGTTTTCGGGTACAAATGTCGGACAAAAGTCATTTTAAGTTTGTTGATGCGAGAAACAAATTTCTGGGTTTTAAAGAGCAGAGAAAGCTAAGCTTCAAGGATGTTCACGGTACTGTTTTCTAGATAATTCACCATGTTTCCCATGCGTTGTGAACAACGCAAACTAATATCCCGCCGTCACCATAGCAACGCATCGTATATTATATCTTTCAAAGCAAACTTGTTTTCGTAAATATCCAGCGAGTACGGTCAGGATGGAGGATCCCTCCAGTGGTTCACAACTTGACACCCTTACTAGTTACTGTACCACTCTCTTCCACCATTCCTGCCGATTGGTCAACTCTTATTTTCTTCCTATCTTTTGTCCGCCTCTTTGCATAGCGGCTAGCATTCTTGGCTGTCACCATGGAGATCCGGGTTCGATCCCAGCTCTGCAAAAAATAGAAATTAAGACTGGTCTGAGGGCTGGAACGGGGTACACTCAGCCTCTTGACGCGAAACTGACCAGAGGTGGGTTCGATTCCTAGCTCAGTCATCTTGGAAGTGGTTTTGAGTGGTTTTCCTACTTCTACTCAAGGCAAATTCCGGGACGGTACCTTACTTAAGGCCACGACCGCTTCCTACATAAAACTTACCGCGATTACAAACACACACACTACTACAGACATCATATTGACACAGGTTATCATCAAATTCTACACCCAACCAAGTACACGTGGCTACATGACCACGATGTCGCAAAGCCCCTAAAGAATCAACAAATAATATTAGGCATGCGTCTTGAAACATTTTTTTAAAATTAACTTGTTGTTGCTTATTTTAGGGGCTGCGACAACGTGGTCATATAGCCCCGTGTACTTGGGTGTGTGTGGAATTTGTGTGATAGCCTGTGTTATTGTGATGGCTGTACTAGTATGAGTATTATTTTGTAAATTGGGAATATGATGGGGAAGAAGGCTGCCGTGGCCTTGAGTTAGGAACCGTCCCAGCATTTGCCTGTAGTATAAGTGGCGAAAGCAAGCATCACCACTTCCAGGATGGCTGAAGTGGGAATCGAACCCTGCACTTCTCAGTACTGCTTCACGAGGCTGAGTGTACCCCATTCCAGTCCTCACACCAGAATTAAAATTTCTTGGCAGAGTCGTGAAACGAACCCGGACAGCCAAGAACGCTAGTCACTACACCACGAGGTGGTATAAAATGTACACTGAAATAACTAGTGTGAAAATCGATGTAGATATGACAACGCTGCAGAGACGTGAGTAGTATTGCTGATCGGTGCTCAATATGCAGGACACCGGACTGAAATGGCTGCATGCCATGGGCACACAAGACTCAATGACTGACTAACAAACAGATCTTTCTTTATCGTCACCATCATCGCCTGAATGAGAATTGGGTACGTACGAGTTGAACATAAACAACTCGGTAGAGGTGATGGTATCTCTCTCTTGCGGAGCAAGTTAATTCTATAGTAATGTGGGTGACAAGAAAGTAGGTGATTTCTATAGAAGGACATGTGAATAGATTCAAAGGTACAGGCGATTTCTATGGGAGGGCATGTGAGTAGATATCGAAGGTACAGGCGATTTCTATGGGAGGGCATGTGAGTAGATATCAAAGGTACAGGCGATTTCAATGGGAGGGCAGGTGAATAGATATCAAAGGTACAGGTGATTTCTATGGGAGGATATGTGAATAGATTCAAAGGTACAGGCGATTTATATGGGAGGGCATGTGAATAGTTATCAAAGGTACAGGTGATTTCTATGGGAGGCCATGTGAATAGATTCAAAGGTACAGGCGATTTCTATGGGAGGGCATGTGGATAGATATCAAAGGTACAGGCGATTTCTATGGGAGGGCATGTGAGTAGATATAAAAGGTACAGGCGATTTCTATGGGAGGACATGTGAATAGATATCAATGGTACAGGTGATTTCTATGGGAGGGCATGCGAAAAGATATCAAAGGTACAGGTGATTTCTATGGGAGGGCATGTCAAACGATATCATAGGTACAGGTGATTTCTATGGGAGGGCATGTGAATAGATATCAAAGGTACAGGCGATTTCTATGGGAGGGCATGTGAATAGATATCAAAGGTACAGGCGATTTATATGGGAAGGCATGTGAATAGATATCAAAGGTGCAGGTGATTTCTATGGGAGTGCATGTGAATAGATTCAAAGGTACAGGCGATTTCTATGGGAGGGCATGTGAATAGATTCAAAGGTACAGGCAATTTATATGGGAGGGCATGTGAATAGAAAGGTACAGGTGATTTCTATGGGAGGGCATGTGAATAGATTCAAAGGTACTGACGATTTCTATGGGAGAGCATGTGAATAGATTAAAAGGTACAGGTGATCTCTATGGGAGGATATGTGAATAGATATCAAAGGTACAGGTGATTTCTATGGGAGGGCATGTGAAAAGATATCAAAGGTACAGGTGATTTCTATGGGAGGGCATGTGAATAGATTCAAAGGTACGGGTGATTTCAATGGGAGGACATGTGAATAGATATCAAAGGTACAGGTGGTTTCTATGGGAGGGCATGTGAATATTATATCAAAGGTACAGGCTATTTCTATGGGAGGGCATGTGAATATATATCAAATGTATAGGCGATTTCTATGGGAAGGCATGTTAATATTATATCAAAGGTACAGGAGATTTCTATGGGAGGGCATGGGAATATATATCAATGGTACAGGCTATTTCTATGGGAGGGCTTGTGAATAGATATCAAAGGTACAGGCGATTTCTATGGAAAGGCATGTTAATATTATATCAAAGGTACAGGAGATTTCTATGGGAGGGCATGTGAATATATATCAAAGGTACAGGCGATTTCTATGGGAGTACATGTGAATAGATATCAAAGGCACAGGCGATTTCTATGGGAGGGCATGTGGATGGATTTCAAAGGTTCAGGCGATGTCTATGGGAGGGCATGTGAACAAGATATTAAATAAAACTTTAATGACTGTAAATTATGAGATAAAGAAAATTTTGATAATTCATAACCTACTCATCCCCCTAATAAACTAACTATTAAACCCAATTGACTTAATGTAGAAAGAGCAATAATTTTTTTCAAATCATATTCAAAATTTGCTCCTAATCCTGCTATAAATATTGTTAAACAAGAAATTAATAATAATCCCTTGTGGATGGATATCAAAGACACAGGCGATTTCTATGGGAGGGCATGTGAGTAGATATCAAAGGTACAGGTGATTTTTATGGGAGGGCATGTGAATAGATATCAAAGGTACAGGCGATTTCTATGGGAGGGCATGTGAATAGATATCAAAGGTACAGGTGATTTCTATGGGAGGGCATGTGAAAAGATATCAAAGGTACAGGTGATTTCTATGGGAGGGCATGTGAATAGATTCAAAGGTACGGGTGATTTCAATGGGAGGACAAGTGAATAGATATCAAAGGTACAGGTGGTTTCTATGGGAGGGCATGTGAATATTATATCAAAGGTACAGGCTATTTCTATGGGAGGGCATGTGAATATATATCAAATGAATAGGAGATTTCTATGGGAAGGCATGTTAATATTATATCAAAGGTACAGGAGATTTCTATGGGAGGGCATGTGAATATATATCAAAGGTACAGGCTATTTCTATGGGAGGGCATGTGAATAGATATCAAAGGTACAGGCGATTTCTATGGAAAGGCATGTTAATATTATATCAAAGGTACAGGAGATTTCTATGGGAGGGCATGTGAATATATATCAAAGGTACAGGCGATTTCTATGGGAGTACATGTGAATAGATATCAAAGGCACAGGCGATTTCTATGGGAGGGCATGTGGATGGATTTCAAAGGTTCAGGCGATGTCTATGGGAGGGCATGTGTACAAGATATTAAATAAAACTTTAATGACTGTAAATTATGAGATAAAGAAAATTTTGATAATTCATAACCTACTCATCCCCCTAATAAACTAACTATTAAACCCAATTGACTTAATGTAGAAAGAGCAATAATTTTTTTCAAATCATATTCAAAATTTGCTCCTAATCCTGCTATAAATATTGTTAAACCAGAAATTAATAATAATCCCTTGTGGATGGATATCAAAGACACAGGCGATTTCTATGGGAGGGCATGTGAGTAGATATCAAAGGTACAGGTGATTTCTATGGGAGGGCGTGTGAATAGATATCAAAGGTACAGGCGATTTCTATGGGAGGGCATGTGAATAGATATCAAAGTTACAGGCGATTTCATGGGAGGGCATGTGGACAGATATCAAAGGTACAGGCGATTTCTATGGGAAGGCATGTGATAGATATCAAAGGTAGTTTGGCGATACAGAGGATATAAAAAGTAGGTTGGCTCAGGCAAAGAAAGCATGTCTACAAAAAAGGAATCTGTTGACATCGAATATAGATTGAGGTATTAGGAAGTCATTTTTGAAAGCCTTTGTCTGGAGCGTGGCGCTCTTTGGAAGTGAATCTTGGACTATTGGTGCAGCAGAAAAGAGGAGAATTGAAGCGTTTGAAATGTGGTGTTACAGGAGAATGATGAAGATCAGATGGGTACATAGGGTTACAAACGAAGAGGTATTAAGACGAGTGGGAGAGGAGAGATGTTTCTGGCGACTGCTAATGAAGAGAAGAGATAGGTTGGTAGGACACATAGTCTACTATGACACCCAGCAATAGCAAGCTTAGTTATGGAAGGAAGGGTCGAGGACAAGAACTGTAGGGGTAGACCAAGGTTAGAATATGTTAAACAGATTGCCTCGGATATAGGGTGAGGTGGCTATGTAGAGATGAAACGATTAGCTCTGGACAGGGAGGCATGGAGAGCTGTATCAAACCAGTCAAAAGATTGAAGACTCAAATAACAACACAGGTGGTTTCTATGGAGGGCATCTGAATAGATATCAAAGGCACAGGCGATTTCTATGGGAGGGCATGTGAATAGGGGGCGTGCTGGCGCAGCGGTCAAACTGTTGGCCTCTCACCATGGAAGACCAGATTCGATTCCCGGTCAACGCATGTGAGATTTTCAAAGTGAAATGCCATATCCTGTGGTTCTGATGCCACGTAAAAAGGAGGTCTCGTGGCTCATGATCGCGAGATAATAATAATAATAATAATAATAATAATAATAATAACGTATGTCCTTGGGTGCCGGGTGCAAGCTTTATTATTTGAGACCCAAAGGGTAGCTTGCATGTCGAAATTCGTTGTTCCTTGAAGCACTATGAAAGTCAAGGCGGTTAGATATCTAAGCTCCTTGAACACTATAGCGCTTTCTAGTAGAGAAATGAAGAACTTTGCGTTGGCGTAAACTCCCGAGATTAATTTTGCCATTATGAACACGGCCTACTGAATTCAAGTGGGTTCTTTGACATGCCAACATCGTATGACATGGTTTCGTTTATAATACAGTAAATAAGTAAAACGATCAAGCCAAAATCCCGACTCTCTTTAAAACATTCGGAAATCCATCTTGACACAAAATATGACGCCTAAAACGAGGGCATGTCCTGGGGAAACCTGGCGTATGTAAGCATTAACTACTAGTCACCACAATAACACAAGTTGCCAGACAACATACATGGGGCTGATGACCAATGTGTTCCTCACGCACAACACATCACTTTAATTGATTGGATGCGTGTGCACGACAGTCCGTCCCAGTAAGGGTGTTGGTCTCATTTCTAAAGGCACTGGGTGTTTAAAAAGTGACGTGAGTCATGTATAATCATTCTATTAAATCAGACTTGATGTGTCGTGTCTAGCTGAATGCTGCTCATTGTGTATTGTATTGTTCGAGCGCGGCCAGCCCAGTCCATGACTTTCAAGCGTCCTGCCTACTCGACCAAGGTTACCGAGCACAGCTGTGGGCTTGTACTTATCGTACACAAATTAGGTTCCACATTATGCTCTTCAAGAATAGGGTTGCCAGATTTCAAGAATGGAAAAATGGAACACACGTCTCAAATCATTGTGTTTTTTAAAAATCAAGGTTGTTAAATGTTATAATAAATAATAAATAAGCATTTCATTATCAAATACACAAAATTAAAACTAGATATTGCTGACATGTCATATAGGCCTATGGCACCAGCAACTTACAAATGCTTTACATTTGAACGACCCTCTGCAAGGATTCTTTATCTGTAAGTACCTTCTGATAAAATTAACCACAATTTTCGTCGTAATTGTAATATGTGAACAATCCTAGTTTTATCAAACTAATGGAGCTTCTGTTTTTATGATCTCTCCATTTGATATTCATGGCAGAAAAAACTCTCTCCGTAAAAGCATTGGAGGAGAAGATGATGAGTATTAACTTCACAAGGACTAAGATATTCCTTTATGTTGTTGTCCCTAATAAATCTATAACATGTACCCATCTATCTGACACAGACATAGAAATCATTTTCTCCTTCAAACTTGCACCTGTATCACCAGAAAACAAGCTAGATATTACAATCAATACTGAAGCTGGATATTTGAAGATTGGTGCGAAATTGAATATATTATCAAATTAACAACAACAAAAACCGGACTATTTGGTGTTCCGTTAAAGATTAAAACGGAACGCGGAACAAAACAGGAAAAAAGGAATTGTTCCAGGTAAAACCGAACGTCTGGACACCCTATCCAAGAAACCTCCGTAGCTTAGGAGGCAGCACACCGGCCTCTCACCGGTGGGTCCGTGGTTCTCTCCATGTGCGATTTGTGCTGGACAAAGCGGAGGCAGACAGGTTTTTCTCCGGGTACTCCGGTTTTCCCTGGCTAAACTTTCATTCCAGCAACACTCTCCACTATGAATTCATTTCATCTGTCATTCATTTAATAATTACCCCTGAGGAGTGCGACAGGCTTCGGCAGCCGGCACAGTTCATATCCTTGCCGCTAGATGGGGGGGGGGGGGGCTTCATTCATTCCATCCCTGGCCCGGTCGGACGACCGGAACAGACTGTGGATATTCATTATGCTCTTCAAATTATATTTTACACTAGGAAACCACTCCGGCTTCGCCCGGTATCTTTAACGCGTTACCCAGCGTAAGCTTAAAATGCGTATTTCTCAATTTCAATGAACTACGACCTATAAATAAAGCCCTGCGCGAATATAGTTTGCATGGCTGCGCGGATAGCGGATAAGCTGCGATAATGTTTGGAGAAAATTTGCGGATAGTTTTTAGAATACTTTTTTAGGCTTAATATCATTATTAGGACCCAGCTGTTTATTATGATATATCATATTTTTCCATTATGTTTTTATCATGACAAATGATAATGATCGTGTGGCCTCCGGAGAGGCCGAGTGCAGGTCTTTCTAGTTAACGCCCGTGGGCGACCTGCGCGTGGTAATGAGGGTGAAGTGATGATGGAGTCGTCACATACGACCAGTCTCCGAGCCAAGGGAATTAACCCCAGGAGATTAAAATCCCTGATGGCTTGGCCGGGAATCGAACCCGGGGCACTTCGGGCCAAAGGCTAGCGCGCTAACCATTTAGCCACGGAGCCAGACATGACAAATGTAAGATGATGATTTAAGCTAATCTCATTCAAATTATGTCATTAAGTATAATTAACACTCCAAACAGGAAAGGGTTGCAATTCTGGCTGTATAACATTCATTTCAAACATAGCACATGACATACAAAGCCTAAGGGAACAACATTTTCCTCAAATGTCTAAATATGTTGTTTAGTAATTTATGTTTTATCTAATTAAAAATATTGTAATGCCAGTAGATTCGGATAACGAACGTGGGAATACGGAAAATAGTCGTGCGGATGCGGTGTGGATGCGGATAACGTTTCGTTTATCCACACAGGGCTCTACCTATATCCGTTTTCCGTCTCGGCATTGTTATTACATAATATTTGCAAATGGGGGTAATTCTCCGGGGGCAAATTGTTGTTGTTGTTTGAGTCTTCAGTCTTTTGACTGGTTTGATGCAGCTCTCCGTGCCTCCCTGTCCTGAGCTAATCGTTTCATCTCTACATATCTCCGACACTCTACATCCGAGGCAATCTGTTTAACATATTCTAACCTTGGTCTACCCCTACAGTTCTTGACCTCGACCCTTCCTTCCATTACTAAGCTTGCTATTCCTGGGTGTCTTAGTATGTGTCCTACCAACCTATCTCTTCTCTTCATTAGCAGTCGCCAGAAACATCTCTCCTCTCCGACTCGTCTTAATACCTCTTCGTTTGTAACCTTATCTACCCATCTGATCTTCATCATTCTCCTGTAACACCACATTTCAAATGCTTCAATTCTCCTCTTTTCTGCTGCACCAATAGTCCAAGTTTCACTTCCATAGAGTGCCACGCTCCAGACAAAGGCTTTCAAAAATGACTTCCTAATACCTAAATCTATATTCGATGTCAGCAGATTTCTGTTTTGTAGAAATGCTTTCTTTGCCTGAGCCAACCTACTTTTTATATCCTCTTTGCTTCGTCCATCACTGGTTATTCTGCTTCCTAAGTAACAGAAGTCTTCTACTTCCTTCAGCTTTTCACCGGCCAATTTGATCTCCATAGAGGTTTCTGATTTATTTCGGCTGCATTCCAGTATTTTTGTTTTACATTTATTAATTTTCATCATGAATTCTTTCCGTAAGACGGAGTCCATACCATTCAAAAACTCATTCAAATCCTCAGGCTTGTCGGCCAAGATGACGATGTCATCAGCAAATCTCAGAGTTGAAATTATTTCTCCTTGAATCTTCACTCCCACTTTAAATTTTTCTCTAATTTCCTTCATTGCTTGTTCAATGTAAAGATTGAAAAGTATGGGTGATAAGTTGCAGCCTTGCCTTACACTTTTCTGAATACCAGCTTCTCTCTCATGTCCTGCAACTCGAATGACTGCTGTCTGGTTTCTGTACAGATTGTATATCACCCTCCTATCCCTGTACTTTATTCCAATAGATTTCAAAATGTCAAACAATTTAGTCCAATCGACGTTGTCAAAAGCCTTTTCCAAGTCTACAAAAGCCATGAACGTTCTCTTATCTTTCCTTATTCTACCTTCCAAAATCAGCCTAAGACTTAGTACAGCTCCCCTTGTTCCTACATTTCTCCTGAAACCAAACTGGTCTTCACCCAACTCAGTTTCTATCTGGCTTTCAATCCTCTTGTAAATTATTCTAGACAGGATCTTTGAAGCATGAGTAATCAAGCTGATTGTACGGTAATCTTCACATCTGTCAGCTCCCACTTTCTTTGGTATAGGGATGATTACATTCTTCTTGAAATCAGGGGGGTACCTCACCTGTCTCATAAATCCTACACACCAAGTGAAATAACCTGGTCAGACCTTCATCTCCTATGCTGCGTAGCAACTCAATCGGTATATCATCTATGCCTGGTGCTTTGTTCCTGCTTAAGTCTTCCAAAGCTCTATCAAATTCTGATCTCAATATTAAATCTCCTTTCGCATCCTCATCAATTTCCTCCTCCCTTTCTATTACATGATTCTCAATCTCCTTTCCCTTATACAAACTCTCTACATAAGACTCAGCAATTCTTCTAGGTTTGTGCCGTGTCTTGTGTGGGGTTTCGCCTAGGACACCAAGCTAGGCTCATCGGCGGGCTCTTGGTGTCCCCGCCCGGACCCCCACAGGAGTGACGAACTGCGCGCCACCTCCCTTTATATAAGGTGCAACTGTACCACTTGACTACGAGAACTAAAAGTTCAAGCAGCCTTAACCTCCCTATGAAGGCTTCCAAAAAGATGGTATATTGGCTTTCACGGCCGGTGAATTAAAACTCAGCAATTCCTCTAGGTTTGTGCCGTGTCTTGTGTGGGGTTTCGCCTAGGACACCAAGCTAGGCTCATCGGCGGGCTCTTGGTGTCCCCGCCCGGACCCCCACAGGAGTGACGAACTGCGCGCCACCTCCCTTTATATAAGGTGCAACTGCACCACTTGACTACGAGAACTAAAAGTTCAAGCAGCCTTAACCTCCCTATGAAGGCTTCCAAAAAGATGGTATATTGGCTTTCACGGCCGGTGAATTAAAACTCAGCAATTCTTCTAGGTTTTTGCCGTGTCTTGTGTGGGGTTTCGCCTAGGACACCAAGCTAGGCTCATCGGCGGGGTCTTGGTGTCCCCGCCCGGACCCCCACAGGAGTGACGAACTGCGCACCACCTCCCTTTATATAAGGTGCAACTGCACCACTTGACTACGAGAACTAAAAGTTCAAGCAGCCTTAACCTCCCTATGAAGGCTTCCAAAAAGATGGTATATTGGCTTTCACGGCCGGTGAATTAAAACTCAGCAATTCTTCTAGGTTTGTGCCGTGTCTTGTGTGGGGTTTCGCCTAGGACACCAAGCTAGGCTCATCGGCGGGCTCTTGGTGTCCCCGCCCGGACCCCCACAGGAGTGACGAACTGCGCGCCACCTCCCTTTATATAAGGTGCAACTGCACCACTTGACTACGAGAACTAAAAGTTCAAGCAGCCTTAACCTCCCTATGAAGGCTTCCAAAAAGATGGTATATTGGCTTTCACGGCCGGTGAATTAAAACTCAGCAATTCTTCTAGGTTTGTGCCGTGTCTTGTGTGGGGTTTCGCCTAGGACACCAAGCTAGGCTCATCGGCGGGCTCTTGGTGTCCCCGCCCGGACCGGCCGTGAAAGCCAACATACCATCTTTTTGGAAGCCTTCATAGGGAGGTTAAGGCTGCTTGACCTTTTAGTTCTCGTAGTCAAGTGGTGCAGTTGCACCTTATATAAAGGGAGGTGGCGCGCAGTTCGTCACTCCTGTGGGGGTCCGGGCGGGGACACCAAGAGCCCGCCGATGAGCCTAGCTTGGTGTCCTAGGCGAAACCCCACACAAGACACGGCACAAACCTAGAAGAATTGCTGAGTTTTAATTCACCGGCCGTGAAAGCCAATATACCATCTTTTTGGAAGCCTTCATAGGGAGGTTAAGGCTGCTTGAACTTTTAGTTCTCGTAGTCAAGTGGTGCAGTTGCACCTTATATAAAGGGAGGTGGCGCGCAGTTCGTCACTCCTGTGGGGGTCCGGGCGGGGACACCAAGAGCCCACCGATGAGCCTAGCTTGGTGTCCTAGGCGAAACCCCACACAAGACACGGCACAAACCTAGAAGAATTGCTGAGTTTTAATTCACCGGCCGTGAAAGCCAATATACCATCTTTTTGGAAGCCTTCATAGGGAGGTTAAGGCTGCTTGACCTTTTAGTTCTCGTAGTCAAGTGGTGCAGTTGCACCTTATATAAAGTGAGGTGGCGCGCAGTTCGTCACTCCTGTGGGGGTCCGGGCGGGGACACCAAGAGCCCGCCGATGAGCCTAGCTTGGTGTCCTAGGCGAAACCCCACACAAGACACGGCACAAACCTAGAAGAATTGCTGAGTTTTAATTCACCGGCCGTGAAAGCCAATATACCATCTTTTTGGAAGCCTTCATAGGGAGGTTAAGGCTGCTTGAACTTTTAGTTCTCGTAGTCAAGTGGTGCAGTTGCACCTTATATAAAGGGAGGTGGCGCGCAGTTCGTCACTCCTGTGGGGGTCCGGGCGGGGACACCAAGAGCCCGCCGATGAGCCTAGCTTGGTGTCCTAGGCGAAACCCCACACAAGACACGGCACAAACCTAGAAGAATTGCTGAGTTTTAATTCACCGGCCGTGAAAGCCAATATACCATCTTTTTGGAAGCCTTCATAGGGAGGTTAAGGCTGCTTGAACTTTTAGTTCTCGTAGTCAAGTGGTGCAGTTGCACCTTATATAAAGGGAGGTGACGCGCAGTTCGTCACTCCTGTGGGGGTCCGGGCGGGGACACCAAGAGCCCGCCGATGAGCCTAGCTTGGTGTCCTAGGCGAAACCCCACACAAGACACGGCACAAACCTAGAACGACTCTCAACAGTATCAAAGCTACTACGTCACGCTGACCGTCAACCAGTTTCTGTGTTTGTGCTACTATCTCTCTGCTATTGTCGACCGGTGTTACTACGAGTGTACGAGTGTTGTTTCCAAAGTACATCGAGTTCTTCTCTCTGTCATGCCGCCGCCGCCATCTTCTAAGCGCACGGTTACCCGGTCGTCTCGGCTCTCGGATTCTGACTCTTCACCGGATCGTGATATGGAATCCGAGCAGATCAAGGTGGCCCGTAAGGCTAACACGCCTCCAGCAGGTGTACGCTCTAAGAAACCTTGTGTTTCTGCCACTTCTTCTGGCGATACCTCTACCACCACCACTGCTGCTTCCACTGCTGCTTCCGAGGCTGCCTACGGGATACGTCCCCTGACGCTTCACACCTCATTGTCAGGGTCGACTACTGCACTTGAATGTCAACTTCCGTCGCCTGTGGACCCCGAGCCGTACATGCCGGCCACTCTACCTCGCCGTACCTACGCCGAAGCTGCTAAGAATCCAGCATTACACCCCACCGTCCGCAACCGCAGCGTCCTCATCCCCTCCCTCCTTCCTCCCCCTACTTTCTTCGTCGTCCGTCTTACCCGGCTAATGCCGGAACACAATCATCCACAAGCCATCCACCAGGTCCTCAGCAGGTTCATTCCCGATTTATCCTCCTACCGCCTGGAGATCCAGAAAACTAAAGACGGCCACAACCTGAAGACTGTCAAACCGCTCTACAGCATTCTGGTCAACTCCATCGGCCTGGCACAACTATCACCTTCGTGCCGGGCACAGAACATCACCACGGCTCAACCACCGACCCGCGCCGCCCCGCCATCCCGTCCGGCTTCCATCTTGTCGGCGGTGATCTTCGGGGTGGATCGAAGCTACTCTCCGGACGAGGTTGCCGCCCAGCTTCAGCTGGCCGGCCTGGATATCTACAAGGTGCTCCGGATACAGAACGCTCACGGCCCCACCACCCTGGTGCGGGTCCTATCGAAGAACGTGTCCACCATCGACGCCTTGCTGCGAGATGGTGCTTCTATCTACTGCAAACGACACCGTGTAGAGCCGTCCCGGACACCAGCCCCGCAGCGGGCCCGTTGTGATCGTTGCCAGAAGTACGACCATCCGCTGGGAACTCTCTGCCCTAACGACCAGGTATGTGGAGTCTGTGCTCAGGATCACCCCACTGCCAGGTGCACAAATCGGGCTACCCCGAAATGTGCTACCTGCAGTGAGGCTCACCCTGCCTTCGCGTACCGGTGCAAAGGCAAGCCTCTCCCCGATCCCGCCCGCCCTGAACAGATTGTCCCCGTTATCTCGCAAGATCTCCCTACCCCTCTGCCCTCTTCCCCACTCCCTGCCCCCAGCACGGAGAACGTTGTCAGGTTCATGACAATGGCTCTCCAAAACATCCTTCCTTTCGCCCGTCCTTTTGTCCTTCACCAACTCCAACTCGCTGCCCGCCTTATCCTCAACACTCACTTTGACCTTTCCTATAGCGGGAACAAAATGCACTTTGCATTTTTTCCGCTAAGCACTCTCCCTTACCTGTAAAATGCCCAATGTGTCACTTTATTTTGTAAACATCCGCTCCCTTTCCCATAACCGTGGCTTGTTGGACATCTCCCTTTCCCACCATGCCCCAGACATTGTTATCCTAAATGAAACCTTTCTTAAGCCTTCCTCTTTAGTCCCTCCCTTTCCCGATTTCCAACTTTTCCGTGCCGACCGTCCCTCCCTTCGCCAGGGTGGCGTTGCAGTTGCTGTTCGCCACTCCATCCCCACCCGTCAACACTTCTATCCGTTCCCTACCAGCTTTTCCGAATACCTCATTCTCGACCTCCTCTTTCCCACCAAAACTTTCACTCTCATTACAATGTATCTCCCGCCCCGCTCTCCTCCTCCCTTGGACTTCCTACGTTATATCGACTCCACTTTTCCCAACTACTTCTTTGCCGCCGACATCAATATCCATTCCTATAACGTGACCCAGCACAATCAATTTCAGGACTTTCTGTCCATTAGTCGGGGCATCTCCCTCCCTTTCCCCTCGCCCACCCTCCCTGACACCCAAACCACTCCCGATTTCATGATGCTTACTCCTACCCTCGCCGCTCAGGCTACTGTTACCATGCACCCCACCATCGGTAGTAATCATCTTCCTGCTCTTATTACCCTTCACCGCTATCTCTCTGCTCCCTTCCAGCCTCCGCCTCGCCCACCCCCTACTCGCCAATATTCTCAAACCGACTGGCCTGCTTACCGTACCACTTTAACGCATCTGCTGACTCCCTACCCCTTTTCTCCCCCAACCTCTCAACCTGCTCTCTCCCAGCTCATCAACAAAGTGGAACAAGCCCTCATTACCTCTGACCTTCAACATGTTCCTCGTCGCTCTTATCACCCCTCCAAACCTCCTATTCCCCCTCGCGCCCTTCGTCTCCTTCGTACCGCCCATGATCTATACCGCGCTTACTCCCGCACCCGTGATCCCGCCACCCTTCTAGAACATCGAAAAACCCTCCGCCATGCGCGCTCGTTCATCAAGGCTATTCGTCGTAAACAATGGAATGACGCCTGTACCGATCTCTCCCGTACCTCCGATCCCAGCCTCTTTTGGAAACATTTTAACCGTCTTGCCAAACCGACCAAATCCCACCCTTCCTATCCCATCCTCCGCAATGGCTCCCCCCTTACCTCTGACCAAGATAAAGCCGATACCTTCGCCTCCCACTATTCCCTTATTTTTTCTCCTACCATCGCCCCTCACCTTCACCACCCAGACGAACCTACCATCACCACCCTTACCGATCCCCTCTCCCCGTCCCTCACCGCCTCCTTCACCCATCTTCCAACCACCGATTACGCACATCCTCTCAATGCACCCATTACTCCTCACGAAATCCAGAATCTCCTCAAACACCGTCGTACCACTGCTCCCGGGGGTGACGGTATTACCTACCGCCACCTCCGCGAGGCTCCAGACATCCTCTTTCTTTATCTTTCCTGCATCTATACTACAATCCTCTACACCGGCCATTTTCCCCACCATTGGGGAAATGCCAACATTCTTCTCTTTCTCAAGCCTTCCAAACTCCCCTCTGACATCAATTCCTACCGCCCCATTTCCCTTCTTCCTGTCCTCTCCAAACTCCTTGAACTTATCCTCACTAAACGTCTTTATCCTTATCTCAACTCTCTCAATCTCCTTCCCCCCCCCCACCAAGCTGGCTTTCGCCCCTCCTTCTCTACACATGATCATCTGTTTCATATCACCGCTTCTATCGAATCCTTCTTCACTACCTCTCCCAACAATAAACATGCTCTTCTCCTCTGCTTCGACGTTGAAAAGGCTTTTGACAAAGTCTGGTATCCCGGCCTCCTGTACAAGCTCCTTCATCTCCCTTTACCTACCACTTACGTCCGCTTCTTCGCCAACTTCCTTTATTACCGTACCGCCCAGATTCTCATCCATGGTACTTCCTCTCACACGTTCTCTCTTCACGCCGGCGTTCCACAAGGCAGTCCTCTCTCCCCTCTTCTCTATATTCTTTACACTTACGATCTTCCTCCCCCTTCTCCACCTCTTCGCCTTTATCAATATGCCGACGACCTTGCCATTCTCGCCCTCTTTCCGCGCTCCCATCGACTCCAATTTTATGTCCAAGCATACCTCCACACCCTTCAGACCTGGTGTAACCACTGGCATATCCAAATCAATCCCCACAAATCCCAATTTCTCCACATCAAACGCTCCCTTAAACGCCGCCGACCCACACTCCGTCTCCATCTCACCTTCAACAACGTCCCCATCCCACAACCAAATCACCTCAAATACCTCGGCCTTACCTTTCAAAATAACCTTCAATGGAACCTTCATTTCGACTCCGTATATACACGCTCTCTCACTCGTTTCCGTATCCTCCGTCTCCTCACCTCCAAGACCTGGGGCCTTCAGCCCCAACAAATCTTCAACCTCTACAAATCCTTCATCCGTCCGGTCTTCACATACGCTTCCATCGCCTGGCTTACCGCCCCTCCTCGTCAATATTTCCGTCTCCAAATCCTAGACCGTCACGCAGTCCGTATTGCATACCATCTCAAACTTGACACTCCCTCTGCCACTCTCACTTCCATGACACCTTTTCCCCCGTTCTTACTCATCTTCACTCTCTTCGTTTCTCTTACCTCGTCCGCGCTCGTCGCCTCCAGTTGCCACAACCTCTTGAAGCCCTTGCTCTATCACCCTATGCTACTGCCATCCTCACTCTAACCCGTACTCCCGCCACCGGTCACCTCTTCCCCCCACTCTAGACCCCCCCAGCCCTTTTTCTCTGCACTGGTTTTCAACAGACTCCACCTGCTCTGTCGCTTCGGCTGGGGTGTGTACCGTCAGCTAGTACTTTGATGCTGTAGGCACCACAAGTGCCGCCTAATGTGATTCTCCATTACCTATTTCTTTTCGTTTCTCAGAGTTCACTATACTAAATGTTCTTTTGGTTTTTGCTATTATTTTCTGTCTCCGGAACGGCTCTACGCGTCCAGCTCATCCTAGTGCTCATCAAGTGTTTTTTCCTTAACTCAAAAACTCTCCCGTGTGACGCGTGTGCTTGTTTGTGTCCTGTTTATTTGCCTACTTTCGATTTTTGCAAAAAATGAAAGTAGACTTATGAGATCAACACAGGGCGAAAAAAGTGTGTCTGTCTGTGTGTGTGTATGTGTGTGTGTGAGTCTGTGTGTGTGTGTGTGTGTGTATGTGTGTGTGTGAGTCTGTGTGTGTGTGTGTGTCTGTGTGTGTGTGAGTGTGTGTACTCTGAATGTCTGTCCCACCCTATCAATTCGAACACGGTGAATGCAAATTGAACGAAATTTGGTACAAAGGTAGCACTAGCAAAGGACACCTCAGTGTCATGTTTTATATCGCCGCCATCTTTACTAAAACTGAATGGCGGCCACTCAAACGTTCAAAACGTAAAATCAAATAACGACTAACCAAATCATCCGATCTCTACCAAATTTGGTAACAACATACCTTCGTATAGGATGCGTCTTGCGACCAAATTACAAGGTCGTCCGCCATACCATTTCAGGATGGCGGCCGTGCGAATTATGCAAACTTTATAATCCATATCATGGGACCCACCAGTTCCGATTATCGAGCCGAGAATCGTTTTAACTGTTCTAAAGGAAGAGGCACGTTCAAAATTAAAAGTTTATTTTGTAATACTATAGTGCAGACGTGATTTTAAAAAGGTGAACTGATTCAGTAATAAGACAAGATGGCAGCGGATATCTTGTGCCGGACTTATATTTCACTAATTTGAGTATTGCATGCAATATAGCGTACTGATAAAAAATAAATAAACTTTGTATGAAATGCTTTATATATAAACAATATACTCCAGTGATGAAATCGTTTAGTATAAATCATTATTTGCTAACAAGTTCTATGTAAGTCATTTTAAATAGAACGATATTCGTTGACACAATTAGCTCAGTGGTAGAGCGTTAGACTATCGCTCAAATGCCGATGGTTCAAACCCGATCAGAGCTAGGTTTTTTGCTTGAAATGTTATATGTTTATTGTTTTGTAATGACTCAGATGTTTTAAAATTAAGCGTTATATTGTGCACATTATGGTGTAAAATATATATTTAATTAAAACATAATTCGCCAGCAGATTTACTCGGGACATCTAGCTGCCAAAAAGGTAACTTCCAGATTTTATTGAAAAGTTTCTTCTTCTGGCCGCTAGAATGCACTCGCTCTGTTAGGATTATATTGTTCGATATTTCACCAATAGATGTCACGACTAGTCTACGTGGGGATCCATTGATTACTATACCATTGGCATTCTATGCGCATCGAATTTGAAGAATGACAAGATGATACTACGATACATTTTAACTTTTTATTTTAAAAGGTTTGTAACAGCCTATTTTGCGTTACTTGAAAATGTTATTAAGCGTTATATTGTGCACATTATGGTGTAAAATATATATTTAATTAAAACATAATTCGCCAGCAGATTTACTCGAGACATCTAGCTGCCAAAAAGGTAACTTCCAGATTTTATTGAAAAGTTTCTTCTTCTGGCCGCTAGAATGCACTCGCTCTGTTAGGATTATATTATCGAAAATATCCACATAGTTTGTATACACACGTCTCTGCAGGGTCATGGAAAGATTTGTTAATTCAATTAGGGTTGTGAAAGCCATGCACAACCAGACGTGTAAAGACATGCCTCAACTCAAAGTTGGATGTTGCCCACGGCAGGTCGTAATAATAATAATAATAATAATGTTATTGGTTTTACATCCCTTTTAACTACTGCTGATTTTAGAGACACCGGGGTGCCGGAATTTTGGCCCGAAGGGGATCTTTAACGTGCCAGTAAATGTACTGACACGGCTCCCTCGCATTTGTGCACCCTCAAATGCCAGCTGACTGCGCCAGGATACGAACCTGCAACCTAGGGCCCAGCAAGCGAGAACGTTACCGCCGAGCCACGCAGCCAGTCCGGTCGATTATGTCTCCAGATCCATAACATTCTTGAGATACTTCTTATCTTTCTTTCTTCAATGATGGTAGCAGTTTTTATCTAGATTGTGGCGTTTGGTAGAGGAAAATCGTTTATATGGCCTTCAACAAAGAATAGTTCTATTATACTCTTTGATAATAACAACGAGTTATAACTATACTCATACATTTAGGAGAAAGTAGGCTATATGTTCTTTACTGAACATGTTGTTTTTATCGTGTGTTTACATTTCTAACACTATCATAGACTGCACAGACAATTTTACCATTCATCTTTCTCTTCAATTCTTGTGATATGTAACTGTTAGTGTTCTATCATGTACCCACAAATCTGTATGTTCTATGTTTTGTATTGTATGTACTATGTTTCTTCAATAAAAGGGGCGACGTCGGGTGAGGTCTGGGTGGGTGGTGCGGGGGCCTCGTCCGGGGGGGTCGGCTTGGGGGTCGCGGGTTTCCTCTGCGCCAGCTTTTCTCCCTCAACTCCCCCCTTTTTCATATGCCTAGCATATTTTCAATAATATTATTTTCCTTTTCTCCTCGTTTTTTTCCTTGTTCTTTGGCACAAGAGCTCCTCGTTGAGCTGGGTGCCCGCCCAATCCCGCTTCGCGGAACAGGGAATGGAATAACTCCTCTTCATTCATTCCACAAACCTAGAAGAATTGCTGAGTTTTAATTCACCGGCCGTGAAAGCCAATATACCATCTTTTTGGAAGCCTTCATAGGGAGGTTAAGGCTGCTTGAACTTTTAGTTCTCGTAGTCAAGTGGTGCAGTTGCACCTTATATAAAGGGAGGTGGCGCGCAGTTCGTCACTCCTGTGGGGGTCCGGGCGGGGACACCAAGAGCCCGCCGATGAGCCTAGCTTGGTGTCCTAGGCGAAACCCCACACAAGACACGGCACTAACCTAGAAGAATTGCTGAGTTTTAATTCACCGGCCGTGAAAGCCAATATACCATCTTTTTGGAAGCCTTCATAGGGAGGTTAAGGCTGCTTGAACTTTTAGTTCTCGTAGTCAAGTGGTGCAGTTGCACCTTATATAAAGGGAGGTGGCGCGCAGTTCGTCACTCCTGTGGGGGTCCGGGCGGGGACACCAAGAGCCCGCCGATGAGCCTAGCTTGGTGTCCTAGGCGAAACCCCACACAAGACACGGCACAAACCTAGAAGAATTGCTGAGTTTTAATTCACCGGCCGTGAAAGCCAATATACCATCTTTTTGGAAGCCTTCATAGGGAGGTTAAGGCTGCTTGAACTTTTAGTTCTCGTAGTCAAGTGGTGCAGTTGCACCTTATATAAAGGGAGGTGGCGCGCAGTTCGTCACTCCTGTGGGGGTCCGGGCGGGGACACCAAGAGCCCGCCGATGAGCCTAGCTTGGTGTCCTAGGCGAAACCCCACACAAGACACGGCACTAACCTAGAAGAATTGCTGAGTTTTAATTCACCGGCCGTGAAAGCCAATATACCATCTTTTTGGAAGCCTTCATAGGGAGGTTAAGGCTGCTTGAACTTTTAGTTCTCGTAGTCAAGTGGTGCAGTTGCACCTTATATAAAGGGAGGTGGCGCGCAGTTCGTCACTCCTGTGGGGGTCCGGGCGGGGACACCAAGAGCCCGCCGATGAGCCTAGCTTGGTGTCCCAGGCGAAACCCCACACAAGACACGGCACAAACCTAGAAAAATTGCTGAGTTTTAATTCACCGGCCGTGAAAGCCAATATACCATCTTTTTGGAAGCCTTCATAGGGAGGTTAAGGCTGCTTGAACTTTTAGTTCTCGTAGTCAAGTGGTGCAGTTGCACCTTATATAAAGGGAGGTGGCGCGCAGTTCGTCACTCCTGTGGGGGTCCGGGCGGGGACACCAAGAGCCCGCCGATGAGCCTAGCTTGGTGTCCTAGGCAAAACCCCACACAAGACACGGCACAAACCTAGAAGAATTGCTGAGTTTTAATTCACCGGCCGTGAAAGCCATTATACCATCTTTTTGGAAGCCTTCATAGGGAGGTTAAGGCTGCTTGAACTTTTAGTTCTCGTAGTCAAGTGGTGCAGTTGCACCTTATATAAAGGGAGGTGGCGCGCAGTTCGTCACTCCTGTGGGGGTCCGGGCGGGGACACCAAGAGCCCGCCGATGAGCCTAGCTTGGTGTCCTAGGCGAAACCCCACACAAGACACGGCACAAACCTAGAAGAATTGCTGAGTTTTAATTCACCGGCCGTGAAAGCCAATATACCATCTTTTTGGAAGCCTTCATAGGGAGGTTAAGGCTGCTTGAACTTTTAGTTCTCGTAGTCAAGTGATGCAGTTGCACCTTATATAAAGGGAGGTGGCGCGCAGTTCGTCACTCCTGTGGGGGTCCGGGCGGGGACACCAAGAGCCCGCCGATGAGCCTAGCTTGGTGTCCTAGGCGAAACCCCACACAAGACACGGCACAAACCTAGAAGAATTGCTGAGTTTTAATTCACCGGCCGTGAAAGCCAATATACCATCTTTTTGGAAGCCTTCATAGGGAGGTTAAGGCTGCTTGAACTTTTAGTTCTCGTAGTCAAGTGGTGCAGTTGCACCTTATATAAAGGGAGGTGGCGCGCAGTTCGTCACTCCTGTGGGGGTCCGGGCGGGGACACCAAGAGCCCGCCGATGAGCCTAGCTTGGTGTCCTAGGCGAAACCCCACACAAGACACGGCACAAACCTTGAAGAATTGCTGAGTTTTAATTCACCGGCCGTGAAAGCCAATATACCATCTTTTTGGAAGCCTTCATAGGGAGGTTAAGGCTGCTTGAACTTTTAGTTCTCGTAGTCAAGTGGTGCAGTTGCACCTTATATAAAGGGAGGTGGCGCGCAGTTCGTCACTCCTGTGGGGGTCCGGGCGGGGACACCAAGAGCCCGCCGATGAGCCTAGGTTGGTGTCCTAGGCGAAACCCCACACAAGACACGGCACAAACCTTGAAGAATTGCTGAGTTTTAATTCACCGGCCGTGAAAGCCAATATACCATCTTTTTGGAAGCCTTCATAGGGAGGTTAAGGCTGCTTGAACTTTTAGTTCTCGTAGTCAAGTGGTGCAGTTGCACCTTATATAAAGGGAGGTGGCGCGCAGTTCGTCACTCCTGTGGGGGTCCGGGCGGGGACACCAAGAGCCCGCCGATGAGCCTAGCTTGGTGTCCTAGGCGAAACCCCACACAAGACACGGCACAAACCTAGAAGAATTGCTGAGTTTTAATTCACCGGCCGTGAAAGCCAATATACCATCTTTTTGGAAGCCTTCATAGGGAGGTTAAGGCTGCTTGAACTTTTAGTTCTCGTAGTCAAGTGGTGCAGTTGCACCTTATATAAAGGGAGGTGGCGCGCAGTTCGTCACTCCTGTGGGGGTCCGGGCGGGGACACCAAGAGCCCGCCGATGAGCCTAGCTTGGTGTCCTAGGCGAAACCCCACACAAGACACGGCACAAACCTAGAAGAATTGCTGAGTTTTAATTCACCGGCCGTGAAAGCCAATATACCATCTTTTTGGAAGCCTTCATAGGGAGGTTAAGGCTGCTTGAACTTTTAGTTCTCGTAGTCAAGTGGTGCAGTTGCACCTTATATAAAGGGAGGTGGCGCGCAGTTCGTCACTCCTGTGGGGGTCCGGGCGGGGACACCAAGAGCCCGCCGATGAGCCTAGCTTGGTGTCCTAGGCGAAACCCCACACAAGACACGGCACAAACCTAGAAGAATTGCTGAGTTTTAATTCACCGGCCGTGAAAGCCAATATACCATCTTTTTGGAAGCCTTCATAGGGAGGTTAAGGCTGCTTGAACTTTTAGTTCTCGTAGTCAAGTGGTGCAGTTGCACCTTATATAAAGGGAGGTGGCGCGCAGTTCGTCACTCCTGTGGGGGTCCGGGCGGGGACACCAAGAGCCCGCCGATGAGCCTAGCTTGGTGTCCTAGGCGAAACCCCACACAAGACACGGCACAAACCTAGAAGAATTGCTGAGTTTTAATTCACCGGCCGTGAAAGCCAATATACCGTACCATCTTTCTCTACATAAGCTTTCCATCTCTCAACCTTTTCTTCCCTATCTGTTAGAGGCTATCCATTTGTGTCCTTAATATTACAGCACTTAGTCTTCTTATCCCCAAAAGTATTCTTAATCCTTCGATAAGCTGTGTCTAATTTTCCTAATTTCAGACAATTTTCTATACCTGCACATTTCTCTTTCAACCATTCTTCTTTCGCTTCCTTGCACTTCTTGTTAACCTCATTTCTCAGACGTCTGTATTCTGCTTTCCTCTTTTCATCTCTTACATTCTTGTGCTTCCGCCTTTCATCCATCAATTCTAGTATACCCTGAGTGATCCACGGTTTTCTACCTATTCTTTCTTTCCTACCAATGTTTTCTTCTGCGGATTTTGTTATTTCATTCTTCAAAAGTGCCCATTCGTCTGCAATTGAAGTTTGTTTAGGGTTTTTCATTAGTTCTTCCTTTATACTCTTCTTGAATCTTTCGTTTACATCCTTCTCTTTCAGTCTGTCTATTGCCCACCTTTTTGGCTTTTGACTTTTCTTCAGTTTCTTCAACTTTAATCTGCATTTCATAACAACCAGATTGTGGTCAGAGTTTATGTCAGCACCAGGATATGTTTTACAATCCAAAATCTGGTTTCGAAACCTCTGCTTGACCATAATGAAGTCGATTTGGTAACGCCCTGTATCTCCTGGCCTCATCCACAAATACAGAAATACAGAAATTCACCAACAATAACATCGAATAATGGGTTAAAATCACTCACTGGATTAGACTATTAATTATATTGTCATGGAGATAGTACGTGCAACTAATTCTTGTCAGACGTAATTTAAGAATGGCGAGGTCCATGAAACACAAATTCTCCTTCCGACCAATCTAAACGTGACTGTGTATTCTGCGGAACGAAGACTGAAACTTGGGTGGTAAAAACACTTATAGTGGGCTATATATTGAAGATAGAGAGATACTGTTGCTTACTTTTTTTTGTAGAACTTTTCATGCTGAACAATTCTTTCACTCATAATAAACAGGAGATATTTTAACGATTTACCCAGCGTAAGCTTACAAGGTGCATGGACGGTAGGTTTTTTTTTCGACTCGAATCACTGAAATCGTTACTGCTCGGCTTCCTTTGGTCATAAATAAATTATTTTATACATAAACCTTTCTCAAGAAATCCTCTACAGAATGGTGAAAACCGCATCAAAATCCATCCAGTGGTTCTAGAGATTACCCGGAACATCCAAGAATCGGTGACTTTGTTTTATACTAAGTAGAGATTATGCTCATCAAATAATATTTTACATCAAGGGGTGGGAGAGGAGGGGGCAGTTTCATGAGGATTAGGAGGTAGATGTTTGAAGCCCCTTAAATAAATTAACAACAACGAATCCATTCGCCTCGCTGGCGCATGCGCAGTCGGCCTATTCCTGATATACGGTAATGCCGGCAATTCCAAGGACAAACAACGATGGGATTCGAACCCTACCGTCTACTGAGTTCACAGATATAGCTCATCAAGTTCAGCCAAAGCCCTGAATGAGGGCGTTGTTGTCGTGGGGGAGCGGGAAGGAGCAAGGGGAAGCCTATACCTCATCCACGGAATCTGTGAAGTAGGGTTGCGCATGACGTCACACAGAGGAACTAAAAAGAGATGCTATGGGTGGAGCTTGGCAGCCCAGCCGTTGCGAGAGTTGGTTGAAGCCAAGATAGCGCCTCCCTCCTACGCGTATTATTCAGTAGCATCGCGCCTCATTGGCCAGTCAGCCGAGTTACTCCAGTGCGCAGACTACGTGTTTTCACACTGGCACTTCGCAGATTGCTTGGACGGAGTTTAGTAGTTCGCATATTTCCCGGGGCTTCAGTTGAACTTGTCCCGCTGGCCTAGCACCACGCCTTAGCGAGCGTAGCTACAGCTATGCCGTGAGGATTGATGAAAATACAGTACAGTAATTTCAGTTATCGTTTGCATTGCCCGCTGGACATCCCTAGCTCAACAATCCCCATTAAATCAGAGCTTTGCGAGTTATTCAAAATTAACCATACATTTAGTAGTAGTTTTATTTACGGTTGGTATCGTCGATAAAGGAGAGAGGGAACCGCCTTCAAACAAAGTTTCGTACATACTGGATTAATCAGCTGACTCGGTGACTTGTACTCCCCTGAGTTTATGTAACAGTTGACTAATCTACTATCATCCTGTTATCTGCTGACTTAATGTCGCACGATTATGGGAGCGAAGGTCGTAGGTCCATGGAGGACGCCATCTAGTGCTGGGACTCGACCCACAGGTCCCTTGGTAACACATGGGCCTTATAATAATAATAATAATAATAATAATAATAATAATAATAATAATAATAATAACAATAGGGTTGGGTAAGTTACAAGTAGAAAGTAACTATATTACAGTTAAAAGTGACTCTTTGTTACTTTCCGTAGTCTCTACTTAGGTGTACTATAAATCAAAGTCCCCGATTCTTGGGTGTCACGGGTAATCTCGAGAACCACTGGATGGATTTTGATGCGGTGTTCACCATTCTGTAAATGCTATCTCGAGGAAGGTTTATGTAGAAAATTATTTATTTATGATCAAAGGAAGCCAAGCAGTAACGATTTCAGTGAAAAACCTGACAACCGTGCGCTTTTTAAGCTTACGCTGGCCAAACAGTTAAAACTAAAAGTATATATATACTATGAGTGTACGAATAGCTCAGCATGAAAAGTTCTACAAAATCGTCCATGAGAACATGTCTCTATCTTCAATACATCACCCACTATAAGTGTTTTTACGTTTTCTTTTCCTCCAACAATCTCCATTCAATTACTGAGGCGACAGTTTACGAGCTAGCTAGGGGCGAGCCTATCACCCCAGATACAGCCTAGCTAGCGGGCGAGGCTATTAACTTAGATACAGCCAGCAGCAAACTGTCGAGTCGTATTGAGTTAAGACTTCAGAGAAGACTGGTTGTGTTTGGAGTTTTCCTGGAAGTGCAACTCGGCTTTTCTTCATTTCGCCTGTGAACTTTTCGTTCCGCAAAATACACAGTCAAGTTAAGATTGGACGGAAGGGAGATTTGTGTTTCATGCACCTCGCCATTCTTAAATTACGTCGTAAGAGAATTTCGTTGCACATGCATCTCCATGATAATATAATTAATAGTCCATTCGGTGATTTTAACACATCATGCAGAGACGTAAAACGGATATAGCCTTGGTCGTAGTTCATTGACATCGAAAATACAAAGCGCTTATCACGTAATGCATTCATAACTGTTCCCGGGTTGCTAGTTTTAATATAAAATTGTTACTTAATAACATGTTTCCCGTTCGTATAATTTACTTGTTAGTTAGTTATTGTTGTTTCAAGGAGCGGAACAGCGAGGTCATCTGCCCCTATAATTTACGTGATTTGAAAGGAATAGTGCTGTGGTTCCCCACCGGGGGTACGCGTAGCCTAGCCATTGGTGGTACGCAATGAAGCGGTTAGGGTACGGAAAAACAAAATGAACTGGCAATGTGTAATTAATGGAATATAATAATAATATTGTATGGCCTCGGGTGCCGGGTGCAAGATTTGTTATTTGACACCCAGAAGGTAGCTTGCATGTCGAATTTCGTTGTTCCTTGAAGCACTAAGAAAAACAAGGAGATTAGATATCTGGTTGGTTGGTTGATTGGTTGGTTGGTTCTTAAGTTTAGGGGCTGCGACAACGCGGTCATGTAGCTCCGTGTACTTTGGGGGTGTGTAGAATCTGTCTGATAAGCGGTGTTAATTGTGATGACTGTATTAGTGTGTGTTATCTGTTTTGTAATTTATGTACAGACTGCAACATAGAATTTTTCAAATAGTTCATACATTTGCCGCCAAGCACCACCGTCAACGACTACTAGGCCAAGTTCAGAACTTAGCTACTGGACGCCACCGCAGTCGGCTCTTGGCAACGAACATAGAAACCTAAGAGCGTTGTTTACATTCTTAACCTACCCAATTTAGCTTCACACAGGTGTAATTAATGGAAGGTTCTTTAACATGCCATAAATCTATGACATGGGAGCGCCCCGCCGGCTTTACTTCCCCTCCGAAGGAATGCATACTGAAGGATTTTTAACGTTCTTAAAACATCCGACGGCTTCGGCCGGGTTTGAACCCGCTATCTTGGGCATAGAAGCTCAGCATGATTAGATATCTAAGCTATAGCGCTTTCTAGTAGAGAAATGAGGAACTTTGTGTTGGCGGGTTCTTTAACATGCCAACAACGTATGACATGCGTGCCGTAAATTTTTGCCGCCTTTCAAAAATTAATGGAGTAATTTATTAATATATTATTATTGTGACAGTCTTATCTCAGTAGATTTACGACTCGGCTTTTCTGAATTGCGTATGTGACCTGCCGTCCATGCGCCTTTTATGCTTACGATGGATAAGCCGTTAAAGATCCCGGGCGAAGCCGGGGCGGTTTGCTAGTTCAATATAATATGCCCAACACCAGTGACAGTGATTTCTTCATCCTGCAAAAGTAGTTAGTTATTGTTGTTTTAAGGGGCGGAACTACGAGTTCATCTGCCCCTAAAATGTAGAAGTAACATACATTTTCGTTACCTCTTTACTTTTAACAGTAACTGTTAAAAGTAAGGGCGTTACAAGTAACGCGTTAATTATTATTATATGCTTTTCAGTCGGTCAACACGAGTGTGCCTGAAATAAATTATATGAATTATGTTTACACTTTTTTAAACAGTTGTTGTTGATTCTTTAGTGACTTTGCGGCAACGTGGTCATGTAGCGCCGTGTCCTTGGGTGTACTAGTTGTCTGTGTCACTGTGATATCTGTACTAGTGTGAGTATTTGTAATTGAGGTAGGAATTGGGTAGGAAGCGGCCGAGGCCTTACGTTACGTACCAGTCCGGCATTTGCCTGGAGTACAAGTGGGAAAACCACGGAAAACTACTTCCAGGATGGCTGAGGTAAGGAATCAAACCCACCTCTTCTCAGTATGGCCTCACGAGGGTGAGTGTACCCCGTCCCAGCCCTCAGACCAGAATTAAATTTCTCGTCAGAGCCGAGAACCGAACCCTGACCCCCGGTGTGACAGCCAAGAATGCTAGCCGCTACACCTTGAGGAGTTCATATATAATTTTTTGGAGACTTTTCTATACACGGGGCTGATAAACAAAATATCACAGTGCCCTAAAATAAATAACAGCACAGATAATAAAGTTCACTTTGTTAGGTTCAAAGAAGTGTAAATGCGTCAAAGTCCGTAGGTTAACAACCGGAAACTAAAATGACTCATTTGATGTTGATAATAATTTGTTTTATGACATAGGGACATATTGGTCATCAGCGGCTTCGGTGGTGTAGTCGGTAGTTCAAGATCGCAGGTTCTAACTCGGTCGAGGTTATCGGCTTCTTTAAGAGCGCTAAAATCCTTCAGTATGCCTTCCTTCGGAGGGGAAGTAAAGCCGGCAGTCCCATGTCATAGATGTATGGCTTGTAAAAGAACCTTCCACTAATTAAACTAGTGTGGAGCTAAATTTGCTGGTTAGATTTCGTTGAAACGTTCTATCAAAGTTCCAACGTGCACCACTAAGTGTCAGTGGCATATGGTAGCGAAAGTTGGAACTACTTGAAATAGAACGGAACTTGTAGCTCACCCTATGGGTGTCCGCATTGAAGCAGCTACAGCCTCTGGCGAGCCGAACATGTCCTCGGACACTCCCGGCACTAAAAGCTATACGATAAATAATTAAATATTGGTCATCAGCCCCTTGTATTGTTCTTGTTCTCTCACTTTCCTCGTTAACTAGCGGCTCGCCTTTGAAACCTAGCTGGGCGGATATGTTTACAATCCATGCCTGCGGGGGGCAAGGCTTTCCCAGCTCGAAGCACAGCGCTGTTAATCCTCCTCCGTAGCCACTGAAAACAAGCAGCGAGTCTGAACAGAACTAAGTGCAACTGTGCAACACTGGACACCTGCCTGACACGCGAGCAGGCCGCCAGGACGGGAATCTGAACACCACGTGGAGAGATAGAGGAAGCATGCTATTGGTCATGAACTATCGGCTATTGGTCAGTATCGAACAATGGTTATTGTCGGCGCGTGCTACTGCCTAACGTTTGAATCGCCGCTCGTTAACGAGGCAAGTGAGAGAACTATACTTGCGTTTGCGATGCATTTTGTCTGATACGATGTTGTTGTTGTTGTTGTTGTTGTTGTTGTGGTTGTTGTTGTTGTTGTTGTTGTTGTTGTTGTTGTTGTTGTTGTTGTTGTTGTTTTTGTTTGAGTCTTCAGTCTTTTGAATGGTTTGATGCAGCCCTCCGTTCCTCCCGGTCCTGAGCTAATCGTTTCATCTCTACATCCAAGGCAATCTGTTTAACATATTCTACCCCTTGTCCTCGACCCTTCCTTCCATAACTAAGCTTGCTATTCCTGGGTGTCTTAGTATGTGTCCAACCAACCTATCTCTTCTCTTCATTAGTAGTCGCCAGAAACATCTCTCCTCTCCCACTCGTATAGATACCTCTTCATTTGTAACCCTATCTACCCATCTGATCTTCATCATTCTCCTGTAACACCACATTTCAAACGCTTCAATTCTCCTGCTCAACAGTCCAAGTTTCACTTCCATAGAGCACCACGCTCCAGACAAAAGCTTTCAAAAATGACTTCCTAATACCTAAATCTATATTCGATGTCAACAGATTCCTTTTTTTTTTTTGCTTTCCTTGCCTGAGCCAACCAACTTTTTATATCCTCCTTGCTTCGTCCATCACTGGTTATTTTGCTTACTAAGTAACAGAAGTCTCCTACTTCCTTTATCTTTTCACCTGCCAACGATATCCATGGAGGTTTCTGATTCGAGGTAAATAATAATTGTTAATAATTCGTTTTATGACCCAAGGACATATTGGTCGCCGGTCACTATGGCCTATATTACTAACGAGCTCACTGGCATCGGAAGAGCATGGGTTCGAATCCCACCTGTGTTTCTATGGTGACTGTAATAGTGAGTGTAGCTGTAATTATTATATTTGAATTGCAGCCAATGGCCATAGATGGGTATTTTAATTGAACGCCCGTAGGCTCCCAGCAAGTTCAATTTCAAGTAGTGCCAACTTTGGCTACCCGAAATGCCACTCTCACTGACATCTGGCAGTGAATGTTGGAACTTGATAGAGCGTTTCTAACCAAATAACCTAAAAATTTAGCTACACACTAGGTTTTCTTTACATTCCATGAATCTATGACATGGGACCGCCGGCTTTACTTCCCCTCCGAAGGAAATGCATTCTGAAACGCTCCCCTCGGATACTCACGCGGGCTGCAGATGTAGCCCAGTGATTTATTTTGTTGTAGCGCAGAGTATATTCTTTGCTAGAGATATTGAGAATCTCTGTAGCTGCCTGTAGATGATGTATTTAACAGACGGGTGTGTTTCCGACTAAACTAATAGCACCAGACCGACAGCAGATGAATTAGAAATTGCGCGAGCATCGCTGTTTCAGAATTGAGCGTGCAAAGGAAACGTTGACTCAAAGGGGGCAGCCATTTAGATGACTTTCAAATCAGTCAGAGTTTAGATGAAAGCAGTGATAGGTTGAGTGTAGTGGAAATAAAGTAGGCTGTTGCTTCTTGTGTGGACGAGGAAGGGATAAATCAACAAGGAACAGATGCTCGAAGTGCAATAAGAAACTTCTCTGATCATTGTGTCCATTTGCATTGAATGCTTGGGTGACAAATTTGTGTGAGCTTGCTTAAAGATTTCTTGGGCTATAGATTGTAGCCAAAAGGGAAAAAATTAAATTCAAATATTCGAGAAAAAAATAAATGGAAATACTGAAATTGTTTATGATAAGTTCTGATTTTCTAAGGAAATTATCTAACCTAGTATTATTTTTGTTTAATTCCAATCCAAATGTGCACTAATGTAAGTATTTAGGTTTACATAAAAATAATTTAACAGTTCAAGTTCCATTAGTTTTATTTCTCTAACAGTTTTACTGAGCAGTATGATAAAATTGAATTTTCTTCTTAGGTTTGTATTTTATCTCCATATTGAACCCTTATTGATCTTCGATAAATAAGTATTCATATTTATTATTATTATTACTACGGCCCAGGCAGCACATAAAGAAGTCGACTTGGATATTAGGGAGGCCAGCATTTCGTAATGATTGCAACAGAAGCTGAGTTGGTAGCTATTCCTGGGGGACGGCCAGAATTAGTCGAGTTCAAGGCCAAATTGTGCAACTACTGTACCAAAATTGGAGACATAAAGGAAGAATCACGAGGTCCTCTCAACGAACATACGATTGAATCAGCCAATCGCAAGAGACCAAGCTGTGACCACGAGGTGGACGGCGTCAGTAGTAAAAAGCGCGCGGAAGTGTGTATCTAAGGAACCGCCGAACGGATTAATCTCCGCTCGAGTAATTTGAGACGTTGGATTTATTTGGAGAAGAATGACACTAGCCCCATCTTTGTGAGACAAAAACTCTGGAAGTTTTTATCCGACTTTGCCCCACTCCTCCGCCCTTGTCAGTTTCTCATAAATAGTTTGGCTTGACGCCAATCTGAGTACTTATTGTGTGGAGCCTTCAGAGGTATACTTCACGCCAGTTTGAAGTGTGATTTTTGACGCTCGAATTTATCGGAGTACTTATATTGTGGAGCCTTCAGAGGCATACTCCACGCCAGTTTGAAGTGTGATTTTTGACGCTCGAATTTATCGAAGTCTTATATTGTGGAGCCTTCAGAGGTATACTCCACGCCAGTTCGAAATGTGATTTTTACGCTCTAAAATCAGTGAAGCTAATTTATTTTCTGAGCTCTGGGGAGCTAAAGTCGCAGCGTTTGCAGTATCGAATTTTTTAAAAGCTATAATACATTTTGTTCTAAAATCAACTAAATTGTGTGATCTAAATATTTCACGCCAGCGCGTGATAAACTGTAACATTCTTTTAAAGACGACGAGTTCAACTTTAAGGGGGAAGTATCGTATCACCCTAATTAGCGCTTACCAGAACCGAAGTCCAAGACGGGACGGAAATACCGGACGAGATAGCGACTGCTGGTGCAGCCAGGATTTTGAACTTGTTAACGAGCCAGTGGCGCGGACTCGAGATGTATATTTTATGTATAAATTGTGTGTATTGTATGTGTGTTTTTATAGTGCGTATGTGCGATATAATTAGGGCCACTCTTCGCTATTAATCGCAGTAGGACAATTGTGGGTGAACTGAGTAGCCTGCAAGCGATTATAGATAGGCAAATATTTAACATTGAACTTTTCTGCCAAGGAGTCGAGACCAAGATGATCAGCACGTGGTTTGAAGTTGGGATGAGCTTCAAGAAATCAACGCAGACGACTACTATGGAGTGCTAAATTGTCCATAGGGCAATGGGTTGAGGAGGATGTCCTTAGTCTTACATGCAGAAGCGGTGATGTACTAAAATTGGATTATTTCAATTATGTAGTTAGATTTGGCCGGGGAACTTTGTAAATAGTCATGTTTTTCTTTCTTGTTTTATAGCTGTTTTTCTTGTACCGACACTATATGTTTAAATGTCCGTTGGCGCGTGGCCAATGTGTTTGTTGATATTTTGATTTTTTTTTGGAGTCATGTGTAATGTACGCGGCGTGCGTGCGTGATTTTATCCTTGCAATTGCGGAACCCGTTACATTCGATAAATGGTGCTTTATTAACGTTAATATTTGAAATAGGAATGGGAGGAAATGATTGTAAAACATTTTTCTGAACAGGTTATTATTCATGTTAGGGTAGCCGAGTGCACCAACTTAAAAGTAATTGTAGAACACCTTCGTTCTAATTTTGATAGATTTTTCTTGAGTCCTTTTCAGGTGACTTGTCACGGCATAGAACGATGGCGCCAGCATGTGGATATTATTTGTGTCTTTTATTTCAGGGTCTGTCACAACCCATACGTGTGATTAAGTGTGTGTTGATGTGTCTAGTGTGTGTTGATTCTACGTGAGGAGGGGGTAGTTGTCCTACCGCCCTTATATATTTTTTGCTGCTGTTGTATTTTAGATGGAAAGACAGAGTGCTCTTGGGAGACTGCTGATTCTTGTCCATATGTTTTTCTGACACACACGTATTATTGTGCTTTGGGGCACATTTCTTCGAGGTTCGACCCCATGTTCTGGGAGGTCGAGGTTATTGACACGTGGGTTGACAGACATGCAGAGTTCCACAAACCGCCCGTTTTGCCTGTGACTTATTTTGATAGGCAGTCCTCTTTGTCCGACTGAACCCTGTAAGCTTTCATGCAGCAAACCTGTTCATTGTGATGGCTAATTTTAAGCCACAATTAATTGGGGAGTTCGCCATGTGTGTAACGGATTGTTGTACCTTGTATGGATAAGAATATTGTGATTAACGTAAATGTTGGCTGTTTGCCTATTGCTTTGTTGATGACTCGATTTCATGTAATTTTCTTTGTCACACCCGTGTGGTGTAGTGGTAGAGTATTTGTAAATTTGACAGCGGTCATTTGAGTATTTTTCTATTGGTCACGTGTTAATGTACTTGTGTTGATTTGTGTGAGAAGTCCTAAGTTTTTAGGCAGTAAATGTTGCTACGGCAATTCAAGTCCAATTTCACACGGAAATTTTGTGTTTGTTTATAGTAGATTTAGGAAGTGTCGGTTTAATTTAATGTATTGTAGTTGTGTTCCCTTGTGTCGGTCTAGCTCTAGGAAATGCGGATTCGTTGTCTGAAGGGTCACTCTGGATGATAACGAATCACGCATTCAAAGTACACATCGTGGTGCATGTAGAACGGCATACGCACTTATATGGTCACTTTTTGTATCGTTTTATTTAAGGACACTTGGTCCAGGTAATTAATCTCTCCAGAGATATCGCCTAGTTTTTTTTGGCATTTTTATTAAGCGGGAGTCAGTTGGGAGTTTTTGTTGTTAATTGTTTATGTGTAAATATGGTGATTTGTTATTAAATTCAGTTGTTTTTAACCCTGGCTTCACTCTTTCCTGCATGTTATTTTGTTATATGTTACCCTGCAAGTTAATGAAGCGCCCTGACAGCAACTTACGAATATGACCTGTTACGCCCCGAATCTGAGTCTCATATGCTTCTTTGCAAGGGTTCATAAAACAAAAATGGCTGCCCAAGTGGGGATTGTTGTTGTTGTTGCTTCGCTGATCTCATATTTATTTCGTTGAGAAATGATGCCAGGTCAAGCGGACATGTAAATTCAGTAAATGGAGGCGATGTTGTACCGCCATGTGCATTAGTAAAATCACTGAGTTCCTAAAGTTAGAAATATTGAACAAGGTTAGAATTTGATTTGGTATTTGTTATAAACTTGTTCTGGCGCCCACATTAAAATTAGAAATTTGCATTATTAATGAACTCAGTCAAAGCAGGAGTATGTTGCCTTATATTTGACATTTAATTGACTTCGGTTAATTGGTGTTTCGTAAATTCTGTTGGTTAGGAATTTAAAAGCAGATCACTAGGGGTTATTTCGTTGTTTGGGAATAAATGTCATTGTATTCAGTAAATTTTGTTACTGAAATTTTCATTAAATTAGAGCCAGTAATATTTAAATGTGTGACATGTATGTGCGTATAGGGCTGAAATCTTAGCCCTTAACCCTGTTTTTCTCTGAATATATTTGTGTGTGTGAAATGGCGATTGTTGATGAGATAAAGGCATTGTTAGAACAGATGTCGATCCAAATGTCCGCGAAAACGGAGGAACAATTAGAACAGATGTCCGCGAAAACGAAAGAACAATTAGTGCAGATGTCCGTAAAGACGGAAGAACAATTAAAAGAACAATTAGAAGCTCAGCGTGAGCATAGTGAAAAACAATTACTTGATATGAGCGGTAACATTTCGGTCCAGTTAGAAGTCCAGAAATTAGACACTGACAAACAATTCAATGAACTAAACCACAAATTGTCACAACAGGCGGTAACACAAACCGAACAGTTAGGAAAAATCACAAATGATATTAATCAGAGCGTTCAAAAAGTAGAGAAACTGGCAGGCGAGGTTGCGGAAAACAACATCAAACAGTTAGGCGAAATGAAGAAATTGGAGGCGAAATTTGATAACAAATTAGTACAATTTGACGAGATGGTGGCAGATAAACTCAAGCAGATAGAGGCAGCATGTGTCAGTAACACCGCGGGAGTGAAGAAAACCCAAGAGAAACTACAGCAGCAAATTAATTCGGTAGATAACAACGTGCTGGAATTAATAAAGGAAATAGATAAAGTCGAAGTTAAGGCTGAAACCGAGCGGATACACTTGCGGGAAAATTTAGAGGAGCAATTAGGCAGAACGCAAGAGATCATAAGAAAAGAGATGGAAGGCCAGCTAATAAACACACAAGAGGTCATAAGACAAGAAGTAGGGGAGCAGCTCGTCAAAACTCAGGATAATTTGGAAGAACAACTAGTAAAAACGCAGGAACGGATACGTGAAGAGCTAGAGAAAAATCAGGAGAGGAACGAGGAGAAAATAAATAGCTTAAAAAGTAGGATCCGGCGAGATTGGGACCAGCAGGCTCATGCGAATAAGGAAGACAGGCTGGCAGTTTTAAAGCGAATGCAGGCACTGGAGGAAAATATGAAGTCGAAATTACAGGAACACTCAGAATTAATCATAAAAAACGAGATTAGATCGTTAGAGAATGCGACATTATTTTCAAACGAAAATATTCTGGAAAAGCAAACAAGTATTGGAAGTCCGGCAGGTTCGAAGTTGGCTGAGGACACGAGTCGGGGTCAAAGTCCCAGACTAACGACTAATGCATTCCAGCAGTACAGGGGGGAGACTTCAACTCCGCAACCGAACTTGGCACCAGCCCAAGTCATCCAAGTCATTCGGGGTAATGATTTTAAGCCCGATAAGTTTAAAGAACATTCAGGAACCACTCCCAAAGCATTTCTACGGCAATTAACTGACTACTTTAATGACCAACACATCGGCCCGGAGAAACAATTAAGAATGGTGGAGAAATTTTTAGAAGGACCTAGCCTGACCTGGTTTTTAAGTTTCAAGTACACGTTTACAGACATGGCTCAATTCCGCGAGGCGTTTTTGAAGAAGTTTTGGAGTCCTTCGTTACAGCAGGGGTTAAGAATGGACCTGTACACGCGCAAATACCATAGTACACATCCAACCCGTTTTTCAGAATTCTTCAGTCAGCAATTGGTAAAATTCAGGGATTTTGATGACCCGCCTAGCGAGCCGAATATGGTTCTAACCATCGGAAAACAACTCCCAATGCATATCCAACAATTATTAGTCGCAGGAAATATTCAGACCGCAGTCCAAGCCGAAGAATTACTCAGACACTTAGATGAGACGAGTATGGTAAGCCCACAGACTGGAAGAAGGAATTTGGAATGTGTCAACACGGCAGAGGTAGTTCAGGGACTCCAAAATAACCACGGCCAGGGGAACCAAAGTAAGACACAGTCCACAGGGACACAGTTCACGCCAAGAAGACAAGATTTTGACGGCCGAAACCAGTTCCATAACAACAATCAGAATTATCAGAATAACCGCGGGAGATATCATCAGAATAACCAAAATCAAAATAATCAGTGGACGTACCAGCGGGAATACACGAATTGGAGGGGAAACCAGAGACAAGGTAGACCTTACCAAAGAAATGGAGATGGTAGATGGAGTTACGGCATGGACTATCGCCAAGAAAACAGAGGAGATTATAGGAATAACTGGGACGAACGATATATTGAATCCCGTAAATACTTGGATCAATTAAGTAATGAAGAAGCGGAGAAGGAGAAGTGGGGGCGTGCCATGGCGAACAGACAGAGCCCAGACAACCATCAAGGAGAGGGGGCAGAGAGTTTACTGAGGCAACAGGAGCGACAGAATGATAACCGGCGAAACACATCTAATGGGGCCCGGGATAAAAAAAAAACCAAATGAACTGAAAGGAGACAGGCTAAAAACGGAGATCGCCAGGGAGCAAGAAGAGATGATAGTGGCCAATATAGAAGAGTGGGTAGCATTCCCAGACGACTGCCTGGAGGAAGTGGTGAAGAACCGTGAAAATGTTATCAGACAGCTACCAATTATTTACGCGCATATTGGAGGTATGAGGGTGAGATGTTTGATTGATACAGGTAGCCAGGTGAGCTTAGTCACTGAAATTTTGATAAAAGAAATAGCAAGAAAACAGACTGTTCCTATTATGCCGGTACCGCTAATGAAAGTCAGAGGTGTCATTCCTGACAAAACTATGAATTGTAAACAGCAAGCATTTCTAGATCTGGAAATATTGAACCATACTTTTTCACAAACATTCATTGTTATTCCAAAGATGAACTACAATATAATTTTAGGAGCCAACTTCATCTGCGATTTTCATGCTGTAATTGAGTTACATAACAACACTGTAAGCTTCAAACAAGTAGAAGGATTGGATCATGTGGGTTTAAATATGGAAGAGAATCCGCTGGAGAGAGAGGCCAATACTTGGGTTGTTGAGGAATGCACTAATGAGGCCGGAGATAAGATCTTGAGGGGAGAGCAAGTTAACCAGACAGCAGTGCTAGAAATGGACAGCCGAGATATTTCGCAGGAACTTTGGGTGCATTTGGCGGAAGAAGAAATGGGCGGAACCAAATTCGAAATTCTACTTCAGGAGCGACTTAAGGAAGCCATCGTAGGGGAATCTGATAGAAGAAGATTGGAAGAAATTTTAAGATTACATAAAGGAGCTTTTGACACCGTACCTGGGAAAGTTTTAAATTTTCAATATGCGATGCAGGTAACAGATTGGACCCCATTCAAAAGTAAATTGTACCCGATCCCAGAGAAGCATTTTTCTCAGGTGAAGGACATTATTACTAACTTATTAGATTCTGGCATGATAAGGAAAGCTGCAACTCCTTATCTGAACGCAATATTGGCTGTGACCAAGCCAAACGGATCAATTAGGCTATGCCTAGACGCGCGAGTTTTAAATAGCAAACTGCTAGTTGAGCACGACCAAGCACCGAGGATCAAAGATGTTTTGAAAGGCTTCCGCGGGAAGAAGATATACTCAAGTGTTGATTTGACGAATAGTTTCCACCATCTTGAACTTGAAGAAAAATCCCAACTGTTGACGGGATTTTTATTCGATAATCAAAGTTATATCTGGTGTCGAATGCCCTTTGGCGTGAAAACTGCGGGATGTGCACTCATTAGAGCACTCGATAGAAATCTGACTGAGGAGGTCAAGAACTTCACCACGAGATATGTTGATGACGTATTAATCGCTTCTGAGACAATGGAAGAACACTTGATAAATTTAAATAAACTGCTGGACAACCTGAGAACCATGAACTTCAAGATCAACTTAAAAAAGTCACATTTTTGCCAGAGCGAAATTTTATATTTGGGACATATAATTGATGTCGAGGGCGTGCGGCCTAATCCAGCCAAGATTGATGCTATTAAGAAATTTCCCACACCTACCAAAGTCAAACATGTTAGAGCATTTTTGGGAGTGACAGGTTTCTTCAAAGAAAATTGCCCTGGTTACACAGAAACAGTAGCGCCTATGCAGGAGATGTTGAAGAAAGCGAATCGATGGTCGTGGAACGAGGAGTGCGACAGGTCTTTTAAAGCAACGAAGGATTTATTGGAAAACTGTGTGAAACTTGGATATCCGGATTTTGAGAAACAATTTATCATTCAAGCAGATGCTTCGTTAATTGGGATTGGTGCTATGCTGTACCAAGAGGACGCTGAAGAACCCAAGAAGAAATCCTATTTGGCATTTACGAGTCGTAAATTACGGAAACATGAGAGGAACTACACAGTTACGGAACTTGAGCTACTAGCAATTCTATATTCTCTCCAACAGTGGCGCAAGATGATCTATGGTTATTCCATCATTGTTAGAACCGACCACCATGCACTGACATTTTTATTTAAGACAACGATAGCAAGTGAGAGAGTTACGCGCTGGTCCATCTACATACAGCAGTTTGACATCACAATAGAACATTGTCCTGGGAAATTGAACGTCATACCAGATGCCTTGAGTAGAAACCCTGAGGACGGAAACGAAGTAACAGCGGAAGTTCACAATATTACCTTGACACCTAAGGCTCGTGAGTTTTTGGCAAGATTGAAGGATATTCGGAAGGAGCAAGAAGCTGACCCATGGATGATGATGATGATAAAATTCTATAGGAAGGAGTTACAACCAAATTCACCGGAGTACCGGGAAGCCAGTGCTAAACAAGCGAGATTTCACTACTTGAATAACTTGTTACATAAGTACGTGGATGAGCATCATACTAAACTGCGGATCTTAGTTCCAGCATCACTACAGAGGGGATTAACTTGGCATGTTCACGAGAGCCTAGCACATATCGGCACGGATAAGACTGAAGCTACGATAGGGGAGACCTTTACTTGGCCCAAGATGAGATTCACCATTGTTGAAGTAATTAGAACGTGTGACGCTTGTCAGCGCACAAAGCCGAACAACTTTATTCTGAAACAACCTCCAAGACCACTATTACCGCAGAAACCATGCGAGATGCTCGCGATTGATTGCTTTGGTCCTTTAGTAAAAGGAAAGCGTGGATGCCGACACCTCTTGGTATGTGTCGATGTATTTTCGAAGATGGCCGTGCTATGTCCTATTCAGAAGACGACATCAAGACAAGTCCTTAGTCGAATTAAGAACAAAGTCATTCCGATGCTTGGGAAGCCGGAATCCATTCTATCAGATCACGGTACCTATTTCACAAGCAATGTTTTTAGGCAAGGTTTGGAGAGCCTAGGAATAAAACACATATTTTCAAGTATTCGTCATCCTTGTGGAAATCCGAGCGAAAGAACAATTCGCTGTGTCGCTAAATACTACAGAGTAATGATTCCTAACGAACACAATAAATGGGTAGACAAAGTAGGGGAAATTGAGATGTGCATGAACACTACTAAGCACGAGTCGACGGGTCAAGTCCCACTGATTGTACACCACAACAGGTTGCCGGAAAGAACTTGGGACAAGATCATTCCTTGCCCAAGGGATCCATTATTAGCGCATGATTTGCGAATCCAGCGAACGAGAGAGCACATGAGGAACCAAGCGGACCGAAGGCTGAGACGGTACCGAGGAAAGAAGTTTCACCGAGAGTTACAAGAACAAGAATTAGTGCTGGTTCGTAGACCACCAATCTCCGACCCTAAGAACAAAGTCTTCGCCAAGTTCTGTCCAAAATTCATTGGCCCGTTCCGGGTAATTAAGAATCTGGGTAACAATGCCTACAGATTAGAAGAAGTGAGCACTGGTGCAAAATCTGTTTTTAATAGCGCCAATTTGAAACCGTACTACAGAAGGGAACCATTTGATGATTAGGAAAGATGATATGTGCAGAATATGTATTGCCAAAAATTTATTTTTTTTGAAAGCAAACACTCAAATCCACGGGGAGCGCGTGAGTACGCACTTTGTTTGTAAACAACGAGCAGCTGAGACGACGGGAGTGGCAACTACGTGAGGAGAAGGGGGAGACCTAGTGAAAATATGAATGACATTCCAGCGAGAAGGGAGCACACTAATTGAGTCAGAGGGGCATACACTCGAGCAGCTGAGTGAGATTTAAAGAGATGTGTTGTTACTACAGTGGATTTTGTTTTTGAAATCCAAACCAATAAATTGTTTCGAATTTCAAAACCTTGCTGAGGATAAATGAACCCTTATTGATCTTCGATAAATAAGTATTCATATTTATTATTATTATTACTACGGCCCAGGCAGCACATAAAGAAGTCGACTTGGATATTAGGGAGGCCAGCATTTCGTAATGATTGCAACAGAAGCTGAGTTGGTAGCTATTCCTGGGGGACGGCCAGAATTAGTCGAGTTCAAGGCCAAATTGTGCAACTACTGTACCAAAATTGGAGACATAAAGGAAGAATCACGAGGTCCTCTCAACGAACATACGATTGAATCAGCCAATCGCAAGAGACCAAACTGTGACCACGAGGTGGACGGCGTCAGTAGTAAAAAGCGCGCGGAAGTGTGTATCTAAGGAACCGCCGAACGGATTAATCTCCGCTCGAGTAATTTGAGACGTTGGATTTATTTGGAGAAGAATGACACTAGCCCCATCTTTGTGAGACAAAAACTCTGGAAGTTTTTATCCGACTTTGCCCCACTCCTCCGCCCTTGTCAGTTTCTCATAAATAGTTTGGCTTGACGCCAATCTGAGTACTTATTGTGTGGAGCCTTCAGAGGTATACTCCACGCCAGTTTGAAGTGTGATTTTTGACGCTCGAATTTATCGGAGTACTTATATTGTGGAGCCTTCAGAGGCATACTCCACGCCAGTTTGAAGTGTGATTTTTGACGCTCGAATTTATCGAAGTCTTATATTGTGGAGCCTTCAGAGGTATACTCCACGCCAGTTCGAAATGTGATTTTTACGCTCTAAAATCAGTGAAGCTAATTTATTTTCTGAGCTCTGGGGAGCTAAAGTCGCAGCGTTTGCAGTATCGAATTTTTTAAAAGCTATAATACATTTTGTTCTAAAATCAACTAAATTGTGTGATCTAAATATTTCACGCCAGCGCGTGATAAACTGTAACATTCTTTTAAAGACGACGAGTTCAACTTTAAGGGGGAAGTATCGTATCACCCTAATTAGCGCTTACCAGAACCGAAGTCCAAGACGGGACGGAAATACCGGACGAGATAGCGACTGCTGGTGCAGCCAGGATTTTGAACTTGTTAACGAGCCAGTGGCGCGGACTCGAGATGTATATTTTATGTATAAATTGTGTGTATTGTATGTGTGTTTTTATAGTGCGTATGTGCGATATAATTAGGGCCACTCTTCGCTATTAATCGCAGTAGGACAATTGTGGGTGAACTGAGTAGCCTGCAAGCGATTATAGATAGGCAAATATTTAACATTGAACTTTTCTGCCAAGGAGTCGAGACCAAGATGATCAGCACGTGGTTTGAAGTTGGGATGAGCTTCAAGAAATCAACGCAGACGACTACTATGGAGTGCTAAATTGTCCATAGGGCAATGGGTTGAGGAGGATGTCCTTAGTCTTACATGCAGAAGCGGTGATGTACTAAAATTGGATTATTTCAATTATGTAGTTAGATTTGGCCGGGGAACTTTGTAAATAGTCATGTTTTTCTTTCTTGTTTTATAGCTGTTTTTCTTGTACCGACACTATATGTTTAAATGTCCGTTGGCGCGTGGCCAATGTGTTTGTTGATATTTTGATTTTTTTTTGGAGTCATGTGTAATGTACGCGGCGTGCGTGCGTGATTTTATCCTTGCAATTGCGGAACCCGTTACATTCGATAAATGGTGCTTTATTAACGTTAATATTTGAAATAGGAATGGGAGGAAATGATTGTAAAACATTTTGCTGAACAGGTTATTATTCATGTTAGGGTAGCCGAGTGCACCAACTTAAAAGTAATTGTAGAACACCTTCGTTCTAATTTTGATAGATTTTTCTTGAGTCCTTTTCAGGTGACTAGTCACGGCATAGAACGATGGCGCCAGCATGTGGATATTATTTGTGTCTTTTATTTCAGGGTCTGTCACAACCCATACGTGTGATTAAGTGTGTGTTGATGTGTCTAGTGTGTGTTGATTCTACGTGAGGAGGGGGTAGTTGTCCTACCGCCCTTATATATTTTTTGCTGCTGTTGTATTTTAGATGGAAAGACAGAGTGCTCTTGGGAGACTGCTGATTCTTGTCCATATGTTTTTCTGACACACACGTATTATTGTGCTTTGGGGCACATTTCTTCGAGGTTCGACCCCATGTTCTGGGAGGTCGAGGTTATTGACACGTGGGTTGACAGACATGCAGAGTTCCACAAACCGCCCGTTTTGCCTGTGACTTATTTTGATAGGCAGTCCTCTTTGTCCGACTGAACCCTGTAAGCTTTCATGCAGCAAACCTGTTCATTGTGATGGCTAATTTTAAGCCATAATTAATTGGGGAGTTCGCCATGTGTGTAACGGATTGTTGTACCTTGTATGGATAAGAATATTGTGATTAACGTAAATGTTGGCTGTTTGCCTATTGCTTTGTTGATGACTCGATTTCATGTAATTTTGTTTGTCACACCCGTGTGGTGTAGTGGTAGAGTATTTGTAAATTTTGACAGCGGTCATTTGAGTATTTTTCTATTGGTCACGTGTTAATGTACTTGTGTTGATTTGTGTGAGAAGTCCTAAGTTTTTAGGCAGTAAATGTTGCTACGGCAATTCAAGTCCAATTTCACACGGAAATTTTGTGTTTGTTTATAGTAGATTTAGGAAGTGTCGGTTTAATTTAATGTATTGTAGTTGTGTTCCCTTGTGTCGGTCTAGCTCTAGGAAATGCGGATTCGTTGTCTGAAGGGTCACTCTGGATGATAACGAATCACGCATTCAAAGTACACATCGTGGTGCATGTAGAACGGCATACGCACTTATATGGTCACTTTTTGTATCGTTTTATTTAAGGACACTTGGTCCAGGTAATTAATCTCTCCAGAGATATCGCCTAGTTTTTTTTGGCATTTTTATTAAGCGGGAGTCAGTTGGGAGTTTTTGTTGTTAATTGTTTATGTGTAAATATGGTGATTTGTTATTAAATTCAGTTGTTTTTAACCCTGGCTTCACTCTTTCCTGCATGTTATTTTGTTATATGTTACCCTGCAAGTTAATGAAGCGCCCTGACAGCAACTTACGAATATGACCTGTTACGCCCCGAATCTGAGTCTCATATGCTTCTTTGCAAGGGTTCATAAAACAAAAATGGCTGCCCAAGTGGGGATTGTTGTTGTTGTTGCTTCGCTGATCTCATATTTATTTCGTTGAGAAATGATGCCAGGTCAAGCGGACATGTAAATTCAGTAAATGGAGGCGATGTTGTACCGCCATGTGCATTAGTAAAATCACTGAGTTCCTAAAGTTAGAAATATTGAACAAGGTTAGAATTTGATTTGGTATTTGTTATAAACTTGTTCTGGCGCCCACATTAAAATTAGAAATTTGCATTATTAATGAACTCAGTCAAAGCAGGAGTATGTTGCCTTATATTTGACATTTAATTGACTTCGGTTAATTGGTGTTTCGTAAATTCTGTTGGTTAGGAATTTAAAAGCAGATCACTAGGGGTTATTTCGTTGTTTGGAAATAAATGTCATTGTATTCAGTAAATTTTGTTACTGAAATTTTCATTAAATTAGAGCCAGTAATATTTAAATGTGTGACATGTATGTGCGTATAGGGCTGAAACCTTAGCCCATAACCCTGTTTTTCTCTGAATATATTTGTGTGTGTGAAATGGCGATTGTTGATGAGATAAAGGCATTGTTAGAACAGATGTCGATCCAAATGTCCGCGAAAACGGAGGAACAATTAGAACAGATGTCCGCGAAAACGAAAGAACAATTAGTGCAGATGTCCGTAAAGACGGAAGAACAATTAAAAGAACAATTAGAAGCTCAGCGTGAGCATAGTGAAAAACAATTACTTGATATGAGCGGTAACATTTCGGTCCAGTTAGAAGTCCAGAAATTAGACACTGACAAACAATTCAATGAACTAAACCACAAATTGTCACAACAGGCGGTAACACAAACCGAACAGTTAGGAAAAATCACAAATGATATTAATCAGAGCGTTCAAAAAGTAGAGAAACTGGCAGGCGAGGTTGCGGAAAACAACATCAAACAGTTAGGCGAAATGAAGAAATTGGAGGCGAAATTTGATAACAAATTAGTACAATTTGACGAGATGGTGGCAGATAAACTCAAGCAGATAGAGGCAGCATGTGTCAGTAACACCGCGGGAGTGAAGAAAACCCAAGAGAAACTACAGCAGCAAATTAATTCGGTAGATAACAACGTGCTGGAATTAATAAAGGAAATAGATAAAGTCGAAGTTAAGGCTGAAACCGAGCGGATACACTTGCGGGAAAATTTAGAGGAGCAATTAGGCAGAACGCAAGAGATCATAAGAAAAGAGATGGAAGGCCAGCTAATAAACACACAAGAGGTCATAAGACAAGAAGTAGGGGAGCAGCTCGTCAAAACTCAGGATAATTTGGAAGAACAACTAGTAAAAACGCAGGAACGGATACGTGAAGAGCTAGAGAAAAATCAGGAGAGGAACGAGGAGAAAATAAATAGCTTAAAAAGTAGGATCCGGCGAGATTGGGACCAGCAGGCTCATGCGAATAAGGAAGACAGGCTGGCAGTTTTAAAGCGAATGCAGGCACTGGAGGAAAATATGAAGTCGAAATTACAGGAACACTCAGAATTAATCATAAAAAACGAGATTAGATCGTTAGAGAATGCGACATTATTTTCAAACGAAAATATTCCGGAAAAGCAAACAAGTATTGGAAGTCCGGCAGGTTCGAAGTTGGCTGAGGACACGAGTCGGGGTCAAAGTCCCAGACTAACGACTAATGCATTCCAGCAGTACAGGGGGGAGACTTCAACTCCGCAACCGAACTTGGCACCAGCCCAAGTCATCCAAGTCATTCGGGGTAATGATTTTAAGCCCGATAAGTTTAAAGAACATTCAGGAACCACTCCCAAAGCATTTCTACGGCAATTAACTGACTACTTTAATGACCAACACATCGGCCCGGAGAAACAATTAAGAATGGTGGAGAAATTTTTAGAAGGACCTAGCCTGACCTGGTTTTTAAGTTTCAAGTACACGTTTACAGACATGGCTCAATTCCGCGAGGCGTTTTTGAAGAAGTTTTGGAGTCCTTCGTTACAGCAGGGGTTAAGAATGGACCTGTACACGCGCAAATACCATAGTACACATCCAACCCGTTTTTCAGAATTCTTCAGTCAGCAATTGGTAAAATTCAGGGATTTTGATGACCCGCCTAGCGAGCCGAATATGGTTCTAACCATCGGAAAACAACTCCCAATGCATATCCAACAATTATTAGTCGCAGGAAATATTCAGACCGCAGTCCAAGCCGAAGAATTACTCAGACACTTAGATGAGACGAGTATGGTAAGCCCACAGACTGGAAGAAGGAATTTGGAATGTGTCAACACGGCAGAGGTAGTTCAGGGACTCCAAAATAACCACGGCCAGGGGAACCAAAGTAAGACACAGTCCACAGGGACACAGTTCACGCCAAGAAGACAAGATTTTGACGGCCGAAACCAGTTCCATAACAACAATCAGAATTATCAGAATAACCGCGGGAGATATCATCAGAATAACCAAAATCAAAATAATCAGTGGTCGTACCAGCGGGAATACACGAATTGGAGGGGAAACCAGAGACAAGGTAGACCTTACCAAAGAAATGGAGATGGTAGATGGAGTTACGGCATGGACTATCGCCAAGAAAACAGAGGAGATTATAGGAATAACTGGGACGAACGATATATTGAATCCCGTAAATACTTGGATCAATTAAGTAATGAAGAAGCGGAGAAGGAGAAGTGGGGGCGTGCCATGGCGAACAGACAGAGCCCAGACAACCATCAAGGAGAGGGGGCAGAGAGTTTACTGAGGCAACAGGAGCGACAGAATGATAACCGGCGAAACACATCTAATGGGGCCCGGGATAAAAAAAACCCAAATGAACTGAAAGGAGACAGGCTAAAAACGGAGATCGCCAGGGAGCAAGAAGAGATGATAGTGGCCAATATAGAAGAGTGGGTAGCATTCCCAGACGACTGCCTGGAGGAAGTGGTGAAGAACCGTGAAAATGTTATCAGACAGCTACCAATTATTTACGCGCATATTGGAGGTATGAGGGTGAGATGTTTGATTGATACAGGTAGCCAGGTGAGCTTAGTCACTGAAATTTTGATAAAAGAAATAGCAAGAAAACAGACTGTTCCTATTATGCCGGTACCGCTAATGAAAGTCAGAGGTGTCATTCCTGACAAAACTATGAATTGTAAACAGCAAGCATTTCTAGATCTGGAAATATTGAACCATACTTTTTCACAAACATTCATTGTTATTCCAAAGATGAACTACAATATAATTTTAGGAGCCAACTTCATCTGCGATTTTCATGCTGTAATTGAGTTACATAACAACACTGTAAGCTTCAAACAAGTAGAAGGATTGGATCATGTGGGTTTAAATATGGAAGAGAATCCGCTGGAGAGAGAGGCCAATACTTGGGTTGTTGAGGAATGCACTAATGAGGCCGGAGATAAGATCTTGAGGGGAGAGCAAGTTAACCAGACAGCAGTGCTAGAAATGGACAGCCGAGATATTTCGCAGGAACTTTGGGTGCATTTGGCGGAAGAAGAAATGGGCGGAACCAAATTCGAAATTCTACTTCAGGAGCGACTTAAGGAAGCCATCGTAGGGGAATCTGATAGAAGAAGATTGGAAGAAATTTTAAGATTACATAAAGGAGCTTTTGACACCGTACCTGGGAAAGTTTTAAATTTTCAATATGCGATGCAGGTAACAGATTGGACCCCATTCAAAAGTAAATTGTACCCGATCCCAGAGAAGCATTTTTCTCAGGTGAAGGACATTATTACTAACTTATTAGATTCTGGCATGATAAGGAAAGCTGCAACTCCTTATCTGAACGCAATATTGGCTGTGACCAAGCCAAACGGATCAATTAGGCTATGCCTAGACGCGCGAGTTTTAAATAGCAAACTGCTAGTTGAGCACGACCAAGCACCGAGGATCAAAGATGTTTTGAAAGGCTTCCGCGGGAAGAAGATATACTCAAGTGTTGATTTGACGAATAGTTTCCACCATCTTGAACTTGAAGAAAAATCCCAACTGTTGACGGGATTTTTATTCGATAATCAAAGTTATATCTGGTGTCGAATGCCCTTTGGCGTGAAAACTGCGGGATGTGCACTCATTAGAGCACTCGATAGAAATCTGACTGAGGAGGTCAAGAACTTCACCACGAGATATGTTGATGACGTATTAATCGCTTCTGAGACAATGGAAGAACACTTGATAAATTTAAATAAACTGCTGGACAACCTGAGAACCATGAACTTCAAGATCAACTTAAAAAAGTCACATTTTTGCCAGAGCGAAATTTTATATTTGGGACATATAATTGATGTCGAGGGCGTGCGGCCTAATCCAGCCAAGATTGATGCTATTAAGAAATTTCCCACACCTACCAAAGTCAAACATGTTAGAGCATTTTTGGGAGTGACAGGTTTCTTCAAAGAAAATTGCCCTGGTTACACAGAAACAGTAGCGCCTATGCAGGAGATGTTGAAGAAAGCGAATCGATGGTCGTGGAACGAGGAGTGCGACAGGTCTTTTAAAGCAACGAAGGATTTATTGGAAAACTGTGTGAAACTTGGATATCCGGATTTTGAGAAACAATTTATCATTCAAGCAGATGCTTCGTTAATTGGGATTGGTGCTATGCTGTACCAAGAGGACGCTGAAGAACCCAAGAAGAAATCCTATTTGGCATTTACGAGTCGTAAATTACGGAAACATGAGAGGAACTACACAGTTACGGAACTTGAGCTACTAGCAATTCTATATTCTCTCCAACAGTGGCGCAAGATGATCTATGGTTATTCCATCATTGTTAGAACCGACCACCATGCACTGACATTTTTATTTAAGACAACGATAGCAAGTGAGAGAGTTACGCGCTGGTCCATCTACATACAGCAGTTTGACATCACAATAGAACATTGTCCTGGGAAATTGAACGTCATACCAGATGCCTTGAGTAGAAACCCTGAGGACGGAAACGAAGTAACAGCGGAAGTTCACAATATTACCTTGACACCTAAGGCTCGTGAGTTTTTGGCAAGATTGAAGGATATTCGGAAGGAGCAAGAAGCTGACCCATGGATGATGATGATGATAAAATTCTATAGGAAGGAGTTACAACCAAATTCACCGGAGTACCGGGAAGCCAGTGCTAAACAAGCGAGATTTCACTACTTGAATAACTTGTTACATAAGTACGTGGATGAGCATCATACTAAACTGCGGATCTTAGTTCCAGCATCACTACAGAGGGGATTAACTTGGCATGTTCACGAGAGCCTAGCACATATCGGCACGGATAAGACTGAAGCTACGATAGGGGAGACCTTTACTTGGCCCAAGATGAGATTCACCATTGTTGAAGTAATTAGAACGTGTGACGCTTGTCAGCGCACAAAGCCGAACAACTTTATTCTGAAACAACCTCCAAGACCACTATTACCGCAGAAACCATGCGAGATGCTCGCGATTGATTGCTTTGGTCCTTTAGTAAAAGGAAAGCGTGGATGCCGACACCTCTTGGTATGTGTCGATGTATTTTCGAAGATGGTCGTGCTATGTCCTATTCAGAAGACGACATCAAGACAAGTCCTTAGTCGAATTAAGAACAAAGTCATTCCGATGCTTGGGAAGCCGGAATCCATTCTATCAGATCACGGTACCTATTTCACAAGCAATGTTTTTAGGCAAGGTTTGGAGAGCCTAGGAATAAAACACATATTTTCAAGTATTCGTCATCCTTGTGGAAATCCGAGCGAAAGAACAATTCGCTGTGTCGCTAAATACTACAGAGTAATGATTCCTAACGAACACAATAAATGGGTAGACAAAGTAGGGGAAATTGAGATGTGCATGAACACTACTAAGCACGAGTCGACGGGTCAAGTCCCACTGATTGTACACGACAACAGGTTGCCGGAAAGAACTTGGGACAAGATCATTCCTTGCCCAAGGGATCCATTATTAGCGCATGATTTGCGAATCCAGCGAACGAGAGAGCACATGAGGAACCAAGCGGACCGAAGGCTGAGACGGTACCGAGGAAAGAAGTTTCACCGAGAGTTACAAGAACAAGAATTAGTGCTGGTTCGTAGACCACCAATCTCCGACCCTAAGAACAAAGTCTTCGCCAAGTTCTGTCCAAAATTCATTGGCCCGTTCCGGGTAATTAAGAATCTGGGTAACAATACCTACAGATTAGAAGAAGTGAGCACTGGTGCAAAATCTGTTTTTAATAGCGCCAATTTGAAACCGTACTACAGAAGGGAACCATTTGATGATTAGGAAAGATGATATGTGCAGAATATGTATTGCCAAAAAATTTTTTTTTTTGAAAGCAAACACTCAAATCCACGGGGAGCGCGTGAGTACGCACTTTGTTTGTAAACAACGAGCAGCTGAGACGACGGGAGTGGCAACTACGTGAGGAGAAGGGGGAGACCTAGTGAAAATATGAATGACATTCCAGCGAGAAGGGAGCACACTAATTGAGTCAGAGGGGCATACACTCGAGCAGCTGAGTGAGATTTAAAGAGATGTGTTGTTACTACAGTGGATTTTGTTTTTGAAATCCAAACCAATAAATTGTTTCGAATTTCAAAACCTTGCTGAGGATAAATGAACCCTTATTGATCTTCGATAAATAAGTATTCATATTTATTATTATTATTACTACGGCCCAGGCAGCACATAAAGAAGTCGACTTGGATATTAGGGAGGCCAGCATTTCGTAATGATTGCAACAGAAGCTGAGTTGGTAGCTATTCCTGGGGGACGGCCAGAATTAGTCGAGTTCAAGGCCAAATTGTGCAACTACTGTACCAAAATTGGAGACATAAAGGAAGAATCACGAGGTCCTCTCAACGAACATACGATTGAATCAGCCAATCGCAAGAGACCAAGCTGTGACCACGAGGTGGACGGCGTCAGTAGTAAAAAGCGCGCGGAAGTGTGTATCTAAGGAACCGCCGAACGGATTAATCTCCGCTCGAGTAATTTGAGACGTTGGATTTATTTGGAGAAGAATGACACTAGCCCCATCTTTGTGAGACAAAAACTCTGGAAGTTTTTATCCGACTTTGCCCCACTCCTCCGCCCTTGTCAGTTTCTCATAAATAGTTTGGCTTGACGCCAATCTGAGTACTTATTGTGTGGAGCCTTCAGAGGTATACTCCACGCCAGTTTGAAGTGTGATTTTTGACGCTCGAATTTATCGGAGTACTTATATTGTGGAGCCTTCAGAGGCATACTCCACGCCAGTTTGAAGTGTGATTTTTGACGCTCGAATTTATCGAAGTCTTATATTGTGGAGCCTTCAGAGGTATACTCCACGCCAGTTCGAAATGTGATTTTTACGCTCTAAAATCAGTGAAGCTAATTTATTTTCTGAGCTCTGGGGAGCTAAAGTCGCAGCGTTTGCAGTATCGAATTTTTTAAAAGCTATAATACATTTTGTTCTAAAATCAACTAAATTGTGTGATCTAAATATTTCACGCCAGCGCGTGATAAACTGTAACATTCTTTTAAAGACGACGAGTTCAACTTTAAGGGGGAAGTATCGTATCACCCTAATTAGCGCTTACCAGAACCGAAGTCCAAGACGGGACGGAAATACCGGACGAGATAGCGACTGCTGGTGCAGCCAGGATTTTGAACTTGTTAACGAGCCAGTGGCGCGGACTCGAGATGTATATTTTATGTATAAATTGTGTGTATTGTATGTGTGTTTTTATAGTGCGTATGTGCGATATAATTAGGGCCAGTCTTCGCTATTAATCGCAGTAGGACAATTGTGGGTGAACTGAGTAGCCTGCAAGCGATTATAGATAGGCAAATATTTAACATTGAACTTTTCTGCCAAGGAGTCGAGACCAAGATGATCAGCACGTGGTTTGAAGTTGGGATGAGCTTCAAGAAATCAACGCAGACGACTACTATGGAGTGCTAAATTGTCCATAGGGCAATGGGTTGAGGAGGATGTCCTTAGTCTTACATGCAGAAGCGGTGATGTACTAAAATTGGATTATTTCAATTATGTAGTTAGATTTGGCCGGGGAACTTTGTAAATAGTCATGTTTTTCTTTCTTGTTTTATAGCTGTTTTTCTTGTACCGACACTATATGTTTAAATGTCCGTTGGCGCGTGGCCAATGTGTTTGTTGATATTTTGATTTTTTTTTTGGAGTCATGTGTAATGTACGCGGCGTGCGTGCGTGATTTTATCCTTGCAATTGCGGAACCCGTTACATTCGATAAATGGTGCTTTATTAACGTTAATATTTGAAATAGGAATGGGAGGAAATGATTGTAAAACATTTTGCTGAACAGGTTATTATTCATGTTAGGGTAGCCGAGTGCACCAACTTAAAAGTAATTGTAGAACACCTTCGTTCTAATTTTGATAGATTTTTCTTGAGTCCTTTTCAGGTGACTAGTCACGGCATAGAACGATGGCGCCAGCATGTGGATATTATTTGTGTCTTTTATTTCAGGGTCTGTCACAACCCATACGTGTGATTAAGTGTGTGTTGATGTGTCTAGTGTGTGTTGATTCTACGTGAGGAGGGGGTAGTTGTCCTACCGCCCTTATATATTTTTTGCTGCTGTTGTATTTTAGATGGAAAGACAGAGTGCTCTTGGGAGACTGCTGATTCTTGTCCATATGTTTTTCTGACACACACGTATTATTGTGCTTTGGGGCACATTTCTTCGAGGTTCGACCCCATGTTCTGGGAGGTCGAGGTTATTGACACGTGGGTTGACAGACATGCAGAGTTCCACAAACCGCCCGTTTTGCCTGTGACTTATTTTGATAGGCAGTCCTCTTTGTCCGACTGAACCCTGTAAGCTTTCATGCAGCAAACCTGTTCATTGTGATGGCTAATTTTAAGCCATAATTAATTGGGGAGTTCGCCATGTGTGTAACGGATTGTTGTACCTTGTATGGATAAGAATATTGTGATTAACGTAAATGTTGGCTGTTTGCCTATTGCTTTGTTGATGACTCGATTTCATGTAATTTTGTTTGTCACACCCGTGTGGTGTAGTGGTAGAGTATTTGTAAATTTTGACAGCGGTCATTTGAGTATTTTTCTATTGGTCACGTGTTAATGTACTTGTGTTGATTTGTGTGAGAAGTCCTAAGTTTTTAGGCAGTAAATGTTGCTACGGCAATTCAAGTCCAATTTCACACGGAAATTTTGTGTTTGTTTATAGTAGATTTAGGAAGTGTCGGTTTAATTTAATGTATTGTAGTTGTGTTCCCTTGTGTCGGTCTAGCTCTAGGAAATGCGGATTCGTTGTCTGAAGGGTCACTCTGGATGATAACGAATCACGCATTCAAAGTACACATCGTGGTGCATGTAGAACGGCATACGCACTTATATGGTCACTTTTTGTATCGTTTTATTTAAGGACACTTGGTCCAGGTAATTAATCTCTCCAGAGATATCGCCTAGTTTTTTTTGGCATTTTTATTAAGCGGGAGTCAGTTGGGAGTTTTTGTTGTTAATTGTTTATGTGTAAATATGGTGATTTGTTATTAAATTCAGTTGTTTTTAACCCTGGCTTCACTCTTTCCTGCATGTTATTTTGTTATATGTTACCCTGCAAGTTAATGAAGCGCCCTGACAGCAACTTACGAATATGACCTGTTACGCCCCGAATCTGAGTCTCATATGCTTCTTTGCAAGGGTTCAATATGAAATTAAGAGCCTACATAAAATCCTCAGATTTAGCTTTGAATGCTCCTATATACTACTAATTATCATATTATTAAAACTGAACGCCAAAAATAACGTGTGCGAGTCCATCAGATCGAATAACTGTTTGGGCTACATATATAGCCCGCGCGAGTATCGCTATATCCGACGACTTAGGCCGGGTTTAAACCTGTGATCTTGGGAATAGCAGTTCAGCTTGCTACCGACTACGCCACCGAAGCAGTATAGCTGTAAATATTAAGATCGGGAATGGGGTAGTTGCCTCGGGACTTCAAATAATGCACCATCCTTCATACTGCTGGAAGAAATGCTCTTTACGGAATGGGAAACATGGTTATCAGCCCCTCTGCGGAATGTAGACCACTTCGTACTTACCATTTGGGTTAAAAGATTTTCCAGGAACTGCGTTTTCTTAGCCCACAGTGTGGAATAAGTGAAAAGCTTGGCAGGCTGAAAGGTCAACGACTCGTTTGGCCCAACTCAACGGTGCGGTGTCGTAATGCCAGGCACAGGCAAGCCTGCGGCACGCTACTGTTTGTGTTTATTAACTTAACTTCGGTACCCCAACATGTCTCATTCATATTCATTCAGCCGACTTGGCTAATGCACTGCCGTGTAGCGCTGATATTGGCATAATAATGAACATATGGCCTACCGGAGATGTGCGGACACCAGGCCTCTTGCTATCGGACAAAGGGATGACAAAATTCCATAAGTATTGGCAACTCCAGCAATCAGATGTGCCATCTAGCGGCGAAAATAAGAATCTTGTTAAATAGGATACATTTACCACGTGATTAAAGTTTGTATTATTTCTTGTACGGGTGAACATAGCATGTTATTTGTTCGTGTTTTTATACACAATAAATGAGTTGTACCCATTGTTAGCATACAATTTGAGTAAAATCAAACAACAGTATATTGATCAGTTTACGTCAACAAGCCGATGTATACGAGGGCTACAGATATAAGTTTTCAAGATAAAGATAGCAATGGCCAAAAGGTGACGATAACGAACAAATACTGAGAATAGTTGGTGTGGAAGTTGTGGAATAGTCCAACCACTTAAGGTAATAATAATAACTAGTTGAAACCCGTCAAAAATGACGGTCAATAGAAAAATATTTACTGAAGAATTTTCTTATGTAGGCCTACTGTATATTCTTTGTACGATGATTTTTTGGCTCTATTGAAACTATAAGGGCGTCAAAAGATTGCACTCTCAACATTGCAAAATACTGCTGGCCATGACTGAAAAATTGATGAGGCATATTGAGACCTATACGTTCCAGAGTTTTCCCTTGAGCTTCATTGATTGTGACAGAGTATGCCAAATAAATTGGAAAATATTGCCTCTTAAAACAAAATGATAGTGTTTTATCGGATGCTGTTAAATCAAGTAGAAGGATTAGACCTCTCTGCCTAATTTTAACTGCACTTATTATTTCCAAATCCAAGCAATATGGTTGCATTTAGGAGCCCTTGGGAAACGTTCAGATTTCTAAGCAGCATAACGGTTCAAGCGTTTGGAATATGTGGAGGCAAGTCATTTAGTTCCAAGGAATTCAAGAACTCTGAGGAGTCTAATAAAACTGGCCGCAAACCGTCACATATAATTTTGGAATATAACGAAGAAATGCGATGATGTGCACCTCCATACATCTTAAAACAATGTGGACCGTATGGGTGTGGCACAGTAACATTGGCACCAAATGAAACGAAGGACATAGCATTGTACTGCCGATTAGTCTCTCTGAAATTCCTTGAGATATCATCTCCAGTGAAAAATAATTGTTGCAGCATGTCAAATGTTTTATATTTAGTCAGATTAATTTTACATTACAACTGCAAAGGTCAAAGTAACCAAGTGAAGATTTCTCTCAAGAGAAATACAGTGCAGAACAATGTTTAAATTTGTTCGTCAAGGACCCTACACTGTAACGGTATAGTATCTGGAATTGTATCTGAAATGCCGTATTCATATTGGAGTTTAAAAGTGGCTTCGTATTTTTCTCCGATTTCCCACTTGTTTGCGGCTAATGTTCTATTTCGTAAAATGGGTTTATTTATAGCAGCATTTCTCCCCAAATTAACGTCATAGCTTATTAAATAACACTATAGTGGCCTGCATCAACGCAGCTGCCAAATATTAAATAGCAAATAATAACTTACTTCCATTGCCAAAATCAACTGCGTGGTTAGACGCATTGTTATGTACTCTAAAAAAATAATCAATAAACAACAATATTCACTTATACAACTAAGTTCAGAGACTTCCATTCTCAAGTTGGTTGCTGATGAGAATGCGATGAGACTGATCGCCAATAATAAAATCCTTGCAATTTTTGCAATTTGCTTGCAAACGCAACTCAGGATGACGAACTTCATTTTGAAATAAACAGAATGAAACTGCTCTAAATAATCAATTTCCATCACCTGTTGAAGGTACAATACTTTGCATTTCCATGACAGTAAATTATGCAAGGGAGCATAGAATCACTTCGCCACTACTGGAATGAGCATGGACTCACTTCGCCAGCCACCGTAATGGAGGGAGTTTTAGAATTATATGTTCAGTGTTTTTCAAAGATCGTATTAACACAGGGAAGCCCAGTCTTAAGGCTACATTCTGAGCTATCGCCCCAGATTCCAGGTTCGATCCCTGCTCTGCCAATAAATTTAATTCTGGTCTGAGGGCTGGAAAGGGGCGCACTCTTGAGGCAAACCTAAGAAGAGCAAAATTTGATTCCCATCTCAACAACCTTGGATGTGGTTTTCCGTGGTTTCCCACTTCCACTCCAGGCAAATACCGGGATAGTTCCTAACTTAAAGCCTCAGTCGTCAACTCTCCATTCCCCATACTAATTACAAATGCACACATCAATACAGCCATCACATTAACACAGGTTATCAGAGAAAGGTTTACACTCACACACCAAAGTAGACGGGGCTGAGTGACCACGATGTCTGAGTCCATCAAATGAATTATGTTCGACAATTTTCTCTCAAGGCGAAGCGATTGTGCCGATATTTATTTAATAATTTAAAAGTATCTGGGAACGTAAATAATGGAGAATTCCTTACCTTACGGGAATAATAAACGTAGCCTAACATATGTTTAGACAATGTAATACCAATTGCAAGAAAGAATAATTGGGAAATAGAATTACATGTCTGAGGTGGGAATCAAACTCCTTCGACGATGCATAATCAATTTCGTTGTCCACAATGTTAGCCGCTGAGCCACCCAGACAACGAAATTAGAGTGCAATATTAAGAGACGTAAACAACAAACGCACTTAACTGCCAGTTACAGTTCATCAATATTTCCCTTATTTCATGATTCTCAACTCCCTATTCCCCATACTAATTACAAATGCACACATCAATACAGCCATCACATTAACACAGGTTATCAGAGAAAGGTTTACACTCACACATGAAAGTAGACAGGGCTGAGTGACCACGATGTCTGAGTCCATCAAATGAATTATGTTCGACAATTTTCTCTCAAGGCGAAGCGATTGTGCCGATTTTCATTTTCAATTTAAAAGTATCTGGCAACGTAAATCATATAGAATTTCTTACCTTACGGGAATAATAAACGTAACATATGTTTAGACAATGTAATACCAAATGCAAGATAGAATAATTGGGAAATAAAATTACATGTCTGAGGTGGGAATCAAACTCCTTCGACGATGCATAATCAATTTCGTTGTCCACAATGTTAGCCGCTGAGCCACCCAGACAACGAAATTAGAGTGCAATATTAAGTGACGTAAACAACAAACGCACTCAACTGCCAGTTACAGTTCATCAATATTTCCCTTATTTCATGATTCTATTCAAGTATATATCGGGATACAACATAAGCGATATTTCCCTTTTCAATTCTCATAAACAAAGATCACACTACGATACGCCATTTCTCTCATGAAGAAACGCAATTGTGGCAACACGCAATTGCCACATATATTACCTTTTTCTTTAAACATATAAAAATATACCGTAACATATATTTTCCTTTTAAAGACACACTGCAAATCTGCATGCCAAGAGCTTTCGTTAGAATGTCATACGAAGCCAATCGGTTAAGTCGTTTTCAAAATCTCGTGTGTACAAAAAATACCTTAGTGTTTTAAATATATATGGCAACAGAGAATTCTTTACTTTACAGGAATGATAAAAGTGAAATATGTTTCTACACTGTAATACCAATCGTAGGAAGGAAGAAAACAAAAAAAAAACATATCCGAGGTGGGAATCGAACCCTCTCGACCATGCAAAGGATGGCAACAGAGAATTCGTTACTTTACGGGAATGAAAAAGTGAAATATATCTCTACAATGTAATACCAATCGTAGGAAGGAAGAAAATGAAAATTAAAAAAACGTATCCGAGGTGGGAATCGAACCCTCTCGACCATGCAAAGGATGGCAACAGAGAATTCGTTACTTTACGGGAATGATAAAAGTGAAATATGTTTCTACAATGTAATACCAATCGTAGGAAGGAAGAAAACGAAAATAAAATAAAACATAACCGAGGTGGGAATCGAACCCTCTCGATGGAAACAGAGAATTCGTTACTTGACGGGAATGATAAAAGTGAAATATGTTTCTACAATGCAATACCAATCGTAGGAAGGAAGAAAACGAAAATAAAAAACTTATCCGAAGTGGGATCGAACCCTCTCGATCATGCATAATACAAATTTCTGGCCAGTAACCTTACCCCCTTGGCCAACCAGACAACTATGAGACACTGCAGTATTAAGCTATCTAACCAGTATACACACTCAACCTGCACTTTATGTCCTTCAATTCGTGGTTTATTTAATATAATTCTATTTCAATGCATATTGTAAAAACATAACTAACATTATTGGAGACCCTTTTTAATTCTCATAAACAAAGATCTCAGTTAGACGCGACCGGAATCGCCATTTTCCTTGTTGAGAAAAGCCATTGTGCGCATGCGCGGCAAATATTACATATTTCTTTAACCATTTAAAAATATACCGTAACATATATTTTCCTTTTAAAGAAACTCTGCAAATCTGCATGCCAAGAGCTTTCTACAATGCAATACCAATCGTAGGAAGGAAGAAAATGAAAATAAAAAAACATATCCGAGGTGGGAATCGAACCCTCTCGATTATGCATAATACAAATTTCAGGCCAGTAACCTTATCCCCTCGGCCAACCAGACAACTATGTGACACTGCAGTATTAAGCTATATAACCAGTATACACACTCAACCTGCAGTTTATGTCTTTCAATTCGTGGTTTATTTAATATAATTCTATTTCAATGCACATTGTAAAAACATAACTAACATTATTGGAGATCCTTTTTAGTTCTCATGAACAAAGATCTCAGTTAGACGCGACCGGAATCGCCATTTTGCTTGTTGAGAAAGGCCATTGTGCGCATGCGCGGGAGTGACAACTATTACATATTTCTTTAATCATTTAAAAATATACCGTAACATATATTTTCCTTTTAAAGAAACTCTGCAAATCTGCATGCCAAGAGCTTTCGTTAGAATGTCTTACGAAGCCAATCGGTTAAGTCGTTTTCACAATCTCGTGTGTACAAAAAACAGCTTAGTGTTTTAAATATATAGACTAGATGAAACCCGTCAAAACATGACGGACAATGGAAAACAAAATTACTGAAGAAGCTTCTTATATAAGTTACATTCTTTGTACGATTACTTTTTAGCACTATTGCAACTTTAAGGGCGTAATAATAATAATATCGTATGGCCTCGGGTGCCTGGTGCAAGCTTTGTTAATTGACACCCAGAGGGTAGCTCGCATGTCGAATTTCGTCGTTCCTTTGAACGCTATGAAAGTCAAGGAGGTTAGATATCTAAACTCCTTGACACTACAGCGCTTCCAAGTAGAGAATGGAGGAACTTGGTGTTGGCGGAAAATCCCGAGATTAATTTTGCAATTGAACACGGCCTACTGAATTCAAATGGGTTCTTTAACATGCCAACAACGTATGACATGAGTATCGTGATTTCTGTCGCCTTCAAAAATCACTTACCATGGCTTGGGGTTGGTAGTCCGACACTATAACCACTCACCCACCGTGGCACTCTCAGCATTGCAACATATTGCTGGTCATGACTGAAAACGTGATGACGTCATCATCATCTTGCACAGTTTCTAGCCACTGGCCGGGTCTGTTTGGAACACAAGCCTCTCCAACGTCTTCTGTCTTCCCACCATCTCTCAGCCTCCACCCTTGTCCAGTCTTCTCCTCTCTTCTTCACGCTTTCTTCCACCCCCTTCAGCCACCTGTCTCTCGGTCTCCCTCTTGGTCTCTTTCCATCCCACTTCGTCTCGTGTATCCTCCTGGGTATCCTCTTCTCCTCCATTCGTTTTACATGTCCATACCATGTAAGTCTAGATTTCTCTATACCATCCTGTAATGGTTCCTCCTTCATTAATTCTCTGGTCCTCTCATTTCTTATTATGTCCCTCTTTGTAGCTCCAATACTGCTTCTCAAGAACCTCATCTCACTGGCCTGTATTTTGCTCTTCTCCCTTCCTTTCATAACCAAGGTCTCCGAGGCATACGTCAGGATAGGGACATAGTACGATATATGATCTACTTGCTGTTCTGAGGGACATCCCTGCTCCATAACATGCTTCTCACACTCCTCCGGAATGCTTCTGCCTGTCTCCCCCGCTCATTTATTTCTCTACCGTTTCTTCAATTGTATCAGGCTTCCCAGATACTTGAAACTCTCCACTTTCTTCAGCTGTTCCCCACCAATTGTTATTCCCGTTGTGGTCCTTTCCTTCTTCCTTGTTGTGATCACCATCTTACTCTTATTTATGCTAAATTTCATCCCATATCCTTGTATTATTCCTTCCCACACGTCCAACTGTTCCTGTACCTCCTCCTCCTTGTTTCCACAAATCATCAAATCATCCGCAAACACCATTGCTTTCATCTTTCCTTCCCCAATTACTTGTGCCGCTCGGGTCATTATGTCATCCATCACCACAATGAAAAGTAACGGTGACAGTGCACTTCTTTGTTTCAGGCCGTTTCTCTGTTCCACCCAGTCCGATCTCTCTCCTCCCACTTTCACACAGCTCACGCTTCCCTTGTACATCTCCTTTATCCTCCTTATAGTCCATTTTTCTACTCCTCTATCCTCCAGGGACTTCCATACTTTGTTTCTGCATACACTGTCATATGCTTTCTCAATGTCCAGGAAGGCCATCAGTAGATCTGTTCCATAATCATAGTGCTGTTCTTGTAACTGACTTACAGCAAAAATCAAATCCACTGTGGACCTTCCTACTCTGAAGCCATGTTGTTCTTCCCTCATCCCTCCTTCTATCCTTGTCCTAATTCTCCTTTCCAAAACTTTCTCAAACATCTTTGCACAATGACTCATCAGTTTTATTCCCCGATAGTTTCTGCATTCTGTTCTACTACCTTTCTTGAAGATCGGGACAATTATTCCCTTTTTCCAGTTCTCTGGGGTCTTCCTTTCCTTCCATGCTGCCTTCATCACTCGGTACAACCATTTTATCCCCACCTCTCCTGCTGCGCTCACCTTCTCCACACTCAACTCATCCACACCCGGTGCCTTCCCTCCTTACATCTTCCTCACTGCATCTTCCACTTCTTTCCATGTTAAGTCCTTTTCTGTTTGCAGTTCATCTACTGTACCTCTTCCCCGATTTCTTCTTCCTCGCCGTGGTTTCCATTTGGGTTCAGGAGTTCTTCAAAATATTCTTTCCACATTTTCTTCAGTTCTTCCCTATTTTCTATCCCTTGTCCCCTTTTGTTCACCATTCTAACATAATCCGTAGGATCCTTCCGCCTCTTATTCTTTACCATCCCATACAGGACCTTTTTTGTACCTTCACTATCCTGCTGGTCATGACTTAAAACGTGATGAGGTGAATAGCCCAATACGTTCAAGAGTTTCTGCTTGAGCTTGATTGATTGTGATAAAGTAGGCCGAGCGAATAGGACATTGTTGCCTATTAAAAGAAAATGTACTGTACCTGCAAGTGTTTTATCTGATTGTGTTAAATCAAATCGTAGGATTTGAGCTCTCTGCCTAATATTACTGCACCTATTATATCCGAATCCAAGCAATTTCTTACATATTTCTTACAATTAATATATTACCATATATGAGTCCTTGGGAAACGTTCAGATTTCTAAGGAGCATAACTATGGCTCTAACGTTCGGAGTATGTGGAGGCGAATCTCTTAATTCCAAGGAATTGAAATATTCAATAATAGGGAAATGAAGTAGCTGGCTTTCATCTTCAGTATCCAATCTGTTAACGCTGATGTATGTGTTTGAACTACTGGATATAAGTTCAATGACTTTTAAATTAATATCATTACATTGTTGCAGCTTGGCAAATATTTTATATTCCAGCAGATCAATTTTACCCTCACAACAGTAAAGACCAAAGTAACCACGCATAGATTTTACGCAAGAGAAATACAATGTAGAACAATGTTTACATTTGATCTTCAAAGACCTTACAGTACACTGTACTGCATAATATCTGGAATTGTATCTGAAATGGCCTATTTATATTGGATTTTAAATGTGGCTTCGTATTATTCGAAAACACTATAGTGTCCTGCAATAACGGAGCCGCTAAATATTAAATGGCAAATAATACTTCCATTGCCGAAATCAACTGCGTAGTTAGACTCAGTACTCTAAACAAATAATCATTAAACAATTGTCTTATACAATGAAGTTCAACATGACCGTCCAGAGACTTTCATACTCAAGTTGGTTGGTGAGGAGAATGCGATGAGACTGATCGCTTAAAATAAATTCCTTATAATTGTTCGTGCCAGCGAAATTTTTTGCGATAGCTTGAAAACGCAGCTCAGAATGACGTTCTTCATTTTGTTATAAACAGTACGAAACTGCTCTAAATAAGCAATTTCCATCACCTGTTACAGGTTATGACAGTACATTTTGCAGGGGAACATAGAATCACTTCGCCGACTACTGGAACGACCATAGGCCTATACTCAATACTCACTTCGGCAGTCACCCTAATGGAGGCAGTTTTTGAATTATATGTCCCGTGCATGTCAAAAATCGTATTAACAAATGGAGGCCCACCTATTCTTGTCTATCGCCCCGGAGACCCGGGTTACATTTCCTGCTCTGCCAAGAAATTGAATTCTGGTCTGAGGGCAAAAACGGGGCACATTCAGTCTCTTGAGGTATAGCTAAGAAGAGGAAGGTTTAATTCCCACCTCGACAATCTTGGATGTGGTTTTCCGTGGTTTCCCACTTCCACTTAAGGCAAATACCGGGATGGTTCCTAACTTAAGGCCTTGGCCGTCTCCTTGCCATTTACCACCTTAATTACAAATACACACAGTAATGCAGCCATGACAATAACACAGGTTATGAGAGAAAATTTCACACATACACACCCAAGTACACGGGGCTGAGTGACCACGATGTCGGAGCCCTTCAAACGAATTATGTTTGCCAAGTGTCTCTTATGGCGAAAGCAATTGTGAACACGCGCGAGTGCCTGGAAAACTACTTTTTTCTTTAATAATTTAAGAGTATATCGACGATGCATAATTATAACTTTTAGTCTAGGACGCTAATAACTTGACCACCGAAGCATTGGGAAGAAATTGCAATATTAAGGTACATAAACAACATAGCCTACACATTCAACTGTCGGTTAATGTTCCTCAAAATTTCCCTTCTTAAATATTCCCCTCCTTTATAATTCTCCATCACGTGAAAACGTGCCATGTCTTGGGTTTTAAATATATCGATGCAATGGTGCTGCCATCTGCTGTCAGTTACTGGAACTATATGGGCGATGTACTGCCATCTGTTGTCAGTTATATGAACTGATTGCAGATATTTAAACGGCGTACTGAGGACAACAGTTTGCTCTTTTGAACACATGCTGTAATGCAATGGTAAAACGGAAATAAAACGTATTGAGAGGGAATGTAGAAATATGTATCTTTTACAGACATAAAACCTTACTAATACTCCTTGATTAAACAATATTTCAGTGGTAAAAAAATATACATATCGGCGAGGGCTAGGATCGAACCGGTGAACCTTAGAACCACAGTCAGTCGCCTTAACCACATAGCTACTCGCGCACTCTTGTTCAACAGCAGACGCAGCCATTCATTAACTTCAAAAGCTGCTTGTCTGAAGGAAATAATCCATTTCATTATCCAAATAAATCAATGTTGCACATTCGTATACGTTCATACTGTTATTATATTTTATTGTCAGAACTTGGTTAATGTATGTTTTCAATTACATGGAAGCGTATTAAATAACTTACATTTTAATGGACTTCTCACCGCCATTTTGTCATGACCTCAGGCGGATTGTGCGCATGCGTGAGGGAAAAGAATTCTGCTATTTTCTATATTAATTGAAAAATATACCGAGAGGGAATGTAGAAATATGTATCTTTAACAGACATAAAACCTTACTAATACTCCTTGATTAAACAATATTTCAGTAGTAAAAAAAAATATCGGAGAGGGCTGGGATCGAACCGTTGAACCTTGGAACCATAGTCAGTCGCCTTAACCACATAGCTACTCGCGCACTCTGGTTCAACAGCAGACGCAGCCGTTCATTATCATCAAAAGCCGCTGTCTGAAGGAAATAATACATTTCATTATCCAAATAAATCAATGTTGCGCATTCGTATATGTTCATACTGTTATTATATTTTATTGTCAGAACTTGGTTAATGTATGTTTTCAATTGCATGGAAGCTTATTAAATAACTTACATTTTAATGGACTTCTCACCGCCATTTTGTCATGACCACAGGCGGATTGTGCGCATGCGTGAGGGGAAAGAATTTTGCTATTTTCTATATTAATTCAAAAATATACCGTAATATATTTGTTTATTTTATAGACACTCTGCAAATCTAGAGGCCAAGAGCTTTCGTTAGAGTGCTCTACGAAGTAAATCGGTTCTGTCGTTCTCTCAATCTCGTGGTAACAAAAATCACCTTACTGTTTTAAATATATAGACTAGATGAAACCCGTCAAAACATGACGGACAATGGAAAACAAAATTACTGAAGAAGCTTCTTATATAAGTTACATTCTTTGTACGATTACTTTTTAGCACTATTGCAACTTTAAGGGCGTAATAATAATAATATCGTATGGCCTCGGGTGCCTGGTGCAAGCTTTGTTAATTGACACCCAGAGGGTAGCTCGCATGTCGAATTTCGTCGTTCCTTTGAACGCTATGAAAGTCAAGGAGGTTAGATATCTAAACTCCTTGACACTACAGCGCTTCCAAGTAGAGAATGGAGGAACTTGGTGTTGGCGGAAAATCCCGAGATTAATTTTGCAATTGAACACGGCCTACTGAATTCAAATGGGTTCTTTAACATGCCAACAACGTATGACATGAGTATCGTGATTTCTGTCGCCTTCAAAAATCACTTACCATGGCTTGGGGTTGGTAGTCCGACACTATAACCACTCACCCACCGTGGCACTCTCAGCATTGCAACATATTGCTGGTCATGACTGAAAACGTGATGACGTCATCATCATCTTGCACAGTTTCTAGCCACTGGCCGGGTCTGTTTGGAACACAAGCCTCTCCAACGTCTTCTGTCTTCCCACCATCTCTCAGCCTCCACCCTTGTCCAGTCTTCTCCTCTCTTCTTCACGCTTTCTTCCACCCCCTTCAGCCACCTGTCTCTCGGTCTCCCTCTTGGTCTCTTTCCATCCCACTTCGTCTCGTGTATCCTCCTGGGTATCCTCTTCTCCTCCATTCGTTTTACATGTCCATACCATGTAAGTCTAGATTTCTCTATACCATCCTGTAATGGTTCCTCCTTCATTAATTCTCTGGTCCTCTCATTTCTTATTATGTCCCTCTTTGTAGCTCCAATACTGCTTCTCAAGAACCTCATCTCACTGGCCTGTATTTTGCTCTTCTCCCTTCCTTTCATAACCAAGGTCTCCGAGGCATACGTCAGGATAGGGACATAGTACGATATATGATCTACTTGCTGTTCTGAGGGACATCCCTGCTCCATAACATGCTTCTCACACTCCTCCGGAATGCTTCTGCCTGTCTCCCCCGCTCATTTATTTCTCTACCGTTTCTTCAATTGTATCAGGCTTCCCAGATACTTGAAACTCTCCACTTTCTTCAGCTGTTCCCCACCAATTGTTATTCCCGTTGTGGTCCTTTCCTTCTTCCTTGTTGTGATCACCATCTTACTCTTATTTATGCTAAATTTCATCCCATATCCTTGTATTATTCCTTCCCACACGTCCAACTGTTCCTGTACCTCCTCCTCCTTGTTTCCACAAATCATCAAATCATCCGCAAACACCATTGCTTTCATCTTTCCTTCCCCAATTACTTGTGCCGCTCGGGTCATTATGTCATCCATCACCACAATGAAAAGTAACGGTGACAGTGCACTTCTTTGTTTCAGGCCGTTTCTCTGTTCCACCCAGTCCGATCTCTCTCCTCCCACTTTCACACAGCTCACGCTTCCCTTGTACATCTCCTTTATCCTCCTTATAGTCCATTTTTCTACTCCTCTATCCTCCAGGGACTTCCATACTTTGTTTCTGCATACACTGTCATATGCTTTCTCAATGTCCAGGAAGGCCATCAGTAGATCTGTTCCATAATCATAGTGCTGTTCTTGTAACTGACTTACAGCAAAAATCAAATCCACTGTGGACCTTCCTACTCTGAAGCCATGTTGTTCTTCCCTCATCCCTCCTTCTATCCTTGTCCTAATTCTCCTTTCCAAAACTTTCTCAAACATCTTTGCACAATGACTCATCAGTTTTATTCCCCGATAGTTTCTGCATTCTGTTCTACTACCTTTCTTGAAGATCGGGACAATTATTCCCTTTTTCCAGTTCTCTGGGGTCTTCCTTTCCTTCCATGCTGCCTTCATCACTCGGTACAACCATTTTATCCCCACCTCTCCTGCTGCGCTCACCTTCTCCACACTCAACTCATCCACACCCGGTGCCTTCCCTCCTTACATCTTCCTCACTGCATCTTCCACTTCTTTCCATGTTAAGTCCTTTTCTGTTTGCAGTTCATCTACTGTACCTCTTCCCCGATTTCTTCTTCCTCGCCGTGGTTTCCATTTGGGTTCAGGAGTTCTTCAAAATATTCTTTCCACATTTTCTTCAGTTCTTCCCTATTTTCTATCCCTTGTCCCCTTTTGTTCACCATTCTAACATAATCCGTAGGATCCTTCCGCCTCTTATTCTTTACCATCCCATACAGGACCTTTTTTGTACCTTCACTATCCTGCTGGTCATGACTTAAAACGTGATGAGGTGAATAGCCCAATACGTTCAAGAGTTTCTGCTTGAGCTTGATTGATTGTGATAAAGTAGGCCGAGCGAATAGGACATTGTTGCCTATTAAAAGAAAATGTACTGTACCTGCAAGTGTTTTATCTGATTGTGTTAAATCAAATCGTAGGATTTGAGCTCTCTGCCTAATATTACTGCACCTATTATATCCGAATCCAAGCAATTTCTTACATATTTCTTACAATTAATATATTACCATATATGAGTCCTTGGGAAACGTTCAGATTTCTAAGGAGCATAACTATGGCTCTAACGTTCGGAGTATGTGGAGGCGAATCTCTTAATTCCAAGGAATTGAAATATTCAATAATAGGGAAATGAAGTAGCTGGCTTTCATCTTCAGTATCCAATCTGTTAACGCTGATGTATGTGTTTGAACTACTGGATATAAGTTCAATGACTTTTAAATTAATATCATTACATTGTTGCAGCTTGGCAAATATTTTATATTCCAGCAGATCAATTTTACCCTCACAACAGTAAAGACCAAAGTAACCACGCATAGATTTTACGCAAGAGAAATACAATGTAGAACAATGTTTACATTTGATCTTCAAAGACCTTACAGTACACTGTACTGCATAATATCTGGAATTGTATCTGAAATGGCCTATTTATATTGGATTTTAAATGTGGCTTCGTATTATTCGAAAACACTATAGTGTCCTGCAATAACGGAGCCGCTAAATATTAAATGGCAAATAATACTTCCATTGCCGAAATCAACTGCGTAGTTAGACTCAGTACTCTAAACAAATAATCATTAAACAATTGTCTTATACAATGAAGTTCAACATGACCGTCCAGAGACTTTCATACTCAAGTTGGTTGGTGAGGAGAATGCGATGAGACTGATCGCTTAAAATAAATTCCTTATAATTGTTCGTGCCAGCGAAATTTTTTGCGATAGCTTGAAAACGCAGCTCAGAATGACGTTCTTCATTTTGTTATAAACAGTACGAAACTGCTCTAAATAAGCAATTTCCATCACCTGTTACAGGTTATGACAGTACATTTTGCAGGGGAACATAGAATCACTTCGCCGACTACTGGAACGACCATAGGCCTATACTCAATACTCACTTCGGCAGTCACCCTAATGGAGGCAGTTTTTGAATTATATGTCCCGTGCATGTCAAAAATCGTATTAACAAATGGAGGCCCACCTATTCTTGTCTATCGCCCCGGAGACCCGGGTTACATTTCCTGCTCTGCCAAGAAATTGAATTCTGGTCTGAGGGCAAAAACGGGGCACATTCAGTCTCTTGAGGTATAGCTAAGAAGAGGAAGGTTTAATTCCCACCTCGACAATCTTGGATGTGGTTTTCCGTGGTTTCCCACTTCCACTTAAGGCAAATACCGGGATGGTTCCTAACTTAAGGCCTTGGCCGTCTCCTTGCCATTTACCACCTTAATTACAAATACACACAGTAATGCAGCCATGACAATAACACAGGTTATGAGAGAAAATTTCACACATACACACCCAAGTACACGGGGCTGAGTGACCACGATGTCGGAGCCCTTCAAACGAATTATGTTTGCCAAGTGTCTCTTATGGCGAAAGCAATTGTGAACACGCGCGAGTGCCTGGAAAACTACTTTTTTCTTTAATAATTTAAGAGTATATCGACGATGCATAATTATAACTTTTAGTCTAGGACGCTAATAACTTGACCACCGAAGCATTGGGAAGAAATTGCAATATTAAGGTACATAAACAACATAGCCTACACATTCAACTGTCGGTTAATGTTCCTCAAAATTTCCCTTCTTAAATATTCCCCTCCTTTATAATTCTCCATCACGTGAAAACGTGCCATGTCTTGGGTTTTAAATATATCGATGCAATGGTGCTGCCATCTGCTGTCAGTTACTGGAACTATATGGGCGATGTACTGCCATCTGTTGTCAGTTATATGAACTGATTGCAGATATTTAAACGGCGTACTGAGGACAACAGTTTGCTCTTTTGAACACATGCTGTAATGCAATGGTAAAACGGAAATAAAACGTATTGAGAGGGAATGTAGAAATATGTATCTTTTACAGACATAAAACCTTACTAATACTCCTTGATTAAACAATATTTCAGTGGTAAAAAAATATACATATCGGCGAGGGCTAGGATCGAACCGGTGAACCTTAGAACCACAGTCAGTCGCCTTAACCACATAGCTACTCGCGCACTCTTGTTCAACAGCAGACGCAGCCATTCATTAACTTCAAAAGCTGCTTGTCTGAAGGAAATAATCCATTTCATTATCCAAATAAATCAATGTTGCACATTCGTATACGTTCATACTGTTATTATATTTTATTGTCAGAACTTGGTTAATGTATGTTTTCAATTACATGGAAGCGTATTAAATAACTTACATTTTAATGGACTTCTCACCGCCATTTTGTCATGACCTCAGGCGGATTGTGCGCATGCGTGAGGGAAAAGAATTCTGCTATTTTCTATATTAATTGAAAAATATACCGAGAGGGAATGTAGAAATATGTATCTTTAACAGACATAAAACCTTACTAATACTCCTTGATTAAACAATATTTCAGTAGTAAAAAAAAATATCGGAGAGGGCTGGGATCGAACCGTTGAACCTTGGAACCATAGTCAGTCGCCTTAACCACATAGCTACTCGCGCACTCTGGTTCAACAGCAGACGCAGCCGTTCATTATCATCAAAAGCCGCTGTCTGAAGGAAATAATACATTTCATTATCCAAATAAATCAATGTTGCGCATTCGTATATGTTCATACTGTTATTATATTTTATTGTCAGAACTTGGTTAATGTATGTTTTCAATTGCATGGAAGCTTATTAAATAACTTACATTTTAATGGACTTCTCACCGCCATTTTGTCATGACCACAGGCGGATTGTGCGCATGCGTGAGGGGAAAGAATTTTGCTATTTTCTATATTAATTCAAAAATATACCGTAATATATTTGTTTATTTTATAGACACTCTGCAAATCTAGAGGCCAAGAGCTTTCGTTAGAGTGCTCTACGAAGTAAATCGGTTCTGTCGTTCTCTCAATCTCGTGGTAACAAAAATCACCTTACTGTTTTAAATATATAGACTAGGGGACCTGTGTGGGAAATCTCGCATATTCAGTAACCACCCGCCCGACTTTACTGTTATGCGGGCTTCTAAATTGTTGATATTTATGAAATCAGAGTGCAATTCGTCACCGTTGCGGGTAATTCCGTTTGAATATTCTTTTCAATGCACAATGGGTTGTGTGTGCCCCATGTGTATAGACTACCCGCCCGCCTCTAGTGTTATGCGGGCTGGACGCGACACAGTTCTGCCAGGGGCTATCGTTTTGTTTAAACACTCTTTTTAAACAAATAAATATATTTCCGTCGACTTTTTTAGAAATGCAAGATCTTTCCTGTACTATTGAGACGATTTGGAAGATTTTGGTACAAACCATACCTTCTAACTCCCTCTGGTTTAGGAGCTTGAGTTTTGTGAAACATACACCTTAGCGTATTATATATAGATAATAATAATAATAATAATAATAATAATAATAATAATTTTAATAGACTGCTAAAACATATTTGCAACATTCTTATGCACTTGTCGTACATGAACATTGAAACTACTAAATTGTTAGCGTTCTCCTTTCAATTTCAATTTCTCCTGTAACCATGTGGGACGAGACTGCGACGTCTGGAGCGCAAGAGCATAAAGTGACCAAAAAATTTCATCAATGGTGTACTCTTCCACATAATACTGTATGTTTGGCAATAAAACTTCTAACCCTTCTGTAAAATTTCTGGAATCTATGGTACAGCTTACTTACTTACTCCATGGCGCTACAACCCGGGGTGGGTTTTGGCCTCTTGGACAACTGCTCTCCATGTTGGTCTATCCATCGCCTTGCTCCTCCATCCTCTCACTCCCATTGCGACGAGGTCTGCAGTCACACCATCCAACCATCTCTTCTTAGGACGTCCTTTCCTCCTCCTGGAGGATAGCCTCCCTTTCAACATTCTCTTGGGCATCTGGCTCTCCGGCATCCTCTCTATATGTCCCAACCATTGGATTCTCTGTGCCTTTATAAACTTTACGATATCTTATTTTCCAATCAATTCGTTTAGTTCATGGTTATATCGTATTCTCCATCCATCTTCCTCTCTAACAGGGCCATATATTCTTCGCAGTATTTTCCTTTCAAAACACTTCACAGTATTCTCATCATCCATAGTTAATGTCCAAGCTTCAGAGCCATAGGTCACTACTGGTCTTATCATTGTCTTATATATCTTCATTTTGGTTGTTCGCGATATAAGTTGATTCCTGAGCATCTTGATGTTTGCATAGTATGCTCTGTTTCCAGCCTGTAATCGATCTTTAATACAGTTTGTCATATCACACTGGTTGTTAATAAGTACTCCTAGATACTTAAATTGTGTCACACCCTCAAATGTCTTATCGCCTATTTTAATATCATGCGGGGCTCTTCTTGTGTTAGATGTGGACATTACCATGCTCTTAGTTTTACTCTCATTCACTAATAACCCAATATTTGTAGCCTCTTTCTCTAATTCTAAATATACTCTTTTCAGTGTACGCTTCTCTCTTGCTATGATCACTACATCATCTGCATAAGCACAGATCTGACTTGATTTGTTAAAAATAGTGTCTCCCTGTCCACTTTACTGATTGCTTTATGTAGTGCAAGGTTAAAGAGTACTGCAGACAATCCATCTCCTTGTTTTACACCCATATTAATTGAAAGGGGTTTACTCAGCTTATTTGCATTTTTCACTCGTGCCCATGTGTTATCTAGTGTCATCCTTATCAGCCGGATTATCTTTCCAGGTATCCTCATTTCTCCTAGTAATTCATATAGTCTTTCTCTACATACACTATCGAAAGCTTGTTTAAAATCTATAAAGAGCATGTGGAGGTCAATATCATGTTCATAAAACTTTTCCATCATCTGCCTAATTACAAAGATTTGATCCGTTGTACTCCGGTTGGGTCTAAAACCACACTGATATTCACTCAGAATTTCTTCTGAAAATATCTTCATTCTTTCTTTCAGGATACCTGATAGGATCTTGTAAATAACATTCAATAGAGTAATTCCTCTGTAATTCTCACATGCTAGTTTATCTCCTTTCTTAAATATAGGACATATTATTCCTCCCCTCCATCCATCTGGCATGTTCTCTTCTTTCCATATTATTTCCAATAGTTTATGTATTCTATCTTCCAATGCCGCTCCTCCATATTTTATCATTTCTGCTACTATACTGTCTTCCCCTGGTGATTTGTTGTTTTTCATTTTCTTCATTACATTTGCTACTTCAAATCTTGTAGGACTCATAATACTTGCATTCTCATTCTCTGATTCTGTAGGACTCGTAATACTTGCAATCTCATTCTCTGATTCTGATCTAATTACTTCTTGTCTCTCGTTTTGTTGCATAATTATGTTGTTCAATTTCTGGCTCTACACTTTCACTTAGAAGTTCCTTAAAGTGTTCAGACCATCTATCTAACACTTTGTTCTCATCATTCAGTATCATCCCTTGTCTATCCTTGCATCTTCTTTACCTAGGTTGGAAACCTTTCCCCATTTTACCAATTGCCGCATAGAATTTTCTTACTTCACTTCCCTGGTTTAATTCTTCTATTTCTATAAATTGTTTCTTTATGTGTTCCTTTTTCTTTCTTCTACATACTTTGTTGGTATTCAACCTCAGTTGCCTATAATGTTCACAGTTGCTTCTTGTTTCTCTCAAGACCATCTTTTCTCTTGCTCTATTCTTCTCTTCTATTGCTTCCCTACACTCTTGATCAAACCATTCATTCCGGGTTTGCTGCCTCTTTCCGATTATTTCTTCTGCAGCCAGTTTAACTACTTCCTCTATTTTCTTACACTCTTCATTGAGATCATCTCTCTCTTTTTCTTCTTCTTCTTCTTCTTCTTCTTCTTCTTCTAATTTCCTTTGTATTTCTCTCTGATATTCCTCCTTAATTCTTTCATCTCCTAGTCTTTCAACGTTTATACTGTTCTTCCAGGTTTCAGATTCTGTTTTCGTTTTAGCCAGCTTTTCTCTGAGTACTGCTTTGACTAGATGAAATGAAAATCCACAGCCTGCTTCCAGTCTCCAACCGGGTGAGGAATGGAATGAATGAAGCCCCCAACTAGCGGCGAGGATATGACTGTGCCGGCTGCCGAGGCCTGACGCACTCCTCTGGGGCAATTATTAAATGAATGACAGATGAAATGAAATGATAGTGGAGAGTGTTGCTGGAATGAAATTGTGACAGGGAAAACCGGAGTACCCGGAGAAAAACCTGTCTGCCTCCGTTTTGTCCAGCACAGATCTCACATGGAGTGACCGGGATTTGAACCACGGACCCAGCGGTGAGAGGCCGGCGTGCTGCCGCCCAAGCCACGGAGGCTCCTACTGCTTTGACTAGATAGTGATCTGAATCACAATTTGGTCCTCTACAACTCCGCACATCTATAATTGACGAAGAGTATCTTGCATTGATTAACACATGGTCTATTTGATTCACGGTTGTAGAATCAGGAGCCTTCCAAGTACCTAGATGTATTCGTTTATGTGGGAAACATGTGCTTTTGATCACCATATTGTTCCTGATGGCAAAATGCGCAAGTAGTGTGCCATTCTGGTTACTAACATCATGTAGTGTATGTTCCCCTGCACATCTCATCAATAGATCCTTCCCAATCTTTGCGTTAAAGTCACCCATTATTATCAATGTATCGTATCTCTGTATCTCACCGCATATCTGTTCCAATTGTTCATAGAACTCTTCCTTCTCATCCTCATCTTTCTCTTCAGTTGGTGCATACACTGACAATATGGACATGTTCCCGAATCTTCCTTTTATGCGCAATTTACAAAATCTTTCATTTATGGCTTCATATTCCATGATACTATTCCTTACTGCCTTGGATACCATAAATCCTGTACCATGTTGTCCTGTTCTGCTATTTGGACCACTATACAATAGTGAATATTCCCTTTTATCTATCCTTCCTTGTCCTTGCCATCTTACCTCTTGTAACGCTACAATGTCTAAATTAAATTTAGTTATCTCTTCTCCTATTTCATTCATCTTTCCTGGTCTCAACATCGTTCTTACATTCCACGTCGCAATATACAAATCTCTTTTCCGTAATCCAGGCCGAGGTTGTGTTCTGTTAAATCCGTCCTTCCGAGGCAAATGTCCTTGTTTCGTAACAGGTTCTTTTTTATGGTGTGGGGTTGTTAGCCCCACGGCCAACCCCCAGCCTGGAGGGCCAGAGTATCCCGTTTAGTCTGGATCATCACCTTCGACCTGTCCGGCTAGGGAGACCCGAACAGTAGCTAAGCTACCGCCGGCATAGCTCTCAGGATCATTTGACCACGCAAGCTCCACCACCGCGTCAAGGTAAGGATACCATTGGTGGAGCTATGATACAGCTAGCAAACTCGAATATAGCTTTCAAACGTAACAGCGCCATGATTCGAAGTGCGCAAAAATGAATCCGAGCAGATAAGCAATGCTTGATAATACGTACTCTCTACATAATATAAAACAAAGACCCGGATTTTTGGATGTAACGGGTAATCTCGAGAGCCTCTGGATCGATCTTGATGCGGTTTTTACCATTCTGTAAGAGATTTCTCGAGGAAGGTTTCTGTAGGAAACGTTCATTTATGACCAAAGAAAGCCGAGCAGTAACGATTTCAGTGAATCGGGTCGAAGAAATACCTGCCGTCCGTGCTCCTTTGAAGCTTACGCTGGGTAAAGACTAAATACCATTATGAAAGTTCTCACCTCTAACAAGTGCATCAATCACCGTATCAACAACTGAACATACTACAGTACATAGTGAATACACGAACATTTCTCTTGCTTATAGTGTGTGTTGATCTTAAAATGTAGCTGCCTGAATGGTCCACAAGGACCAAAAGCCTTTCGGTAAAATAAAAAAAATAGGCATAAGCTCATTTCGGAAGATAGAATAAGGAAATATAAGAGAACGATCATTGTATTTGTAAATTTGAGAAGGACTTTTCGTAGCGTTGATTGGAGTAATTGCTTAACATTTTCCAAAGGATTGGGATAAAGTACCAGGCACGGCTAACGCACTGGCTCGTGCCCCGCTGGCATCGGGAGAGCGTGGGTTTGAATCCCACCTCGGCCGCCCTGAAAATGTATTTCATGGTTTCCCCATTTTCACCACCAAGCAAATGCCGGAATGGTTCCTTTCAACAGGTCCACGGCTGTCTTTCTTCCAAAACCCCTTCCCAAAGTCGTCGGATTTTTTAAGAGCGTTCAGTATGCCTTCTTTCGTAGGGGAAGTAACGCCAGCGGGCCCATGTCATTGATTTATGGCATGTAAAAGAACCTTTCACTAACTACACTTGTGTGAAGCTAAAATGTGTAGGTTAGATTTGATTAACGCTATATTCATTCCAACGTTCACCGCCAGGTGCTGAATGCGATGATATCTAGTAGCCAAGTTCGCAGCTAGGCTTCATGGTCGGTAGCATCAGGTAGCAAAAGTAGAAACTAAACTTGAAATTCATCGTCTGCAGTCCTTACCTGAATCACAGATAACACACATCAATACAGCCATCACAATAAAATTAACACCGGTTATCAGACAGATTCTACACACACCCAAAGTACATGGGGAAGCAAAGTACACAGCCCCTAAACTAAGGAACCAACCAACGTCCAACCAACGGAGGTTAGAATATGTTCAATAGATTGCATCGGATGTAAGGTGTAGTAGATTAGCTCAGGCCAGGGGAGCATAGAAAGCTGCATCAAACCCACCTGAGACTGATGAAGACTCCAACACATAGGAAGCACATGGGATACACAAAATGAACACTTCTGTCTGTGGTCACTACAAGGAGGCTCGGAGTACAGGGAATGCTTTGTGTCTCGCCCGTGCAGAACAGAGTTGGCTTCTGTTTATTTATGTCCTAAGCAGCGTGTGTATTTCAGTTGTACAAAGAGCGATGTTAAACCTCGCACTGGATTCGCAATTCATTTATTGATGTTGTGATTTCGTTTGTTGTTGTTGGTTTGTTTTGGGGGTTTGGACAAAAAATAGTCACCAGTCCCGTATACTTAACTGTGTGCAGTATTGCTAACTTACCGAAATTATTGCTGGACCAGGTGACTTTCCCGTAAATTTGGTGGCATTTTATTTACAATTTAGACTTGTTTAGATAAAGACCAAGCGAATATTTCAAATCTGTTTCTATTTGTCTTTCCATCCTCTTATAAATAATTCTAGTCAGGATCTTTGAAGCATGAGTGATCAAGCTGATTGTATTGTACGGTAATATTCACATCTGCAATCTTCCGCTTTCCTCGGTATAGGGATGATAATATTTTTCTTGAAATCAGAGGGTACCTCACCATCTCATAAATTCTACGTACCAAGTGAAATAACCTGATCAGACCTTCATCACTTATGCAACGTAGCAACCCAGTCTGTTTTTTGTTGCTGCTTAAAACTTCTAGTGCTCTATCAAATTCAGATCACAATATCAAATCTCCTTTCTCATCCTCATCAACTTCCACTTCCCTTTCTATTACATGTTTCTCAATCTCCTTACTTGATTCAAACGCTCTATGTAATCTTTCTATTTCTCAACCTTTTCTTCTTTATCTGTTAGAGGTTTTCCATCTGACCCTTAATATTACAGCACTTAGTCTTTCTTTCTCCAAAAGTACTCTTAACCTTTCGTTAAACTGTATCTCCTTTTCCTAATTTCAGACAATTTTCTGTACCAGTACTTTGTCATATTTCTGTCAACCATTCTTCTTTCGCTTCCTTGCACTTCTTGTTTACTTCATATTTCAAACGTCTGTATTCTACTTTCTCCGAGCCGCAGTTGTTAAAAGGGACGTAAAACCAATAAAATTATTATTATTTCTGCTTTCTCCGTTCCATCTCTTGCATTCATGTGCTTCCGCCTTTCATCCATTAATTCTAGCAGGCCATATCCTGAGTGATCCACGGTTTTCTAATTATTCTTACCTACCAATTTATGCGGATTTTATTATCTCATTCTTCAAAAGTGTGCATTCCTCTCCATTTGAAGTTTATTCATGGTTCTTCTTTAGTCCTTACCTTATGCTCCTCTTGAATCTTTCGTTCACGGGCTAATCTTTCAGTTTGTCTACTGCTTTTGATATTTTATCAGTTTCTTCATCTTTACTGTAATCTGGATTTCAGAATAACCAGATTGGTCATAGTTTATGTCAGCTCCGGAATATGTTCTGCAATCCAAAATCTGGTTTCGGAATCTCTGCTTGACCATAATGGAGTCGATTTGGAATCGTCCTGTATCTCCTGGTCTCATCCATGTGAATATTCTCCTATTTAGTTATTGAATAAGGTGTTGTAACGGTTCCTTTTCAAGTAGTCAAATTGAGGTTATAAACATGGCCACCTGTTATAATAATAATATCGTATCTCCTCGGGTGCCGGGTGCAAGCTTTGTTATTTGAAACCCAAAGGGTAGCTTGCATGGCGAATTTCGTTGTTCCTTGAAGCACTATGAAAGTCAAGGAGGTTAGATATCTAATCTCCTTGAACACTATAGCGCTTTTTAGTAGAGAAAGGAGGACATTTGTGTTGGCGGAAACTCCCGAGATTAATTTGGCATTATGAACTCGGCCTACCGAATTCAAATGGGTTCTTTGACATGCCAATTGCCAACATCGTATGACATGGTGTCGCAATTTTTGCCGCCTTTCAAAAAAACCTCTTACCACGGCCAGGAGCGAACCTGCAAGTTTGGGGTTAGTAGACCGACACGTTGACCACTCACCCACCGTGGCAAGCCACCTGTTGATGGGGCATTACAGGGAGTCTAGTGCTTTGAGCCTACTGGATTCTTTGTGATGGCCCAGCAATAGGTGACAGGGTTCCCATTGATGTGGTGAGATATTCATTTTATGATTGTGTTTTTTTTCTCCTTGGGATATATAAAAATGCCATCATCAGAGATATGAATATTGGCAGTATGAATTTGAGTTTCTGAAGATAGAGTGGTAAATGCATTTTAAACTGGATTATAGATCTCTTCAACAGATATGTCACTACCATTGTATGAAAAGACTCTTAAAGTGAATAAACAATAGTTTGGTTAAATAAAGTTTTCCTTGTGTGCCTAACACCAACTAATAACTCCAACTAATAAATACCAGTAAATGAATCGTTACAGTGTTAGCTATGACCAATTCGTGCTCGTTGCAGATTTCCATCAACCTCCTTCCTCGATCATTCACCTAATCCGAATTATTTTACCATCTGCTATTGATCAGTAGTGAACAATGGTTATTGTCAGCTTGTGGTGATGCCTAACGTTTGAGTCACCGCTCGTTAACAAGAGAAAATATACTGCACTCTATTTATGCTTGTATTACAGCTAAACAGATATCCAATCCCACTATACGGAACTTATTTTCTACACCATACCTGAACTAAATTACCCATATGAAATTGTAGTCTATCCTATTAAAATCTGGAATGGGGTACACTCTTGAGGCAAAACTGAGAAGATTTGGGTTCGATTCTCACCTTAACCATTCTGGAAGGGTTTTCTGCTCCAGGCAAATGCCGGGATGGTTTCTCACTTAAAGCCATGACCACTTCCTTCCCAATCCTCACCTGAATTAGAAATATACACACTAATACAACCAACACAATAACACAGGTTATCATATACATAGTGAATACGAGGTAGTTAATATGTTTTGATTTGTATTATTTGTTAGTCCGTTTTATTTATAACTAAACATATGCCATATGGGCGACTATGTTTTCAAGTTTTCCTTTCTCTTTCTAAAATTATTATTTGGATTTACAATCATCTACTTTGTATTTGTGCCTAGAAGATGCTGAATTGGGTTTATGACCTGTGTACTTTCATAAATAAATAAATAAATAAATTTCTACATAGTCCCCAAGTCTTGGTTGTAACGGGTAATCTCGAGAACCACTGAATGGATTTTGATCGGTTTTCATCATTCTGTAAAGGATTTATCTAGGAAGGTTTCTGTAGAAAAACGTTCATTTATGACCAAAGGAAGCCGAGCAGTAACGATTTCAGTGAATCGAGTCGAAGAAAAACCTGCGTCCGTGCGCCTTTTAAGCTTACACCGGGTAAACCGTAAAAAAAAAAAAAATACAGTAGACTACTAAGAGTGTAAGAATTGTTCAGCATAAAAAGTTCTGAAAAAAAACGTCCACGACAGCATATCTCTATCTTTAATGCATCGCCCACCATAAGTGATTTTACATTTTAATATCTTCCAACAATTTCCATTCAGTGGAAATTTAAATTGCTAGCTTTGGAGCGAGTTAACGAGCGAGCCTATCACCCAGCTTCGGCCAGCATCAAACTGTTGAGACGTGAAGAGTATAGTGTTTGGTGTTTTGCTGTTCACCTCGTCTTTTCTGTATTGTGTCTGGGACCTGTCGTCCGTACGCCTTTTAAGCTTATGCTGGGTAAACCGTTAAAAATACCAGGCGAAGCCGGGGCGTGTTGCTAGTAAATAAATAAATAAATAAATACGGTACAAATAAATCTATAAACACAAACACTCAAGCAAACGTGGCTAAATGATCACGATGTCTAAGCCCCGTAAATGAAACAATGTCAACAACATTTTAGACTAGAAATAAGGTACTATCCCGGCATTTGCCTGGAGGAGTATGGAAAACCTCTGTGAATAACCACACTCATGATAGACGCTGTCAGCACTTGGAATCGAACCACCGAACTCAGGACTTACTGCAGCTCGCCAACCCGGACGGAGGTGAGTTAGCCGTGGTCGTTACGGCGTGGCTGCAGGCAGGCGCTCTCATCCGGGAGGCGAGGAGGTTCGAATCTCCCCGCCGGCACCCTTGAAGATGGTCTTTTGTGGTTTCCCATCTTCCTTCGAGGCAAATGCCGGGGTTGGTCCCTAACTATAGGCCACAGCCGCTACCTTCCAACTCCTCGTCCATACATTCACACTTTTCTCCCTCAGACAACACGCCACACACGACGGTACTTGTAGCTCACCCCATGGGTGTCCGCCAAGAAGCGAGCCGAACATGTCCTCGGACATTCCCGACACTAAAAGATATACACTTAAAAAAATAAAAATAAAAATAAAATGATGACGATAATGTTGTTTTAAGGGGCCTTACATCTAGGTTATCGGCCCCTAATGGTTTGGGTGATAGTGAAAGATGAGATGAGAATGAAAACTATAACTAATACTAACTACAAACTTACATACTACAAGAAGAAATGGTAAACAAATAAAGGATAAGGCAAATAAAGTTCAGGAATAAAAGAAATTCCCTCAACCCTCGAAGAATGAGGAGTGAGGGACTTGGAAGGAAAGAGAGCCATGAAAGGCTGAGAGGAATGGGAAAGAGGAGAGGGCCCGCCCCAAGGTCAGAGGAAAAGGGGACAAATCGGACCCAGCTCAGGAATCCCTCGGGGTCACCAACTCCCAAACTCACCAGCCGTGAGCTCTTGAGGGTATAGCACTATAAGTGGTGGGTCTACACACACCCTTCCTCCTTGAGGGCCTTGTGCAGAAGGCAGGAGATAACATGAAAAGAAAAAGAAGGCTGATCCCTCACAGAAGGAGGGTGTCAGGAAAAATGAGACAAGGGTCAATTAAGGCGGGAAAGGAAAATACTCCCAAGGCCTCGGATACCCTAATACCGTCGGGGTCGGAAGAGGAAACTAGATGACCAAGAGAGGTCGAAAGGAATGAAGACGGAGAGGAGCCCGGCACAAGTAAGTGGAAGCAAAGCGGGACTCGGCTGGGGTTCCGTGGTCGCCAACCCACGTCCCACTAGATGTGAGCCCCTGGGGAAAAAAAGAAAACCCGGACAGCTACACCGTGTGGTAAAATTAAGGTGAAATAGTGTATCCTGTCCCTTAATTGTGTAATGCCTCGCTAACTAGCTTTTACTGCACGGTAATAAAGTGTTATCACTCCTGCCTGACCTACACTAACGTGAGTTTTATTGTGACCGAGAACAATGGTGATGGTCACCGAGGCCACTGACATCGTCTTACTTTTACTAGCAACCCGCCCCGGCTTCGCATGCTATCATTAACGGTTTACCCAGCGTAAGCTTATTAAAGGCGCACGGGCGGCAGGTCCCAGACGCAATTCAGAAAAGCGAAACTCCCAAAACACATATTCTCTGAAGTCTTAGTCCGACACGACTCGACAGTATGACGTTGACCGAAGCTGGGGTGATAGGCTCGCTCGCTAGCTCGTAAGCCCGCTCCGAAGCTAGTAATTTAAATTTCCACTGAATGGAGATTGTTGGAAGAAGTGAAAACGTAAAAACACTTATAGTGGGCGATATATTGAGGATAGAGTTATGCTGTCGTGGATTTTATTTTTGGTAGAACTTTTCATGCTGAACAATTCTTACACTCATAGTATATAGATATTTTTATGTTCGAACCTCACTATTATGTGTCAGAAAACTGTATCATAATGATGGTCATTATAACACTGATTTTCATTATGATACAGTTTCTCCAGCCAATCAGAGCTCGTTCATTGACCAATTAGGCAACGATACCTTCGCGCATGCGCTCAAAATCCAACATGTCGGACATAAACACAACATCGAACTAGGCTATAATAAATTACCGACATGGAATACGCACCGTCCATATGTTCGCGTAAATAAACTGGCGAATATGAAACAAGAAATAGCACTGTAGCTTAAAATCACCAACACTAATTTCTACACAGTGCATTGTCTTCAAATGACTCCGGTGACAATATTACTGAGGGACGGCAGATGTAAACATATGGCCTGCATATGGCATTCCAAGCAAACAGAGCGCATGCGTCGGTCGTTCAAAGATCTTGAAAGACAGAGATATAATACCCAACGCTCGCTCTGCGATCAGAAAATTCAAGTAGCTGACTCTCAACAGATATTTATGAATATTTATGTTAAAACATATAATAAAGTTATAATTATCGTCGAACATAAACAGTCGTATGCAACTCGCCTATGATGGTAATTAAGACACTCGTATGGAAATTATAAAACTCGCATACGCTCGTTTTATAAAAATACTCGTGTCTTAATTATAGCCATTATAGGCTCGTTGCATAATGTACTATTAACGGTTTACCCAGAGTAAGCTTAAAAGACGCACTGACGGCAGGTTTTTCTTCGACTCGATTCACTGAAATCGTTACTGCTCGGCTTCCTTTGGACATAAAAAAATGTTTTTCTACAGAAACCTTCCTCGAGAAATTCTTTACAGAATGGTGAAAACCGCATCAAAATCCATCCAGCGGTTCTCGAGATTACCCGTTACATCCAGGAATGGGGGATTTAGTTTTAAACTATGTAGAGATTTGTGCTCCGGCAAATAGTCACAGAAAAATAGCTCCCAAAATGATAAGTTAATGTTCTCAACCAGCCAGGCAAACCGTGAAGCCAAAATATTCAAATTCTGACCAGTTACCAACCATTACAGATTTTCACGCTAAACAAGTAAACTTGATGGTCAATTGCTAACAAAATTCATATAATACTAACGAATCTTACTAAGTTGTGCAAGTTTACAATAAAATTCTGTAACTTAAATGATAAAATAGTGTGTATAATATAAATAACCTCGCCCACACACTCGTAGCTTGAGAGTAAGGGATCTGATGATGATCACTTGACGATGGAAACTAGTCATCCATATGGATATTTTAATCTCATGTCCGCTTCTTGGTGCTGTGGCTAGCATTCTTACCTGTCACCACAGAGGCCTTGGTTCGATTCATGTCTCTGCCAAGAAATGTAATTCTGGCCTGAGAGCTAGAACGGGGTACACTCATGCAAAACTGAAAAGAGTGGTTTTCTGTGGTGTCCCCACTTCTACTCCAGGCAAAATGCTGGGATTGTACGTAACGTAGGGCCACGGCCGCTTCCTACCCAAATCCTACCTCGATTACATGCCCACACTCACTACTACAGACATCACAGTGTAACAGGTTATCCGACAACTTCTACACACACCCAAGTACACGGTGATATCGCAAAGCCCCTAGAGAATCAACAACAACAACAACTATTAAACACACGTTGTTGTTGTTGTTGTTTTTAATTTTATTTTTCAAGTTTAGGGGATAACACAGATTACAATTGGGTACAAACGTGGAGACTTGATTGTAAAGCTTTTACACTTTATTACTAAGACAACACTTTATAAAGGCTTCCGACTCGATAACACTCACAATTTTTGAATTTGCTCCGGGTTTGAATGTACCCATGCTAATGAGGTCCCTAACTAAAAAAAAACAAGATGTTCAGTAAAGAACATATAGCCTACTTTCTCCTAAATGCATGGGTATTGTTATAACTCTTTGTCCTTTTCAAGGAGTATAATTGAATGTTGGTTGTAGTAGCTTGTTGTAATACAACGTGCTATACGGATACTAAACATGAATATGAGGTGCCCTTTGCTAGTGTAAAAAATTTCATTCATTTAAGCTTTTAACTTTTGGGTGGCCGCCATTCCGTTTCAGTCAAGATGGCGGCAATATAAAACATGACACTGAGGTGCCCTTTGCTAGTGCTACCTCTGTACCAAATTTCATTACATTCGGTTTTACCGTGTTTGAAGTGATAGGGGGAATCGATTTGCACACATACATGGCCGCCATCTGCAAACAATTGGGCTGATGACCTTGTAGTTTAGTCAAAAGACGCTCGCCATGTAACTATATGTTGTTGAAAAATTTGGTAGAGATCGGATGATTAGGTTATTCGTAATTTGATTTAAGCTTTTAACATTTGGATGGTCGCCATTAAGTTTCCGTCAAGATGGCGGCGATATAAAACATGACACTGAGGTACCCTTTGCTAGTTCTACTTCTGTACCAAATTTCGTTCAATTCAGTTTCACCGTGTTCGAATTGATAGGGGGGGGGGGAGGGGGACAGACATTCAGAGTACACACACTCACACACACACACACACACAGACTCACACACACACACACACACAGAGACAGACACACAATTTTTCGCCCTGTGTAGATCTCATAAGTCTACTTTCATTTTTTGCAAAAATCGAAAGTAGGCTTAAAATGGTGTTGAACTTTCTACCGTAAAATACAGCATTCTTTTAAAGAATGAAACTAAAATTCTACTCAAAATAAAATTCAGGGCAATTGTTGTTTACCATACTTCTATGAACTTGGTTGAAACAATGTTTAATCAGTCTATCATAGTAACTGCAACTCCGCTATAGCCGGTCCCAAGCCCGGTGAAGAAAGGAGGAGGGATTATGGTAATAAGCCGAAGAGAGCTAATATAAAGTACTATAGTAGAGTGAGGCCCCTCTCTATGGAACCGAGACTCGCAGATGCCGTGTGACGGCCGTGGCACTGTGGCTAGCCACATGTCAAGCAAGGCGTTAGTGCTAGCAGCAGCATAGTGCCCAACTAGTTTAACACATTTACACTTTTTAACGTATTTAATACTCATAATTACTTACAAGAATTTCAGAGCAGCTGCTGGAAATGCTGTCCTTCAATTTCTAAACACACATTGCATCAACGTAGGAAGTTTTGGTACAGTCGCTGTAATTCATCCTCAGTGATATTTCGTATCAGAGCAGTTATTTCGTTCTCGAGAGCTTTCAGAGTACGGGGATTGTTTCTGTATACTTATTATTTGTGGTTCCCCCACATGTAAAAACTGCATGGTGCTGAAACTTGTAAACACATTTACTGGAAGACTTATTGAGAATATAAGTTTCCACTAGGAAAATTCGATGTTTTGTTCTATACCTAACCATGTACACGGGATACAAGTCAGGCTGCAGTACTTCACGACAAGTCTTAATTATCGCAACTAAGGTATCTGGGTAATAAATGCTATACCTAGGTACAGCATCCATGGTTACAGTAAACGGTGTGCTGTTGGAATAGGTACGTGCTATAAATCTCGTGGTGACGCATTGCGACCTGGCCGTGGATAGGCCTTCACTGTATGAAACTCAACTCACGTCCGTCAAACTCAAATCGTGAAATAACCAGAGGGTGTGCACTGACGCCCCGAGGAGGCAGCCTTTTTACTGTGCCATAGCTCACATACCCGAGAAACCATTGTTACTGAAACTGCAACAAAGGCACACCGGTTAGGGAACCACCCTTTCTCCGAGAGGGGACACAGGATTTATTAGTCAAGTAACTCACTGCAAGGAGCATTTACTAGAAGGAAAAGTTACAGTCAATCTGAAGGACTAGACGTTATATAATTTCAAATGACGCATGCTACAAATGCTACACATGTTAGAAAGGCTCAGGAGGGCTTCTCGCTTCGCTCGAAGCCCCACGACTCTTTCAACAGACTCCATTACCCATTAACTAAGGCTTCCCGCGCGGGCACCTCGTTAAGTGTCACCCTGTAATTTGCTCTGACATCCTGCACATCTCTTTAGGAGGCACCCTGTATTCTTATCTGGCATCTTGTATATCTCTTTAGAAGTCACCCTGTATTCTTGTGTGGCATCTTGTACACCTCTTTAGGAGTCACCCTGTATTATTCTCTGCCATTTTATACACCTCTTTAAGAGTCACCTTCTATTCTTATCTGGCATCTTGTATAGCTCTTTAGAAGTCACCCTGTATTCTTGTGTTCGCTTCGCTCAAAGCCCCAGGTCGCTCGACGCCGCAGGACTCTTTCAACCGACTCCAATTGACATCAGAAAAGTTGGATGGCGCAGCCACGCGGCAGAATGTTGAAGCTGTAACATTGTGACTGGTGAGATTTATTTAGATGGTGAAGCATTGACGTCGTGATGGAAACAGAAAGAAATTTGTCAAATTCGAGGAGGTACTGCTCTGTATACGGTTGCAAATCGTATAAAACGGCTACGAAATATCTTCACTACTTTCCTGTACAAAAAGTTCAGAGAGAAAGATGGGCTTCGTCGCTGTCAAATGGAAAACGTGTTACATGTTACATGACAGTGTGCAGCCTGCATTTTTGTGAAGACGACTTCTTTCCATGGCATAAGCACCGGTACTGTTGATTATTGATAGTTATTGTCTCTAATTTGTATTCACATGGATTTAGCTACATTAAAAATACTGATAAACTTATAGCCTATTACTTCTGTGCCGTACAAAGAATGTAATCCGCTCTTCGTAAACTTATTTTAGGGGTTCTTCGGATTGACAATAGCCGAATGGTTAGAAAACTTAAGAAAAATGCTGTTCCTAGCCTTAATTTGCCAGAGAATTTATATTCTTGCCTTTGAACAGCAAGTATGTAGGTCATTGAAGTATGATTTGGCTTAAATTGTGTTTTTGGCTATGATCTCCCTACTGTTGAATTTAGTTAAATAAAATGTAAAATCTTAGTTTTAAGTATCGGTTTGGTGACCCATCATCCCAGGCAGGCCGGCAACACCTATACTACTCAGGCAGATAGGTCACTTGGCAGTAATTTTGAAGTTATAGTGATATTAAGTATACATATGCGGTAATGTAGCAGGAGACCGGATCGGCCTAGGCTATTCTAACTTTAATTAGTTCTCATTTCAGGGTTTTACAGTTTTGAGTGCGAATAGTTGGTTTGAAAGTTGTACAACAGTAAGGAGAGTATGTTTTGTATAGGTTTTAATTGGTATTATGGTTTATATCGAGCTGAGGAGTGAATTTGGTTTGGCTTTTAGTGTAGTTTTTGATCTGTTCCGTTTGCTTATGACAAGTTCAAATGGAGACTCCAGCTTTGTTAAATATCTGTATTTTAAATATTTAATTAAATATATTGATAAAGAGGATGTCTCCATTTTAACTTGCCTGTGGCAAGAGATTAATAAATTAACATTCTTGCCTTTGAACAGCAAGTATGTAGGCCAATATTTGCAATATTGAAGTATGATTTGAGCATCCCAAGTACGCTTCTTTGAACCCAAAACATTCATGCAAATTCAGAGTTGCTTGATTCAATTTATCATCAGGGAGTCATCCTTTGTGTTGAAAATGAAAATCCACAGCCTGCTTCCAGTCTCCGACCGGGTCAGGAATGGAATGAATGAAGCCCCTATCTAGCGGCGAGGATATGAACTGTGCCGGCTGCCGAGGCCTGACGCACTCCTCTGGGGCAATGATTAAATGAATGACAGATGAAATGAAATGATAGTGGAGAGTGTTGCTGGAATGAAATTTTGACAGGGAAAACCGGAGAAAAACCTTTGTGTTATGTGAGATATATATATATTGTGAAATTAATAAAAACATCGATACCGCTAGGCTCCCAAGTACAGGCTTCATATATGTAACAGCAGACAGTAAATTAACTATCTACATGTGGGTAATATTTTTAACTGGTAGTAATTAGGCACTGCATTTAAATTGATTATAAAAATATTTCTAGCAATGAAAGGAAATATGTAGTATTTTGCCATCATAAATTAGAAGCCATAACAAACGCACACCCAATTACTTCACGTCACTATATCGCCGCCATATTGCAAACAGCTGACCGTAAGCTCCTCCCCCGTTTCGGACGTCAATAGCCATTAGCTTCTGCTTCCCGCGTGGCTGCATGACGTCACGCACTCAGTTGCATGACGTCACGCATGACGTCACTTCCGTCTCCGTAACGCATAACGTTGGACCCAAGCATAACGACGATGTCGACAAGATCATTTGAAATGATAAAATTGCTTGTTGTTAATAGGTAAAGATAGGAAGTTACAATACTTGGGTCATATAATGAGAGGAGACAGGTATCGTCTACTACAAGAAATTATTCATGGGAAGGTTGAGGGCAGAATAAGTCAAGGAAGAAGAAAGGTCTCCTGGTTGGACAATCTAAAAAAAATGGTTCAAGTGTAGTACCAGTGAACTTTTCAGTGCTGCTAGATCCAAAATCCGGATTGCTATGATGGTCGCCAACCTTCACGAACGGTTGGATGATTTCGTAACCAGACCTTCAGAATATATTCAGGGATGGAACATTCTACAAGTGGAAACAGCATGGTTGCATACTTGTCCGATGTAATGCCGATAGATTCCAGCGCACGCAGGTGAGCTTCTAAGTTGTCATACAACCGAGAGAGGTCGCGAACGTTCTTGCTTTCTGCATCGACAGCTTTCTTAATCACTAATGACAGCAGTTCCCCTACATAATATTCCGTTAAAAGTTCCTCTCTGCCAAATAGATTTCAGTTTTCCGCGGTGTCAGGGTAACTCACAATCTCTGCGCTCTTGAGCCATAGGCAGTTGCTTGGATCAGATACTGGAACTCTGCGCGTATTATTCGTGGTGTGAGGGTGTCGAAGAAGTGTATATGCTTATACGAGGCGCGTCCAGAAAGTAAGTTTCTTTCTTGTAAAGTAAACGTATTTTGGCTTGACATTTGCGCATGCGTAACAGATCTATGACGTAGCAAGCATATACCAGCCGGACAGATCCCACCTGGCGCCAGTAGCGCGGTAGCAGTGGCCCGAAATGACTACTCTTCTCCCGCCGCTTGTGAAACACTGTGAAACACTGCGTAAATTGTGACGTGTTATACAAAACAAGAGACGTGGAATGCTAACTGACAGTGTTGTGCTGCTCCATGATAATGCTCGTCCACATACGGTGCGGCCCACAACAACTGTTCTGCAGGAGTTCGGCTGGGAGGAATTGATTATCCACCATACAGTCCTGATCTTGCTCCCAGCAATTTCCATCTGTTCCTGCACCTCAAGAAATTCTTGTCCTTTGGGGAGTGTTTTCACACTGACGAAGAGCTGAAGACTAATATCACACGTTGGTTCCATTCGCAGACGGCAGACTTCTATGACACAGGACTACAAAAGTTGATACCACGCTACAAGTGTCTGAATTCGTTTGGTGACTGTGTCGAAAAATAGCTGACACATTGCTGTACTTGTTGCCAATGAAGTTTTGCATATAACTACGATCTCTTTTTTTTTACTTTTAATCGGGAATTTTACTTTCTTGTTGCGCCTCGTATCTCTGCTGACTTGATGATGAATAGGGAGCAGATTTTTAGGTTTTCAAAATTGTTATTTTAGGTTTCAAAAACAAAAAAATAGGGCTTTTAGGTTTTTAAGAGGTAGAATATTATTTTATGTTTAAATTGTAGCAAACGTTGACATAAACTTTAAGATAATGAATTGATAGTAGAAAATCTGATTGCAACGAGAGTGTAAATGTCTTACTTCTTTTTGCTTTTTGTTTTGTTTTTCGTGTGGCTTCCTGGGAGCCCGAGTGTAGGTCGACGTCCGTGGGCGAGCTGCGCGTCGTTATGAGGATGATGTGGTGATGAAGACGCCGTATACACCCAGTCCCCGGGTCACGGGAATTAAGCCGAGGAGTTAAAATCCCTAGTGACCCTGCCGGGAATCGAACTCGGGACCCTTCAGGCCAAAGTCTAGCACGCTAACCAATTACATAATGATACGTCTTTTATTAAATTATCACCGAGAACTTCACACTTTTAGACAATATTATTTTGCTGTCCTTACAGTAAATATGTTAATTATTGAAATTCAATAGAACCAGGGATGTCAGAGGTGATTTTCACACTCTAGCCAGTTTAATTAACTTTGTTTATTTAGAATATTGGGAACTTGGAAATAATAAGAGATGTATCCCCACTTTCCTGACAGTAAGAATATGATAAGATATTCAGCCGCACTTTTCTTGATTACAGTAAATAACCAAGTATCTCTTTAATAATATGGACTAAAGATTCAAAATATACTACACTAAATGGAACAAAACCGCAATTAGGTATGTTTAGGTAGGCCTACTCGCATATCATTTAGTTTTTATCATTTAAAATGATCTTGTCGACTTCATCGTTATGCTTTGGTCTACCGTTACGCGTTACGGTTACGGCGTGTATGACGTCATCATGTTGTTCAGTGCATATGCACCGAGTATGAGTTTACTCCTGGGGTCTGGCGTTATGCGATACGGAGGCGGCGAGTGCGTGACGTCATGCAGCAGAGTGCACCTCCCGCTCTCCGTTCCCCGCGCGGGAAGCCTAAGTTAATGGGTAATGGAGTCTGTTGAAAGAGTCCTAGAGAAGCCCTCCTGAGCCTTTCTAACATGTGTAGCATTTGTAGCGTGCGTCATTTGAAATGTTATAAAGTCTATTCTCTCAGACTGACTGTATCTTTTTAGGTATAGTCTTTCCGTTTAGCCATGAAACCCAGAGGATTAAGAGACCTCTCGGAACTCAACTCACGTCACTCACTCACCCTCGGGGCGTGGTGGCGCAGCGGTCAAGCTGTATGCCTCTCACCAAGTTGGACCGGGTTTGATTCCTGGTCAATGCATATGAGATTTTCGAAGTGAAATGCCATGTCCTGTGGTTCGGATTCCACGTAAAAAGGAGGTTCCGTGGCTCATGATCTCGTGATTAACGGTCACATAAAACTACAAGCTTGCTTGCTCGCTCTTCACTCACCCTCCTAACCCTCCCGCCGGACCGGCTGGTGGCGACCAATAACTCACCTACTGGAGCTGCCCCCACAGGACTAAAACTTTTTTTGGATTGGAATCCGGGCTAGCTATAGGAAACAACAACAACAACAGGTTTTTTTGAATTCTGCATAAAATTCTAAAGAAAACGAGTCCAAACGCGACTGAAATGCTTCGTATCCACGGTCTGATAGTCGGTCAAAAAATAAAAAATAAAAAACTAGTAGTTGCAATACAATCATAAATGACATGTAATAAACGACAGTTTAAGAAGTAAGAAGTCCGAGTTTGGACTCATTTTCTTTAGAATTTTATGTAGAATTCAAAAAACTTGAAAATCGTAAATTAAAACTTGAAATAAGAAACGTTTTAGTGCTGTGGGACAGCGCCAGTAGACGAGTCATTGTTCGCGGGTCGGGGGGGGGGGGGGGGTGAATGAGTTACGTTAGTTGAGTTCCGATAAGTCGCTTAATCCTCCCAGTACGGTATCATGGCCAAACGGAAGGTGTCGTGTCGGATGCGACTGTGCCGCAAGCGACCCACCAATTTGCCATCGTGCCACTAGCGACCCAAGCACTGATGTATCGGTGGAATCTGGGAATTTCTAACACATCTCCGACTCTGCTAAAATTCTGCTTAGGTTAGGTTTGGTTTGGCGCCGTACTAATTGAAGAGCTTATTTCCAAAGTGGCGTAAATCCAAAATTGACGGTTTTTCAGTTTTTTCTTTCATAAGCAAGTTTATAGGTTCTCTCAACGTACAGCAAAGGTTTTAAGTCGCAATACGTCGTATATCCCAAATTAACAGAGCTCTAAAAACTTGGTTTATTTTCAAAGTGATGTAATTCCAACGTGTATTTATTTCCAATGTGTCTTATATCCATGTTGACCAATCCGAGAGCTCTCTCGACATCACGTGATAAATCAAGGACATGGCTAACTCTGAAGAATATGAAGAGCATCAGTTTGTGTTTGTTGTGTTTAAAACATTTAAATATTCGTAAATACCACTCAAAGCGTATTTATTTCCGAAACGTCCTAACTCCAACTTACAGGAGACCATTACCACAATTTTCAATAATAGGAGATTTTTAAAACACAGTGTCAGGATGTGCCTAAAAGTACGGTAATGCATGAAATTACATTATATTCATAAACATATCTGAATTTAATTATACGAAGAAACAAAAACGCGTTTTCATGGATTTACGTCACTTTGGAAATAAGATCTTCAATTCTTCTCTCGAACAATGGGTCGTACTGTAAGCTACTAGCAGGGTTGCTTCAGCTACGATTTTTACTGGGTCGCATCCGGCACGGTCGCACTCGGCACTGTAACATTTTTAATGAATCCTTTATCTATGGGGTTGAGACAACTGTACTGGTTCAATTTTAAACATACATGATAAGAATATATAAATACACTGTGGTGTGACCTTACCTGTGATAGTATAATATAATAAGTTGTTGAGCGCCAGATTCCTATTTAAGACAGTGAATCGAAATTTATTGATTTAACCTCGGCTATCAGCAGTAGAGTCGAGACCACTTACCCTGGTCGTGGTGAGACAAAGTCATCTAACCAATCCAGTATTTAATCAAGGAGTATGATTGCCTTAAAGTACTAACTACAATGAAAGAAATAGGCATTATGTTAAAGAAAATGAATTTATTAAATGCAAAAACAAAATATTAATAAAACAGAATAGTGATAGTCACACAATTGAATTTAAAATTACTCAATGCGGCAATTAATTTAAAAGAAAATAAACATTAATGAATTGAATCTATCTTGAAGTTACATATTACAGAGACGTCGGATATTTAATTGTTTGCTCACCCTTTTGAAGTATTATCATAAAAACAGTGTGCAAGATGATCTCGATGTTGCGTTTCATATTTCTAAAAAATGTTGTAGTATGTCAGTAGATATGGTATACCATACTCAATTACGTTGCCATCTGTGTTAAGACCGTTGAGTAGTGATATAATCCACTATCGGCGGATATGGATATTGGCAAGACATCGTTCAGTGTCGAATCAGTATACTCAGTTCGATGCTATACCAGGAAGCCAGGTTATTGCTTCCTCCCTTCATTGAGAGCTATTGATGAATGAATGTCTTGTCGAGGGTGCAGGTACTAATAACTTCCTTGTCACGTGGTCTTCGACTGTCTCCCACCCCAGTAAGCTTCCCTCTCTCTAGTGTTCATACTCTCACGAGGGCTAATTGCATCACAACTTGTAATATATTGACGCGTACGTACAGTAGAAAATGGCGTGATTCTTTCACAATAAGGTGAAATATCAAGCTTCTATTCCTTCCAGAAGGAACTCGATGGTCGAACTCGTGATGGTTACTCATGACAGTGACGCTGTATGCCGTGGTGAAATAATACTGCGTCATTCTGGGGTTTTTAAGATCCCGGGACAATGGCTACCGGCCGTTGTGAAATTACTACTGCGACGTTCTGTTTGTGACGCATAGGGTTAGTCCATATCGCCCATCTTGTTGCAATTTATCATACTTCGTCTCTTTACAAATAAATGTTAATAAAAATCTAATTGAATATAATAATAAAAACCGCTTACAATTATCTGATATAAAAATCATCTCATCGATGTACTAATTAATAAGAATAATAAATATGATAATAAATGAATAACCCTTTAAATATAACAGCTATGGGATCGAATCGTTACAATCGCCCCTAAAATAAATAATTTAAATGACATTTCACATTATTTCTCTTACCACATCCAACATAAAAAAAACTATAAATATAAATATTATAACCCCCAAAAAGACAACATACAATATACTCTTCATCAATACACAAAAATATACAAGAAAGATATTCTTCACAAAAATTCACATTTTAACTTTCATTTATCTCATTCTTCCAAATGTTCATAATGTTCATTCTTCTTTATATTTATGCTGTAAAAAATATACATAAATGCCCTTCACTTTTAATTTTGACATTTATGTCAGTGCTGCACTCGTTTATAATGGTGGTGATTGTATGCTTGACATACAATTTTGGTTTCTTATCTAGTGAACGTAGTTTTCGTCAGTCTGGTGTAGAATTACATTGTTGTATTTCCAGCTGATTAACATATTAAAACTATCACAGCACACGATATGCAAACAACACAATATTCCTTTCGTCTCTATAAATGGATTACACAAATGCAGTAAAATTTCACTAATTGAAGAAAAAAAATAACTTAGCACGATACCTAAGGCAATTCCAATTTCAGTGCATATGTCATACATGTAAATATTTCCCCAAATACATAATGACATCGAAATACCTTAAAGCAGTTATTAAACAGTTCACATAAATATCCAAGTTACTACTCACCTGCCTTCGTGGCTTATTTCTTTCTTAGGCCACGGCCGCCTCCTTTCAAATTAATACTTCCTAAGTCTCCACGACTTCTTAACTTCACATAAAACCATAATTCCTCTTCACTACTTCTCGAAAACAATAACTTGGATTTTCAAAATCACAAATAATATAAAATCTGACTTCTCGTTCATCTTATAAAATTTAACTTAGCGTCAAGATATCTTTACTGTATCGTCATTCCTTACTTACCATAACAAAATGATTATGACTTGGACAAAATACTACTCAATACCTGAATTACGTATATCACTAAACTATTTCACAAAAACACATGACAAACTCCTCGGAATAAATATTTCGTTCCACAAAATATTAATGCTCTTATACTTTGAACTTAGTCTATTCATGATTTGACTTTTTGCTGAATACCTAAAAAAAAAACATAGTTTTCTCTCAAAACTCTTAATTAAGTCCAACAGACATCACTTCCTACTTGTTCTGACCGCCTGGAGTATAGCTTATACTTGCTATACCAGAATCTCTCAAAACTCATCGTGACATCACACGTCACATACAAAAAAAACTCCTCTATTCGTGGTATAATCCCACATCTTCGTACTGTTACGGGTCACCTCTTACTGACCAATAACACATTAAATTTCAGCTAAAAAAATCTTACATGCTTCGACTAATTCCTTGGAATAATAACATCACACTTTGTTTTCCTAACTATTTTCTTCCTAAAATAATGACAGTGTTCCAGTTGATAGTCAATAACACCGACACTCCTAACTGGCAAATATTCTCCCATAATCACTTCATAAAGCAAGTTCTGAGTTCTAACACAGTTCAGATACTTTCTTCTCTATCAAATTAAACGCGTAAATTACACCTGCCTTTAATTGAAACTTCAATATTACCCCTCAGGTATACACTTATCTTACTAACTTATTCTTGTCTTCAAAAATATAAACTTCTCTTTACTAACTCCGTATGACATAAATAAAACTTTAATTTCTCCTCTGACTAAAAAAATGATTGATATTTAAAATCTTAAACGTCGAATTATAACAAATTCTTTTCAATTCTAGAAAATATTATGCCAACCATCTAATTATTAATATTACCTTTACTTTTACCTGTGTAGGACAACAATCTACCACATCATTAATTCGTTATTAATCATCAGTAACTTTTTACTACAAAGTGGTTTAGCTCGATAACAAGCCTTGTAATATCTTAACGTGCGTAACTGTAACAAAAACTTGGACCATATTACCTTTGTAATCTCTTATTACCTTGTGTGCATACAACCATATATACTTTTAAAAAACTCCCAACATTAACTTCACGTAGTCCCGTAGACACCATAAAAAACTCATTGCTCAACGGAATATACCTCGCTGACCTACTTCATCCTCCAAAAACTTCTTAAAACTCAATTTGGCATCTTACCAAAACTTCCTCCATTATAACTCCATTTGGCATCTTACCAAAAACTTAAAACCACATTGCTCAACGGCATTATACCTTCGTTGGCCTACTTCTTCAAACTCACGTCCATTTACGTGAAAATACACACATACACACACACATATCTGTCACCAAGTAAGTTACCAGATGTCCTAATTAGTTACTACTTCCTTATTTCAACCCGATGTTGGTTAATTCATACAACGCATTACCATTAACAATTCTAAACCACTTATAAATTTCTCAAAATATATCCACTGATAACCTCACTGTCCTCAACTGAAACTTCTTTATTAAATCAATACTTAATTCTTCAACTCACTAGTTTTATTACCACTGTATCATCTTATCTTCACTCACTTTTGAATTAAATCTTTATTACCATTATATTCATAATTATGGTTGCCATAATAATTATTACTTTCTTTCGATTACTTACTTTTTTAATAACCTTACTACTTTTTAAAATGTAATCCTCACTTCCTCCAACTTACCTGCAGCTTAAGGACCCACATTCAACTTACCTGAATTGCTCAATAGCACGACAATCTCTGTCTTCCAAATTAAATGATTTTAGTCAATCTAAATCAATAAGCGTAGGCACTACGCGCCCCTAACCATCCTAACTTCACGACTGAATTAAAATTACACACAGCAGGTTCCTTATCTACCTCTGTTAAATCATATAAAACTTCATTACTTAATATTTAAGTCATACGGAACAGTAACTATCGTTAATACCAATTTACATCACTACGTTCTCTGGCATTTTACAGTTTTTACCACATTCATCTTCAATTCTATCTTTCTCTAGAATACCACTTTCCTCCTTCCTTATAGCATTAGTTTCTACTTCCTCTGTACTACATTCATCCATAGTAACACAGTACTTCGGCTTTCCCCCTCTCACTTCCCCAAGTCTAGCTAATTCAGTACGACACTGCACGTCATATGCTTTCTTTCTCCTCTAGCAACTTAATTCTCTTCTCTTTCATTTTACTTCCTAAATATCTACCTACATGTCTTCCCTTCACTTCTCCATTACTATCACTTAATGCTCTCTTTAGCCGTGGACTATTGCTTCTGCTCTTAACTATCTCTCTCCTCCTCTTAACCTGTTTACTAATTATGTTCTTCTGACTATGACTTAACGCACGCTTCTCTGCCACTAATAATTTCATATTAACTTCCTCTATCTCAGGACTAAATTCTTCCCTAGTTTGCCTATCTAATTTATCTATGATTGTCTGCATCTTAATCTCTTGGGTGCTTAGTACTTTCTTTATCTTACCTACTTCTATCCCTATCTTTACTTTCATCTTCTCTTCTTTTTCACTACGTTCTATAGTCTCTTCTACAGCTATCCTGCGTTCATCTATCATCTCCGCTGACTGCTGTTCCTTACCTAAGCTACTTTTATCTAAAATCTCCCCTACTTCCAATCTGCTTTCACCTAACATTTCCCTTGACTCCAATCTGCTTTCACCTAAAGTTTCCCATGATTCCAATCTACTCTCAATAACAGTCTCCTTACAGGCTGTCTTTACTGATTCTACTTCAGTATCCCCTAAAGTCTCTACCACCTGCCTAGTTTCCGCTTCTACCAATTTGCTAAAACTTTCACCTTGAATTGCTATTTTATCTTCAATCACAGTTACTATTCTTTCCTGAATCCTACTTTCTGTTGCTTCTAATTTCTTATCTACTGTCTTAATAATATATTTAGCCTTCATCTCTATCTCCTCCTTAATTTCACCTCTGATTTCCTGTTTCACCCCCTGAGTACTCTCCTGCAGCATATCATACTTCATACTCAACCTTTCATTTACTTTAATCACACTGTCTAGTTTTACATTTTTCTCTTCCAGCTTCAGATTTATTTTACTCATATCCTCTCTCATCTCTTGATTACTCTTATCTAATTTCTCACCTAAATCTCTACTCAATTCCTTCCTACTTTCCAAATTATCTTTCTTACTCTCTTCCATATTTTTATTCATATCTTTATCTAATTTCTCAAATTTATCATTGAATTCCAAATAACTTCTTTTATTCTCTTCACTATTTTTATTCATATCTTTATCTAATTTCTCAAATTTATCATTGAATTCCAAATAACTTATTTTATTCTCTTCACTATTTTTATTCATATCTTTATCTAATTTCTCAAATTTATCATTGAATTCCTTCCTACTTTCCCTACTATTTTTATTCATCTCCCTCAAGATATCAGCTAATGAAATTTCATGGACCTCTAAGGACTTCTGTTTCTCCTGACTACCACTAGTCTCAGGATGTACCTCTGTATTCGTCTCAAGATTTTCCTCTGAATTCGTGTTAGGGCTAACCACAGGAACATTCTCCTCATTACTCTCAAGATTTACCTCCGACATCTTGGTATTATTCTCTACGCTTTCAACATCACTACTGCTATCAACCTCCTTATAATTAACTTTCTCGACTTTATTCCTACTTCTCAACTGCCTCTGTTCCTCCTCCGACATCTCGAAGTACACCGTATAAAATTTGCCCTTCCAAAATTTCACTTCACTTCACTGTCCCCCAAAAGCACTGACAATTTGCACTGAAATTATACACTCCTCTGACTAAATACCGAATGGTTTTCGTGCCCCACGTTGGGCGCCAAATGTAACATTTTTAATGAATCCTTTATCTATGGAGTTGAGACAACTGTACTGGTTCAATTTTAAACATACATGATAAGAATATATAAATACACTGTGGTGTGACCTTACCTGTAATAGTATAATATAATAAGTTGTTGAGCGCCAGATTCCTATTTAAGACAGTGAATCGAAATTTATTGATTTAACCTCGGCTATCAGCAGTAGAGTCGAGACCACTTACCCTGGTCGTGGTGAGACAAAGTCATCTAACCAATCCAGTATTTAATCAAGGAGTATGATTGCCTTAAAGTACTAACTACAATGAAAGAAATAGGCATTATGTTAAAGAAAATGAATTTATTAAATGCAAAAACAAAATATTAACAAAACAGAATAGTGATAGTCACACAATTGAATTTAAAATTACTCAATGCGGCAATTAATTTAAAAGAAAATAAACATTAATGAATTGAATCTATCTTGAAGTTACATATTACAGAGACGTCGGATATTTAATTGTTTGCTCACCCTTTTGAAGTATCATCATAAAAGCAGTGTGCAAGATGATCTCGATGTTGCGTTTCATATTTCTAAAAAATGTTGTAGTATGTCAGTAGATATGGTATACCATACTCAATTACGTTGCCATCTGTGTTAAGACCGTTGAGTAGTGATATAATCCACTATCGGCGGATATGGATATTGGCAAGACATCGTTCAGTGTCGAATCAGTATACTCAGTTCGATGCTATACCAGGAAGCCAGGTTATTGCTTCCTCCCTTCATTGAGAGCTATTGATGAATGAATGTCTTGTCGAGGGTGCAGGTACTAATAACTTCCTTGTCACGTGGTCTTCGACTGTCTCCCACCCCAGTAAGCTTCCCTCTCTCTAGTGTTCATACTCTCACGAGGGCTAATTGCATCACAACTTGTAATATATTGACGCGTACGTACAGTAGAAAATGGCGTGATTCTTTCACAATAAGGTGAAATATCAAGCTTCTATTCCTTCCAGAAGGAACTCGATGGTCGAACTCGTGATGGTTACTCATGACAGTGACGCTGTATGCCGTGGTGAAATAATACTGCGTCATTCTGGGGTTTTTAAGATCCCGGGACAATGGCTACCGGCCGTTGTGAAATTACTACTGCGACGTTCTGTTTGTGACGCATAGGGTTAGTCCATATCGCCCATCTTGTTGCAATTTATCATACTTCGTCTCTTTACAAATAAATGTTAATAAAAATCTAATTGAATATAATAATAAAAACCGCTTACAATTATCTGATATAAAAATCATCTCATCGATGTACTAATTAATAAGAATAATAAATATGATAATAAATGAATAACCCTTTAAATATAACAGCTATGGGATCGAATCGTTACAGCACGTAATCAAACGGAAAGATTATGCTACAGAATTCATGAATTTGAGTGTGATTCGGATACGTATTAAATTATTTTTGTATTTAGAAGGAAAACAAATAGGTTAAAACCTAAGAATCCGGTCTCTAATGATGTGTTCCCAGTACCCAGCTGTCCTGCTACTGCATAATAGCCAAGGTATTGCGTCACGCACTGTTGAATGCTATATACAATGAGTAGTGTTGTTTACCAGATAGGAAGGTCGTAAGAGTGTTTACTACAGAAGTTATTGTTTTCTGTCCTGCTGAACATAACATCTTTTGTCACCGGATGTGCTCACTCACATGCGAGGAGGAGAAAACCAATAACTTTTAATTGATTTTACAAATAATTTCTTTCGTAATTTATTCCAACTGCTAGTTTGGTTTACATTAAAAAAATAACTTACAAAATATAATTTTGTTTCAGTTTATTTTTAGCCTATTTTAATTTATGAAAAATTAGGCTTATGAGATCACCTATTGGCCGTGTGTGTCTGCATCCGTGTGTGTGTGTGTGTGTCCCTCTAATAGCTTCTAAACGGCCGGAGCGATTTCAATGAAACTCGGTAAGGTCAAGGTACTATTTTGGCCGACCCCGACCGTGCCCTTCAAATTTTATCACATCTTACCAATCCAACATGGCGACTGTGCGAAATATTTCACCGGCATTCTATATCTCCGAAACTATTACTCATATCATCTTGAAATTTTGTACGGTGATAAAGGGCTCTACTAGACATTCACCTGCGTGACCTTCAAAAACCTTTTAACTACAAAACGAACATGGCGGCCAAGCTAATTTGAAACATTTAAATAGACTTTTCTCGTGATTTAACGATCCAAACGCAGTGAAACTTGGTACTGCAAATGATTATACAAATTGCAATGCACTGACATCTAATTTAGTTCAATTGCTTCCATAACCTCAAGATGGCGGCTGTGCGAAATTTTAAAATTAAGTCTTTATTTTTGTGTTCTAATGCAATCAAAATCAACGTTTGAAAAATGAACGTACACAATAATCCTCATCTAAGTACATAACTCTATGGCCTACATAAATTGCGACCATCCGAAATATTTGGATGATTCTCAATATCTATTAATCCATGGCAGCAATCAAACTGAAATGTTGTATGTGTATAGAGGCTATAAACATAAGTTCATCTATGGGACGTTTAATAACCTGGTGAGCACAAATCCAACATGGTGGCGACTCGAAATTTAAATATTCAAATGGACGTTTCTCGCGAATTAACCATCCGAGTGCAGTGAAACTTGGTTCAGTATACGCTTATATACATTTTAATCCACTGGTGTCTAATTCATTTAAATTATTTTCATAAGCACAAGATGGCCGCTGAGCGAAATTTTAATATCTCGTTTTTATTATTTCTTGTGTCCTAATCATGCGATTGAAGTTTGAATGAAACACCTACCCAATAATCGTCATGTAACTTAATAGTACATAACCCTAAGGCCTATATATAAAAATCCAACATGGCGACCAGCCGAAATATTTAGACGGGTCTCTATATCTACGAATCTATTACAGCAATCAGACTGAAATTTTGTATTGATATAGGCAATTAACATAAGTAGGATATATGAAAATAGGCTATATAGTTCTTCTCGGAACTACTGGTACTTTTTTTTTCTAAACTTAAAATCAGTTTCTGTTCAATCGAAATTGAATGTTTTCAGTCGGTCAGCACGATTGTATCCAATTGTAATGAGTGTTTCCCTAATCCTGAAAAGCATTACATGAGATTAATAAAGCAAGAAATCACCGCCAGTGGTAACTACATTCGCTAACGTGCAGTGCTAGGCCATCATGGGACCAACCTCTCTGCGGACTCGCTAGACGTGGTTACGACCCCCACCGTTGGCCGTCCTTGAAATGGTTTTTCATAGTTTCCCCATTTTCAACTCCAGGCAAATGCTGGGACGGTACCTTCTGACAGGCGACGGCGGCTTCCTTTCACATCCTTGCCCAGTTTCATTCACCATCAATCATTTCATCTATCATTAACTTCTCTCATGATGTTGGCTTCAGGAAGGGCATCCGGTCGTAGAAACCATCCGCCAGAAAAACTTTCATCGCATCTCATCCCCGACCCCGTTCGAAAACATGATTTACAAAGGGTAGACATACAATACGGATAGAAATCAGAAACCCCTAGGACGCAAAATTGGCAGGTGAAAAGCTAAAGGAAGTAGGAGACTGCTGTTACTCAGGAAGCTTGATAACCAGTGATGGACGAAGTAAAGAGGATATAAAAAGGTAAGAATTTCTACAGAAAAGGATTTCGTTGATATCGAATATAGATTTAGGTATTAGGAAGTCATTTTTGAAAGTTTTTGTCTGGAGCGTGGCACTCTATGGAAGTGAAACTTAGACTGTAATTTGCAGCAGAAAAGAGGATAATTGAAGCGTTTGAAATGTGGTGTTACATGAGGTGTTAGATTATATTGTATTTATTTCCAAACAAGCCCAGCTACATATTTCAACACAAGATTTCACAGCCGCCATACTTTCAACTTTTTTATACAATATACATTATGCAACGAGCCTATAATGGCAATAATTAAGACACGAGTATGTTTATAAAACTCGTTTCGCTCGTTTTATAAACATACTCGTGTCTTAATTACCATTATAGGCGAGTTGTATATACGACTGTTTATGTTCGACGATAATTATAACTATTTTATGTTCAAACATAAATATTCATAAATATCTGTCGAGAATTCGCCAGTTTAATGTACTGAACAGAGCGCTTGGGACGCAGAGAATACCATGGCCTCCTGGAATACCCCACTATGACACGCAGTGAAATTTAAAATAGAAGGCCGTGGAAGTCAGCGCAGGAGCGATGCTATCCTTACCTAATTGGTCACACAACTGTTTCTTGAGCTCTGATTGGTGGGAGAAACTGTTTCATAATGAAAAATAGTGTTATAATGACCCTCATTATGATACAGTTTTCTGACATATAATATTTACGTTTCGACATCGTCGAACATAAAAGTGCTTTCAAAATGTACTAAGCAAACATACAGTATAGTTGCCAACCAAAAGAAAATTATTTAAGATAGAGCACTTCGAGCACTATAACACTAAGTGATAAAGAAAAGGAGTATATACTATGGAGTTCTCCACATGTAGTAGGGATGTAGGAGTGAGCTGTAAGTTGATCACCGCTACTGGGATGTCACGCCTCTTCCTTATCCACTTACTGTTAGGTCTGCTTATTGATTTTCCCCAGTAAAATAGCCTCCTTCACCTTGAAAGTGACACCAACTCGCCCTTAGATTCAGTGTTTGCTGCACTGCTATTTGTGGCGTTGTGGGTGCAAGTGTTCTTATCTCCCGTGAGTTCTGTGACATTTTGTGTGTCCAGGTGTTAATTTCTTTTCTAGTTACATACGACGTCTATTCTGTAAATATGTGTAAGTGATGTCACTGCGTGATTGAGTGTGGTTTTTGATACCGTATACGTTCGTTTTATAATAATATTAATAATTTGTGCGACTGCGTGTCTGTATAAAATATCAGTGTTGAATTTCTCTCAAACCGAAAGTGTGTAATTATGTCTCAAAGCAAGTTGACTGGAATTTAGAAGCCAACGCGCTCAATAGACAATGGCAGTGAAGAAGAAGTTCAAGGTAATAGACTATAATGAAACCGTGTATAATACGACTGTATGAGCAGGGGATGTGGTTATAAGCAGGATGGGGGCTACATGATCGCGTTGTCGCAGCCCCTAAACTGAAGAACCAACCATAAACAAGATGTTCAGTAAAGAACAAGTAGCCTCTTAAATGTATGGGTATAGTTATGGTTTAACTCTTTCTCCCTATCAAGGGGAATAATTGAATGCTCTTGTTTGAACGTTAAGAGTTGTACCATCGCCGTCTGTAATTCTCAAACCGTTTCATTACGCTCGGCAACGCCGCCCATCGTCCATCTGGTAGGCCTCCCTAGATCAAGGACATGGTAATTGCTAACACTGCGTAAATACACAGATTTTGACGCGAAATGTTCCCGAAAATACGTCAAACAATATCCTTAAGTTCGCGGCCGGTGTCTAGTTTATCATCTAGGCTTACAGGATGGAGCCGCGTCGTATATCGGTGGAAATAACGTTCGCCAATTAAGTCCCTTCGTAATCAGTCACAGGAATTGGGAGTTCCATACTCGACTTTCCTCCCCAGACAACACTCCACACGCGACGGTACTTGTAGCTCACCCCATGGGTGTCCGCATACAAGCAGCTACTAACGCTGGCGAGCCGAACATGTCCTAGGACACTCCCGGCACTAAAAAGCCATAAGCTAATAAAAAATTGAAGAAAAAAAGAAGAGATATTCAGCATGTTTCCACTTCCCCACAAAACCAACAAATATGCAGTGGGAGAAAAAGCTCTTTTCAACTGGTTGCATAAAAGATAAGCCCCGCTCAGGACAACCAACAACACGATTGGAAACTTGTGTGAAGGCTGCCAAGATGATAAAAATATCTGTAGTAGTTCAATTAAAACATATATGGATTGTATGAAGCTAGGAGTACAATATAGCGTACAAATCGTTGCTGAGTTCTTTTAATCTGGAGTATTTTTCAAAAACCTGTAGTCACAAAATCACTTACGCTCAGCAGCATTAAGGAAAGCCCTCATCCAGTTGAACATTAATTGTTAATATTATTGTTATTATTAAGACAAGTTTAACCTCAGTTCTTATAAATAAGAATAAGGAAAATGTTTAACATCTTTTTAAACAGTTATTTTAAGGTTTATAGACCTTTTCCATATGCAAAGGAATTTTGCGCGGCCAGATAGGCTAAAAGGACCACTGTGCGGCGTAAGGACCACGGCTAACTCACCCGGTTGAATATCTCTGATTTTCCTGTATGGAGTCGTTCGTGCTCATTACGATCTGTTCCTCCATGGTGTAAGTGGACTCATCAGCCATGGTGTAAGTGGACTTATCAGCAATGATTTAGATGTAGATCAACACCTACAACAATCTTCTTCTTGCCGTGCTGTCTTATATCGAAGGTTGGCGGTTATCATGGCAATTCTAGTTTTGGAGACTTCCACACGGATAAGGATCGTGGTATTCATCTCAAACCAGTCCCTGAGCTTCTTCAGCCACGAGATTCTCCTTCAACCGGGTCTCCGTTGTCCTGAGATCTTCCCCTGAATCACCCAACTGTAGGAGCTGAGATAAAAATAATTTTTAAAATGTCAAAATTTGAAGGTGGTTTACTGTACCGGTCTGTGGCTAGGATTGGAAATTTACGTACCAGTTCACTAGAAATTGAAGTGGTAGTTCACGGTAAAGCCCATCAATGATGACTGAGAATGTGATTCAATCCCATCTCTCAACTCTTATCTTTAATTGCAACCGTGTGTCTCTGGTCCAATCTTCTCCACGGTGGACGCAACCTACCTATTGTTTTAAGGTTTAAAACAGTTTGACAAACACTATACTCATAAGACAGCTTGAAGGGTACCAGAATTAATCGTCTGATAATTGTGCTGTGTTTATATTTGTGTGGTTAAGACAATGGTTAGGATTGGAATGAGAAACCCGGGTTTGTTTCTCTAGTTCAGATGCAGCCACGATGGTGAATCAGCGAACCAGGGCGCAACTACTCATCGCACACCACCTGGCGAGAATTAGACGAACTCCTGATGGTGAGTGGGTAACTTTCCATTGGGAGCTAGTAATTTTCCGTAGGACGTGCGCATGCCACTGTTATCTCACTTTTAACCACGGTGTCTCTTCTGTTGTGGAAATTTCCATGCACACTAGACGGGCTGACTAGTCGGTTTACAATGAATCAGAGTGGAGTCAAACAATACGTGTAAGTTACTCATGAGATAACCATTCTCTGGTTTGTTTTTGTGGTGAATATGCATTGTGTATTGAAGTTTGCAGAATGTGACGAAATTAACCAAAGCTCAAGCAGATATTCTGAAAGCTTCTAATAATTTAATGAAAGCTGCCAATGGCCAAAATACTTGTATGTACCAGAAATCAAATCTTCATCACTAGGGCTCGGATTTTTAGGTAAATAAATATTTTTTAAATGTAAATACATTTTTTAAGCATATTTTCTATAAGTACATAAATTCCTGTTTTTCACTTATTGGCACATAAAAAGACATAGGCCTAAGTTAATATTTAGATTTAAAAAAAATCAGTATGCTAGATCTTTCAGTTTATTGCACTTTTGTTCTGTGTTACTTCAATGGGTAAGAACCTGTGAGCTATCTAATCTTCATGCAGAGCGTATGTCAGCTTGAAACTGTGTTATTCTTAACTTGTCGCCCCGTTCCATTCACTGTGGAAGCCGGGGATTTCCTTGTCCATAGCCATATTGCACCACGTGCCAGTACCACTCAGATGCAGTTCATTTCTGGCTCAATGGGTTGTAAGGCAGTTCTACGATGCCTAAAGTAAAAGCAACTACAAGTTATCGTCTGCAGCGGTATGTTGCAGAATTTAAAGATAATTTCGCTTCTGAGGGGGGCGTTCTATACTGCCAACCCTGTGGAAAAGCAACTAAGGCTGACCAGCGATCTCAAGTTACACAACACCTCAAGGGCAAGAAACATATTGCCGCAGTTTCACGCCTTCAGAATAAGTGTTTGGCAATAATCGTTGGCCATTTGTGATGGACAACCTGAAGATGTATCTCGTTGTGTATTGTAATGCTTCAGCAGTCAGTGAGACATACAATAAATTGCATTCTTAAGTAGGCTACTGCATACTGTTTTATTCACATTAATAAACTAAATTAAGTAAAACTAGCGGACCCGTGCGAGGAATCTCGCGTGCTCATAAACCACACTTTCCCCAATAGGTTTATAATGAGAGACTTAAGGAGAAAGGTTGTGTTTTTATTTCAACCAAATGATTATAGAACACTATTTACATTTCAGGATAAAGGAAAGACCTCAGAATGTTAACATGACATGAAACAGGCGTCTCAGTGGCCCGTGGACAGCAATTATGGAGCGTATTTTCCTACATCAACGGTATTTGCAGATCGCACACTTCGTACATTTTTAAAGTCATTTTTTAAAGAAATTATAGATATTTATGAAATTATAGTGCAATAAGTCACTGCTAATGTCTATTCTCTTTCATTTGAATGCTAATTTGTCACGATCGGTCGCTTGTGAGCGCCGCAGGAGGGATGCATGCATACTACTGAAATAATATATATGATATTTTTGCCTTTTTGTCACATATTTCAGGTATTTTTAATACATAAAAAATAATTATTTTCCCGATTTTTATCCCCTAAAAATCCGAGCCCTATTCATCACTATGGCTTTTTAAATACAATGATCTCAGTCTGTTGTACGAAACACCGTGTGGATTCTGCTCGTTTATGACACTTCATGACGTGATATCATTCACATTTCTCATTGCACCTTTCACACACGCAGTCTTCGGCAGGGCTGTGGTAGTTTTCTTTCGACATAGCTTGTAATGAAATCCATGAACTGCCAGCCTGGTGAACATTTGTCGCAACTCATAGTTTGCCCTACTACAGTCTCTTGACGTCATGACGTCAGTCGTATAGAATTCTTCCTATTCTGTATGTTCTGCTTCTTCTCCTACAACTCCCTCAGTAGCTGTTTGTCGCCACCCATTTCGTATACGAATCTGGACTGTGTGTACTTTGAAAGGTTCAACGCTTTCTTCAGATATTTGGCTTTCACCTCTTCAATCCATCGGAGGTCTCTGATCTCAAGATGTTTTCACATGTTTGGTAGACTATTATGTTATTATTGGTAATATTTTCACGCTGAATAGCCTCAATACGGTTTCGAGAGACATCTTTCATAAGTTCTTTATGTCATTTTAAAGGACTCCAAATTCTTACCGCACTATCCCTTGATGCAATTCGTCGAGTGTAGCAAACATTCAGGCATTTTTTCAGACGAACTTCTGTGGTGTTTTAAGATCTGGCAACATTTAGGTGAATGTTGATGTCATAGTATTTCTTACAAGTATTCAAGCAGCTGATTTGCACAATTGGGATCAAATATTTCGGTTGTTCGCCTATTTTCTAGATAATATGTCCTGACCTGTTGAAATTGTTTTCATGCTCATCTGTTCCTGGGTACTGCACTTGGTGTGAAACTATTCCAGTGACACAGACGGTAGCAGTTCGTGTCCTAGAACCTGACGTGGAAGATGAAGAACCTGCGTGCTGTACTTGCTTTATAATGAACTCAATATTAAAGATGATTCAGAGCTCTGTTTTATTGTGACTTAACTGTGAACTCAACGATGCATTCACCAAATATAAAATTGATGTGCATTGCATGTATCCTCATTGTTGTACATTATTTTAAAATAAAGAGTGTGTTTTAGTCATTTTAACGAGTTTCTCTAATTATCTCAACCCATCGGCCAAGATCAAAAGCATCCTAAATAATAAATTATAGAGTGGTAGATTCTTCTTCTTCTTCTTCTTCTTCTTCTGCTTTAACGGCCTCATTGGACCACTTCAGTCAATCATTTCTTGGTCCTCTCCTTCAGTAAGTTTTCTTTTCGAGTTGCCCAGTAGCTTTTCATTCGCTCTGATCTATTTTTGGTTGAAATCTTATATTTATGTCTTTCAGTTGCTGTTGTTGTTGTTGTTTTCTTTTCAAGTCATCCAAGGTTAGCCTATTTCTAATTCTCTCATATCTTCTCTAATTTCCTTAATCCATCCTACTTGTTGTTTCATATTCCAAAGTTTTTCAACAATTTTTCTAGATGATCTGGTTTCCGGTGTCCTCATGTTGTGACCAATAAAATAAATCCGTTTCTTCCGAATAGTACCTATCAGTGATGGGCTCCAGTTCTCTGTATACCACTTCATTTGTTACTATCCACCATTGTCCATCTTTCTGATATTTCTTATTTATGCATGTTCTAGCTATTCTTCTTTCTACTTTTAAAATTTTGTCGATTCTGTTTTTCTGAGTAACTTTAAAAAAGAGTTTCGCTTCCATAGGTCACCTCTGGTTGAACCACCGTATTGTAATGTTTTAATTGTGTTGTGATTGATAGACATTTTCTTTTATATGTAGACCATGTTAATTTTTGGACTTTTATCATTTTATTAGTAGATATAATAATAATATGATGTAACGATATCCAGGAGCTTGACCAGCTTAAGAGAAATCTCTTCGAACATCCGAGTATCCAACCAAAGCCGACGCTGGAACTGGAAAGACGCGGACAAAAGAGGGAAATGAACAACACCGTCTACGAATGAAGGAATACTGGGCTAATTTTAAAACTAAAAGTAAACAGTTGAAATGACGTGCTCCTTAGTTGTCCAAAAGGAAACAATAATAATCGACTAATATGTCTTTCTTTCTTTCTTTCTTTCTTTCTTTCTTTCTTTGCAAACAGTATTTATGCCCTGGTGGCAAATAACAAATATTACAAAAATCACAAAACATGAACCAAGTACATTCTTCCATAAACCTAGAATTCAATAAAATAAAATAAAATCACAGTCTTAAAACCAACAAACACACACTCTTTTGTCCCATCATTTCCCATCTCCCCTCATTTCTTGCTTTAATTTCTTTACATCTACTGGGAAAGGACATAAAATGCCCACCTGCAAACTGTTCCATTCACATTCCCCCTCCACTGAAATTAGTATTTACCCCCAATTGCTTTGTCGTGTGTTACATGAGTGATCACTTCTGCGAACGTCTCTGTAATGCTTCCTCAAGCTAGGCTACATTCCTCCTAATCTAGTCCTTGCTCGCCTGTCTGATAAACTCTCCCACCACAGACTTTATAGCATTTTTTTCAGGATTTTCTTTGTGAAAATCTATGAATACATTTTTCATTTTCATTTTTAAGATACAAGCCTCTGTGGCTTAGGCTGCAACACGCCGGCCTCTCACCGCTGGGTCCGCGGTTCAAATCCCGGTCACTCTATGTGAGATCTGTGCTGGACACACACAACGGTGGCAGACAGGTGTTTCTCCGATACTCTGGTTTTCCCTGACAAAAATTTAATTCCAGCAAAACTCTCCACTTTCATTTCATTTCATCTGTCATTCATTTCATCATTGCCTCAGAGGAGTGCGACAGGCTTCGGCACCGGCACAGTTGATATCCTCGCCGCTAGATGGGGGCTTCATTCATTCCATCCCTGACCCGGTCGGTCGACTGGAAGCAGGCTGTGGATTTTCATTTTCGAGATACAACAGTGGAAATTAGCAGGAATATAGTAACTTGTAATTTTGAGGCGTGGTGGCGCAGCGGTCAAGCTGTTGGCCTCTCACCAAGGCGGACCGGATTCGATTCCCAGTCAATGCATGTGAGATTTTCAAAGAGAAATACCATGTCCGGTGGTTCGGATTCCACGTGAAAAGGAGGTCCCGTGGCTCATGATCGCGAGATTAACGGTCACGTTAAACTACAAGCTTCCTTTGCTTTTAGAAACTTGTAAGTGACTTCCTATGACCAAGACAAAAGAACAGGGACTACATTTATGTTCACGATGGCAGCTGGGCGTATTTTGAAGACTTAAAAATCTCACGATATGATAACGCAATTAACGCGAAATATAGTGAGAGAGGAGTACCATACAAAGTGCCTCTCTATCATTTATTCATAGGAATATCACACTGAATATAGTGCCTAGCGGCATCTTGAAATTATGGAATATAAAATTAAACAACTAGGCTACATATATTTTAGGGATACCATATCTCAAATTAGCATTAATGTAGAACCGTATAATATGGGCTTTGTATGTCAAAGGCAAAGCCTCCGTGGCTTAGGCGGCAGCACGCCGGCCTCTCACCGCTGGGTCCGCGGTTCAAATACCGGTCACTCCATGTGAGATCTGTGCTGGACAAAACGGCGGCAGTCATGTTTTTCTCCGGGTACTCCGGTTTTCCCTGTCAAAATTTCATTCCAGCAACACTCTCCACTATCATTTCATTTCATTTGTCATGCATTTAATCTTTGCCCCAGAGGAGTGCGTCAGGCCTCGGCAGCCGGCACAGTTCATATCCTCGCCGCTAGATGGGGGCTCAATTCTTTCCATTCCTGACCCGGTCGGCGAATGGAAGCAGGCTGTGGATTTTTTTAAATGTCAAAGGCAAAAGAACACCTTCGCCATATATCACTCAAGCTTCGGCCAGCATCAAACTGTCGGGTCGTGTCGAGTTGAGGCTTCAGAAAAGACTATAATGTGTTTGGAGTTTCGCTTTTCTGAATTGCGTCTGGGACCTGCCGTCCTTGCGCCTTTTAAGCTTACGCTGGTAAACCTTCAAGTGCGTAGGAGTCGAACCGTAAAAAGTAGTGAGCAATATGACTTGTATGGTCTACTTAAAAATTGTAGAGGATGTTCTGCCATGTGGCTACAGATCCCACAACACCGCATAAAATCTAGAAGGTTGGCTGGTGTTTGTCTTATATTAGTGCACATATTTTCCCCCAAGTGCTTCAGCAAATGATATCATAAAATAATACTGTATGTTCCTTACCGTAAGCATCTTGTGTTACCACCTGAATTTCGTTTCCAACCCATCATCGTTATAGCTTTCCACGGTGGGAGTGGTTATCGTGTCGGACTACCAACCCCAAGCTTGGAGGTTGGCTCCCGGCCGTGGTAAGTGATTTTTGAAAGGCGACAAAAATCACGACATGCATGTCATACGTTGTTGTCATGTTAAAGAACCCGTTTGAATTCAGTAGGCCGTGTTCATAATGGCAACATTAATCTCAGGATTTTCCGCCAACACAAAAAAGTTCCTCCTTTCTCTACTAGAAAGCGCTATCGAATTAAGAGCTTAGATATCTAATCTCCTTGACTTTCATAGCGTTCCAAGGAACAACATAATTCGACATGCAAGCTACCCTCTGGGAGTCAAATAAAAAAGCTTGCACACGGCACCCGAGGCCATGCGATATTATATTATTGTTATAGCGGCCACGGTGGCCGAGAGCGCTATCTCGTGCCTCGCTGGCATCGGGAGAGCGTGGGCTCGAATCCCACCTCAGCCGTCCTGAAAATGGTTTTCATGGTTCCCCATTTTCCGAACCAAAACAAACCCCGTGGTACTACTGCCCATGAAGGTCCTAGGCCTACCAAGCGACCGCTGCGTAGCCATTTGACCTGCAGATTATGGGGTGGTGCGTGGTCAGCGCGTCTGGTCCCCTCGACCGTTATTCTTGCCCTCCGTGACCGGGACGCAGCCTCACTGCCAGACAGCTACTCAATTGTCCTCACGAGCCTGAATGCACCCCGTTCCGGCCTTTACTTCAGTATCTTAAATCCCTGACGGAGCCGGGAATCGATCCGGTTGTGAGGTAGGTTTCCCATTTTTACCACCATTCAAATGCCGGGACGGTTCATTTCAACAGATCCACGGCCGACGTCCTTCCAAACTCCTTTTCCTTGACCTTTCCTTAATTAGACCCAAGTTAGCGGCCTGTCACCATCCCCAGTTGTATTTGCTGATAAAGTGTGTTCATCTCCCAGACACCGTCCTTGTGACGGTAGAGGAATGATCCCTCGCAGAGTCCGTGGGTGAAGCCAAGCTGGGAGGATAAGCGATTAAAATATTATTGTTAGTAAATCACAAATTGTTCATTAAACACAGTTCTTCAAGTCTTCGGCCAAACTTCGGCTGGCGTCCTCAAGAAGCTTTGCTGATTTTCTATCACTATTCAAGAATTTCCTTTCCAGTATTGCTGCCTTCTGCGTTTCCTGCTTCTGATTCTGTTTCGGTATTATTCCCGTGGCTGAGATTACATTACATTACATAACATTATGCGAACCGGCCAAAACTAAGGACCACGCAAATATCATTTCATTTCCTTCCCATAGTTCTTTCTTCCTTTCTCTTCCTCCACACTTCCTTCATTCTTTCAGAGTGTTGTTCCTTTCTCTCTGCTGTCCATCTTCCTCCCCTGCGTTCTTTGTTTTCTCCCACAAGAACCTTTATGTTCGAAAGTATTTCCCTGAATTGTGTTCTGTCTCGACAGTCGTCATCTGTAATTCCTAGCCTCTGGAGTTCTTCCTTCATCTGCTTGGTGTAACCCCCTTGGCTCTTCAGATTATATATTTTATTAAACATTTGTTTATTTATTCTTGTTGGATCCATTCTAACCATATGTCCATGGAAACGTAAATGTATGTTCCTAATTGTTGTTTCCAGGTCTTCCACCCTTTCATATATCTCCTTGTTTGATCTTAGTCTGTAGGTTCCCTGTACCACTTTTGGGCCGTAAATTCTCCGCAATATCCTCCTTTCAATCTTCAGAAGCTTTTCCAGGTTCATCAAATTTGCCGTCTCCAACCATATAAGATCACCGGTTTTACCTTGTAGTTTGGCATTTTAAGGGAGAGGTTCTTTTTGTTGTATATATTTTTAGTGGAGAAGTTGAGTTTTTCTAGTTTAAGTCTTCTGTTTTCCATTGACTCATTGTCCAGTCCATTGTTGCTAATGATCTCTCCGAGGTATTTAAACTGTTTCGTGACCTCTACCTTCCCATATTTCGTCTTGACTGTTTTCTTCATGTAGTTCTTGTTGGTGCCCATCATCTCTGTTTTTGGAAAAGAGATTTGTTGCCCTGTTATCACAGTGATTTCTTTTAGTTCATTTATCTGTATTATTGCTTCCTGTTCCGGTTCAGCTAGAAGTACCAGATCATACGCGAAGGCCAGACATCTGGGTTTGATGTTTGTATTTTTACTTCCAAGTAAAGCCCCGGAGTCATTGGTTATCCACATTGTCTTCATGATCTTATCTAGAACCACGTTGAACACCATCGGTGATACGCTGTCTCCCTGCCTCAATCCAGTTTTTATTTGGAAGGGTTTGCTGATCTCTCCCCGGAATTTCACCTTGGATATAGTGTTCGTTAACGTCAGCCTAAGTAGGTTTAGCGTCTTTTGATCCACTCCATATTCCTTCAATATGTTCACCAATGTGTCTCTATCTATTGAATAGTAAGCTTTGTGAAAGTCAACGAATGAGATGAATAGATCTTTTGATCGTGTAGTGTAATATTTTATTATCATTTTCAGACTAAGTACTGTATTTGCTCTGGACAAGAACGCCTTCTCTGGAAACCTCTCTGATATTTTCCCAGTTGTGGGTCAATTTGTGGTTCCAGTCTGTTCAGTAGTAGTTTGGTTGGTTGGTTCCTCAGTTTAGGGGCTGCGACTACGCGTTCATGTAGCCCCGTGTACTTTGGGTGAGTGTAGGATCTGTCTGATAACCGGTGTTAATTGTGATGGATGTATTAGTGTGTGTATCTGTTATTTAATTCAAGTAAGGACTGCAACTTTGAATTTTTCAAATAGTTCCTACTTTTGCCGCCAAACGCCACCATCAACGACTACTAGGCCTAGTTCAGAACTTGGCCACCTCAATCGGCTCTTGACAACGAACGTAGAAACCTAAGAGCGTTGTTTACATTCTTAACCTATACAATTTAGCTTCACACAGGTGTAATTAGTGGAAGGTTCTTTAACATGCCATAAATCTATGACATGGGACCGCCGGCTTTACTACCCCTCCGAAGGAAGGCGTACTGAGGGATTTTTAACGCTCTTAAAAATCCGACGGCTTCGGCCGGGTTTGAAACCACTATCTTGGGCATAGAAGCTCAGCATGCTACCAACTACGCTACCGAAGCCGCTTTCAGTAGTAGTTTAGAAAACATTTTGTATGTAACTGATATAAGTGATAAGTTTACACCTCGATATTGACATCAGTTGTCGGTCCCTTTTTATGTAACGGGTGAATCAATGCCACTAACCAGTCCCCCGGTGTCTTTTCATCCCTCCAGATATTCCTGAACAGTTCCGTCGTTTCAGAGATGAAGGCGCCATTGGTTATCTTTCACAGTTCTGTGATAACTCCATCTTCTCCGGACGCTTTATTATATTATATTATTATTATTATTATTATTATTATTAATTGCGGCTTCGGTGGCGTAGTCGGTAGCTCACCCTTTAGGATGTCCGCTGGAAGCAGCTACAGACTCAGGCGAGCCGAACATGTCCTCGGACACTCCCGGCACTAAAAGCCATACGATAAATAAATAAATTATTATTAATATTTATTATAGTTTACAAGTTTATACAAACGCCAATTCAATTTTCCTTTTTATTCAGTATTTTTAGTGCATAAAGCATTTACCCAGAACGTGTTATTCCACTAAGCCATTATACAATTTTTAGAAATGGTAATCAATGATATGCAAGCCACACACAAGGTTGCACCTTTTAGTGGCATATGTGATTGCTCCTCCTGCTCTGTATGAATTTGATATCCTATTTCGACCTGTCTTTATCATATTGTCGGCGGCTTCGGGGGGCTTAGATGGTAGTATGCTGAGCTTCTTAGTCCAAGGTCGTGAGATCGAACCCGGCCAAAGTCGTCGGATTTTCAAAGGACGTTAAAATCCCTCAGTATGCCTTCCTTCGGAGGGAAAGTAAAGCCGGTGGGCAAATGTTATAGATTTATGGAATGGAAGAGAACCTTCCACTAATTTCAATTATGTGAAGCAAAATGTGTAGGATAGTTTTGATTGCTCTTAAGTTCCAACGTTCATCACCAGGTGCTGGTTGCGATGGCATCTAGTAGCCAAGTTCACAGCTACGTGTCGTGGATGGTAGCATTTGATAGCAAAAGTAGGAACTACTTGAAATTGATCGTTTGCAGTCCTTACTTGAATTAAAAATGTATAACACACACTAATACAGTCATCACAATTAACACCAGTTATCAGACAGATTCTACACACACCTAAAGTACACGGGGGTTACATGAACGCTTTGTCGCAGCCCCTAAGCTAAGGAACCAACCAACCATCATATTGTAACAATATAATTTAATAATTGTACATTTGCAGGTTAAACCAATGAGTAGGAACTGTAAGGAAATACATAAAATGTGTACAGCCTTTCTGAATTTTGTAAAATGTGTATATTTGTAACGATTTAATTAAATAATTAATAATAATAATATTAATAGAATTACCTGGAACAGATATCACAACAGGTAGTTCCGTGAAGAACTAAAGCCTATTTTCATATATCTTACTTATGTTCATTGCCTCTATCAACATACAAAGTTTCAGTTTGATTGCTATAATAGATTCGTAGATATTCAGAGCCGTCTAAATAATTCGGATGGTCGCCATGTTGGATTGTTAAATATATAGACCATAGAGTCATGTACCATTAAAAGAAAATTATTGCGTAAGTTCATTATTCAAACTTTCACTTCGATCGCATGATTACGACACAAGAAATAAAAACTTAATTTTAAAATTCGCACAGCCACCATCTTGAGGTTATTCAAACAATTGAACTAAATTAGATACCAGTGCATTGCAATGTGTATAAACATTTGCTATACCAAGTTTCATTGCGTTTGGATCATTAAATCGCGAGAAAAGTCTATATAAAACTTTCAAGTTCGCATGGCCGCCATGTTTGTTTTGTAGTTAACCGGTTTATGAAAGTCTCATAGATGAACTTCCAGTAGTGCCCTTTATCTCCGTACAAAATTTCAGGGTGATACCGCTAATACAGTAGTTTCAGAGATATTAAATGCCGGTGAAATATTTCGCACAGCCGCCATCTTGAGGTTATGAAAACAATTGAAAGAAGTTAGTTGTCGGTGCATTACAATGTGTATAACATATACTGTGCCGAGTTTCATTGCGTTTGGTTGGTTAAATCGCAAGGAACGTCTATTTAATTGTCACAATTTCGCTTGACCGCCATGTTGGTTTTGTAATTAACATGTTTTAAAAAGTCACATAGATGAACTTCTAGTAGTTCCGTTTATCACCGTACCAAATTCCAGGGTGATATAGGTAATAGTTTCGGAGATATTTAATGCTGGTGAAAAATTTCTCACAGCCGCCATGTTGGATTGGTGAGACATAACAAAATTTGAAGGGCACGGTCGGGGTCGTCCGGATTAGTGCTATGAACTTAGCGAGTTTCATTGAAATCGCTCAAGCCGTTTAGATTTTATTAGGGGGGGACACACACACACGAATCACACACGCACACACAGACACACGGACAAAAGGTGATCTTATAAGCCTATTTTTTCTTATATGAAAATAGGCTAAAAAATCAATATCCCGGAATGCTAAATTACAACATTATAACACAGTCATCAAATCTGAAGCATTATACGCCTCGGAAATCTTGCGCATTGGAGGCAGATCACTTATTAAAGATATAGAGAAGCAAGAGAGGAAAATCTTTGGTCCAGTCTGCGTAGAGGGAATCTGGATGAAACGGAAGTCTCAGGAGCTATATCCTATCATCACTCTGAAAGAATCACCGACACATTCAGGAGAAGGCGATTAATGTTGTATGGCCACATTCTTCGCATGACCGATGACAGACTGACGAAGAGGATTCTCAAACTTACTCTCTCAATGAAAGTCAAGACCAACTGGCTTAAGGAAATACAGGAAGATATTCTGGAAGTTGGCATCGTGGAGGAAATCATACAAGACAGTTACAAATTCAGAACAGTTGTCAACAACTATCATTTGCGGAGAAAATCAGTACCAGTACCAGGAAACCATGGACTGAAGAACGGAAGAAACTCTTCAGTGCTCAGATGAAGAGATTTGCTAAATGAGTTCACTCGCGCTCCTTAGATGGGCATAACGATGTGAAAATAATAATAATAATAATAATAATAATAATAATAATAATAATAATAATAATAATAATAATAATAATAATAATATCTACTTTGTATAAAACAAAGTCCCCGATTCTTGGATGTCACGGGTAATCTCGAGAACCACTGGATGGATTTTGATGCGGTTTTCACCTTTCTGTAAAGGATATATCGAGGAAGGTTTCAGTAGAAAATACTTTATTTATGAGCAAAGGAAGCCAAGTAGTAACGATTTCAGTGAAAAAGTTGGAAAAAGAAATCTGGCATCCGTGCGCTTTCTAAGCTTACGCTGGGCAAACCGTTAAAAGTATCAATATACTATGAGTGTAAGAATTGTTAAGCATGAAAAGGTCTACAAAAACGTCTGCGAGAGCTTATCTCTATCTTCAATACATCGCCCACTGTAAGTGACTTTACATTTTTATTTCTTCCAACAATCTCCATTCAATTACTGAGGCGACAGTTTACCAGCTAGCACGAAGACGGGGTGGGTTGCTAGTAATAATTAGGGCTAGGGAGGTATGGAGAGCTGCATCAAACCAGTCAAAAGACTGAAGACTCAAACAACAACAGGATTTTTAGGTAAATACCTATTTTAAGCATTTTTTCTATAAATACATAAATTCCTGCTTTCCACTTATTAGTGCGGTACATAAAAATACATAATATTTAATTTTTTTTTAATCAGTATGCTAGATCTTTCAGTTTATTGCATTTTTGTTCTGTGTTACTTCAACGGGGAAGAACCTGTGATCTATTCACTCTTTGTGCAGAGCGTGTGTGAGCTTGCAACTGTGTTATTCTTAACTTGTCGCCTCGTGCCACTCACTGTGGAAGCCGGGGATTTCCTTGTCCATAGCCATATTGTACCACGTCCTAGACCTCCCCCTCGCCCAGCTACCTGGAACCAGTGTCACTCACATGCAGTTCATTTCTGGCACTGTGAAGTGTAAGGCAGTTCTACGATGCCTAAAGTAAAAACAACTACAAGTTATCGTCTGCAGCAGTATGTTGCAGAATTTAAAGATAATTTTACTTCTGATATGGGCGTTCTGTTCTGCCACCCATGTGGGAAAGCAATCAAGGCTGAACAGCCATCTCAAGTCACACCACACCTCGAGGGCAAGAAACATATTGCCGCAGTTTCACGCCTTCAGAATAAGTGTTTCGTGATAATCGTCGGTCATTTGTGATGGACAACCTGAAGATGTATCTCGTTGTCTATTGTCATACTTCAGCAGTCAGTGAGACATAGAATAAATTGCATTCGTGAGTACTGCATATTGTTTATATTTACATTAATATACTAAATTATATTAAAATATTTTTACTTTTTTGTCACATATTTCAGGTATTTTTAATACATAAAAAATAAATATTTTCCCGATTTTTAGCACCCAAAAATCCTAGCCCTAGTAATAATAATAAAAGATGGTAAAGCCCAACCGTCTTTCGCTGTCTGCATTAATCGCCTCGCCCCGGGGGATGTGGTAAGAGCTACTGCAGGTGTATACAAGGAGATTTATGTGGGAAGATCTCTCTCTCCCTTCTTTATAAGACGTCTATAGAAAAGGTAGAACAGTACAAAGGCAGGTTGGCAGGTAGCCGTTATAGGGCGTGTGGTTTACGCAAGTTGCAGCTTGATACCCCCACCCCCACCCCCACCGCTCTCAGGTAGTCTCAGGTTGCTTGGAGACGGCTGACACCTGTAGGAAAACAAGCAGGTTAGAGCTATTCACTTCCTTGTTGCCAACAGGTGGGCTAGGACTAAAAATATATTCTCGGAGGGGTTGGTTGTTGTTTGCATGGGGTGGGGGAAGGTAATATGTCAGTTCTGATCGCCTTACAAAGACGCGAACTCACCACCTACCCTGCCTGCACCCGATTTCAATATGAAAAGATTCTTACTGTATCTGAGACTTCAGTTCTGAAAAGTTACTATACGTATATGTGCCTAGCATACATTCGCATTCTTTAGGCTCGGTATACTGGAAATTTCCACTTGCCGTGCTCGGATGTCTTGTAGTGGGTGATAACACCTTTCGATATCTTCCCTCTTCTCGCTTTCTTCTTCTCGGGTGACCGGTTGTACTTTTCCACAGCCGCTTCGCTTGTCTGAACAGGTTTCTTTGTTTGGTCACAGGAGGCTGAATAATGATATAGAGAGATTTCGTTGTTACAGCATCTCAGCCAGCATTGGAGAGGGGGAGATGCGAACAATATCCGAAGACGAAATGCAATGGGACTCACTGTAGAGGTTAACTAAATCGTTTCGATTGATAGAATCATTTTGGCCAAACGTTCTCACCTGCTGTGCCGAAGGTTGCAGGATCGATCCTGAATGTAATTGAGGGTGCTTTACCCTCCGTCGGGCATACAGTAAAATCTGCCTTCAAAGGAGCCGAACATACATTTTCATTTGAAACTGATTTGCCTTTCAGCGTTCAGTCTAGTCTGCAAGCCTCTGTTTGCGAACAATTATTAATATTATAGCGGCTTCGGTGGCGTAGTTGGTAGCATGATGAACTGCTGTGCCCAAGATAGCGGGTTCAAACCCGGCCAAAGTCGTCGGACTTTTTAAGAGCGTTAAAATCCTTCAGTATGCCTTCCTTCGGAGGGGAAGTAAAGCCGGCGGTCCCATGTCATAGATTTATGGCATGTAAAAGGTCCTTCCACAGACTAAACTTGTGTGAAGCTAAATTGTTAGGTTTGATTTCGTCGGAACGCTCTATCAAAGTTCCAACGTTCACCACTAGGTATCATTGATATCTGTTAGCGAAAGTTGGAACTACTTGAAATTGAATGGAACTTGTAGCTCAACCTAAGGGTGTCCGCTGGAAGCAGCTACAGACTCAGACGAGTCGAATATGTCATCGGACACTCCCGGCACTAAAAGCCATACGATAAATAATAAAAAATATATTATTAGTCTATTATTATTATTATTATTATTTATTTTGCGCATGCGCTTACACATTCTCAGCATATTTGCTGGAAAGAAAACATTTACAATCCCAGGTACCGTATATATCATAAGGAGCAAATTCTTGGTGACTGCATTCAGTAGGCTAGTTGCTTTACGCTTTTCCCCCACTCCTTCAGGCCTGATTGCCCAAGAACAGCCTTACTACGCGACACATAGAAAGTATGACAGTTTTCTGCATCAGTTTGTAAAGGCCAGGGTCTAATTTCAACTCAGTGAGCGATTCTTTTAAGTTGTTGGGAATCACGCCAGTGCTGGAGATGATAATAGGAACTGTCCTGACTTGTGCCATGTGCCATTGCTTCCTTATCAGTTCTGAAAGCTCTGTGTAATTTGACAGCTTTTCAACATGCTTTGTTAGCATGTTGCCACTGTTTGGGATTGCCACATCTATGAAGGTAGTGTGCTTCATGCATTTGTCAACAAGAACCAAATCAGGTCTGTTGTGCCCAGCTGACTGGTCTGTCAACACAGTACGATCCCAGTACAACGTAAAGCTGTCATTTTCCAGTACACTTTCAGGAGCATATTTATAGTATGGCACTTTCTCTTGGCTCAGCAGTTGAAGGCGTATAGCCAGTTCTTGATGAACTATCTTGGCAACAAAATCATGTCCCTTCCTATATTCTGTCCCTGCAAAATGGCGACAACCTGATATAATATGCTGAACAGTCTCCGATGTTGGGCAACCGTATCTGCAATGGTCATCTAGCACAGATGCATCCTTGATAATGTACTTAAGGTAGTTCCTCGTGGGGACAACCTGGTCCTGAATAGCCATCATAAAGCCTTCTGTTTCAGGAAACATCTGCCCAGAAATCAACCAAAAGTTCGACGCTAGCTTGTCGACGTGAGTTTGGATGACTTCATTGGGATGTCTTCCGTGCAGTGGCTTGGACAACCAGGTATTGAATCTATCCAAATCACTGCGCACCTGATTTTGAGTCTCTTCCTGACTTAAGAGTAGTGGAGTTGAATTATCTGCTTCTGTGACAGCCTTGTGCAGTATCGAATGGTTCGATACAGAACAGAAGTATTTTCTTAGCTCATAGATCTGTCGAGCTACTTGGTTGTTTATATCAACAATTCCTCTCCCACCCATATGTCTCGGTAACATGACTCGTTCCACATATGTCCTGGGATGGTGTTTTCGTGATTTGGTCAGTGATGTTCTAATTTTCTGTTCTAGACTTGCAGTGTCAGTTTTACTCCACTTGATGACCCCAAACGAGTAACTAAGGATAGGGTCAGCATATGCGTTGATTGCCTTAACCAAGGTTTTACTGTTGAGGCTGGTGTTACAAACAAGCTTGATTCTTCTGACAAATTCCTTCGTCAGATCTTGTTTCACTACTGAGTGTTCTATGTGTCGGGCTTGCTTCATTCCCAGATACTTGTAGGTCTCGTTAGTGAGCATTGTTGTAATCTGCTGGCCTTGAGCTGTTTCATATACACCTTCCTGCAGCTTGCCTTTCATAACGTTCAGCGTTTTACATTTCTCCAGCCCGAATTCCATTTTCACATCCTGCGAGAAGGTTTCCACTATCTTCAACAGAAACTCTAGCTGTGCTCTGGTGGCAGCATATAGCTTTAGGTCATCCATATACAAGAGATGGTTGAGCTTTGCAAGCTCCCTGGAGTTCTTCTTGATGCTGAATCCGTATTTTGTTGAATTAAGTTGGTTTGATAGTGGATTCATCGCAAGACAGAACCATAATGGGCTCAAGGAGTCTCCTTGGAATATTCCCTTGTGGATTGGGATCATACTGGTTGCAATACTGCCATTTGTAGTACTAAGGCACATTACTGTACGCCACGTTGCCATGGCATGTTCCAAGAAATATATAATCTGAGGATCAATTTTATACACTGACAAAATATGGATCAACCAATCACGGGGCACGGAATCATAGGCCTTCTTGTAGTCAATATATGCCGTGAATAAATTTCTGTTATTGGCAAAGGCCTGGTTAGAAACCACTGAGTCAATGATAAGTATTTCTTTACACCCTTTGGACCCTTTCGTGCATCTTTTTTGTTGTGTTGCTAGGATGTTATTTTGTTCACAGTGGGCATATATCCTCCTACTGAGACAGGACGTGATGATCTTATACATCGTGGGAAGGCATGTAATTGGACGGCATTTTCCAGGATCTTGCATATTTTGTGGGTCTTTCGGAAGTAGATGTGTTACACCTTGTGTAAGGAAATTTGGCATCTTCTGTGGATGAGCAACAACTTCATTCACCAGAGTAGACAGAAGATCGTAAACGCACCAGAATTTCTTATACCAGTAATTCTGTATCTGATCTATTTATTATTATTATTATTATTATTATTATTGGTTTAGAATACAGACTGCTAACAAAGTGCACTAGCCTACTCACTGCAGTTTTTATTGGGATCCAAATTTTTGACGAGAAATACAAAACTGAAAATATACAATAGGCCTACCATCATTAGGCCAGTTCTAACTTATGGTGCAGAATCATGCAGTTTAACAAAATAGAAAGAATACCAGTTGCAGGTTTTCGAAAATAAAGTGTAGGCCTATAGGTAAATGTTTGGACTATTTTTTGACTCCGCATCTCAAAGCTAGAAAAAAAAGATCAAATGAAGACATACAGTCACTATCACAGCAAGTACCAATACTCAACATCATTAACTCCAGAAGACTTCAATGGGCCATGAGTCATTTAATAAGGATGGGAGATGATAGGATGGTCTTACAAATCTTTAAAGAAGAACCCAGATGAAAAAGGCCAGTAGGAAGAACACGAAGTTCTTGGAAAAATGAAGAACTCGCCCAAAGCAGAGTTTAGTGGAATCATTTTGTGAGATCGGCGCGGGATCTTCGTGTTCCATAGAAGCCTTTAGTGTGAGTGAGAGTGAGTGAGTGAGTATTATTGGTTTAGATGGTTAATTAAAAACACTTATTGTTATATATTCAACAAATCAATACTAAAAACACTTAAATTGTCTATATTTTATAGACTATGTGTACATGTTCCGAAACTCGTTGGTTTCTTCATCAGCACATTAATAGAACTTAATCCTAAGTAGACTTAAACTAAGAAAATGGATATCCTTACATAATAATTTTTTTTAATTTTTTTTTAAGGGGAAGAAATGCATTTACGCACAGAGTGTCGGGCTCCTGCTACTGAGTAGCAGACTACCGACTAAAACTCCCCCTTAGCACATTACTTCAGGCTAGAGTCATTTTATATTTGCCCGTAGGGCACTCTTCCGTAATGAATTATCTTCAGTGGCGATCCAGATCCGTCTTCTTTGTTCGGAGGATATCTTCAACAAAACTTGCTACAAGTTTCCAATGTTCTACATTTTGTAGCATTACCGCAACAATATTGTCAGGAGATATCTCTACATCAATTTCATCTTGAAGAGACTGCCTACTTTGGACCCACCGTCCACAAGAGAAGAAGGTGTGATTAGCACTATCTACCTCATTAACACAGTAGATACAATCTGGTGAATCCACTTTCCCCATCTTCTTAAGATAAGAACTGAAGTACCCATGGCCAGTCAAAAACTGAGTGAGATAATAACCAACCTCACCATGTTTCCTCTCTGTCCAAACCTGCACCTGGGGTATCATTCACCTAGTCCACTGGCTTCGGTGTCCTTGCTCCCATTTGATCTGCCAATTGTGAAAGGTTTGTGCTCTTGCTGTTCGTCTTGCATTTTGTAAACCTACTTCCGATTTCCTCCAGTAAATGTACTTGCGTTCTTTCGCTAGAAAAAAAATTGGAATTATCCCAGCAATAACAAGAACTGCTTCTTCAGAGACCGTGCGATAAGCAGATGCCACGCGTAAAGCACCCCGCCTCTGCACTTGTGCTAGTGACTTTCTATAAATTTCCTTATCCTGGGCATCCGCCCATATTTCCGCTCCATACAGCAGAACTGAATGGATGGCTGTCATCAGTAATCTCCTCTTACTAGATTTTGGCCCACCAACATTGGCCATTAGCCGACTGAGAGACGTTACTCCTCTTGCCGCCTTATCCGCAGTCCGTCTAATTTGTTCTCCAAAATTCAATTTATTGTCGATCATGAGGCCCAGATATTTTGCTGCTGGCCGCGTCTCTACTTGTATGTCTTCTACCTGTATTGGGAGTATTGTCTGAATTCTCTTCTTTGTTAGGACTACAATTTCTGTCTTACTAAGTGCTAGAGACAGACCATGTTCCTCCATCCAACTATTGATTGTACGCATTACCATATTGAGTCGCAACTGTGCCTGCTCGACACTTCTTCCTGCTACAAGAGCAGCAACATCATCTGCATAACCTACTAGGATAGTTTCATCGGGGACTTCAGATCTCAGCAAGCTATCATATGTGATATTCCATAGATCTGGTCCTAAAATCGAACCCTGTGCTGCTCCGGCTGAGACCCGTACCCTGCGTTGTCCTTCTGTCGTGTTATAAATCAACGAACGATCTTTCAAGTAGGAATTTATCATCCGTAAGAGATAATTTGGAACATGAAATGTATTCTCCAACGCATTCAGCATGTCACTCCACTTGACAGAGTTGAATGCATTTCTTACGTCAAGAGTAACAAAGAGAACCACACGACGAGAGTGGTGATTGTAATTCTCCGCCCGCTGGACAGCTGCAACAATTTCTTGTATCGCATCCAGGGTCGATCTTCCTGTTCGAAATCCATATTGTCTTGGTGATAAGTCGCCCGCTGCCATGATCGCTTGGCGCAACCTGACCCTCAGAAGCTTCTCAAAGAGCTTCCCTGTTGTATCGAGCATACACAGAGGGCGGTATGATGATGGTAAATCCGGGTCTCCCTTACCCTTATTAATGAGCGCCAGACGACAGACCTTCCAGCAGATGCTGAACACTCCTGCTTTTAGACACTCGTTGAACATACGTAATATTAATTGTGGATGTAACTCGATTATTAATTTGAGAATCTCATTTGAGATGCCGTCAGGACCAGGGGATTTTTTGCTTCGCAGAGACTGAGTAGCCCTACTCAACTCATCCTCAATAAAAAGAGGAATTTCAACATCTACATCGAAATTCTGCTCAGGGATTGTTGGATGTGTTGGGAAAAGAGTTTGGACAATAATGGCCATACTGTTTGCATCCATGACGCACGGTGTTCTTTGTGACCCAAGCTTCTTTCTGACAATTTTATAACCCAATCCCCATGGAACAGTGTCAATATCCTTACATAGCTTCCTCCAGCTCTCAGCTTTGCTTTGATTTATGGTTTTCCGAAGTAGCTTCTTTGCATCTCTATGTTCGGCTGATAAGGCATTGGCATCATCCAGATTTCTTGTCCGTTGTGCAGCACGTCGGAGTCTAAGGCAATTCCGCCTCAATTCTGCAATTTCATGTGTCCACCAATATGCAGGGCTCTTCCGATGGTGTGATCTTAAACTTGGCATTGAGGTATCACAAGCCAATGTAAAAAGATTCATAGTTGAGGAAACGAGATTCTCAACATCAGCCTCTCCGTCAGGCTCCATATCCTCAATTAGTTCTACACCACTGGCTAACGCCTCCTTAAATGCATCAAGATGGATCTTATTCAAATTCCATCTCCGTTGTTTCTGAGTAGATAAGTTCTTCCCACTTATATTACTGCACACATCAAAATTAATATACTGATGATCACTACCAGTGTAGTCTTCTATAACCTTCCATTCCTTGATGTGTGGTACTAACGTCTCAGAAGCCATGGAGATATCCGGAATGGTCTCTGTATAACCCGGACGCCGAAAGGTTGACACTGCGCCTATATTTAAGATCAAAAGCCCTGTCCTTGATGCCATTTCCAGAATAAACTTACCTCGGGAATTGGTATGTGGCATACCCCATTCCACTGCCCTGGCATTGAAATCCCCAGCTACAATGATTGCTCCAGTTGTATTAAGAATGGCATCTTCCAGAGAGTTGACTTTCTGACGAAATTTTCCCATTGTTTCATTTGGAGTAAGATATACACTAAAATAGGTGACTCCTCTACTCTTTAACCAAACGAATCCCTTCCCGCTCCCATGTTCTTTAATTGGAATTTTTCCAGGGTCTAAGATCCAAATAGCAGAGGTGCCTAATTGATCTCTAAGCCAGAGAGGTGACTTCTTATCTTGGTACTGTTCACTAATTAACAGCAGATCAGCTTGTTTCTCGGCAGCTAGCTGATACAACAGATGATGGGCTGTTCTACTCCTTTCTATATTAGCTTGTAGAACTCGGATCATATTCGTTTCAGGTACGTCGCTTTCTCCAGGGCCTCTCGGAACACCTTACATTGGCCCGATCCGGCCACATGACACAAATCCTGCTGCGTAACGCCCCTCTCCTCGCATAAGACACACTTCTTTGGGTTGATGCAATCCTTGGCTTTGTGATCATTCTGTCCACAGTAGAAGCAAGACTTGCTTCTGTCAGGGCCCTCACAAATTTTGGCTATATGACCATAACTAAGGCATCGGTAGCATCGAAGAACTGATATTCTCCGCCTCACTCTACAACTGATCCATCCTACTTGAACCAAGCCTTCCCTTAGAAGATCATTTGCAGCTTTTTCTGGCAGAGTTATAACAGCCATTCTCTGTTTCCGACTGTTAGTCTGCGTTACCATAATCCTCAGACCATCCGGGGGTTCTTTAATAATATCCTTAATGGACTCTAAAACTTCATCTTTGGTCGTGAGAGCATCAAGATCTCTAATCTCAATTGTCACCCTCGGCTCAAGACTGCGGACTGTCGCATCTTGTCCCAGGATATTCTTCAATGAGTCGCTAAATGCCGCATTATCCCGATTGCTTTTCCCGAGAGTAACAAGAACTTCACCGGCTCTAGTCTGGGTTATAGACCTAACTTCCGTTCCTGTGTCAGCAGGATTTGCCTTTTGCTGAATCTCCCGTAACACATCGGCATACGACTTGCCTTCTGCTGGCTTAATTAACACAGCTGGCATTCGAGACTTTGTTAGTTGCTTCTTGAGCATTTGACCCTGTCTCTTGCCTGGAGAATCTTCCCGCTGTAATTCAACCTGCATTTGATTCCTTTTCTCTCCTGGTTTCTTCCTGGACACAACCTTAGTCCATGACTCTACTTCTCCTCTTTCCGTTTTTTCCCTTTCTCTTTCGTCATCAAGAGAGTTTGATGCTTGTGCTCGATCAGTTATTGTGGTTTCGTCGACTTGTTGTTTCTCCTTGTACCTAGCATTCTTACAGAAGACAATGCTGTCAATGGCCTCCTCCATCTCCACAATACCATCCTTCACATCCTTGGATATGTTTTTCTGTTTCGCCGCAGCAAGCTTCATCTTTTTAATAATATTATAGCATTTCTGCAATGCCTCTTCTTCCGTTCTCCTCAGTTTGTCAAGATGTTGGGATGGGAGAAGTATTGTATCTTCCGCAACTGCCCCATCACTCGATGACTCTCCCGTTATATTCACCTTAGACAATCGAGGCCATACCTCATTTTCCAGTTCGCATCTCTTTCTTGGTTCGTTAGAAGACGATTCATATTCCGAAACTGGTAAAGCGCAGGTCAGGCCAGTGGTGTGGGAAGAAAAATAGCCCTGACTCCAAAGAGTTCAGACCCTCCCTCTATTATCAAGCTCGTACCCAAGGTAGCGGGGCTCTAATGGCCGCCGAAGTAGGCCAGACCGTCTTACTGCCCCCTGACGACGGAACCTATAGGCTCTGTTGACTATACTAGGCTACTAATCTAAGCTCAGATGGCTTTGGATAATACGATTAGATTACGTCACTTCCTGTCACAGAGGAAACTTCATGCTCTATGGGCTAATAGTACACGATAAAACGTAACCCCAAAATCACGTAACAAATCCAGTCTACACTCGATGAAGTTGATTTGAGGAATACAATTTAGTGAGCACCGTATGTTAAACTATGAACTACGATACACACTGACCTGTTTCCAAGCTGGAATACAATTCTCACTTCCACAAATAACATTTCTTTCCGATAAATACACCAGTACCACACAAGCACACTGTATGTCAAACATGGCCACCACAACATAATAATAATAATAATAATAATAATAATAATAATAATAATAATAATAATAATAATAATAATAATAATAATCAAGGAGGCAGTGACTCGGTAGGTCAGCTCGCAACGATGCTCCCGAATTTGTTCATTTTATATGGTTATTTTGCGCTACTAAAATTATTTTACAGTTTAGATGTTAATTTTGGATGATTTACTACCGATATACATGACTTCGGAGTGTCTGAGAGTGTTTTTATGATCATATTTGACATATTTGAACAGCATGACATTTTGTTTACCTGGTTGCTTAGAAATAAGAAGGTCTACAACCAGGTTAGGTTATGTAAGTTGTCATAAGTACGTCGCTGTCGCTGTTAGATTTGAACCATATGTTGCGTGTTTATAACTTCTTTCATCCAGTCTCTAACTGAATTTGGCACAGATATTGCTGCAAAATAAATTGTTGAATGGAGTTATGCTACATACCGCAAGTTGTGCAAATTAAGTGTCGGCTGGTGTGACATCAATGAAACCCAGGATCTACGAGTATAAATTGCAACCTTAGTTTACTAGCACAGCTAGTTGCTTTCGCCCCTCCTGTCACAGTGAGTATTTATGCATTTCTATACTGCTTGCATGTGCTCAACTTTGGTGAATTGCGTAAATATTTAACACGAAGAGGTCGATTAAGATCTGACAGTTCCAATGCAGGTTAGGGATAACTCGTCTCATACTCTTTCGATATCAGCTTCAAAAGCGTCGGCAAAATTTACAAGAAACGATTGCTAGACTATTAATCATTTAGGGTAGATAGGACTCTTCAGCCGTAGTGAAGGCAACCTGCCTAGGGGATGAAAACCCCGAAATCAAACTCATTGCAGCAGCGTCTGTCCCGCAGCGGGCGGCTGCTAACGACGTCTGTTCCCCATGTTAGGGGCGGTCGAAATCATATCCTGGCCGTAGGTATAAAAGGCACACCATCATCATGATGAGACCAAATAAGAAAAGTGGAAATAAAAGGCCGCTACCCGAGGAGCGTCGGGGCACCCATGGAGCCATCGCTGGGGGTGACAGCATACAAGCCGGTGGTGATCAGGAGCTGAACAGGCGGGCCCTGATCGGGGAACACCCCGAACATGTTACAGCCGATGTTGATAGTAGCATCCTAACAGCATTCAACGCTACACCTGCTCCTAGTGTTTCTTCTGATACTCAGGAGACCACAAGAGCAGGCAAACCGAGAAAGCGCATGAAATGGACAAATGAAATGAATATGTACATCATGCGTTCATATTATCAGATAACGAATATGGAAACTGACACTACTGCATATAGACAGAAGTTGCACGCTGCATTCTGCCAGAAATTCCCTGATATTAATGTTACGGAACAGAGAATAGCAGATCAGCGCCGTGCTATAGTTTTGAAGAAACTTATCCCAGAACATCACCTCAAGCTGCTAATGGTTGACGTAGCTGCCGACAATACACATACCTCTGTAGACGAATCCATAGATCAGGAGAGTACACGTTTGGTCAATGAACAAAGGCACACCGATCATCGTTCAGATGACAAAGATGTAAGAATATCGCCGGAAGCACTCGGAGATCCAGTGCGGAAACAACTCGAAGATGAATTTGGGAAGGCTCTCATAGAATTTGATGGGACTGATCCAATAGAGCGGCCCATGATCCCGAACCAACATTGCTCTAAGAAACTTGCTACCGCTGTTGTAACAATGAACGACATTCTCTCTCAGCACCTGTCCCAGAAATCATATTGTTTCAACCATGTTCAGACTGCAATTTACGCTGGAGCGATAGCTGTGATACGAGTGACAGGAGGTAGATTATGGCGACCTAAATATACGTCAGGTCGACAGAAGAAGATGCCAGCTTGGGAGATACGTTTACGAAAGTCTGTTGATGAACTGAGAGTAAATATAGGAAGAATGCATCAGTATGTTGCAGGCAATAGAAGTAAGAAGGTTGTTCAATGTGTTAAAATGTTGAGCCTTACGAAGAGTAAACATGCGAAGTATAATCCTCCGAACTGTAGCCCCCTTGAGATCCTAGACACATTAAAGCAACAACTTGAGGCAAAGGCACAGAGATTACGTCGATATAAAGAATCGAACGAACGAAAGCAACAGAACAAGCTATTTGTTACCAATGAGAAACGGTTCTATAGGAATCTTGACGATCCTGGAACTCAAATGGGCAGTTCACCGCAAAAAGAAGAGGTAGAGAATTTCTGGTCATCCCTATGGTCGAATGCTGGAGATTATAACAGCAGCGCTAAATGGATTACGGAGGAGGAGGAGAGAATGTCAGAAATTGACACGATGAGTGACTCTTCGGTATCAACTGAAGATGTGACCCGTGTGGTTAAGGAGACCCAAAATTGGAAAGCGGTAGGACCAGACAACCTCCACAACTTTTGGATCAAACGTTTCACTTGTACTCATGAGCATCTTGCCCGCTGCTACACAGATTTCATCCAAAATCCACAGCTTATCCCCTCTTACTTGATGCGAGGTAAAACATACCTTCTGCCAAAAGGTGATAGAACCAATGATCCTTCCAAATATCGACCTATCACCTGTCTGTGCACCCTGTATAAGATATTTACATCTTGCATTGCACGTAAGATTTGTGAACACATAAATCTTAATAACATCCTGGCTGAAGAGCAGAAGGGGTGCATGAAGAAGTCTCAAGGTTGCAAAGAGCAACTTGTAATCGATGCAGTTACTATGGAACAAGCAGGAAAGATGATGCGTAACCTCTACATGACCTTTATTGATTACAAGAAAGCTTTTGATTCAGTACCACATTCCTGGTTAATCCAAATCCTGAAGATATATAAAGTTGATCCTGCCATCATTATAAGTCTGCAACATATGATGTCCCATTGGGGGACCAATTTATTAATGTCTAATGGAGACACATGTATGGAATCGGGATTTATTCAAATCAAAAGAGGTATCTTTCAGGGTGACAGCTTGAGCCCTCTATGGTTCTGTTTGGCGCTCAATCCACTATCATCATTGCTGAACAATGCAAAGTGTGGTTTTCCAATTAAGCACCATGGTATAGTCAAATACAAAATTTCTCATTTGATGTATATGGATGACATTAAACTATATGCATCCTCTGAGAAACACATCGACAATCTAATTGCAATTACTGCTTCATTTTCTTCTGATATTGGAATGTCCTTCGGATTAGATAAGTGTCGCACCCTCACCATTCGGCGTGGAAAATTAGAGGCCCGAGCATTTCAACTTGATGACGGTTGTTTCATAAAGCCTATGGAAGGTAATGAGACCTACAAATATCTTGGTCTCCTGCAATCTAATCGAATTGATCATAAAGGTATTAAAGATAGAACCATAGCTATCTACAATCAACGCCTTAACAAGATTTTAAAATCAAAGTTGAATGGAAAGAACACCTTTAAGGCTATTAATACCTATGCTATCCCTGCTCTGACATATACTTTCGGTATTATCAAATGGACGCAGACTGACCTGGAGAACATCCTAATTAGGACACGTACCATCTTAACAAAACACAGATGTCTCCACCCTAAGTCAGCTGTTGAGCGATTGACAATCCCACGTCAAAGAGGTGGACGAGGGCTCACGGACATTATCCAATTGCATGCAAGGCAAGTGAGGAACCTTCAGAGATATTTTCTGGGAAGACATGACTCTCCCATACATCAAGCCGCTGTGAAGGCAGATGACAAGTGCACACCGCTGGATCTTCTTCACGTAAGGGATATACAGTTAGCCACTGATGAGGAATGTTCAGCCACCAAGCTTCAGCAGTGGACGCAGAAAGCTCTGCACGGTCGTCATCCGTATGATCTCAACCAGAAACATGTCGACATTGATGCGTCGAACAGCTGGTTGACTCATGCTGACCTATTCACTGAGACTGAAGGATTCATGGTTGCAATCCAGGATCAAGTTGTGGCTACCAAAAACTACCTGAAATATATAGTTAAGGCAAATATTCAGGATGATAAATGCAGAAGATGCCAACTAGAACCGGAAACAATTCAACATATCACAGGAGGCTGCCAAGCAATCTCCTGTACTGATTACATGAAAAGGCACAACCAAGTGGCCAAAATAATGCACCAACACCTTGCTCAAAAGCATTTATTATCTGATAATATTTTGCCTTACTATCAGTATGTTCCTGACGCCGTTTTGGTAAATCCCAGTCACAAGTTGTTATGGGACCGATCAGTTATTACTGATAAAACCATACCAGCAAACCGGCCAGATATCGTTCTTGTGGACAAGGTGCAGAAGAGAACCTTCCTAATTGATATTGCAGTGCCCAATTCCCATAATCTGCAGCAAACCTGCTGTGATAAGATCACCAAATATCTGCCCTTGGCTGAGGAAATACGGCAAATGTGGAGACAGGAAAGTGTAGTGGTTCTGCCCATAGTAATTTCTTCTACCGGCATCATCCCCAAATTATTGGCTCGTAATCTACAAATATTGGGAATACATCCTGGTCTACATATCACCATGCAGAAGGCCGTCATCTTGGAGACCTGTTCCATTGTTCGCTCGTTTCTCAATGTGCCACCTTAAGAGAATTAGCCATACCGTCTTGCAAACAAGCCGACGATATGTTGATATGTCCCACTTCTGTGGTGAATTGAATGTAGAAATAATAATAATAATAATAATAATAATAATAATAATAATAATAATAATAATAATAATAATAATAATAATAATATCGAATGGCCTCGGGTGCCGGGTGCAAGCTTTGTTATTTGACACCCAGAGGGTAGCTTGCATGTCGAATTTCGTTGTTCCTTGACTATGAAAGTCAAGGAGGTTAGATGTTAGATATCTAACCTCCTTGAACACTATAGCGCTTTCTAGTAGAGAATTGAGGAACTTTGTGTTGGCGGAGACTCCCGAGATTAATTTTGCCATTATGAACTCGGCCTACTGAATTCAAATGGGTTCTTTGACATGCCAACATCGTATGACATCCGTATCGTATTTTTGCGGCCTTTCAAAAATCACTTCCCACGGCCAGGAGCGAACCTGCAATCTTGGGGTTAGTAGACCGACACGATATCCACTCACCCACCGTGGCAAGCTATCCTTACATTAAGTTTTAAGAAATAATTGAAAAAAAAAGACATTATCTTTTGAAAATATCTATGAAAATTTGTATTATTAAATAATCCTTTGAAAATATCTATAAACATGTGTATTATAGGGGCGTGGTGGCTCAGCGGTCTAGCTGTATGCCTCTCACCAAGGCAGTCCGGGTTCGATTCCCGGTCAATGCATGTGAGATTTTCGAAGTGAAATGCCATGTCCTGTGGTTCGGATTCCCCGTAAAAAGGAGGTCCCGTGGCTCATGATCTCACGATTAACGGTCACGTTAAACTACAAGCTTCCTTCCTTCCTTCCTTTACATGTTTATTATAGACAATTACAGGTGTTATCCAACAGTAATAATAGCCCTCGTTTGCCATATATCTTCTTCAAATTACAGTAACTAGAATAAGTCTTATTCCTTTGAAAAATATCTATGAAAATTTTTAATGTTCCTCATCTGGCAAACTTCCTCTTCAAAATAACTAGTAAAAGTTTTCATCCTTTTCTTTTATTGGTTATTATGATTAAAACTTTTACTAGTTATTTTGAAGAAGATATATGACAAACGAGGACTATTATTATTGTTGGATAACACCTTATTGCCTATAATACAAATTTTCGTAGATATTTTCAAAAGATTATTTATGTTTTTTCAATTATTTCTTAAAACTTTTCTTAGTTTAAGTCTACTTAGGATAAGTTCTATTAATGTGCTGATGAAGAAACCAACGAGTTTCGAGACATGTACACAAAGTTTATAAAATATAGACAATTAAGTGTCTTTAGTATTGATTTGGCGAATATATAACAATAAGTGTTTTTAATTTTTCTATCAATACGGATTTACACAATTTTGCTATTATGGCAAATATTTTTGCTTATGGTTAAGCCCAACCGTCTTGCGCGGTCTGCATCAATCACCCCTCCCCGGGGCTATTGCAGGTGTATACAATAAGATTTATGTGGGGAGATTTCAATGCGGCCTCTTCTGCTTCTACACCTCTCACTTTCCGTTAAACATAGGTTTCCGGTTAACGGAGGTAAACATATGCTAAATTAATTAAACCATGGACATGCTATAATGGACACACTGAGAAATAATAATAATAATAAAATGGTGTATATTCCTTATCCAGTGTTGTAGTAGTGTGTGTAGCTGTATTAGGGATAGGGTAGGTGCCCCGGGACTTGAAGTAAGGTACTGATGCTGCTGATGATAATTGTTGTTTTAAGGGGCCTAACATCTAAGTTATCGGACCCTAATGGTTTGGGTGATCGTGAAGATGATAACGAAATGTAAACTATAAAGGCTCGGCCACACAGAAAGCGGTCTGTCGCGGCGGTCTGCGTCACATACCCAGGACCCGATACGTTTGTGTGAGCGGTCCAGTCTGGTAGCTTCCTTCTAGAGCAGGGGTTATCAACCTTTTTCAAACATCGTACCTCTTTAAAAAAAAAAAAACATCCTGCGTACCCCGTACTAACCTTTCTTAGGTAGTAATAATGGTTATTAAAACATGTAAAAGGTTTTTAGTTACTATGGTTTAACCTTTGTAATTTTATAAGGAAAGATATTTTAATAAAACAAAATATAAGGAAAGTAGGATAACTTTACAAAAAGTTAATGAGAAAGTTGAGCTTGCTTCCTTTCGGCTCTAGCTTTGTTAAATACAACATTAAATCATCCTCAACATTAAGCTTGTTTCTATACTTACTTTTTAGTTAAGTTAAACTCGAAAACCCCCTTTCACATAAGTATGTAGAAGAAAATCCAATAAGAACCTTTACAGCAATAATTGAAAGTTCTTTGTATTCCTTTCCAACACTGATCCAAAAATTTAACAATGCAACTTTCAAATATTTATTTTTTAATGTTTTATCACACGACAGTTCGATTAGTTGTTCTTTCTGGGATGTAGTCAGATTGCTTGAAGTTTCTGTAGCATCAACACTAAAGGGGTCACGTATCCAATCCAATCTTTTGTCTGTAGGTGGGAAATAGTGCCTTATGTGGGTGTTCAATGAGTTCAGGTGATGTCCCATTAGAGTTGTAAGGTCAGTCCAGTCAGATATGCTTTCTTCGTTTTCTTTCAAAAATGAATTCAATCTGTCAAAAGTCTCACAGTTGTTAGCCTACTTTCGATTTTTGCAAAAAATGAAAGTAGACTTATGAGATCACTACAGGGCGAAAAAAAGTGTGTCTGTCTGTGTGTGTGTATGTGTGTGAGTCTGTGTGTGTGTGTGTGTGTGTGAGTGTGTGGACTCTGAATGTCTGTCCCCCCCCCTATCAATTCGAACACGGTGAGCGCAAATTGAACGAAATTTGGTACAAAGGTAGCACTAGCAAAGGACACCTCAGTGTCATGTTTTATATCGCCGCCATCTTGACGGAAACGTAATGGCGGCCACACAAATGTTCAAAGCTTAAATCAAATTACGACTAACCTAATCATCCGATCTCTACCAAATTTTGCAACAACATACCTTTATGGGGGGAGCATCCTTTGACCAAACTAATAGGTCATTAGCCTAATAGTTTGCGGATGGCGGCCATCTTTGTGTCAAAATAGATTACCCCTATTAATTCGAACACGGTGAAACCGAATGGAATGAAATTTGGTGCAGAGGTAGCACTAGCAAAGGGCACCCCAGTGTCATGTTTTATATCGCCGCCATCTTGACGGAAACGGAATGGCGGCCACCCAAATGTTCAAAGCTTAAATCAAATTATGACTAACCTAATTATCCGATCTCTACCAAATTTTGCAACAACATACCTTTATGAAGGGGGCATCCTTTGACAAATCTAATAGGTCATTAGCCTAATAGTTTGCGGATGGCGGCCATCTTTGTGTCAAAATCGATTACCCCTATTAATTCGAACACGGTGAAACCGAATGGAATGAAATTTGGTACAGAGGTAGCACTAGCAAAGTGCACCTCAGTGTCATGTTTTATATCACCGCCATCTTGACGGAAACGTAATGGCGGCCACACAAATGTTAAAGGCTAAAATGTAATTACGACCAACCTAATAATCTAATCTCTACCAAATTTTGCAACAACATACCTTTATGGAGGAAGCATCCTTTGACAAATCTAATAGGTCATTAGCCTAGTAGTTTGCGGATGACGGCCATCTTTGTGTCAAAATCGATTACCCCAATTAATTCGAACACGGTGAAACCCAATAAATTGAAATTTGGTACAGAGGTAGCACTAGCAAAGGGCACCCCAGTTTCATGTTTTATATCGCCGCCATCTTGACGGAAACGTAATGGTGGCCACACAAATATTCAAAGCTTAAATCAATTTACGATTAACCTAATCATCCGATCTCTACCAAATTTTGCATCAACATACCATTATGGAGGGAGCATCCTTTGACCAAACTAATAGGTCATTAACCTAATATTTTGCGGATGGCGGCCATCTTTGTGTGAAAATCGATTCCACATATTAATTCGAACACGGTGAAACCGAATGGAACGAAATTTGGTACAGAGGTAGCACTAGAAAAGGCCACCTCAGTGTCATGTTTTATATCACCGCCATCTTGACGGAAACGTAGCCTAATCGCGGCCACCCAAATGTTAAAGGCTAAAATGTAATTACGACCAACCTAATAATCTAATCCCTACCAAATTTTGCAACAACAAATCTTTATGTGTGAAGCATATTCTGTCCAAACTGCTAGATCATCAGCCCAATAGTTTGCAGATGGTGGCCAAGTATGTGTACAAATCGATTCCCCCTATCAATTCAAACACGGTGAAACCGAATTGAACGAAATTTGGTACAGAGGTAGCACTAGCAAAAGGCACCTCAGTGTCATGTTTTATATCGCCGCCATCTTGACGGAAACGGAATGATGGCCACCCAAATGTTAAAAGCTTAAATCAAATTTCGACCATCCTAATAATTTGATCCCTACCGGATTTTGCAACAACATGCCTTTTTGTGGAAAGCATCTTATGATTGACTACAAGGTCATCAGCCCAATAGTTTGCAAATAGCGGCCATGTATGTGTGCAAATCCATTCCCCAGATCAATTCAATCACGGTGAAACCGAATTGAATGAATTTTTTACAGAGGTAGCACTAGCAAAGGGCACCTCATATTCATGTTTAATATCCCTATAGCACGTTGTATTTCAACAAGCTACTACAACCAACATTCAATTATACTCCTTGAAAAGGACAAAGAGTTATAACAATACCCATGCATTTAGGAGAAAGTAGGCTATATGTTCTTTACTGAACATCTTGTTGTTTTTCAGTTCCTTTTCCCAAAGAGTGATTTTTGCAAGCATTGCGTTAGTTTTCATTTCAACATAGAACATATCAAAAGCCAATTTTGAAAGCCAACCAAAGTCATTGAGTACTGACGATAAATTAGATTTGTGCTCGGTAAAGAAAAGCTGCAATTTTTTGTGGAGTTCAAATACATGCGCCGTAAATAACCCCTGAGGGGTACGTGAACCACAGGTTGAGAACTCCTGTTCTAGAGAATATGTAGTGTGTTTTCATATTAAGTGTTGTTTGATATTATTACTGAGCTCGGACGAAGAACAACTCCTCCTATTTGCTTTGCAAAACACAAAGAAGAAAAGACAATGTTGGGTGCATGGCATCAATAAGAAGAGAGAGAGAGAGCAATTAGGAGAATACCACAGCCTATATATCGAACTGGAGTCACATGCAGATATATTTTTCAAGTATTTTCGTATGTCGCGAGAATGTTTCGAGAAATTGCACGATTCCGTGCTTCAGACTTCTTTAAAATATTTGTATAATGTACGTGGGAACTGTCGATCAAATATGTGTATTTACGCTCAGTTTCAATAAATACTTCGGTTTGGTCACTCATCACAATTGAAGGCGGGCAATCTGTAAATTTGTACAACTGGATCGCTCGTCGCCGCGACAAAGACTAGCGGGTGACGGTAGACCGCGTTCTGTGTGCCAGGGTTGATGCAACTTTGGGAAATACAACTATTCCGCGCTTCCCGCCGCGACAGATCGCTTTCTATGTGACCGAGCCTAAGGCTGGCACACAAGACGCGGTCTACCGTCACGCGTCATCGTCTACCCGCGTAAGTCCGGGCTTGATTCCCGGCACTGCCAAGTTTTTTTTTTTTTTTTGGCATATGTCAACACTGATTCAGGGTATTTCCATGACTGACTTCTCTAATTTCTCTATTATTCTCATACAATCTGAGCGAAAGCAAGGTTGGTTGGTTGGTTCCTTAGTTTAGGGGCTGCGACAACGCGGTCATGTAGCCCCGTGTACTTGGGATGTGTGTAGAATGTGTCTGATAACCGGTGTTAATTGTGACGGCTGTATTAGTGTGTGTATCTGTTTTTTAATTCAAGTAAGGACTGCAACTTTGAATTTTTCAAATAGTTCCTACTTTTGCCGCCAAACGCCACCGTCAACGACTACTAGGCCTAGTTAAGAACTTAGCTACTAGACGCCACCGCAGTCGGCTCTTGGCAACGAAGGTAGTAACCTAAGAGCAATGTTTACATTCTTAACCTATACAATTTAGCTTCACACAGGTGTAATTAGTGGAAGGTTCTTTAACATGCCATAAATCTATGACATGGGACCACCGGCTTTACTTCCCCTCCGAAGAAAGGCATACTGAGGGATTTTTAACGCTCTTAAAAATCCGACGGCTTCGGCCGTGTTTGAACCTGCGACCTTGGGCATAGAAGCCCAGCATGCTACCAACTAAGCCACCGAAGCCGCCGAGCGATTAGCAAAAAAAAAAACCCAGTTCAACATTTTATTGTAAAAAAAAAAGATCCTCAAATTTACTCCAAACATCATCCGCAACTTACCCGCTACCCGCACAGCCATGCAAACTACATCCGCATGGCGAAAAAAATAATGTTGCGGATATCAACTACACCTCTACAATGATGCCATGCATGTCTATTCTAAAGGCCTCTCTAATTCTTGGACCTTCAACAGATTTCTCTGAAGTCAGCTTATCTTCCGTCGTGCTTTAACAAATGTTTCTCTGCTTCATCACAGATAACGATGTTATTCAGCCGGAACCCTAATGTGGTGATCCGGACAGAGCTGGATATTATGCTCAAGGTTAAGGTCAGGGGTGAGTGTACATAGAGGAACAACATATCAACTATACTAACAATCCCACATTCAAGGTTTTTACTGAAATAATGATAACTAGCGGACCCGTGCGAGGAATCTCGCATGTTCATAAGTCACACTTTCCCCAATAGGTTTATAATGAGTGACTTAAGGAGAAAGGTTGTTTTGCTTTTATTTCAACCAAATGATTATAGAACACTATTTACATTTCAGTTAGAATTTCAAGTTCTTAACTTAAGAAGGCAATCACTGAAAATTGGATCATCATAACACTCACCGGTTAATCGATATTTATGAAATTATACGATTTGAGTATTCATTCCTTTGATTTACTGTTTCTGAAATCCAGGCAAAATGATTAAGGAAAGACCTTAGAATGTTAAAATGACATGAAACAGGCGTCACAGTGGCCAAAATGTGAAGCGAACAGCAATTATGGAGCGTATCTTCCTGCAGCAACAGTTTCTGCAAATCGCACACTTCGTACTGTTGTTTAAAAGTCATTTTTTAAAGAAATTATAGATATTTATGAAATTAGAGTGCAATGCGTCTCTGGTAATGTATATTCTCTTTCATTTGAATGCTCAATTGTCACGATCGGTCACTTGTGAGTGCCGCAGGAGGGATCTATACTACTGAAATAATATTTTTGATGATAATAACAATTCATTCATTTTCATTTCAGACGTTCGGAGCTCCGATGTCGGATTAACAAACGTGTGGATGTGGATAAAAGTCGTGCGGATGTGGAGCGGATGCGGCTAACGTTTTGTTTATCCACTCAGGGTGCGGATTTTAATGACATGTCATCTTTTAAGTGGTTCATCACAAATATTGGTTTTTTTTTGTCGTGTGGCCTCCTGAGAGGCCGAGTGCAGGTCTTTACAGTCGACGCCCGTGGGCGACCTGTGTGCCGGAATGAGTGATGAGATGAATGGATGAAAGTAGGCAAGGATGTGGAAGGAAGCGGCCGTGACCTGTCAGAAGGTACCGTTCCGACATTTGCCTGGAGTTGAAAATGGGAAACCTCGGAAAACCATTTCAAGGACGGCCGACGGTGAGGCTCAAACCTGCGTCTACTGAGTCAGCAGAGAGCTTGGCCCCATAGCCTAACGCTGCGCTTTAGCGTGCGTAGCCACCACTGTCGGTACAAATATTGTTAACTTATGCAGAAATCCTGATCATAGATCCCGTTGTTGTTTGAGCCTCCAGTCTTTTGACTGGTTTGATGCATTCATTCTCCGTGTCTTATTAAAATAGGAGTAAAGATTCAAGGAGATATAATTTCAACTCTGAGATTTGCCGATGGCATTGTCATCTTAGCCGATTCACCAGAGGATTAGCTTGCCACGGTGGGTGAGTGGATAGCGTGTCGGTCTACTAACCCCCAAGATTGCAGGTTCGCTCCTGGCCGTGGTAAGTGATTTTTGAAAACCGGCAAAAACATGACAAGCATGTCATACGATGTTGGCATGTCAAATAACCCATTTGAATTCAGTAGGCCGTGTTTATAATGGCAAAATTAATCTCGGGAGTTTCCGCCAACACAAAGTTCCTCATTTCTCTACTAGAAGAACTTCCTTGACTTTCATAGTGATTCAAGGAACAACGAAATTCGACATGCAAGCCACCCTCTGGGTGTCAAATTACAAAGCTTGCACCCGGCACCCGAGGCCATACGATATTATTATTATTATTATTACCAGAGGCTTTGAATGCCATTTTAAATGGTATGGATTCCGTCTTGAGGAAAGAATTCATAGCCTAATGAAAATCAACAAATGTAAAACAAAAGTAATGGAAAGCAGCCAAAATAAATCAGAAACCCCTCTTGACGTCAAATAGGCGGGTGAAGAGCTAAATGAAGTAGGAGACTTCTGCTTACTTAGGAAGCAAAATTACCAGTGATGGACGAAGCAAAGTGGATATAAAAGTAGGTTGGCTCAGGCAAAAAAAGCATTTCTTTAAAGTCCAGGTTGGTGGTTCCCACGGACACAGCGAGGGAACTCACCACTACCGCCTTTCCAGGCAGTGTCCTAGAGCTGAGAACACTTGGTCGGATTGGATACCACTGGGGAGGTGTGATCAGCACTTCGCCCAGGCCGCCGCACCTGCAAAGCGAACAGGGGCCTCATGAGGAATGGCAAGGGAAGGGAAGATCGGGATGGATAGGCCAGAAAGATGGAAGGAGGCGGCCGTGGCCTTAGAGTAGGTACCATCCCGGCATTTGTCCGAAGAAAAGTGGGAAACCACGGAAAACCACTTCGAGGATGGCTGAGGTGGGAATCGAAACCCCTCTACTCATTTGGACCACCCGAAGCTGAGTAGACCCCGTTCCAGTGCTCATACCACTTTTCAAATTTCGTGGCAGTGCCGGGAATCGAACCCAGGACCTCTGGGGCGGCAGCGAACCATGCTGACCGCTACGCTACGGAGGCGACTAGAAAAGCATTTCTACGGAAAAGTAATCTCTTGACATCAAATATAAATAATAATTATATCTTATGGCCTCGGGTGCCGGGTGCAAGCTCTGTTATTTACGCCCAGAGAGCAGCTTGCATGCGGAATTTTGTTGTTCCTTGGAGCGCTATGTAAGTCAAGGAGGATAGATATCGAAGCTCCTTGACACTACAGTATAGCGCTTTCTAGTAGAGAAAGGAGAAACTTTTGTGTTGGCGAAAAATCCCGAGATTAATTTTGCCATTATGAACACGGGCTACTGAATTCTAATGGGTTCTTTTACATGCCAACAACGTATGACATGCGTGTCGTGATTTTTGTCGCCTTTCAAACATCACTTACAATGGCCAGGAGTGAACCTGCAAGCTTGGGGTTGGTAGACCGACATGATAACCACTCACCCACCGTGGCAAATCAAATATATATGTGGAGAACTGATGTAGCGAGTCCATCTATGTTCGTTGTTGCAAATATGACATGACTGACTATGACACGGTGTTTTATTTGGTGTACGTAACAATAGATTTAAGTAGCCTGTTAGAATGTCATTTCTGAAAGCCTTTGTCTGGAGAGTGGCCGACTAATACAATTGAAACTTGGAATGTTGGCGTAGCAAAAAAAAAAGCAATATTGAAATGTGGTGTTACAGGAGAATGATAAAGATCAGATAGGTAGACAGAGTAACAAATGAAGAGGTATTAAGGCCACTGGGCGAGAATAGATGTTTTGGCGACTCGTAATGAAGAAAACAGATAATAATAATAATAATAATAATAATAATATCGTATGGCCTCGGGTGACAGGTGCAAGCTTTGTTATTTGACACCCAAACGGTAGCTTGCATGTCGAATTTCGTTGTTCCTTGAAGCGCTATGAAAGTCAAGAAGATTAGATATCTAAGCTCCTTGAACACCATAGCGCTTTCTAGTAGAGAAATGAGGAATTTTATGTTGGCGGAAACTCACGGGATTAATTTTGCCATTATGAACGCGGCCTACTGAATTCAAATGGGTTCTTCGAAATGCTAACATCGTATGACATGGTGTCGTAATTTTTGCCGCCTTTCAAAATTCACTTAGTACGGCCAGGAGCGAACCTGCATGCTTGGGGGTTAGTAGACCGACACGTTGACCACTCACCCACCGACTGAAAAACATACATTTTGTTTTCTAATCCTGCACTGACAGATGGCTTCCAACACGATAAAGACAATTTTAATTAACGTATCTTCTCTATATTTAGGCTCTAAGGCCAAAAGAGTTCAAGCCCATTGGCTTCACGAGGAAATGCAGACTCCCACGCAGAGTGTTGATGTAGGCAGCCAAGATCCATTCTAGATGCAAGGCTGAGGTGCGAAGTAACTATTTCGGACCGCAGTGCACTGCGAGCCACGAGTTGAGTGGGCGCCTAGCTCCCGGAATAACTGATCCCAAAACTGAATGGCGACCGTTGGAGGACGTTTTAAAGTCGATAGACTTGGGAAGAACTTCCTACTGTGAGATCTACGAACTGAAGCAACACCTGTCGTGATCAAAACTTACGCGGATGACCACATAAGACTGTTAATGTTAGACGATGTCGAAATGTAAATATTATATGTCAGAAAACTGTATCATAATGAGGGTCATTATAGTACAAGTTGTCATTATGCGACAGTTTCTCCCACCAATCAGAGCTCAAGAAACAGTTGTGTGACCAATTAGGTGAGGATAGCATCGCACATGCGCTGAGTTCCAAGACCTTCTAATTTCACTGAGTGGCTCGTGTCATAGTGGGATAATCGACGAGGCCATGGTCAAATACAAGGAATTCTCTGCGTCCCATGCGCTCTGTTCAGCACATAAAACTGGCAAAATCTCGACAGATATTTATGAATATTTATGTTAAAACATAAAATAGTTATAATAATTATCGTCGAACATAAACAGTCGTATGCAACTCGCCTATAATGGTAATTAGGACACTCGTATGGAAGTTATAAAACATATTCGTGTCTTAATTATCGAATTCTTTTTTTTTTGTTAGCGTTCGGCTGTTAGTGCCGGGAGTGTCCAAGGACATGTTGTTCGGCTCGCCAGAGTTTGTAGCTGCTTCTATGCGGACACTCATGGGGTGAGCTACAAGTACCGTCGCGTGTGGAGTGTTGTCCGGGAAGGAAAGTTGGAATGTAAGGACGAGGAGTTGGAAGGTAGCAGCTGTGGCCTATAGTTAGGGACCAACCCCGGCATTTGCCTGGAAGGAAGATGGGAAACCACAGAAAACCATCTTAAAGGTTGCCGGCGGGGGGATTCGAACCTCCTCGCCTCCCGGATGTGAGTGACTGCCAGCAGCCACGCCGTAACGACCTCGGTAACTCACCCGGTCCTTGAAGACTAATAATAATAATTATAGTAATAATAGTAATACCATCAGGATGAGTAACACAGTTGGTTGAGCGCTGTCCTCTAAAAACCAAATTAGCGGGTTCGATCACTGCCCAATCCGATGGTGTTTATGGATGCTTAAATGCGACAACCTCGTGTCAGTAGATTTACTGGTTCGTTAAATATCCCTCTAAAGACAAAATTCTGACAAGCCGGCGCGGAGTGCCACAGCAATGAAGAGGTATGTTAAACCACATTATTATTAATGATATTTTATACTGACTGATCTCTGTGGCCGATAACGCTGACGCGCTACTTCGTTCCTCGCTGACATCGGAAGAGCGTGGGTTGGAATCCCACCTCAGCCTTCTTGAAAATGGTTTTCTTAGTTTCCTATTTTCACCACGAGGCAAATGCTGGGATGGTTCCTTTCAACAGGCCCGTGGGCGACTAACTTTAGTTAGAGGTCGGCCTGTCACCATCCCCCGTTGTATCTGCTGACAAAGTGTGTTCAGCTCGCAGACACCTTCCATGAGACGGTAGAGGAATGATCCCTTCCATAGTCCGTGGGTGAAGCCGAGCTGGGAGGATAAGATTTTAAAAACATATTATTATTATCATCTTAATATGTCTAATAAGGGGAATATATCTGACACTTTCTTTGGAGGATATTCTCCCCACCGTTCATCCCCCATAAAGAAACACAGCTGTCTTGCCCTTTCATAAGGTATTCATATAAGCCAACGATTTTATATAGCGGATTTCGATGGAATTTTTACTTTTGGTTTTCTAATTCTTCTATTTCTAGATTAAAAAACCGATTTTACCCTCCAGGTTGGTATTTCCCACGGACTTAGCGAGGGAACTCACCACTACCGCCTCTACGGGCAGTGTCCTGGAGCTTGGAACATCTGGTCGGAGTGGATACAACTGAGGAGGTGTGATGAGTACCTCGCCCAGACGGCCTCACCTGCAAAGCGAACAGGGGCCTCATGAGGGATGGGAAGGGGGGAATTTTGGGATGGATAGGCACTGAAGCGGGAAGGAGGCGGCCGTGGCCTTACAGTAGGTACCATCCCGGCATTTGCCCGAAGACGAAGTGGGAAACCACGAAAAACCACTTCGAGGATGGCTGAGGTGGGAATATGAACCCCCTGTACTCATTTGGGCCCCCCGATGCTGAGTAGACCCCGTTCCAGTTCTCATACCACATTTCAAATTTCGTGACAGAGCCGGAAATCGAACCCAGGACCTCCGGGACGGAAGCTAACCATGCTGACCGCTACGCTACGAAGGCGACTTTCTAGAAAATGAATCGTCTAAAAGCTAAAAAGCACATACACTAACATTAAAAAACTAGATATATTACAAATATATGTTAAATACGAAATGAATTAATCTTGATATAAAACCAGCTTGAAGGAGGAACAGTGCTGGGGATCTTATATAGACAAAAAAAAAGGTTAAGATTGAAGTTTTCATAATGGGTGTATTCATGTCAAATTGTAAAGAAGCTGTGGAATGAATGAAGATGAATGGAAGTTCAATTTCAATTAGTTCCAACTTTGGCTACCAGACGCCACTGTCACTAATCTAGCGGCGAACGTTGGAACTTGATAGAGCGTTCCTAACCTGCCAAATATAACCTACACACCACCAATTGCAGTGGTAAGTTCTTTTACTATAAATCTATAGCATGGCCCACCACTTTTACTTCCCTCCGAAGGAAGGCACACTGAAGGATTTTAACGTTCTAAAAATTCCGACGACTTCGGCCGGGTTTGAACCCAGAATCTTCGGCACAGCAGTTCAGCATGCTACAGACTACGCCAACCTAACCTATAAAATATTTCAAAAAATTTGTTATACTCTACATATTATATTGTTTACTGCATGAATATTTTCTTAAAACTATATGAATACCATAAGAAGATTGTCTTTTTCTTGTTGTGTGGTCTCGAGAGAGGCCGAGTGCAGGTCTTTCTAGTCGACGCCCGTGGGCGACCTGCGCGTCGGGATGACAGATGGAATAGATGAGGATGAATGAAACTGGGCAAGGATGTGGAAGGAAGCTTCCGTGGCCTGTCAGAAGGAACCGCCCCAGCATTTGCCTGGTGTTGAAAATGGGAAACCAGGGAAAACCATTTCAAGGATGGCCGACGGTGGGGCTCGAACCCACTCGTCTACCGAGTCAGAAGAAAGTCTTGCACCATGATCTAACGCTGCGCTTTAGCAAGCGTAGCCACCGCTGCCGGTAAAAGAAGAATGCACATGTTACATAAGACAGGGTTAATATAGCACCTTGTCCATGGCCAGCCAGACACTTGTCTGCGTCATCCTCATGAATATTAATAAGTACGGATGTTGTTGTGATCAGTAGATTGATGCCTGACGTTGGCGGCACTTGTGATGGATCGCGGCTGTTATTCTTCAGTCCTGCATCATTAGTACGCAAACATGTGATTCTTAACCCTTCAAATATAACACGAGGACTGGCGCCGGGGCATTTTGACCCATAGTGTGTCACTCCCTTTTTGTCGTAGTCCTACGTTTTTTTAGCCTATTTTCATTTTTGAAAAAAAAAATCCTTTCGGCACGCCGGAAGGCGGAGGTAGATTTCACCGGGCAAAGTAGGGGATAGGCTATAATAGGCAAAATATGCAGGTTTTCGTAGAAGGATCAGACCTCATTTACTGCGAGAAAGTATTTTACAATGTAATTGGAGTTCAATTAACTTTTCTTTCGTCTTACTATGCATATTTTTAACATTTTATTGTCTTAGGGGTACGGTAACCTTCTTGTCATTTGGGGTCCATTTTTAGCCTACTTTTCACATTTTGCAAAAATGAGGAAAAAGTAGACTTATGAGATCAATCCCGGAAAATGTGTGTCTGTCTGTCTGTCCTTCTGTCTGTCTGTCTGTCTGTCTGGCTGTGTGTGCCCCCCCCCCCCTCCCCCTATCAACTCCTAAACGGCTGCAGCTATCAACACCAAATTTGGTAAGAGTAAAGATCTATATTTGAATATCTCACGACCATATTTGAAATTGTCGTCAGTGCTACCAACTGCTGAAAAATCGCAATTGAAATTTCAGCTCTATGTCGGATATCTCAGAAGTTATGCAGGCGAACTATTCCAAAATTGGAACACGTATAGATAATAACAGCCGGCCCCGTGGTGTTGGGGTAGCGCGCCTGCCTCTCACCCGGAGGCCCCGGGTTCGATCCCCGGCTCCGTCAGGGATTTTAAAACTGACGTGAGGGTTGGAACGGGGTGCACTCAGCCTCGTGAGGACAATTGAGTAGCTGTCTGACAGTGAGACAGCGCCCCGATCACGAATACCAAGATTAACGGCCGAGGGGACCCGACGCGCTGATCACGCGTCACCCCAATATCTGCAGGCCAAATGGCTGGGCAGCGGTCGCTTGGTCGGCCTTAGCCCGTCATGGGATGGATAGTGCCAGGGGTTGATAGATAATAACATTCCAGATTAATTTTCTGAAGTTGATACATGCCAGTGTTGACAATATGATTCTAAGCCTGCCGGTAGGTCCAATTTCTAAATGCGTGTAACTTCTATATTATCAATTGGATTTCAACCAAATTTCGTATGTACTATGTGTACTACAACACATATGACTGTGCATATTCTAAACAGCCACCAGGGCTGCCAACTAATAATAAATGCTCTCACTATGTTTCAACCCTAATGTCAATATATCAGGAAGTATGCAAGCCAACAGCTCTAAACTTTGCACACGTATAGTACCTGATATTCTACCCAAGTTCGGTGTAACTTATGTACATCAGTGCTGCCAACACGATTCTAAGCCTGCTGATAGGTCAAGTTTTTAAATGCATATAACTTCTATACTAACAAATGGACTTCAACCAAATTTCGTATGCTCTTTGTGTACCATAACAGTTATGATTATGCTTATTCGTAGGAAGCAGCAGGGCTGCCAACTGTTAATAAATGTTCTCTCTATTTGATTAACCCTAATGTCAATATATCAGAAAGTATGCAAGCCAACAGCTCTAAACTTTGCACACTTATAGTACCTAATATTCTACCCAAGTTCGGTGTAACTTATATACTTCAGTGCTGCCAACACGATTCTAGGCCTGCTGATAGGTCAAGTTTTTAAATCCATATAACTTCCATAATAACAAATGCATTTCAACCAAATTTCGTATATGCTTTGTGTACCATAACAGTTATGATTATGCGTATTCGTAGGAACCAGCAGGGCTGCCAACTGTTAATAAATGTTCTCTCTATTTGTTTTTTAATCCTAATATCAATATATCAGAAATATATGCAAGCCTTCAGCTCTAAACTTTGCACACGTATAGTACCTGACTTTCTAGATTAATTTGGAGTATCTAATATACCTCAGTGCTGCCAACATGATTCTAAGCTTTCTGATAGTTTCAATTTTAATTAAATGTAACTTCTATACTAACAATTATTACCAATTTGCACTAGGCTATAATAGATCGTATTATTTCAGATTAATTCTGAGCATCACATACATGACATTGTTCCCAACACGATTTTACGCGGACTGATAAATCCAATATCAAGCAGCATGTAACGCCCGTACTATCCATTAGTCTTCAACCAAATTTTGTATGTGCATTCTATACCTTAAGAGAGGGAGCTCAGAATATATTCAGAGTCACCAGGGCTGCCAACTGTAGTAAGTTACTGTATTAGACTACATTATTTTAGGTGTATTTCAAACTGCAGTACATAGAAATGTTGGTATTAGGAACTTGATATCGTTATTATTGCAGATAGGTCTATATAGATTGGCATGAATCTTACATTTTAAGAAAAGTAGGCTGTTTAGTTCGTCACGGAACTACTTGTTATATTTGTGGTCAGACCGTCCTTATGCAAGGTTTGGAACTGATGTGTAACTACCTAACAGTCTGTTACTTCATCACGTCAAATTTTATCTCCCGCAGAGATGTTGGTTGATTCCTCAGTTTAGGGCTGCGACAACGCGGTCATGTAACTCCGTGTACTTTGGGTGTGTGTAGAATCTGTCTGATAAACGGTGTTAATTGTGATGGCTGTATTAGTCAGCAATTCAGGTTTTATTTTTATTTTTTATTTATTTATCAGGTAAGGACTGCAGACGGTCAATTTCAAGTAGTAGTTCCTAATGTTGGTACCAAATATACCGTCAACGACACCTAGCTGTGAACTTGGCTACTAGATGCCACCGCAACCAGTAACTTGCAACGAACGTTGGACTTCCCCTCGGGAGGAAAGCATACCGAGGGATTTTCAGCGCTCTTTGAAAATCCGTCAACTTCGGCCGGCTTTGAACCCGCGACCTTGGGCATAGAAGTTCAGCAGGCTACCAGCGAGGCTACGTCATCGAAGCCGCTTCCCACATAGTCAGATGGAAAAATGAATGTGATCTCGTTGTCATGGAAACCTCTGATAGCTCATCCCTCATCAATTTAGAAGCGTTGTCATGGTAACCTCTGATGGCTCTTGGCATTTTCTTCTAATTCCGAAATCATTTTTCTCATCCCTTGGCGTAATGGTGGGTTGTATCAAAAATTCTTTCAGACAAAAGTTTTAGGTAATTATCAGGGGAATATCATCCATTTTTTACCGTTTTGATATTGTGCCTATTAAGAGAGATATGATTAATGTTTCCCGAAAAAAAAGCACTTTTTTCCACCCCATTGGTCAATGGTTGGTGCTATCAAAAAACTTTTTAAACATACATTTTTGGCACTTATCCGACACATAATATGAACTTTGAACGGATTCGATATTTCAGATATTAAGAGAGTTATAGTGATATTTCATTTTCTCAAAAAAAAATTACCCCCTTCGACCGATTTTGCCCATTAACGAACTCGACCGAGATTTTATAGGGATACATATTATGTAAAAAATTCAAAGTTATTGGTGCAAAATTACGGCAGTTATCGTGTCCACAAGAAACTGATGTATATATTTATATACTAGCTGACCCGGCAGACGTTGTCCTGCAAATCAAAGAAATTGTTGTAACTTTGTTTCTTGAAGTGCTTTTGGATACACAATATTTTTTTTTCAATTTCTGTTAACTGCCTCTAAACTATCGTGAAATGAATTAACTAATCTAGAAACATTCGTGGGAGCGTGCACAACAACTCTCCAAAGTTTCATCACCTTCGGATAAATGGTATATAACGCATACGGGATTTTGTTTAAATGATTCGTGCACTGACACTCATTTGTTGAATCTACTCGTGCTCTACCAACTGTGAAATGGATTTACTAAGTTAGAAAGCTTCACGTAAGTGTACAAAACAACTCATCAAAGTTTCATCGCAATCGATGAATAGTATATGACTGCATACGGGATTTTGTTGGAACGCTTCACGCGTCGTCACTCATTTTTTACATCTACTCGTGCGCTACCAATAATGTGAAATGGATTTACCAAGTTGAACACCTTCCCTGGCGTGTACACAACAACTCTTCCATGTTTCATCGGAATCGGATGAATGGCATATGAACGCATACGGGATTTTCTTTAAACGATTCGCATGCCATCACTCATTTGTTGAATCTACTCTTGCGCTACTTATTAAAAACTGGGTTTAGTAAGCCAAAAACCTTTCCTGAAGTGTACACAACAATTCACCAAAGTTTCATCGCAATCGGATAAATGGTATATGAACACCTACAGGACTTTGTCGAAACGATTCTCGCGCCATCGCATATTTGTTGAATCTACTCGTGCGCTACCTATTGTGAAATGCATTTACTAAGCCAGAAACCTTTACTGAAGTGTACACAACAATTCACCAATGTTTCATCACAATCGGATAAATGGTGTATGGACGCATACGGTACTTTGTTGAAATGATTCGCGTGCCGTCACTCATTTGTTGAATCTACTCGTGCGCTACCTATTGTAAAATGGATTTATTAAGCCAGAAACCTTCCGTAGCGTGTACTCAACATCTCACCCAAGTGTCATCGTAATCGGGCGAATTGTATTTGAACGCATACGGGATTTTGTTGAAACGCTTCGCGTGTCGTCGCTCATTTGTTGAATCTACTCATGCGCTATCTATTGTAAAAATGACTTTACTAAGCCAGAAGCCTTCCCTGGAGTGTACACAACATGTCACCCAAGTTTCATCGCTATTGGACGAATGGTATTTGAACGCATACGGAGCCTTCTTGAAACGCTTCGTGCGTCGTCACTCATTTGTTGAATCTAGTCGTGCGCTATCTATTGTAAAGTAATTTACTAAGCCAAACACCTTCCCTAGAGTACACTCAACATCTCACCCAAGTTTCATCGCAATGGGATGAACGGTATAATATGAACGCATACGTGACATTGAGACGCTCCAACGTGCAGAGGCAAACAGTAGAATTCGACATCACTGCCACCTTTGGTATAAAACACAAATTTCCGCCACGGGCGGAGTGTATGTTATGGCGGTAGTTGCACAGGTTGCGACCAGGTGGCTCTAACGTGCAGAGACAAACTGTCCGAAGACATCAGCTTTCACCAAGGCCAAGGCTAGTGGTTTCCATGACGACTATTTTTGACTGTATATTGTGGTTCTAAAATTGCGTGTAAATTGTGGTTCTAAAATTGTGTTCATTCCACCTACCGGGTCAGATTGTGAATCTAAACCATACATGGACCCACCCTAATGTACATACCAAATTTCATCAAAATCGGTCCAGTCGTTTAGGAGGAGTTCAGTGACATACACACGTGTCGAAGAATTATATATATATATAAAGATATAGATACATATATACATAAATCATACATAAACTTTTGAACTGATGGCGGTTTTGGGGTCTGGGGGATGTGAAACGAGAAGATATGTCGAAATTTTTGGAAGTCGAAACATGGTACCCATTGCAATAGTTAGCTTTCTAATGAAATCTAGCCTACCTAAAAAGGCTTATGAGATCACCTTTTGTCCGTGTGTCTGTCTGTGTGTGTGTGTGAGTGTGTGTGAGAGGACTTTTGTGTGTCCCCCCTAATAACTTCTAAACGGCTGGAGCGATTTCAATGAAACTCGCTAAGTTCATAGTACTGTTCCGCGCGACCCCGACCGTGCCCTTCAAATTTTGTTATGCCTCACCAATCCAACATGGCGGCTGTGCGAAATATTTCACCAGCATCCAATATCTCCGAAACTATTACCGATATCACCCTGGAATTCTGTACGGTGATAAAGAAAACTACTAGAAGTTCACCTATGTGACTTTGGAAAACCTGGTAGCTACAAAACCAACATGGCGGCCAAGCGAATTTGCGACTTTTAACTAGACGTTTCTCGCGATTAAACCAACCAAACGCAATAAAACTTGGTACAGTATATGTTTATACTCATTGTAATGCGCCGACATCTAACTTCGTTCAATTGTATTCATAACCTTAAGATGGTGGCTGTGCGAAATATTTCACCGACGTTCTATATCTCTTAAACTATTACCGGTATCACCATGAAATTTTGTACGGAGATAAAGGGCACTACTGGAAGTTCATCGATGAGTCTTTCAAAAACCGGTTAATTACAAAACGATCATGGCGGCCAAGCGAAGTTGAAAGTTTTAAAGAGACTTTTCTCGCGATTTAATGATCCAAACGCAATGAAACTTCGTACAGCAAATGTTTATACACATTGTAATGCACTGGTATCTAATTTAGTTCAATTGTTTATATTACTTCAATATGGCGGCTGTGCGAATTTCGAAAATTAAGTTTTTATTTCTTGTGTTCTAATCATGCGATCGAAATCAACATTTGCATAATGAACGTACACAATAATCATCTAATAGTACATAACTCTATGGCCTACATATATTAAAATCCAACATGGCGACCATCCGAAATATTTAAACTGTTCTCAATATCTATTAATCTACAATAGCAATCAAACTGAAATTTTGTAAGTGTATACAGGGTCTTTCACATAAAGTAAGAACGGCGAGCGGCGGATTTGTTATCCGTTGCTGCAGTGGCCTTGGCTGAGCTTGTGGCGCGCCACGGGCCCCTGCTGTAGTATTGAAAGCGCGCGCATTGTACATATTTGACCTTGCAATAAGCTTGCAGTTGTTCAGTCACCAATCTGAACCTCAGCTGCTAACATGGTGAGACAGTTATCATTACAACATCGTATTTTTGTAAGTAAACCTCATTTTAAGTACGAGTCGGCTCGGCGGGTACGTGATGCATTTGTTCAGCAATTTCCCGATGAAGTGCCACCTTCACTAGCACAGATTCACGTAATTGAAAATAAGTTTGACACTACTGGCTCGGTGCTCAATAAAATATATAAAATAAAAAATCAGTAACATTACAGTGGCAGAACTCACTCACGCCAGCCAGAATGTGGTTACCAGATACAATGCCTGTATAACCCAGGAAGGACAACACATCCAGCATCTCTCATAATGCAATATTTCATATAGGATTGTACACACGCTTAAAACAGGGGGCCACGGCGTGCCACAAGCTCGGTCAAGGCCACCACAGAAGCGGATAACAAACCCGCCACTTAGCGTTCTTACTTTATATGAAAGACCCTGTAGATGCTATAAGCATAAGTTCATCTATGGGACGTTCAATAACCTGGCGAGCACAAATCTAACATGGCGGCGACGCGACATTTAAATATTCAAATGGACGTTTCTTGCGTTTTAACCATCCGAGCGCAGTGTAACTCGATACGGAATATCCTTATACAAATTTTAATCGACCGGCATCTAATTCATTAAATTATTTTCATAACCACAAGATGGCGGCTGAGCGAAATTTTAAAATCCCGCTTTTTTTCTTGTCTCCTAATCATGCGATTGAAGTTTGAATATAACACCTACACAATAATCTTCAGTAATAGTACATACATCTAAGGCCTATAATATAAAAATCCAACATGGTGACCATCCAGAATATTTAGACGGTTTTCAATATCTACGAATCTATTACAGCAATCAAACTGACAATTTGCATGTTGATAGAGTCAATTAATATTAGTAGGATATACGAAAATAGGCTATTTAGTTCTTCACGGAACTACTTGTTTTAAAGTCAATTTTACCTTCCAGGTTTGGTTTTTCCCATGGACTCAGCGAGGGATCCCACCATTACCGCCTCTACGGGCAGTGTCCCGGAGCTAGGAACATCTGGTCGCGGGGGATACAACTGGGGAGGTGGAATCAGCACCTCGTCCCGGCGGCCTCACGTGCAAAGCGAACAGGGGCCTCACGAGGGTTGAGAAGGGAGGGGAAGAGTGGGAGGGATATGCAAGGAAGAGAGAAGGAGGCGGCCGTGACCTTACATTTGCCCGAAGTCGAAGTGGGAAACCATGGAAAACCACTTCGAGGATGGCTGAGGGGGGAATCGAACCACCTCTACTCATTTGGGCCACCCGAGGTTGAGTAGACCCCATTCCAGTCCTCATACCACTTTTCAAATTTCGTGGTAGAGCCGGGAATCGAACCCAGGACCTCCCGGGTGGCAGCTAACCACGCTGACCACTACGCAACGGAGGCGCGTAAGTATTTTAATAAAGTAATTTTACACCTGGTGTCTTCCTATGAACTATTCCCAATATAAATGAGGTTAGGCTATTTACATTTTTCAAATTTAACATGCTGAGAAAGAACAGTTATTTCCGTAGCAGTATAATTGGCCTAGATTGTGGCGGCAAAGCAGTCATCTTGATTTTTTTGATGTGTAACATCTTTTCGCTCGGTTGCTGGATAGTTTTGTGGGAGTGATTTTGAAAATTGGGTACGGAAGTGAATCGGGCGGAAGTGGATCGGACGGAAGTGAAGACGCACTGCCAGAAAAATGGGACGTAAGTGAATCGGGCGGAAGTGGATCGAACGGAAATGGGTCGGACGGAAGTGAAGACGCACTGCCAGAAAAATGGGACGGAAGTGAATGGGGCGGAAGTGGATGGAACGGAAGTGGATAGGACGGAAGTGAAGACGCACTGCCAGCTGGATGTACAATTGAAAATGTGTGTATTGGAAACAAGGCAGTGTGTGTTCTGTAGCGCGAGAATGGTATGGCAATACAGTAGGCAGTGCATTTAGCAGGCACTGGTTTGACGAGCACAGTAGCAAATGTTTCACCGACTTTCATTTGTCATTGAGCAGTTTATGAAGCTTCACGTTCAAGGTTGAATATCACATGGGGTAGGACAAAGACGAGAAATTACATTTAAGTAAGTGGCATTATTTCAAGCTGTGGGTGAGTAGTCAAATATTAAATGCATAACAGAATGTTGTTATCTGAGTGGAATAAAAGCTGTATTTTCATCATATGTGAGACTAGGTCATTTCATGATTGTAGGAAGCCATGTTTTGATTGTTTACGACGAACTGTATGAGAGCCTTGAGAATAATGAATGTTATAGTTACTGAGGAATGTGCTCACAGTATTTGAGAGTACTGTCGACGTTGTGTGTCACTTTGTTATTATGAATTATTAATATAAAAGGAAGGAAGGAAGCTTGTAGTTTTGCGTGTCCGTTAATCACACGATCATGATCCACGGTACCTCCCTTTTACGTGGAATGCGAACCACAGGACATGGCATTTCAATTCGAAAATCTCACATGTATTGACCGGGAATCAAACCCGGTCTACCTTGGTGAGAGACTAACAGCTTGACCGCTGCGCCACAAATGTGACAGTAGCATATCTCCAATTCAATCTATACATTCATCATAGTACCAGTATGAAAATGGAGTGTAAATTAACATTTTAAGAATGTCCAAGCTGTGTAGTATACGAGTAGGATAACATGTCAGATGTTACACATCATATGCGACTACTGTAAGGCCCGTATCTTTTTTTTAACAAAGGAGCTGATGACTATGGTGCCCCAAGACCATAAACATGAGTGAATGAATGAGTTGTGATGCACCAAAGTACGTGGAATTTCCCCTTATTTTTTACGCATTAGCCCAACTAACCTAAGCCGAAAATTGTCACGCGAGGACTGGTGCCATGGTTAAATCTGAGCCGACCGTTATTAATATAGAAATAACTTGAGTGTTCAAAAAGCTATGGACGTGCTTCTTTCGCAGGGTGAAGTTCAAGGCTAGATAGGAAGGTACAGTAAGCGACAGGAAATAAGGGCTGCCCAAAACGAAAATATAGAGCTTTATTTAAGCCTCGAGTGAAAAATACCCAAGCACCAGTCTTTGCAGGTTAACATAATTCATTGATTAATTTGGGGGCTTTGGCGCATCGTGGTCATGAAGCCCCATTTATTTGAGTCAGTCGAGTACAAGCCGGACGTTAGTTTTAGACGATTGCCCTTGACCTTGAAGCTTGCGGGTGAGCCTGTATACAGTCACTCTCTCGCTTTACAGTTGTCACCACCGCACAGTGGGTCAAAATCGAATTCTAGGAGGATAAAATTATTTATTTTCATAATTAAAAATTAAAAATTTATTACTTCTACAGCATTCTCATATAATTGCCGCTCACTATTCTGGGATATAAACGCATCTAAATGTAAATCTGTCACCACTGTTCGAGCAGTTGGAGGGTGAATGTAAGAGGCTGTGGTTTGGTTGTCTTTGTGGTTAGTGTGATGCTTTAAGATGGAACATGCAGTTGAAGGTATGATCTTTGTAACGTGTTTCAGTTATTAATGGGCGTAATTGTTACGTAATTTTAGCTATATTTGCATTATATAATATTTAATTATTATTTTTAAAATTATATATTCACTTAGACGTTTAGTAAGTCGCGTCACTCTGCGTCACTTTCTACTTAATCTTAAAATGAAGATAAAGTCTTGTATTGTACGCCTGTTATAAGATTTTTGCATCTTTTTGCAACTTACTTAGTTATTTTACGTTTTAGAAGATGCTGCGCAACCAGTTCCCACACGTTTACAACTGTTTGAAGCACCGGGTTCGACGATTATGTCAAAAGTGGATCTTTGTGACTTTGTTAAAAGTAAATTAGGGATAGAAAATTGTCCTTAAGAGATAACTGAATGCTCTATCCAACTCCTAGTCATAGATAATTTCTTGTATTTGTAGACGTAGCTTAAAAATGTCTTAACTGATGTTTATTATGAAGTAAACAAATGATATACGTTGCTTTCACTGTAAATTCATGATTAAAACGTAAAAATAATTTTGTCCCCCTAGATTTCGATTTTGACCCACTGTGCGCCGGTCTGATGTAGTGGAATTCCAGACTTGAGCACATGACGACACCACTGTGCAGAACAGTACAGTCCACGTCGAAGTATTGTGTGACGCGAAAGTACACATTACATAGTTATGAACAGTACGCCATTATATATGCCAATGACTACTTGAGCAGTAGCGTGAGATAGTTTTGTCCGTCATCTGACCACAAGGGGCAGATGACAACAACACAGGTACTGTATTAACTCGCCTCCAGGCTTCCATTATGATTGTTCACTCGCCTAAAACAAACGTCCGGCCCGTAACTAGGATTTGCTTCTGGAGATGTATGGGTGGAGTCAAAATTATATACTGGGCGGGACTTGGGCAAAATGAGAGGAATGAGTGAAAATATTTTTATGTTTGATCTCGAAAGCACGTTTAATTGCACCTGTGAATGTGTAAAAGCTCTAAAATGAACAGTTTTGCTTAAGCAAGTGTTCAGTTTAGGTAATACAAAAACTAGTAAAGTTATATGTTCCCAAATTTGTAAGTATAGACTTGATCGTGTTGGGAGCCGATTTTCAGTGTTGCCTTAGTAATCATAATTTAATGTTTTTCAGTCGGTCAACACGATTGCGAAATGGGTGATTAAGGAAAAGTGGTCATCCGTGTGGATTTATTAATCTCATGTAAAATTATTTTCAGGATTTCGAAGTGTACATGTACATAAGTTGCCTCTGTGATGTAGTGGTCAGCGTGCTTAGCTGCCACCCCGGAGGTCCGAGATTCGATTCCCGGCTCTGCCACGAAATATGAGGACTGGAACGGGGTCTACTCATCTTCGGGTGGTCCAAATGAGTGGAGGGGGTTCGATTCCCACCTCAGCCATCCTCTAAGTAGTTTTTGTGGTTTCCCACTTCGTCTCCGGGAAAATGCTGGGATGGTAACTACCACAAGGCCACGGCCGCCTTCCCGCTTCCTTGCCTATCCCTCCCAATCTTCCCCTCCCTTCCTATCCCTCATAAGGACCCTGTTTGCTTTGCAGGTGAGGCCGCCTGGGTGTGGTGCTGGTCCCACCTCCCTAGTTGAAACCCCGACCAGCTCCAAGACACTGCCCTGGTGGCGATAATGGTGGGATTCCTAGCTGAGTCCGAGGGAAAAGCCAACCTGGAGGGTAAACCGACTAAAGAAATCCAAGTACATGATCCAGTCGTTCGTCATCAATCCGAACATTGTTTTTAGTCAATTTTTTTTTTAGTCAATTTACCCTCGAGGTTGGTGGTTCCCACGGACTCAGCGAGGGAACTCACCACTACCGCCTCTATGGGCAGTGTCCTGGAGCTTGGAACTTCTGGTCGGGATGGATACAACAAGGTGTGATCAGCCAGGCGGCCTCACATGCAAAGCGGACAGGGGCCTCATGAGGGATGGGAAGGGATGGAAGATTGGGATGGATAGGCTAGGAAGAGGGAAGGAGGCGGCCGTAGCCTTACGGTAGTTACCATCCCGGCATTTGCCCGAAGACGAAGTGGGAAACCACGGAAAACCACTTCGAGGATGGCTGAGGTGGGAATCGAAACCCCTCTACTCATTTGGACCACCCGAGGCTGAGTAGACCCCGTTCCAGGCCTCATACCACTTTACAAATTTCGTGGCAGAGCCGGGAATCGAACCCAGGACCTCCGGGGCGGCAGCTAACCATGCTGACCGCTACGCTACAGAGGCGACTTTAGTCAAAATAAAATGATAAAATTGAATTATATATTTTGATTGTTTGCCTCTGGGGGGATTGATCCCCTTAATCCCCCCATTAGTTACGCTACTGATTTGAGTATATGTGGAATCTGTCTGAGGACCTGTGTCATTGTGATGGACGTAGTAGTATGTGTATTTGTAATTAAGGCAATGATTTGGAAGTAGACGGCCGTGGCCTCAAGTTTGGAACCTTCCCGGCATTTACTGCGAGTAGAAGCGGGAAACCACGGATTACCAACTCCAAGATGGCTGCGATGGGAATCGAACCCACCTCTTCTCAGTTTTGCCTCACGAGGCTTGGTGTACCGCGTTCCAGCCCTCATATCAGAATTAATTTACTCTGCGGCTTTGTTGGCGTAGTCGGTAGCATGCTGTGCTTCTTTGCCCAAGGTTGCGGGTTCAAACCCGGCCGAAGTCGTCGGATTTTTTTACAAGTGTTAAAAATTCCTCATCATGCCTTTCTTCGGAAGCCGGCGGTCCCATGTCATAGATTTATGGCATGTAAAAGAACCTTCCACTGACTAAACTTGTGTGAAGCAAAATTTGTAGATTAGGTTTGAATAATGCTCTTAAATTCCAACGTTCGTCACCAGGCGCTGGTTGCGATGGCATCTAGTAGTAGCCAAGTTCACAGCTAGGTGTCGTGGACGGTAGAATTTTGTAGCGAAAGTAGGAACTACTTGAAATTGATCGTCTGCAGTCCTTACTTGAATTACAGATAACACACACTAATACAGCCATCACAATTAACACCGGTTATCAGACGGATTCTACACACACCCAAAGTACACGGAGCTACATGACCGCGTTGTCGCAGCCCCTAAACTAAAGAACCAACAAACCAATTAACTTTCTGGGGAGAACCTGGTCTTGATTTAGGATCTTCACAGTAACATTGCTGTTGTTCCGTAATTCAATTGAGGGACTAGGGATATCTTGGTCATCAGCCACTTTCCGCGTTAACTGCCAAGACTGCGAATCACTACGCCCCAAGATGGAAGCAAGATAAAGTAGATTTCCTTGGTATGTAATGAGTGATAATATTATACCGACATTCGTCAAGCGCTCCGTCATTTCAGCTGACGTCAGCCATCAATCTGAAGACTAACCTTGTGAACGTCCGTCTACAATACATGATGGATGTAGTGAATTTTTCTTCCATTCCAGAACACGAAATTTTCCCCTCGTGTTCCAGGACCTCTGTGGTGATTGCTTTTTGGTTAAAGTAACCTAACATATAATTAATCTCTCCCTAATGATAAGGATTACATTGATATTGAAGATGCACTACATTTATTTATTTATTCATTTATTTACGAAAACAACTGCCAGGATTGGAATGGAAGAAGACGTGGCCTTAAGTTAGGAGCCATCCCGGCATCTGCCTGGAGTAGAAATGGGAAACCACGGAAAATCACTTCTAGGATGGCTGAGGTAGGAATCGAATACGCCTCTCATCAGATTTGCCTCACGAGGCTAAGTATACCCTGTTCCAACTCTCAGACCAGAATTAAATTCTTTGACAGAGCCGGGATTCCAACCCGAACCTCCTGGGGACAACCAAGAAAGCTGTGGACTTCACTTACCTCTAACCTACTAGAAGGAGTATGAATAAATAAACAAACATCTGTCCATGAATGTCAAATTAAGAAACTATTATTAGAGCCCTGCGTGGATGAACAGAACTTTATCCGCATCCGCCCCGCGCCCGCCCCGCATCCGCACGACTGTTATCCGCATCCGCACCGCATCCACCCCGCATCCGCACGACTGTTATCCGCATCCGCCCCGCATCCACCCCGCACCCGCCCCGCATCCGCACGACTGTTATCCGCATCCGCACCGCATCCACCCCGCATCCGCACGACTGTTATCCGCATCCGCCCCGCATCCACCCCGCACCCGCCCCGCATCCGCACGACTGTTATCCGCATCCGCACCGCATCCACCCCGCATCCGCACGACTGTTATCCGCATCCGCCCCGCATCCGCCCCGCATCCGCCCCGCATCCGCCCCGAATCCGCCCCGCATCCGCACGACTGTTATCCGCATCCGCACCGCATCCACCCCGCATCCGAACGACTGTTATCCGCATCCGCCCCGCACCCGCCCCGCATCCGCCCCGCATCCGCACGACTGTTATCCGCATCCGCACGACTGTTATCCGCATCCGCCCCGCACCCGCCCCGCATCCGCACGACTGTTATCCGCATCCGCACCGCATCCACCCCGCATCCGCACGACTGTTATCCGCATCCGCCCCGCACCTGCCCCGCATTCGCACGACTGTTATCCGCATCCGCCCCGCATCCACCCCGCATCCGCACGACTGTTATCCGCATCCACCCCGCATCCGCACGACTGTTATCCGCATCCGCCCCGCATCCGCACAACTGTTATCCGCATCCACCCCGCATCCGCACGACTGTTATCCGCATCCACCCCGCATCCGCACGACTGTTATCCGCATCCGCCCCGCATCCGCACGACTGTTATCCGCATCCACCCCGCATCCGCACGACTGTTATCCGCATCCGCGCCGCATCCGAGCGACTGTTATCCGCATCCACCCCGCATCCACCCCGCATCCGCACGACTGTTATCCGCACCCGCCCCGCATCCGCACGACTGTTATCCGCATCCGCCCCGCATCCACCCCGCATCCGCACGACTGTTATCCGCACCCGCCCCACATTCGCACGACTGTTATCCGCATCCGCCCCGCATCCACCCCGCATCCGCACGACTGTTATCCGCATCCGCCCCGCATCCGCACGACTGTTATCCGCATCCACCCCGCATCCGCACGACTGTTATCCGCATCCGCGCCGCATCCGAGCGACTGTTATCCGCATCCACCCCGCATCCACCCCGCATCCGCACGACTGTTATCCGCACCCGCCCCGCATCCGCACGACTGTTATCCGCATCCGCCCCGCATCCACCCTGCATCCGCACGACTGTTATCCGCCCCGCATCCACACGACTGTTATCCGCATCCGCCTCGCATCCACCCCGCATCCACACGACTGTTATCCGCATCCGCCCCGCATCCGCACGACTGTTATCAGCATCCGCCCCGCATTCGCACGACTGTAATCCGCATCCGCCCCGCATCCGCACGACTGTTATCCGCATCCGCCCCGCATCCATTACACATTCGCACGACTGTTATCCGCATTCGCCCCGCATCCGAACGTTTGTTATCCAATCCGCTGACATAACAATAATAATTTTAATGTATTAGATAAAGCATAAAGTAGACTGTTAAAGTAATAATAATAATAATAATAATAATAATAATAATAATAATAATAATAATAATATCGTATGGCCTCGGGTGCCGGGTGCAAGCTTTGTTATTTGACACCCAGAAGGTAGCTTGCATGTCGAATTTCGTTGTTCCTTGACTATGAAAGTCAAGGAGGTTAGATGTTAGATATCTAAGCTCTTTGAATACTATAGCGCTTTCTAGTAGAGAAATGAGGAACTTTGTGTCGTCGGAAACTCCCGAGATTAATTTTGCCGTTATGAACACGGCCTACTGAATAAAATGGGTTCTCTGACATGCCAACATCGTATGACATGCGTGTCGTATTTTTGCCGCCTTTCAAAAATCACTTACCATGGCCACAAGCGAACCTGCAATCTTGGGGTTAGTAGACCGACACGCTATCCACTCACCCACCGTGGCAAGCTACTATTAAAGTAACACATTTGGACTTTTGTGGAGAAAGTCATTCCCTAGGCTGTGCACATTATATCATGAGGTATGTTTAAAATGAATGCTATACAGCCAGAATTGCAATCCTTTTCTGACATAATTTGAGATTATAGCGGTTTCGGTGGCGTAGTTGGTAACATGCTGAACTGCTCTGCCCAAGATAGCGGGTTCAAACCCAGCCGAAGTCGTCGGATTTTTTAAGAGCGTTAAAAATCCTTCAGTATGCCTTCCTTCGGAGGGGAAGTAAAGTCGGTGGTCCCATGTCATAGATTTATGGCATGTAAAAGATACTTTCACAGACTAAACTTGTGTAAAGCAAAATTGTTAGGTTAGATTTCGTCAGAACGCTCTATCAAAGTTCACCACTAGGTATCATTGATATCTGGTGGCGAAAGTTGGAACTACTTGAAATTGAACGGAACTTGTAGCTCACCCTTTAGGGTGTCCGCTGGAAGCAGCTACAGACTCAGGCAAGCCGAACATGTCCTCGGACACTCCCGGCACCAAACGCCATACGATAAATAAATAAATAAATAAATAAATAAATAAATAAATAAATAAATAAATAAATAAATAAATAAGTAAATAAATAAATAAATGAGATTATCTCAAACTATCTTACATTTGTCATGGAAAAACATAACGGAAATAATATTAGTCATAAACATCCGGGTCCTAGTAATGATATTCAACAAGTTCGGAATATATTCTAAAAATTATCCGCGAATTTACTCCATACATTATCCGCTATCCGCACAGCCATGCAAACTATATCCGCTTAGCGAAACTTTTTGCGGATTTCCGTGGGTGTATTCCAGGATATCTGCATCAGCGTAGAGCATTAACTATAATGCAGTAGGCAGACCATCAATCCTGTACGCAGATAAGTGCCTGTGTCTAACTAAGAACCCCCACCAAAAGGGACCTCGAGGTACAGGAAAGGAAATTCTTGCGAAAAAATCGTGGGTAGACAATAGTTGGAGGGCAATGGTACAAACCAAATTGTGAACTCGACAAATGACCAGGAAACCCTCACAAATGCCATGAGGATAAACAACAGAGGTATCCATACAGCTTCTGGCACGGACAGCCATGCAGCGATGGAGAGGGAAGACTATATGTTTGTCCCTCTCGCTCGCACTCCCGTCTCACTCCCTCTCCTACTGCCTTCGCTGTGTTGTAGTTGATCGGTTGAACGTCAAGTGGTATTCAGTATATTTTAAAGGTGAAAACAAATTGGAAAAAAAAACCAAGAGAAAAAAAAAACAACAAAAATGTGACTGAAATTGCAATTCCTTAAATGAGTTCCATGATACCTTATCAACTATCAGTTATTCTGACTGTCTTAATGCTAAGCACGTAATCAGCAAGTACCGGTACTCCGAGAAACGCGCGAAACACAATGTAGATGCTTCGGACAACCAACACATTGGACGAATAATTTGATTGTTTACATTTTGTTTGGTGCGCTAGCGATCCCAACTTGACTCGGTCAGACGCGCCGAAGAGCTGTCGTAGCGCGGGCAGGCAGCCCATCCGGCTAGCTAGTACGCCGAGCGTGCAAAGGCTGGACGCCGCTGTTTTACAATATACTGTCTTTCTTTACCACCCAGAGCTGGCCACGCTCAGGAATCAGCTGACTACCGGTTAGTGGTCTGTGGAATCCTCGACGCGCTTGCCAAAATTGACCCTGTAGTGAGGGTAATGTTATTTCATAAATCTAAGGTTATTATTATTCTCGTATCAAAAATATATATATTGTACACAGTTATAATTTAGCCCTAAACTTGGCCACTTCCAATGCTTTTTCTGTTCCTTAATGAAGATCGTCTTCTGTACAGGAGGTTGGAGATAGTCGACATTGAAGCATATGTTGAACAGTCTGGTCTTCTCCACAGTCACATTGAGTGTGTGTGGATCTAATATTGTCAAATTAGTCTTTGATCTGCCAACTCCATATCTAAGTCTATTCAGGGACTTCCAAAGTCGTCCATTCTTCGTCATACCTAGGAGGTACCGGTAAGGATTTAGAGACACTTTTCCAACCAGGGGGAAGGTAGGTCGTAGCCCTCCAGAGTTGCAACCTAGCTTTTCATCAGTAGTTCTAAGCTCCTTCGATGTTCTAAGGAATAAATCTAAAGTGCTAATATGATTTAATATCTGGTTCAATTGAGACAACCAAATTTAATAATCTTACATTTTATTTACAAATATCTTCACTTGAACTTTGGGAAGGACTAATAAATTGCTCCAAGCAATTGATTGCCTCCGTCACATTCTCGAGGGTCCATCTGCGCAGATAAGGAATTATTGGCCAATAATTTGATGCTCACACGAAGATAGTAAAATACTTTTAAAATACTTGGGCCGGTCTTATACAAATTATTGTTCCCGTATTGTTCGGTTGTTGCCCCGTGCCGAATCTTCCACTAATTCGCGCGTGTTCTGCAATATCGAGTGTTCCACCCGGAAGGTGAAGGTCGTCTTGCTGGCTATTGGCACTTGTCAACGTCTGCAAGAGTGACCTGCTAATGGGATTTGTCTGCATCACTTTACTTACCATATAACAGGTGGTTTCACCTGAGAAGAGAGATATCATTTCAATATATGGAAAACATAGGCGGATGGCGCGAATTAGCATCGGATAAGGGACAAGACGTCGCGCCGGTAGCAGCCACTTTGCATGTGCTGTTATCCTCACATGAGCTATTTAAATAAAGCGATGGCTCCTTCCTTCCTACAGGAACCCAGACGCCACAACCACTTTGCATGTTCTGTCACCCCGGCAAGGCTAAACAAGACCTATTTAAATAAGCCGATGTCCCTATAGGAAACTGGATGTAACTTTACATATGCCGTTACCCTCTGAAGGCGAGACTAGCGCTATATAAATAAGGCGATGGACCTCTGGCGTCAAACTGGATATTTAAGACTGATTGATTTGTGCAGATCTTCAGACTGTAAAATCTCGCTTGTTATCCGGTTCAAGGGAGTTCGTTTATGCAAGGTCACTAGGTTCATGGTCGCAATTTAGGATGAAGTAGTTGCTACCATGGGCGTAATTCGAGGAAAGGGAACAGGGCCAACTGACGAAGTCGGGGAGAATTAGTCTGAATATTTCTTTCTTAATCGCTTATCCTCCAAGCTGGGCTTCACCCTCGGACAATGCCAAGAATAATGTTATTCTTCTACCACCACAAGGAAGGTGTCTTGGAGCTGGACACATTTTGTTAGCAGATACATCTGGGGACGGTGGCAGGCCGATCGTCCAGGCCACCGCTAACTTGGATCTGGTTGGTTGGGTGGTTCCTCAGTTTAGGGGCTGCGACAACGTGGTCATGTAGCCCCGTGTACTTTGGGTGTGTGTAGAATCTGTCTGATAACCGGTGTTAATATTGTGATGACTGTATTAGTGTGTGTTATCTGTTTTCAATTCAAGTAAGGACTGCAGACATTGCATTTTCTCAAGTAGTTCCTACTTTTACCGCCAAACGCCACCGTCAATGACTACTAGTTCAGAACTTAGTTACCAGATACCACCACAGTCGACTCCTGGTGACGAACGTCGGAACCTAAGAGCGTTTGTCAAATGATTAACCTATACAGTAATTAATTTAGCTTCACACAGGTGTAATTAGTGGAAGGTTCTTTAACATGCCATAAATCTATGACATGGGACCGCCGGCTTTACTTCCTCTCCGAAGGAAGGCATACTGAGGGATTTTAACGCTCTTAAAAATCCGACGACTTCAGCCGGGTTTGAACCCGCAATCTTGGGCATAGAAGCTCAGCATGCTACCAACTACGTAACTTGGGTCTAATGAAGAAAAGGTCAGGGAAGGGAGTAGGAAGAAAATCGGCCGTGGATCTGTTGTAAGGAACCACCTCGGTATTTGCCTGGGGGTGAAAATAGGAAACCACGTAATACCATTTTCAGGATATCCGATGTAGGATTTGAACCCACGTTCTCCTGATACTGCCGAGGCAGGAGGTGGTGCGTTAAGGCTCTCGGTCACCGCGGCTGGTCTGGATAATAATATCTGTTAAAATACCATTTAACTGCTATGGTTAGCGGCTTCGGTGGCGTAGTTGGAAGCATGCTGAGCTTCTATGCCCAAGGTTCAAACCCAGCCGAAGTCATCGATTTTTTTAAGAGCGTTAAAAATCCCTCAGTATGCCTTCCTTCGGAGGGGAAGTAAAGCCAACAGTCCCATGGGTCCCATGTCATAGATTTATGGCATGAACAAGAACCTTCCACTAACTACACTTGTGTGAAGCCAAAATTTGTAGGTTAGAATTGATAACGCTCTATTAGTTCCAACGTTCGCCGCCAGGTGCTAACTGCGATGCCATCTAGTAGGTAATGCAGGCCGGAGCTGGCACAGGGCCTAATGCGCAAGATGGCCGCCACGCGCAACCACCCTATGTTATTCTTAAGGAGGGAGAGTCATAGCTGGCACAGGGGCTAATGTGCAAGATGGCCGCCACGCGCAACTGCACTCTTTAATGGCGGGCTTTTCAAATCATTATTTATGTGTTATTAACTATACATTATTTATTGACGTGTAACATCTTTCCACTCGGTTGCTGGATAGGTTTGTGGGAGTGATTTTGAAAATTGGGGACGGAAGTGGATCGGAACGATCGAGCTGGCAGTGGTGGATCAAACGGAAGTATGCACTGCCCGCTCGATCGATCAAACGGAAGTGTACTACCTGGCAGTGGTGGACAACGGAAGTATGCACTGCCCGCTCGATCGACCTTACGGAAGTGTACTAGCTGGCAGTGGTGGACAACGGAAGTATGCACTGCCCGCTCGATCGATCGAATGGAAGTGTGCCCTAGCAGGCAGTGGTCGATCGAACGGAAGTATAAGACGCACTGCCAATTTGATCGATCGATCCAGCTGGCACTGGTAAGGGAAACAATCAGCACGCGGTGTCGAAAATTGATACCATGACGCACTCTCGGCCATGTGGAATGTATATGACATACTGAACGGAAAACGCTCATGCGAACTCTGGTGTCTAGTGATTTAAACAAATGACATGGTACATGTTCGAAGTCTTCGTATCAGTATTTAAATGGTAAAATGCCTTAATATCAAACATGGCAAGTAGTCGGCATTGCATTGGCATAAGGCATTTTAAACTTAATGTAACTCAGGAACATTATCGAAACAAGCAAAATATAAATGAAACTTAATTCTGTAATGCAGTATTATTGGAACGTGGAAATAAGTCACCATCTTGTGCACAATATTTGCGTAGTCAAAATAGCCGTGGGCTTATTGCGCATGACTGTGAATCTAGAGATCTTGGGTACGAATCCTGGGCGGGGTAGATATTTTTGCTACCAGATTATCATTTTAAACGATATTTATCACATCAATATGACTCATTTTAACAGAATCCATATGAAATTACGCGTTGGTCTGTGAATCAAGAGAACCTGTTTGTAAGGAATTTAAGGTTATGAGAGGTGTCGCGTCTATTAATCTAGTTGATCCATATCGTATTCTTTATTTAGGCTAGAGCTGGTGGAAGCTACAAAGCATCTAATAAAATGAGTTCCATATTATAAACTACAATATCTGTAAAACACTCTCTTTTACAATAGATTAATATTTGGGCCAATAATACTATAAAATACCGGTGTATCAACAATTTCACGTGAGGTTTCTTTTATGTCAGATGTTACACATCATATGCGACTACTGTAAGGCTCGTAATTTTTTAATTTATTATTTATGTTTTATTTAATTTATTATTTAATTTATTATTTATATAATTTGTAATCATTTATTAAAATTTCTTTATTTTAATACTTTTTTTTATTGTGTTAAAGCACTAAACTGCAAGGTCATAAAGTGTAACCCCTGATCTTGTATACTACTGCCTCAGTGTGCAGAAGACTGTATCGTTATTGAACTGTTGTAATGATACTCATAAAGAGATGAATGTGAGCTGAGCTCATGAAACGATTTGTGACTTCTGAGTAAAGTGAAGTGGTACGTGCCGCCATCCAGTGCTGCATTACATCAACAAGATAAAAGCACATTTTCTCCTTACAGCAAAACACTTCTGATTCTGAGAGATGGTGAAAGTTTTCATTTGAGCAGCAAGGTGGCGGGTATTTTAACTCGAAAACTCTTATGAAGGTTCGGCCAGCAATATCGAACACTAGGTCGTCTGGTCGAATAGAATACCATCAGTAAATTCAAATAAGTTGTTAATTTCGACACACAAAGTTTGGACCAGGTTCAATAATCTTTTATTGGAATCAATAGTATGTTTGGACCAGTAATGGCCCGCTATGCTGTACGCGGGTTGTTCTTTTAGTTGTAACTACACATTATCTGGAACACTTTATTGAGATTCAAAGATTTCTAACCAACTTTTATTCACAAACAAATATGCACAATTCACAGAATAGTAAAACCAAAGAGTTTTGTACATAGGAACGAAACGTTACCAACCTTAACATTTACAATTTTCTCAACATACTCCCACCTAATTTACAATTTTCTCAAAATTGGAAATTATCAAAGTGTCAAACAGGTGTTCAATGTATGTCAACTGAATTCCTTCTCCTCTGTAACATGAAATCAAAGATCTAGTCTTTTAGGAGGGGCCACTTTTCTTCCTGCTCTTGTCCTCAATTCTTCAGGGGATTTGGACACATCCTTGTCATCATCGTCCATGAAGTGGGTTTTTTCTTGGTAACTCTCGGTGCAGGACTGGACCTCCAAGGGGTAGACTCTCTGTATAGGACGTACAACAGTACCACTGCTAGTCTTTAGTTGAACCACCCGGACTCTTCCATCTCGCCCTGGAATGAGCTGCTCAATTCTTGCCAAAGGCCAATCTATTCTCTTCCGATTGTCCGATCCTATTATAACCACCTCTCCAATTATAGGCTTTCTAGTTTCGCGCCGCTTGGTCCAGGTTAACTGCCCCAGATATTCTGATCGGAAGCGTCTTCTTAGCTCTTCTCTCAGTCTTTGCAGATACCGAATTTTCCGAGTGATGCTTGCTGACTCAATGCAGTCCAGGTCAGGAACTCCTGTCTCTCGTACATCTTGCAGTAGCATGGATGGGGTCAATGGAATAGGATCTCTATTATCTTCTGCCGTATAAGTCAATGGTCTTGCATTAATCACTGCTTCACAGTCAATAAGTATGGTCTGAAGCTCATCCCAAGACAATGAAGCCTTCCCCAATGTCTTCCGTAAAATTTGCTTCACCAGGCTCACCAATCGTTCCCAGAAGCCTCCCCACCACGACGCCGTAGGCGGATTGAACCTCCAAATTATGCGTTCTCCAGTGCTGTAGGTAACGATTTTCTCCCAGTCTAACCTTTCAAGAGCATTACACGTTCCTCGAAAATTTGTTCCATTATCACAGATGATCACTTTAGGTCGACCACGCCGTGCGATAAAACGCCTCAGTGCTCTTATGAATGCTTCAGTTGACAGAGACGGAACTAGTTCCAGATGTACAGCTCGGTAGCAAGCACAAGTGAATAGAGCAACCCATGTCTTCGATGAATCACGAATATACAAGGGTCCTGCCAAATCTATTCCAATGACTTCGAATATGGCCGCATCGTTAACTCGAAGATCTGGCAAAGGAGGAGACTGAGTGTCTAAGTTTTTTGCTTGAAAACGTCGGCAAACAACACATCTCTTGACTGTTCCCTTCGCCAACTGGCGTCCTTTAAGGATCCAGAATCTCTCGCGTAACAAACCTAGGAGAGTTGCTGGACCGGGGTGATTGTTTTTACAATGCACTTCTTCTGCATACCTCTTGACCAACGGATGTTCGGAAGGTAGCACGGCTGGTAGTTTGAACGGACCCTTATCCACACGTTCGACTATCCGTGTCTTGAGTCTAATTATGCCCTTTTGATCTTGGAATACTTCAAGGCTCTTAAGTCTCTGATCGTCTGGGAATTCGAAGGACTCTTTTTGAATGAACAAAACAATTTTGTCTTCGGCTGTAGCCACCTCATTTGTCGATAACGGACCACTTCTTTTAACTTCATTGCGTCGACAGTTGTTGAGAAATCTGTAGATCCATCCCACCATCCGCACAATTTGTTCATATTTACTGAACCGGTGATACAGCCATGTCGTATTATGAGTGATGGCAATAAGGTTATGTTCGTTTACCACTTCATAGCGTATAGAAGATTCAGGCCAGTTTTCTTCTCCTTCAACAAGCCACTTAGGCCCTTCCCACCATTTGGATTCGATTAGTTGTGCGACAGTACATCCTCTTGAGGGTAGGTCTGCGGGGTTCAAATCCCCTGGTATGTGTCTCCAGCTTCGTGCATCAGTGAGCTCCCTTATCTCCTTCACTCGGTTCCTAACAAATACTGTCTTGTCTCCGTTGCCAAGAATCCAGGCTAGTACAGTACTTGAGTCGGTCCAACAATAAACAGCTACTTCTTTCCAACCTAGACTTTCTTGAACTGATTTCAGCAGACGCGCTCCAATAAGAGTTCCTAATAATTCCACTTGAGGGATGGTCAGGGGCTTAAGCGGTGTTACTCTTGCTTTAGCTACTGCTAACCGAAGATGTGCCTCTCCCTGATAACTGCTCCTGATAAAGACAACAGCTGCATATGCGTTTTGACTTCCATCACAAAATACGTGTAGTGAGATGTCCTCCTCATTGCCAAGGTGACGTATCGCCTCAATTTCTCTTAAGTGAGGCAAGTCCTTTAGCCACTTCTCCAACCGCCGTCGAGTATCTTTGTCGATAGGCTCATCCCATCCCAACTTTCTGGTCCATAACTCTTGAATTAACAGTTTCAGCCTAATCGTTACTGGAATGGTTAGTCCAATCGGATCGAAAATGCGGTGGATTATTGAAAGAATAGTCCTCTTCGTCAAATCTCCTATTTCACACGATCTCTCCCACCAATCCATATTGATCTTCAGAGTATCGTCTTGGCGATTCCACCTAATGCCATGCAGTGAAGACTCCTGAGAAGATCCGTCTCCGGTTGACTCCCATCCCCGAAGGTCGAACCCGGCCCTCGCCATGATAGTCCTTGAAAGGTAAACGAATTCCTCAACTTCTTCTGCTCGATCGAGGCTTGTCACCAGATTGTCAACATAAAAATTGTTCTTCAATGATGATGCAATTTTAGCCTCCTTTGGATCAGTTGATTCCATATATTTTTCCAGGTGGTAGCCAATTACTGCTCCAAGAAGAAACGGGCTACTGGTAACACCGAACACCACTCTGGCATGACGAAGGACTTGTAGGTCTTTCTCACTATTATTACCATACCACAGGAACTTCAGGTAGTCTCTCTCCTCTGGGTGTACACTTATCTGTAAAAATGCCTTCTTGATATCAGCTGTGATGCCTATCTTTCGTTGCCGAAACCTCAAGAGTAGTTCGGGTATGATTTCAATAAGGTTAGGTCCTTCTTCAAGGCAGTCGTTCAGTGATGGCAAACCTCTCTCCTTCGCCGATGCGTCGAACACGGGACGCACTTTCGTAGTTGTACTATTTTCCTTCAGCACTGGACGGTGAGGAAGATAGTGTCCAGTAGATAGATCCCTCGCCATTTCCACAATGCCTTCTTTCACCCAATCTCGTAAAATAGTGTCATATTCTTCATAGAGACCAGGCTTTGCCTTTAATTTTCGGGTCATTCGAATCAATCTGCCTTCTGCAATCCCTCGATTGGTTGGAAGGTCTGGAGCATCTCTCCCCCATGGAAGACGTACCTCGTATCTGCCATCTACAAAAGCAACCGTATTTTTGAAATACCTCAGTGCTGACATCCTCTTCTCCTCCTTTGTGGTGTTCTCTACAGGATCGGTTATCCCAATGGTCTCCATTTTCCACAGATCAGATACGGGTAGCTGAGTAATACTGAGTGCAGTGACTGCATTCGCAATACTTGCATGCTTCGCTAGCTCCTTTTTTCCCACGGTGTCTACTACCTTCTTCTTCCCCGTTACCGTCCATCCTAAACAGGTTTCAATGGCTACCAGTCCAGAAGGTAGAGTCTTAATTTTACCTGTCCACAACTTTCCCGCAATGTCAGAACCTATCAAGATGTCAATAGGAGCTACAGAATCTCTGCACATCGGAATGTGTTCTCTTAGTAATTCTTCCCTCACTTCTTTCCTGACTTCTACTGATGGAATCGTAGCTGTAATTGTCCTTTGGTCTAACGCTACGAAATTGCATGCAAAGTCGTTATTCAAGCTGAGTAAGTGCACCTTGTAACATCGGTGCTTAACTACCCCTGTTGGCTTACCACCAAAAAGAGAGTGGATAATGCTCTCTTCCCCAATCGGAGAGTAGTTCATTTCTTCAGCCAAACTACTAGAAATATACGAACGTTGGGATCCACTGTCTATCAGTAACCTGGCCTTCCTGATTTTGTCACCATTCTTAACGTAAACTAACAGAGTCTGGAGATAGACCTCCGTTTGAGAGCTAACTGACAAATTGCTGTCAATAGATGAAGTATTAAACAAGGAAACCTCTTCTCTTTTGATCTCAGAATTCTTCCCCTCAACACAACCTTTCTCTTCTGCTTGATACTTCTGAACAGCTGGACATAATAATGGTACATGTCGTCCACGACAAATAACACATCGTGCTCGACACTGCTGTGCAGAATGGCCTGCTTTGGTACAAGAAAAACAGCGCTTATCTTTATACAGAACATCTTTTCGGTTTTCAAGGGACATTTTTTGTGCATGGAGACATTCTGTGGAACAATGATTCACCCCTTTACAAAATACACACTTCTGAGTGTCAGATTCAATGCTCAGACTGGCAAGATCGATCGCAGAAGCAAAATTAACTTTGTCCATATCATGCGATTTTCCTGGACTCTTAGCCTGGTTGTAGGAAAGGGACTGATTATTTGCCATTGCAACTCTCTCCTCCCCTTCTACTTCTCTCTTCAAAAACAACATTACATTATCCATCTGTTCCTTCAGTGTCCTATTGGGTTCATTGGAACGTTGCCACACCTTCAGTATGTCTGCGGGCAGACACGATTCTATTAGCGGAAACAATAATGCGGCATAATTATTCGAGAACACATTTAATGACTCTAGTGCCCGTAATTGAGTTTCTAGTTTGTCATACAAAATGCTGATCTTGACCGTCTTCCTTTCCATAACTAAACTCAGTAGTTCCCGTACATAATACTCGATAAGGAGATCATTACGTCCAAATCTGTCCTTAAGTGTTTGAATGGCCTTTCCGTAATTTTCGCCTGAGGGAGGGAAACTCACAACAACCGCGCGTGCTCGAGAGTTCTCTTTCGTGGCTTGAATCAAGTACTGAAATTTTTCCTCCTTACTTAACGACTGACACTCGTCAATTTGTGAGAACTGTGACCAGAATGAGATCCAACCGGCTATTTCCCCGTCATACTTATTCAATTCTAATTTCGGTAGGCGAAGAGATATTTCGTTTCCCGAACGATCGCCAACACAACTAGATGAAGTATGAGCAGCGCTATTCCTTGTTATCAGATCAGAGGCCTTACCTTTAATGCTGTGGTAACGTAAGGTATACTCCTCTGCTTTCTCCATTTCCGCCATCAGTACTTCTTCGATCTCCTCTTCCTTTGTTTCAGCACAGATGTTTTCACAAATCTGACTGTCCAGCTCCGATAACTCGTGTCTTCTTTCTTCGAGCACTAATAAACGCGCACTTATTAATTGTAAATCTGCATCTCTCTGCGTCAGTAGTTCGTCTAAAGCACTGCAAGCTTTCGTGAACAATGTGCGGATAACCGCTCTCCTCTTAGTTATTTGTGTACCCGCCATAATTACGTGCTACGGATGTAAACAACAGGATACGGTATACTGGATTATACAGGCACAGTTATACTCGCTACTATCAAATTGTAATTCAACAAAGTTTATACACGCTTGTTAAAGTCCTGTCACGGTCGCCATATGTTCTTTTAGTTGTAACTACACATTATCTGGAACACATTATTGAGATTCAAAGATTTCTAACCAACTTTTATTCACAAACAAATATGCACAATTCACAGAATAGTAAAACCAAAGAGTTTTGTACATAGGAACGAAACGTTACCAACCTTAACATTTACAATTTTCTCAACACGGGTTGCCCCAACACACCCCAGTCTCTTTGATGAATACCTAGGTATATGAGTTGCTAAAACGCGCCTCGGCCTCTTAGACGTGTACAGTATATGGGTTGGCAGAACGTGCCTTTGCTTCTGAAGTATCTACAGTACATGGGTTGGCAGAACGTTTCTTTGCTTCTAAAGTATCTACAGTATATGGATTGGCAGAACGTTCCTTTGCTTCTAAAATATCTACAGTACATGGGTTGGCAGAACGTTCCTTTGCTTCTAAAGTATCTACAGTACATGGGTTGGCAGAACGCACCCTATGACGTTCTTGAAAAGATGATCCTTTAGTATCTTTACGTACAGTTTATGAACTTATTCTCTGACTTTCTTTGTCTCACGTGTAAGCCGACGAAATTTTAGTACGGTATTTGATGAAACTAGTAAGGCTGTGTCCCAATACTCAAGTTGTCTGCTATTGACTAGCTGCTAGATACTATGTGCTATGTGCTATGCACTACGGAGATTTGGGACATGTCTGCTTGATCACAGCCTTCTTCATAGACTTGTGTTCTGAAACGCACTGGACTTACATGCTGGTGGCAAACCAACACTCAAGATGGCGGTGATCTGCTACTCCTTGTAAGCTCTTTGCGCTTTCATCAGCTGTTTCAAATAAACAATACCTGAACGATACGATCATGGATGCGCCAAGATGATCACTTTTTAGCCGAGCCCTAATTATGCTTTGTGTTTGGCTTAAATCAAAGATAACCTACAATTTACATAACCTACAATACCGATAAGCTACAATTTCTATAACTTCCTTGACGTAGTCGGCCAATCTAGCAAGCACTTTCGTTCACTAGCTATTACTGACTTGATTGCTATGTGCTAAGCGGTATTGGATCACGACTTCTGACGTCACATCCGGTAAAGTAGTCGACTATCTAGTTCACTACGGCTGAAATTGTACTATTGGGACACAGCCTAAATAAAGGTATGCTCTTCTTCTTCGTCACCCCCACCTCGCCAATTTCCCTTGTTGGTTGCCTTTTTAATTGTGGATCATTGAAGGAAAAGGGTGAAAGTGCCGAAATACCATACCGCATATGGCGGTAAACGGTAAATGTGCCTGAGGTCATTATTTTAGTAGGAAAGAATTTTAACAGGTAGTCACGGTCCAATGTGCCCAGCTGAGTTTGGTAGAGAAGGGTGAATGTGCCAGCGTCTCACGCGGCAATTCTTCTGTGCTGACCATTGTGTCAGTGTGTTGTCGTGTAGTTAATTGTTTGCTCACGCAGCACCGTGCCATTATCATCTGGTTACTCTCTATTTTGTCGTAATCAGTAAGTGCTTCACAACTAACTGCTGTTATATTGTATGGGGTACTCATGTGTTCCGCTAGAATTCCGTCTACAAAAGGAAACTGGACCGGAAATGAAAATGTTGAAAGCTAAATATTGTAATGTACAATTTCTTTGAATTCTTGAACTTCGAGACCTTAATTATTATTCCCGGGTACCCTTCGTAAAGAAGGATGTAATAGTGCCAGGTAACAAGGAAACTGTGTCATTGGTTTTTACTTGACAAAATAAAATGCATTAGAACTTCGACCATTTTCCATATTAGGCTCCTCATTCTGTTCCACCTTTCCTGTCCACTCGCATCCTCATTTGCTAGTCCTTTTCCCCAGAATGTTCGTGTATACCATGTCTCAACACCTGATCCTTGGTCTTACCGAACTTATTTCAGAAATCTCCGATCTATACTTTTTTATTGGAACATGTGATTTACTCCGAAACACATGGCTATTCTATCTCAGGCGGTAGGTCACTATTTATTTCAGTTCTGCCACCTTTCTAATGGCATCGTTCCCCCGTCTTTCCTTCTATGAGATGATGAGAATCCACCGTAAAATATTCATCTCCACATCATTACTGTTAAATGTTAACTTGACTGGCATACAAAAGATATATATTTCCTAATAATAGTCTAGCCGTCACCTTATTCATGTGAAGGAGAGCTCACAAATGTGGAGAAGTCGCATGGGTGATGTTGAGTTGGATCCATAAAAAGGATGGTTCAGATGGTCTCTTGGTCAACTCGGAGGGAGGTTCGAGCTGGTCCCATGGAACTTGCCCCAGTAGTCATGGACACGTTTGAGTTGGACCGAGGTCAAAACATTCCTCTGTGGATTACCGTCGACCTTAGGTTAGGTTAGGTTAGGTTATGTAAGGTGAGGTTATGTGAGTTTAGGTTAAGTTTGGTTAAGAGAGTTTAGGTGAGGTTAGGTTAGGTTATGTGAGGTTAGGTTAGGTGAGTTCAGGTTAAGTTAGGTTAGGAGAGTTTAGGTGAGGTTACATTAGGGGAGTCTAGGTTAAGTTAGGTTAGGTGAGGGTAGATGAGGTTAGGTTAAGTTAGGTTAGATGAATTTAGGTTAAGTTAGGTTAGGTGAGTTTAGGTTAAGTTTGGTTAAGAGAGTTTAGGTGAGGTTACGTTAGGGGAGTTTAGGTTAAGTTAGGTTAGGAGAGTTTAGGTTACGTTAGGTTAAGTGAGGTTGGATTAAGTTAGGTTAGGTGAGTTTAGGTTAAGTTCGGTTAGGTGAGTTTAGGGTAGGTGAGATTAGGTTACCGGTAAGTTAGGTTAGATGAATTTAGGTTAAGTTAGGTTAGGTGAGGTTAGTTTACGTTAGGTTACGTTATGTTAGGTGAGGTTAGGTTAAGTTAGGTTGGGTGAGGTTAGGTTATCTTATGTTAGTTATTTAACCTTATTTAATGTCTTTTTACTAATATCAAATTAAGACATAATTACAGTAATGGGTATGTAATAATTTCAATAAACTGTCATTGATCTTCAAATGCAACTTTCGTATTTGTTTATGTCATACATTCAAATGAAACGATTGGCCGAACATTAAAAAATGAAGAAACCAACCCTACTGATCAGGAGCTCAACTAGAACCCGACCCTTCGGGTATCGATGGCTGTCTTTTTAGGGATGTTTTGAGCGTGGGCCCTACTCAAAAGTGTCCAATGCGCACACCGGCTGTTGCTTTGGGGCTGTGCGAACTTGACCACATAATATCGTTCAAATGTAGCGAAATAATTTCATTAAAGCTAATGCCTCGCTCCAGAAACACAAATCTTTGCGACATCGTAGTATTGTAGCCTTGAGTGCTTGGATGAATGGAATCTGTCTGATAACCTGTGTCATTGAGATGGATGTAGTAGTTTGTATCTGAGGGTAAGATTAATTTGGAAGAAGGCGGTCGTGGTCTTAAGTTCTCCCGTTAAATCGTGCACCAGGGCTGCGCGGGCAGCTTTAGCAAGTCCGGAGATCGCTACTGAATAAGAAATACACTCGACTAACATTCAACATTTCACAGCGTAAGCAATATGTTATAACTGCAGAAGAACGGGCTGCAAGATCTTCCAGAATGAAGAAATATTGGGAAAGAAAAAAATTATCAAGAATTAAGAACTGAACTAAGTAATTGAAGACTTGGTATATAAGGTTTGATTTTTGGTGCTCCAATGTGGGCGTAAACAGTGTAAATAAATAAAATAATAATTAAATAAATAACCGACCTAATGTGTTATATCTATTGAAAAAAAATATATAGTACGTTAAAAAAGGACTACATTTTTTAAAATGTGAATTATAGTAATCTATTAATGGGGGAGCGTGATGGCGCAGTGGCTTAGCTGCTCGTCTTTCATCCGGACGGCCGGGGTTCGAATCCCGGTGACAGCGGGGTGGAGTTTTCACCTGAAAAATCACGTGGCGTCAGGAAGGGCATCCGGCCTTAAATCCCCAGCCAAAACCAAAATGAGCCTGGTTGGCTCCGGCGACCCCAATAAATTGGGAACAGCCGAAGAAAGAAGAAGAAGAAGAAGATAGTAATCTATTAATGAAACAAGTATATGAGTGACATGATTGCTCGAACTACTACCAATTCAACGGAAGTATGGCACGGATATATTTCAAATATTTTGTATAATACATAATAATAATAATAATAATAATATCGTAAGGCCTCGGGTGCCGGGTGCCAGCTTCGTTATTTGACACCCAAGGGTAGCTTGCATGTCGAATTTCGTTGTTCCTTGAAGCACTATGAAAGTCAAGGAGGTTAGATATCTAAGCTCCTTGTACACTATAGCGCTTCCTAGTAGAGAAATGAGGAACTTTGTGTTGGCGGGAACTCCCGAGATTAATTTTGCCATTATGAACACGGCCTACTGAATTCAAATGGGTTCTTTGATATGCCAACATGGTATGACATGCGTGTCGTAATTTTTGCTGCCTTTTAAAAATCACTTACCACGGGCAGCAGCGAACCTGCAAGTTTGGGGTTAGTAGACCGACACGTTAACCACTCACCCACCGTGGCAAGCTAATATTATGTATGGACTATTTATATTTTCATTCGTATTCCTTCAGGAATCTTGGCATTAGGTATGTCTTGAGTTGAGTGGTGTTTACAGAGTTTGTAAATGAGTGAAGGTGGAATGTATTAAAGAGCAGTGAAGCTGTGCAAAGGAATGATTTATTGTATTTAGATGTGCGGTGGACAGGAATCTGTTGAGTAGAATCAGTAAATCTATTTTCTCTGTTATGGACGGAGTTCATTGGTTTAAACACATTATAGAGGTAACCGGGGTTCTTTCGGAGAACCTCTTCTAGGATGGCTAAGGTGGGAATCAAACCCATCTCTTCTCAGTCACGAGACTGAGTGTACTCCATTCCAAGCCTGAGACCAGAACTCAAATTCTTGGCCGAAGCTGGAATCAAGGCGGCTGACGGTAGAGGTAACTGACCTCTTACTTCTCGCCGGTCCTGAGTGTTGACTATGTATGAGGCAGGCTAAGATTGGATCAGAGATGTTACATAACGGTGTGTTAATATGCAGTAGCAGGGTTCAAAGGTTTAAGCAAATAAGGTCAATATCGCCGATAGGCTATATCGAGTTCACTGGCTTCATGTCCGCTGCAGAACAACTGGACATGATTTATGTGAAGAGGATCTCATGAAAGTCAGGCGAATGGATGACGTTATGGTATTACCATGTCTGTCGAGGACTAACTTCCTAATACTGGTTTATGACGTACAGCAGGGACGGTGCGTCATTAAGGGCCGAATGGGCCCTGCTCACCCAAGGCCTTTAGGCAGCATTGCAAAGAATTTGTTTAATTAATGTCCTTTAAAATTACTTTATATTACTGATACTCAACTTAAAATAAGTATTTTACCCTTCTAGAATCTCTAAAGAGAATTCATTATAAATAACTCATCCCTAGCTTAAGATCCTGACAGTCTCGTACGGTGTATCGTCATAGCGAGGGCCGGTCCACAGAAAGTCTCATGTAAAGTATATGGCTCCATGGGCCGGATGAGGAAACAGGGGACAGAGCACTGTCTTGCACGCGAATTCTTCGGAGCTATGACGGGAATTTTCTCACTCTTCAAGGACCAGCAGATTGGGCCCATAGCGTTGCTTTGAAGCGAAATAGAAGATCTCTCCATTGCACTTCCTGCTTCTGTCTCTGTTAAACTGGACTACGGGAGAATGGTCCACCCCACCCCACCCCACGCCCTTAAACAGGTATTCAACTATTGTTCGCCCCTTGCTGAAATAAGACAAAAATATATGTATACATTTTCAGTTGACTGATGTCCCAAGTATAGTAAAAATGTGTTAGTGAGTTCTGTGGATGAAGTTAATTTCTTCTGTATAAATGTGTTTTTAACTTTGGTGGCACGGTACGCAAATATTTAGTATGTCGATTGTATGCGACATAGGAAAATGAAAGTGGAATTTTTATTAACAAATCCAATTTCTTCTATAGCTCTGAACACAAAGTTAGAAATTAAATAATTATGACCTCATCAACCAAGCTGATAGATAAATTTGCTTCATCCAAGCACAGGAGAGAATATATTTATAAACAAAGAGCCATGAGAGTACAGTTTTTAATGCATCAACTGTTTATTAAATTTTGTTTCAAATGTTGTGTTATGTGGAATTGTGATAATAGCAATATTGGCAACAATAAATGCCAAATATAAAACAATATTTAATAGGCCTATAAGACAACAATAGTATCATCTGGCCCACCCAAAAATTTTAATAAGGAGCCGTCCCTGACCTACAGACTTCTCTTCATCCATTGACTTCCCAGTTTCTCTTCCATAACAAAATGGCCAATGAGGAAAATATTAAATATGAACTGATATGACCTGAACTTTCTTCGGCTTTTCCCAATTATTTGGGATCGCCCGAGCCAACCAAGCTCATTTTGGTTTTGGCCGGGGATTTAAGGCCAGATGCCCTTCCCGACGCCAGGTGATTTTTCAGATGAAAATTCCACCCGCTGTCACCGGCATTCGAACCTTGCCCGTTCGGGTGAAAGACGAGCAGCTAAGCCATTGCGCCATCACGCTCCCCAACTAATATGACCTGAAATAAGACATAAAATGATCAAAAAAAATACCGACAGCGGTGGCTACGCTTGCTAAAGCGCAACGTTAGGCCATGGGGCCAAGCTCTCTCCTAACTCTGTAGACGCGTGGGTTCGAGCCCCACCGTTGGCCGTCCTTGACATGGTTTTCCGTGGGTTATCCCATTTTCAACACCATGCAAATGCTGGGACGATACCTTCCAACAGGCCACGGCCACTTCCTTCCGCATCCTTGCCCAGATTCATTCATCTGCATCCATTCCATGTCTCATCCCATCGCGCAGGTGGCCCACGGGCGTCGACTAGAAAGACCTGCACGTAGCCTCACAGGAGGCCAAACGACAAAAGAAATCAATAAAATGATTTTGAATTCATTGAAAAACCCACCGAATTGAATGATAAGTGCGACCACCTCGTGGTGTAACGCCTAGCATTCTTGACTGTCACCCCGGAGGTCGGGGTTTGAATCCCGGCTCTGTCTCGTGATGCAAAACTAAGTAGGCGTGGGTTTGAATCCCTCCTCTGCTATCTCGGAAGTGATATTCCATGGCTTCCCCCACTTTTCCTCTAGGTTCTTAACTTAAGACCACAACCACCTCCTTCCAAATCCTAGCCTCAATATCAAATACCCAAACTACTGCAGCATCACGGGGTTACATGACCACGATCCAAATTCCATTTATATAAAAAATGTAATTAATTATTAAAATGACTAGCAACCAGGCCCGGCTTCGCCCGGTATCTTTAACGGTTTACCCAGCGTAAGCTTAGAAGGCGCACAGACGGCAGGTTCCAGACGCAATTCAGAAAAGCTGAGGTGAACAGCGAAACTCCAAACACTCTTCTCTGAAGACAGTTTGATGCCGGCTGAAGCTTGGGTGATAGGCTTGCTCGCTAGCTTGTAAACTTGCTCCGAAGCTAGTAATTTAAATTCCACTGAATGGAGATTGTTGGAAGAAATGGAAACGTAAAAACACTTACAGTGGGCGATGTATTAGAGATAGAGATATGCTGTCGCGGACATTTTTGTAGATCTTTTCATGTTGAACAATTCTTACACTCATAGTATAGTCTATAGATATTTTTAACTGTTTACCCAGCGTAAGCTTAAAAGGCGCACGGACGGCAGGTTTTTCTTCGAATCGATTCATTGAAATCGTTACTGCTCGGCTTCCTTTGGTCATTAATGAATAGGGGCCGATAACCTAGATGTTAGGCCCCTTAAAACAACAATTATCATCATCATCATCATCATTAATAAATGCTTTTCTACAGAAACTTTCCTCAAGGAATTATTTTCAGAATGGCGAAAACCGCATTAAAATTAATCCAGTGGTTCTCGTGATTACCCCTAACATACAAGAATTGGGGACTTATTTTTATACTATGTAGATATAAAAATATTTTAAAATATTAAATTAAAATTATAACATGAATTATAAAAATAAATATCAAAATTACAAATATATTGTTACGGCTGCGCGAATGCTTCATCACCTCGCAGCGTGATTCACAGCCCGCCCCGGGCTACCCCCTGCCTCTGTGTTAACCAGTGGTTTGCGCAACAAGAAGACAGGCAGTAACAAAGAGACCATCTCGAACCTTCAAGGCCCACCCGGTAATGGAATTCTCGAGTAACCGTGAATCCTAGTCTGCTCTGGAAACATCCATTGAGTCACCAGCCCCGCTATATAAAGCGACCAGGCCAGCGAGGGACGGACTGAGTTTTGAGGAGTGTGTTTATACCTGTGCGATAGTCGTGACGTGTGAATTGTGAAACAGTGTGTAGTATTCAAGGACAGTGAGTGACAGACTGTGGCTTGTGAACTTGAGGAAGAGTTGTGGTTATTTCTAGCGAGGATGGGTCTAAGTAGTGGAGGATTAGCTGCTTGAAAAGTGAAAGGGGTGAGTGTTCTCCGAAAGGTGCAAACTTGAGTAAGACTGCTAATTGTTTCTATTTGCTTATTATGTGGGTGTATCTTTCTAGACCTGCAATAAAGCTAATATTTCTTTAAGGGACCATTTGTATTGTGCTTTACCTACTTTGATCCAACTAACGATCGTGCTACTGGGGAGTAGTACGTAACAATATACGGTATGCATAATTTTTATAATTAATGTTATGGATATAAATATATAATTGAAACTAAAATTAAATGTAAATTATAGAAATTAAAACTACAAGTAAATAAATAAATAAATAAATAAATTTCAAAACTAATTTCGTCCTATAAAGGTTTGCCTATTAGTAGAGTAATGAAATTATCTTCAAAACTACTCCAGTGAAAAGCCATACCGGACTAAATTATAGAACACTAGCAACCCGCCGCGCTTCGCCCGGGAACAGTTACGAATTCATTTCGTGATAAGAGCTTTTTTTTGTCGATGTCAATGCACTACGACCTATATTCATTTTACGTCTCGGCATGATGCGTTAAAATCACTGTCTGGACTATTAATTATATTATAATGAAGATGCATGTGCAACGAATTCTCGTCAGACGTAATTCAAGAATGGCGAGGTGCATGAAACACAAATCTCCCTTCCGTCCAATCTTAACTTAACTGTGTATTTTGCGGAAAGAAAAGTTCCCAAGCGAAATGAAGAAAAGCCGAGTTGCACTTCCAGGGAAACTCCAAACACAACCACTCTTGATTGAATTCTTAACTCAACACGACTTGAAGGTTTGCTGCTGGCCGTATCTGTGGTAATAGGCTTGCCCACTAGCTAGGCTGTAACTGGGGTGATAGGCTCGCCCCTAGAAGGCTCGTAAACTGTCGCCCCAGTAATTGAATGGAGATTGTTGGAAGAAATTAAAACGCAAAAACACTTAGTGGGCGATGTATTGAAGATAGATATATGCATATGCTGTCGCGGACTTCTTTTTTAGAACTTACATGCTGAAGATTATTGCACTTGCATTTTTTCGTTTCCTGTTAGACTGGAAGTATCGCTAACATGCCAACCCATGAATTAACTTATAGCTTATTTTTTCTCCTTTAATTTAAGCCATGTTAGAGCACTGTAAGCCAAATCGTTCGCTTACAATGCGCATTCCAGCGACACCACCTACTTTTCCAGCATTCCAGGAGTTCAAACGGCTGGAAATCCAGGAAGCCGACACGGGCAGACCGGGGACTTTTAATATGTTGTTAAGAACATCAAATAGGACAACTGTACCAATTTTCTGCTTTACTAAATTTTTTTTCAAGGTTTTGACCGTTTTTAGACTAAAATTCCTGGGCTATAAGTAGTGATTCCGTAGATCATAGCCAACTTAAGCTGCACATCAGAAACATATTTTAGGAGAGGAGATACAATAATGAAACATCTATTTTAACGTTTTCTATGGCAATTACCATCGTCCTGATATGACCTGACCCTCGCAATCAAAGACAGTAAACTGAATGACTTGAAGAATTACCTTCGACGGTTTAAACGTTATAAATATCTCTATTCTGTGCCGTGTGATCAAGGGGACTTAGAAACTAAGCTTGTCCCTATTCCTTCTTAATTAAACTATTTTGAGTTAAATTTGCACGACATATTAAAGAATTATATGAATACATTATTATCGCTCTCAAAATGGGTTTCAATTTGCCATAACATATCAAAATACTGATATACTGAAATTCTTTTCCACCAATTAACGCCTGCTATCTAGCGACAGCCTTGGAACTACTGTCTCCCCCTATGACAGCATTCGCATTAGCGATTGGAATCGCTCGAGTTTTATCGCCTCTTTTGGACTGGGAACCACTTTGTTCTATAAAAAAGAGCGTCCTCAACCTTAAAAAATTCCTCTCGGCACGCCGGAAGGCGGAGGTAGATTTCACCGGGCAAACTTGGGGATAGGCGAAAATAGGCAGAATATGCAGGTTTTTGTTGAAGGATCAGACCTCATTTATTGCGAGAAAGTATTTTATAATTGAAGCTTAATTAACTTTGTTTTTCTTCATTTAATGCATATTTTAAACATTTTATTGTCTTATGGGGACGGTAACCTTCTCGTCATTTGGGGTACATTTTTATACCTTGAGCTAGGTTTCGACACTGATGTGTAACTATCTAACGGTCTGTAAATTCTTCACGCAAAATTTTATCTCCCGCAGAGATTTGGTTGGTTCCTTAGTTTAGGGGCTGCGACAACGAGGTCATGTAGCCCCGTGTACTTTGGGTGTGTGAAGAATCTCTCTGATAAACTGTGTTAATTGTGATGGCTGAATTAGTCTGTAATTCAGGTACGGACTGCAGACGGTCAAATTCAAGTTGTAGTTCCTAACTTTGCTACCAAATACTACCGTCAACGACACCTAGCTGTGAACTTGGCTACTAGATACCACCGCAACCAGCTACTCGCAACGAACGTTGGAACTTCCCCTCCAAAGGAAAGCATACTGAGGGATTGTTGGCGCTCTTGGAAAATCCGTCTTCGGTCGGCTTTGAACCCGCGACCTTGGGCATAGAAGTTCAGCATGCTGCCAGTTTCATCACTGAAGCCGCTTCCCACAGAGTCAGATGGAAAAATGAATGTGATCTCGTGCAATGGCGTTGATATGGCAACGTCTGATGGCTCATACCTCATCAAATTAGTAGTGTTGTCATGGCAACCTCCGATGGCTCTCGGCATTTTCTTCTAATTCCGAAATCATTTTGCTCATCCCTTGGCGTAATTGGTGGGTCGTATCAAAAATTCTTTCAGACAAAAGTTTTAGGTAATTATTAGGGGAATATTGTCCATTTTGTACGGTTTTGATATTGTGCCTATTAAGAGAGATATGATTAATGTTTCCTGAAAACCCCACTTTTTCCCACCCCTTTGGTCACTAGTGTGAGGACTCCGCCATTATAGCATGGTAGTTTGTGGCCCGGCCGCTACAAGCACTGCAAGCGATAATCTCCAACAACGTGTACCAGGGTTGTAGGCACTACAAGCACGCCATCAAAAAACAGCAGTTGAAAAACAAGCAACAACAGCAACAACTCCATAAACCCATCCCCTCACTCCTCTCCCTCTCACCAACACTTTCCCCAAGCAATCCTAGCACTCGACATCAAATCCTACAGCTTTTAATCACGCCAGCAGCACAATAAACTTAATGAATCCAGGCTACAGAACAGACCAAAAAACTACACTTTAAGCTAAACCAAATTCACTTCTCAGCTCGACATAAGCCATAATACAAGTTAAAACCTATACAAAACATACTCTCCCTACTGTTTTACAACTATTAAGCGAACTATTCGCATTCAAAACCAACCCTGAAAAGGGAGCTAATTTAAAAACGCAATAGCCTAGCCCGATTACGTCTCCGGCAGTGCTACCGCATATGCATTCATAACTTCACAATAACTTTTGTATAATTTGGAGCAAAATAATGGGTTTTAAAGCTATCTGGATTCAGTTTTCCAACCAATTTATTGTGATGTTTTATGTACGGTATGGTTAATGTCAAACGCAACTAATACCATTTTATCCATAATGTAGAATCTTGGGCTTATGCCGTGTTTTATTTATTCAAGTTCAAACCCGGCCGAAGCCGTCTGAGTTTTTAAGAGCGTTAAAAATCCCTCAGTATGCCTTCCTTCGGAGGGGAAGTAAAGCCAGCGGTCCCATGTCATAGATTTATGGCATGTTAAAGAACCTTCCACTAATTACACCGGTGTGAAGCTAAATTGGATAGGTTAAGAATGTAAACAACGCTCTTAGGTTTCTACGTTCGTGCCAAGAGCCGACTGCGGTGGCCTCTAGTAGCTAAGTTCTGAACTAGGCCTAGTAGTCGTTGACGGTGGCGTTTGGCTGCAAAAGTAGGAACTATTTGAAAAATTCTAAGTTGCAGTCTGTACTTAAATTAAAAAACAGATACACACACTAATACAGCCATCACAATTAACACCGGTTATCAGACAGATTCTACACACACCCAAAGTACACGGGGCTACATGACAGCGTTGTCGTAGCCCCTAAACTGAGGAAGCAACCAACCTTATTTATTCAAACTCGACGCGTTTCGAAAGAAACCATGTCTTCCTTCATCAGGAATAAACGGAAATACGACTAAATTGTTGCTAAGAGAAAGCAACAAAGAAACTAAAAAAGGTGCCCTAAGATGAACAATGAAGTGTATCTAACACGTCCTTCGAGAAGTGTATTTGGCATTCTTTTCCAGGCCGAGAAAGTAATTACCGGAAAATTAAACTCAAAATCGATGTGGAGCGAAATATTTACGATTGTATCGATTCCAAAGAAACAATTTCAGTTGATCCTTCAGGAGCTGGCTGCTGTCTTCAGCGTGTCATGGATATTATCCCTAGACTTGTTTATATTGGGTGCCGATTCATCTTCAGAACGAAGGAAATCCGCCGAGATTTGCAATCTCGAACATCCGCCAAGTCTTCACGCAAGCTTTCGGAAGTCCAGTACCGTAGCCGACGAAATGAATTGGTAAGTAGAGAGTTACTTTAAATAGTTTGTGTGTGCTTGTTTTAATATGCTGGGGATTAGCCTATGTTTTTTTTATCTGTGTCTGTGTACTCCAGGAATCTGTGCGTTCCGTAACATGTAATGAAGACCGTAGTTCTTATTTCCATGAATTATATTTTCCATTGTGCCCTGCCGTGCTATTTTAATTGTAACCGCTAATTACTTTTTAAAAGAGTATTAGTTACAAAGTAATTCTTTCCCTTAGCACCATCCCTAAGACCAGCTGACCCCGGCAGTGTGGAACTTACCCAGTCAAGCGCTGCCTGGCGGGGCGCGCTTGAACTTCAGGAGTCTTCTCACTTTCTCCGGTCAATGGTTGGGGCTATCAAAAAAGGTTCCAAACATAATTTTTTGTGCCTTATCCGACACATAGTATGAATCATGAATGGATTCGATATTCAAAATATTAAGAGAGTTATAGCGCTATTTCACTTTTTCGAAAAGAGCCCCCCATTTTAACCCCCTTCAACCGATTGTGCCCAATAACGATCTCGACCGAGATTTTACAGGGATATGTATTATGTAAAAAATTCAACGTTATTGGTGCAAAATTGCGGTAGTTATCGTGTCCACAAGAAAGTGATATATGTATCATACACACACACATATATATACACATAAATTATATATAAACTTTTGAACTGACGGTGGTTTTGGGGTCTAGGGGATGTGAAACCCAAAGATATGTAGAAATTTTCCTGAAGTCGAAACATGGTACCCAATGCAATAGTTAGCTTTCTAATGAAATCTACCTAAAACACAGTAAAATGCAGTATTTGCCTCCCACTCGCAATCTTTGTCCTGCAATTAGCTTCGTCCTCTTCTGCCTTAGCGGTGATGCCATTTCCCAAAACGCAAAGTGATTAATCTAAGAAAATATTTGCGTGGTCTTATAGAGTATTCCGCAGTTTCTGGCGATGTAAAATTAAAAGCCATAAATAAATAATACATTATTATTTATTTATTGTTTTGCTTGTTTGTTTGTTTATTAGTTCGCTTATATAGGTATTTATTGTTTTGCTTGTTTGTTTGTTTGTTTGTTTGTTTATTAGTTCGCTTATATATTTATGTTTTGGGGATGGTTATATTTGTTGTGTCCCGGGATTTCAAGTATTACAATGTCTTCCATTTCCTCTTCTAGAATGTACAGTAAGTATGTAGTTAGTTTTAGTTGTAAGTATGTAGTTAGTTTGTTTATTAGTAATGACATTGTTCTATTATTAGACTATGGTGTGTGTGTCTGGTGGCAGGTGCATTGTTTATTAGATATAGCTCATTGTTTTTTAATTAGACTGTGATGTGTGGGGTGCATGTGAGTGTGCCTGTTGGCAGTCTGTTTTAGTGATAGTATTTGTTGTTGGTGGAACTTAAACATTTTTTTCGTTGGTAGAATTTTGGTATTTATTTGTCAGTAGAAGGTTAGTATTTTTGTTAGTAGAATTGCTCTATTACTTATTCTGAAAGGGAGTAGCAGCCTTTCAGAATAAATCAATTCTTTTCTTGTCTTATAGACGGTTAAGATATTAATAATATAAGCCAACTAATGGCTACACTGCGTTCTGCTGCACGGCTGAAAGCAACGGGAAACTATAGCCGTAATGCTCTTCCCAAGGATATGCACCTCTCTATGCATAATTACATGTGATGATGGCCTCCTCACTTGTAAAATTTCAATCCGGAGGTAAACTAGTCCCCCGTTCGGATCTCCGGGTGGGGACTACTCGAGAGGGGGTTAACATCACAGAAGTGACAAAGAGGAAATCTGACATTCTACGAATCGGAGTGTGGAATGTTAGAAGTCTGCTAGGAAATGGAAGGTTAGAAAACTTAGAAAGGGAAATGGATAGGTTGAGGTTGGATTTGGTTGGGATTAGTGAAATGCGCTGGCAGGAAGAACAGGACATTTGGTCAGGTGACTATAGGGTCATTAGCACTAAATCAAACAATGGACAAGCAGGGGTTGGTCTCATATTGAGTAGGAAACTTGGACAGCGGGTGGAATATTATGTGCAATATAGTGAATGGATTATTTTAGCAGAAATCAATGCTAAACCTACGTTGCACCACAGTGGTACAAGTCTATATGCCTACCAGTCAAGCTGATTATGAAGATGTTGAAAAAGTCTACGAAGAAATAGATGAATTTTTGAGGTATATCAAGGGTGATGAAAATGTTATATTAATGGGAGATTGGAATGCTGTGGTAGGAAGAGGGAGAGAAGGCAAGATAGTAGGAGATTTCGGATTAGGTGAAAGGAATGATCGAGGAAGCAGGCTGATGGAATTCTGCACCTAGCATGAGTTGGTCATAGCTAACACCTTATTCAATAACCACAATAGAAGAATATATACATGGATGAGACCAGGAGATACAGGTCGTTACCAAATCGACTTCATTATGGTCAAGCAGAGGTTTCGAAACCAGATTTTGGATTGTAAAACATATTCTGGTGCTGACATAAACTCTGACCACAATCTGGTTGTTATGAAATGCAGATTAAAGTTGAAGAAACTGAAGAAAAGTCAAAATCCAAAAAGGTGGGCAATAGAGAGACTGAAAGTGAAGGATGTAAACGAAAGATTCAAGAAGTGTATAAAGGAAGGACTAATGAAAAACCCTAAACAAACTTCAATTGCAGACGAATGGACACTTTTGAAGAATGAAATAACAAAATCCGCAGAAGAAAACATTGGTAGGAAAGAAAGAATAGGTAGAAAACCGTGGATCACTCAGGATATACTCGAATTGATGGATGAAAGGCGGAAGCACAAGAATGTAAGAGATGAAAAGGGGAAAGCAGAATACAGACGTCTGAGAAATGAGGTTAACAAGAAGTGCAAGGAAGCGAAAGAGGAATGGTTCAAAGAGAAATGTGCAGGTATAGAAAATTTTCTGAAATTAGGAAAAGTAGACACAGCTTATCGAAGGATTAAGAATACTTTTGGGGAAAACAAAACTAAGTCTTGTAATATTAAGGACACAAATGGAAAGCCTCTAACAGATAGGGAAGAAAAGGTTGAGAGATGGAAAGCTTACATAGAGTGTTCGTATAAGGGAAAGGAGATAGAGATTCATGTAATGGAAAGAGAGGAGGAAATTGATGAGGATGCAAACGGAGATTTAATATTGAGATCAGAATTTGACAGAGCATTGGAGGACCTAAGCAGGAACAAAGCACCAGGCATAGATGATATACCGATTGAGTTGCTACGCTGCATAGGAGATGAAGGTCTGATCAGGTTATTTCACTTGGTGTGTAGGATTTATGAGAAAGGCGAGATACCCCCTGATTTCAAGAAGAATGTTATCCTCCCTATACCAAAGAAAGTGGGAGCTGACAGATGTGAAGATTACCGTACAATCAGCTTGATTACTCATGCTTCAAAGATCCTGTCTAGAATAATTTACAAGAGGATGGAAAGCCAGATAGAAACAGAGTTGGGTGAAGACCAGTTTGGTTTCAGGAGAATTGTAGGAACAAGGGAAGCTGTACTAAGTCTTAGGCTGATTTTGGAAGGTAGAATAAGGAAAGATAAGAGAACGTTCATGGCATTTGTAGACTTAGAAAAGGCTTTTGATAACGTTGATTGGACTAAATTGTTTGACATTTTGAAATCTATTGGAATAAAGTACAGGGATAGGAGGGTGATATACAATCTATCCAGAAACCAGACAGCAGTCATTCGAGCTGAAGGACATGAGAGAGAAGCTGGTATTCAGAAAGGTGTAAGGCAAGGCTGCAACTCATCACCCGTACTTTTCAATCTTTACATTGAACAAGCAATGAAGGAAATTGGAGAAACGTTTAAAGTGGGAGTGAAGATTCAAGGAGAAATAATTTCAACTCTGAGATATGCTGATGACATCGTCATCTTGACCGACGCACCTGAGGATTTGAATGAGTATTTGAATGGTATGGACTCCGTCTTACGGAAAGAATACATGATGAAAATTGAAAAATGTAAAACAAAAATACTGGAATGCAGCCGAAATAAATCAGAAACCTCTATGGACATCAAATTGGCAGGTGACAAGCTGAAGGAAGTAGGAGACTTCTGTTACTTAGGAAGCAAAATAACCAGTGATGGACGAAGCAAAGAGGATATAAAAAGTAGGTTGGCTCAGGCAAGGAAAGCATTTCTACAAAAAAGGAATATGTTGACATCGAATATAGATTTAGGTATTAGGAAGTCGTTTTTGAAAGCCTTTGTCTGGAGCGTGGCTCTCTATGGAAGTGAAACTTGGACTATTGGTGCAGCAGAAAAGAGGAGAATTGAAGAATTTGAAATATGGTGTTACATGAGAATGATGAAGATCAGATGGGTAGATAGGGTTAAAAACGAAGAGGTATTAAGACGAGTGGGAGGGGAGAGATGTTTCTGGCGTCTGCTAATGAAGAGAAGAGATAGGTTAGTAGGACACATACTAAGACACCCAGGAATAGCAAGCTTAGTTATGGAAGGAAGGGTTGAGGACAAGAACTGTAGGGGTAGACCAAGGTTAGAATATGTTAAACAGATTGCCTCGGATGTAGGGTGTGGCAGCTATGTAGAGATGAAACGATTAGCTCTGGACAGGGAGGCATGGACAGCTGCATCAAACCAGTCAAAAGACTGAATACTCAAACAACAACAGGGGGATGATAGGAGTTCTCACAGCCTACTTTCCTGGTGACGTCACATACTAACACGCAATACATTCAGGGGAAAAGCCGATATCTCCCGAACGCATGGTCGGATTTTGACAAATGAGGTGTCGTTGGACTCGGGCTGACACCCTCTTTCCCATGGACAACATATTTCCACCCCAAAATAAAACCTACCCCTACGAGGGGGTGAAATATTATTTAAAAAAACTAAATATCGCTTTCCAAGTGCGACATGTGGGAGGTTGAATGCTAATATGAAATTGAACGTTGTTGCATATACTGTAAAGCGCATGCGTACAGCTAGATGTCGCTATGAATTAATATTTTTGTTTTTTGTTTTTACGCATGCGTAATTAGGGTTTTTGTAAGAGGTCGGGCTTTTTTAATAACGATTTATAGATTACATTTTTTAAAATTTAACCAAAAGATGGAAAACTAATAGGTCATGCGCTTTTCATATCATATGAACCAATAAGGCTAGGGACTTGTATGAGGGGTCGTTGGACTTCGAATGATGCCCCCTTTTTTAATGTATTTTCAATTTTCTTTAAAAGGGCCTAACTACACTTTTGCTAATATCTCGCAAACGAATAAGGCTAGGGACTTGCATGAGGGGGTCATAAGACTTGGGGTAGCGCCCTGTTTTTTAATGTATTTTTAATTTTTGTTAAAAGGGTATACATACACACTATTTTTGAACAGAGAGTGCTGTATTTTTTTTTTGAAAAAAAAAGAATAAAATAAAGAAAATTGCATCCGGCCACGGTGGCCATGCCCCCTCGAAAAAATCCATGGCTATTTCGATGGAACGGCGGTTCGTAATACGACGGTTCGTTTTTCGATTTTGCGGATCACGGTAGCTATGCTTGCAAATGCATGAATTGATATTTCATGATCGCAGAGGCTTATGAAAATGGTTTGCTAGCCACGGTGGCCATGCTTGCAAATGCATTAAATGATATTTTGATGAATCATGGATCGCGGAGGCTTATGCAATGTTTTGTAGCAGGCAATCGAACCCGGAATACTTTAGGTGAAAGCCTAGCGTGCTAACCAGTAAGGTATGAATGTACGATACCGATGTCTGGCACGGCAGTCAGGCTTGCAAATGCATTAATCGATATTTCATGAACCATGGATTGCAGAGGCTTATGCGATGGTTCGCTGGCCAAGGTGGTCATGCATGCAAATGAATTAATCGATCTTTTATGAATCTTGAATGACATAGCTGTAGGTGATGGTTCAACTCATGCTTGGTGAAGGCATGACTGTTAAGATCGAAAAAACAATTGCGTGAATGACCGCCGAGCCACAGGACATGGCATTGACAGGGTGTGAATAGGAAATTGGAAACGTGGAACATGGATATCGTTAAAGCGAGGGGATAACAAGTAAGTAAAAAAGAGAAACAGAGCATACTCACACACACTATATTTATTATTTCATAAAATTACTTTTTATAATCGTTTCCTACTTACAACATTTTTAGCCTGCTTTCGATTTTTGCAAAAAATGAAAGTAGACTTAAGTTATGAGATCAACACAGGACGAAAAATTGTGTGTCTGTCTGTCTGTGTGTCTGTGTGTCTGTGTGTGAGTGTGTGTGTGAGTTGTGTGTACTCTGAATGTCTGTCCCCCCTAACAATTCGAACACGGTGAAACCGAATTTAACGAAATTTGGTACAGAGGTAGGACTAGCAAAGGGCACCTCAGTGTCATGTTTTATATCGCCGCCATCTTGAAGGAAACGTAATGGCGGCCACCCAAATGTTCAAAGCTTAAATCAAATTACGACTAACTTAATCATCCGATCTCTACCAAATTTTGCAACAACATATATTTATATGGCGAGCGTCTTTTGACCATACTACAAGGTCATCAGCCCAATAGTTTGCAGATGGCGGCCATGTATGAGTGCAAATCGATTCCCCTATCAGTTCAAATACGGTGAAACCGAATTGAACGAAATTTGGTACAGAGGTAGCACTAGCAAAGGGAACCTCATTGCCATGTTTTATATAGCCACCATCTTGACGAAAACGTAATGGCGGCCACTCAAATGTTAAAAGCTTAAATCAAATTACGACCAACCTAATCATCTGATCTCTAACAATCTATGCAACGTTATACCTTTATGTATGAAGAATTTCTTGACCGAACTACAAGGTCATCTGCCCAATAATTTGCGGATGGCGGCCATGAATGTGTGCAAATCGATTCCCCCTATCTATTCAAACACGGTGAAACCGAAATGAACGAAATTTGGTGCAGGGGTAGCACTAGCAAAGGGCACCTCAGTGGCATGTTTTATATCGCCGCCATCTTGATGAAAATGTAATGGCGGCCACCCAAATGTTACAAGCTTAAATCAAATTTCGACCAACTTAATCATCTGATCTCTACCAAATTTTGCAACATTATACCTGTATGTACGAAGAAGCTTTTGACCGAACTACAAGGTCATCAGCCCAATAATTTGCGGATGGCGGCCATGTATGTGTGAAAATCTATTACCCCTATATATTCAAACACGGTGAAACCGAATTGAACGAAATTTGGTACAGACGTAGCACTAGCAAAGGGAACCTCAGTGTCATGTTTTATATCGCCACCATCTTGACGGAAACGTAATGGCGGCCACCCAATTGTTAAGAGCTTAAATCAAATTACGACCAACCTAATCATCTGATCTCTACTTAATTTTGCAATTACATACCTATATTTGGTAAGCATCTTTTGACGAAACGGCAAGGTCATCAGCCCAATAGTTTGCCGATAGCGGCCAAGTATGTGTGCAAATCGATTCCCACTATCAATTCAAACACGGTGAAACCAAATTGAACGCAATTTGGTACAGAGGTTGCATTTGCAAAAGGCAACTCAGTGGCATGTTTTATATCGTCGCCATCTTGACATAAACGTAATGGCGGCCACCCAAATGTTAAAAGCTTAAATCAAATTACGACCTACCTAATCATCTGATCTCTACCAAATTTTGCAACAACATACCTTCATGTCAGGAGCGTTCTTTGACCAAGCTACAAGGTCATCAGTCCAATAGGTTGCAGATAGCGGCATTGTATGTGTACAAATCGATTCACCATATCAATTCTAACACGGTGAAACTGAATTGAATGAAATTTTGTACAGAGGTAGCACTAGCAAAGGGCACCTCATATCCATGTTTAATAGCCTTATAATGCGTTGTATTTTAGGGAGCGTGATGGCGCAGTGGCTTAACTGCTCGTCTTTCACCCGGACGGCCGGGGTTCGAATCCCGGTGACAGTGGAGTGGAATTTTCACCTGAAAAAACACGTGGCGTCAGGAAGGGCACCCGGCTTTAAATCCCTGGCCAGAACCAAAATGAGCCTGGTTGGCTCCGGCGACCCCAATTAATTGGGAAAAGCGGAAGGAAGTTTTAATCATACGTTGTATTTTAACAAGCTACTACAACCAACATTAAATTATACTCCTTGAAAAGGACAAAAAGAGTTATAACAATACCCATGCATTTAGGAGAAAGTAGGCTATATGTTCTTTACTGAAGATCTTTTTTTCTTTACCCTAGGTGGTTATATGTCTAGTTTTTATAAACCCTTGACTTGCGGTAAATGAGTTTTCCACGGGGGGCATGGACGGAGGTGGTTAAAAACTGGGGAAGCAACAAGGGTTTTATAGGTGTAAACACTTGATCGTCTTCTTTTACATCATCATTGTTATCATCATCATTATGATCATCATCATAATCATCATTATTATAACTATGATCACTATGACTATGTACTCCGTTTTGATGTTTTTCCATGGACACCTCTTGTAGAGTTTGCGTGCCTTTTGATAGTGTTGTTCGCTTTACAGACGGCTTGGAAGAGGGTTTAAACACAACTTTTTGAGGAGAGGATAAATGTTTTTTAACAAAGAAGTCACCATGTTGAGTAATACTATGTTTTTGTTGCGCTTTCTTTTTCTTGTCCTTTTGATAATTTTTTGTTAACACTAACGGTGTTTCATTTGGTATATCACATTGATGAGTACCCACACTTAAGACCTTACCATGTTGACTTTTTAGATGACCTAGACATTTTGTTGTTCTTTGTTTTGAGCACTGCCAAAATAGGATGCCATTCACATTTTCTCGCTTATAGCTATAAGAGTATCCATGATACAAGGCACGTGGTTTACCTTTATTGGTTATAGTATATTCCATAGTAGCCACTAACTTGTATAGTTGATCCGCCTACTACAAAGGTCTGAACACTTGTGGTGAAAGAATGATTTTGTGTTGTCGTTTTATGCAGGACGATGTTGGTGGCTGTGTGGGTGGCTTTTGTGGGAGACTTATGTGGGTGGCTAATGTTGGTGGCTTATGTTGGTGGCTCATGGTGGTGGCTTATGTTGATGGTTTACGTTGATGGTTTATGTTGGTGGCATATGTTGATGGTTTATGTTAATGGCTTAGGTTAATGTCTTAGGTTGGTGACTTAGGTTGATGGCTTATGTTGGTGGCTTATGGTGGTGGCTTATGTTGGTGGCTTATGTTGGTGACCTATGTTAGTGGCTTATGTTGGTGGCTTATGTTGATGACATGTTGGTGACTTATGTGGATGGCTTATGTTGGTGGCTTATGTGGGTTGCTTATGTTGATGGCTTATGTTGATGGCTTATGTTGATGGTTTATGTTGGTGGCTTATGTTGATGGTTTATTTTGGTGGCTTATGTTAGTGGTATATGTTGGTGACATAGGTTGGTGGCTTATTTTTTTGGTGGTTTATGCTAATATTATATCTTTAATGACTTAGTTTAGTGGCTTAGGTTAATGTCTTAGTTTGGCGGCTTATTTTTTGATACACTTACCTGGAAACTTTTTTACGGTCCAGCACTTTGGGGTAGAAGCTAACCATGCCAACTGCTACACTATAGAGATAACTCTACTTTATTCTTAATGATTAATAATGATGGTGATGATGATTATGTCACCTCTGGAGGGGCTGAGTGTAGGTCTTTATAGTTGACGCTTGTGGGATACCTGTGTATTGTAATGAGGATAAAGTGATAATGAAGTTGTGACATACACTCAGTGGCGTCACTAGGGGGGGTGCGGACCGCACCGGGTGACACCATCACAAGGGGTGACACCAAAATTAGGGCGGTTCATAAAATTTCATTTTCAAACAAATTTAGCACAGTAGAACATCGATTTTTTTTTACCAGTACTAAGTGTCTGTCTTGTCTGCCTTCACTTCATTGGTTATAAAATATTGTGAATTTATCATTTAGCTCATGTATGTATTGAACCCGATGGGGTTATGCTGACTGGAATCGAACATGGTTCTCAGAGACTGTGATCTCAGTAAAAAGGTTCCGCCAGGAAGCGAACCAGAGATCTGTACAGGGAGTTTCTTGGTAAAAAACCCCTCGAAAGAGATGTATATTTAATCACTGGTGTGATTTTGATGAAATGGCATTATTTATAAAAATAATGTAGGAAATAATGAGCGGATTATATCATTATAAGACGATTTGGTGTAAGCTATTGGAGGTTTGAAGCAGAGAGGAGGGCAGAGCTGACATTTACTAATCGGCCCAGAATTGTGGGTTGGTCCCAGTGGAGCCACGTCCATCTCTGTCACCCCATTATGTCGTCTGGAGCAGGGGAGAGGCCTGAAAAATGACACAGTTATTCCCCGACGGAGAATAGATGTAGAGGAGGGGCGGTGAAATGCCCAGAAAAATCATTGATTACTCGTGATTGGAGTAACGAATCGAGATGAGAGTTGCACACAGGTGAATATCTTGGCAAGAAGATAATTTTAGAGTCTTTTACATGCGAAATTGGTGCATATTTAGTGATGTGCGTAAGGACTGTGAAGCGACCATTGTTCGCGGAGGGATGTGAAGATGTTGACGGGGAGTTCCCGGTTAGGTAGCGTCCCACGCCATGGAGAAAGGAATTAATATAAATTAATTGAACGAGCGATTCCTTTGCACACATATAGTTTTGGGACCTGTGAAGAGAGAGGAACACAATGATCATGGTTTGAAGACCTGAATCATGCTGTGAGAGGAGCGAAGATTACGCGGGAAGATGTTGCTCTACTTTCTGTGGAAATCCGATATAAGGGAGTAGACCCCAGGAGGAGCTCTCAGTTGAATCTCAGTTGAACCTCACTTGAAGCCCAGTTGTAAGCCAGTCGAGACGCAGTCAAGCTCAGTCTACATGCCGCCAAGCGCAGTTACAGCCAGTTACAGTTTTGCTCAATTGTCAATTGTAGCACAATGGAAATAAGTTGCAATCAGTATGCAGCAGATATGCAGCAGTACGAGACAGCGTGTAAGCCGCAGACAGAAGTCTTCAAATAAGCTACGTGCAGTCTTCGAGTGAAACTTCAGTCAGCTACAGCCAGGTTGAAGCAAGTTCGTCAAGGCAAAACGCATGACGGATCTATTCATCATGACGCCGAACACAGGACTGGTATGTGTAATAGAAACAGTAAATACGCTTGTATGAATAATAGTCGCGATACAGGCATAATCAGCCGCACGAACTATGACGTGTTCAGTTATGAAGCACCGTATAGACTAACGGTAGCATTATTGTATATAATTATTTGTGAAAGTGTTGAACTTTATTAAGCGCAGTGTGTATTGTATGAACTAATCGTATATGTGTAACTACGATAGAATGCGCGAAAGAAACTTTACTAAGTGTTTGGTATTGCCATGAGAGTACCAGATGTTAACGCTCATGTTTGGGAGCCAGCGTATTGATGTAACGCAGGACGCTTACTGGAGGAGTAATGATCGTCATAAAAACTGTTGGAGAGTTCCGAAAGCAGATAACCAGACTTTCAATCAGGAGTTGGTAACGTAAAATGCCGTCGACACCTGCAATTTCGATCTCTGCTAGGGAATTTCAGCATTGAAGTGTGTATAAAGTGACGAGTGTTCAGTGTAATGTATATGTAAAAATATCATTTAAAGTAGTGTTTGATGAAGTGTTTCACGTGTTTGGGGAGTGATAACTTCCTGAAAGGTATGCAACGTGTCGTGTTGGTGATAGAAATGTATAATCAAATGTGTGTAAACAAGAGAAATATGTCGCGTTAAACCCATTATGGCGGGCGACATGGAAGAATATGATTGGTTGGAGCCACCTTAGATGCCTATAGAGATGTAAGTACCCCACAAATTATGGTTATAATTATGTAGAAGTATGGACCGATGCATGTCTGTGATTCCGTAAAGATATTGTGAATTCCTTATAGATGCCAGTAAAAGTCAGTTAGGAGGCTGATCCTCCATGTTTAATCAGTATTGAGTTGATTTTTATAGAGTTGAAATGATGATTTGCATCATTAAGTGGAGTAATTATTCCCACTATGAATTAAGAATGGCAATCAGTTATGTAAATGTAACGAACGCGATTGTTCGAGTTTAAAACGTTTAGCTATGTCGGAAATTTTGGTAATTTATGTGAGAATAATAATAAAGGATGATTTTGGTCATTTATGTCAGTGAGAAATGATGATAATAATAATAATGGTTATTAAGTGTATGAATGAACACATCAGGAAACAAATGATTGTTGTAAGCGAGAATTATCAACGCTAATTGCAAGACTTATCAATCTAAGCAGGAAGATGTTACAATGAGATTACATTTCAGTAATTATGGAAAGAAGTTTTATATCAGAATATTGCATATATTCAGTAATGATACCAGTAATGAAAGAGCTTTTAGTGAATTGAATTTGCAGCTTAATTGAGAAGCTTATAGAGTAAATGTTAGATTTCTCTTAATATTAGAGGTCGGAATGTCGTAGCATGGAGCATTAGGGGCCAGATAGTCTATTCTACGTATGAATTCTCCTATGTCGTGGACATTGTTGGAGATATTTTATTCCGGAGTTTTAGTGAATGGACCCTAACTCTGAAGAAAAGGATTGAAATGTGTTCCGGGCTGGAATCTTGTAAGAGTCGAGGAAAACAAGGACACCTCGCAGCTCTATGATTTCCCGAGAACTTATGATGAGTTATTTACGCTCGTGGGCAGCGAAAACTCATGGCGACAGTGGTTTTGTGCGCCTATATTATACTTGAGACATCGGTCACCGCCAGGCTCATGCATTACGAACCCCGAACCTTCATGTTGAATGGACCCATGTGAGGCCATTAATTAATCGTTATCCTCGACGTAGGAATAATTACAAAAGCTCATTCAATACCTATTGGCATAATAGTCAATTAAGATCCTTTGGGAACATGTGTGCCGGTTAGGACACAGTATTTGTCTTGTAAATCTCCACTGCTTAGAGAGGGAAGCTTTCAAACTTTTAGAAAGGTCGAGATAATTGGTGGAACGACCCATCCCACTTTCTATTGTGTAGCGATTTCTTTAGCCGAGGGTCGGTGCCAACCACTCGAACCGCTCAGGCAAGTTATAAAGGGAAGAGATTCTAGACCTTGTTAAAATGACATATAATGCGAGATTGTTATGTTGAGTATTATAGCCATGTGGTTTGTGAACACATGGATAATTATAGTCAATCCTGATGGTTCATTAATTTAGCTATCTGACGAATAGTTACATGAGATATTTGTACTGTCACTGGAACCAAGTCATGTAGTTGGTTACTAGATGCCAATCGCCTTGAGCGCGAGGCAGTCTATCGTACAATCCGACATAAGCTATAACGTAACGTTTTATCTAGGAATCACAGACAGCATGCGGTGAAACCATATAATTGAAGGATGTGTCGGGGGTAGCTTACATAATTATGGAGTTGCACGTTGATTTTGGTGCAACGTCCAAATAGGTAAATGCATGCAAAGCATTTCATTGGTGAGAAGAAAAATATTAAAACACGCACGGCACACATAATTGTTTAACGTAAAGAGGTTTAAGGAATAATCCTTGTTGTAATCTTAAAGAAGTCACATTGTATGACTGTTATGTTAATGTAAAGTTGTTTTGAAGTCGTAGGTGCATCAGCGCACTAGTATATCCTTGTGAAGTTCACAGAAGGGTAAAGCATTATGGCTAGGTATGACTTTGTTGTGATTTCATATTTGTTTACTTATGGATTGTGGAAGTAAAAATTTTGTTTGCTTTTATTTTATGCTTTTTTGGGTATTGTTTTGTGTTTGAAGCCATGATTTATTTTAATGAATTAAAGTTTTAGAATAGAGTTGTGCTTTATCATTGTAGAGTTGATACCTTTTTGCCTCAAATCCAAAATATGCACTGCAAAATTGGGGTTACCGTACACGCCTGAGAGCTGATGCTAGTTGGAGGCGGATGCATATTATCCAACGAGATTACTCACATGGGTACATGGGATTTGATGTCCTATACGGTGATTTGAGCTAAAGGTACGACTAAAGTCGGTCAGATTTAATGCACACAACTCTATTAAAGTAAGAATTAACGAATTAGGGTGTGACCGCTCCTAATCCATAGCTAAGTTCCGATACGTATATATAAATTTTGATAGATTGTGCTTATTCTCTACTCATTTATCATGGCCCAAGCAGCGTGGGACGGTATTAACTCTTTATGGAACCGCCTGCGTCAGTGCAATATGAGCGATGTTGGCATTGCACGAACCGGGCAACGATAGATACATATTAATTTATCATGACGCCCATCTGTGGAGTCTATGGTAGTAAAAGCTCTATTAATTTATCATGGCGCCCAGAATACGTGGAACTTATGGGATTTAGGGAAAACCCATAGATTTTTTATGGTATTTCATGGGGAAAACCATAGTAATTGTTTTGCCTCAAACTGTGTTTGAGTGATTTTTGAATTCAGTAGGCTTTTTGAGGTAACGCAGAATCTCTCTATTGAGAAGAGAATGGCCTAAGGGTACGAGCGTTACATACCCAATCCACAATCTACCATAATATTATCAGGTTTTGTACGACTTCACAATATGTGTGCAGTGTTTGATGTTTCTCTTCGAAACGTATCCACATATTTTTCCAGGGAGCCTGCCTGCATATTTAAGTGTGTTATTGTAAAATGTCAGGTACAGAGGAGATCTTGCAAGTTATTGCAGGACTGAAACAACATTTTGATGCTGCTAACGAGCAGAATAAACTGGAAACAAAGGCTTTCCAGGAGAGTATAAACAATCGTTTAGATGCCAATCAGGAGGCAATTAATGCAACTCAGGTTGCAATGGATAATAACCAGATTGAATTAAACAATAAGCTAGGTCAAATGCAAGAGGTTATTAAGACCGAAGTAACAGATACTGTTGTAAGCATTGTATCGGAAATGCAGGTAAAAACTGACAAACGTTTCGAGGCCATAGAAGCCAAACTTGAGGGTAATTTGCAAGCGTGTAGGCATGCTCAGGAGCAAACCAACAGTAAATTAGAGGCGTTGTCTAACGATATCAAGGATATTCAGATCCAAAACGAGGCGAATCTCGAACGCCAAGCGAAACAGTTCGCAGAGTTTACGAAAACAGTAGACCAGAGATTAGAGGAGAACGACTCCAAATGGGATCAGAAATTGAAAAGCTACGCTAGAGCAATTAACGGTGACCTCAAGAAACAGGACCAGAATATATTAGGTCAATGCCAGGAAATAGGCGAAATTAAGGCTATCGCTCAGGAAAATAAGGAGCTGGTAGGCAACGTGAAAGGTCAGATGGGTAAAGTTCATAAAGAACTGGACCAAGTGCAAAGTGATATTGTCATAGTCAATAAAAGACAAGAGGAAAACAGAGGCGAGATCACCAAGGTCCGGAATGAATTGTCTAAAGTCAATGGACACATTCAAGATGAAATTAAAGGTCTGAGAGAAGAACTCGAAATAAGAGAAGGCCAGAAAACAGAGGCAAGCGACAAGACCCTTGCTCAAATTAAAGAGGACGTAGAGGATGAAATATCCCATATCAAACAAAGTCTGAAAGAAGACAAGGTGAAAATCTTTCAAGTAGCCGAGGAAAACCGAGATAGGCTTACAAGAATAGAGAAAGAAGTCATTACTCGCCTAGAAAGAGCAGAAATGCGCCATAACCAAATGGAGACTAGGATAATAGCACAGGAGGAGACACTTCTGAAATATCCTAAGTCAAGTGAAGGCAGCATAGAGGATATAAGAAAAACAAGGTGGGCAGACCTAGAAACCCAACCTATAAGCAGGAACGCTGCAGGCGCAGGAGAAAGTCCTTACATGACGCCAGGTGTACCAATTGCGGCATCGACGCCACATGAAAATGCGATGCACACCCAGGTGATAAACGTCATTAGGGCAAGCGAAGAAAAACCTAGGAAGTTTTCAGGTAGTCACTGTAGTATGACACCAAAATATTGGTTAAAGGAAGTGACCGAATATCTCAATGATGCACGAATACCGCAGGAGCGTAGGCTACGTGCTATAGAGAAGTTAACAGAGGGGGAGTGCGCATTATGGTTTCGCAGCTTCCGTTACACTTTTGATACTGTTGAGGAATTCCGCGAGGCATTCTTGAAAAGATATTGGGACGCCGCGACTCAGCAGAATTTACGGCTGGATTTGTATGCCAAAAAGTACAGCACGAACAACCCGACGAAGTACGCAGAATTTTTCATATCGCAGATGTGTCGTTTTAAAGAGCTGGATCAAAAACCTAGTGAACTGGAGCTATGCATTGCTATCGCCAAACAGCTTCCATACGAGATCCAAAGGCTACTAATCTCGGCTAATGCGAAAACTGCTATGGAAATGGAGACAGTTCTAAGGCAACTGGACCTCACCACAGCAAATACTATGCGTCAGAGTCGAACCGTGGAACAAGTCCACGTGACCAACACACAGACTGACCAACAGCAAGCTCCAAGGAACAACAAGGCCACGAGCACAGAAACTTTAGATTCCTATGGACGGCAATGGGAACAGGAACCCAGAAAATGGCAGTCAAGGTACAAAGGAAATGCTAATAAAGCAGGAAGAGGTCGAAGTTCGTGGAATAAACACAATAACAGGGGCAAACCGTACCATAACAATGGAGGTAATAATGGCCAGGAAGGCAATAATAGAAATTGGAGACCCCAAGAGAGAAGAAATAACTTCGATGACGAGGCAGAAGAGCGTTATCATGCTTCTTTGCGATACCTCGAAGAAAGGGGAGATGAGCCCCAGAAATCACAAGTCCGCTGGCAAGAAGTCATGCAGAACAGGACATCGCCAGACAGATATGGAGATGGAGCCAAGAGTTTGGAACTACAGCGCAGCGAACAGGAGAGAAGGAACTCCAAAGGGGCGGGCGCTGAAGAAAAAAAAAAACGCCAAAATTAGAAGAGCTCGAGACTGATGGATGGAAGTCTATTAACATCATCAATTGGATAGCCAAACCAGAAGAATTGATTGAGGATACAGGAGGACCACAGGTCATGGTCAAGAGAGAATTGCCTATTATAATTGTGAGAGTGGCAGGATTAAAAGTCAGAAGTCTGCTAGACACAGGATCAACAGTGAGCCTGATGACACAAGCTCTATATAATGAAATAGCCCGGAGAGAGAACATTTTGAAGATACCGATCTCCAGTGTCAAAATTAAAGGGGTAATTCCAGACAGAACAATGATATGTAAATACCAGGTATTCCTAGATTTACAGATAGGAGGCTCTATTTTCTCACAGAGTTTTCTGTTAGTAAACAAACTACCTTATAACCTACTTATTGGGGCAGAGTTTATAAGGGAATACAGAGTGATAATTGACCTAGCACAGGACAGGGTTATGTTCCATGTGAATGAAGAAGCTGAAGGCTTAGAGGTCGCACTCAATGAAATTGAACCGGGATCCAGTGAACAAGTATGGCATACATACAGAGATGTGGCTGATGAAGAAGTGTTAGCTATGGAGCAGTTAGAAGCGGAGCTCAAAACACTAGCCACAGACTTGGAAAAAGATCTGGAACCCAAATTGGAAGAATACATTTCGGAGAAGCTAGAAGAAGCGAAAATAGGGCTAAAAGAGAAGGAAAATTTAAAGCAGTTATTGCTGGAACAGAAGGAAGTCTTTGATTCGAGACCTGGTCGGATAAAGAACTTCACTTATGCTTTTCAAGTCAGTGATTGGACACCATTTAGGCAGAAACCCTACCCTATAGCTGAAAAGCATTATGCTAAAGTGAAAGAGGCAATTCAGGAGATGTTGGAGGCCGGTGTTATTGAGAAAACACCTACGCCTTATGTAAGTCCATTGGTAATTGTACCAAAGACAGACGGATCTGTCAGAGTCTGCTTGGACCTGAGACGTTTAAATTTGAGAGTTATTCCGGAATTTGACCAAGTGCCACCTATTAAAGAGATCCTCAGGAAGTTTAAAGGGAAAACTATATTCTCAAACTTGGATATCACATCCAGTTTCCACCATCTTGAATTAGAGAAGAAAACTAGTCTGTTGACAGGATTTATGTTTGATCAACATACATTCACATTTTTAAGGCTACCTTTTGGGTTGAAAACAGCTGGTTCAGCCCTGATAAGAGCGTTAGATCGCAATCTATCAGATGAGGTTAAAGAGAGTACCATCAGATATGTAGACGACATTCTACTCACATCAGAATCTCTGGAGGAGCACATGAGAGACCTGAAGAAGTTGCTAGATGACCTTCGAGAAGCTAACTTTAAGGTCAATATCAAGAAATCGCACTTCTGTCAGAGGGAAGTTAAATTCCTAGGGCATGTTATTGATGCAAATGGAGTGAAGCCTAATCCAGATAAATTGGAGGTAATTCGGAATTTCCCTCGACCCACGAAAGTTAAGCACGTCCGACAGTATTTGGGAGTAATTGGATTCTTTTCGAACCACTGCCCAAACTATACTGCGACAGTAGCACCACTGCAGGACCTATTGAAGAAAGGCGGCAGATGGAATTGGACGGAGCAATGTCAGGAAGCATTCGTGAGGTCAAAACAAATGCTTTTGGAATATGTGAAACTGGGATACCCAGATTATACCCAGAAGTTCATCATACAGACGGATGCATCACTTATTGGGATTGGAGCGATGCTATTCCAGGAAAATGTTGACCAGCCTGAGAAGAAAGTTTTTATCGCCTTTATCAGCAGAAGACTGAGAGCCCATGAGAAAAATTACACGATCACAGAGATAGAATTGCTCGCAATTTTGTACGCGTTGCAATCGTGGCACAAACTCGTGTACGGCTTCCGAATAGTTCTGAGAACAGACCATAAAGCTTTAACATTTTTGTTAAAGACAGATTTGTCTAGTCAGAGATTGACAAGATGGTCCCTGTATATCCAGCAATTTAATGTGGAAATAGAATACTGTCCAGGGAAAGAGAATGTAATACCGGACATATTAAGTCGTTACCCTAGAGAAGAAGAAGTACTAGCGGTCCAGATTGAGAATCGAGATCAGAAGACGTTGGATGACTTAAGGAACATTACCAACCTACAACGCGAAGACCCATGGTTGAAGATGATAATCGATTACTTTGAGGGACGTTTAGCAAGGGGAACTGCGATATACAGAGAGGCGGAGGCATTGGCAACAGAATATGTATGGTATAATCAGATATTACACAAGTGGGACGATGTGGATCACACACGTCAAAGGATTGTAATTCCTGCATCTTTGCAGAGGAGGTTAGTATGGCTAGCCCACAGAGCATTTGGTCATCCGGGGATTGATAAAATCTGTGCTCTGTTGAAGGAAGCATTTACTTGGCCAAAATTGAGAGAAACGGTGAGAAATGCTATTAGAACATGTGATCTTTGCCAAAGGGTAAAGCCGAATCCCTTTTTAATGAGGCAACGACCTATCCCGTTATTACCAGAGAAGCCAAGGCAGCTATTGAGTATCGACAACTTTGGACCATTGCCTAGAGCACGTAGAGGCAATAGACACATTTTTGTAGCCATGGATGTATTTTCGAAAATGGTGGTGTTGTGCCCCATTCAGAAGACAAGTTCAAAACAGGTCTTGAAGCGCCTGAAAGAGAGAGTTATTCCGATTCTTGGGAAGCCGGATAACATTCTCTCGGACCACGGAAGTTGCTTTACTAGTGCAGAATTTCGTCGAGAACTGGAGACTCTAGGAATTAGGCAGATTTTATCTACCATTCGCCATCCTGAGGAAAGTCCCGTTGAAAGAGTAATGAGAGAGATCCAGAAATACATGAAGATCTACTGTTCTGAAGCGAATTGGCGTTGGATTGAATTTCTAGAAGTAATTGAATACTGTATAAATAATACTGTACATGAGGCGACAGGTCAGGTTCCCGTTACTCTACATCTGGATCAGAGACCAGAGAGACCGTGGAATGGTGTTATTCCATTACCAGTAGACGCACAGCTCGGTAGAGAATTGAGGATCCAACGAACCTTTGAATATCTCAAAGCACAGGCGGAGAGACGTCAGAGAAGGAATCGTGCGAAGAGGTATGATAAACCGCTTCTCGTGGGACAGAAAGTTTTAATTAAGAAACCCGCCAGTTCAGATCCAGAGGCACGGAAGTATAAGAAGTTTAATTTTTCTTACCACGGCCCGTTCGAGGTGATAAGAGACCTCCAGAACAATGCATACAGGTTAAGGCATTTAGAGAATGGAAACGAGGTCGTTATGAACATAGCCAACTTGAAAATTTATTACTCGCCAGAAGAATTCGATGAACCAGAAGAAGAATTAGTAACGCACACCCAACTCAACGTGGAGAGCGGAGGCAGCCAAGCAGGCAGACCTGAATGTTGGAACGGCGAGACGGGACGAGAAGCAGACAGTTTACCCAGTGTAAGCGGAGAGCAGAAAGAATGCCAGTGTTTGCAAGAATTCTATGAAGAAATGGTCAGAATGGCTAGAGAGGTTGAGGCTGTAAACGCGACCCTTCGCAGGGAGAATAGACAGCTCAGAAACACGGCCGAGTGTGGAAGGGGGAACATTACTAACCCACTCGCAGCCAGACAAGGTGAAGGACCCCAGACGTAAACACAGACGGTGGTCGACAGTCAGCTGGTTACTTATATAAGCCACTTGCATTGGACTTTTATAAGTTTTGCAAGGGGAACATGAACCCGATGGGGTTATGCTGACTGGAATCGAACATGGTTCTCAGAGACTGTGATCTCAGTAAAAAGGTTCCGCCAGGAAGCGAACCAGAGATCTGTACAGGGAGTTTCTTGGTAAAAAACCCCTCGAAAGAGATGTATATTTAATCACTGGTGTGATTTTGATGAAATGGCATTATTTATAAAAATAATGTAGGAAATAATGAGCGGATTATATCATTATAAGACGATTTGGTGTAAGCTATTGGAGTTTTGAAGCAGAGAGGAGGGCAGAGCTGACATTTACTAATCGGCCCAGAATTGTGGGTTGGTCCCAGTGGAGCCACGTCCATCTCTGTCACCCCATTATGTCGTCTGGAGCAGGGGAGAGGCCTGAAAAATGACACAGTTATTCCCCGACGGAGAATAGATGTAGAGGAGGGGCGGTGAAATGCCCAGAAAAATCATTGATTACTCGTGATTGGAGTAACGAATCGAGATGAGAGTTGCACACAGGTGAATATCTTGGCAAGAAGATAATTTTAGAGTCTTTTACATGCGAAATTGGTGCATATTTAGTGATGTGCGTAAGGACTGTGAAGCGACCATTGTTCGCGGAGGGATGTGAAGATGTTGACGGGGAGTTCCCGGTTAGGTAGCGTCCCACGCCATGGAGAAAGGAATTAATATAAATTAATTGAACGAGCGATTCCTTTGCACACATATAGTTTTGGGACCTGTGAAGAGAGAGGAACACAATGATCATGGTTTGAAGACCTGAATCATGCTGTGAGAGGAGCGAAGATTACGCGGGAAGATGTTGCTCTACTTTCTGTGGAAATCCGATATAAGGGAGTAGACCCCAGGAGGAGCTCTCAGTTGAATCTCAGTTGAACCTCACTTGAAGCCCAGTTGTAAGCCAGTCGAGACGCAGTCAAGCTCAGTCTACATGCCGCCAAGCGCAGTTACAGCCAGTTACAGTTTTGCTCAATTGTCAATTGTAGCACAATGGAAATAAGTTGCAATCAGTATGCAGCAGATATGCAGCAGTACGAGACAGCGTGTAAGCCGCAGACAGAAGTCTTCAAATAAGCTACGTGCAGTCTTCGAGTGAAACTTCAGTCAGCTACAGCCAGGTTGAAGCAAGTTCGTCAAGGCAAAACGCATGACGGATCTATTCATCATGACGCCGAACACAGGACTGGTATGTGTAATAGAAACAGTAAATACGCTTGTATGAATAATAGTCGCGATACAGGCATAATCAGCCGCACGAACTATGACGTGTTCAGTTATGAAGCACCGTATAGACTAACGGTAGCATTATTGTATATAATTATTTGTGAAAGTGTTGAACTTTATTAAGCGCAGTGTGTATTGTATGAACTAATCGTATATGTGTAACTACGATAGAATGCGCGAAAGAAACTTTACTAAGTGTTTGGTATTGCCATGAGAGTACCAGATGTTAACGCTCATGTTTGGGAGCCAGCGTATTGATGTAACGCAGGACGCTTACTGGAGGAGTAATGATCGTCATAAAAACTGTTGGAGAGTTCCGAAAGCAGATAACCAGACTTTCAATCAGGAGTTGGTAACGTAAAATGCCGTCGACACCTGCAATTTCGATCTCTGCTAGGGAATTTCAGCATTGAAGTGTGTATAAAGTGACGAGTGTTCAGTGTAATGTATATGTAAAAATATCATTTAAAGTAGTGTTTGATGAAGTGTTTCACGTGTTTGGGGAGTGATAACTTCCTGAAAGGTATGCAACGTGTCGTGTTGGTGATAGAAATGTATAATCAAATGTGTGTAAACAAGAGAAATATGTCGCGTTAAACCCATTATGGCGGGCGACATGGAAGAATATGATTGGTTGGAGCCACCTTAGATGCCTATAGAGATGTAAGTACCCCACAAATTATGGTTATAATTATGTAGAAGTATGGACCGATGCATGTCTGTGATTCCGTAAAGATATTGTGAATTCCTTATAGATGCCAGTAAAAGTCAGTTAGGAGGCTGATCCTCCATGTTTAATCAGTATTGAGTTGATTTTTATAGAGTTGAAATGATGATTTGCATCATTAAGTGGAGTAATTATTCCCACTATGAATTAAGAATGGCAATCAGTTATGTAAATGTAACGAACGCGATTGTTCGAGTTTAAAACGTTTAGCTATGTCGGAAATTTTGGTAATTTATGTGAGAATAATAATAAAGGATGATTTTGGTCATTTATGTCAGTGAGAAATGATGATAATAATAATAATGGTTATTAAGTGTATGAATGAACACATCAGGAAACAAATGATTGTTGTAAGCGAGAATTATCAACGCTAATTGCAAGACTTATCAATCTAAGCAGGAAGATGTTACAATGAGATTACATTTCAGTAATTATGGAAAGAAGTTTTATATCAGAATATTGCATATATTCAGTAATGATACCAGTAATGAAAGAGCTTTTAGTGAATTGAATTTGCAGCTTAATTGAGAAGCTTATAGAGTAAATGTTAGATTTCTCTTAATATTAGAGGTCGGAATGTCGTAGCATGGAGCATTAGGGGCCAGATAGTCTATTCTACGTATGAATTCTCCTATGTCGTGGACATTGTTGGAGATATTTTATTCCGGAGTTTTAGTGAATGGACCCTAACTCTGAAGAAAAGGATTGAAATGTGTTCCGGGCTGGAATCTTGTAAGAGTCGAGGAAAACAAGGACACCTCGCAGCTCTATGATTTCCCGAGAACTTATGATGAGTTATTTACGCTCGTGGGCAGCGAAAACTCATGGCGACAGTGGTTTTGTGCGCCTATATTATACTTGAGACATCGGTCACCGCCAGGCTCATGCATTACGAACCCCGAACCTTCATGTTGAATGGACCCATGTGAGGCCATTAATTAATCGTTATCCTCGACGTAGGAATAATTACAAAAGCTCATTCAATACCTATTGGCATAATAGTCAATTAAGATCCTTTGGGAACATGTGTGCCGGTTAGGACACAGTATTTGTCTTGTAAATCTCCACTGCTTAGAGAGGGAAGCTTTCAAACTTTTAGAAAGGTCGAGATAATTGGTGGAACGACCCATCCCACTTTCTATTGTGTAGCGATTTCTTTAGCCGAGGGTCGGTGCCAACCACTCGAACCGCTCAGGCAAGTTATAAAGGGAAGAGATTCTAGACCTTGTTAAAATGACATATAATGCGAGATTGTTATGTTGAGTATTATAGCCATGTGGTTTGTGAACACATGGATAATTATAGTCAATCCTGATGGTTCATTAATTTAGCTATCTGACGAATAGTTACATGAGATATTTGTACTGTCACTGGAACCAAGTCATGTAGTTGGTTACTAGATGCCAATCGCCTTGAGCGCGAGGCAGTCTATCGTACAATCCGACATAAGCTATAACGTAACGTTTTATCTAGGAATCACAGACAGCATGCGGTGAAACCATATAATTGAAGGATGTGTCGGGGGTAGCTTACATAATTATGGAGTTGCACGTTGATTTTGGTGCAACGTCCAAATAGGTAAATGCATGCAAAGCATTTCATTGGTGAGAAGAAAAATATTAAAACACGCACGGCACACATAATTGTTTAACGTAAAGAGGTTTAAGGAATAATCCTTGTTGTAATCTTAAAGAAGTCACATTGTATGACTGTTATGTTAATGTAAAGTTGTTTTGAAGTCGTAGGTGCATCAGCGCACTAGTATATCCTTGTGAAGTTCACAGAAGGGTAAAGCATTATGGCTAGGTATGACTTTGTTGTGATTTCATATTTGTTTACTTATGGATTGTGGAAGTAAAAATTTTGTTTGCTTTTATTTTATGCTTTTTTGGGTATTGTTTTGTGTTTGAAGCCATGATTTATTTTAATGAATTAAAGTTTTAGAATAGAGTTGTGCTTTATCATTGTAGAGTTGATACCTTTTTGCCTCAAATCCAAAATATGCACTGCAAAATTGGGGTTACCGTACACGCCTGAGAGCTGATGCTAGTTGGAGGCGGATGCATATTATTTAGTCGAGATTTAATATGACATAAAATTTAAAGTTAACAATTAAAAAAGTAACATATTTTTTACGTAGTTCCTAACTTCTTACAATCTTTTACCAACCGAACTTGAATATTTTTTTCTTCTATTGCCTTTGTAAATATAAGACCCATGTTTATAAACGTTATTAATGATTCTGTATGTTTCCGTTATTTGGCACTGGCGGACTCGGAGGAGGTCCATGGGGTGTCGTGAGGGGGGTGACACAATGAGTTACCACACTGGGAGACACCAACCCTAGTGACGCCACTGCATACACTCAGTTTTCAAGCCACTGGAATGCATCCCAGAAGATTAAAAAAAAAATCCTGATGCCTTGGCAACTGCTAGCCAACCGCTGAGGTTTGGAGCGTAATACAGTTGATGTTTGTAATGTGTAGTAACATGTTTGAAAGTATCATGCATTGCTGTCATGGTTAAGCACTCACATTAATACCATTTACAAAAAAAGTAAAATGAAAAATCTTGTTTTGGAAATATCATCTTTCAAAATATACAAAATTTAAAAGATGTGTAACCAACAAAAATGGAAAATTCATGTTTCCATATCAACACATTTCAAAAATTTTAAACATGCAATCAAAAAATGCAAAGTGGAAATTGACGAATGTGTTAACAACAAAATAGAAAATCCATGTTTCCATATCATGAAATTGAAAAACTTTAAACTAACATTTTTTTTAAAAGTGGAAATCGGAAAATGACAAATAACAAATGTGTGAAATGTGAAAATGAAAACATCAACAAATACCTACCACCATTTTTTTAAATTCAAGAAACATCATGCTCTGGGAAACCTTGTTTTTTATTTTATAGCCAATAGCGCTTTACAAAAATAGAATACAAAGAAATACCAATTCCTCATTCTTTTTCAATGTTTATGTCCACACATCATTAACTTTCCTTTCATAACAAACATCACACTCAAGGCTGCAAACCTCTCTCCCACTGAGGCATCACAGGACGCCAAACGTTGTATAGCGTTTTTCAACAAAACTTTATCCGCCACCCGTCTTAACGCAGGATGACTATGGCAATAAGAAAGGTTATGTTCTTTGCATGCTTGATACAAAGGATTAATAGGAACATCACCACGCTGCAAACGTTTTTCAAGATGAGTTCCAGAACCACAAAAACGATAACTAGGTAGATGAATTTCAAAAGGCAAGTATTGAATGACTTTGTTGATGAGGCCATTGCCAGTACAAGTTTGATATATCCTTTTCCATTGATGGTGAAAAGGTTTGATCTTCCTCCTCCTCTGTGGACGATGTTTGTTGTTGTTGTTGTTGTTGCTTTTTCTCACCATCACACCCGTGGAATGAGGAAACAAAGTCTTTACACTGACTTTTATGACCGTGATACAGTTTCACCAGCTGGCAAGTAGCACGCTGTCGCATAGAGGGTATTTTTGCCATGGCCACTTGCTTGTGGTGATCGTAATCCGTACATGGTTGCAATTCACTCAACACAGGGTCTTGAGTCCATGGTTCTGGTACATGTTGCCAGATTTCTTTCACAGCATTGGCTGCCACATAATAAATGAACGACTTGGGGAGCGCCAATAATTCCTCTTTGGTAAAACTGTCTAGTTTCTTTTTGCACACAAAGAATTTCCCAAACTTTTATCAGTAGCATCCCCTCTCTCCATGGTATTACGTTGATGTTTACACGTCGCTTGTAGAAATCTCACTGATGTCATCCACGGGTAAACCTTGAATTTTATTTAACAACTCCCAGCAGGCATTGGTGGTTAACCAATGAAAGAGATGCCACACTTGGGCAGAGGCATTATGGGTAATGTTGCCACAGGGACAGCGGTCCATGAGTGTTTGCATCGAGAGACATCCCAAGGCCATAAGATCAATACATTGACAGTAAGGTGCTAAAAATGGTTGAAACCATTGGCGTTTTTCATTACCTTTCAAAAATAACACATGGGCAGAGGACAAATGGTCTTTCATAATGTCCAGGTGCTTATATGAAATGGTTCCTTGATTCCAGTCTAGTTGCAAATGATTTTCAATCCATTTAGTTTGTTTACAGTCTTTCTCACACAACAAATCAAAAGCATAGGGTGGTTTAAACACCAAATGGGTAGCGTGTGATATCCAAAAGGTAGAACAATCAATAATGGCAACCTCTTTAAATATATATATGTTATCTCCAATGTTAAACCCTTGGCAATCCACAATCTGTGTGCTCAACATGTTGATGCTTGTCTGAACCAAGTTAAACTGACCACTGACAATCCGCGAATAAGGTGTACCCATGACATTGACTTACATTCCCATTCTAGTAAACAAATTGAGGTTAGGGTATGACAGGGGACATGAGAAATAATAACAACAGCAACCTCTTTTTTATTACATCATTTTATTGGTTTTACATGCTTTCGACTGTGAGCTGCTCACCGAATCGCCGTTGACACCATACAGTCCGCATGTATCGTAAGTTGTTTTTTCATCACTCTGATGCACTAGTGAGGGCGAGCTTGAATGACAGGGTATATTACCCACCTCCATTCTACACATGTAGGGACAGGCTGGCGACCAGCGCTGATGTTCTTGCTTAGGTTCATCACTTTCTTCCCATTGGTCTATGGTGATGGAACAAAATACACATTTCACTTCATCTCTTGTTTTTAAATAATAAAAACCAGCAGCTGCCAAGGCTTGAGGATTCACGAAAGGCAGAAGCCACGTCGCAAAGGACTTAAAACGTTGTTCCTCAGATTTTAAAGTCATGGGTGTAACACCTGTTTAGGCTTTAAAGCAATGCATGACTGAGCGGCTTGACATGGGTTTGCCTGTTATTTATACACTGGTCACTTGTTTGGACAGTGGACAGTAGTTGACTTGTTTATGATGAATAATCAAACAGTAGGCTGTGGTATCGGCTGGTACATTGTCATGCGTTACAAAATCTAGTTGAATGTCAATATTGGATTGCTTGACAGGCTCTTCCAAGTAGGAACAGTCAAAGACAATCAGCGGCGCCCTTGTCTTAAAGGTTTGGGGTGACAACATGGGACAGTTTTCTTTTTGATAATACGACCATCTAAATTTAAAAAAGACAAGTCCTACGGGGGACCAAACTTATTTTTTGAAAAGTCCAAATCCAGCCCTTCATAGGGAAAAACAGCTATGTTGAGGAAAAGACGTGAATAGGGGGGGGGGGGGGGTAAGGACACTTCTATTACACTCTAGAACCCACTTTATCCCACTACTAAGCCTCAGCCATGTAATATTTGCGAAAGCTCGTGAACCCATAGTCGGATGTTGGCAAATGAGGTGTTGTAGGACTTGGGGTGACGCCCCCTTTGCTATGGACCACTTGTTATATTTTTAAAAACATATTTTTGTTTTCGAATGTAGGCGATAGTTTGAAAACCAAACATCATAGAATGTTGTGCAATGGCTTAAACAAATGGTCTCTACGATCTTTATTTTTTATAAGGAAACTTTTTTATTTTTTATGTTTTTTTTGAAACAGTCCAATTTTGAAATTCCTATATTTCGGAAACTAGAAATTCTACAAAAATGTTTATTTGACATAAATGAATGTCCCTGACCCCCCTACCGCCAAAATAAATTTCAAGACTCTAGGACAAAAAACTGTGCAAGGAGATTTCTAACTCACCCATTTTATTTGTACCCGACTGCACATGTTAAATAATTAATATCTGGTGAACCCATGGTCGGATGTTGACAAATGAGGTGTCTTTGCACTCGGGATGACGTCCGCTTTGCTATGGACCACTCATTATATTTAAAAAATGGAAACTCGATTTTGGGGTAAACAAGTGTTTTTTGTGATTTTTGCTGATATCTCACGAACCAATCAAGTTAGAGACTTGTACGAGGTATCATTTTTGTCTCGTTGTCCTCTTGCCGAGGATGTTAGTGTTGAGTAGGAATGAAAAACCATTTTGAGGTAAAATCGTGATTTTAGACTTTTTGACATATCTCGCAAACCAATTGTGTTACAGATGTGTACGAGGGGTCCTAGGACTCGGAGTGACGTCCTCTTTGAAATGTGATCGTTACTGTTTGAAAGAAAAACATTGACAAAGGGCCTAACGCCATACATGTTGAAAAAGTTTTGTTTACCTTTCTTTAAAAGAAAATGGCGGTAGACAGAGTGATGGTACCGCTGGACATGTGTGTTAGAACGAGGCTATCACTGACCACGGTGATGGTATTCCAATAGAGCAAATGGCTATTTTGGCGGGGCGGTCTATGATGGAGAAAGGGGTCGCTTTCCGATATTTCCTATGACGTATGGACAACTGCTACAGTAGAACTCCAATTATTTATCCGAACTCCGACTATCCGAATCGCTTTCAGAAAAAAATAATTTAAGACGAAAACGAGCAGTCACATTAAGACGTGTGAGTGTGGACAAGTTGAAAGGCATATCAACAGAAGAAGGGAAGGAAAAGGAGAGAAAGGAAAATAATCCAAAGAGAAGGAAAGGGAAGAGACAGGAGAAGATGAGGATGACTTGTCACTTGAGGAATCAATACACATTCTTTTGAAAATTCCTGGATGTTCAGAAGTTAGTGTTGAAAATGTAGGAGTGTGAACGGTGTGTGATTCTTCAGACCCTGGGTTTCAAATTCTAAATGATGATGAACTTATTGAAAGTGTGAGAGAAGAAAGTGACTTTTATGTCTAAGTTGAAGCAGACACGGAACCATTAGCTATACCTCTAGTCACCTCAAGACCTAAGCGGTCACTTTGATGTTCTGGTCTGTGAAGAGGCCAATGAGTCAGGAAATAGTTCACACTTTTTCTGCTTGTTTTGGAGTTTTCCAGCACATGTTGCTATGTTCCCATAAGCTGGCTGGATAACTTTTCAGAATTTACTTTGTAAAAATCTATGAATGGATTTTTCATTGTCAATTGGGAGCTTTACTAACTTTGCTTTTCATGTGAGGAATTGTGTGTGTGAATATACACTGGTCAAAACAATTAGGGGATCAGCTGAGATATCATACACAAGATACATATGGTAACGTCTTTTATTCAGAGTTCGGTTACAATTGTAATTTGTGTGTGCTACAGTACGATATTGTGCTCTCTCAACTTTTTAATGGAGGTTTACATGGGGTTTACTTAAAGCTAGGCACCATGGGGCTGCCATAATAGTGAAAAAGTCATTCTCGTTGCCCTCCAATATGGTGTGTGATCACATCGGACGGGCAGGACAGTTGCACACCTGCGTGGCATGGACAGTATGAGGTTATCAATCAGTTCTTGAGGGATATTTGGCCATTCTTCCATGAGTGCAATATCCAGCTAGGCAACCGTTGTGGGAGGTGCTGGTCTGGCTGCAATGCGTCTGCCAAGTGAATCCCAGACATGCTCAATCGGGTTTAAGTCCGGTGGACAAGCTGGCCACTCCATTCATTCAATGCCCTCGTCGTGAAGAATGTTGTCCACCAGTGCAGCTCTGCGGGGACGTGCGTTATCGTCCACCAGAATGAATCCATCGCCTATGGCACCAGCGTAGAGCTCAACAAACGGTCAAAGGATCTCGTCTCGATACCTCTCAGCAGTCAAAGCGCCATTCTGAACGACATAGAGGTCCGTACGTCCGCCAATACTGAATCCTGCCCACGCCATTCGTCCATCACCATGATTTGGTGCTGTTTCCTGCACATAAGCGGGATTTTTCCAAGTTCCACGTTCTCTCCAGATGAGGGAATGACGATTGTCCGGCTGAACACAAAATCTTGACTCATCTGTGAACAGAACCCGGTGCCACTCGTCACGACGCCAATCCTGATGTTCCTCCGCCCAGTTTCCACGGGCTAAACGGTGTCGTGGTTTTAATGGGACACACGCCATAGGCCTCTGTACGTAGAGGCCACTTTTCCGAAGGCGATTTCGGACTGTTCGTGTTGATATTGCGCGTCCTGTTGCCGCCTGGAGGGTGCGTTGCAGCTGAGTTGCATTCAGCCTCCTGTCTCGACGGGCTGTTGACCGGAGATAACGGTCATCTCTTGCTGATGTTACCCGTGGAAGACCTTGGCCTGGCCTTCTTTTAACGGTTCCTGTTGTCTGAAATCGCATCCAGGTCCTGGAAATTACACTTTCGGACACTCCAATACCTGCAGCCACCTCCCTCTGTGTCGGTCCCGCTTCCAACCTTCCTATGGCTCTTCATGCCATACCTTCGGGTAAGTTACGTTGTTGTTGCATTGCACTACCTGCTCACTACACCATTTGAACCCAACTGCCTGTGTCATTCGTTTGGTAGAGTAAACACACGTCCACACCAACCCCCTCTGCAGCAACTTTCAGTTATTACCACTATCTCGGGTGCCGTAATATTGTTGTCTCCACTCCGTAGAACCGACAAAAAGACGTCGAACCATTTTAGGTCATTCTGCCGATGACAATACGTCGGAACCTAGATATCTCAACTGATCCCCTAATTGTTTTGACCAGTGTAGTTTTAGTGGTATTTGGTACGATGGGCAGAGTAGTTCAGCACGAATTCAATATTATATTACATTTTGTTGTGTACAAACCTTGCTTGTGTGGCAAAAGAGCACCCGAGTAATTCGATTTTACGGCGAATCTGGTTCAAGCAGCAGCTGTAAGGCTTGAATCACCAATACTTCAAAGGTAATAAAAGTGGAGAGAATTTGAGAAAAGGTGTAGACAATTGATTTTAAATGTAGTATATAGTAGGTTCTGGGAACACAAGAATGGACAGTGAGAGAGGAGATAGGCGGAGGTATATTTTACTCAGGACTTGACCTGGCGTTTTTTTTAAATTCTTTATAGTGAAAGGTTTGCTGGCCTTGAAACTGCATTGAAGTGGACGGAGCGTCACCTCGAGTGTGACCACATGCAACCAGTGTTGCCAAATCTTGAAATGGGAAAGAACTAAACCCTACACTTTAAAACACCAGAAAAGCACCAGCTGGTCTCTATGATTCAAATCACTAGAAAAACACCAAACATTATAAATATATAAACGGCCTATTACTTACATTTCTTTCATTAAAAATCATCTTCTTCACTTGCGGAGCCTGCTACCGTTATTATATCTTTAGAGCAGGAAGGTGTATTACTGCTGTAGCTCTGCATACTTACAATTTTGGCCACATCCTTCGGAAGTTCGTAGTCGTGATAGCATTTTCCCTCTGTTTTTGGTCCAAATCGCACACACAGAATGGGATGCAATTTTGGAACTTTCATTCGATTTATTTGCTTTGTTTTCACCAATTAAACTTGGCTAAACACTCTCCCTACATCTGCATTAGAGTGAGGGAGCGAAAGTACATACACTGCCTTCGCATGAAACTGGGAAATCCCCTGGGAGCTGGGAAGAAAATAGATGATAGGTAGATTCTTTGTACAAGTCCACTTGCACTGAGTCCTGCATGTTGTGCTTACTTAGCACTTATGCACGAGAATGAGAATTTCCGGGACTTCCCCTGCTGGAGTGTTGACCTTGACAGGTGTAAGGCTGAACCTTGCCTATCTTAATTGATTAACTTTATTAAAACTATTACATGACTTTCAGGATTTACTTATTTGTCATAGGAGACAATTTCATGGAAAAATCCGTTAAGCACCAGTTTTTGCACTGGTTTTATTGAAGTAACACCAGTATTTTGCTATGGCGCTATTAGAACATTTCTGGCACCAGACGAACCTCAGAAACACCAGATCTGGTGCTAAAAACACCAAATTGGCAACACTGCATGCAACATCTCACTGTCAAGCGGATGCCGGACTTGGTTGGTTGGTTCCCCAGTTTAGGGGTTGCAACAACACGGTCATGTAGCCCCGTGTACTTTGGGTGTGTGTAGAATCTGCTTGATAACCGGTGTTAATTGTGATGGCTGTATTAGTGTGTGTATCTGTTTTTTAATTTAAGTGCAGACTGCAACTTAGAATTTTTCAAATAGTTCCTACTTTTGCCCCCAAACGCCACCGTCAACGTCTACTAGGCTTAGTTCAGAACTTCGCTACTACACTCCACCGCAGTCGGCTCTTGGCAACGAACGTAGAAACCTAAGAGCGTTGTTTACATTCTTAATCTATCCAATTTAGCTTCACACAGGTGTAATTAGTGGAAGGTTCTTTAACATGCCATAAATCTATGACATGGGACCGCCAGCTTAACTTCCCCTCCGAAGGCATACTGAGGGATTTTTAACGCTCTTAAAAATCCGACGGCTTCGGCCGGGTTTCAACCCGCTATCTTGTGCATAGAAGCTCAGCTGCTGCTCGCTTTGTGACGTGCAAGCGTGCCCTCTAGCGACGGGCTGTGACCTTCCACGCTCTGGTCGGAACCACACCTCATTACACACGCCACAATTAGCCGATGTCGTCACCGGTTTGAGCATTACAGCCTCCGGCTCGTTACTTTTTGAACGCACCTTATCCTTTCATAGAAGCTTTCTTTGCAGCCCAGTCAGTATCGTCGAATTCTTTCCCAGGCAGCCTGTCTCCTTTCCACCGTCCATCCCCTGTTCAGCTTGCCTTCTTCATGAAAGCTCTTAAAGTTGCAGACCTCCTGCTGGTACTTTACTCTATTAGCGATGGCTTCGCGCTTCATACACATTGTCTCCAGATCCTTCCTGACCTTCCTGAACCACATATCAAAGGATTTATTAGGACTTCCATCAAGTATCTCCACAACCAGCAAACCAATATTTTTAAAATTTTCCCACAACCATTATAAACATTCAGAAATAGTATTTATAAACCGAAAATGACAATATTGTAATAATATCAATCCGTAATCAATCAATTATCAACAACCAATCACAGACCAGCGCTAACACTGAACAGCCAATCAGGAAAGAGCATACAGTCTGAGTCGGTCATGGCGAGCGCGCACTTCGAAACATCTAACAGTATCGACAGGAGAGTGTTAGGTCTATAATTACTTCCTGACCGAAATTAAGCTGATGCAGGACTTCTACTCTCATTTATTATTAGCAAGTGTAGCTAACATAATAAAAATCCAAGCAAAAAAAAGCATCCAAAACATAATAAATATTTTTTGGACATCGATGATTACATTATTTCCAAAAAGAATTAATACAAGTAAAACAAAAATTTCATCAAGTATCTTTCAAAGCAGAGTACAAGGAGCCTAGTTCATAGGATACTCTTCTGTATCTTTTTCCAACACCTCCGTATTGCCAAAATACGGAGGTAACACAGCATGTGAGTAGTAGATGAAATTTATGTTAGTCAACCACCTTTCCTCTATTCTAAATACTGTAGGTTACCATAGAATTTGAGTCTTCCATTCTTTAAGGATTCCAACAGTCGTTCATTTCTTTGATACAGTTCTGTGTTTCCTCGCAATATGTATTGTCCAGCCACGATCTTCGGGTCCATTATCTGCCTAAGGATCTTTCTCTCGAACTTCTCTGCTTCCCTCAGGTCAACCTTTCTAGTAATTCGGAGGCATTCGCCTTCCATAGAGATACTCGGGTTTAATCACCGCATTGTAATGTCTGGGGTTCGCTTGAATTGAGATTGTATTTTTTACTGTACTGTATAACTTGTGTGTTCTACAAAACGCTGCAGCCATTCTATCTCTTCTGCTATTGTTCGCTTCACTTTCATTGGTTCTCATATTATTATTATTATTATTATTATTATTATTTATTTTATTTTTTTAAGTGAAAATTCCCCTCCAGGAGAGCAATTATACTTGATAACATGATGTCATTTGGAGGCGTGTCTCCTCCGCTCCTCCCAAATTCTCTTCATTCTCGCGGAATGTTCCCACTTCCTCTCATCCGTCTACTTTTTTCCAGGTTGTAGTAATGATCTTGGTTCGAACTTAACATTCGCGATTTTCGTCTGGCACTCAGTTCGGTCTTCGAAATTTTGTATACTAATAACTTGTAAGTCTCTCTGTACCTCTTTAAGCCATTCTGTGCCGCATTTGATCTGTGTTATGATACTGAGTAGTTTCTTGGGCAATCTGGAGGTGGCCATCCTGTGGATGTGAGTGTAAAATTTGGCTCTGCGTTTCCTAATTTCGTCTGTTATCGTAATGGTGTTTTGATTGAGTTCAGTACTAGGTCTCTTCATCCAAATGCCGTTTCTGTTGATTGCTCCGTAGATCTTCCGGAGAATATTTCGTTCCTGCTTTTCCAGTTCCCTAATCTTGGAATGACCATCGATTACTATTGCTATTATTATTATTATTATTATTATTATTATTATTATTATTATTATTATTATATCCACTATGAATACAGCAAATCGAAAGCGGCGTAATTTTGGCAAATCACACAGTAGAGAACGAATTATATTACTACTTATAATAAATAACCCCTGTCACTACAGCCCATAAAGGGCCTAGGCCTACCAAGCGACCGCTGCCCAGCCATTTGGCCTGCAGATTTTGGGGTGACACGTGATCAGCGCATCGGGTCCCCTCGGCCGTTAATCTTGGTTCTCGTGATCGGGGCGCTGCCTCACTGTCAGACAGCTACTCAATTGTCCTCACGAGGCTGAGTGCACTCCCTTCCAGCCCTCACGTCAGTTTCTAAAATCCCTGATGGAGCCAGGAATCGAACCCGGGGCCTCCGGGTGAGAGGCAGGCGCGCTACCCCAACACCACGGGGCTGGCGAATTATATTACTGAATAGGCCTATATTTAATTATTTCTTTAAGTGCATAAACGTTACCGAGGCAGTTGCTTCGGTGGCGTAGTTGGTAGCTTGCTGAACTGCTGTGCCCAAGATCGCGGTTTCAAACCCGGCTGAAGAAGTCGGATTTTCTAAGAGCGTTAAATTCATTCAGTATGCCTTCCTTCGGAGGGGAAGTAAAGCCGGAGGTCCCATATCATAGATTTATGGCATGTAAAAGATCCTTCCACTAACTAAAATTGCGTGAAGCTAAATTTCTAGGTTAGATTTCGTTGGAATGCTCCATCATTGTTCAAACGTCCACCACTACTGTAGGTGTGGTGTCCTCGGACACTCCCGGCACTAAAAGCCATACGCTAAATAAATAAATAAATAAATAAATAAATAAATAAATGAATAAATAATCGAGGCAGTTGAAAAGACAGCAGGAGTCCGTCGCATCTTTCATTCATTGTTCTTTGTGGACATACCACCAACATTAAATCTAATTTTGATCAGGGTAACCAGTGATGATACTCTACCAAATATTTCCAGGTCCACTTTAAATAGATTTCTTCATAAAATAATGTAAGAAGGACCAACAAATATGGCCTGATTTAAAGGTATGATAGGCTATAATAGGATGGCATTAGAAGTATCTCAAGGACTTGAAAACATTTAGGAATGAAGGGAAATTACTGTCGAGTCTTGGGTGTACATTGGCCCAACTGTGAAAAAAGAATGGAGAGACACCAATGTGCTCATCAATCAGCAATTGAGGGTGTTAGCACAGGTCTTAGGCCAGCTAGGGCTCGTGGGTCAAGGCTTGCCTTGGTTCATGCTGGGAATTATTAAGGGCTCGGTATTGATGCCGAGTTAACGTTTATGTGCCAAAATAACACGACAGACGCCCATGACGAAATGACAGGTTAAGTGTATGAAAAGTGGTTCGCCGAGCAATTGTTGAAGGATCTGTCCAAGTAATGGACAATGCAGGCCATCACGGTCGGAAAAGAGAACTTTTACCAACAAATTCATGGAGAAAAGACCGGATTATAGACTGGCTCACTCAAATGGGGTCCCTTTTCGAAGTTACATGTTAAAAAGGGAGCTTCTTTTTATTGTGACTCAAAACGTAGACAGATATGATAAATACATCATTGACGAGATGGCTAAATCAGTAGACAAATATGTTCTTCGATTGCAACCATACCACTATGAATTTTACCGTCCGGGACCCATTTGACCCTCCCTCTGGTCGGGCCTGGTTGGTATGTTGTAATGTTAGAAGTGCGTTATTATACGGAGGTTACAAAATTAAATAGTTACAGTATATTGGTAGCATTGCTTCAGGCGACATTTATTTTTCAAAGGATAAAAAGTGTTAAAGCAAGAGGGCTCAACTATAAAATGAATTTAATATCCTGCTTCTCTATGGGCTTGGTTTAAAAATAGCCAAGCTGTAAGAAGCCATTCTTATGTTTCCAATCTGGACAGGACTGAGGAGTATTGGGATGGAAATAAAAACTGGTGTGTATGGAACCAGTTTGAGAAGAGCCATAAAGCGGAGAATATATTATGCGAGCCTACAAGGCCCTCAGCACCCAGGCCTACAACTAATCTTACTGTTTCAACAGAAGAACGAGTTTATCCACTCGCGATCTCTGCAATTTCTCATCTTGTCAGTGAATACATGTGCACAACTTCCGGGGTCAGAGTTGTCTCACTTGTGTTTGGCAGAGGATGAAGTTAGGAGTGGCCACGAGCAGATCCAACCGATGCACAGTGGGTCAAAATCGAAATCTAGGGGGACAAAATTATTTTTACGTTTTAATAATGAATTTAGAGTGAGAGCAACGTATATCATTTGTTTACTTCATAATAAACATCAGTTAAGACCTTTTTTAAGCTACGTCTACACATGCAAGAAATAGTCTATGACTAGGAGATGGATAGAGCATTGAGTTATCTCTTCAGAACAATTTTCTACCCATAATTTACTTTTAACAAGGTCACAAAGTTCCACTTCAATTTTGACATAATCTTCAAACCCAGTGCTTCAAACAGTAAACGTGTGAGAACTGGTTGCGCGGCATCTTCTAAAACGTAAAATAACTAAGTTGCAAAAAGATGAAAAAAATATTATAACAGGTGTAAACTACAATACTTTATCTACATTTTAACATTAAGTAGAAAGTGACGCAGAGTGACGCGACATACTACAAATCTAAGTGAAAATATAATTTTAAAAAGAATAGTTAAATATTATATAATGCAAATATAGCTAAAATTACGTAACAATTACGCCCATTAATAACTGAAACACGTTACAAAGATCATACCTTCAGCTGCATGTTCCATCTTAAAGCATCACACTAACCACAAAGACAACCAAACCACAGCCACTTACATTCACACTCCAATTCAGGCTGCTCGAACAGTGGTGACAGATTTACACTAAGATGCGTTTATATCCCAGAATAGTGAGCGGCAATTATATGAGAATGCTGTAGACGTAATAAATTTTGATTTTTCAATTATGAAAATAAATAATTTCGTGCTCCTAGATTTCGATTTTGACCCACTGTGCGATGGGATAGGATGAGTCGGGTCGGGTCGGACGGGGGCAGTACTGTATGTATGAGTTGACTAATTTTACCTTCTGTGGCGTAGTTGCTAGCATGCTAAACTGCTGTTCCCAAGATAGTGGATTCAAACCCAGCCGAAGTCGTCGTATATTTTAAGAGCGTTAAAATCCTTCAGTATGCCTTCCTTCGGAGGGGAAGTAAAGCCAGCGGAGCCATGTCATAGGATTTTCTAAGAGCGTTAAATTCCTTCAGTATGCCTTCCTTCGGAGGGGAAGTAAAGCAGGAGGTCCCATGCCATAGATTTATGGCATGTAAAAGATCCTTTCACTAACTAAACTTGTGTGAAGCTAAATTTCTAGGTTAGGTTTCGTTGGAACGCTCTATCAACGTTCTAACGTTCACCACTAGGTGTCATTGACATCTGATAGCGAAAGTTGGAACTACTTGAAATTGAACGGAACTTGTAGCTCACCCTATGGGTGTCCGCTAGAAGCAGCTACAGCCTCTGACGAGCCGAATATGTACTCGGACACTCCCGGCACTAAAAGTCATACGATAAATCATAATTTTTAAAAATTACGAGCCTTACAGTAGTCGCATATGACGTGTAACATGTGACATGTTATCCCTTGTTAAGAGTGAAATCTGTTGGTCATTGAAATAACTACTTGTAAAACTGCACTGCCAAATCCTGATCGGTTTTCAGCAAATATGATATAATGAATATTTTCACACCAAACAGCGACAACTTGATTATGATTTATTGTAGGAAAAATATATTTAATGGGGCCTCCAAACCTTGAAGTAATATTGTATGCGATATGGGTTCCACATAGCCACATGGCCGACAGTACATCGAGTGCTTACATTAAATAAGAATACAGCAAAAGTATGAAGATTTAATAAATCATAATTGTTTTCAGCAAATATGATATAATGAATATTTTCACACCAAAGACCGACAATTTGAAGATGATTTACAGTAGGAATATCTTTAATGGGGTCTCCATATCTTGAGGTGAACCGTATGCGATATACATTCCATATAACCTCATGACCGACAGTTCGCCGTGGTATCAATCTCCACCACGCGCACGCTCATTGTTTCCGTCCCATCCATTTCCGTTTCATTTTTCAAAATCACCCCCACAAAAAATATACCTACAGTGTAAATCTGTTACACATCAAAAACCTTCAGAGTGTTATTGACGAAACGGTTCCTTGCTGCGCGTGCGCCCTTTGGAGGCGACTTGTTCGCAAACAGAGGCTTGAGATTAGCCTGGACGCTGAAAGGCAAATCAGTCTCAAATGAAAATGTATGTGTGTATTTAATTAACCTTACAGTATATATAAAACGCCAAGGTGTATGTTACACAAAACTCAAGCTAAACCCGACGGAGTTAGAAGGTGAGGTTAACGATTTTAGTGAAAGAGTCAAAAGAAACCTGGCGTCCGTGCGCCTTTTAAACTTATTCTGGGCAAACCGTTAAAAAATATCAATATACTATGAGTGTAAGAATTGTTCAGCATGAAAAGTTCTACAAAAAAGCCCGCGAGAGGATATTATCTCTATCTTCAATACACCCACTATAAATGTTTTTACATTTTCATTTCTTCCAACAATCTCCATTCAATTACTGAGGCGACAGTTTACGAGCTAGCTAGGGCGAGCCTTTCACACCAGTTACTGCCTAGCTATCGGCGAGCTTATTACCCCAGATACAGCCAGCAGCAAACCTGTCGAGTGGTGTTTAGTTAAGACTTCAGAGATGAGTGGTTGTGTTTGGAGTTTCACTGGAAGTGCAACTCAGCTTTTGTTCATTTCGCCTGTGAATTTTTCATCCCGGAAAATTCACAGTCTATTTAAGATTGGACGGAAGGGGGATTTGTGTTTCATGCACCTCGCCATTCTTAAATTTCGTCTGACAAGAATTCGTTGCACATGCATCTCCATGATAGTATAATTAATAGCCCACTCAGTGATTTTAAGCCATCATGCCGAGTCGTAAAACGGATATAGGTGTAGTTCATTGACATCCCAAAAAATAGCGCTAACCTTAGTAATACATTCATAACTGTTCCCGGGCGAAGCCGGGGTGGGTTGCTAGTATGATAAAGTCCAGTTTTCTTCGTGAAATCATCTGACAGTTTCTATTTCCCAACATTGTGTAAATATTAATAAAGTTTAGTTCCCAACTAAAGCTTAACTTAAAACAGCGAAACTATTCCAAGTGAAAATACAGGGCGCCCGATAATGTTCTCCGCAGTGGGTACGTGCAGCAGTGAGTGGTTGAGTCATGAGTTTAGTTGGCTGCACTGTGTCCTTCAAAGCGGGACTCCCCCATGTGGGCTGTCAGTGTGTATTGCGATAAGCGAGCGAGCCTGCATGTCTTTAGTGTGTATTACAGTCAGCGAGCGTTCGGAGAGATTATTATTGGAAGAGTGCAACAGTATACAGGCGGTAACGTTTACTACTGAAGAGAGAGTATTTTTGGTGGAATACGTTTTTCGCGAAGGCGATTGGTTTACAGAAAATGTAAAATTAAGATTTCAGGCGCGGTTTCCTAATTCAAAGTGTCCAAACCGTGATACCGTTTGGGATTTGATAAGTAAATTTCGTGTGACTGGCTCAGTTCACGATGTACCGGGAACGGGCAGGCCTACGCTTTTAACGGACGAAAAACTTGATGAAATCTCCGATATAATGCTGCGTAGTCCAAGTAAATCAACACGAAAATTAGCCCAACAAACAGCACATAAAGCTGTAAGAGCCAAGCTTCAGTTGTTCCCTTATAAAGTAACCGTGGTTCATGAATTAAAACAAACTGATTACGGAAAAAGAGTGATGTACTGTGAATGGTTCCAGCATCTGTTATGAATGGTTGTGGCGAGTACAAAGTTTACTGTTTATTTGTTATGATGCAAGCGACAGCCGTGCTACCAACGTAACTTCTGTTGCTAGCTCTCGCAGACGCATGTAGGCGCTGCGGAGAACATTCCCGGACTCACTGTACTACCAGTACTAACTGACGGTATAGAAATTATCTGGCCTAACCTTACCATAAAAAATCGATATACACTGGAGAAAGTTAAAGCATATTTTTTAAAAAGAGATTTGGGGGTATCTAAAAGAACCAGATCTCGTCTTGTTTATGTACTAGCTAGAGAGTCTTTCCTTTTAGAAGATCTGAGATTCTCGTTCGTCATCCCATCAACTTCAACCGTGGAACGAGAATTACAAAATTTAAAAATTAAGCGATCGGAAATTTGCCCGGAATTTTAGAGGATCATGATCGATAGTAGCCTTCATAGACGTCGGTAAACTTTGAACTGAGGCATGTATTGACGAGTCTGTCAGTACATGGCTTCCACCGTCATCTTTGCACCAACAAGTCGTACCATACCCCCCACAGATACTCGTTTGTGCGAACTCTGTGGACATTAATGTGAACTCTATCATATAGAATGGTGTAAGAAGAGGAAAGGAACTTGAACTGAATACGCAAACCTAAATCTCAATGTAAACAATATTTGATTATGTTTCTGTTTTATGCACATTTGGCCGCCGGCCCCGTGGTGTTGGGGTAGCGTGCCTGCCTCACACCCGGAGGCCCCGGGTTCGATTCCCGGCTCCGTCAGGGATCTTAAAACTGGCGTGAGGGTTGGAACGGGGTGCACTCAGCCTCGTGAGGACAATTGTGTAGCTGTCTGACAGTGAGGCACGCCCCGATCACGAAAACCAAGATTAACGGCCGAGGGGACCCGATGCGCTGATCACGCGTCACCCCAATATCTGCAGGCCAAATGGCTGGGCAGTGGTCGCTTGGTCGGCCTAGGCCCTTCATGGGCTGTATAGTGCCAGGGGGGGGGGGGGTTGACTTTATGCACATTTGTGCGCAGTTCATTAAAAAATAACTTAAAACAGCGATACAACGTAACACAATATTATCATCTTTTCAAAATGACCCTCACAGTTGAATACTAACAGAATGACAACTGACAAGTGGTGTATTTTTGGAAAGGAATGGGGAAAGATATTTCCACCCCCTATCTTACTGTCACCCCTCAGGCTAACTGAAGCGGCTTCGGTGGCGTAGTTGGTAGCATGCTGAGTTTCTATGCCCAAGATCGCGGGTTCAAACACGGCCGAAGTCGTCGGATTTTTTAAGAGCGTATGCCTTCCTTCGGAGAGGAAGTAAAGCCGGCGGTCCCATGTCATAGATTTATGGCATGAAAAAGAACCTTCCACTAAATACACTTGTGGAAGCTAAAATTTGTAGGTTAGTTTGATAACGCTATATTAGTTCCAACGTTCGTCGCCAGGTGGTGACTGCGATGTCATTTATTAGCCACGTCCACAGCTAGAGTAGGTGTCGTGGACGGAAGAATTTGTTAGCAAAATAGGAAGTACTTGACAAAATTAATCGTCTGCAGTCCACCTGAATCACAGATAACACACACTAATACAGCCATCACAATATTAACACCGGTTATCACACAGATTCTACACACACCCAAAGTACACGGGGCTACATGACCACGTTGTCGCAGCCCCTAAACTAAGGATCCAACCAACAGTCAGGCTAACTGAACAGATGACCATTTTTCTCGTTCCGTAAGTGTTAAGTAAGGTTAATACAGGGCGCCAGGAAATGTTCTTCGTAGTGACTACGGGCTACTGCGGGAGCCAGGATCAGTAGTTACGTTGGCAGCACGCCTGTTGCTTGTATCAAAACAAACAGTGAACTTTGTACTCACCACAGTCATTATAACAGATGCTGGAAGTGCTGCTGATACACACGCTCTCTTATTGCAATACACACTGACGATTTCGACAGCCTACAGCCCACACGTGTGGGATTCACCCTGTCAAGGACACCGCGCTGCCAACTAAACTGCTCATGCTAGCGCTGACAGAAGCCGGCAGTCACTGCGGAGAATATTTCCTTGCGCCCTGTACTAACATTTTTACACGATTGATAAGAAATGCTTTCAAATTAGTGTGGATAAACGTATCAGTTGTCATCAATCCGAAGATTGGTTTCATTCAAAATGTAAAACTTCAACAAAATTCTTATCTTTATTATTTGGTTCTAAGGTGGGCGATTGATCCCCTGATCATCCCCCGTAGTTACGCACTGCCCTCAATCATCATCTCTTGAGCTTTCAGAATATTTCGTTCTTCTCTCCTTTGTTTTCTTTAGTCTGTGTTTTGTTTTTTTGATTTCGTCTTCTAGTGTGTTGTTCGTAAGGAGACAGTGAGGGAAGTATTAGAAGCTATATTCCAGTGTTACTTTCTCTTACCAGAATCTCTTTTCAATTGCGTCAACACAAGTGTCTATGCTGTTAAGCCTGGAACAGTACAGTGGGGCAGTCAATGCCCCAGAGAATTATCGTTCCCCGATTAAGTTATGCTGATAAGCCTGATAAGCGACCACCCCCTGTGACTTTACTTGACTTCAACTGCCTTTCAGTCAATGCGTATACTTATTAGCAGTGACAGCTACAGTATATATACCCAAAGCAGTGTCTCCTCTCCAGGGCATTAAGTGGTCCACCTGCCTACGATCCAAGGACACCAAAGCCACTGTGGTGTGCTCAGAATGCAAGGAGTTTGTGCGTAAACATCATAGCTTGGTGTCTTGTAGTGAATGTGAGAAGTGAAAATGGTGGTTATGATTATGATGACCAAAGAAAGAATATCTACACTAACATTGAAATATTGCTAATATTTTTGTTTTCGTTATATTCACACAGTTATTTTCAATTTACAGATTAATAGTTTAAGTATTCTGCGCTACAAGGTTGATTTCACTCATTTGTAATTGCACATTATTTTAATGCATCAGAGTTGTGTTTTTGTCCTGGGGTACTCAGTGCCCCAGGATACCGTTACTGTTTCTGGAGAATAAGGGTACTGTTATTCATCATTAAATAACTTACTTTTCCACAGTTTTCCTGCTTCTTCTAATCTATGCCCTCTATGGTCACTGATCTACTATACCCCGCTGCCTAGATGCTCAAACATGCACAATTATTCCCCTTCTTGTAGTCTATGGTCAGTGATCTACTATATCCCGCTTTTATATTAGCCAAGACGATGCGGAAAGGCGAAACAAGTCGGAATAAAATTTTAAATATAAAGTAGAAGTTCAAACTTGATTATATGTAGACTATACATATTCCAACCGAAATTCATTGCACATGGACCAAATCAATTGCCCTGTTGTTCCTTAAAGAGGAAGCTGATGTTGTTATCGTTTTGAAAGATGTTATATACAAGCTCCATCGGTAGCACTATAATTATCTTCATAATGAGTTACGCACAATACGCTTAATGAGTTCTATGAATTATTGTTATTATTACTATTTCAGTCTCATTAAGTAATGTTTGTGACGTACGCATTATCATCGTTAGTCTGCCCTTCCTGGGGGCATACAAACATCAAATTGAAGAACGTAGATTATTTTTAGACGTAATAATAATAATATCGTATGGCCTCGAGTGCCGGGTGCAGGCTTTGTTATTTAACGCCCAGAGGGCAGCTTACATGATTAATTTTGTCGTTCTTTGGAGCACTATGAAAGTCAAGGAGGGTAGATATCTACAGTAAGCTCCTTGACACTATAGCGCTTTCTAGTAGAGCAGGGGTTCTCAACCTGTGGTACGCGAACCCCTTAGGGGTACGCAAAACATTTCAGGGGGTACGCGGCAGGCCATCCTTCTACCCGATCCACATGCGCAGTGAGCTTCGTGCCGAGACTACTGTGTGAGTTATTTATGGCGCGTGTATTTGAACTCCACAAAGAATTGCACCTTTTCTTTACCGAGCACAATTCTAATTTATCATCAGTACTCAGTGACTATGGTTGGCTTTTAAAATTGGCCTATTTAAGTGATATTTTTGAAAAACTGAACATTAGGAATAAGTGTATGCAAGGTAGTGTTTCTGATATGTTCTATGTTGAAATGAAAACTAACGCAATGATTGCAAAAATCACCCTTTGGGAAAAGGAACTGAAAAACAACAACTGTATTTTGTTTTATTAAAATATCTTTCCTTATAAAATTACAAAGGTTAAACCATACTAACTAAATACCTTTTATATATATATTTTTTTTTTTAATAACCATTATTACTACCTAAGAATGAAGCCTCCGTGGCTTAGGCGGCAGCACGCCGGCCTCTCACCGCTGGGTCCGTGGTTCAAATCCCGGTCACTCCATGTGAGATCTGTGCTGGACAAAACGGAGGCAGACAGGTTTTTCTCCGGGTACTCCGGTTTTCCCTGTCAAAATTTCATTCCAGCAACACTCTCCACTATCATTTCATTTCATCTGTAATTCATTTAATCATTGCCCCAGAGGAGTGCGTCAGGCCTCGGCAGCCGGCACAGTCCATATCCTCGCCGCTAGATGGGGGCTTCATTCATTCCATTCCTGACCCGTTCGGAGACTGGAAGCAGGCTGTGGATTTTCATTTTCATTACTACCTAAGAAAAGTTAGTAGGGGGTACGCAGGATGTTTATTTTTTTAAAGGGGTACGATGGTTGAAAAAGGTTGAGAACCCTGTAGTAAAGAAAGGAGGAACTTTGTGTTGGCGGAAAATCCCGAGATGAATTTTTCCATTTTTAACATGGCCTACTGAATTCAAATGGGTTCTTTAACATGCCAACAACGTATGACATGCGTGCCGTACTTTTGTCGCCTTTCAAAAATCACTTACCACGGCCAGGAGCGAACCTGCAAGCTTGCGGTTGGTAGTCCGACACGATAACCACTCACCCACCGTGGCAAGCATTTTTTGAGCGTGAATCAGTTTTGCCACTTTTAGGGTATACCACAGGGTAGTTTCAGGGTAACTACTACTTCAGGTATTTTTATCTCAAGTTGAAACATAATCTTTGCTTTGGGGTAGCTAAACAATCACAATAATTTTACTTCTGGAACAGTTTAGCCATGAAATAAATATTGGGTCGGTGCCGTTCTTATTGGAATAAAATTCAGGGAACTAGTGTAGTATACGTTGCTCGCCGCCATTGAAATCCGAAAATTTTTCCATAGAAATGGCCAATGTTACTAATATACAGGAGTTGAATATTTTATCGCTAGAGGGTGTTAGTGAATTTTTTCAGAGTGCCAACATTATTGTTTCCAGACCAATATTTTCATCCAGACCAATGGTTTTCGCCTAGACCAATAAAGGTTAGGTAGCGTGGCCCTGCGGGCCGCGTTAGGCTAATATAAACACCCCTGGTTTTTGTCACGCACAGTGGGGGTAGTCTCGCATCAATAATCTTTATCCAGGCCAACGGTTTTGCCTAGTAGTACAATCAGTAAGTTGGCAGCAAACATGGCGGCGTGCTTTTTGATAAGTTTATTACTTGAAAGTTAATGTTGACAATTTCCTTATTTTGGAAGTGTTTACGCGGTGTTTGTTAGTGGCAAATGGCTTAAATGACGTGGCAGAGTAATTACAAACCATTTTCAGAGCGCTAGTAAGTAAAATAACGCACTTTCGAAACGGGCAACGTATACTACACGAGAGCCAAATTCAGTACATTAGCCTACATTACCAGACTGATACACGTCATAAATAAATCAATCAATAAATCAGTCCCTCAGTGATGTAATTACCATCTTTTTCAATGACCGCCTGCCACCGATGTGTGATCGCATCCCAATATTTGTGCCAATTCCCGCGTTGTTTGGTGGGGATTATTGCGAACAAACTGATTTAGGCGATTTTCAACAAAACGTGAAGGAAGGATTACCAGAACGTAGTTCATCACACACGTCGAATTTTCTCTCTCGGAAACGCGAAAACCATTTCCACTCTGAGATTACTTCCCTCCGTACACTCCACAAATTCTTCTCGTGGTATCTGTAGCACTAGATCCTCGATTAAACTCGAAGAGTAAAATGTGTAGGAAGTGTTCTACTTGACACTCCATACTGATTAGTCTTGAAAGTGCCCAAAATGAGCTGTTTACAACATACAAATTCCTTTTCTCAACAATCAAACTCCAAACAGGAGTAAGAAAACAATTGAAGAACGAAAACTAAGGTTTCACAATGCAGTGGTGCCAGCCCGATGTAGAACTGCACGGACTTAAGCACCGACCCTATAGTACCAAATATCTCTACCGTGCAGTGTTGCAACGTTGTGCTGGTAAAAGTGTGATAATATTCTTATGCGTTTAATGTTCGTATTAATTGGTGTGCTTTTAAAGATGCTCAGTTACGGAAACTGTACCCCAGAAAGGATTGTTAACGTTGTAGTAAATCGACTATTCTGGGCCACTTGCAGTTCTTCTTCTTCTTCTCCTTCGGATGCCTATCCATTCATGGATGTTAGCGACCACATAATGCATCTTTTGCTTTTGAACTGCGATGTGGAATGATTTATCGATGCTGGGTAATCCTGTCCACTGTTATATGTTATCCACGCAGGAAATCCTTCTTAAGCCCCTTCTTCTTTGACCTTCGATCCTTCCTTCCAGTATCAACTTGAGAAGTCGATATTTGGTGTTCCGCAAGATATGTCCCAGGTATGCAGTTTTTCGTCTTTTAAAGGTGCATAATAAGTTTCGTTGTCTGTTCATTCTATGCAGTACTTCAATATTAGTTATTCGTGCAGTCCGTGGTATCTTCAGCATTCTGCAGTAAACCCACATTTCAAAGGCCTCTTCTTTGTTGTTGCCGCATTTATTGTCTATCATTCAGACCCGTATAGAAATACAGACCAAATTAGCAGCTTACAAACCGAAGTCTAAGGGTTAGATTTAATTCCGTAGACTACTTGAGAGGATTTTCTTGACTTTCACAAAAGCATTACGGGCACTCTCTATACGACACAAACGCCAACTGACTCTGGCAGTCTTGCAATATTAACCACAGTAGAGGCCTTGCCAATTATGCTACTGTTGTTGTTGTTGATTCATTTAGGAGCTTTCGACATCGTGGTCATATAACTCTCCCCCCATGTACTCGAGTGTGTGTGTATGAAATCTGTCTGATAATGAAATAAAAAAGATCCCTTAATTCAATAAAATTTAATATTATTTGAGTTCAATGTACCGGTTTCGGTTATTTTATAACCTTAGGCAGACATTATCTCTTCACACAGATAACTATCATTATAGTACATTATGCAACGAGCCTATAATGGCAATAATTACCATTATAGGCGAGTTGCATACGACTGTTTATGTTCGACGATAATTATAACTTTATTATATGTTTTAACATAAATATTCATAAATATCTGTGGGATTCCGTAACTTTAGTTAGTGAACCGAGCGCGCTGGGTAGTTTGCTGACACAACAGAGCGCATGCGTGGGTCAAAGAATTTCGAAAGCAGAGATCATTTACTTTGCTTGGCAATGCTATTGTTTACAGCCTGCATGATGTCTAGTGCCGATCAGAACTAGCATTCACTAATATTGTCACCGAAGTAGTTTGAAAGCAATGCGCTGTGTAGAAATTGGAGTTGGGGATATTAAGGTACAGTGCTATTTCTTGTCTCATATTCGCCAGTTTATGTACGCGAACATATGGGGCGGTGTACTTTCCATGTCGGTAATTTATGTAGAAGGATGCTGTGTTGCTACCTTCTGGACGTAGATTCATAAATTTCTTGCATATGTCACAGTATTTTCATGTTACGGTAAGGTTCGTGCTGATTTTGTCTTTGTGTTTGGGATTGTAACTACAATGGTTGATCCGATATGAAATTTGAATTTTCAAATCATGTAATTCATGTACGACATGTTGGATTTTGAGCGCATGCGCGAAGCTATCCTTACCTAATTGGTCAATGAATGAGGTCTGATTGGAGGGAGAAACTGTTTCATAATGAAGAATAGTGTTATAATGACCCCCATTATGATACAGTTTTCTGACATATAATATTTACATTTTGATATCGTCGAACATAAAGCCTTTTATTCCTACGTAAGCATAAGATCACAAATCATCCCAACCTCAAAAAAATCAAAAACAACATATTTAGCGCTAAAGATGTGAGAATCAATTGACAAGTTGCTTTGTGACAGTGCAGAGCCTGATTGGGTATGTAAGCTGCGTAGCAAGTGGAGGATTGACATTTCCGAAACAGAAGTGATCTCAGAGTTTGGGAAGAGCTCCAACAGGATTGAATACCAAGTAGAGGGAAGGAGGACCACTGTCCCAGCAGAGTCAAAGTCAAAGGAAAACGCAGGTTACCGTACGAGAACTATCAATTATTTATGATTTTTAGTAGGTAAACCCGCCTTTTGTCGGCTCCGTAGCGTAGCAGTCAGCGTGGTTAACTGCCGCCATGGAGGTCCTGGGTTAGATTCCCGGCTCTGCCACGAAATTTGAAAAGTGCTATGAGGACTGGAACGGGGTCTACTCAGCCTCGGGTGGTCCAAATGAATGGAGGGGGTTAGATTCCCACCTCAGCCATCCTCGAAGTGGTTTTCCGTGGTTTCCCTCTTCGTCTTCGGGCAAATGCCGGGATGGTTACTACTGTAAGGCCACGGCCGCCTTCTTCCCTTTTCCTTGCCTATCCATCCTAACCTTCCAATCCCTTCCCTCACGAGGCCCCTGTTCGCTTTGCAGGTGAGGCCGCCTAGGCGGGGTGCTGATCACACCTGACCAGTTGTAACCACTCCGACCAGATGTTCCCATCTCTAGGACACTGCCTGACAAAGGCGGTATGGGTGAGTTCCATCGCTGAGTCCGTGGGAGCCACCACCCTGGAGGGTGAACGCGATATTAAAAAAAAACGTATTTTTTTCAATTAGATCAGGCGGGGTACCGTATATACTCTTTAAATAACTTTCCTGAAAAACAATTACATATTGTTAGTTTAAATTACCACCAATGTTGTTAAACCTCAGCAATTTGTCTAGGTTTATGCCATGCCTTGTGTGGGGATTTCGCCTAGGAACATTGCTGAGTTTTAATTTACTGGCCGTGAAAGCCAATATACTCTCTTTTTGGAAGGCTTTATAGGGAGGTGAAAGGCTGCTTGAGCTTTTAGCTCTCGTAGTTAGAGGCGTACGTGCGCTTCATAAAAAGGGAGGTAGCGCGCAGTTAGCTACTCCTGAGGGGGTCCAGGCGGGGATAAAAAAGAGCACGCTGATGTGCGAGCTTGGTTTCCTAGGCGAAACCCCACACAAGACACGGCACAAACCTAGAAAAATTGCTGAGTTTTAATTTACCAGCCGTGAAAGCCAATATACCAACCATGTTGTTGTTTGAGTCTTCAGTCTTTCTAGTGTTGTGATGCAGCACTCCATACTTCCCTATCCTGAGCTAATCATTTCATCTCTACATAGTGAACCCTTTATCAACAGGCAGTATAAAGGATTCTAATAATTATTCATCATCTTTTGATACATTTCTACAGACAGCAGATATGAGAGCCAGACGGTGTTGGGAAATATTGAGAAATCAGTGGCCGAGAGGACCCAATGGTTTAAGCTCCTGTGGTATTCTAGGAAGTAGCATAATATTCATGACACATAGGACAGGTGCAACTTTTAGCGCGGAGATGGCTTGGGTACGCACAATATGGCCCGTTGCTATGAGTGTTGGCGCCAAGAAGAAAATCGAATGCTACGATGTAATTGGTCAATCTTCATGTTAACCACTCCTTGTGGGAGAAATACAAATAAAAGCGCGCAAAGATCTACAAGAGTCTGAACCAATAATAGCGGCAACTCGGCTTGGTAACGCACCCTGGTAAATTAACGCGGGAGTTATCTACGGATTAATTCCACGATCGATTCGAGCCAGCTACAGCATAATCGTAACCTCCACACTGCTACGAACTCAATGATACCGATCGCATGCTAGTCTGATAATTATTATGGAATATTTTTCCATAAATCCCCTTCCACACCTACCCTAGTCAGTTTCATTTATAATGATCCAGAAAGCTTCGAGAGAACACACTTTATTTTGTGCGTCTGAGGACGTAACGTCCACACTTTCATTTGTGCGTCTGAGGACGTAACGTTGATTTTTATTTGAGCATTTGAGGACGTAAGGTGTCCGAGGACACGAGGCATACTCTGCATATTTTCATGTTTTTGAACATGGAACATTTTCGTCAAGTTATAAGTGTAACTTCAGTGATTTATTTGTAGTCCCAGTACTACCAGATAGGACCAGTTCATCGAAATAATTCACCAATAGACTGTCAAGGAATTTAGTACTTGATCGGTGAATTTAATAGGAAAGATATCGTGAGTGTATCTGCCAAAACTTTATTTAATTCAGCACGAGATGACGTCTAGGAACGAGGCCGGATCTTGGAACCAGCAGGACATTTGCCAGAAGATGTCGATGACGAGCTAAGCATCTTAAAGGGGTGATGGCTGCAGATGTTTTCCTGACGCTGTTTTAAAGGATTGAGTACAAATGAATGAATATCCACAGCCTGCTTCCAGTCACCGACCGGGTCAGGAATGGAATGAATGAAGCCCCCATCTAGCGGCGAGGATATGAACTGTGCCGGCTGCCGAGGCCTGACGCACTCCTCTGGGGCAATGATTAAATGAATGACAGATGAAATGAAATGATAGTGGAGAGTGTTGCTGGAATGAAATTCTGACAGGGAAAACCGGAGTACCCGGAGAAAAACCTGTCTGCCTCCGTTTTGTCCAGCACAGATCTCACATGGAGTGACCGGTATTTGAACCACGGACCCAGCGGTGAGAGGCCGGCGTGCTGCCGCCTAAGCCACGGAGGCTTGATTGAGTACAAATGAATTTATTTATTTATTAAATCAGCTATGGTATTATGGGACATATTTTTGTAGATATTTGTTTGCATGTTTGGTAATGTAGATTCTTAGTTCTTGTTTTACTGACACATTAAGTATGGGACAAGCCGAGAGCTTTGTATTTGTAAATATTGTGATTTGTGTTTGGTTCAACTATACAGGGCGGCGCGCAGCTCGTGCTCGCGTTCGCTTGTGTAAATCGCGGTCAAGCATTATAATTCGGAGGTATGCCTTATAACAAAAATGGAACTGAATTAATTTTGAGATTAAAAATAGAATTTGGAGGGTAAAGATTATTTGTGAGCTTTTCCAGCAGATCTGAACGGGATGGCACTTTGCACCCGAGTTTTTGTTGTGTATTTTTTTTAATGTGTCAATGGACGCAATATTGGTTGATCTGTTTTGAGCCGACCCAGTGGTATGTTATGAGGGAGTCAGTCCAAGCTCTATGGTGCGTAGTGTGATTTTATGATGTGTTAGCGAGAATATATAATTGTGATTATTCTGACTTGCTCCACATCAGCCCAGTTCATAACCTCGTGAGACTGGACTCGTGGTATATATTTGTGTTTTCTTGCCATCCAGGCGGATGAGTGAGATATGTTTGCGTTTCCAGATGGAACTTGCACCTAGCTTGAAGGACTGAGAGAGATAGTTGACGCAGCGATGAATCATACAAGAGGGGCGCGCTCAAATTAGATAACGCGACTTGTCATTAGTAAAAGGCCAGGATCCTGTACTTCAATTTAAGACGTGGTTTAATATTCACAAAACCTGATCAGTTATAATGAGTATTTGATTGATTAAATGGGCGTTGTCCATAGTTTTAAGGTAGCTTCCGAAACTCCTGTTTGTCTGGCGTTTTATAAGAATGTAAACATAGTTTTCAGCTGTTAGGCTTGTATTTTGTTGCTGTAGCTTTAATTCTTGTGTGTTTATTTTACGCGTTCAATGACCCCGTGTGGCATTAGGAGGTGCGAGGCTATGTTCCCAATTTGTGATGCGAGCGTTTTGGCCTATTTCTGGCATGCTCTTTTTATTTCGTGTGCGTTGGCACCAGCTAGAATCTCTGGGAGATTCTTCATCCTTTTGTATTATTAGATCTTGCATGTGTCAGTAGTAATTATAGTGTGTTAATTAAGGGTGGGTCCCATAGCCGTAGTGTGATTTAAAAGATGCAGCTCCGTGAGCAACATGACTGTTTCAGTTGTAAACGGACTCGCATCAGTACTCATTTTCTTATTAACGAGCAGTACACCACGCATTATATAACTTCTTGACCTGAAAAAATGGACTTGTATCCATATGTTGTGACGAGCGAGTTCTTACCGCTCAAAGTTTATGTTATGATTTATCAGTTTGTGTGAAGCTGTTTTCACACTGTTTGTTGTGACGAGCGAGTTCCTTCCGGTCAGTGTTATATTTATTTCTTAAGGGGGTGAAAGTCAGGGAGGATTTCTTTTATTTATTATTATTATTATTATTATGCACATAATTTTCAGTCATTAAATTTCTTTTATTCTACTTGTTATTCATTTTATTTCTTGTATAGCCTCTGTCATGGACCTTTCTATTCATTAGAGCATGTTGTTTTTAAGCGAACTTTGCTGTGTAACGCAGTCAGGACTGAACACGACCCCGTAGATGAATCTTGAGAAAACCATGCTTTATTGAAGGGTGCAATAGCAACCACACCCTACACCCGAGGCAATCTGTTATAATATATTCTAACCTTGGTCTACCTCTACAGTTCTTATCCTCGACCCTTCCTTCCATAACTAAGTTTGCTATTCCTGGGTGTCTTAGTATATGTCCTACCAACCTATCTCTTCTCTTCGTTAGCAGTCACCAGAAACATCTCCTCTCTCCCACTTCTTTTAATACCTCTTCATTCGTAACCCTATCTACCCATCTGATCTTCATTCTTCTGTAACACCACATTTCAAACGCTTCAATTCTCCTCTTTTCTGCTCTTCCAATAGTCCAAGTTTCACTTCCATAGAGCGCCACGCTCCAGACAAAGGACTCCAAAAATTACTTCTTAATACATAAACCTATATTCGATGTCAACAGATTCCTTTTCGTAGAAATGCTGTCCTTGCCTGTGCTAACCTACACCAATGAGTGTTTAATGAATGTATTAACCTACGCCTTAGTCAATAATAATTAAATTAATATACATTAATTAATGAAATGTGCCAGTTTCGGCTTTATTACGGCCTTCTTCGGCGATGCTGTTAAAAAAAAAAGAACGTAGGCTAACGTAATTACGAGCATAGCTTTGTTAATAATATTTTACTTGGGATAGCTATGAAAGAAACTTATTTAAACAAAAAAGTGAAATATTAACAACAATGCTTTGTACGTAATTACTTTAGTTTCTTTTTAACATCGCCGAAGAAGGTCATAAAATGGCTGAAACTGGTACATTAAGATCGCGGGTTCAAACCCGGCCGAAGTTGTCGGATTATTTAAGAGCGTTACAAATCCCTCAGTATGCCTTCTTTCGGAGGGGAAGTAAAGCTGGCGGACCCATGTCATAGATTTATGGCATGTTAAAGAACCTTCCACTAATTACACCTGTGTGAAGCTAAATTATATGTTAAACATTTGACGTTCGTCGCCAGGAGCCGACTGCAATGCCATCTGGTAACCAAGTTCTGAACTAGTAGTCGCTGACGGTGGTGTTTGAAAAAATTCAATGTCTGCAGTCCTTCATTGAATTGATAACAGGTAACATACACTAATACAGTCATCACAATTAACACCGGTTATCAGACAGATTCTACACACACCCAAAGTACACGGGACTACATGACTGCGTTGTCACTGCCCCTACACTGAGGTACCACCACCACCATCATTATGTATATTAATTTAATTATTATTGACTAACATGTATTAAATATCCATTGGTATTAATTGAGATTAAATTGTCAATAAGAAACCCTGTAAGATATGTTCATACCACTAGGTGTGTTATTATTAGGGCTCGGACTTTCAGGTAAATATTTTTTTAAATGTAAATACATAATTTAAACATTTTGTCTATAAATACATAAATTTCTGATTTTCACTTATTAGCACATAAAAATACATAGCCTGATATTTACATCTATATATTTAAAACAGTAAGGTGATTTTTGTTACCACGAGTTTGAGAGAACGACAGAACCGATTTACTTCGTAGAGCACTCTAACGAAAGCTCTTGGCCTCTAGATTTGCAGAGTGTCTCTAAAATAAACAAATATATTACGGTATATTTTTAAATTAATGTGGAAAATAGCAGAATTCTTGTCCCTCACGCATGCGTACAATCCGCCTGGGGTCATGACAAAATGGCGGTAAGAAGTCCATTAAAATGTAAGTTATTTAATAAGCTTCCATGTAATTGAAAACATACATTAACCAAGTTCTGACAATAAAATATAGGCAAATAACAGTATGAACGTATACGAATGTGCAACATTGATTTATTTGGATAATGAAGTGGATTATTTCCTTTAGACAGCGGCTTTTGAATATAATGAATGGCTGCGTCTGCTGTTTAACATGAGTGCGTGAGTAGCTATGTGGTTAAGGCGATTGACTGTGGTTCCTAAAAGCGCGGGTTCGATCCCAGCCCTCGCCAGTATTTTTTTTTTACCACTGAAATATTGTTTAATCAAGGAGTATTAGTAAGGTTTTATGTCTGTTAAAGATACATATTTCTACATTCCCTCTAAATACGTTTTATTTCCGTTTTACCATTGCATTGCAGCATGTGATCAAAAGAGCAAACTGTTGTCCGCAGTACGCCGTTTAAATATCTGCAATCAGTTCCTATAACTGACAACAGATGGCAGTACATCGCCCATATAGTTCCAGTAACTGACAGCAGATGGCAACACCATTGCATCGATATATTTAAAACACAAGACATGGCACGTTTTCTTGTGATGGAAAATTATAAAGGAGGGGAATATTTAAGAAGGGAAATGTTGAGGAACATTAACCGACAGTTGAATGTGTAGGCTAGGTTGTTTATGTACCTTAATACTGCAATTTCTTCCCAATGCTTCGGTGGTCATGTTATTAGCGTCCTAGACTAAAAGTTATAATTATGCATCGTCGATATGCTCTTAAATTATTAAAGAAAAAAGTAGTTTTTCAGGCACTCGCGCGTGTCCACAATTGCTTTCGCCATGAGAGACACTTGGCAAATATTATCCGTTTGAAGGGCTCCGACATCGTGGTCACTCAGCCCCGTGTACTTGGGTGTGTATGTGTGAAATTTTCTCTGATAACCTGTGTTATTGCGGTGGCCGCATTACTGTGTGTATTTGCAATTAAGGTGGTAAATGGCAAGGAGACGACCAAGGCCTTAAGTTAGGAACCATCCCGGTATTTGCCTTAAATGGAAGTGGGAAACCACGGAAAACCACATCCAAGATTGTCGAGGTGGGAATTAAACCTTCCTCTTCTTGGTTATACCTCAAGAGACTGAATGTGCCCCGTTTTTACCCTCAGACCAGAATTAAATTTCTTGGCAGAGTAGGAATTGTAACCCGGGTCTCCGGGGCGATAGACAAGAATAGGTGGGCCTCCATGTGTTATTACAATTTTTGACATGCACGGGACATAGAATTCAAAAACTGCCTCCATTAGGGTGACTGTCGAAGTGTGTATTGAATATAGGCCTATGGTCATTCCAGTAGTTGGCGAAGTGATTCTATGTTCCCCTGCAAAATGTACTGCCATAACCTATAACACGTGATGGAAATTGCTTATTTAGAGCAGTTTCGTACTGCTTATAACAAAATGAAGAGCGTCACTCTGAGCTGCGTTTTCAAGCTATTGCAAAAAATTTCGCTGGCAGGAACAATTATAAGGAATTTATTTTAAGCGATCAGTCTCATCGCATTCTCCTCACCAACCAACTTGAGTATGAAAGTCTCTGGACGGTCATGTTGAACTTAATTGTATAAAACAATTGTTTAATGATTATTTGTTTAGAGTACTGAGTCTAACTACGCAGTTGATTTCGGCAATGGAAGTATTATTTGCCATTTAAAATTTAGCGGCTCTGTTATTGCAGGACACTATAGTTTTATCGAATAATACGAAGTCACATTTAAAATCCAATATGAATAGGCCATTACAGAAACAATTCCAGATATTATGCAGTACAGTGTACTGTAAGGTCTTTGACGATCAAATGTAAACATTGTTCTACATTGTATTTCTCTTGCGTAAAATCTATGCGTGGTTACTTTGGTCTTTACTGTTGTGAGGGTAAAATTGATCTGCTGGAATATAAAATATTTGCCAAGCTGCAACAATGTAATGGCATTAATTTAAAAGTCATTGAACTTATATCCAGTAGTTCAAACACATACATCAGCGTTAAGAGATTGGATACTGAAGATGAAAGCCAGCTACTTCATTTCCCTATTATTGAATTTTTCAATTCCTTGGAATTAAGTGATTCGCCTCCACATAGGCCTACTCCGAACGTTTGAGCCGTAGTTATGCTCCTTAGAAATCTGAACGTTTCCCAAGGACTCATATATGGTGATATATTAATTGTAAGAAATATGTAAGAAATTGCTTGGATTCGGATATAATAGTTGCAGTAATATTAGGCAGAGAGCTCAAATCCTGCGACTTGATTTAACACCTTCCGATAAAACACTTGCAGGTACAGTACATTTCCTTTTAATAGGCAACAATGTCCTATTCGCTCGGCCTACTTTATCACAATCAATCAAGCTCAAGGAGAAACTCTTGAACGTATTGGGCTATTTACCTCATCACGTTTTCAGTCATGACCATCAGGATAGTGAAGGTACACAAAAGGTCCTGTATGGGATGGTAAAGAATAACAGGCGGAAGGATCCTACGGATTATGTTAGAATGGTGAACAAGAGGGGACAAGAGATAGAAAATAGAGTAGAACTGAAGAAAATGTGGAAATAATATTTTGAAGAACTCCTGAACCCAAATGGAAACCACGGCGAGGAGGAAGAAATCGGAGAAGAGGTACAGTAGATGAACTGCAAACAGAGAAGGACTTAACATGGAAAGAAGTGGAAGATGCAGTGAGGAAGATGAAAGGAGGGAAGGCACCGGGTGTGGATGAGTTGAGTGTGGAGATGGTGAGAGCAGCAGGAGAGGTGGGGATACAATTGTTGTACCGAGTGATGAAGACAGCATGGAAGGAAAGGAAGACCCCAGAGGACTGGAAAAAGGGAATAATTGCCCCGATCTTCAAGAAAGGTAGTAGAACAGAATGCAGAAACTATCGGGGAATAACACTGATGAGTCATTGTGCTAAGTTGGTTGAGAAAGTTTTGGAAAAGAGAATTAGGACAAGGATAGAAGGAGGGATGAGGGAAGAACAACATTGCTTCAGATCAGGAAGGTCCACAGTGGATTTGATTTTTGCTGTAAGGCAGTTACAAGAACAGCACTATGAGTATGGAACAGATCTACTGATGGCCTTCCTGAACATTGGGAAAGCATATGACAGTGTATGCAGAAACAAAGTATGGAAGTCCCTGGAGGATAGAGGAATAGAAAAATGGACTATAAGGAGGATAAAAGAGATGTACAAGGGAAGCGTGAGCTGTGTGAAAGTGGGAGGAGAGATATCGGACTGGTTGGAACAGAGAAACGGCCTGAAAAAAGGAAGTGCACTGTCACTGTTACTTTTCATTGTGGTGATGGATGACATAATGACCCGAGTGGCACAAGTAATTGGGGAAGGAAAGATGAAAGCAATGGTGCTTGCAGATGATTTGATGATTTGGGGAAACAAGGAGGAGGAGGTACAGGAACAGTTGGACGTGTGGGAAGGAATAATACAAGGTTATGGGATGAAATTTAGCATAAATAAGAGTGAGATGGTGATCACAACGAGGAAGAAGGAAAGAACCACAACAGGAATAACAATTGGTGGGGAACAGCTGAAGGAAGTGGAGAGTTTCAAGTATCTGGGAAGCCTGATACAAGAGAATGGAAGAAACGATAGAGAAATAAGTGAGCGGGGGAGACAGGCAGACGCATTCCGGAGGAGTGTGAGAAGCATGTTATGGAGCAAGGATGTCCCTCAGAACAGCAAAAAGATCATATATCGGACGTACTATGTCCCTATCCTGACGTATGCCTCGGAGACCTGGGTTATGAAAGGAAGGGAGAAGAGCAAAATACAGGCCAGTGAGATGAGGTTCTTTAGAAGCAGTATTGGAGCTACAAAGAGGGACAGAATAAGAAATGAGAGGACCAGAGAATTAATGAAGGAGGAACCATTACAGGATGGTATAGAGTAATCTAGACTTAGATGGTATGGACATGTAAAACGAATGGAGGAGAAGAGGATACCCAGGAGGATACACGAGACGAAGTGGGAAGGAAAGAGACCAAGAGGGAGACCGAGAGACAGGTGGCTGTAGGGGGTGGAAGAAAGCGTGAAGAAGAGAGGAGAAGGCTGGACAAGGGTGGAGGCTGAGAGATGATGGGAAGACAGAAGACGTTGGAGAGGCTTGTGTTCCAAACAGACCCGGCCAGTGGCTGGAAACTGTGCAAGATGATGATGACCTCATCAAGTTTTCAGTCATGACCAGCAATATGTTGCAATGCTGAGAGTGCTATCTTTTGACGCCCTTAAAGTTGCAATAGTGCTAAAAAGTAATCGTACAAAGAATGTAACTTATATAAGAAGCTTCTTCAGGAATTTTGTTTTCCATTGTCCGTCATGTTTTGACGGGTTTCATCTAGTTTTTTTTTAAATCAGTATGAGATCTTTCAGTTTATTGCATTTTTGTTCTGTGTTACTTCAACGGGGAAGAACCTGTGAGCTATCTAATCTTCATGCATACCGTATGTGAGCTTGCAGCTGTGTTTTTCATATCCTGTTGCCCCGTCCCTCTCACTGTGGAAGCCGGGGATGCCTAAAGTTAAAGCAACTAGAGTTATCGTCTGCAGCAGTATGTTCCAGAATTTAAGGATAATTTTACTTCTTATGGGGGCGTTCTGTTCTGCCAACCATGTGGGAAAGCAATCAAGGGTGAACAGCGATCTCAAGTTACACCACCCCTCGAGGTCAAGAAGCATATTGTCGCAGTTTCGCGCCTTCAGAAGAAGTGTTTCGCGATAATCGTTGTGTATTGTGATGCTTCAGCAGTCAGTGAGGCATAGCATAAATTGCATTCGTGTGTACTGGATATTGCTTATATTGTCATTAATATACTAAATTATAATTAAATATTGTGTCGCCTCCGTAGCGTAGCGGTCAGCAAGGTTAACTGCCGCCCCGGAGGTCCTGGGTTCGATTCCCGGCTCTGCCACGAAATTTGAAAAGTGGTATGAGAACTGGAACGGGGTCTACTCAGCCTCGGGTGGTCCAAATGAGTAGAGGGGGTTCGATTCCCACCTCTGTCACCCTCGAAGTGGTTTTCCGTGGTTTCCCACTTCGTCTTCGGGCAAATGCCGGGATGGTACCTACTGTAAGGCCACGGCCGCCTCCTTCCCTCTTCCTTGCCTATCCATCCCAATCTTCCATCCCTTCCCATCCCTCATGAGGCCCCTGTTCGCTTTGCAGGTGAGGCCGCCTGGGCGAATGGCTGATCACACCTCCCCAGTTGTATCCACTCCGACCAGATGTTCCAAGCTCCAGGACACTGCCCATAGAGGCGGTAGAGGTGAGTGCCCTCGCTGAGTCCGTGGGAACCACCAACCTAGAGGGTAAATTGACTAAATAAAAAATAAAAAAATTAAGTATTCTTAATTTCTTGTCACATATTTCAGAAATATTTAATACATCAAAAATAAATATTTTCCCGATTTTAAGCACCTAATAATCCGAGCCCTAGTTACTACCCTTTCACGAATTGATTGCCGGCGGTCGAGATCGGAACTATTCCTTGCTTACTTGTGTCACACGTCAGTCTGCTTCGTTGACAGGTACAGTTGCGCGAGTAGGATATGACTCAGCTCAAATAGCCTCAGTTATCGTTTGACGGTCCGTGGTGACATGAGCTCCCGTGACGCGCAATGCTGCTTGTGTTATGTGCAGATGAACTCTTGCCATCGCTGTGTTCCCCGCTTCGTCCCGCGGGGCAGCTGCTTTAATCAACAACAAACACTGGTGCAGCCAAGCTCAGCGGCAATCAAATCTTAAATGGGTAAAATTAGTTGTTGGTGCTTATTTTAGGGGCTTTGCGACATCGTGGTCATGTAGTCCCAAGTAAATGGGTGTGTTTTGAGAAGGAGGACCACTGTCCCAGCAGAGTCGAAGAAATGGCAGGGTACAGTACGAGAACTATAATGTATATATACTTTTTAGTTGGTCAACACGCCTTTTGCCCAACTAGATTAGGCAGGGTATATACAGGGTGAAAATAAGGGGAGCGGGATGGCGCAGTGGTTTAGCTGCTCGCATTTCAGTCAGGCGACCGGGGTTCGAATCCCGGTGACAGCGGGAGGAATTTTCACCTGAAAAATCACGTGGTGCCAGGAAGGGCATCCGGCCTTAAATCCCCGGCCGAAACCAAAATGAGCCTGGTTAGCTCGGGAGACCCCAATTAAGTGGGAAAAACCGAAGATTTTTTTATTTAGGGTGTAACTAAATACGTGTGGAAGCTCCAGGGATTCCAGAGAGAACATGACAACAAGCAAAACATGTCCTGTAAACATATGGCGTATGTGCGTTCATTGCCGTGTAACAAGCATTGTGCATAACATAGAAAAAAGGAAGCATGTAGTTTAACGTGACCGTTAATCGCGAGATCATGAGCCACGGGACCTCCTTTTTACGTGGAATCCGAACCACAGGACATGGCATTTCACTTCGAAAATCTCACATGCATTGACCGGGAATCGAGCCCGGACCGCCTTGGTGAGAGGCATACAGCTAGACCGCTGAGCCACCACGCCCCCTAGCATATCATAGACGGCGGCATGATGCTAGTTGGTCATTTGTGGAGGGCACACAGGCCACTTGTACGTTTCGTCACTATTCATGTCAGTGTGCATTCCCAAGCAAATGGATAGGGCGTCAGGAACCGACACCGTGGCCTGCTCGTTCTCCCGATCTCAACCTATTATACTTCTACTTATGGGGTCAGTGAAATGAAAGACCATTGTGTATGCCACACCTATTCATAACGTGAACATACTGCGTCAGCGACTAGAGCAAGGATGTCAGCAGATACGACTGACGCCAGAATATGGGAGCGTGTGAGACAGTCAATGATGCGGCGCATAGACGCCTGCATTACAGCTCGTGGTAGCCATTTTAGCACCTTCTGTAGAGAACTGTAAGTAGTAATGTACACTTTATCAGCACAAATGACCAACTGCATAGTGAAGCAGTCTGTGTTATGCACACCACAAGCAATGCTTGTAACAGGGAAACAAAAGCAAATACAGCAATGTTTACAGGACATGTTTACCATGTTGTCAAGTCCTCTATCGAATCCCCAGAGCTTTCCCACATATTAGTTACTCCTAGTTTAACTTACTTTCCTAAAGTTCATGTTATTGCTTAGTTGTTTTTGCTTGCTTTAGCCCCCCCCCCCCCCCCAGGGGCTCACGACTAGTGGGACGCCTGACATTGCTTTCACTTACATGTACTGAGCTCCTCTCCTTCATCTTCCTTATCGACCTCCCTTGGTCAACTCTTGTTCTCTTCCGACTTCGACTGTGTTAGACCTAGGGTGTCTTAAATTTTCTCGCCTCATTTGGCCATGGTCCGTTTCCTCCTGATACCTTCATGTTTCAAGATGTCAGACCTCTTCTTCCCTTCACGGGCCACCTCGTGGTGTAGTGGCTACCAGTCTTGGCTGTCACCCCGGAGGTCTGGGTTTGATTTCCGTCTCTGACAAGTAGGTAATTAATCGTGGTCTTAAGGCTGTGATGGATTACAATCAGCCTCATGACGCAAAACTGAGAAAATATGGATTCGACTCCCTCCTAAGCCACCTTGAAAGTGGTTTCTTGTGGTTTTCCACTACTACTCCAGGCATATGCCAGGATGGTTACCAACTAAATACCATGGCTGCCTCTTCCCAATCCTCACGTGAATTAAAAACACTCTTATGAATACAGTCACCACAACAACACTGGTTATCGGACAAGACACCTATAGTACCAGCGGGATCAATCCCCTCCCAGAGCCGAATAATGAAAATATGAATTTTGATGAATATTATTTAACTTTGAATGAAACCAATCTTCGGATTAAAACTCCGCAATTTTTCTAGGTTTATGCCGTGTTTTGTAAGGCGACTTCGGTGGCGTAGTTGGTAGCATGCTGAGCTTGTATGCCGAAGATCGCGGGTTCAAACACGGCCGAAGTCGTCGGCTTTTTAAGTGTTAAAAATCCCTCAGTATGCCTTCCTTCGGAGGGGAAGTAAAGCCGACGATACCTTGTCATAGATTTATGGCATGATAAAGAACCTTCCACTAATCACACTTGTGTGAAGCTAAATTATAGGTTAGATTTGACTAGCGCTCTTAGGTTCCAACTTTGTCACCAGGAGCCGAGTGCGGTGGCATCTAGTAACAAAGTTCAGAACTAGTTCGTCATTGGCGGTGGCGTTTGGTAGCAAACGTTGGAACTACCTGAAAAATCTTGGTGTCCGTGCCCGGATCCCTACAAGAGTAGCGAACTGCGCGCTACCTCCCTTCTTATAAAGCGCACCTGTGCTTCTTTACTGCGAGAGCTGAAAGCTCAAGCAGCCTTTCATTTCCCTATACAGGCTTCCAAAAATTTGGAAATAACATGGTGCTCCTAGGCGAAACCCCACACAAGACACGTTGGTTGGTTCCTCAGTTTAGGGGTTGTGACAACACGGTCATGTAGCCCCGTGTACTTTGGGTGTGTGTAGAATCTGTCTAATAATCGGTGTTAATTGTGATGACTGTATTAGTGTGTGTTATCTGTTTTTAATTCAAGTAAGGACAGCAGAAATTCGATTTTTCAACTTTCCAACTTTTGCTACCAAACGCCACCGTCAATGACGAACTAGACCTGAACTTTGTTACTAGACGCCACCGCAGTCGGCTCCTGGTGACAAACGTTGGAACCTAAGAGCGCTAGTCAAATATAACCTATAATTTAGCTTCACACAAGTGTAATTAGTGGAAGGTTCTTTATCATGCCAAAAATATATGACATGGGACCACCGGCTTTATTTCCCCCTCGAAGGAAAGCATACTGAGGGATTTTTAACGCTCTTAAAAAACGACGACTTTGGCCAGGTTTGAACCCGCGACCTTTGGCATAGAAACTCAGCATGCAACGAACTACGCCAGCGAAGCTGCCGTTGGGGAATAGTAAGGACCAGATGATTTCGCGAAGGAAACTGGACTTTATAATTTAATATCAACAAAATTGCTAATTTTTAAGCATTTGCACATTGATAAGTACAAAATCAGCGTATCAAATGCTAATGAAATCAAATATGAAAATAATATAAGATACCGTAGGAGGTTTGAAACCTCGGGACCATATATTAGATTCTATCTATTATGCCTCAGTACTTTCAAGCCCTCACCTTCCCCCACTCACCCTAATGTGATTTTGAATTAACTTATCCCTCTCCAGAAGCAATCCTTAGTTACGCCACTGAAAAGTACACAAATGAAACAACAACAGCAACAACACAACTCTTTTTCACGCTATCTCATCCCTACTGTAACAAGCTCTAAAGCAGGCAGGTGTATGTAGTCCCAACACCCTCAAGCATTCACGGCTTGTGAGCTCGACAGTTAACAGTCCCGAGGGATTTCTGAGCTGGGTCCGTTTTATCTCCTTTTTCACTGACTTTGGGATGAACACTCTCCTATTAACCTTTCCTGGCTCAACTTCCTCAAAAGTCCCTAATTCGCAATTCGTTTTCCAAGTCTTTCATTTCTATTATTCCTATTTTGACCATTCCTTTATCTAGTACGGTAAGTAAGGTAGATGATGTCAGTAACAGTGGTATTCTTTTTAATTATCATTTTATCCTTATGTGCAAGTGACCTAGGTGTTTCTTTACTTTAAACAACAAGAACTAGCCTACCTATCACCATCACCACCTCATACCCTAACGTACAACAGCGTAAGGGAGAAAAGTAGAAAACAGATGCAGCACGATGATATTATTTTTATAATACAAGCCGAGGTGGCCGAGAGCGCTAACGCGCTACCCTGTACCTCACTGGTTTCGGGAGAGCGTGGCACAGTGGGTCAAAATCGAAATATAGGGGGACAAAATTATCTTTACGTTTTAATCATGAATTTAGAGTGAAAGCAACGTATATAATTTGTTTACTTCATAATTTTTTTTTTTTTTGGCGTACGGCTTTTTAGTGCCGGGAGTGTCCGAGGACATGTTCGGCTCGCCAGAGTTAGTAGCTGCTTCGAGACGGACACCCAATGGGTGAGCTACAATTAGCGTTGGGGAGGGAAGGAGGGAAGTTGGATTGTAAGGACGAGGAGTTGGAAGGTAGCGGCTGTGGCCTATAGTTAGGGACCAACCCCGGCATTTGCCTGGAAGGAAGATGGGAAACCAGAGAAGACCATCTTCAAGGTTGCCAGCGGGGGGATTCGAACCTCCTCGCCTCCCGGATGTGAGCGACTGCCATCAGTCATGCCGTAACCACCACGGCTAACTCACCCGGTTACTTCATAATAAACATCAGTTAAGACCTTTTTAAGCTACGTCTACACATGCAAGAAATTGTCTATGACTAGGAGTTGGATAGGGCATTCAGTTATCTCTTCAAAACAATTTTCTACCCCTAATTTACTTTTAACAAAGTCATAAAGTTCCACTTTTGACATAATCGTCGAACCCAGTGCTTCAAACAACTGTAAACGTGTGAGAACTGGTTGAGCGGCATCTTCTTAAACGTAAAATAACTAAGTAAGTTGCAAAAAGATGCAAAAAATCTTATAACATGCGTTAACTACAAGACTTTATCTACATTTTAATATTAAGTAGAAAGTGACGCAGAGTGACGCGACATACTACAAATCTAAGTGAAAATATAATTTTAAAAATTATAGTTAAATATTATATAATGCAAATATAACTAAAATTACGTAACAATTACGCCCATTAATAACTGAAACACGTTACAAAGATCATACCTTCAGCTGTATGATCCATCTTAAAGCATCACACTAACCACAAAGACAACCAAACCACAGCCACTTACATTCACCCTCCAATTCAGACTGCTCGAACAGTGGAGACAGATTTACACTAAGATGCGTTTATATCCCAGAATAGTGAGCGGCAATTATATGAGAATGCTGTAGACGTAATAAATTTTGATTTTTTAATTATGAAAATAAATAATTTTGTTCTCCTAGATTTCGATTTTGACCCACTGTGCGTGGGTCCGAATTCCACCTCAGCCGTCCTGAAATTAGTTTTCGTGGTTTCTCATTTTCACCACCGGCCAAACGTCGAGACGGTACCTTTCAGCAGGTCCGCGGTCGACTTCCTTCCATAATCCCTTGCCTAACCCTTCCTTAATTAGATCCAAGTTAGCGGCCTGTCACCATCCCCAGTTGACAAAGTGAACATATGGTGTTTGAAGCTAATTTCAGTGTCGCCTTAGTAAACGAAAGTTTGATGCTTTTCAGTCGGTCAACACGATAGTACCGAATTGTGATAGGTTATTCCCTAATCCTGATTAAAAAACATGAGATTAATAAATACATTTGGATGACCAGTTTCGATCGTCAAGTGATCATCATCAGATCCATTACACTTAGGCTTTAAAATTTATGTCTGAAAATATGGGTGGAAATATTTACAATATGTACACTTATTTAGTTGCAGTATTAGTTGAGATAATTCAACTCGTCGGTAAGATCTGATGAGGAACACTTGACGATCGAAACTTGTCATCCAAATGTATGTATTAATCTCATGATTGTATTTCTTTCTGGATTAGGGAATAACCCATCTCATTTGGGTACGATCGTGTTGACCGACTGAAGAGCATCAAGCTTTCGTTCACAAAGTTAGTTCAGCTTCCAGACACCGTCCTTGCGCCGCTAGAGAAATGATCCCTCTCAGAGACCGTGTGTGAAGCCGTGGTGGGAGGATAAGCGATAAAAAGTATGATTACTATTATTATTATTATTATCGATTAATTATATACCGACAGCGGTAGCTGCGCTCACTAACGCGCAGCACTAGGCCATGGGGCCAAACTCTCTGCTGACTTGGTAGACGTGGGTTCGAGCCCCACCGTCGGCCGTCCTTGAAATGGTTTTCCGTGGTTTCCCATTTTCAAATCCAGGCAAATGCTGCGACGGTAGACTACCTTCTGACAGGCCACGGTCACTTCCTTCCACATCTTTGCCCAGTTTCATTCACCATCATTCATTTCATCTCTCATTAACTCCTATCATGAGTTTGGCGTCAGGAAGGGCATCTGGCCGTAAAAACCATCCACTACAAAGTCTTTCATCGCATCTCATCCCCGACCCCGTTTGAAAATAGGATTAATAAATGGTAGACATACAATTATCGATTAATGCTATGTATTGAAATACTGTAAGTTGACGATATTTTAGCCTACTTGTACAAGAAACAAGCCTTGAAATCCAGCGTCAAGCGCAAATATGGATGGAAAGGCTGGCTGCCAATGGACTGCGCCTTAACATCCAGAAGACAATATATTGAATATGGTCGCAAACCGATGGCACTGTCCAAATTAGCGATAAAGATCTGCCCAAGACAAATAACTTTAAATATCTAGGACCGGTTATCACGTCAAATGTTGATGTCACTTTAGATACTCGGACGAGGGTAAATGCGGCCTGGCTCAAATGACAACAGGTCACTGGTGTCCTCTGCGACAAAAAGATGCCTAAATACCTCTAGGCAAAAGTTTATAAGACGGTTGTACGTCCGGCAGCAATTTATGGGGCAGAATTCCGCCCAATGACAAGAAAACATGAATAGGCTCCGCACACGATGGAGATGAAAATACTCCGTTGGACACTTGGACTGAGGGAAGACCCCCCACTTTGTACCTGTGGAGCCGTTTTAACCGTGGCCCACATTTTAACCGAGTGTGTGGATCTTCCTGACTTACGAAGAAACCTTGGTTTGCAGATGACACTCAAACTTATATTAGCCGATGACGCGGTGGCTGCTGATCGCGTTATCCGCTTTATAAGTGAGAGTGGGTTAGGGACAGATATCTACATTTTCCAGTAAAAATTGACTCAACGACTTGTTCGTTTTTGAATGATAATGTTTTGTTTATTTTTATAATTTGTATTTGTATTTAAGTTTTTGTTTTTGTTTTATTGAATTTTGGTATTTTTAAATTTAGGTGTCCACCTCAAAATTTTTAATTCAATTCCAAATTTGTATTCTTTAATCTGCGTTAAGAGGGGCAGATGACCTCGTAGTTCCGCCCCTTAAAACATCAATAACTAACTAACTAACACTTGGACTGACTAGATATGACCATGTCAGAAATGCAGATGCTTGACAACAATTAGGTGTCACACCAATTACGGAGAAAGTGAGGGAAGCTCGTCTCCGTTGGTATGGTCATGTTATGGGAATGCCGGACGACTCTGTCACCAAAATAGCTTTCAAACTGGGCCCAGGTGGACTGCGATCACGCGGAAGACCTGCGAAGCATTGGATCGACAACATTAAGACAGATATGCACGATGTTGCCTTACAACCTGCAGATGTCAACGACAGGCAGAAGTGGGGATGATGTAGTAGAGCAGCGGACCCCGTATTGGGATAAACGCTAGGAAAGTAGAAGAAGAAGAAGAAGAAGACGAAGAAGAAGAAGAAGAATTGAAATACTGTAGGCTATATTCAATTTAGCCTAACAAAGGGAAATTAAGAATCAATAGGCTATAGTTGAGTAACAATTTCCTGATGGAATTTTTGGCCAGACTATGAAGGAATACCAACCGAAGTACAACACAGTACTCGTGCATTGTTCTCGACAATAGGCTTATGTTATGTTTTAGCATAGCTCTTGTGATACAGCTATGACACTATTGATTTATAAGCAGCATTTCTTCTCGATAGCATCATGGAGGGTGCGTGTGTCCACTGATAAACCATACGCGCTGAAACCAGCACCACGCACGCACAGGCATATATTCCCCCCTGCAAGTGCTCAACTGCTATGGGCCATGCAGGTGAGCATGGGAAACCTCAGAGGAGAGGAGTTGCACTGCGGTACCACTGAGAGTAAAAAGGACACGATCACAATAGTACATTATGCAACGAGCCTATAATGGCATTAATTAAGACACGAGTATGTTTATGAAACGAGCGTAAGCGAGTTTTATAATTTCCATACGAGTGTCTTAATCACCATTATAGACGAGTTGCATACGACTGCTATGTTCGAGGATAATTATAACTTTACTATATGTTTTAACATAAATATTCATAAATATCTGTTGAGATTCAGTCACTAGAATGTTGTGATCGGAGTGAGAGTGCTGGGTAGGATATCTCTTTTTTCCAAGCTCTCTGACTGACCGACGCATGCGCTCTGTGTGCATGGCAGTTTATTTACGCAAACATATGGACGGTGCACTTTCGGTAATGTATATAGACATGTTGGATTTTGAGCGCATGCGTGAAGGTATCCTTACCTAATTGGTCACACAACTGTTTCTTGAGCTCTGATTGGAGGGAGAAACTGTTTCATAATGAAAAATAGTCTTATAATGAGCCTCATTATAAGACAGATTTCTGACACGTAATGTTTACATTTCGACAGCGTCGAACATAAAAATATTATGACCATTGATCCACTTTGGGAAATAACTTAGTGTTTTAGAACAGAGGTCCTCAAAGTGGGGGCGCGCTCCCCTGAGGGGGGCTCAGAGAGTGGTGAAGGAGGGGGGGGGGGGGGCTCTGATTGAAATACTGTATAGGTGTTTATGTTTCATATCCTGCAACAAATATTGCTTTCCTCATATACATGAACCTATCATAGGCAGGAAGAACCCACGACAAATCAAGACTAAAAGTACTCGTACTTTTGCTGTCTTATTTCAAAAGAACTGACCAGTAGATCCTGCCAGTAGGATTTCTGAGAAAAGGTGTAGAATAACATTTCCCTCACAGCACCATTTCACCCGTCACCTACAAACAACCGCCACTTCCTTACAAGAATAGATTCGTCTATTTCTGCCATTGTCGACTCGAATACAGCCAGGCCTTTGTAGTTAGTAGAAAGACAGTGAGTGAACATGTGAATTCTAGTGAGTGTTCAGTGGAAGTGGTTAGCCCGATTTACAATAAACTGATACAAGTAACAACGCCATTACCTATTAGCTGTGGTAAAAAGAAAGTGATAGTGCTTGCCCTCCTTCCAAAATATTCAGTCCTCATTAAGAACAAGGGGGTGGGGGGCGCTATATATTTAATGTTTCAGAAGGAGGGCCGGGCAGAACAAGTTAGAGAACCCCTGTTTTAGAATCACAGCAAAGGCAATGTCTCCCCTTTGACTACAGTCATTCGAGCCTAAATCTCCTGTATTCCAGACCGCCCTTCTAGCCAGTTGAACTTCGACCGCCTTAAGTATGTGAAGTGGTGGATTCGATTCCCTACCTCAACCACTCAAAAGTAATTTTCCTTGGTTTCCGGAGATGATACCCTCCCTAGGGCACGGCCACCTTCACAATCCTTACCCTAAGGTGGCGTAGTCGGTAGCATGCTGAACTGCTATGCCCATGATCGCGGTTCAAACCCCGCCGAAGTCGTTGGATTTTTAAGGTTGGTTCCTCAGTTTAGGGGCTGCTACAACGCGGTCATGTAGCATCTTGTACTTTGGGTTTGTTAGGTAGAATCTGTCTGATAACCGGTGTTAATTGTGATGGCTGTATTAGTGTGTGTTATCTATAATTCAGGCCAGGACTTCAAACGATCAATGTCAAGTAGTTCCTACTTTTCCTACCAAATGCTACCGTCAACGACACCTAGCTGTGAACTTGGTTATTAGATGCCACCTCAACCGGCACCTGGCGACGAACGTTGGAACTTAATAGAGCGTTAGTCAGATCTAACCTACAAATTTAGCTTCACACAATTGTAGTTTGTGGAAGGTTCTTTTACATGCCATAAATCTATGACATGGGCCCGCTGGCTTTACTTCCCCTCCAAAGGAAGGCATACTGAGGGATTTTTAACTCTCTTAAAAAAACGATGACTTCGGCCGGGTTTGAACCCGCGATTTTGGGCATAGAAGTTCAGCATGCTACCAATTACGCCACCGAAGCCGCCCTGAATGAATGTACGAAAATGAGAATAACGTGATTTTTTTTAAATATAGGGTATAGAGGTCTTGTCAGTTTATTATCGCAGTAACTCAGGTGGTCGCCTCCGTAACGTAGCAGTCAGCATGGTTAGCTGCCGCCCCGGAGGTCCTGGCTTCGATTCCCGGCTCTGCCACGAAATTTTAAAAGTGGTATGAGGACTGGACTGGGGTCTACTCAGCCTCGGGTGGCCCAAATGAGTATAGGGGGTTCGATTTCCACCTCAGCCATCCTCGAAGTTAGTTTTCCGTGGTTTCCTACTTCGTCTTCGGGCAAATGCCGGGATGGTAACTAATGTAAGGCCACGGCCGCTTCCTTCCCGCTTCCTTGCCTATCCAACCCAATCTTCCCCTCCCTTCCTATCCCTCACGAGGCCCCTGTTCGCTTTGCAGGTGAGGCAGCCTCAGTTGTATCCACTCCGACCAGATGTCCCCAGCTCTAGGACACTGCCCGTAGAGGCGGTAGTGGTGAGTTCCCTCGCTGAGTCCGTGGGTTCCACCAACCTGGAGGGTAAAATTGATTTTAAAAAACCTCAGGTGACATTTATATATCCTTCTCTTTCAAAAGCAGGATAGTGGAATGGTAGGTGATGTACAGTTTGAGAGGATCCACAAAAACATGTATAGTCATTTAAAATAGTGATGTGAAATCGCTCGAAGTATGACGTGAATTTCCCATGTCCAAATAACAATTATTGAGTAAGCACAAATTTCGGGACTAGTATTTTACTTTGGAGTCGGTGCTGAATCTCAGGGGGAAAAAAATCTCTCGCAACAGATCCTTTCGAAGCTGAGATCCAAATGTTATGCCCCTGATGAGTTTTGTAGTCTTGGATCTTTCTTTTTAAATAATGAGTGCTGATACGTAAGTTATGCTGTTAGGTCCAATACGTTCTGAGGAATTTATTTTTATTTTGGAGAATTTGGGAGGTATTCTTTTTTGCAAAATAGTTATTTTCTTTACTCAAATTTCAGTTAGGAAGTTGGATTTACTTATCAAGGGCAAGTAACGATGTTAGAAAAATATTTGAAAACCACAAGACCATATTTTTAAACAACTTTCTCCGATACTGTGACTAAAATATCACATTGTTTTGAATGTTCAGTAAGTTTATGAATTATTTTTACTTAGGAATATTTTGTTATAAAATAATGACACTACGCAGACACGAAGAACAGGCTCTGATAAAAAAAGGCGATATCCATTGAAAACTTTTTAAAATAATAATGATAAAAAAGCAATGTAATGTAATGTAAGATATTTTCCGTATTGACTTATAGATTCCTCTTAATGATAATACGCCTATTAATACAATTCATGAAGCATATTGAATATAGTTCATGTTTCGGCCGTTCAATAGAGTCTATTATCAAATTTTCTTTTCTTCTTTATAGTCAATGGTGGATAACCCAGAGTACCACAACGTCTAACCAATATTATCAATTTGCAACAAGTCACAGGATATACGATTTTAAACTTTTGATGACGTTTTCCATATTAATAACTCGATGCCATTTATCTTAAAAATATTTCAAGAAATTTTTAGTTTTGATATCTGGCTGCACTTAGTTTCATTTTTTAAAGAATATTTCACGAGTTTTGACTTCTTTAACAGAATAATTCAGAATAATAATGTTTCAATTCAATTTATAAATTTGATGTTTTGTAAGGTATCCATTTATTTATTTATTCATTCATTCATTTATTCATTTATACATTTATTTATTTATTTACAGTCGCCTCCGTAGCGTAGCGGTCAGCATAGTTAGCTGCCGCCCCGGAGGTCCTGGGTTCGATTCCCGGCTCTGCCACGAAATTTGAAAAGTGGCATGAGGACTAGAACGGGGTCTACTCAGCCTCGGGTGGCCCAAATGAGTAGAGGAGGTTCGATTCCCACCTCAGCCATCCTCGAAGTGGTTTTCCATGGTTTCCCACTTCGTCTTCGGGCAAATGCCGGGATGGTACCTACTGTAAGGCCACGGCCGCCTCCTTCCCTCTTCTTAGCTTATCCATCCCAATCTTCCATCCCTTCCCATCCCTCATGAGGCCCCTGTTCGCTTTGCAGGTGAGGCCGCCTGGGCGAAGTGCTGATCACACCTCCCCAGTTGTATACCTCCCGACCAGATGTTCCAAGCTCCAGGACACTGCCCATAGAGGCGGTAGTGGTGAGTTCCCTCGCTGAGTCCGTGGGAACCACCAACCTAGAGGGTAAATTGACTAAATAATAATAATAATAATAATAATAATAATAATAATAATAAAAATTACATCTAAATATATCTTTAAGAAAATTTTACTCTATTAAATTAGAATAGATTTTGCCTTAGATGATGGCTGAAGAAGATTTAATTGAAGAGTCGAAACATGTACTTAAATGCAATGTATGTTTGGGGACGTGGTGGGGCAGTGGTCAAGCTGTTGGCCTCTCACCATGGCGGAATGGGTTCGATTCCCGGTGAATGCTTGTGAGATTTTCAAAGTGAAATGCCATGTCCTGTGGTTCAGATTCCACTTAAGAAGGAGGTCCCGTGGCTTATGATCACGTAAAACTACAATCTTCCTTCTTCCGGCGGCTTCGGTGGCGTAGTCGGTAGCACGCTGAACTTCTATGCCCAAGATCGCGGGTTCAAATCCGGCCGAAGTCATTTGATTTTTTAAGAGCGTTAAAAATCCCTCGGTATGCCTTCCTTCGGATGGGAAGTAATGCCGGCGGTCCCATGTCATAGATTTATGGCATGTTACAGAACCTTCCACTAATTACACCTGTGTGAAGCTAAATTGTGTAGGTTATGAATGTAAACAACGCTCTTAGGTTGCTACGTTCATTGCCAAGAGCCGACTGCGGTGGCATCTGGTAGCTAAGTTCTGAACTAGTAGTCGTCGACGGTGGCGTTTGGTGGCAAAAGTAGGAACTATTTGAAAAATTCAAAAGTCTGCAGTTCTTACTTGAATTAAAAAAACAGATAACACATACTAATCCAGTCATCACAATTAATACCGGTTATCAGACAGATTCTACACACATCCAAAGTACACGGGGCTACATGACCGCGTTGTCGCAGCCCCTAAACTTAAGAATCAACCAACCATTCCTTCTTCCTTCAATATATGTTTCATGAATTGTATTGACAGACGTATTGTTTTTAAGAGGTAATAATGATAACACCAAGATGGCCATTTCTCAGCTTGGAACACGGGCCCCGTGGCTCAGACCAGTTTTCTCCTGCCTCTCGTCAGACCTCAATTTGGATTGACACATGTGGTACTGCAAGGTGTCGTACCGGAAGGGAAGGCTCTTTCTTGTTTACCACTAACCTGGCCTTCAGTAGCTGCACTTTAATGGCCTCCATCTCCAGCAATAAAATGTAAGTGGTGTGTCTTTGTTTAATGTGTGGCCTTGTAAGAGCGTAGTAGTATTATCCGCCAGTACATTCATGGCACTAACCACTTTTCTCCTGACCACTGGCCTAGAGCACGTTATAACGACCGCACCACGAGCAAAGTGTAATTAATACAGAGAACTTTGAATCCATTTTTCAGTTTTGCCTTGCGTAGTTGGTAGCATGCTGAGTTTCTATGCCCAAGATCGCGTGGTCAAACCCGGCTGAAGTCGTCGGATCTTTTAATAGCGTTAAAAATCCCTCAGTATGCCTTCCTTTGTGGGGAAGTAAAGTGGCGGGTCCATGTCATAGATTTATGGCATGTAAAAGAACCTTCCACTAACTACACTTGTGTGAAGCCAAAATTTGTAGGTTAGAATTGATAACGCCGGCTTAGTCCGTGGGAAAAGCCGATCCCGGAGGGTGGCGGTAGCGACTACTAAATAAAGGTAGCGATCAAGCTACGTTCAATTTCATAAACACAGGGCTCACAAATCCCGTATAGTTAAGTACAAACGCACAGTCTGGTCGATATTTCAGTAGCCACGAAGCTATGTGGCGGCTATTGCCGTTTCCGTAACAGTAAAGGCAGCCCGCCGTCACATACCTCGATATGCACTTACAGAATAGTGAACCAGTCTATTTTGCTGAAAGGAATTTCTACGAGCGAGTATCCATTCCCCCAAAACCCACATTCACTACCTTTTCCTACATTTACACAAGACGTGATTTTGAAAACACTTTTCTGTATGTTGAGGTACAGAGATATTACACATGGAAAGTTAGTCTACTATAAAATGTTGGCAAATCTTAATTCAAGGAACTGCTGTTCAGAATAGGCCTGGTGTTAAATCTGCAGAAGCTTTCGGTACAGGAATGTTTTTCTTTGACAATGCATCTATTAATATCGCGTAAGGAGATGGCAGTAGGGTTTGAACTGCGGATTTCTTCCCACTCACTGCGTATCGTTAATTCCAAAACACAAGGCCAAAGTTTAATATTTGCGGGGATCGACCTACGCGAAGACTGTTTCTTTCACGGACAATTTTATGTTGCCTGTTCCTGAGTAAGTTCTCCAAGTAGCTTAGTTATTTTGGCTCCAGAAGGAAGAACTGCCAATATTGTATATAAAGAAGTTCTAAACTAAATTATTATATTCTTCTTTTATTTGTTGTTATGTGACGTACGATTCTACGCTACTTATACCTTGATTTTTAAAGTTCAAGTTTTCAAAATATATTTAAGTTATTTATGGTTAGGTTAAAGATATAGTTAATTATAATACTGTTACGGCTGTGAGTTTGTTTCGTCGCCTCGCCGCGAGAATCACCGCCGCCCCAGGGCTATGCTCTGCCTCTGTGTATTACCTGCGCCTTTCGCAACAGGGCTACTAGGACAAAGGGATGGTCCAGAATATTCGTGACCCAGCCAGTGATGGAAATCTCGAGAAGCCGTGAATCCAGGACGGGTCTAGAAGCATTCATTGAGTCACCAGCCTGCTATATAAGAGCGACCTGGCCGGCGAGGTGGACAGTGTTTTTCGAGCTAGTGCGAGCTTTTACCTGAGCGACAGTTGTTGGTGACGTGACTTGCGAAACCCTAGTGAAGCTGATTCTCTTGACAGCGAAGGAGTGTGAAGCCTACGGAGGAACTGTGTCTTGAGCGAGTGTGTTTTCCAGTACAACAGAGGTTAGTGTGGTGAATTACGAAAACACCGGGGGGCTGTTTCCCTAGCCAGCGGACAGCGAAGCAGAGTGTAGTGGAGAGTGGCCGGCTATCGTAAATAACTGTAGCGTGTGTATTCAAGGCAGTGTTGCAGGTAGTTCTTCTGAGGCCACCGGTCCCATTAGGAGGGATTAACTTCTGTGGCTTATTGACAAGTGAAAGGCAAGTGTTCCCTTCAAGAGGAAACTAGAGTGAGATACTAATTGCTTGTATTTGCTATTTGTGTGGTGTATCTTTCTGGCCCTCAATAAAGCTAATACGTTTCTTTAAAGGAACAATTCGTGTTGTGCTTCTACCCACCGTAATCCAGTTAACGAAAGTGCCACTAGGGGGTGGCACGTAACAACTGGTGTCAGAAGCCGGATTACGAACTCAAGCAAAAGCACAACACCTGAAGGTCCTGGTTTCAAAACCCGAGCAGGTCATTTTACCACAGTTCTCTAAATTTCCTGTGAGTGCATGCCCTTTACAAGACAAACATCTAAAATGGAAGCGCAATTGGCAGCATTGCTAGAAAAGTTAAGTGACATGAGTAGGGGAGTAGTGGCGCTTCTAAGGCACTCTAGAACCCTCTTTGCCCCACTACTAAGCCTCAGCCATGTTAAATATTAATATCTCTTGAACCCGTGGTCGGATGTTGACAAATGAGGTGTCATTGGACTCAAGCTGACGTCCTCTTTCCTATAGACCACTCGTTATATTTTTGATTTTTTTTAGATTATTTTTTTTCGTAAGTAGGTGATAGGTTGAAAACCAAACATGATAGAACGTTGTGCCATGGCTCAAACGAATGGTCTCTATGATCTTTATTTTTTGTAATAAATCTTTTTTACTTTTTATGTTTTTTTGAAAACACTCAAATTTTGAAAATCCTATATTTTGGAAACTAGGAATTTTACGAAAAAGTTTATTTGATGTAAATTAATGGTCCCTACCCCCTCTACCCCCAAATAAATTTCACGTCTCTAGGATAAAAACCTGACAGTAGTGGGATGATGGGAAAGCTGCTACACTTAGGAAGTTGTGAGCCCCTGCGACCTTGGAATGGAAGGATTGATGCTAGGAGGGCGTGCTTGGATTCGTTTTTTTCGTCTCGCTGTGCTCTTTACGGGAATGTCGGTGTCGAAAAGGTGAAATGCTGGAAACACGGTTTTTTGGGGTAAAAACGTGATTTTAGACGTTTTGCTATATCTCGCGAACCAATGATGCCAGAGGCGTGTACGACGGGTCCAAGGACTCGCAGTGACGTCCTCTTTGCTAAGGACCACTCGTTATAGTTTTAAAAAATTGGAAACTCTATTTTGGGGTAAACACGTGTTTTTTGTGATTTTTGCTGATTTCTCACGAACCAATAACGCTAGAGACGTGTACGAGGTGTCCTAGGACTCGGGCTCACGCCCCCTTTTAGAAACTATGTTTGACATTTTGACAAAGGGCCTAACGCCATACATGTTGAAAAAGAAATTTTTCTTTACCGATACCTGTTTATAATGTCCATGATGCGTGGTGGTTGAGAGAGACGATACGGCTGGGTGTGTGTGTTTCAACGAACCTGTCGTTGACCACGGTGGCTATGCTCAATAGAACAATCGCTATTTCGACGGGTCGGTTTATGACAGAGCGAGGGTGCGTTTTTTCTGATATTTTACCCCCGAAGATGATCTTTAACGTGTAAACGGTGATGAGAACTTGGTTCTATGTTGGTCGAAGCGAGTAGAGAAAACAAACTTGCAGAAGAGCTTATTGGAATGCGCTGATCTGACTTAACAACAGCTGCAATGCAAAATGACAAAGACGCAGAGGACACTTGAAGGTGAAATAATCTGACCATCGTGGTGGCAGGGCAGAGCGAAATGCATGCATACACGTGTGAGATTACATGTACGCTAAACAAGTCACATCCTGTTTGCTTCGTACGTGACAAAATGCAAGTTCATGGGAAATTTGATCTGCCACAGGTGTTCACCTTGGGCTTTGGCTGTCCACGTGCACGATAACTTGTAACAAGTCACATCCTGTTTGCTTCGTACGTGACAAAATGCAAGTTGACGTTAAATTTGATCTGCCACAGGTATTCACCTTGGACGTTATCTGTCCACGTGCATGATAACAGAATGTTCAAAGCGTGGGAATCGCTGAATCAGTAAAAAGTATGATGCAACTTGTGGGAATGATGTCATAACCAATAGATAGGCAAGAGCTGCGAACAGCAGTATCGGGAGGTGAAGGGGGGGGGGGAGGGGGAGAGGGGGAGGGGTAATGTAAGAGAGAACACAGGTGGAAAGGGAAAGAAATATGTGGAGCTGAGGACTGTAAACATAGAGCTATAGGTGGTGAACAACATGTGTGAATAAATAAAATGTTCACAGGTTCACATAACATGTAATTTATTGATCCAAGAATTAAACGTAGAGTTAAATCCTAACCATTTGGCATATAGTTTATTTCCTTTTTTGTTTCAACACTCTTTCCACAAGATAATGCTTAGGAAATGCTGTTTTTTTTAGTTCATGGAGATAAAATCTACCTTTTATGAGTTGATGGTTGAGGTCCTCGAGTAAATAGGTGACTGGAGTGTCCAAGTTGACTTGACGAATTTCAAATAGTTCAGTCCCCCACTGAGGCGTGTAGCCCTTATTGAAGGCAGACTTAAATTTGCTCACACGAACAAAATCCCCAATTTTCAGTCGGTGACGTTTAAGATCGGCTGTTTTTATGAGGTTAAACAGTTTATCCAATCGCTGAATATTTTTGGTCACGAGGCGTGGCTTGGTCCCAATCGTTCTATGTTTGGTGTCATTGTAACGTGATACTAGCTCTGGTAACATGTCCAACCAGCGATACGTGCCCTGGGCGGTAAACGCTTTCCACATATGGGTTTTCAATGTTCGGTTAAACCGCTCGACCACTGGCTTTGAGATTGCTGTACGTGGTGTAATGGTGAATATCCTTAGATTTAAGAAAACTGGAGAAATCCTTGTTGAAAAATTCTTTCCCCTGATCGGTTTGTAGCAGCTGAGGTTGACGTTTGGAGTGTTGAATAATATGTTGAAAGGCCTTGGTAACTAGTGGACCAGACTTGCGACGCACAGGTTCAACAACGGCCATTTTGGAATAGACATCAATAACGGTCAACATATAGCGTACACCGTCGTTAAGGCCAGCATAGGGTATCATTTCAACCAAGTCAGCCTGCCAAAGTTCATACACACCTCGTGAAATCCCCTTGAGTCGCGGATAGTGACGCCTAGCTGGGCGATGCAACTCGTGAGCAATACCCATTTTAATGGGTGAGGGCTTAAACAATAATTTTGGCATTTCGAAGTTCTTGTTCAATTTCTTGAATTTCCCAATCGTGACCGGTATGGCCAGCTTGACGTGAGGCATGCAACAACTGTAGCCGCTGGACGAGCTTATTGGGATTGTGCCAGTAGGTAACATCCACAAGGGGTTTTAATGGTTTAAATGTCACTCCCGAAGTGGATGCTTTACGACGAGTACTTTGACTAGTGGGAAACATTTTTGCAATGATGGTTTTATATTTTTGAGATATATTGGCATTCATTTGTTGAGTTGGATCATACTGTCTTTTGTGAGCATGGGTATCCAGTAAAATGGATTTATATTTGTCAAGGTCCTCTGACGTATAATCATGGGAAGAGGGGGTCCGAGAAAAGAGCAGCTTTAACAGTCCTGGAGTTAATTTATAGTTAATGTTTTTAATGACAGCTATAGTACGAGCAAATTTAATGGATGAATCGCCAATTTTAAAACTATCATCCTCATAGCGAACACCATACGTGGTATCTGTGTTTCTAATAAATAGATCGGTGAAATAGGGTTCCAATGTTGATCCATAATATTTTATTAAAATGGTTTTCAGTTGAGCTTTATGTTGAGGGGTGGCCAAGAGTTGTGAAAACGGAGACGCTCTGGAAGGGCAAGGTGTTTCGACCATGGCCAAGGATTTCTTTTTTCTCAAAAACTCTGCAAGGGGTGCGACCTTTTCTTGAGGCGTAAACACTTGTTCCTCCTCATCCTCAACCTCGCTAACACTAGTCAAATCTTCCTGTTCCTGTTCCTCTTCCTCTTCCTCAGGGTCCTCGTGCAGCGTCTGCGTGGCTTGTGAAACGGTGGGTAGCGTTTCAGATGGCTTGAAAGAGGGTTTCAACATGGCTTTTAGCGGAGGTGCTAAATGTTGTTGAATAAACAAAGCATGATCGGCACGCGATCGTTTCAACTGAAGAAACTTTTGGCGAATAGTATTTTTTGCTCTAATAATATGCTTTTTCAATAGACTCTCTGCTAGCGCCATGGTGTCTTGACAAATGACTTGACAGGGAATGAGACAGGGCCTTAAATAGCAATAAAATGATCAAACCCTAAGCTATACCGTCCTTGGTTGAGTTCACTTTGTTTGTCAATCACTAAACAGGCATGACGTTGAGTGTTCCAGCACTTGGCACACAATTCAGTAAACATTTGAAAGGTCATATCCGGATTCACATGTTCATTATAAATGTGACGACTGTTCCTCTCGTCCTGGCGAAATAAAACAATGACATTGGCATTGTCACGAATCAACTGTTTGGACATTTTAGAATACGTTTGTCCAAGATAGAAGCAATCGATATGTTTGCGTCAACCCATGCTGAAATAGCTTTGAATGATGCCTTGTCGTTCAGTGGATACATCATCGAAAATCATGAGTGAATCTGGCTTTACCTCATCCGGTGAAATCACATTTTCTTGCGTGGAAAATGTGAAATAACCCATATTCTCTTTTTGTAATCCAGACATGACGTAGAGGGGTTGATAGAGAGATTTTTCAAAAATATAAATATTTTGAAAACGCAGACCATTGGGCGCTGTAATGAGCGTTAGCAAAAGATTAGTCTTTCCACACCCGGAAGGCCCCACAATGATGCAGCGAATGGAAGATGGAAACAGTGAACCATGGCGTTGTTCACGTGATGTGGGACAGAGATGGGAAACCATGTCCCCCACGGGGAATGACTCTTGCTGCTTAATAATCTTCATTTCAACTAAGGCTTAGCCAGGCTAGCAGGCTGTCTATATACAGGACACCGAGCCTTGTCATAGAAACAGTAGACTCATACTACAGGTTGGCGATGGATGTCTTTGAACGTGCGTTCATAGCCAAAGCTAGGTCTGTCCCCATACATGATCCTAAACAAGAAACAGATCCTGCTAATAAACACTATGTGGATAGGTCAGTAGTGCCACGCACAAAACAGGGAGATTATGACTTTAAGGGAAAGCGGTTAACCCATGTAAAACATCCTTAAGTGTCTACAGACGTTACTACTAAAACGTATGTGGATAACAAAGTGTATGAGTTTTATGACAAAGTGCCTCAACTTACGGTGAATGGCTATAGCGCTAATCACCATCGGATTATTCACGTGGAAGACCCGCAAGACGAAGACGATGTCTGTACCAAGCGTTACGTGACCTATGAAATGAAAAGGCTTTATAAATTTATCCCATCTGTATTTTTAGTGTATCTGACAAATGAAAAACCCTTGAATGACAGAAACCATTTACCGCTAGCTCGTGACCAGCACTTGACCTATGTGCTTGCTTCGGGTTTAAGCCACTATCGATTACACTATGATGGAACCATTCACATGAAATATGCCATACCTGATGAGAACCATTTACAAATAAAGATAAATGGTCATAGGATGTTGGTCCATAACTATGAAATGGTCAATGAAGGTGACGAATTATCCTTTCAACTCATGTTGACATGGGATGAAAAGCAAGCGGGAAAAACGATAAACGATTTCCCACTGTATGTGGAATTGGCATATACAGCCATGAAATAACAATCTGACGTTAGTTGTGATTTAAACTTTCTCGTGAAAGGTTGTTGGTCATCATCATGGTGAAACAAAGGTATGTGGTGAGAAAGACTAAAAAAAAGACCCTGTCCTTGGCAAAGCCTGGGCTTAAGACATACGTGGACAAGCCCTTGCGAAAGAAAAAAAGAAAAAATAATGTATTGACCATAAGGAAAGCCCTTCGAGCAGCACAGAGACATGTTATTCCAAATCGTCGGCGACAGGGTTCAAATCAAGGGCGAGTGATTCCCGTCCCCAAACGAGCCGGATTTTTACCTGCTTTATTTGCCGGCCTGGCTGCTCTAGGTTCACTTTTGGGCGGTGCCAGTGCAGTGGCGAAAACCATTAAAGCCGCGCAGCAGGGCAAGCAACGACTCAAAGTCAGCGACATAATGAAACGTAGAAAGCGATTGCTATGGCGGCTAGAAATGCCACTTTAAAGCCAGCCTTTTATCAGCAAGGATTTGGGATTTCACCATTTCGAAATAAAAAAATAACCTCAGCCATAGCGAGACATGCCCTGACGCATCAACAAGTGGAAAGCTATGCTAAACAACTAAAGCTTTCTCATTTTCGAGGTGTGTTTATGCGAAACCAATTACCCCCACGACCCTGGAAACAGGAATGTGCTGTTGTCAATTTGGATAATCACCGAGGACCAGGAACGCATTATGTAGCTTATGTCAAAGAGGGATCCATCGTATGGTACTTTGACAGTTTTGGGAATTTGCCTCCGCCCATGGAACTAGTGACCTATATTGGAAACTGGATCAAGATATATTATAATGTGAAACGTGAGCAAACGTTTAACAGCCAACAGTGTGGACGTTTGTGTTAATTTTTTTATATAAGACGCAGCATAAGCAAAAACGGCACGAGTATGTCGGCAGAAAGTAAAACGTTTACAGTGCATGGACGTGGACCTGAAGTCAGCCAAGACTTTTACCCGCCTATCGAATTGAGTGAAAACCCCTATGGTTTAGGACTTGTTTCTCTTGAAACGTACAATCGAATATGCAACATACGAGAAAATGTGAACAACAAGTTTTACTATGATGATTCTGTGCTCACCCTGAACTCTTGTGGATACACGATCGATGTGGTGTTGATCAATGCATATGGTTTAAAGTCATTTCTCGATGGAACGCGCAAGTTTGAACTTGTAGGCAATACCAACACTCATCGCTGCAGTATTTTCTCCACATTCAACATCGACTTTAAAGCACACCTCGATTCCATTGGTCCATTACTAGGATTTAAACCACGTGTGTCGGAGCCCAACAAAATCATGATTCGGACCATGAAGTGAAATTCATTGAGGACCATCATGTGTCGGTGACGTGTAATATTATTAGCCAAGTGTACACCAATCAAGAACCATCGCATTCGCTTTATGACTTTGTTGTGACATCGCCCAATGAGTATATTATTCGTGAAAACCCTCCAGTGGTGCTTTTTCATTCTGTGGCTGTCGATAGTATTAGTAATATAACATTAAGACTGATCAATAGAGATCAACAACTCATTGATCTAGATTCTACCACACCAGTGACTTACAAGTTGGTGCTAAAGCCACTATGAAGTTTGTGTATAAAGCAACAACACCGTCTAGGAATTGTGTTAGTTGTTTGCCACGTGAATACACGTTAACATCTCAAGGCATGCAGATTTTACAGCATTTGGGTTACCACGTCAACCCTCATGATGAATTCTATCCTAGAGATAGCGAACTGCATCGAGGAGCAACCAGGAGTGGTAAGAATTGATCTCCATTCCTATCAAGCTCAAACACCTGGATTCAATAACAATGATGAAATTCAATTTGTTATCAACAACCAAGATATTTACACCCTACCGCATGACAGTGTCATTCAGATTGAAGGTAGGCTCACCAAAGCCGATGGCTCTACACCCACCACATCCAAGTTGGCCAACCATGGTTTGGCCTTTCTGTTTTCTGAAGTACGTTACGTGATTAACGATATCGTGGTGGATAGCACTCGAAATGTGGGTATTTCCAGTGTCATGAAACTATACTCCTCTTATAGTGAGGAAGAAGGTAAAACACTTTGCATGGTAGGTTGGTGCCCTGACTCGACCAATGACTCGATGGTACACACCGATGGGACCTTTACTGGATATTTACCTCTTAAACTGATTTTAGGCTTTGCCGAAGATCACCAACGCATTGTGGTCAACGCAAGGCAAGTGCTTTGTTTGGTGAGAGACAAGAGTGATAATAATGCACTCAAGGGAGCCGACAATGCCCCCATTGATTCAAAAATTCAACTACAACACTTGCTATGGAAAGTGCCTCATGTGACCCTTGACGATAGCAAAAAACTGGGCATACCGTACTCAAGATGGTAAAGAGAGATATGCCTCTACCAATGGAATTTAGAAGCTGGGCACTCCATGAGTATCCGCTATTGCCCACCACCAACACACACAGTTGGTCTGTAAAAACAGCTCGCTATACAGAGAGGCCTCCTCTACCTGATCGTGGGTTTTCAAACGAATTGCAAGTATCAACAAACCAAAGATACCACGCAATTTGATCACCTGCAATTGAGAAATGCTCGTCTTTTCCTCAACGGAGCTGTGTTTCCCTATGAAGGACTGGATTTGGATTTTTCAAAAAGTAAGTTTGGCCCCCTGTACGACTTGTTTTCTAAATTTCGATGGTCGTATTATCAAAAAGAGAACGGCCCCACGCTACTACCCCAAGCATTTAAGGCAAGAGCACCACTGATTGTCTTTGACTGTTCTTACCTGGAAGAGTCTGTCAAGCCATCCAATATCAACATTCGACTAGATTTTGAAACGCATGACAATGTACCAGCCAATACCACGGCCTACTGTTTGATTATTCATCACAAACAAGTCAACTATTATCCACTATCCAACCAAGTGACGAGTGTATAAATAACAGGTCAACCCACGTCAAGCCGCTCAGTCATGTCTTGCTTTAAAGCCTCAAGAGACGTCACATCCATGAATTTAAACTCTGAGGAACAACGTTTCAAGACTTTTGCCACGTGGCCGGTGCCTTTCATAAACCCTCAAGTCTTGGCGGCCGATGCATTCTACTATTTAAAAACAAGAGATGAAGTGAAATGTGCCTTTTGTCCCTTCATCATAGACCAATGGCAGGAGGGCGATGAATCCATGCAGGAACATCAGCGCTGGTCACCCACCTGCCCCTACCTGTGTAGAATGGAAGTGGGAAATATACCCTGTCATTCAAGCTATCCCTCACTTGTGTCTCTGGGTGATGGAAAAGCAAGTTACGATACGTGTGGACCGTATGGTGTCCATGGTGCTTCGGTGAGCATCTCACCATCAAAAACGCCTAGTTTAGAGACATTGGGACATCATCGGTGTTATGGACGTTACAAACACAAGAGACTATATTGTTGTATCAGTTGGTATCGTCCTTATCCCAAAATGACAAAAGCCTGTAAGGCATGTTATGATAATAACAAGATGTTCAGTAAAGAACATATAGCCTACTTTCTCCTAAATGCATGGGTATTGTTATAACTCTTTGTCCTTTTCAAGGAGTATGATTGAATGTTGGTTGCAGTAGCTTGTTGAAATACAACGTGCTATAGGGATATTAAACATGAATATGAGGTTCCCTTTGCTAGTGCTACCTCTGTACCAAATTTCGTTCAATTCGGTTCCACCGTGTTTGAATTGATAGGGGGAATCGATTTGCACACATACTTTGCCACCATCTGCAAACTATTGGGCTGATGTTCTTGCATTTTGGTCAGAATATGTTTCCCACATAAAGATATGGTGTTGCAAAATTTGGTAGAGACTAGATTATTAGGTTGGTCGTAATTACATTTTAGCTTTTAACATTTGGGTGGCCGCGATTACGTTTCCGTCAAGATAGCGGTGATATAAAACATGACACTGAGGTGCCCTTTGCTAGTGCTACCTCTGTACCAAATTTCGTTCATTCGGTTCCACCGTGTTCGAATTAATAGGGGGAATCAATTTTGACATAAAGATGGCCGCCATCCGCAAACTATTAGGCTAATGACCTATTAGATTGGTCAAAGGATGCTCCCTCCATAAAGGTATGTTGTTGCAAAGTTTGGTAGAGATCGGATGGTTATGTTAGTCATAATTTGAATTAAGCCTTAAACATTTGTGTGGCCGCCATTACGTTTCTGTCAATATGGTGGCGATATTAATCATGGCACTGAGATGCCCTTTGCTAGTGCTATCTCTGTACGAATTTTCGTTCCATTCGGTTTCACCGTGTTTGAATTAATAGGGGGAATCGATTCTGACACAAAGATGGTCGCCATCCGCAAACTATTAGGCGAATGACCTATTAGATTGGTCAAAGGATGCTCCCTCCATAAAGGTATGTAGTTGCAAAATTTGGTTGAGATTGGATGATTAGGTTAATCGTAATTTGATTTAAGCTTTGAACATTCGTGTGGCCGCCATTACGTTTCAGTCCAGATGGCGGCGATATAAAACATGACACTGAGGTGCCCTTTGCTAGTGCTACCTCTGTACCAAATTTCGTTCCATTCGGTTTCACCGTGTTTGAATTAATAGGGGGAATTTATTTTCACACAAAGATGGCCGCCATCCACAAACTATTACGCTGATGACCTATTAGATTGGTCAAAGGATGCTCCCTCCAGAAAGGTATGTAGTTGCAAAATTTGGTAGAGATCGGATGATTAGGTTAATCGTAATTTGATTTAAGCTTTAAACATTTGTGTGGCCGCCATTACGTTTCTGTAATATGGCGGCGATATTAATCATGACACTGAGATGCCCTTTGCTAGTGCTATCACTGTACCAAATTTGGTTCCATTCGGTTTCACCGTGTTTGAATTAATAGGGGGAATCGATTCTGACACAAAGATGGTCGCCATCCGCAAACTATTAGGCGAATGACCTATTAGATTGGTCAAATGATGCTCCCTCCATAAAGGTATGTAGTTGCAAAATTTGGTTGAGATCGGATGATTAGGTTAAACGTAATTTGATTTAAGCTTTGAACATTCGTGTGGCCGCCATTACGTTTCAGTCAAGATGGCGGCGATATAAAACATGACACTGAGGTGCCCTTTGCTAGTGCTACCTCTGTACCAAAATTCGTTCCATTCGGTTTCACCGTGTTTGAATTAATAGTGGGAATCCATTCTGACACAAAGATGGTCACCATCCGCAAACTATTAGGCGAATGACCTATTAGATTGGTCAAAGGATGCTCCCTACATAAAGGTATGTAGTTGCAAAATTTGGTTGAGATTGGATGATTGGGTTAATCGTAATTTGATTTAAGCTTTGAACATTCGTGTGGCCGCCATTACGTTTCAGTCAAGATGGCGGCGATATAAAACAAGACACTGAGGTGCCCTTTGCTAGTGCTACCTCTGTACCAAATTTCGTTCCATTCGGTTTCACCTTGTTTGAATTAATAGGGGGAATTTATTTTCACACAAAGATGGCCGCCATCCGCAAACTATTACGCTGATGACCTATTAGATTGGTCAAAGGATGCTCCCTCCATAAAGGTATGTAGTTGCAAAATTTGGTTGAGATCGGATGATTAGGTTAATCGTAATTTGATTTAAGCTTTGAACAGTCGTGTGGCCGCCATTACGTTTCAGTCAAGATGGCGGCGATATAAAACATGACACTGAGGTGCCCTTTGCTAGTGCTACCTCTGTACCAAAATTCGTTCCATTCGGTTCCACCGTGTTCGAATTAATAGGGGGAATCAATTTTGACATAAAGATGGCCGCCATCCGCAAACTATTAGGCGAATGACCTATTAGATTGGTCAAAGGATGCTCCCTCCATAAAGGTATGTACTTGCAAAATTTGGTAGAGATCGGATGATCAGGTTAATCGTAATTTGATTTATGCTTTGAACATTCGTGTGTCCGCCATTACGTTTCCGTCAAGATGGCGGCGATATAAAGCATGACAATGAGGTGCCCTTTGCTAGTGCTACCTCTGTACCAAATTTCGTTCCATTCGGTTTCACCGTGTTTGAATTAATAGGGGGAATTTATTTTTACACAAAGATGGCCGCCATCCGCAAACTATTACGCTGATGACCTATTAGATTGGTCAAAGGATGCTCCCTCCATAAAGGTATGTAGTTGCAAAATTTGGTAGAGATCGGATGATTAGGTTAATCGTAATTTGATTTAAGCTTTGAACAGTCGTGTGGCCGCCATTACGTTTCAGTCAAGATGGCGGCGATATAAAACATGACACTGAGGTGCCCTTTGCTAGTGCTACCTCTGTACCAAATTTCGTTCCATTCGGTTCCACCGTGTTCGAATTAATAGGGGGAATCTATTTTGACATAAAGATGGCCGCCATCCGCAAACTATTACGCTGATGATCTATTAGTTTGGTCAAAGGATGCTCCCCCCATAAAGGTATGTTGTTGCAAAATTTGGTAGAGATCGGATGATTAGGTTAGTCGTAATATGATTTAAGCTTTGAACATTTGTGTGGCCGCCATTACGTTTCCGTCAAGATGGCGGCGTAATAAAACATGACACTGAGGTGCCTTTTGTTAGTAATACCTCTGTACCAAATTTCGTTCCATTCGGTTGCACCGTGTTCGAATTATTAGGGGGAATCGATTTTCACACAAAGATGGCCGCCATCCGCAAAATATTACGCTGATGACCTGTTGGTTTGGTCAAAGGATGCTCCCCCCATAACGGTATGTTGTTGCAAAATTTGGTTGAGATTGGATGATCAGGTTAGTCGTAATTTGATTTAAGCTTTGAACATTTGTGTGGCCGCCATTACGTTTCCGTCAAGATGGCGGCGATATAAAACATGACACTGAGATGCCCTTTGCTAGTGCTACCTTTGTACCAAGTTTCGTTCAATTCGCATTCACCGTGTTCGAATTGATAGGGGGGGACAGACATTCAGAGTACACACACTCACACACACACAGACACACACACACACACACAGACTCACACACACACATACACACACACACACACACACATACTCACACACACACATACACACACACAGACAGACACACTTTTTTCGCCCTGTGTTGATCTCATAAGTCTACTTTCATTTTTTGCAAAAATCGAAAGTAGGCTAAAATGATGTGATTCTTAAATTCTTATTTTTGCATGTACCCCTGTCCTACCCTAACCTCATTTTTTTTTCAAACTAGCATGGCAGCTAAGTCCATGTCATGATCACACCTTAGTCATTGATCGTCAGTCAGTCGTCAGTTAAACTTGGTCCAGGCAAGCGCAACATGTTGCGCACACTCATTGTGGATTGCCAAGGGTTTAAAATTGGTGACAACAAATTTATATTTAAACAAGTGGCCATTATCGATTATACCTCGTTTTGGATATCGCAAGCTGCGCATTTGCTATTTAAATCACCCCATGCTTTTGATTTGTTGTGTGAAAAAGACCGTAAACAAACCCAGTGGATTGAAAATCATAGGCAACTAGACTGGAATCAAGGAACCATTTCCTATAAATATTTGGACGTGGTCATGAAAGCACACTTGTCCTCGGCCAATGTGGTATTTGTGAAAGGTAATGAAAAAAGTCAATGGTTCCAACCATTTTTGGCGTCTTACTGTCAATGTATCGACCTCATGGAGTTGGGCTGCCCATCCCTGCAAACGCTGATGGATACCTGTTCCTGTGGCAACATTACCCTTACAGCCCTGACCCATGCGTGGCATCTCTTTCATTGGTTAACCACCCATACCTGTTGGGAGTTGTTGAACAAAATTATAACTCAAGATTTACCTGTGAATAACGCCAGTGAGATTTCTACAAGCGACGTGTAAACATCTAGAGCACGTGATACCATGGAGAAAGGCAATGCTACGGACAAAGCCATCGGCAAGTTCTTTGTGTGCAAAAAAAAAAAAAACTAGACAGTTTTACCAAAGAGGATCTCTTGGCGTTGCCCAAGTCGTTCATTTATTATGTGGCCGCCAACGCGGTCAAAGAAATCTGGCAACATGTACCAAATTCATGGACTCAAGACCATGTGTTGAGTGAATTGCAACCCTGTACGAATTACGATCACCATAAGCAAGTGGCCATGGCAAAAATACCGTCTATGCGTCAGTGTGCGACTTGCCAGCTAGTGAAACTGTATCACGGTCATAAAAGTCCCTGTAAAGACTTTGTTGAATCATTCCACGGGTGTCATGGCGAGAAAAAGCAACAACAACAACAGACAACAAACACAAACATCGTCCACAGAGGAGGAGGAAGACCAAACCTTTTTACCATCAATGGAAAAGGATATGCCAGACCTGTACTGGCAGGGGCGTTATTGACGAAGTGATTCAATACTTACCTTTCGAAATCCATCTTCCAGGTTATCGTTTTTGCGGCCCTGGAACTAGTCTCGAAAAACGTTTACAGCGTGGTGATGTACCCATTAATCTTTTGGATCAAGCATGCAAGGAACATGACCTTTCTTATCGCCATAGTCATCCTGGTTTAAGACATGTGGCAGATAAATTTTTATTGAAGAAAGCTAAACAACATTTCACATCCTGTGATGCCTCAGTGTGTGAAAGGATGGCAGCCCTGAGTGTCATGTGTGCTATGAAAGGAAAGTTGATGATGCATGGACATAAACATTGAGGAATGGAGGAGTGAGGAATTGGGATTTGTTTGTATTCTCTTTCTTTTGTCAATTCACTATGACTATGAAATAAAAACAAAGGTTTACCAGAGCACGATGTTTTTTTATTTTTTTATTATTTGAAATCATGATGTTGATGGCTGATTTTTCATTTTCACATTTCACACATGATGAATTCACACACTGCCATTTGTCATTTTGCAATTTACAGTTCTTAAAAATGTTCGTTTCAAGTTTAACGTTTTTGATTATATGAATTTTTCCATTTTGCTGATGACACTTTTTAAACAAAGTCCGTTTGAAGTTTTTGAATTTTCATATTTCACACATTGCCATTTCCAGTTTTTTTTAATGTCCGTTTTAAGTTTTGCTGTTTTTGGTGATATGGAAACATAGATTTTCCATTTTGCTGTTTTGACATTTTTCCATTTGGTGTATGTTGAATGTTGAGATTTGACAATGATGTTGATGCAAGTGCATGACCATGGCGATGCTACAGAGAGTTTATGGGATTGCGGAAACGTCAAGGTCTACGACTACTGCAGGTCAGACGTTTTTTTACAAAAATAATGTCTATTGTCTGCTACATTTCAAAGAAAACAAAACTATTGAAAACAAAATGAGTATATAAGTGACCATTTACCCCCTCCCACCCACCCTACCTCACCGTGTTTGCTCAGGTCATACATACACACCAGCTTTCTCTCTCTCTCTACTCATACATTCACACATGTCTTTGGGGACAAACACAACCACTTTATTTATTCCCAAAAGCACATTCTCGACATGCACACTCATCCCAAAATAACTTTTTTAGTTTATAATTTACATTACAAAAAATAATTAAATACTAGTTGTTATTAAAGTTACTAAAAAAAATACTATTACTCATTAAATAATTACAAAAAACTCAACTTTGTACAGCTTTAAAAGAATCAAACTATTTACCAGTCAAATTTTTTTAAAAAAATAAGGTTGCATAGAACATTTTTTAAGAGCATAAGGTACAAGTGGGTTGCCACTATTTACAAAATCTACTATTTACAATGGCAGAAACCAATATTTACAAAATACTAAATCTACAAGTTACTTAAAGCTATGTCCCATAAACGATTAAACAGTGAAATCACACCTCCTCCTCCTTGCGATCATAACCCCAGGGCAGGCTGGTAAACAGATCATCAGCCCACACACGTTTGTTATCCATGGAGGCGAGGGTGCGTTTTCTCTGTTCCACAAGATACAAATGATGGTTGCTGGATTGTATCCTGCACTGTGTATGAGACATAGCTTTGCCAGTGCGTAAAACCGCTAGATAGTCATCAACACGTAGTGATTTTACCACTGCCCTACCTACACCTTTTGCTCTTTTGGCTTCCTTACAGTCTAGTGTGCGGTAAGCACACATTTTTGAAGCCAAACCTACGAATTCCGTCATAATGGAATCACCGCATTCATCTTTTAAAACGCCCATTACCTTCTTGTTTTTTATGGGCAGCTGAAACACGTTGTCAGCGCCATAGCAAGAGGTTTCGAACCAGTCACTATGCTGCCTCATGACGTCATAGGGGTTGCAGTGACGAATGTGGTAAATGAATTAGTCCGTGTCCATATACAAAAGAGAGACGTCCTCAAAATGGCGTTTGGCAAACTCATAGTGGAATCGATACATGACCGATTTAGAAAAGTCTAAAATGACTTGGCCCAAGTAAATGGGTTTATCCATGGTCACGCTGGTCTTACTCATTTCAATAGTGGCTAAATCCTCATCGATAATGTTGATCGATTTAAAATTTGGCTTGGCAATGTACCGCCGGGCACCCCAACGCCCCTCCCAGACATTGACCAATTTAATGTCACGGTATTTGCGGACATTCTCCATAGACTTGCCATAGATGCAGTTGTTCATTAATTTAAAAAAAATCAAACTGCTGTTTTGCCATTTGTCGGTGCTCTGTGTTGAGTCGCATGTATGGCTCAACCCATGCTTTTTGAGCAAAAGAAATACCCCTGTGGATTTTCTTCAACACCAAGCCTTGGGCGAGGCATTGCACCAACATTTGGATATGTAGCACATACCGATTTTTGTTGTAAAGTGTGCCCATGAGTTTTTCAGTTTCCACTTTACTGTCAGGGGGAACCATTTGTTCAAGGCAGAATGGGAAATCGGCATGTTCATCATACAAGGATGAGGGATATTTAATATCCACTTCTAGCACATATCCACGGCCTGTTTCTTGGCTAGCCATGTTCACATCAAATTCTGACACTTGTTTGTCTGTCAGCCAAGCAAACTTCCCATAGGGCAAAGGCTGACTCATGGCGTAACCATACAAATTATTCAAGTCATAGTACATTAAGTACGATTCTGGTTTGTCTGGTGAATAATCAGGCATGTAGACATTGTTCGCTTCGGCATGGCGTTGGTTAAGCGACACAAAGCCGCCACGAATGCCCTTTTCAAAAAATAGAACCATGTCTACGTCAGTGAGTAAATCCAATTCCATTTGAGTGTATTTTAAAGCGGCATCAAACGAGAGCCCAGGACTCGTATAATAGTGAGCCGGGTCAAGACCGTAAATGTGTTGACACAACTCACGGATTTTTTCAAACACATCGGTGAGCAGCAATACATCCAGTTTTAGGTAATGCAAAGCATATTCACTTAGCGTCTTAATGCCAAACACTCGCCAAACTTGACATGTATGTGCATAGTCTTCATCGGAAACGGTACTGCGTGTTAGTTTTGAGTAAAATTTCTCTTGTGGTGGGAGTTTTCTTTGCTTTAACACGTCCCAGCTGTTGCAGAAATCATACGGGAATATACCTTTCCGAATGCACAATTGAAATTGCTCAGGATCATTAAAATGCATTCTAGTATTTCTTAATTCCTCCTCATTCAAGCCATTCACAAGGCTGTCTAGCGAGGATGCCATAAACTTAAAGGAATCCAAAAATCGAATGCTAAAGTCGCTCAACCTCCATGTCAGGGCTGTAAAACGCTCATGGTTTTGGGAATAATGGAAAACGAGCCCTTATTGACATGACCCAATTCACGAATCAAAAACTGAAAGCCATAATTTGCCAGATTGTGGAAAAAGACACTGATGAAACGAGGAGCTGGAAAGTGCAAATTACATTTACTATGCGCAGCTCCACGAAACTCCCCCGTAAAGTGCGAGTGGTCTCTGACTTTTTCCTCTCCACTTTAAATAGGCTTTTCGCAAATATGACATGTCGTGGCATGCTCATACTGCTGCTGCTGCTGTTCTGGAGATAGGCTCATGGGTAATGGGTGGTCCAGTAATTCCTGTACATCATGAGCCAACTCGACAAGTTCATCCAAAAACCATCTGGCACAATCTGGTCCCTCACGGTATTTGTAAACGGATTGTGTGGGGTCATAGGCACACACCATATTAAATCCTATGGCAAAAGGTTCATGTTTTTGAATGGGTGTGGTTGAGCTGATGGTGGGATCTGGTTCACATCCCGCCATGGGTGTGGTGAGTGCTTCGAAATCTGCATATACCACATAGGGAACAGTGTCACGCTTATGAATGTCCTTAAACTTTAACACAGCCTTGTCCCCTTTTGGCAATATCAATCTCACCGCTTCCTGAGAAACGCAATCTACCCTATGACGTTCCAAAAGCGTAGGGGTTTTAAAATATTGCAAGCATCGATCACAAATATGTTTTACACCAGTGTGCTTAGACACTTGTCTGCTTAGCAATCTACTCAGGCTTTTAATTAGGCAATAGTGATTCACCTCTCCTACAGATAAATATAAAAGATGAATGTGATGTCGTTTCGGTTCTTTTGTGGCATAAAGAGGACCCACAATCTCATCACCATCAAGGCCATATACCATGAACGAAAAGTCATGGTTGTCTTGTTCAAACCTATGGATCTCGGTTAAGTCCATAGGGAACGATACTCGAGTTAAATTTAATGTTTGTTTTAATTCATTAATCTTGGCCTTGTACATTCCTGGTCGACAACTGTCACGTTGTGCTGGCTGGAAAAACGCAGCCACAGACCACAGGAAGCAATCATTGTCACGATTCTTTATATTGATCACAGCCTTTTTCAAAGCTATGGCTGATGGTGTTTTAATATAGCTAGAACCAGCATTCAACGGGTTGAACTGACAAATGTTGATTTGCAAATGATGAATTTTGTCTAAGGCTAGACCACTCGGTCCTTGTTGCAGTTTATCAAATTTTGATAGCAAGGCATTCACCACGTGGGTTTCAAACCACTGTTCCAAATTATGGGCTATGAATAGCTCTTGCATTTTACAGCAAATATAAAATGTCTCTTTATGCTCTACGTCCTTCTTTTTATAGATGAAATCGCACACCAGTTCTGTATTCACCTTTAAAGCCATATGCAACCTTTGTGCTATACAAATTTCAATTTTAAAAATTTCAAAACAAGATTATAAAAGTTCTTTGGGAATCAAACTTTTTCTAACATTGACCACACCACCAGAGCGCACACGCGATTTGAAACAACTGTTTAGGGGTTCCCAAGTTAACGTATCCGCAGCAGTAAAAGACATTATTTTGAAAGAAAACTCTCACCTGAGTTTTCAGCTGTAGACTGCTTGACAATGGTCCCAAACACACACGTTCCAGGTTATCAAAAGTGGTCAAGCGTTTTCCAGCACTCTAAAAAGAAATAAAATAAACCACCATAACCATATCAATTCCATATAGTTTATGCATTTCATAAACAAAACAATATCAAACAGGTTATATATATAAAAAACAAATCTCACCTTGACTTGTAATGCTTTGCTTTATTATCGTCTCGTAAGCTACTGTGGTAATGGTTTCCTTTTCTAGCTGTCTGCCTTTCTCTCTTCTTCAATCTCTTTCCCACAGCCACACAACAGTTATACTATACACGTTATCTGCAAACAAATAAATAAACATTTATTTATTACTTTAACAATCAATAAATAATTGCATGTGAATATATATATATAAATCAATAAATATATAAGTGAATAAATATATACCTACCTCACAACAAGGTTAAGTATTTTCCATCAACACCAAAACTGTTAAACAAGACCAAGTGTTTCACGCAATGCTGTGTGTTCAAAGGTAGTCACGTAAGTGAGTGTGGAGATGATAACGACATGTCTTTATATATGTTACGTTGCATGTATAATCTTTTTTTTTCCCACGCATTGAACGTTCTCTTATCGTGCACGTGGGCAGCCAACGCCCAAGGTGAACACCTGTGGCAGATCAAATTTCACATGAACTTGCATTTTGTCACGTACGAAGCAAACAGGATGTGACTTGTTTAGCGTACATGTCATCTCACACGTGTATGCATGCATTTCGCTCTGCCCTGCCACCACGATGGTCAGATTATTTCACCTTCAAGTGTCTTCTGCGTCTTTGTCATTTTCCATTGCAGCTGTTGTCAAGTCAGATCAGCGCATTCTAATAAGCTCCTCTGCAAGTTTGTTTTCTCTACTCGCTTCGACCAACATAGAACCAAGTTCTCATCACCGTTTACACGTTAAAGATCATCTTCGGGGGTAAAATATCAGAAAAAACGCACCCTCGCTCTGTCATAAACCGACCCGTCGAAATAGCGATTGTTCTATTGAGCATAGCCACCGTGGTCAGCGACAGGTTCGTTGAAACACACACACCCAGCCGTATCGTCTCTCTCAACCACCACGCATCGTGAACATTATAAACAGGTATCGGTAAAGAAAAAATTCTTTTTCAACGTGTATGGCGTTAGGCCCTTTGTCAAAATCTCAAACATGGTTTCTAAAAGGGGGCGTGAGCCCGAGTCCTAGGACACCTCGTACACGTCTCTAGCGTTATTGGTTCGTGAGAAATCAGCAAAAATCACAAAAAACACGTGTTTACCCCAAAATAGAGTTTCCAATTTTTTTAAACTATAACGAGTGGGCCATAGCAAAGAGGACGTCACTGCGAGTCCTTGGACCCGTCGTACACGCCTCTGGCATCATTGGTTCGCGAGATATAGCCATAAGTCTAAAATCACGTTTTTACCCCCAAAAAACCGTGTTTCAAGCATTTTACCTTTTCGACACTGATATTCCCGTAAAGAGCACAACGAGACGAAAAAAAACGAATCCAATCACGCCCTCCAAGCATCACTCCTTCCATTCCAAGGTCGCAGGGGCTCACAACTTCCTAAGTGTAGCAGCTTTTCCATCATCCCACTACGGTCAGGTTTTTATCCTAGAGACTTGAAATTTATTTTGGAGGTAGAGGGGGTAGGGACCATTGATTTACGTCAAATAAACTTTTTCGTAAAATTCCTAGTTTCCAAAATATAGGATTTTCAAACGTCGAGTGTTTTCAAAAAACATAAAAAGTAAAAAAGTTTTATTACAAAAAATAAAGGTCATAAAGACCATTCGTTTGAGCCATGGCACAACGTTCTATCATGTTTGGTTTTCAAACTATCACCTACTTTCGAAAAAAAAAATCTAAAAAAAAATTCTAAAATATAACGAGTGGTCTATAGGAAAGAGGACGTCAGCTTGAGTCCAATGACACCTCATTTGTCAACATCCGACCACGGGTTCAAGAGATATTAATATTTAACATGGCTGAGGCTTAGTAGTGGGGCAAAGAGGGTTCTAGAGTGCGTTAGAAGCGCCACTACTCCCCTACTGGCATGGAAACCAAGATGGAGGCCGGCCAGAAGAAGGTGGAAGACGGCCAGAAGAATTTACCCGAGGACTTAACTTCCAAATTAGAAGACGGCCAGAAGAATTTAGCCAAGGACCTAACTTCTAAATTAGAAGACGGTCAGAATTAGTTAGCCGATGACCTAACTTCCAAAATAGAGGACAGCCAAAAGAAGTTAGCAGAGGACCTGAAAAAGATGGAAGACGGTCAGAATAAGCTAGCAGAGGACCTTACCGCCAAATTTCTGGATGGCCAGAGAAATCTGGGAGTGTCTGCTGACGAAATTACAGGAAAGTCAAAGGAAATTAGAACGGGGCCTACGTGAGGAAGTCACGGCAGTAGAAAAGAAGTTCGACGCCTTACAAGTGGAAGTTGCCGAGCTGCGCCGACGCCCACTGATGGGGATGGAGGAGAAATTCAACGCCATACAAGAGGAAGTTGCCGAACTGCACCAACGCCCACTGACGGGAGTGGAAGAGAAATTCAACACTTTACAAAAGGAAATTGCTGAGCTGAACCAACGCCCGCCGACGGGGATGGAAGCGAAGCGTTTCCACAAAGTCCCGTATGTGTTCATATAGCCTACCATTCGTATGACAGCGATGAAACTTGGGTGAGATTTTGTGTACACTCCAGGGAAGGTTTCTAGCTTAGTAAAACCATTTTACAAAAGGTAGTGCATGAGTTGATTCAACAAATGAGTGACGACGCGCAAAGTGTTTCAACCAAGTCCCGTATGCGTTCATATACCATGCATCCGATTGCAATGAAACTTTGGTGAATCGTTGAATACACTCCAGGGAAGGGTTCTGGCTTAGTAAATCCATGAAACTTTGATGAGTTGTTGTGTACATGCCAGGGAGGGCCTTTGACTTAGTGAATCCATTTTACAAAAGGCGGCGCACGAGTATAGCTATGCAACAAATAAGTGACGATGCGCAAAGCGTTTCAACAAAATCCCGTATGCGTTCCTATGCCATTCATCGATTGCGATGAAACTTGGATGAGTTGTTGTGTACACGTACGTGAAAGTTTAGGCCTACAACTTAATAAATCCATTTCACAGTAGGTAGCGCACGAGTAGATTCAACAAATGAGTGTCAGAGCACGAATCGTTTAAACAAAATTATGTATGCGTTCATATGTTATTCATCCGATTGCGATGAAACTTTGGTGAGTTGTTGTGCACGCTCCCGCAAATGTTTCTAAATTAGTTAATCCATTTTACGTAAGTTTAGATGCAGTTAACGGAAATTTTAAAAAATATTGTGTATCCAAAAGCACTTCAAGAAACAAAATTACTACGCTAACACTTTCTTCGATTGACATTGCAATGCATGCCGGGCACAGCTTCTTTGAAATAAATAAATAAATAAATAAATAAATAGATAAATAATTAAGTTAATAAACAAATAAATAAAATATCTTTCTTATCCCTCCACAACATCCTCCTCCTGCTTCGTCTTCCCTCGGTGAACTTTTCCTCCCGTCTCTAGTGGACTGAAACTTAGCCTGCAGGTAGTCGCAGATAACTAAAAGCGAAACATTGTTTTAAATGCTAGCCAGCGATGAACCAGAAGCTATATGAGGCTATAGATGAGGACAAGCTTTCTCAAGTACTGGTCTTGGGAGGGAATGTCGGAGAGGAGAAACCTGGAAGCAGATCCATCCATCCATGGTGTGTTAGAAAGTGCGTGTGCCAGGATGATAACTCACAGAGAGTCAGTTCCCACATTAAGTTAGATAGAACAATAGCGTCTTGACACACCTACCACAGCACATGTGGTCGCGCGTAATACAGAGGCGTGGTGCAACACGGCCCATTAATTACTCTAGTACTGTACCACGGTTCAGATTGCAGCCTCTACTTGCTTCATGTCGAGAAGTACCGGCTTGTCTCAAATCCACTCCAATGGAATGGCTTTACCACCTCGCTTGAGTGGATAGCGTGTCGGTATACTAACCCCAAGATTGCAGGTTCGCTCCTGGCCGTGGTAAGTAATTTTTGAAAGGCGGCAAAAATACGACACGCATGTCATACGATGTTGGCATGTAAAATAACTCATTTGAATTCAGTAGGCCGTGTTTATAATGGCAAAATTAATCTCGGGAGTTTCCGCCAATACAAAGTTCCTCATTTCTCTACTAGAAAGCGCTATAGTATTCAAGGTGCTTGGATATCTAACATCCTTGACTTTCATCGTGATTCAAGGAACAACGAAATTCGACATGCAAGCTACCCTCTGGGTGTCAAATTGCAAAGCTTACACCCGGCAGCCGAGGCCATACGATAAAAATACCACATCGCTGGGATAGAACCACCTTCTGTTTTTCTTCTTTTTTTAGTCGTTTACCCTCCAGGTTGGTGGAACCCACGGACTCAGCGAGGAAACTCACCACTACCGCCTCTACGGGCAGTGTCCTAGAGCTGGGAACATCTAATCGGAGTGGATACAACTGGTGAGGTGTGATTGGCACCTCGGCCAGGCGGCCTCACCTGCAAAGCGAACAGGGGCCTCATGAGGGAAGGTAATGGATGGTCAGGATGGATAGGCAAGGAAGAGGGAAGGAGGCGGCCGTGGCCTTGAAGAAGGTACCATCCCGGCATTTGCCCGAAGACGAAGTGGGAAACCACGGAAAACCACTTCGAGGATGGCTGAGGTGGGAATCGAACCCCCTCTACTCATTTGGAACACCCGAGGCTGAGTAGACCCCGTTCCAGTCCTCATACCACTTTTCAAATTTCGTGGCAGAGCCGGGAATCGAACTCAGGACCTCCGGGGCGGCAGCTAACCATGCTGACCGCTACGCTACGGAGGTGACCACCACCTTCTGTTCGAAGATACATATCAGGAAACAAGAAAATGAAGAAGGTGGAGCATGAAGGAACTCATCCGTTATATGGGTACGAATTACACACACCAAGACTGAAATCTAGGAAGAGTTTCCTAAAAACATTAAAGGAGCTCACAACCACCGAGAAAAATGCTAGACTACAATCTTGGAAAGCTAAAGGCCTTCTTCCTGGTGGCTGTACAACACCATCTGAAACTTTACCACCGGGTCATAACGAGGCATGGATGACATGGAAATCCCTAAATAGATTGAGATCAGGAGTCGGCAAATCAAGAGCTAATACAGTATGGTAAGATGGAACTACGCTAAAGTCGGAAACATCAAGTGTGATTGCGGAGAAGATCAGACTGTCGACCACATGATTCAATGTCGTATGTGTCCATCCACCTGCACCTGCACCTAGCCTCAGAGAATGCACTACAAGTCGCCAAGTTCTAGTCTATAGTGAAATGTTTTGTAATTGTGTAACATGTTTCTGATACGAGAATAATGTAAACGCTTCAGCGTTCATGACTATGTGACAGACTCACGCTGCTGAGCTTCCATGCCCAAAGGTCGCGAGTTCAAACCCGGCCGAAGTCGTCGGATTTTTAAGAGCGTTAAAAATTCCTCAGTATGCCTTCCTTCGGAGGGGAAGTAAAGCGGTCCCATGCCATACAATGGCATGTAAAAGAACCTTCCAGTAATTACACTAGTGTGAAGCTAAATTATAGGTTAGATTTGACTAAAGCTCTTAGATTCTAACGTTCGTCGCCAGGAACCAACTGCGGTGGCATCTAGTAACCAAGTTCAGAACTCGCTATCGTTGACGGTGGCGTTTGGTAGCTAAAGTAGGAACTACTTGAAAATTGAATGTCTGCAGTCCTTACTTGAATTCAAAACAGATAACACACACTAATACAGGCATCACAATTAACACCGGTTATCAGACAGATTCTGAGCCGGCACCGTGGTGTTGGGGTAGAGCACCTGCCTCTCACCCGGAGGCCCTGGGTTCGATTCCCGGCTCCGTCAGGGATTTTAAAACTGACGTGCGGGTTGGAACGGGATGCACTCAGCCTCGTGAGGACAATTGAGTAGCTGTCTGACAGTGAGGCAGCGCCCCGATCAAGAAAACCAAGATTAACGGCCGAGGGGACCCGATGCGCTGATCACGCGTCACCCCAATATCTGCAGGCCAAATGGCTGGGTAGCGGTCGCTTGGTCGGCCTAGGCCCTTCATGGGCTGGATAGTGCCAGGGGGTTGATCAGACAGATTCTACATACACCAAAGTACATGGTACTACATGACCGCTTTGTCGCAGCCCCTAAACTGAGGAACCAACCAGACTCAGGCTGAGTAAGAGGGCTATCCGTGGCTAGTGTGAATTCTTCGGCCAAGCGAGGGCCACACCGTAGTGGTAGCAGAGGCGATTTTGCACGCTATTACAAGAGTTGGCGTGAATTTATACAGGGTTAGTCGATATTTGGACACAATGTTAAAAATAGCTCATTAACAAGTGAAATATTACACATAATATCGTTTATCCTCCCAGCTCGGCTTCAGCCACAGAATCTGCGAGGGATCATTCCTCTACCGTCATAAGGACGGTGTCTGGGAGCTCAACACACTTTGTCAGCAGATACAACTGGGGATAGTGACGGACCGCTAACTTGGGTTTAAATAAAAAAGAGTCCGTGGACCTCGGCATTTGCCTGGTGAGGGAAATGGGATACCATGAAAACTACAGTATATTCAGGATGGCCGAGGTGGCATTCGAACCCTCGCCTCCCCGATGCCAGCAAGACCTGAGCTAGCTCTGACGCTAACGCTCTCGGCCACTGCAATGGTTACATAAATAAATAAATAAATAAATAAATAAGCTAATACATAAATAAATAAAAATAAAAAATAAAAATAAATGAATAAATAAAAATAAATAAATAAATAAATTTAGAAAAAAGAATAGTCGCCTTCGTAGCGTAGCGGTCAGCATGGTTAGCTATCGCCCCGGAGGTCCTGGGTTCGATTCGCGGCTCTGCCACGAAATTTGAAAAGTGGTATGAGGACTGGAACGGGGTCTACTCAGCCTCGGGTGGTCCAAATGAGTAGAGGAGGTTCGATTCCCACCTCAGCTATCCTCGAAGTGGTTTTCCGTGGTTTCCCACTTCGTCTTCGGGCAAATACCGGGATGGTACCTACTGTAAGGCCACGGACGCCTCCTTCCCTCTTCCTAGCCTCTCCATCCCAATCTTCCATCCCTTTCCATCCCTCATGAGGCCCCTGTTCGCTTTGCAGGTGAGGCCACCTGGGCGAAGTGCTGATCACACCTCTTCAGTTGTATCCATCCCGACCAGATGTTCCAAGCTCCAGGACACTGCCCATAGAGGCGGTAGTGGAGAGTTCCCTCGCTGAGTCCGTGGGAACCACCAACCTAGAGGGTAAATTGACTAAATAAATAAATAAATAAATAGGCTAAATAAAAATAAATACATAAATAAATTTAGAAAATGAATAAATAAATAAATAAATAAAAATAAATACATAAATAAATAAATTTAGAAAAAAATACATAAATAAATAAATTTAGAAAAATAATATTTAAATACATGAATAAATAAATTTACAAAAAGAATAAATAAATAAAAATAAATACGTAAATAAATAAATTTAGAAAAATAATAAATAAATAAAAATATATACATAAATAAATAAATTTAGAAAAATAATAGATAAATAAAAGTAAATAAATAAATACAGCCACCTGGACAGAATGGTTCTTCTTCCACCGATACTTGGCAGTGAGCTGAATTTGGTTGATAACCTGTGTTATTGTGCTGTCTGTAGTATTTGAAATTGAAGCTAGAATTGCAAAGGAGGCGATTGTCACAATAAGTTAATGACCATTCCAGGATTTGCCTAGAGTAGAAGTGAGAAACCACGGGACACCACTTCCAGGATAGCAGAGGTAGAAAATGCACCCGATGACAAATACAGTTTTACAGTCTATGGGAACAAAACACATTGATTTCAACAACAACACCCAGGACAAGTACCCACCAGCCGTCACTAGTGTAGTCTAAGTGGTAGATCACCTCGATGTTCTGCCGTTAAAACAGCAATAACAATAACTAAGTAACTAACTGGTGTAATCTAGGTACTTCCTCAAAGAGTCGTTGGTTGGTTGGTTCCTCAGTTTAGGAGCTGCGACAACGCGGTCATGTAGCCCCGTGTACTTTGGGTGTGTGTAGAATCTGTCTGATAACCGGTGTTGATTGTGATGACTGTATTAGTGTGCGTTATCTGTTTTAATTCAAGTAAGGACTGCAGACAATAATTTCAAATAGTTTCTACTTTTGCTACCAAATGCTACCGTCCACGACACCTAGCTTGCGGACTTGGCTACTACCCTGCTTTAGTTTGCAGACAGATTATACAGAACCTAAACATGTATCTTTATTTGTACAGAAACCAAAAATACACAAAAAATACCCGCACGGTTTCGCTTGATTGTCCCAAACAGAAACAGTGGTCCAAAACCGAAAGTCACGACACTTCAATGCAACTGAAAACAAACTGAAACTTACACTTAACTCTTTTCAGTACTCTGTATTCCCACCTCTGGCTCGTATCACAGCAGCACACCGGCGTGGCATGCTTCTGATAAGCCTCCGGATGGCATCCTGGGGGATGGCTCCCCACCCTTCCAATAATGCTGGTGCCAGCTCCTGGAGTGCGCGGGGTTGCTGAGGGTGAATCTGGATACGCCTTCCAAGTTGATCCCTTAGAATCTTAGATGCTTGATACAATTTAAGTCGGGGCTACATGCGGGCCGGTCCATTACTTGAAGTCCAGCAGCTGCAAGGAAGTGCCTGGTGGCCCTAGCAGAATGTGCAGTGGCTCCATGAAGCAGTAATGTGAAATGTTGCCCAATGTTGTCTGAGATGGGCAGTACATGGTTCTCCAGAAGCTCCTCAATGTAGCGCACAGCTGTCAATCGCCCCTGAATGACTACGAGGACACTTTTATGATTCAAAGAAATTCGTCCACGAACGATCACTGATCCGCCACTGTAAGCGACTGTTTCCTGCACGTTGCAATACAAATTTCGTTCTCCTTGACCTCGCCAGACTCGAATACGACCATCCGACTCAGAAAACTGGAATCTGGATTCATCGGCAAAAATACTGGCGTCCAGTGTCGGAGCTGCCAGTTGACATGCCGTTGTGCAAACTGCAGATGGCATCTTCGGTGATGAAGGGCCAACCGTGGCACTTTAAGTGGTCTCCGGGAATTGAACTGTCCTTCCCTTAGTCTATTGTTGATTGTCTGTGTACTAACGATAGTCCCATGTGCATTAATCAGCTCACCTCGTGGGTTGCTGGCTGTACAGCGGCGATTTCTGAGGGCCAGTAAACGAAGAAATCGGTCCTCAGCAGGCGTTGTTTTCCCTTTTCTCCCTGGACCATGTCGGCGTAGCTCTTGATATCGCTGCCACCACCTGCAGATGACTGATTGAGATTCTCTGAGCCACTCTGCCACGTAACGCTGAGTGCAAGCCACAGCCACGGTCTGCGAGCGAAGCGAGCTGACCGCTAGGCTGTGCCAATCCACAGAGATGGAGATAAGGGACTGATGCTCCTAATGGTGCTCCTTTTACCCTTTATAGTAGCATTTTTTAAAAGTGAAAGTCAATAATTTGTAGTCGTTTAAATTTTATCGCCTCGGTGAAATTTAGGAGAGTTGTTTTTATAGTTGTTTGTTATTTTCTTAACTTAAATTAGGTATTTGTAAGTAATTGAAATAATTTCATCAGTATAAACTAGATTTTGCTTGCATGATTTAGTATTTGGCCCGGCCATGGCTAGACCTACAGTATCTGGACATAATGGATCAAGTAGACCGCCCAGCGACTGTAGGCTTAGGTGTTTAGTTCATTTTTGTATCAGCAGCAGCTTCAAGACTTAATAAGTATATTGATATTAATAGGAAAAGTATTTAAAGTTATGATAATTTTAAAAGAAGAGGAAGACATAATGACCACTAGTGGGTTAATTTTGGTAGTATGAAGAAAGTTATAGCCCTGCAGTAGGTTGGCGTTATTTAAATAATATGTAGAAAAAGAAAAATAAGCCTCATTTGCTCAGGGAGGAGTGGAATTAGGTTTTAAGTTGGGTTTGTGGTTGAAGTATGAAGTGTATTGGCATTGTAGATGTAGATGCGTTGTGATTGGTTGAAATGTGAACTGGGGCTCTGTGATTGGTTATTGGTGATTTTAATGTATGCATGTTTTAGTAGCGAAAAGTTAATGTTCTGTGTTTCGAGTGCTTGTAAATGGTATTATATTTTGTTAATTAAAGTGAGATTTCTTATTTTTGGGTTCCAGGTTCGTGGCCCACCATCCCGGACGAGCCGGCATGGCGTTCACCCCCCGGGCAGACACGCCACGTAGCCGTGGATTGTTATTAAGTTGCGTCCTTCCTGCAAGAGGGTTACTGCTCGCATGACTTGTTCTGATGGTAAATGCCTTCCCATGTCTTGTGCTCTTACCTGAATATGCTGCTTACCAATACGACAGCTCACACAGCACTGACATACCATGCAGTACGTCACAAACCACTCCTGTTTGGGGCGCGGACACTACGATAACTGCTACGACAGAAGGGTTATGTCCTTGACTTCAATATTCCACCACATTAATGTCACCAAGTGATAAACAAACAACTCCGCAGAGCACCATGGATGTGAAACAGCATGTGTGTACGCTAGTTCATACCAAAGTTGAGATGCGTTTTTTTTGTGAGCAGTGTAGATGGCATCGCAGTCAGCACCTGGTGGCGAACGTTGGAACTAATATAGCGTTATCAATTCTAACCTACAAATTTTGGCTTCACACAAGTGTAGTTAGTGGAAGGTTCATTTTCATAAATCTATGACATGGGACAGCCGGCTTTACTTCCCCTCCGAAGGAAGGCATACTGAGGGATTTTTAACGCTCTTAAAAAATCCGACGACTTCGGCCGGGTTTGAACCCGCTACCTTGGGCATAGAAGCTCAGCATGTTACCAACTACGCCACCGAAGCCGCCTCAAAGAGTCGTACATCTCAAGTCTCTGTTGTACAGTGAGGACACTGTGGCTAACCACGTGTCGAACAAGGCACTCGCGCTAGGAGCAGCGTAGCGCCCAACTAGTTTAAGACTTTTACACTTTTTAAAGTATTTAATAGTCATCATTACTTACATGAATTTCAGAGTAGTTGCTGCAAATGCTGTCCTTCAATTTCTAAACACACATTGCACCAACGTAGGAAGTTTTGGTACACTCGCTGTGATTCATCCTCACTGATATTTCGTATCAGTGAAGTTATTTTGTTCTCGAGAGCTTTCAGAGTACCTTCAACCTCAACTTTTAATCTACAATTTTTAAACTTCAATCTTCATGCTTCAATCTTCAATCTTCAACTTTCAGCTTTCAATATTCAATCTTCAATCTTCATAATTCAATCTTCAATCTACTCACCTTTTGTTTGAGGTTCCCCCACAAGTAAAAATCGCACGGCGCTGAAACGTACGAACAAATTCATTGCAAACATCTTCTTGAGAAGATAAGTTTCCACTAGGAAAATTCGATGTTTTGATCTATACCTAACCATGTTCAAGGGATACGAGGCAAGCTACAGTACTTAACAGCAAAGCTTAATTATCAACTAAGCCAGTGCTTTCTCAACAGGGTGTTGCGACACCCCGGGGTGTCACGTACTACCATCAAGGGTGTCGTGAGATATTTTCCTACACTAAATGGAACCCAATATGACAGAATAAGAAATCCTTTTGCACCCTCCAGCTCATTTGAACTTGAACTTATCGAAAAGGAGGAACTGATGGAACTTGAAAACAACCAGACTTTAAAACTTAAGTACCAGAGTCAGAATTATACAGCTTCTGAGTTTCTATTCGACAAGATTTTACTCATCTGAGTAAAAGAGCGCTCGTTGGTTTGTTGCAGTTTTCTACGACATATTCGTGTAAAAATGCTTTTTCTGTTATGGCTAATACAAAAACAGTCAAACGTGGAAGTTTGAGAATGTTAGATGATGAAATGCGTGTCAATTTGCCCTGCATCCAATCCGATATAAAGCAGAGTTGTAATGATCGCCAAGCCCATAGCAATCATTGAATTGCAACATCCAAGTGCACGTTTTGTATCTATGAAAAAGATGCTTAATATAGCCCTTTTTTGGGGGGGTCAATTTTACCCTCCAGATTGGTGGTTTCCACGGACTCAGCGAGGGAACTCACCACTACCGCCTTTCCAGGCAGTGTCCTTGAGCTGGGAACACTTGGTCGGATTGGATACAACTGGGGAGATGTGATCAGCACTTCGCCCAGGTGGCTTCACCTGCAAACCGAACAGGGGCCTCATGAGGGATGGGAATGGAAGGGTAGATTGGGATGGATAGGCAAGGTAGAGGGAAGGAGACGGCCATGGCCTTACAGTAGATACCATTCCGGCATTTGCCCGAAGACGAAGTGGGAAACAACGGAAAACCTCTTCGAGGATAGCTGAGGTGGGAATAGAACCCCCTCTACTCATTTGGACCACCCGAGGCTGAGTAGACGTCGTTCCAGTCCTCATACCACTTTTCAAATTTCGTGGCAGAGCCGGGAATCGAACCCAGGACCTCCTGGGACGACAGCTAACCATGCTGACCGCTACGCTATGGAGGCGACACATAGCCTATTATACTTGGTAAATCATATACAGTATATACCGTACTATGAAACATGTAAATTTCTTTAAAATGAATCTCCTTTGGTAAAATAGTGTATGTTTATAATATAAGGTGGGTTCAAAAAGTAACAAACCGGAGGCTGGAATGCGCAAACTGGTGACGACTTCGGCTAATCTTGGCGTGTGTAACGAGGTGTGCTTTCGACCAGAGCGTGGAAGGTCACAGCCCGTCGCCAGAGGGCACGCGTGCACGTCACGTGACGATACAGAGTTAGCAGCAGCATGCATCAATCGTCCAAAGCTGCCAGTCGCATTGCAAACAGTGACATTGAAGCGTCAACCGAAGAGCAAAGAGGTGTTGTTCGGTTTCTGACAGCGGAAGGAGTAGGGGAAACGCACATTCATCGCCAAATGTCACAAGTGTACGGCGAACACTGCATGTCCCTTGCAAGGGTCAAGGCGTGGCACAAGCGCTTCAGGGAAGGACGGGTGTCGTTAGCCGATGATGCCTGGTCTGGGGCATCCCCCTGCATTACCGATGACAACGTCCAGCTGTTTGATGCACTCATTACCCAGGACCGCCGAGTGACAGTGAACGCCATAGCCACCGTGGTCGGATTGAGCGTTGGAAGTGTGCACACCATCATGAAGGAACGACTGCACTTGCGCAAAGTGTGTGCCCAATGGTTGCCCCACAGTCTTCAACCACGCCAGGAAGCATGTCGAATGGCCCACTGTCTTGGTCATCTGCAGCACTATGCGAGGGAAGGAAATGGGTTCCTGGCACGAGTTGTGGCTGGAGATGTGTCATGGTGCCATCACTTCGAACCAGAATCCAAACGACAAAGCCTCCAGTGGAAGCATCCAGGGTCACCACCACCCAAAAAAGGCAAGGCCATCCACACGAGTGCAGGAGAGGTAATGCTGACATTCATCTTTGACCAAAATGGCCCCCTTCCGATACACTTCATGCCGCACGGGAAAACAGTGAATGCCCAGTGTTACTTGCAAACCTTGACCACCCTTCGCCTGGCGATCAAAACAAAACGACCAGGCAATCTCACCCGTGGGGTCATTCTGCTCCACGACAATTCACGACCTCATACGGCCAACACAGCGGCACTCCTGCAGAAATTCAAATGGGAGGTTTTCGACCACCCTTTATACAGTCCAGACCTCTCTCCCTGTGATTACGCCATGTTTGGTCCCCTGAAAAGGGCTCTGCGGGGCCAACGATTCACCTCGGACGTCGACGTTCAGCTGTACGTGCGGAACTGGTTCACATCGCAGCCCAGGGAATTTTATGAGACAGCCATTCACCACCTCGTGTCACAGTGGGACAAGTGCCTCAACAGCCAGGGCTAATACTTCTAACATACAGGCAGGGGCGGTTCGAGTGGGAGGGTTGGGGGGGGGGGGGTCTCACCCCCCTCAGGTATTTTCTCAGTCGGCAAATACGACACCAGTCGGCAGTCAGCAAATCCTGAAAAAATCGTGACATTTCCCAAACCAGCATTTAAAAAAGCAAAACGGGGCATGGCCATATACGATTTGGTCCGATTTAAAATATATATATATATATACTGACAGTCGGCATTTTTACCGACTGTCGGCACAAACGGACGCTGCAATAATTTCGTACAGCCAGGCAATAGCCCAGTGCGGCACGGGGAAGAGTCGGATAAATATCAATTTTGTAAGTTTTACTTCCAGCTTCGGTGCACCAGCTGCCATTTGCCATTTCGTTTCTTTTTGTGGAAACTGAAGAAAGAATGACAGATGAGCAATATGGGACCAAGGACAAGGGGTGAACTCATCGGCACGTTCCTGGATGGGTGTAACATCCCGCGTTCATTGTGCAGAGCGACTCAGCTTCACAGCGAAGCGAGCCCAGCATCTGTGCCATGTAGACAAAAGGTGCTGGTGAACGCATTGATAACTTCAGGTCAAGCCAACTCAATGAGATGTTGTCGGAGGAATGTTATGAATCATAACTTATGACCTGCTACCGCTTGTCTCGGCGCGTCCTCAGATATCCGCGCTATTGTGACAAAATTGATAGGTTTATGGTTCCAAGGTCCCTCAAGGGGTGGGATGCTCACTAAGGTCAGTGCAGTGGTCACCGAGAATGAGAGAAAGCAGTCGTTCCTGAACCAGCAACTTTTACAGTGATAACTAGGTGCAAATACAGTGGCAGTGGGACTTGAGTTTTCGCCGACAAGGAACATTTTCACGGAGCATCGCGTACCCATCAAACGTAAGTAATAATAATACAATAAATGCATGCATATTTTCATCCTTGTTTATGTTTAATGGTGTTAACAAGGAAAAAGTGAAGAATGATCGCACGCTGGAGTACGTCGGTGGCACAAATTGAAAAGTCGCGGAAAGAAGAAAAAGGGCAAATTACAAGAACACTTCACTTCAGAAGCAGCGATGGCAGATTTGTGCCGCTTTGTCAATGGAAAATGCCACGAAGACGTTCTCCTTGATAAACTTTTACGGACGATCAGAATTGAGGAAGAACAAGAAAAGGAGTTCCACAAAAAAAAAGTTATCCAGATACTTATTGACACAGCAAGAACCCTTTGTCGGCAAGGTTTAGCTTTCCGAGGTCACGAGAATGAAATCACTTAATATAATGGAAACTTCACCCAAATTGTAAAGTTACTTTCACGGCATAGTCCGGTCATGAATAGGTGGTTGGAAGAAGTGAATACGCGGAAGCACAACGTTACGTATATGAGCAAGGACTCTCAAAATGAATTCATCCATCTACTTGGAGAGAAAACTCCTGAAATAATTGCAGAAGAGATCAAGAACAATGGTATGTTCTTCGTTATAGCAGATACTACTCCCGATATGTCACATAAAGACGGCCTCGCCTTGAATATCTGATACGTAGTCGAAAAAGATGAAGAGCTCGTTCCTGTGGAGCGTCTTTTAAAAATAGACGCTGTTTTAATTAACACACACAAAAAAAAACACTGGAGAGGAGTTGGCTGAAAAATATGTTTTATTTTAAATTCAGAAGAACTTTTACTTCCACTCGATAACCTAGCGTTTCACTCGTACGACTTTGCTAGTAATATGTCTGGCATATACAACGGCACTCAAAAAAGCAAAATAGATATTCCGTACGTTCCATGTCAAGCTCACAGGTTAAACATTTTCGTAGAGACAGCTTGTATTAATGCTAGCGCGCTTGTCCGAGAGTTTTTTGACACTGTTGAAGCATTGTAGGTTTTTTTTCAGGTAGCACGAAACGACATTTAAGCTTGCAGAAAGAGCTGGATAAAATTGATAATTCACTTCAACTTAAGAATTTATCAAAAACAAGGTGGACTGCGCGCGCCGAATCGGTGAGAGCCGTTTCTACGTCTTCTGAAGAGATAGTCACAGCATTGGAAACAATGAAAACCTCATTCGATTCTGAATTTGACAGAAAACCCGAACTTTTGCGCCAGGCTTGCACAAAAAGCTTCTAGACTTTGATTTTATCTACAGCATCGGGCATGTACTTTACCAAAAACATCATGGTTATAATTAAGAACGTAACCAAGCTTTTAGAAGCGGAGGAGCTGAATGTAGTAGACGCGATGCAGCTGATTCAGAGCCCTTTGAAGTCTTTTGAAGATATCAACGACGACGGCAAGATGAATGCTTTAATAAAGAGTGTATCATCATTTGCGAAAAGTATGCAAGTAAATGCGGAGGAAGACTTATTAAAGCACCACAGGACCCGTCGACTTGCAAAGAAGTATGACGCGCACGCTGAAACAACAGCCGAAATTTCTTTCCTTACATTCTACAGAAAAGAGTTCCGAATACTTGTGGATGTATTTACTACAAGCGTGCAAGACAATCTCGGAAAACTAATTTCTTTGCTAGAGCCATTCCACATAATTTTCAAGATACCCGCTGATAGAAAAAACTGCACCATCGAGCGCGTCCGATCTATAAAGCAATCACACCCGAAATTCATCTTACAAGATGAAGAGCTTGTGCTGGCTGAGCTTGAAATCCTGCTTAATGCCAGTAAACTGTGCTCATCTTTTAAAGAAATCGCAAAAGTTGCTGTTAAATTAAAGGGAATTATCCCATGTGTTTATCAAGTAGTTCGACTGATTTTAGTATCCCCAGTGTCTTCTGCTTCTTCCGAACGGTCCTTCAGCAAGTTGAAGCTCATTTTCAATCATTTGCGGACATCGATGGGTGACGATCGCTTAGACTCCCTCATGATGTTGTTTTTAACGAAAGATAAGGTCGACGACATTAAAATTACCGAGATAGTGGAGAAGTAGTCCGTGTTAAAACATCGTAGAGTAGGGATTTAGAAAGAATAACTAGATTTGTTTTATTCTAGTAATATTTAAACACTTATTTTGTTCATTTATCAAATTTTCCTGCGATTCAAAATTCTGGAACTAATAAAATACATTTTAAATGAAAGCTCTTAATTAAGTATATTAGTGTTGTGTATCGTTTGCCGCCACTGCCCCCTCCTCCGCTTTCCCTCCCGTTGCTCAGTTTCTAAGCGTATAGTCGGCAATGTTCAACAGCCAGTCGGCATTTTTTAAATTCTCACCCCCCCCCCCCTAAATGTACAAGGTCGAACCGCCCCTGCATACAGGTACTGGTTTCTGTAATTATGCCTCCAGCTGGTTACTTTTTGAAGACACCTTATAAAAATAATGACATGGGTTTCATGTTGAGTTATGTGTGCTAATAGGGTGTCGCCATGAGAAAAAGTTTGGAAAGCTCTGAACTAAGGTATCTTGCCACCTGCATATGTAATAAATGCTATGACAGTATCCAGGGCTTCACGACCCGCTGTTGTAATCTGGAAGTGAGGCATTGCGACCTGTCCACGGCATGGCCATTGCAAAGTTCCGTTCTATAGTGATGGCCCTCACTGTAGATGGACGTGAGCAGTTGAAATATTAAAGTGAAACTCCATGATGGTTCACTTGTAGGTCAGATATATCTCATCCCATGATAGTTGAGCTCTGAAGGGTGGGGTGCTCCAAGTGAGAGGTCAAGGGAAACCGGCTCTCGGCCGCCTCTCAGTCACTGCGAGAGATGGGAAACATGATTCCCTAGCATCTTACTGTACATCACTTACGAATGAAAAATCCACAGCCTGCTTCCAGTCTCCGACCGGGTCAGGAATGGAATGAATGAAGCCCCCATCTAGCGGCGAGGATATGAACTGTGCCGGCTGCCGAGGCCTGACGCACTCCTCTGGGGCAATGACCGTATTCGTCCTCTTGTGTCACCTTATTTATTACTGCATTACAGGACAAAGTTCTCGGGCCTGCTGGCCCCAAGGTTACAAGTTCGAAACCAGGTGCAGTCGTTTTAAGGGTGTGCATTGCGTGAAATCCGTAGATTTGTGGTAGATTTACCTGCAAATAAAATATTCCGCCTCGTTGCGTAGTGGCTAGCATTCTTGGCTATAACCGCTGAGGCACGGGTTCAATTCCTGGCTCTGCCAAGAAATTTAATTCTAGTCTGAGGCCTGGAACGAGATGCACTCAGCCTCGTAAGACAAAACTGACAATGAGAACAGGTGGTTTTGTTTCCTACCTCAGCCATCCTGGATGTGGTTTTCCTTAGTTTTCCCACTTCTCCTCCAGGCAAATACCGGGATGGTACCTAATTTAAGGTGACGGCCGCTTCTTGCTCAAATCCTACCTCAAAGACAAATACACACACAGACGAGTACAGACATCACAGTGAGACAGATTCTGCACACACCCAAGTACACGGGGCTACATGGTTTGATTCCCAGTTCTGCCTAATAACTTAATGAAAAATGAACGGGGTACACTCAACATTGTGAGCAAAACTGAGAAGAAGTGGGTTCGGTTTCCAACTCAACAATCCAGAAAGTGAAAGTGGTTTTCCATTCTTTGATATTTCTCACGTCTATTCAAGGAAAATGCCGCGATGGTTCCCAACATAAGACCACAAATCCTCCATCCCAATCCTCAACTTAATTACAACAAGAAGTTCCGTGACGAACTAAAGAGCCTACTTTTCTTAAAATTTAAGATTCATGCCAATGATTAATCTAAATGGATCTATCTAAAACAATGACGAAATTAAGTTGGTAATATCAAAATGTCTAATTAGTTCGAAATACTGTATACCTGGCATTTTTTTAGCGTATGGCTTTTAGTGCCGGGAGTGTCCGAGGACATGTTCGGCTCGCCAGTTTTGTAGCTGCTTCGAGACGGACACCCAATGGGTGAGCTACAAGTACCGTTGGGGAGGAATGTTGGATGGGAGGGTCGAGGAGTTGGAAGGTAGCGGCTGTGGCCTATAGTTAGGGACCAACCCCGGCATTTGCCTGGAAGGAAGATGGGAAACCACAGAAGACCATCTTCAAGGTTGCCGGCGGGGGGTTTCGAACCTCCTCGCCTCCCGGATGTGAGCGACTGCCAACAGTCATGCCGCAACGACCTCGGCTAACTCACCCGGTATACCTGACATAATGTAGCCTAATAGATCACTACAGTTGGCATCCCTGGTGACTTAATATATTCTTAGTTCCATCTCTTAAGGTACAGAATACAATATTTGGTTGAAGTCCAATGGATTTTACATGCAGTTATATATTGAATCTATCAGCACTCGTAAAAGCATGTTGGCAACAATGTCATGCGTGTGCTGGTCAGAAATAATCTGAAATATTATGATATCTTATTGTGCCAATTTTTGATGAAATTCATTTGTTAGTATAGAAGTTACGTGTATTTTAAAATTGGTCCTATCAGCAGGTTAAGAATAATGTTGGCAGCACTGACTTATATTAATTACTCCAAATTAATCTAGAATGTCAGGTGTGTGCAAAGTATAGAGCTGTTGGCTTGCATACTTTCTGATATATTGATATTAGGGTAAAAAATATAGACAGCGTCTATTAACAGTTGGCAGCCCTTTTTGGTCTTAAGAATACTCATAGTCATATCTGTTATGTTACACATAGCACATACGAAATTTGGTTGAAATCCAACTGATAGTATAGAAGTTACATATATTTATAAATTGGTCCTGTCAGCCGGCTTAGAATCATGTTGGTAGCACTGACGTATATAAGTTACTCCAAATTAATATAGAATGTCAGGCACTATACGTGTGCATAGTTTAAAGCTGCCGGCTTGCATACTTTCTGATATATTGGTATTTGGATAAAATTAATTGAGTGCATTTATTAACAGTTGGCAGCCCTGGTGGCTCTTAGGAATACGCTCAGTCATATCTGTTTATGTACAAATTATTACAAAGAAAATTTGGTTGAATTCCAATTGATAGTGTAGAAGTTATATGCATTTAAAAAGTGGACCAATCAGAAGGCTTAAAATTATTTTGGCACCACCGTCATTTATGGCCTCCTTGAAATTTAACTGAAATAGTATTATCTACATGTGTGCCAATTTTGGAATAGCTCACAAGCATACCTTCCAAGATATCCAACATGGCGCTCAAATTTCTAGTGCGTTTTTTCAGCATTTGGTAGCACTGACGTCATTTTCAAATATGGGATTGAGATATTCCGGTATACATCTTTACTCGTACTAAATTTGGTATCGATTGCTGCAGCCGTTTAGGAGTTGATAGGGGGGGGGGGAGGACACACAGAGCCAGCCAGACAGACAGACAGACAGACATACAGAAGGACATACAGGCAGACAGAAGGACAGACAGACACACATTTTTCCATATCGATCTCATAAGTCTACTTTTTCCTTATTTTTGCAAAATGTGAAACGTAGGCTAAAAATACACACACTAATACAGTCGTCACAATTAAACAGGTTATCAGACAAACATACACCCACTCAAGTACACGGGGCTGAATGACCACGATGTCCAGGCCCCTCAAATGAAACAACAATATCAAGGATTTTAAGAGCCGACATGGTACCACTCAGAGTGCCGTGGATTTTTCTTACCCTTCAAAGATCCCTTGGCCGGGATTCAAACCTGGCTTGAAGTAAAGCTGTATTCCAAAAACTGATCTACAGTAAGTAGATGTTTTCAAGATGCTTAAAAATGCAAAACGAATTTACCAGTAATCAGATTGTTTGGAAAAATTGGCATGGCTATGAGCAATTTAGTATTGTCTTAACCTTGGAATTTTAGCTGTAATTTGCAGCATCAATGCGTAGTGGCTACCATTCAGCCATTACCCCTGAGGATCGAGTCGTTTCTAGTCTGAGGGCTATAGACCTACTCAACCTTGAAAGGATGATGATGATGATGATGATGATAATTGTTGTTTAAAGGGGCCTAAGGTTAAGGTTATCGGCCCCTTGTGGTTTGGGGATAGTGAAAGATGAGATGAGAATGAAAACTATAACTAATACTAACTACAAACTTACAGACTAGAAGAAGAAATGGTAAACAAATAAAGGATAAGGCAAATAAAGGACAGGAAGAAAAGAAACGCCCTCACACCTCGAATAATGAGGATTGAGGGACTTGGAAGGAAGGAGAGCCTTGAAAGGCAGAAAGGAAAGGGAAAGAGGAGAGGGCCCGCCCCAATGTCAGAGGAAAAAGGGGACAAAACGGACCCAGCTCAGGAATCCCTCGGATTCGCCAACTCCAAACTCACCAGCCGTGAGACCTTGAGGGTGTAGCACTCTCCAGGGTGCACCAGAAGTGGTGTGGCTACATACACCCTGCCTCCTAGAGGGTCTTGTGCAGAAGGCAGGAGATATCATGAAAAGAAAAAGAAGGCTGACCCCTCGAAGAATGAGGGTATCAGGAAAGATGAGATAAGAGCCAATTAAGGCGGGAAAGTGAAAGACTCCCTAGGTCTCGGATACCCTAATACCGTCGAAGTCGGAAGAGAACAAGAGTTGACCAAGTGAGGCCGACAGGAAAGATAACAGAGAGGAGCCCGTCACAAGTAAGTGGAAGCAATGCCGGACTCAGCTGGGGTCCCGAGGTCTACAACTCACGTCCCACTAGATGTGAGCCCCTGGGGGGAACTTGAAAAGCATCACTGTGAAGAGGTGGGAAAGATTCCCATCCCAACCATCCTAAGTTGGTTTCCGTGGTTCTATTCCAGGCAAATGTCGGAATGGTACTCAGCTTAAAATCAAGATCATCTCCTCTCAATTCTTAACCGCAATTATAAGTACTGTACCCACACTAATGCAGCCATCGTAACAACACAGGTTGTCAGATAAACATCACATACAGCCAAGTTCACGGGACTACATGATGACGATCTCGACACGCCCTTAAATGAATCAACAACTAAACTGTACATTTCCTCTGTGAGTATTATTATGCACTCACTAGTACGCGCTCAAGGTAGGGATGTCTCTCACAATTTAGTAGCTCCCAAAGGTAGTTAATAATGCAGGGCAGAAACTGGAAACTGGAACATGGACCATTCTTGTGATGGGTGTAATTAAATGGTCTTGCTCGCTATTGTATGTAAGTAGGTCCCGGTGAGCAACACATGAATATTGAAAGAAACCGGTTGTTATGTTTTTTGTGGTTAGTAGCTGCAGGCGAACCGGTCCAGCGGGCTGCTGTGTTACCCGTACATCCAAAGTCCGCTTCCGTGCCAGACTCCGAGCGCCGTAGAGGGCATGAGATGTGTGAACAGAGGTGGTGTTTTACCACCCCCACTCATTCCATCCACCCTCGCTTCTGTTCTAACCTCTGAGCGCCATAGAGGGCTTGAGATGTGGTGCACAGAGGTATCTTACCACCCCCGCTCATCCCATCCACCCTCGCTTCTGTGCCAGCCTCTGAGCACCGTACAGGGCTTGAGATGTGCAGCACAGAGGTATCTTACCACCCTCGGTCATCTCATCCACCCTCTCTACTGTGCCAGCCTCTGAGCGCCGTACAGGGCTTGAGATGTGGTGCACAGAGGTATCTTACCACCCTCGCACATCTCATCCACCCTCGCTACTGTGCTAGCCTCTGAGCGCCGTACAGGGCTTGAGATGTGCAGCACAGAGGTATCTTACCACCCCCGCTCATCTCATCCACCCTCACTACTGTGCCAGCCTCTGAGCGCCGTACAGGGCTTGAGATGTGCAGCACAGAGGTATCTTACCACCCTCGCTCATCTCATCCACCCTCGCTACTGTGCCAGCCTCTGAGCGCCGTACAGGGCTTGAGATGTGGTGCACAGAGGTATCTTACCACCCCCGCTCATCCCATCCACCCTCACTACTGTGCTAGCCTCTGAGCGCCGTACAGGGCTTGAGATGTGGTGCACAGAGGTATCTTACCACCCCCGCTCATCCCATCCACCCTCGCTACTGTGCCAACCTCTGAGCGCCGTACAGGGCTTGAGATTTGGTGCACAGAGGTATCTTACCACCCTCGCTCATCCCATCCACCCTCGCTACTGTGCTAGCCTCTGAGCGCCGTACAGGGCTTGAGATGTGGTGCACAGAGGTATCTTACCACCCCCGCTCATCCCATCCACCCTCGCTACTGTTCTAGCCTCTGAGCGCCGTACAGGGCTTGAGATGTGCAGCACAGAGGTATCTTACCACCCTCGCTCATCCCATCCACCCTCACTACTGTGCTAGCCTCTGAGCGCCGTACAGGGCTTGAGATGTGGTGCACAGAGGTATCTTACCACCCTCGCTCATCCCATCCACCCTCGCTACTGTGCCAGCCTCTGAGCACCATACAGGGCTTGAGATTTGGTGCACAGAGGTATCTTACCACCCTCGCTCATCCCATCCAACCTCGCTACTGTGCCAGCCTCTGAGCGCCGTACAGGGCTTGAGATGTGGTGCACAGAGGTATCATACCACCCCCGCTCATCCCTTCCACCCTCGCTACTGTGCCAACCTCTGAGCGCCATACAGGGCTTGAGATGTGCAGCACAGAGGTATCTTACCACCCCCGCTCATCTCATCCACCCTCGGTTCTGTGCCAGACTCCGAGCGCCATACAGGGCTTTAGATGTGGTGCACAGAGGTATCTTACCACCCACGCTCATCCCATCCAACCTCGGTTCTGTGCCAGCCTCTGAGCGCAAAAAGGGCTTGAGATGTGGTGCACAGAGGTATCTTACCACCCCCGCTCATCCCATCCACCCTCGCTACTGTGCCAACCTCTGAGCGCCATACAGGGTTTGAGAAGTGGTGCACAGAGGTGTTTTACCACCCTCGCTCATCCCATCCAACCTCGCTACTGTGCCAGCCATTGAGCAACGTTGAGGGTTTGAGATGTGGTGCACAGAGGTGTTTTACCAACCCCGCTCATCTCATCCACCCTCGCTGCTGTGCCAGACTCCGAGCGCCATACAGGGCTTGAGATGTGGTGCACAGAGGTGTTTTACCACCCCCGCTCATCCCATCCACCCTCGCTATTGTGCCAGCCTCTGAGCGCCGTAAAGGGCTTGAGATGTGGTGCACAGAGGTGTTTTACCAACCCCGCTCATCTCATCCACCCTCGCTGCTGTGCCAGACTTCGAGCGCCATACAGGGCTTGAGATGTGCAGCACAGAGGTATCTTACCACCCCCGCTCATCTCATCCACCCTCGCTTCTGTGCCAGCCATTGAGCAACGTTGAGGGTTTGAGATGTGGTGCACAGAAGTGTTTTACCACCCCCGCTCATCTCATCCACCCTCGCTTCTGTGCCAGCCTCTGAGCGCCGTACAGGGCTTGAGATGTGGTGCACAGAGGTGTTTTACCAACCCCGCTCATCCCATCCAACCTCGCTACTGTGCCAGCCATTGAGCAACGTTGAGGGTTTGAGATGTGGTGCACAGAGGTGTTTAACCAACCCCGCTCATCTCATCCACCCTCGCTGCTGTGCCAGACTCCGAGCGCCATACAGGGCTTGAGATGTGGTGCACAGAGGTGTTTTACCACCCCCGCTCATCCCATCCACCCTCGCTACTGTGCCAGCCTCTGAGCGCCGTACAGGGCTTGAGATGTGGTGCACAGAGGTGTTTTACCAACCCCGCTCATCTCATCCACCCTCGCTACTGTGCCAGCCTCTGAGCGCCGTACAGGGCTTGAGATGTGGTGCACAGAGGTGTTTTACCACCCCCGCTCATCTCATCCACCCTCGCTACTGTGCCAGCCTCTGAGCGCCATACAGGGCTTGAGATGTGGTGCACAGAGGTATCTTACCACCCCCGCTCATCCCATCCAACCTCGCTACTGTGCCAGCCTCTGAGCGCCGTACAGGGCTTGAGATGTGGTGCACAGAGGTATCTTACCACCCCCGCTCATCCCATCTAACCTCGCTACTGTGCCAGCCTCTGAGCGCCGTACAGGGCTTGAGATGTGGTGCACAGAGGTATCTTACCACCCCCGCTCATCCCATCCACCCTCGCTACTGTGCCAACCTCTGAGCACCGTACAGGGCTTGAGATGTGGTGCTCAAAGGTATCTTACCACCCCCGCTCATCCCATCCAACCTCGCTAATGTGCCAGCCTCTGAGCGCCGTACAGGGCTTGAGATGTGGTGCACAGAGGTATCTTACCACCCCCGCTCATCTCATCCACCCTCGCTACTGTGCCAGGCTCTGAGCGCCATACAGGGCTTGAGATGTGGTGCACAGAAGTATCTTACCACCCCCGCTCATCCCATCCACCCTCGCTACTGTGCCAGCCTCTGAGCGCCATACAGGGCTTGAGATGTGGTGCACAGAGGTATCTTACCACCCCCGCTCATCCCATCCACCCTCGCTACTGTGCCAACCTCTGAGCGCCATACAGGGCTTGAGATGTGGTGCACAGAGGTATCTTACCACCCCGCTCATCCCATCCACCCTCGCTACTGTGCCAGCCTCTGAGCGCCATACAGGGCTTGAGATGTGGTGCACAGAGGTGTTTTACCACCCCCGCTCATCCCATCCACCCTCGCTACTGTGCCAGCCTCTGAGCGCCGTACAGGGCTTGAGAGTTGGTGCACAGAGGTGTTTTACCACCCCCGCTCATCTCATCCACCCTCGCTACTGTGCCAGCCTCTGAGCGCCATACAGGGCTTGAGATGTGGTGCACAGAGGTATCTTACCACCCCCGCTCATCCCATCCAACCTCGCTACTGTGCCAGCCTCTGAGTGCCGTACAGGGCTTGAGATGTGGTGCACAGAGGTATCTTACCACCCCCGCTCATCCCATCCACCCTCGCTACTGTGCCAGCCTCTGAGCGCCATACAGGGCTTGAGATGTGGTGCACAGAGGTATCTTACCACCCTCGCTCATCCCATCCACCCTCGCTACTGTGCCAGCCTCTGAGCGCCATACAGGGCTTGAGATGTGGTGCACAGAGGTATCTTACCACCCCCGCTCATCCCATCCACCCTCGCTACTGTGCCAGCCTCTGAGCGCCGTACAGGGCTTGAGATGTGGTGCACAGAGGTATCTTACCACCCTCGCTCACCCCATCCACCCTCGGTACTGTGCCAGCCTCTGAGCGCCGTACAGGGCTTGAGATGTGGTGCACAGAGGTATCTTACCACCCTCGCTCATCCCATCCAACCTCGCAACTGTGCCAGCCTCTGAGCGCCGTACAGGGCTTGAGATGTGGTGCACAGAGGTATCTTACCACCCTCGCTCATCCCATCCACCCTCGCTACTGTGCTAGCCTCTGAGCGCCGTACAGGGCTTGAGATGTGGTGCACAGAGGTATCCTACCACCCTCGCTCATCCCATCCACCCTCGCTACTGAGCCAGCCTCTGAGCGCCGTACAGGGCTTGTGATGTGGTGCACAGAGGTGTTTTACCACCCCCGCTCATCCCATCCACCCTCGCTACTGTGCCACCCTCTGAGCGCCGTACAGGGCTTGAGATGTGGTGCACAGAGGTATCTTACCACCCTCGCTCATCCCATCCACCCTCGCTACTGTGCCAGCCTCTGAGCACCGTACAGGGCTTGAGATGTAGTGCACCGAGGTATCTTACCACCCTCGCTCACCCCATCCACCCTCGCTACTGTGCCAGCCTCTGAGCGCCATACAGGGGTGGAGATGTGGTGCACAGAGGTATCTTACCACCCTCGCTCATCTCATCCAACCTCGCTACTGTGCCAGCCTCTGAGCGCCGTACAGGGCTTGAGATGTGGTGCACAGAGGTATCTTACCACCCACGCTCATCCCATCCAACCTCGCTACTGTGCCAGCCTCTGAGCGCCGTACAGGGCTTGAGATGTGGTGCACAGAGGTATCTTACCACCCTCGCTCACCCCATCCACCCTCGCTACTGTGCCAGCCTCTGAGCGCCGTACAGGGCTTGAGATGTAGTGCACCGAGGTATGTTACCACCCTCGCTCACCCCATCCACCCTCGCTACTGTGCCAGCCCCTGAGCGCCATACAGGGCTTGAGATGTGGTGCACAGAGGTATCTTACCACCCTCGCTCATCCCATCCAACCTCGCTACTGTGCCAGACTCCGAGCGCCATACAGGGCTTGAGATGTGGTGCACAGAGGTGTTTTACCACCCCCGCTCATCTCATCCACCCTCGCTTCTGTGCCAGCCTCTGAGCGCCGTACAGGGCTTGAGATGTGGTGCACAGAGGTATCTTACCACCCTCGCTCACCCCATCCACCCTCGCTACTGTGCCAGCCTCTGAGCGCCGTACAGGGCTTGAGATGTGGTGCACAGAGGTATCTTACCACCCTCGCTCATCCCATCCACCCTCGCTACTGTGCCAGCCTCTGAGCGCCGTACAGGGCTTGAGATGTGGTGCACAGAGGTGTTTTACCACCCTCGCTCATCCCATCCACCCTCGCTACTGTGCCAGACTCCGAGCGCCATACAGGGCTTGAGATGTGGTGCACAGAGGTGTTTTACCACCCCCGCTCATCTCATCCACCCTCGCTTCTGTGCCAGCCTCTGAGCGCCGTACAGGGCTTGAGATGTGGTGCACAGAGGTATCTTACCACCCTCGCTCACCCCATCCACCCTCGCTACTGTGCCAGCCTCTGAGCGCCGTACAGGGCTTGAGATGTGGTGCACAGAGGTATCTTACCACCCTCGCTCATCCCATCCACCCTCGCTACTGTGCCAGCCTCTGAGCGCCGTACAGGGCTTGAGATGTGGTGCACAGAGGTGTTTTACCACCCCCGCTCATCCCATCCACCCTCGCTACTGTGCCAGCCTCTGAGCGCCGTACAGGGCTTGAGATGTGGTGCACAGAGGTATCTTACCACCCTCGCTCATCCCATCCACCCTCGCTACTGTGCCAGCCTCTGAGCACCATACAGGGCTTGAGATGTAGTGCACCGAGGTATCTTACCACCCTCGCTACTGTGCCAGCCTCTGAGCGCCATACAGGGCTGGAGATGTGGTGCACAGGGGTATCTTACCACCCTCGCTCATCTCATCCAACCTCGCTACTGTGCCAGCCTCTGAGCGCCGTACAGGGCTTGAGATGTGGTGCACAGAGGTATCTTACCACCCACGCTCATCCCATCCAACCTCGCTACTGTGCCAGCCTCTGAGCGCCGTACAGGGCTTGAGATGTGGTGCACAGAGATATCTTACCACCCTCGCTCACCCCATCCACCCTCGCTACTGTGCCAGCCTCTGAGCGCCGTACAGGGCTTGAGATGTAGTGCACCGAGGTATGTTACCACCCTCGCTCACCCCATCCACCCTCGCTACTGTGCCAGCCCCTGAGCGCCATACAGGGCTTGAGATGTGGTGCACAGAGGTATCTTACCACCCTCGCTCATCCCATCCAACCTCGCCACTGTGCCAGACTCCGAGCGCCATACAGGGCTTGAGATGTGGTGCACAGAGGTGTTTTACCACCCCCGCTCATCTCATCCACCCTCGCTTCTGTGCCAGCCTCTGAGCGCCGTACAGGGCTTGAGATGTGGTGCACAGAGGTATCTTACCACCCTCGCTCACCCCATCCACCCTCGCTACTGTGCCAGCCTCTGAGCGCCGTACAGGGCTTGAGATGTGGTGCACAGAGGTATCTTACCACCCTCGCTCATCCCATCCACCCTCGCTTCTGTGCCAGCCTCTGACCGCCGTACAGGGCTTGAGATTTGGTGCACAGAGGTATCTTACCACCCTCGCTCATCCCATCCACCCTCGCTACTGTGCCAGCCTCTGAGCGCCGTACAGGGCTTGAGATCTGGTGCACAGAGGTATCTTACCACCCCCGCTCATCTCATCCACCCTCGCTACTGTGCCAGCCTCTGAGCGCCGTACAGGGCTTGAGATTTGGTGCACAGAGGTATCTTACCACCCTCGCTCACCCCATCCACCCTCGCTACTGTGCCAGCCTCTGAGCGCCGCACAGGGCTTGAGATGTGGTGCACAGAGGTATATTACCATCCCCGCTCATCCCCTCCGCCCTCGCTACTGTGCCAGCCATTGAGCAACGTTGAGGGCTTGAGATGTGGTGCACAGAGGTGTTTACCACCCCCGCTAATCTCGGTCACCGGAATACACTCAGTCTCGTGAGGCAAAACTGAGAAGAGGCGGGTTCAATTCCTACCTTAGCCATTTTGGCAGTGGTTTTCCGTGGTTTCCCCACTTTTACTCCAGGAAAATACCGGGATGGTACCTAACGTAAGGCCACGGCCGCTTCCATCTAAATCTTACCTCGATTAAAGATACATACAATAGCACAGATATCACAGTGACACAGGTAATCATGCACACACAAATACTCGAGGTAATAATAATAATAATAATAATAATAATACCGTATGGCCTCGGGTGCCGGGTGCAAGCTTTGTTATTTTACACCCAGAGGGTAGATTGCAGGTCGAATTTCGTTGTTCCTGGACTATGAAAGTCAAGGAGGGTTGATGTTATATATATAAGCTCCTTGAACACTATAGCGCTTTCTAGTAGAGAAATGAGGAACTTTTGTGTTGGCGGAAACTCCCGAGATTAATTTTGCCATTATGAACTCGGCCTACTGAATTCAAATGGGTTCTTTGACATGCCAACATCGTATGACATGCGTATCGTATTTTTGCCGCCTTTCAAAAATCACTTACCACGGCCAGGAGCGAACCTGCAATCTTGGGGTTAGTAGACCGACACGATAGCCACTCACCCACCGTGGCAAGCTAATACTCGAGGTGGTGGCTAAGATAATAAAAATAATAAAGCTACAACAGAAAAGCATCAGTGACTGCAGATACCCACCAATTAGTAAACTCTTCTATTTTTTGCGAGAAAGAATTGTAATCTGTCCTGTTTTACGACCACAGAAACCAGTCTGCGGAGCTTGTGGATAACCTTTACGAGTAGCAACAGAACATAGACGAGCTGTGTTTTATATCCATTGAGACGTCTTGTTCTTCAATTACTCTTGAAATGAAACTCATTATTAACCTTAACAAACCTTGTTAACAGCCCACAAAGATTTCCTTCTCATTGATCTTCATTCACTGCAGTCGACACTATAGCCCAGGGTTTCCCAAACATTTTCTGACTATCGCCCACTTTCTAGATTAATATTTTGTTTTCGCCCACCTCATTTCAAAAAACGCACAAAAATCAAAATTACTAACACGTACTGTATATTCAAATACCTACATATAAGTTGAGAAATAAGGAGTTTTACGGACATTTTTCTTAATAGTTAGGCTACACCATGTTTATTTGTTCATTAAAATTTACAAATAATAGGTCTAAAAAGGAATAACAATTAATGAAATGAATTGAAGAAAAAAAATAAGACTACATTAATTTTTATATTTAATTAATTAAACAACATGAATACCTATGTCTAATTAATGTAAGGGATGGATTTGATGAGTTTCAATCAATTTGTTGATGTCAGGAGCCATTTTTGTTAGAAACATTCTAAGATCTCCTCGCTTTTCAATTTCTAACCTATTTCTGGATTTCGTGGCAAGATTATTTGGCATACTTAAATTACTTGTTTGCAATTTTATTTTAATCCTTGTTTTATAGGCAAAACATTCTCGGTCATATTGTGTATATAAAAAACTGAATTATTTGCCCACCACTTTTTTTTTTCAAATCGCCCATCGAATTCACATTCTGTCAGTTTCGCCCACTGGGGTGCTAAACATCGCCCACTACTGGGCGAATTCGCCCAGTTTGGGAATCTCTGCTATAGCCTATCAGTTTTCTTAATTATGGATACTCGAGTTTAGGCCTTAATTACAAACAAACCAATAGACCTATTGAACAATGGGTTATACCAATATTTTACTTTTTAATTCTGAGTTAGGCTATATAACCCAATTATTCTCAAGCGTAATAATAATTTTGTTATTTGTGGTTGTATGAAACATTGTCCGGGTTTTTGACGTCTTTTCTAGGAATCGCACCCTTAAAACTATATACAGTGCCTACCAAAATTTTAAGACCACTAGCTTATTTTCGACAAAAGCTTCCTGGTCTTATATGTTTGATTCAAATGTTGCCAAATATTTTATTAAAATACTTTGATCTAATAGACATCCACCTGTACCAAGAACATTGTAATATGGCTTTCAGTTTTTGAGGTACAATTTTTTATTACAAGTGGAGTATCAAAGATAAACACAATTTTCAACCACAAATTAATTTGTGGACACTAAACCAATGGGGTTACCTTATTAATTATTTTTTATAAGTATTGTAGAATGTATACAAATGTTTTGGTAAATGAAAAGAAAATCCCAAAAATTTTCTTGCCATTTGGTAGTGATTTTTGTATACCTGGCTTCTCAGAATAGACGAGGGAAACTGATTCGAGGTACTCGGATTGTTGACCTTGGAACTGTCTCTTTATCTGTTGACAACATGCTGTGGGGTGCCTGGTGAAAGTTTGGGTCCGCTAAGTCAACCCTCACAGAAGCTATTAACCAGTGAACGCTCATCAGTCTTAGCTTCAATTCGTTACCTTTTACAAAAAGTACAAAAATCACTACCAAATGGCAAGAAAATTTTTGGGATTTTTTTTCGTTTACCAAAACATTTGTATACATTCTACAAAACTTATTAAAAAAATCGATAAGGTAACCCCATTGGTTTAGTGTCCACAAATTAATTTGTGGCTGAAAATTTCATTTTTCTTCGATACTCCACTTGTATTAAAAATTGTAACTCAAAAACTGAAAGCCATATTACAATGTTCTTGGTACAGGTTAATGTCTATTAGATCAACGTATTTTCATAAAATAATTGGCAAAATTTGAATCAAAAATATAAGACCAGGAAGCTTTTGTTGAAAATAAGCTAGTGGTCTTAACTTTTGGTAAGCACTGTAGTCCTACATAGGAAACTACTCGGCTGAGGGTAATGAAATTTTTATATGTTATAGGCACAAGTATTGGTAGTGTAAATCTCAAGACACGGCACAACCCTAGAAAAATGTCTGAGTTTTAATTCACTGGCCGTGAAAGCCAATATACCATCTTTTTTGAAGCCTTCATAGGCAGGTTATGGCGGCTTGAGCTTTTTCACGCAGTGAAGAGGCGAAGGTGCGCTTCATAAAAAGGGAGGTAGCCCGCAGTTCGCTACTCCTGTGGGGGTCCAGGCGGGGACATCAAGAGCCCGCTGATGAGCCAGCTTGGTGTCCTAGCCGAAACCCCACACAAGACAAGGCAAAAACCTAGAAAAATGTCTGAGTATTAATTCACTGGCCGTGAAAGCCAATATACCATCTTTTTTGAAGCCTTCATAGGCAGGTTATGGCCGCTTGAGCTTTTTCACGCAGTGAAGAGGCGAAGGTGCGCTTCATAAAAAGGGGGGTAGCCCGCAGTTCGCTACTCCTGTGGGGGTCCGGGTGGGGACACCAAGAGCCCGCTGATGAGCCAGCTTGGTGTCCTAGGCGAAACCCCACACAAGACAAGGCACAAACCTAGAAAAATGTCTGAGTTTTAATTCACTGACCGTGAAAGCCAATATACCATTAATTAAAATGTTGGTATCAGTGAATGCTATTGCCTTTTCAGTATCTAAACTATTTTACCTTACGCAGGTAAATGTTAATACATTACATTGATTCAGTAGTTTGTGTGGTATGAGCATTGTGGGGTACGATGTACTTTTCTTCTTCAATAAACCAAGGCCCGTACTCGCGGCAGTATTAAAGGTGCCGGGACGTCCTCATAAGACCAGGCAGCGCCTAGTTTGAATGGCTTATGGTCCATGCGTGGCGAGGGCTGTTCCACGGTCTTTGATAGTTGTAGACCCACCCCATTCAATAACATACATCTTATCTAGGTTGGCAACACCTCACATAGACACATCGCACTGAATCCGCACAGCACATATGAATTGGGGGGAGAAAAAGGGAAAAACCAATGTCGTTGAGATAACAGCCTACCGCAGTCGACCACACCTGGAGTTATACAGTGAAGACGAAAACTGCGCGTAGCTCCAGCAAGGAAGACAATCAGATAAGTAGTTAGACTGTAACATTACAGTTTAACCATAGTTGATTTTTACAACCATATAATCACTCCATATTACAAACTCCGGATATACTGTATATCACCATTTAGCATTTCACCTAACAACATATACTGTATACTGCATTTACCATACACCGACAGTTGCAGTACCAATACTGCAACTAAATAATTGTACATAGGGTATTGTAAATATTTTCACCTGTATTTTCAAACATAGATTTTATAGCCTAAGTGTACTGGATCTGATAATGATCGCTTGACGATCGAAACTGGTCATCCTGGAGTATTTATTAATCTCATGTAATTTATATCAGGATTGGGGCATTACCCAGCTCTTTTGTGTACATTCGTGTTGACCGACTGAAAAGCACTAAACTCTTGGTATGAGCATATTAAGAAACCGAACTGTTTTGTTCAAATATTCAGTAGCGCCACCTTAAAAGCTGAATTCTCATCCTGTTCACTAGTGCCTAGACAAAGACAGGCATTTGTTGATTGAAAGCAAATTTAAGCGAACATTAGTAAAGGTTATTCATAATGTTGAATTTTGGGCTTATTATTCCTGACGATGAAAGACATGGTTTCTTTCGAAACGCGTCGAATATTAGTATAATAAAACACGGCATAAGCCCAAAATTCAACATTATGAATAATAACACGGGCCGTGAAAGTCTAAATGACAATATTAGTAAAGGCTTTAGGAAAAGGAAACAAGCAATTAACCGTACGCCTAGAAGTGCAAGTTGGAGAACAAAAGAAGGAAGACCTATTTGCACATTCCTTGTTAGCTACAGAATCAAATCTTACAGCAGACAAGGTAGAATTTCACAGGGTGCCTCAAAGTTTTTAAACGTTGCATTCCTGAACTTGGAAATTATCCGTCTAAATGCGTATTTTTGATTACAGTTGTCCGCCTACCACAGTTTCCGTCATATGAAGGGAGCTTAACACGCATTTCACACCTAAGTTCACGGGGCCGTCAAATATTTCAGTTTAACCCTTTATAGAGCAGACTATTTTTTTCTAATTTTTACTTTAAATTTTTAATTTAATTTTTTATTTCGGCTCTAATTTTTATTTTGATTTTAAATATTCAATATTATTATTTTTAAATGAATTTTAAAAATTGTCTATTTATTTATTATGTTTAATAATATAATTTAACTCTTAAATTTTATAATGTTAATTTTATTTTAATTTTTAGTGTGTTTTATTTTAATTTTTAGTGTCCTTTATGTTTTATTTTAATTTTTAGTGTGTTTTATGTTTTATGTTATTTTTTAGTGTGTTATATTTTATTTTTTAGTGTCCTTAATGTTTTATTTTAATTATTAGTGTCCTTTATGTTTTATTTTAATTTTTAGTGCCCTGTATGTTTTATTCAAATTTTTAGTGTCCTGTATGTTTTATTTTAATTTTTAGTGTCCTGTATGTTTTATTCTAATTTTTAGTGTCCTGTATGTTTTATTGTAATTTTTAGTGTGTTTTATTTTAATTTTTAGTGTCCTTTATGTTTTATTTTAATTTTTAGTGTGTTTTATGTTTTATGTTATTTTTTAGTGTGTTATATTTTATTTTTTAGTGTCCTTAATGTTTTATTTTAATTATTAGTGTCCTTTATGTTTTATTTTAATTTTTAGTGCCCTGTATGTTTTATTCAAATTTTTAGTGTCCTGTATGTTTTATTTTAATTTTTAGTGTCCTGTATGTTTTATTCTAATTTTTAGTGTCCTGTATGTTTTATTTTAATTTTTAGTGTCCTGTATGTTTTATTCTAATTTTTAGTGTCCTGCATGTTTTATTTTAATTTTTAGTGTCCTGTATGTTTTATTTTAATTTTTAGTGTCCTGTATGTTTTATTTTAATTTTTAGTGTAATGTATGTTTTATTTTGATTTTTAGTTTCCTGTATGTTTTATTCTAATTTTTAGTGTCCTGTATGTTTTATTTTAATTTTTAGTGTGTTTTATGTTTTATGTTAATTTTTAGTGTGTTTTATTTTAATTTTTAGTATCCTTTATGTTTTATGTTAATTTTTAGTGTGTTTTATTTTATTTTTTTAGTATCCTTTATGTTTTATGTTAATTTTTAGTGTGTTTTATGTTTTATGTTAATTTTAGTGTGTTTTATTTTAATTTTTAGTGTCCTTTATGTTTTATTTTAATTTTTAGTGTCCTTTATGTTTTATATTAATTTTTAGTGTCCTGTATGTTTTATTTTAATTTTTAGTGTCCTGTATGTTTTATTTTAATTTTTAGTGTATTCTATTTTAATTTGTATATTCGTGTTATTTAATTTCTTAATTTTTGATTATATATATATACAGTCTATATTTTTAAATCGATTTACCCTCCAGGCTGGTGGCTCCTATGGACTCAGCGAGGGAACTCACCACTACCGCCTCTACGGGCAGTGTCGTAGAATTGGGAACATCTGTACAGAGTGGATACAACTCGGGAGGTGTGACCAGCACCGCGCTCAGGTGGCCTCACCTGCAAAGCGAAGAGGAGCCTCAAGAGGGATGGGAAGGGAGGGAAAGATTGGGATGGATAGGCAAGGAAGCGGTAAGGAGGCGGCCGAGGCCTTACAGCAGGTACCATTCCGGCACTTGCCTGGAGACGAAGTGGGAAACCACGGAAAACCATTTCGAAGATGGCTGAGGCGGGAATTGAACCCCCTCTACTCATTTGGGCCTCCCGAGGCTGAGTAGACCCCGTTCAAGTCCTCATACCACTTTTCAAATTTCGTGGCAGAGCCGGGAATCGAACCCAGGACTTCCGGGGTGGCAGCTAACCACGATGACCGTTATGCTACGGAGGCGACTTGATTGTATTTACTAGTTGAAATTTCATCCAGCACCATAAAACTAGACAGGTATAGCCTAATATTTGCTTATCATACATATTAAGTTACAACTACAAGAAATGTTGTTGTAATTAGGGTGAAAGTTTCAACCATTAGCACCTTTGATAATAGCCTACAAACTCCTTTTACAGTAGGTGGTTAATATTTAGGCCACTATCCTGTAAGGCAAGCTTCTGTTTAATGAAGGGTCCGTTAAAGGCAGGTTTTACCACACTAACATTCACGATGCATTGCGGTATACAAAACAAATCCACAAAATCCCCGTGTTTTCTGTTGTTCATTCCAATATTACAAAAATATTGGAATGCAGCCGAAAAAATCAGAAACCTCTATGGACATCACATTGGCAGGTGAAAGGCTGAAGGAAGTAGGAGGCTTCTATTATTTAGGAAGCAAAATTACCAGTGATGGACGAAGCAAAGAGGATATAAAAAGTAGGTTGGCTCAGGCAAGGAAAGCATTTCTGCAGAAAAGGAATCTGTTGACATCGAATATAGATTTAGGTATTAGGAAGTAATTTTTGAAGGCCTTTGTCTGGAGCGTGGCACTCTATGGAAGTGAAACTTGGACTATTGGTGCAGCAGAAAAGAGGAGAATTGAAGCGTTTGAAATGTGGTGTTCGAGGAGAATAATGAAGATCAGATGGGTAGATAGGGTTACAAACGAAGCTGTTTTAAGACGAGTGGGAGAGGAGAGATGTTTCTGGCGACTGCTAATGAAGAGAAGAGATAGGTTGGTAGGACACATACTAAGACACCCAGGAATAGCAAGCTTAGTTATGGAAGGAAGGGTTGAGGACAAGAACTGTAGGGGTAGACCAAGGTTAGAATATGTTAAACAGATTGCCTTGGATGTAGGGTGTCGGAGCTATGTAGAGATGAAACGATTAGCTCAGGACAGGGAGGCATGGAGGGCTGCATCAAACCAGTCAACAGACTGAAGACTCAAACAACAACAACACAACTGTTACACAAGCTCTACGTCTTGTATTAGCCATTTGAAATGCTAGTAATACCTACCGTCACTCGTGTTCATTAACTATACAGTACTGACTCATGCCAAGTGTGTCTATTGTATTGAGTGAAATGAGACAATATTTTCTCTCCAGAGTGGGAAATAGAGCACGCAGTGTCCTTGACAGATACGAAACAATAGCCGTAGTTACAAAAGTTTGGTGCTTTTTAGTCGACCGAAAAGCACCAAACTTTTGTTTACTAAGGCAACACTGAAAAATGGCGTCAAACCCCACAAAGCCGTAGTTAATGCAATCACGGATGTACACAGGGTAATGCACCAAAGATAGTGGAGTTAAATGTTTTGAGTTTACGTTATTTTTCTTTCCTTTGACTGACTCCGTACTTCAGCGGTAACGTTCTCACCTGCTGTGCCCAAGGTTCCAAGATTGAATCTTAGCGTACGTATTTGAGGTTGCCTAAATGCGAGGGAGCCGTGTCAGTAGATTTACTGGCACGTTAAAGATCACTTTCGGTGTAAAATTCCAAAACCCCGGCGTCTCTTAATCCATAGGGTTAAAAGGGACATAAAACCAATAACATTATTATTACCCTCACTATGCCTTCCTTCGGAGGGGAAGTAAAGCCGGCGGTCCCATGTCTTAGATTTATGGCATGTTAAAAAACCTTCCACTAATTACACCTGTGTGAAGCTAAATTGTATAGGTTAAGAATGTTAACAACGCTCTTAGGTTCCTACGTTCGTTGCCAAGGGCCGACTGCGGTGACGCCTGGTAGCTAAGTTCTGAACTAGTAGTCGTTGATGGTGGCGTTTGGCGGCAAAAGTGATTGATCGTCTGCAGTCCTTACTTGAATTAAAACACAAGCACACACTAATACAGTCATCACAATTAACACCGGTTATCAGACATTCTACACACACCCAAAGTACACGGGGATACATGACCGCGTTGTCGCAGCCCCTAAACTTAAGAACCAACCAACCATTATTATTACCGTTATTAATATAATCTTGCCACGCCTCCGTGCCTTAGGCGGCAGCACGCCGGTCTCTCACCGTTGTGGTCCGTGGTTCAAATCCCGGTCACTCCAGGTGAGATTTGTGCTGGACAATGCGGAGGCACACAGGTCTTTCTCCGGGTACTCCGGTTTTCCCTGTCAATATTTCATTCCAGCAACACTCCCCACTTTCATTTCATTTCATTTCATCTGTCATACATTTAATCATTGCCCCAGAGGAGTGCGGACAGGCTTCGGCAGCCGGCACAGTTCATATCCTCGCCGCTAGATGGGGGCCTCATTCATTCCATTCCTGACCCGGTCGAAGACTGGAAGCAGGCTGTGGATTTTCATTTTCATATTGTATATATGTACATACATTCATCATACGATAAAATAAATAAAATGCTAGCCACTACACCACGAAGGGGTCAGCCACGATGACACAAAGTCGCAACCAGAATCAACAACAGCAACAAGAACAACAACTTAAAAAAACAAGCCTTTTGTAATCGTCACACGTTAAAGCCGCGGTCTGTGTTCCGGAATCATGGTCACTAAACACTTAATGGATATTACGAAACCGGTTTTAATCGCCAGAAAGCTTCCAGAAAAGACACATGTAACATCTTTAGTGAATTGAATTTCTTGTCGAGTCAAGGATGTGGTTCCGGGTGTCACGTAAAAAGTTTGTGTCGCAGGTATAGTCCAACCTCGAATCGCTAGGGGACGCCAAAATAAATTCGACTTATCGAAAATTCCAGTATGGAGATACGTAGGAAAAATGTTAAATTTGTATATTATAATAATAATCACCCGGGGATCTCCTGTAAAAGTGGAGGAAAATATCTTCATCATGTTGCGAATGCGGTGCTGAAAGACAGACTGTTCGGCACCTAGTTTAAGAATGCCCACAAACATCTTACAGTGGTGAATTCAGCGACTTCTTCCTAGGGACACAACTTCATTACGTTTCTAAACTTGATGTCAAATTATAAATAATTTTTATGTATGCCTTACGATAAATAAAATTATAATATAATAACAATAATAATAAGGTCGCCTCCGTGGCGTAGCGGTCTGCATAGTTAGCTGCCGCCCCGGAGGTCCTGGGTTCGATTCCTGGCTCTGCCACGAAATTTGAAAAGTGGTATGAGGACTGGAACGGCGTCTACTCAGCCTCGGGTGGCCCAAATGAGTAGAGGGGGTTCGATTCCCACCTCAGCCATCCTCGATGTGGTTTTCCGTGGTTTCCCACTTCGTCTTCGGGCAAATGCCGGGATGGTTCCTACTGTAAGGCCACGGCCGCCTCCTTCCCACTACCTTGCCTAACCGTCCCACTCTTCCTATCCCTTCATCAGGCCCCCTGTTCGCTTTGGAGGTGAGGCTGCCTGGAGTATTGCTGGTCACACACCCCAGTTGTATCCCTGACTCAGAGTCTCAAGCTCCAGGACACTGCCCTCAGTGGCGGTAGAGGTGGGATCCCTCGCTTAGTCCGTGGGAAAAGCCAACCCTGGATGGTAAAACGATAGCGAAAAAAATAGCGAAATAATAATAAATGAGGTGTATAAAAATAATGTTATTGGTTTTACGTCCCTTTTAACTACTGTGGCTTTTAGAGACGCCTCTTATTAATTCACTTGACGTCCAAATACAGATGGCTATTATAGTTCTAGTAAAGGCTGAGTTTGTGTTCAATTATTTCATAGTAGGGCAGAACTCTATTGTTGTATTTCAGATTGAAATTAGCCAGTTTGAACTATACCAATAGCTTAGTGGCATTCGTATTACTATCAATTTTGAACGTTCATTTTGTTGCGAACACGTTGCCAAGGTTAGTCTGCCTGCTCGGCCCGTCCAGTGTGGTGGACTACGGTGGACTTTGTGAACCCAGTGCCATGGGCTGGGCCGTGGAGAGAGAGTATGGGCCCTAGGGCTAGGACTTAAGGGCCCCCTTCATTTTGTTTCGTCGCCGTAACATCGTGCAAATATAAAATTTTATTTTTATTTTTAAAGCCCACTAAAGAGCGTTGAATTTGTTAATTTACATTATTGGGGGAACTTAACTAATTTTGTTCATTGAAAATTTGCAATGTCGTTTCTGTTGTATTTGACCAAATATTGTACTCTCTCTCATCACAAGAACAACTTCAACGCCTTTCACAATCGTATGTACCAAAATTCGAACTTTCGAAGGTACATAAATGTAGCTTAGCGGCTATGAGATCAAGTTGAAATGTTATTTAGAAACTTTCCTCCCTACAAACAATGGAATCTTTACTATTTCTCTGGTCGCGAAGATATGAAGTTAATGGATGTTCTCATTATAGTATTTTGTAGCATATTCAATTGATTCAGATACATTGAATATAATAAAATATCAAATTTGTTGGCAAATACGTAAAATTGGGTAAATGGGTCTACTCTGAGGTTCTCTACTTTCGCGGGCCCCTTGACAAGACTGAGCCCCAGGGCTGCAGCCTCGTTTGCCCCTCCCTCTCGTCGGGCCTGGCCATGGTCCAGAACGCGGCCGCGTTAAGCCTGCAGTACACTATCGCCGAATGTAGGCGAACTGAGACGAGCGCGATAGTGTACCCGGTGTGCTCGTGTACATACGTGGTAGTCCGCTTCGCCAACATTGGTGTTCGGCTGCGCTCGCTATTTTGGCGGTCTACCGACACGGATCAAAGGAGACGAGCGAGGGCGAATGCCGAGCGTGGACAGGTACTAACTTGAGCCAGTACACACTCGCTTGCATTCGTGTATAGTAGCCTCACTTTCATGGTTAACGACCGGCGACTCAAACGTTAAGCGTTAGCACGAGCAGACAATAGCCATTATTTATGGCTGACAAGTACATGACGGTTCTTGACCAATAAGTTGCTTACACCATCTGTCCACGAGGGTGCAGACAAGGCGGTGCCTCGGCACCCCGCAGCTATGGAATGTAAACAACCGTCCAGCTAGATTTCAAAGAGCTCGTTAACGAGGAAAGTGAGGCTACTATAGCCACGCACGCGCTCTGTCTCTACAGTATTCAGTGCAGTGATCGTTGATTATTTATTTGTTAACTGGTGCGATTTATTTATTTATTGACGGAGTGGTCTAATGAGGAAACGCTGTTGTTTCTAAGCCCCCCTCACCACCACTCCCTCTGACGTTGGAAGCCCCACCATCGCGCTACTAATTTTGTCCTAGAGACTTGAAACTTGGTTTCTATGTAGAGGGGGGGAAGAAAATTCATTTTCGTCAAACAAAATTCTTAGTTTCCAAAATATAGGCAATTTTGAAAATTGGAAAAAATATAAAGTTTTGTTCTAATGATAAAAGACATAGAGATCATTCTTTTAAGCCTATATAACACTTTTTTGGATGTTTGGTTTTCACAATATAGCCTACTTTCAAAATTGAATTTCCTTGGTCTATGTCCTTGGTAGGGGGGGGGGTAAAGACCATTGATTTACGTAAATTACACTTTTTTTTTGTAAAATTCTTAGTTTTGGAAATATAGCCAATTTCAAAATTGAACGTTTTTCAAAAAAAAATGTAAAAAATATAAAGTTTTGTTCTAATGATAAAGGACATAAAGACCATCCTTTTACGCCTATATAACACTTTTTAGAATGTTCTGTTTTCGAAATATAGCCTACTTTCCAAATATTTTTTTGGAAAAATTTGAAAAAAAATACACTATTTTTGACTGAGAGTGGGATAGAGGTAGGTGTAGGAGTTAACATATGACTTTATATGATTTTTAGTTTTAACATATAGCCTACTTTCCCAATTCAACTTAAACAAATATACAACATTATTTTTGACTGAGAGTGGAATAGAGGTAAATGTAAGAGTTGAGGGCCAATAAGTAACCTTAGAGTACTTTGGATTTATTTGGAATTTTAGTGTGTTGTTGTTGTTGTTGTTTTTGTTGCGTACAAACATGGCGGTAAGCATTATGCTGTGATAAAAAGGGCTGAGATACTTTCCAAGACCAAATAAGCCAACAAGTAAAGACCTGAAACTTGGTTCAAAGTAGAAGGGGTAAGGACCATTCATTTATGTCAAACACACTTTTTTGTTAAATTCTTAGTTTCCAAAATATAGCCAATTTCAAAATTGGACTTTTTTGGGAAAAATGAAAAAAAAAAGTTTTGTTCTAACGATAAAGAACATAGAGACCGTTCTTTTATGCCTGTATAACACTTTTTAGAATGTTTGATTTTCGAAAAATCGCCTACTTTCAAAATTGAACTTTTTTTGGTTTTTGTCCTATTGAAACTTGATTTGGGGGTAAAGGGGGTTGGGACCAGTCATTTACGTGAAACAGACTTTTTTGTAAACTTCCTAGATTCCAAAATATAGGAATTTCAAAAATGGACTTTTTTGGAAGAAAAATAAAAATTATAAAAAGTTTTGTTCTAACGTTAAAGGTCACAATGAGTGGGTTTGGCGGGAATGTTTTGCAGTGAATACGCACGATTGGGTTCGGCATGGTTCGGCCGAACTTAGGCAATGGTGTACTTGGTAAGTTCGGGGTGTTTCGGGTTGCACATTCATCTACATTCGCGGTCGCAATCCCACCCGAACATTCGGGCGAATGTTCGGCGATAGTGTACTGCCCACGTTAGATGAGAGCGACACTGTACGGGCTGGGCTTCAAAAAGTCCATGAGCTCGGAGAGCGGTGCGGTGGACTTCGCCGCAGGACTCTGGTAAAGCCCCCAAATGAAACAACAACAACAACAACAGCATTGATATATCTGGTTGTATCCGGAGATAAAGTGGTCTATTAGCAAAGAATATTAGGAATGTAAATGAGTGTTTAATGCGATCTATACTTAGCTCATATATTGTGTTGGAGGGGGCTGAAGATGAAGAAACTATTAGATGCTGAGTGATGTGGCAATCAGGATAAAGGAATTCAATAATGACGAAACGAAAGAACAGTACAGAAAAAATCAGAAGCTAATGGATACCTTTAGAGAGTATCCGGATCGAAACAGAAATGAAAGATTATGTTAAATTTAATCTTCAGTCAAATTTCTCATTATTGTGTTGAAAGCCACTTTCCAGTGATGTCTTAGTAATCAAAATTAATGCTTTTCAGTCAGTCAACGCAAATGTACCCAATTGTAATTGGTATTTTCCTAACCTGAAAAAAAAATTACATGAGGTTAATAAATAAATTGGTTTGGATGACCAGTTTTGGTCGTCAAGCGATCATTACACTTTGGTTATTAAATCTCTCCCACCAGGGGCTCACATCTAGTGGGACGTGGGTTGGCGACCACGGGACCCCAGCTGAGTCCGGCATCGCTTCCACTTACTTGTGCCAGGCTCCTCTACATCTTCTTTCCTATCGACCTATCTTGGTCAACTCTTGTTCTCTTCCGACCCCGACGGTATTAGGGTATCCGAGGCCTAGGGAGTCTTTCACTTTCCCGCCTTAATTGGCCCTTGTCTCATCTTTCCTGATACCCTCATTCTTCGAGAGGTCAGCCTTCTTTTTCTTTTCATGTTATCTTCTTTCTGCACAAGTCCCTCAAGGAGGCAGGGTGTGTGTAGCCCCACCACTTCTGGTGCACGCTGGATAGTGCTACACCCTCAAGGGCTCACAGCCGGTAAGTTTGGGAGTTGGCAACCCCGAGGGATTCCTGAGATGGGTCCGTTTTGTCGCCTTTTTCCTCTGATCTTGGGGTGGACCCTCTCCTCTTTCCCCTTCCTATCTGCCTTTCATGGCTCTCCTTCATTCCAAGTCCCTCAATCCTCATTCTTCGAGGGTTGAGGGCATTTCTTTTCTTCCTGTCCTTTATTTGCCTTATCCTTTATTTGTTTACATTTCCTCTTCTAGTTTGTAAGTTTGTAGTTAGTATTAGTTAGAGTTTTGATTCTCATCTCATCTTTCACTATCACCCAAACCATTAGGGGCCGATAACCTAGATGTTAGGCCCCTTAAAACAACAAGTATCATCATCATCAGCATCATCTATTAAATCTCTGTCTACAAGTATGGGTGACGGTATTTACAATATATTAGTCCAGAAGCACTAAATTCCAGCTTGGAAAATCTTCGAGAGGCCGTGCAGGACAGAAGAAATTGGCGTAGTTTAGTACATGGGGTCACGGAGAGTCGGAATCGGCTAAACGAATAGAGAGAGTCCAGTTAAATTATCTTTTTATTTTCTGGACATAATTCCCAAAGTTTTGAAAGTTAGCAGTCTTGTTTGGGAGGGTCTACTAATGAACATACAAAAGTCCTGATGGATGGGGGTGAGCGGGTTTGGGGGCGCTAAAAGAAGTTATCTATGTGTGTGTTGTTGCTAATATCTCGTAATCTATTGGATCTAAGAAAAATATTACTCTCACTAAACGCAAAGAAGGGTAAATCTCTCTCTATATAAAAATTAATGTTACGTGATAGTTTGTATGTGTGTGTGTATGTCTCCTATGCGTTCATATACCAGTCATCCGATTGCGATGAAACTTTGGTGAGTTGTTGTGTACACTCCCGTGAAGATTTTTGACCTAGTAAATCCATTTTATAGTAGGTACGCCCGAGTAGATTCAACAAATGAGTGACGGCGTGCGTATCGTTTAAACAAAATCCCGTAAGCGTTCCTATACCATTCATCCGATTGCGATGAAACTTTTTTGAGTTGTTGTGTACACTCCCGTGAAGATTTTGACTTAGTAAATCCATTTGACAATAGGTAGCACACGAGTAGGTTCAACAAATGAGTGACGGCGTGCGAATCGTTTAAACAAAATTCCGTATACGTTTATATACCATTCATGAGATTGCGATGAAATTTTGGTTAATTGTTGTGTATACTCCTGCGAAGGAGTAAATCCATTTTCATTCTGTAGCGCACAAGTAGATTCACCAAATGAGTGACGGCGGGCGATTCGTTTCAAGAAAGTCCCGTATGCGTTCATATACCATTCATCCGATTGCGATGAAACATTGCTGAGTTGTTGTGCACGCTCCCAGGAATGTTTCTGAATTAGTAAATCCATTTTACGATTGTTTCGAGGCAGTTAAAGAAAATTGAAAAAAAAAAGTGTATCCAAAAGCACTTCAAAAAACAAAATTACAACGCCAACACTTTCTTTGATTGGCATTGCAACGCATATCGGATACAGCTTGTTCTCTAATAAAAAAAAAAAGGTTCTATTCATTCTTTCTAGCCTCCGTGGCTTAGGCGGCAGCACGCTGGCCTCTCACCGCTGGGTCCGTGGTTCAAATCCCGGTCACTCCATGTGAGATCTGTGCTGGACTAAATGGAGGCAGACAGGTTTTTCTCCGGGTACTCCGGTTTTCCCTGTCAAAATTTCATTCCAGCAACACTCTCCACTATCATTTCATTTCATCTGTCATTCATTTAATCATTGCCCCAGAGGAGTGCGTCAGGTCTCGGCAGCCGGCACAGTTCATATCCTCGCCGCTAGATGGGGGCTTCATTCATTCCATTCCTGACCCGGTCAGAGACTGGAAGCAGGCTGTGGATTTTCATTTTTTTTTCTATTCATTCTTTCGCTAGAGTCCTGAGTTTACGAGATAATTGGAATGCAGCCGAAATAAATCAGAAACCTCTATGGACATCAAATTGCCAGGTGAAAAACTCAAAGAAGTAGGAGACTTCTGTTACTTAGGAAGCAAAATAACCAGTGATGGACGAAGCAGAGAGAATATAAAAGTAGGTTAGCTCAGTCAAGGAAAGCATTTCTACAGAAAAGGAATCTATTGACATCGAATATAGATTTAGGTATTAGGAAGTCATTTTTGAAGGCCTTTGTCTGGAGCGTGGCACTCTATGGAAGTGAAACTTGGACTATTGGTGCAGCAGAAAAGATGAGAATTGAAGCGTTTGAAATGTGGTGTTACAGGAGAATGATGAAGATCAGATGGGGAGATAGGGTTACAAACGAAGAGGTATTAAAACTAATGGGAGAGGAGAGATGTTTCTGGCGACTGCTAATGAAGAGAAGAGATAGGTTGGTAGGACGCGTACTAAGACACCCAGGAATAGCAAGCTTAGTTATGGAAGGAAGGGTCGAGGGCAAGAACTGTAGGGGTAGACCAAGGTTAGAATATGTTAAACAGATTACCTCTGATGTAGGGTGTGGTAGCTATGTAGAGATGAAACGATTAGCTCAGGACAGGGAGGAATGGAGCGCTGCATCAAACCAGTCAGAAGACTGAATACTCAAACAACAACAACAACAACAACCCCCCGTGTTGGTGCGGGATAGAATACACCCACGGTATGCCCTGCCTGTCGTAGGAGGCGACTAATAGGGCCGACATGGCCGAATAACTTGCCAGTTTTTGAATTGTTCAGACCCCCTGTGGATGGGGAGGGCAGAATTCATCCACGGTATCCCCTGCCTGTCGTAAAAGGCGACTTAGAGGGGGCCTTATAAAGGTCGATTTTGTTTTTCTGGTCCCAGCTCTGGTTTGACCAATAGAAATAAACATGCATGCTGTTAGGGGAAGGGCCACCAGCTTGGCCATCTGGCCAGAAAGCCTAGACGGTATGCCCCATCCCGTCAGGTGGGTGCGCCATGTACCCTACAGTAGTATCCGCTTTACAACGAAGGTCCCTGCATGGCCGAATACTGGAGCTGCATAAATCCTGTGCATTCCGAGGGGGAAGTGCCTGTTCGAGGCACTGGGACCCCGGGCAATACCTGCTATGCCAGGTAGGTATTGCCTTGGCTGGGTGGCACCCACAGTGATAGCCCCCGTTCGGAGTGGGCAGTATTCGGGGAGGATTTCGTCCGGGATGCCATCAAAGCGATCACGGACACCTGTACAGGGTGAAACCCTTAAAAAGCCGTCTATGGAGTGTCGAGCTAATCCCAAAGTGTATACGCCTTGGGATGAAGCCTTTAACAAACGATTTGCGACAGATAGATCACCTCGCTACCTGGTAGCTACCAGGACAGACGGGGATGATTTCAAGCTCGTAAAATCGATCATTTTCGCTGAAGAAATCGAGGGAAAATTTGGTGATCTTAACGGGATTTCCAAGCTCCGGAACGGGCAGCTCTTGCTGCATACCGTTAGCCGGCAGCAAACCGAAGCTTTGTTGGAATGCACGCAATTCGGCGAAATCCCCGTTAAGATCACAAAGCACGAAACGCTGAATGAGGTCCGTGGAGTTATTTTCCATCGTGACCTCATTTTGAATAGCGATGCTGAACGGTTGCGGGATCTGGGAAAGAGAGGCGTCACAAAGATTAGGCGCATCACCCGAAAGATTGGGGAAAGGAGCGTCGATACCGGCGCTTTTATTCTCCATTTTGAGGGTGATGTTGTACCTAAGCAGGTGAAGGTCACATCGTACCACTGCGATGTGCGACCGTACATCCCTCCAACTATGCGCTGCTACCAGTGCCAGAGATTCGGGCATGTTTCCGCCAGGTGTACTGCGAAGGCTGTATGTAGAGAGTGTGGCAAGGGGACACATGAGGGTGACGAGAGGTGTAGACCTCCCCCGATATGTCCCAACTGCCAAGGAAGTCACTCTCCACGGTCAAAACAGTGCCCTGAATTCATTATGGAAGCCAAGATCCAGGAAATCAGGACTCTTGACAGGCTTTCATATCACGACGCTCGCAAGAGGTACTGTGATATGAATGCCCCCGAATTTTGGATATCGTTTGCAGCTGCAGCGACGCCCTCAATCACCCCTGCCGTTAAAGTTTCCAGTGCAGTATCCTCGATGTCCTCTTTTAGTACGAGTTTGAAATCTCCCCTCGCTGTACCAGCGAGCACTGTCAGCCCGAAGGAGGTCCCAAAACCTTCTTCGGCCACGATTAAGAAGGCGCCGGTTTTAACACCTAAACCGGCGAATTCGGAGAAGAAATCCTCTTCTTCTCCGAAACGGTCGGCGAACAAGTCTTCCCCAGCTAAAGGGGGAAAGAAGACTTTGCCGACCAGGGCTGGCCCTTCTTCCAGCCCACCTAATACGAAAAATATAGGTGAGAAGAGGGAGACGGTTCGTCGCCGTCTCTCTCGCCCTCCTGCTGACGGGGTGGCTACTGTCTCTGCTGGCCTTTCCGCTCCCACTACCACCAAGGGAGCGAAGCCTGCTGAAGCCAAGCCCGTCCGTATGGAACTCCCCTATAGAAAAGAAAATAGATCGGCGGAGGAGAGGGGAACGGTTCAGCACCGTTTCTCTTCCTCTCCTAAAGGCAGGGCTGCTCACGTATCTGCTGGCCATCCCGCTCCCACCACTACCAGTGGAGCGGTGCCAGCAGGAGCGACCTTGTTTTATAAGGACCCGGCGTCTGTGGGGAAGGGACCATCTACTTCCCCAAACACACGTCGGCGCCGATCAAGAAAGAAATCTCTTCGGGGCGTGTCGGGGACAGACACCCAGTCTTCGGACCGGAAGAAAGTCCCTCGACACCGTTCTAGCTCTTCCCAAGAGCGAGACTCGTGAGGTCCGACGACGACCGCGCGCAACCCAAGAGAGCGCCCGCTCCATTTTTTTCGTCTTCGGAAGGAGATGTGGAGATTGCGGTGTGCTCTCCTTCCCCATCATCTCCAACTAGAGATGGGGAAGGGTGCAAACGGTGAAGCATAAGTAGACGACCCACTTCTACTTAAGTCCACACCATGGCACTATTACAATGGAACTGTAATAGCTATTCTGTTCATCTCGCTGAGTTACGACAATTAATATCTTCTTTTTCGGCAACCATTGTCTGTCTTCAGGAATCCAGGTTTCGTCCTGGACATGAGACAACAATGCGTCACTTCAAACTCTTATCTAAAGACCGGGTGGACGGAGCTGTGGCCGCTGGTGGCGTCTGCACTCTCGTCCACTCTAGCCTCTTTAGTGGAGAGGTGCCGTTGCGTACTCAGCTAGAGGCAGTTGCAGTTCGTACTTCGTTGCCAGTAATGGCAACAGTATGTAACGTGTACATCCCGCCTGATTCTCAGCCGGATTACGACCGGCTGGTGGATCTAGTCTCTCAGCTACCCCCTCCTTTTCTCCTTCTGGGAGATGTTAATGCCCACAACACCATCTGGGGCTCCGCTACCACTAGCGGTAAAGGGAGAGATTTTGAGAGGCTGATCAGGCGGCTGGACCTGTGTCTGTTGAACACAGGGGAACCTACGCACTTCTCTATTGCACACGGTACTTATTCAAGTATCGATATTACCTTGTGCAGCCGTGCGTTGGTTCCTCTGCTACAGTGGGGTGTACACGATGACCTTTGTAATAGTGACCATTTTCCAATTTTCGTTACTCTTCCGAACCAGAGAGCCATCGAGTTACCAAGTCGATGGCTTCTCCGTCGGGCTGATTGGCCAACTTTCACGGCACGTGCGGTGTTTGCTGAAGATACCTTTGAGAGTGTCGACGATCATACCATTCACATAACGAATGGTATTTTGGCTGCTTCTGAGGAAACAATACCTTCCTCATCCGGCAACTCACGCCGGAAGCTTGTCCCTTGGTGGACAGCCGAGATTGCAGCAGCCATTAAAGATCGTCGACGTGCTTTCAAATGCTATCGGAGGCAAAACACTATGGCCAACCTTATCACCTTCAGAAGGATGCGTGCTAGAGCCCGATATCTGATTCGGGAGAGTAAGAAAAAGACGTGGGAAAAGTATGTGTCGTCTATGACGGCGCATACTCCTTCATCTCAAGTGTGGACTAAGCTTCGTCGGATCTCCGGACTCCCGACATCACTGTCGATACCCGGAGTGTCCATCAATGGAGTCATCATCACGGACCATCTCGCCATTGCCAACAGCATTGGCTCGCACTTCTCTGATGTATCCTGCTCCGGGAGTTACGATCCTACATTTCTGACTCTGAAGTGGGAGGCAGAGACTCACCCCTTGTCCTTTGCCACTGCTGCTTCGGAGTCCTATAATGTACCATTCTCTGAATGGGAACTGGGCAGTGCGCTTGTATTGTGCAGGGATACGGCTCCTGGACCGGATAACATACATAATCAAATGTTAAAACATCTGTGCGAATCCAGTATTAAAAAACTGTTGATCATCTTCAATCGTATATGGATTGAAGGGGAGTTTCCATCTCAATGGCGAGAGGGGATCGTGATACCGATTCCTAAGGCTGGAAAGGATCCCAAGTTTGTAAGCAGCTATAGGCCCATTTGTTTGACAAATGGCCTATGTAAGCTGCTCGAAAAGATGGTGAACCGTCGACTGGTGAGGTTCTTGGTGGAGAAAGGTCTCCTGTCTGAGTACCAGTGTGGATTTCGCTCTCATAGGTCCACCACTGACCATCTGGTGCGACTTCAGAGCGCCATACAGGGGGCATTTTTCCGAAAGCAGCGCCTAGTCACGGTCTTCTTTGACCTCGAGAAAGCCTACGACACCACATGGCACTACGGGATCCTTTCCACCCTTCACAAGTGGGGACTCCGTGGTAATCTACCGACTTTCATTGCGAATTTCATGTCCGTCCGACTCTTCCGTGTAAGGGTCGGTAGGACATTATCGCAATACTAGCCTATACTCAGGAAAATGGAGTTCCTCAGGGTTCTGTGCTGAGTGTCACCTTGTTCGCGATTGCCATAAATGGCATTGTTGCCGCCGCCGGGTCCGCGGTAGTTCCATCGCTGTATGTAGACGATTTAGCTCTGCATTACAGCTCTGGGAGTATGGCAGTCGTGGAAAGGCAATTGCAGCTAGCTATCAACCAGGTCGACGGGTGGGCTCACGACCGGGGTTTTCGTTTTTCAGCAGCGAAAACCTCCGTCGTCCATTTTTATCGGCTCCGGAGGCTACATTTACACCCTGAACTACATCTCAGGGATGCTGCGTTGCCGTTGGTTGACACTTATCGCTTCCTGGGGCTCCATTTTGATAGCAAATTAACGTGGCAGCCCCATATACGGCAATTAAAAATGACATGTCTCAGGAAACTGAACATGATCAAGTTCCTTAGTGCACTACGTGGGGGGCTGACCATGCGGTGCAGCTACGGTTCTACCAAGCCCTCGTCCTGTCCCGGCTAGACTATGGTTCTGCGGCATACGGTCCAGCAAGGCCGGCAACCTTGAAAATGCTGGACAGTATCCACCATAGGTGGCGTTAGGCTGGCTACCGGTGCCTTCCGGACCAGCCCGATACCCTGCCTACTCGCCGAATCGGGTGTTCCACCTTTAAATTATAGACGCCAACATATGCTTTTAACATATGCTGCCAATGTGCGCCAAATGCCGCAACACCCGACCTATCAAGCTCTCTTCGGTACCCAAAACCACCAGGGGTACGCCAACCGGCCTCGTGCCACTCGGTCAGTTGGTATTAGACTTGATAGCTCGTGTACTGAAATAGGAGTAGCTGTAGGTCCCTGTATGATCCGGACACCTAGCGAGGTGCCTCCGTGGCAAGTCCCGCGTCCGGAAATTCTGTTAGATCTGCACCGAGGTCCTAAGGTGAACATGGATGCCTCCGTTTATCGGAGACAGTTCCACAGCATAGTTCACCAATTTCCGGACGCTGGCATTCTCTACACGGATGGTTCGAAGGTGGACGAGAAGGTGGGTTGTGCTTATGTTATTGATGGTGCAAATACCAAGATCTCTTTGCCTGAGGCCTGTAGTGTGTTTACTGCGGATCCCGTTGCCATCTATGAAGCTCTGCAGTTTGCTCTACAGGATGCACGAATCCACTTTCTCGTGTGTACCGACTCTTTGAGTTCGTTGCAGTCAATTGCTACATGTTTCCCGCAACACCCCCTAGTGCAGCGAATCCACGACCTACTAGCCGGGCTGTGCCACGCTGACACTCGAATCACCTTCTGTGGCTTCCAAGTCACATGGGAATTGCGGGAAATGAGTTAGCGGATCAAGCTGCAAAAGAGGCAGTATCACTACCAGCTCGACTAATGGAGGTACCCGCTAGAGATATTCGCTCTCAGTTTCGCCTATAAGTTCTGGCTTTTTGGGAGAGTCAGTGGCTAGCTGACCCACTGCCCAGTAAACTGAGAGCGATCAAGGGAACAACTCGCGTGTGGCGGAGCTCCTTCCGGGCCCGGAGAGAGTCCGTCATTTTGTGTAGGCTAAGGATAGGTCATACAAGATCCACCCACTCGTACCTAGTGAGAAGGGAAGACCCCCACTTTGTACCTGTGGAGCCGTATTCACCGTGGCCCACATTTTCACCGAGTGTGTGGATCTTGCTGACTTACGAAGAAACCTTGGTTTGCAGACGACACTCGAACTTATATTAGCCGATGACGTGGTGGCTGCTGATCGCGTTATCCGCTTTATAAGTGAGAGTGGGTTAGAGCCAGCAATCTAGATTTTCCAGTGAACATTGACTCAACGACTTGTTCGTTTTTGAATGATAATGTTATGTTTTTTCGTAATTTTTGTTTATTTTTATAATTTTTTATTTTTATTTATTTTTTTGTTTTTGCTTTATTAATTTTTGGTCTTTTTAAATTCAGATGTCCACCTCAAAATTTTAAATTCAATTCAAAATTTGTATTGTTTAATCTGTGTTAAGAGGGGCAGATGACCTCGTAGTTCCGCCCCTTAAAACAACAATAACTAACTAACAACAACAACATTAGGGTGTTGTAAATATTACAATGTATTTGTTGTAGAAGCAACGATTTCATGATACAGTAAAAATTGCTCAAAGCGGAACGTCTATAAAGCAGAAACTTGTCCAATATGAACAAAAGTTATGGTCCCAACGCACTGGGTATGGCTATGCATGTTATTTATGTTGTATAAAGCGGTATCTGTTCAACGCTGAAACGGAAAGAAATTATGATTATAATTGTTTAAACCTTACCGTATAATGCGGAACATATGCTTTAACTAAGTAATGTATTTAGGCATATCCGGTACTAAAGTAAAAGTGCTACATAAAATCGAAAACTGGGAGGATGTTAAAGCCGATAGACGAACAAGATCTAAACATGAAATTGGTTGTTAAAATGCAGTCCATAGAGGTAGAATTTAAACGTAAATAATATTATTAATACTGATAATTTAATAATAATAATAATAAAAACTAGAGGGCTTGTTCGAGAAATGTCGTATTACTGTTATGCGGGCTCGACGCGACACAGTTCTGGCCGGGGCTATCGTCTTGTTTAAACAGCAGTGTATAAGTAGTACAGGGCGCCAGGAAATGTTCTCCATAGTGCCTACATGAGTCTGCGAGAGCTAGCATCAGTAGTTACGTTGGCAGCACGACTGTCGCTTGTATTAAAACAAACAAACAAACAAACAAACAGTAAACTTTGTACTCACCACAGCTGGAAGTGCTGATGACACACACGCCCGCTTACTGCAATACACACTGACGATTTCGACAGCCTACAGCCAACACTTGTGGGATTCACCCTGTCAAGGACACCATGCTGCCAACTAAACTGCTCATGCTAGCTCTGACAGAAGCCGGCAGTCACTGCGGAGAACATTTACTGGCGCCCTGTATTTCCGTAGACTTTTCAAGAAATGCAAGATATTTCCTTTAGTATTGTTAGTCACTTACTTCGACATTCTGACTAGTCCACCACCGTATTTGAAGGAAAATTGGAAGGAAAAGGGAGCAAAGGAAGGCCATGAACACAATTTATCAACAGCATTAGAGACCAGCACATCTATTGCCAATTGAAGCTGGTGGCCAAAGGACGGAGACCACCAACCCAACGGTTGAGGAGATGAAGGAGAAGATTGAGACGATTTGGAAGATTTTGGTATGAATCGCACCTTCTAACTCGTTCTGGTTTTAGAGCTTGAGTTTTGTGAAACATGCACCTTAGCGTTGATGTATAATAATAACGTATGGCCTCGGATGCCGGGTGCAAGCTTTGTTATTTGCCACCCAGAGGGCAGCTTGCATGTCGAATTTAGTCGTTCCTTGGAAAGTCAAGGAGGTTAGATATAAAAGCTCCATGACACTATAGCGCTTTCTAGTAGAGAAAGGAGGAACTTTTGTGTTGACGGAAAATCCAGAGATTAATTTTGCCATTATGAACACGGCCTACTGAATTCAAATGGGTTCTTTAACGTATGACATGCGTGCCGAGATTTTTGTCGCCTTTCAAAAAATCACTTACCACAGCCAGGAGCGAACCTGCAAGCTTGCGGTTGGCAGTCCGAAATGATAGCCACTCACCCACCTTGGCAAGCTAGTGTTGTATTTACCGTATGTAACTAGTGTGTGTTATATGTAATATTGATGCAAGGATTTGGCTAGGAGGCTGCCGTGGCCTTTATTTAGATAGATACCTCCCCACATATGTAGAATTGGGAAACCACGGAGAACCACTTCTAAGATGGGTGAGGTAGGAATCGAGCCCACCTCTTCTCTGTTCTGCTCCACGAGGCTCAGTGGTGAAGAAGCGCATATAGAGAAGACCCAGTGGTATATGAAGCCCTGATGTGCTCCACCTACAATACGCCACTGCCAATATTGAACATGAACAAAGAGAGAGAGAAGCCCCATGTGTACAGTACAGCTAGTCGTGAGGCAAGAAACAGCTGTCACGCTGGAGTGCTCATGCTCGGACACTATCAGCTCTGGGGAGCGGAACTACTCGGCCAAGTTCATTCCAACTAGAGACGGGCAAACAGTTGCACGGTTCTGACCGGTTTTAGGTATGATTTGGAACCTTGCAGCCTAGGCAGTTGTGGTGTTCACGTTCCTCGCTGTCTCAGCAGCAGGGTAGAGGTAGCCACTACCAAAGCGAAAAAAAAAACTACTGGAGGAAGAAGATGATGACAACTTGATCCTAACTTCCTTCTTCTTTTGTCGTTTGGGCGTACTAGGACCGCGGGGCTCGTATCTTGTCGTCACTTGGGCTTCCCTTTCCCCTCTTCCAGTACTTCTTAATCTTCACTATGAACCAACATTCTTTTCTCCGTTGGAGCGAAAGAAAAGGGAAAGCCACGAAATAATCTACTAAAACCGAAAGAAGGTTGCTTTAAATTATTATTTATTGAAAGACATCTACAAAAGAAACGAAGAACTGTTTAGAGTTTAGACAATACAGGAGACTCAACTGACCAATTGAGGATGGTTTTGAGGTTGGTTGTTAAGGATATAATGCCATCTATAACGCGGATATGAATCAACGCCCAATAGAAACTTATCGTGATAATCAATATGTGGGTTCACATTTTCATGGTCTTCTGTACTACATCGTTATTAACTGCCACTTTTGCATCATATAAATCGGATATTTTGATACAAACTCCGGGATTTTTCGTCATCTGATGACGAGAAAGCCATTAATGCCAAGGCATGTGCAGCCAGATTGCTATATTACAAGCCTTTGTACATGCCTTCCCTCTTGCTCCACACTCTCCCTGACGCACCGATAGATAAAGCCCTGCGCGGATGCGGATATCCGCAGATAAACCCACGGATATCCGCAATTTTTTCGCAATGCGGATACAATTTGCATGGCTGTGCGGACAGCGGATAAGCCGCGGATAATGTTTGGAGAAACTTTGCGGATAGTTTTTAGAACACATCCGAACTTGTTTAATATTATTATTAGGACCCAGATGTTTATGACGTATCATATTTTCCAGTTGTGTTTTTTTTTCAATACAAATGTGAGATGATGATTTACTGTAAGCTGATCTCATTCAAATTATGTCATTCAGCATAATTAACACTCCGAACAGGAAAGATTTGCAATTCTAGCTGTATAACATTCATTTTAAGAAGATGGTATATTGGCCTTCAAGGCCAGTGAATTAAAACTCAGCAATTTTTCTAGGTCTGTGCCGTGTCTTGTGTGGGGTTTCGCTTAGGACACAAAGCTAGCTCATCAGTGGGCTCTTTGTATCCCCGCCTGGACCCCCACAGGAGTAGCGAATTGCGCGCTACCTCTTTTTATATAGAGTGCAACTGCACCACTTTACTGCGAGAACTAAAAGCTCAAGTAGCCTTAACCTCCCTATGAAGGCTTCCAAAAATCCAATATACCATCTTCTTTGGAGGGGAAGTAAATCCGGCGGTCCCATGTCATTGATTTATGGCATTTAAAAGAACCTTCCACTAACTACACTTGTGGAAGCTAAAATTTGTAGGTTACTATGATAACTCTATATTAGTTTCAACGTTCGCCGCCAGGTGCTGACTGCGATGGCATTTAGTAGCCACGTCTGCAGCTAGGTGTCGTGTATGGTAGCATTTGGTAGTAAAAGTAGGAACTACTTGAAAAAATTAATCGTCTGCAGTCCTTCTACCTGAATCACAGATAACACATACTAATACAGCCATCACAATTAACACCGGTTATCATACAAATTCTACACACACCTTAAGTACACGGGGCTACATGACCGCGTTGTCGCAGCCCCTAAACTAAGGAACCAACCAACCAACCAACGGTATGTTAATCTCTCTCTCTCATTTCCTCCATTGCCTCTTCAGCGTATACTAGATAGAAAAGTATGGCTAGTAGCCGATAAGAAACTTTCATTAGCAAATAAAACTAAAAAATCAGCGATAACACAGCGAAAGGAATGAAGAAAAGATGGATGTGTGACCACTGTCGGCCAAAGTACAGACTACATTCCATTTCTGTCACTGTGTCAATGTACTGTAAATTACTGGGCGGGTACTTCTCTTATCAGCACTGTTTTATAACAGCGTGGCTGAGAACTCACCTTTCTCTCGTATTAACTGTCTTAATACTGTATGTTTGATGAGAACACATGCAACGGAGACTAGTGCATTCTGTGGTCTCGGGGTACATAGACTCCGATCCTAGGTTCAATTCCCGGTTCTTCTAAGAAATTTAATTCTGGTCTGAGGGTTGAAATGGGGTACACTTAGCTTCGTGAGGAAAAACGTAGAAGAGGTGAGTTCGATTCCCACCTGAGCCATACTGAAAGTGGTTTCCCATAGTTTCCCACTTCAACTTCAGGCAGATGCATGGATAGTTCTTAACTTAAGGCCAGGGCAGCCTCCTTCCCAACCTTTGCCTGCTTTACTAGTACACACACTATACTCTGAGGGGAAGTATAGCCGGCGGGTCCATGTCAGATTTTGGCATGTAAATGAACCTTCCACTAATAAAACTTGTGTGAAGCAAAATGTGTAGGTTAGGTTTGATGCTCTGAAGTTCCAACGTTCGTCACCAGGCACTGGTTGCGATGGCATCTAGTAGTAGCCAAGTTCACAGCTAGGTGTCGTGGAGGGTAGCATTTGGTAGCGAAAGTAGGAACTACTTGAAATTATCGTCTGCAGTCCTTACTTGAATTAAAAACAGATAACACACACTAATACAGCCATCACAATTAACACCGGTTATCAGACAGATTCTATACACACTCAAAGTACATGGGGCTACATGACCGCGTCGTCGCAGCCCCTAAACTAAGGAACCAACCAACCTCTATACTACAAACACCACAATAACACAGTTTATCAGACAATTTATTTATTTATTTATTTGTTTATTTATTTATTTATTTATTTCACAAACTCAAGTACATGGGGCTAAATGACCACGGTGCCCTAGTCCCTCAAATGAAACAACAACAGCAATAATTGCCACTTTTGATGATACCGTTGCACCAGCGACAACTAGAGTTCAATGTGAGTTCGATTCCCACCTCAGCCATCCTGGAAGCGAATTTCCGTTGTTTTCAACTTTTACTCCAAGCAAATGCCGGGACCTCACCTCTGTCATAAGTTATCTTAATCCTAGTATGAGCTGTGTTGTTATTGCTATGGTGGCATATTCAGATCTTGCCTGTCCTCTCCGATTGGTTACGATAATTACCGACTCCTAATGACATCGTGCTGTCAGTGTTGTAAAAAACCATGTACTGCACCCTTCAATAAAACATGGTTTTCTCAAGATTCATCTACGGGGTCGTGTTCAGTCCTGACTGCGTTACACAGCAAAGTTCGCTTAAAAACAACATGCTCTAATGAATAGAAAGGTCCTTGACAGAGGCTATACTAGAAATAAAATGAATAACAAGTAGAATAAAAGAAATTTAATGACTGAAAATTATGTGCATAATAATAATAATAAATAAAAGAAATCCTCCCTGACTTTCACCCCCTAATAAATAAATATAACACTGAGCGGTAGGAACTCGCTCGTCACAACAAAACAATGTGAATGCAGCTTCACACAAAAATGATCAATCAAAACATAAACTTTGAGCTGTAAGAACTCACTCGTCATAACATATGGATACAAGTCCATTTTTCCTGGTCAAGAAGTTATATAATGTGTGGTGTACTTCTCGTTAATAAGAAACTGAGTACTGATGCGAGTCCGTTTACAACTGAAACAGTCATGTTGCTCACGGAGTTGCATCTTTTAAGTCACACTACGGCTATGGGACCCACCCTTAATTAATACACTATAATTACTACTGACACATGCAAGATCTAATAATATAAAAAATGAAGAATCTCTCTGAGATTCTAGCTGGTGCCAGAGCACATAAATGAACAAAAAGAGCATGCCAGAAATAGGCCAAAACGCTCTCATCACAACTTGGGAACATAGCCTCGCGCACCCTAATGCCACACGGGTCATTGAACGCGTAAAAATAAACTCACAAGAATTAAAGCAAATGCAACAAAATAGAAGCCTAACGGCTGAAAAACTATGTTTACATTTATATAAAACGCCAGACAAACAGGAGTTTCGGAAGCTACCTTACAACTATGGACAGCACCCATTTAATCAAGCAATACTCATTATAACCGATCAGGTTTTGTGAATTTAAAACAACGTCTAAAATTGAAGTACAGGATCCAGGCCTGTTACTAATGACACGTCGCGTTATCTGATTTGAGCGCGCCCCTCTTGTATGAGTCATCGCTGCCTCAATTATCTCGCTCAGTCTCTGAAGCTAGGTGCAGTTTCCCTCTGGAAACGCCAACTATCTCACTCATCCCCTTGGATGGCAAGAAAACACAAATATGTACCACAAGTCCAGCCTCGCGAGGTCATGAACTGGGTTGACGTGGAGCAAGTCAGAATAATCACCATGATATATTCTCGCTAGCACATCATAAAAATTACACAACGCACCAACAGCTTGAACTGACTCTCATAATCATACCACTGGGTCGGCTCAAAACAGATCAACAATATTGCGTCCATAGACACATTAAAAAAATTACACAACAAAAACTCGGGTGCAAAGTGCCATCCCGTTCAGCTCTGCTGAAAAAGCAACTATCAAAATAATCCTGATCCGTCATAAAATTCTACTCACAAATAATCTTTACCCTCCAAATTATATTTTAATCTCAATTTAATTCAGTTCCATTTTTGTTATAAGGCAGACCTCCGAATAATAATGCTTGACCGCGATTTACGCAAGCGAATGCGAGCACGAGCTGCGCGTCGCCCCGTATAATTGAACGAACACAAATCACAATATTTACAAATTACACAGCGCTTGGCATGTCCCATATTTAACGTGTCAGTAAACAAGAACTAAGAATCTACATTACCAAACAAGCAAACTAATATCTACAAAATATGTCCCATAATACCATGGCTGATTTAATAAATAAATAAATAAATTCATTTGTACTCATCTCCTTTAAGATGTTTATCTCGTCATCGACATCTTCTGGCAAATGTCCTGCTGGTTCCAAGATCCGGTCTCGTTCCTAGACGTCATCTCGTGCTGAATTAAATAAAGTTTTGTCAGATACACACACGATATATTTCCTACTACATTCACCTATCAAGTACTAAATTCCTTGACAGTCTATTTGGTGAATTATTTCGATGAACTGGTCCTACTGGTAGTGCTGGGACTACAAATAAATCACTGAAGTTACACTTATAACTTGACGAAACTGTTCCATGTTCAAATACATGAAATATTGCAGAGTATGCCTCGTGTCCTCGGACACCTTATGTCCTCAAATGCTCAAATAAAAATCAACGTCACGTCCTCAGACGCACAAAATAACGAGTGTTACGTTACGTCCTCAGACGCACAAAATCAAGTGTTCTCTCGAAGCATTCTGGATCCTTATAAATGAAACTGACTAGGGTAGGTGTGGAAGGGGATTTATGAAAAAAATATTCCATAATAATTATCAGACTAGCATGCGATCGGTATCATTTAGTTCGTACCGATGTGGAGGTTACGATTATGCTTTAGCCGGCTCGAATCGATCGTGGAATTAATCCGTAGATAACTCCCGCGTTAATTTACCAGGGTGCGTTACCAAGCCGAGTTGCCGCTAAAACAAGGCGTCTTGATATTATTGGCCCAGACTCTTGTATGTCTTTGCGCGCTTTTACATGTATTTCTGCAGTAGGGAGTGGTTAACATGATGATTGACCAATTACATCGTAGCCTTCGATTTTCTTCTTGGCGCCAACACTCATAGCAACAGGCCATAATGTGCGTGCCCAAGCCATCTCCACGCTAAAAGTTGCACCTGTCCTATGTGTCAAGAATATTTATGCTACCTCCTAAAATACCACAGGAGCTTAAACCATTGTGTCCTCTCGGCCACTGATTTCTCAATATTTCCCAACACCGTCTGGCTCTCATATCTGCTGTCTGTAGAAATGTATCAAAAGATGAAGAATAATTTATTAGAATCCTTTATACAGCCTGTGGATAAAGGGTTCAGTACCTACACGCAAAACGTGATATACGGTTTAATTTATTATTTACTAGCTCTTTTCTAAGGGTAACAAAGAAATAACGTTCGGGAACAGGTGACAGGGGTTAGCTTAGTTATGGCTGGACTGCCGGACCTTGTTTAGGTAGCAATTTCACAATTTGCACCCAGTACATTGTTCTGCTTAGAATTAGGTACTGAAATGATGACCGCTTGGGGTGACAAAAATAAACATTAATCAGATGATAAGAGAAATAAGCTATCATCCAGTACGCAAATTCTCCAATTATATTTATTTTTACTTGTATTACTCCACAGTTAGTAGTCTAGCGGTGTCAAGTCGGGTGAACGTGCAGGCCACCACGATCTATCTACTGTTGTCCAAATCCGTGGTGCAGATGATCTCGGACCGCAAGTGAAAAATAAGGTGGTGTGCCATCGTGCTAATAATAATAATAATATCGTATGGCCTCGGGTGCCGGGGTGCAAACTTTGTTATTTAACACCCAGAGGGCAGCTTGTATGTCGAATTTTGTTGTTCCTTGAAGCACTATGAAAATCAAGGAGGTTCGATATCTAATCTCCTTGAAACTATAGCGCTTTCTAGTAGAGAAATGGTAAACTTTGAGTTGGCGGAAAATCCCGAGATTAATTTTGCCATTGAATTTTGCCATTGAATTCAAATGGGTTCTTTAAAATGCCAACATCGTATGACATGCGTATCGTGATTTTTGCCGCCTTTCAAAAAAATATCACTTACCACGGCCAGGAGCGAACCTGCAAGCTGGGGAGGGGTTAGTAATCCGACACGATAACCACTCACCCACTGTGGCAAGCTGTCATCGTGCTGAAACCACATCGTGGCACATCGTCTAAGAACTCATGCAGTAGGCGTACGTCTTCAAAGAATACTAAGTACGCGGCACCCGTGGGATTTTGTGGAAGAAGGTAGGGGATACAACCTATAGGGTAACGGGACATCAGGTGATCGTTCAATGACGTACGTAGCCTACTCTTGTCAGTAGCACCGATAATGCGGGAGTTGTGAACGTGTGGTGTAGTGTTTTATTGCGAGGAGTGGGAAGACGGTACGTTTCCGGACACAAGTTCCTATGCTAAACGTAACCGTCTTGGTTCCCACTTCAAGCCCTCAAAGTCTGTAATGGAAATTAAGAAACACCCTGTAAATTATATCTTAGAAATTGAATGGCCTTACAAAACCCTCATCCATACCCGTCGCCGGATTCGAACCGGTAGTCGAGCTCGAGTTCAATTTTAAGACCAACACTTTGCCGCTAACCCACGCCAGCTAACAAAAATAATAAAGAGAAAAATATTCAGATTGTGTCTTATTTCCCTGTCCATATTTTCACGTTCAAGTAGTCCTGTTGAGCCCCTCACTCTTTTGTGTTACATAAATAATGTGCAGTCCAGTTTTATTTTAGCGGTGCCTTCTACCTACACACGAAATGTCATGTCAATCGCTCCAGTAGTTTTCACGCAAACACCCAAAACAATGAAAATCCACAGCCTGCTTCCAGTCGACCGACCAGGTCAGGGAATGGAATGGATGAAGCCCCCATCTACTGGCGAGGATATGAACTGTGCTGGCTTGCCGAAGCCTGTCGCACTCCCCTGGGGCAATGACTAAATGAATGACAGAGGAAATAAAATGACGGTGGAGAGTGTTGCTGGAATTAAATTTCTTACAGAGAAAACCGGAGTACCTGGAGAAAAACCTGTCTGCCTCCACTTTGTCCAGCACACATCTCACATGGAGTGACCGGGATTTGAACCACGGACCGAGCGGTAAGAGGCCGGCGTTCTGCCGCCTAAACCACGGAACAATTGCACAGCCACCATTTTGAAATTCTCTTAAAATTTCATAAAATTAGACGTCAGTGCAATAAGGTTTGTATGAATATATACCGTGCCAAGGTTCACAGCGCTAGGATGAAAAGTCGCGAGAAAAATCCATATAAATATTGAAATCTCGCATCGCCGCCTTGTTGGATTTTGTGCTCACCAGGTTATTGAATGATCCATAGATAAACTTATGTTAATAGCCTCTAGCAACATACAAAATTTCAGTTTGATTGCTGTAATAGATTCGTAGATATTGAGAACCATCTAAACAGACAAAAATGAAACTGAGGGTATATTTGGTCACTATAAGCCTACATTTAGCCTCCGTGGCTTTGGCGGCAGAACGCCGGCCTCTCACCGCTGGGTTCGTGATTCAAATCCCGGTCACTCCATGTGAGTTTTGTGCTGGACAAAGCGGAGGCAGACAGTTTTCCCTGTCACAATTTCATCCCAGCAACACTCTCCTCTATCATTTAATTTCGTCAGTCATTCATTTAATCATTGCCCCAGGGGAGTGCGACAGGCTTCGGCAGCCGGCATAGTTCATATCCTCGCCGCTAGATGGGGGCTTCATTCATTCCATCCCTGACTAGGTCGGTCGACTGGAAGCGGGCTATGGATTTTCAAGCCTACATTTCATCCAGAATAAATACAAAATTTTAGCCAAAAAATCAAATGTTCAGACGAAAAGCTCAATTTAGTTATAGAGATTTGTGCTCTGCCTGTCTCTGCCGTCACTTTCCCGTCTCACTCCCTCCCGTACTGCATTCGCTGTGCTGTGGTTGTATGGTCGAACGTCAAACGATCACGTTTTCCTTATCTTGCTATCTGTAGTGTCACTTGACATCGCGCTCTGATGTCTGACGATAACCTGCGAAACAGTCTCCGATTGATTGTTTCTCAAACAATCGTACCAAACATTGAGCATATTGAAAATATGAAAACAAATTAAAAATAAGGAAAATAAAAATGGGACCGAAATTGTAATGTCTTAAATGAGTCCCAGGATGATACCTCATCAATATTTCTGACTGTTTTAATGCTATGCACGTAATCTTCCACTAACGGTACGCAGAGAAACGTGCGAAACACATTGTAGATGTGTCGGACCACCAACGTATTGGACGAACAGTTTGTTTCTTTAGATTTAAGTCTGGTGCGCTAGTGATCCCAACTTAACTCCGTGCGGCAGTCAGGGCTGGCAGCCCAGCCAAGAGAGGTAGAACCAGCCTAGCTGGCACGTCAAGCATGCAAAAACTGGACGCTCCTGCTGTAGTTAGTTATTGTTGTTTTAAGAGGCGAAATATCAAGGTCATCTGTTCCTCTTATCATAGATTAAATTATGCAAATTAAAAATACATTACAATCGTACAAGGCCATCGAAAAATAATGCCAACATTTCAAAAAATTATAGCACCGTAACCCTTTATGTTAAACGTGTAATTCTTTCACTGAATGCCAGGTAGTTAAAGTAAGTTTTGTTAAAGTAAGTTTTGTTTTGGAGGGGACGTGACCATGCTATGCGCACACTAGATGCGCAGTAGCCAAGGTCGGCCGGGGGCGCGCCCGCCAATGACTGCACAGCCCGTCAAACCGCACCTGATTACAGAGCTGTCATTCGATGGTTTAATCAGTTTAAGGAAACAGGGACTGTAGAGAAAAAATTTAGGCCAGGCCGACCACCAACATCAGCATTGAACGCGCGCTTTCCCAATGGCTGGATTGGTACATGCAATCGTTTCAGGAGTAACTGTCAAGATGGCGGCAGATATTCGCTCCCGCAGCTGCTCAAAATCCCGATTATTTTTCTGCATACACATTGTTTTAAATGTACCCCCAGAAAAAAAATCCAAAGGGATTAGGTCAGGACTTCATTCACGCGCGCGCCCCCGGCCGACCTTGGCTACTGCGCATCTAGTGTGCGCAAAGCAAGGTCACGTCCCCTCCAAAACAAAACTTACTTTAACCAGCTGGCGTTCAGTGAAAGAATTACACGTTTAGCATAAAGGGTTTCGGAGCTATAATTTTTTGAAATGTTGGCATTATTTTCCGATGACCCTGTATAGGGGACGCTAAAATATAACAAGTAGTTCCGTGAAGAACTAAATAACCTATTTTCATATATCCTAATTGCCTTACTTAGGTCACAAAAAATGAAAACGAGATTTTAAAACAATTGCACAGCCGCCATTTCTAAGTTCTTATAAAATTCCATTAAATTAGATGTCAGTATATTAAGGTTTGTATGAAGATATGCCACGCCAAGTTTCACAGCGCTAGGATGAAAAGTCGCGAGAAATGCATTTAAATATTTTAATTCCGTGTCGCTGCCATGTTGGATTTTGTGCTCACCAGGTTATTGAATCATCCATAGGTGAACTTATGTTAATAGCCTCTATCAACATACAAAATTTCAGTTTGATTGCTCAAATAAGTTCGTAGATAATGAGAACCATCTAAATATTTCGGATGGTCGCCATGTTGGATTGTTTTATGTGTAGGCCATAGAGTTATGTACCCTTCATAGATTCATTATTCAAACTTTCACTTCTATCGAATGATTAGGAAACAAGAAATAAAACCTTAAATTTAAAATTTCACACAGCCGCCATCTTAAGGTTATGTAAACTGTAGTGGCTTCATCCCCCCTTTACCCTTTAGATAACCAAAATGATAATAATAATAATATTAGCATATCAAAATACAATTCATCAACATGATATTACTATATCAAAAAAATTAATAATTTATAACACACAGAAAAGGCCTAATTTAATTACTCGCTAGGTCAGCTGAATTCGCAGCTAAAAACCTAGGCAGAGAATATTCCTAGTTTAATTGCATTGTGGAATACTCTGGTCTAATTTAGAATAAGGGAAAGGGTGGGATGTAACCGAGGTCAAGACCAGCTTGTTGATAGGAAGGTCTGATGCGTACTTCAGTAGGCCGTATTAAAATGACCCTGCCAAAAGATGAAGAAGGAAAGGGGAATAATCTTCCTAGTGACTTCATGCAATAAATAACGTGACAAATCCAAATAAGCTAACATGTATTGAACAGTAAGATAAAACAAATTACAAGACCGACCCTTCCACCACTTAATTAACTAACTGACAAATATGATCTAATTAAACACAAATGAATGACTTAACCTAAACAAACCAGACACTTGCCCGCTTGGCAAGATGGTAACACTGCACACCGTGATAGAAATGAATTTAACTTGAATGATTCCCCTGGCGACAAAACTAAAGGAATAACAACATGAAATAGACTCTATGTCACCTCAAAAAACAATGTCACATAAGCAACTTAAAAGCCGTTTGATACGACTAAGGCGGTCCGAAAGCCTGCTTTTGACTTACCGTCCTCAGCAGCCTTTCTGACCAAAGTTAAAACCTTTTTCCCTCCCTGAACCTAATACAAGCCAAACGCATCTGGGTATCCAAAAGCTTAGCAAAATATACTTATTAACTAACAATCATAATTCTAGAAATATCAGTCCAGATACGCCATTCGACACATGGCATGTAAAATTCACATTACTAAAAATGTTTTGCAGTCAAAGTTTGTATTCAGCTTTCTTTCAGTTGCCCCTTAGTATTAAGTTATGATAGTACCACCTGATGTCTTCCAGCCCTCCGGGGAAACTGCACTATGAGTTTCCCCGGAGGCAATTGCTTAAGAGTCTTTATGTCAGCAAGGTCTTTCACACACTGTCTGTGGAGTCACAGGCCGCAACCCTGTATTCCAATGCACCCCCACCACACTACTCCAGTAATACCAATGTGACTAGTGGCGCAACGGGCCAAAACAAAGCCAGAGTCCAAGGTTTGAGTTGGTACCTCGAATATCACCCCACACAGTTAGTGCGTAGAAACTTCCCAGGAGTTGAGGCGTCACACAATGTTCTTGCAAGATTTTTCTTAGAACAAGAGCTTGGCCAAATGTAGCTGACAGGAAATGTTCACATTTCCAATGTTCACAGATACAAAGCTTGATTTATCTCCCTCGCCAAGTTTCCATTAGCGATAATACCTTAAGTGGCAGGACACACAAAGGGTAGAAATCCTGGCAGAGAAGGGCTTGGCGAACCCATTTCACCAACAGTCAGGTGCCGCAGGGGCGAAAGGAATTCCCAGAAGAGGCTTGGTGTATGCTCCCATGATAATCCAGTCAGACCTGGAGTTCTTACTGCGTCTCGAAGATAAAGATGAATATGTACTGATTTACAAAATCGGTACATCCTCCTCCTCCAAAGGAAGACGATAGGGAGATGAAAAGCAGGGTGACGGTGTCCAGCTGGCCTCTTGGCAGCTGAAGAGGCTACTCCAATCTCCGCCAGCAGACCTTGAAGTAGATCTCCTCGGGTAGAATGATGCCATGGGACCTAGATGGTACCCCCAAACTGGGCCCAGATTGGTAGTACACGTCCCACATAGTGACCACTGAAACACACATCAGAACAGCAGCGTATTGTCCAAATACAGTTCCCTTAGTGGGAACGAGCGTTCCAGGCCAGTCAACCAGCCCTAAACAACTCAAGTTATCCCAGGAAGGATAAAAAAAAACATCACACGAAGCATTAGTGTGCCATCGAAGTTCACTTAAGAGTCTTTCAAGTCACACACGGGATGCTTGAGGCCACGAACAAGGTTCTGCGCCAAGACAGGGATTCCAGGGCATAGTTAGGTTCACTGAAGTATGAAAATCACCGAAAGGGGCAACCAACTACACGACATGACTGACGTTAACAAGCTTAATTGAAGGTTCACTACAATACTTAGCAAGAATAACCAAATCAACTTATATCAACCAATTTTTTACTAAAACATCCAGAAACCAGAATATTTACAAAATTTCAGATATTTTCCCACCGAAATTCCCTGAAATTATATGGGTATCACCACCAAATAGAAATAATGCAAGGGGGAACTCACTGGTACCCTTCCAAAACAGTTAAACATACTCAAAAATGAATTTACATTTACTTTGATGGCCTCACGCAGTACCGTAGGAAAACAGAACACATTTAGGAAGCATCAAAACATTTTAAAAGAACACAACATACCATAATCAAACCATATGGATCGTCTCAGGTATGTGACACATATTAAAACATAATGAATACCAAAGTCACTGTCTCATTTCACCAGTCGCTGCCCCTAACCGTCCACGGTGGCCATCCGACGAACGACAGAGAACAGCAACTACCTTCCACGAGAACAATAACCAAATGGGGAAACCACGTTAAACAATAGACACAACGATCCAACCAATTTACATACCAGCACCTAACCAAATTTCACCAAATAACTTCATCGCTACTCGCCAACGCACCCTAACAGTCTACAACTCCCCCAAGAGTTCCTGTAGGATGACCAACCGAACTCAGGACACTAAGGTGATCACACCTATCCTGAGAACCAACTCGCAAAATGTTACACCAAATGTTCAAAATTAAAACATCTTCTCAAAATCAAGATGCCATCTTCTAGGCACGGAACCTAACCAATATCAAACCAACAACAACTACGAGCCCGGTACGGAGGCTACACTAATTCTACTCCCAAAGCACATAGCTCAGCAGAATTAGACACAAATTCAAGTTGGTACCAACCAATTTTCAAGACATACCTAAACGAACGTGGCTCCACCATTAAAGAAAACACAAATTACTTACAAATTTTACACCCACACAGACAACAGACCACTTCCATGGTCCCAAACACCGATCTACTTTACTACAACGAACACCCATAGGTGTCATGTGACACATTTCTACAAGCACAAGGTGATTAATATCCTCAAAACTTCAGATTCTCCAACTCAGCGGTCCTCGACAAGCCACAGCATGCTCAAAATACAGAATTACAGGATCACAGATGTGATGGTATGATAATTTTTCAAAATGCACGGGGCGGTTACTGTCCCCAAATTCACATGTTCTCCACTTTCAACATCTCCCACACACCCCATCATGTTCCACACACAGAATTACAAGGTCACTGAGGTGACAAAATGATAAATTTTCAAAATGCACGGGGTGGTTATAGTCCCCAAGGAAAATGCACCTTACACAGAACGAGAGTTAGCTCACCAACTAATAGATACCTCAAATTTCTCCAGAACAGGCACGACATCTCCAGTGCAACACTATCTCGATGCATAGAACAACTGACTAACGCTATAGCCTGGCTACCAGCTCGAAGCTGAAGCTAATCGAACTTAATTTTTCTTTTTCACACCCAAGTATACGGAGATACATGAACTATGATTCCAACTACAATCTCATGAACGTTGTGACAATACCAGCAAGTCAGCAGTCTAACAGTATATACCGCAGATTACAAGTAACCTAGTGACTAACCTAACCAGATACATTTTCAACCGACAAGAGATTGCAATTCGAAGATTTTCCAGATCACTGACACAATTTCTAAAGCCCTCACGTCAGCAGCTGAACAACACACCGAAATGAGCATCACTCTGCAGCATCACACCTTATTTTCACATAAAATCAAAATTTCACTACCAACCTAACAAAATTATCACTAAATTATCCAAAAAATTTACTCAAAAATATCAACCACGAATACGATGAACAAAACTCAGCTAACAGAAGCAGATCACAGCCTTTCTTGAGGATTACCAAAGATGACATAAGAGATTTGACTTCAGCGGAACAACTAGAACATCTCCCATTGCCCTGAACTTCATATCATCGCATTCACAGGAAATAGAACATCATAATTTCACCTTTTACACACCTCGAGTTTCTCGTTCACTAGCAGGTTTACAATTCGATATATGAGTCCTAAAACACGTTTCCTAGACAGATCCTCTAATAACACTGTTACTTCAAAAGGAAAAGACAGAAACTCATAGGGGCCCTCATATTTTGGCTGCAGTTTACCTGATACCTGACGACCTGGGGCCTTAGCCCAGACGTTTTTTGCATACACAAAATCTCCGACAGAATATCCACCCTGTTTTCGGCCCAAATTATATCTCTTAGCCAGCTTGTCATGCGAGACCTTTATAGCAGCTTTGGCCTCCTTCCAGATTTCTCTGACACGATCAGGAGAGGGTTGGTCAGGAAGCAGATCGTGAAGTGACCACAGATTCGTTAGAGGGGAATTTGTGACGAACGCATACATAAGTGAGAACGGCGTTTTCCCATGGGATTCATGCTCAGCAGTATTGAAGGCGTAGGGTAACCAATGTAATGACGAATCCCACTTGGCATGATTGTCACGATGATATGCGATAAGCGCAGCTCTCAAATTTCGGTTAACTCTCTCTGCCAAACTAGGGTTGGGGTAATAAGGTGTCGTGGTGACATGGGAAATAGATTAATCAAAACAAAATTTTCTGAACTGATGAGAAACAAAAGCCTTGGCATTATCTGACACCAGGTATTGACTAGGACCAAAGGAAGAGAAAACAGACTTTAAACATCTTATGACAGTAGCAGAGTCACAATTTCTAGTGGGAAAAATCCACGAAAAGCGAGAGAAACCATCAACACAAACAAAAGCAAAACGATTACCTATTTTAGACCGCGGGAGGGGCCCAACGAAGTCCACATACAAGCGTTCCATGGGCCTAGACGCAGATTCAGAAGCTAACTTACCAACCTTACCACTGACGGTAGGCTTACTCACCTTACAGTCATGACACCCCAGCGCGAACTTTCTCACATCCTTATCGAGACCCTTCCAAACAAAAGACTGCCTTATTTTCTGTCGAGTTTTGAATATTCCTAGGTGGCCTCCAGCGGGTGACTCGAGAAAATACATTAGCAAAACAGTAGGCAAAACAACTTTAGGCTTTCTATCACGCCTAGTTACACAACACAGTACACCAGACTTTAAAATATAAGGTTTTATCTCTTCTCCAGAAACTAATCGAGCAATTAAGTCACACAAGGCGGGATCTTCCTTCTGATGGTCAGCAATGTCTCCAAACAATAACGGTGAATTTACTAACATGTGTTGAGCTGAATTAGCCCCAACAACAGGTTCCTCTAAAGGAGGAGTTTCACACCCGTCAGGAATTTCTCCATAGAGACGCTTAAGTGACACAGCACAAATATTTTCATGATCTTCCTCGGGAACGAGATTCTTACATTTATTAGGAACTTCTTCGTACATACGGCTAAGGGAGTCGGCTATGACATTTTCACAACCCTTTATATGACGGACGGTGAACTGAAATGATGAAATACGGGTTGCCCACCTGGCGATTCGCCCAGTGGTTCGAGGTCTAGCCAGGACCCAGCTCAGGGCCTGGTTATCAGTTTCAAGTTCGAAAGGAACATGTTCGACATACATTCGGAATTTCTCCAGCCCAAACATCACTGCGAGCCCTTCAAGCTCGTATACGGAATAATTTACTTCAGCAAGGGACAGAGTTCGAGAAGCAAAACCAATAGGTCGTCTACCTAACTCACTTTCTTGTACAACACAGCAGCTACAGTACCGAGCGACGCATCAGTCTGGATTATAAACTTCTTACTGAAATCAGGGACAGCGAGGACAGGAGCGCTACACAGAGCCTCCTTCAAATCATCAAAAGCTGCTTGCTGCGACGGACCCCATTCAAATTTCACATCAGACCTTCGCAGATGATTAAGAGGCAACGCGCGCTGCGCAAAATTGGGTATAAATTTGCGCAAAAAGCCAACCATTCCCACGAATCGGGCTACTCCTTCCACATTTTTAGGGGGTGCAAAATCTCTAATTCCTTGGGTTCGGGAGTCATCGACCGAAACACCTTTAGCAGAAACAACATGTCCAAGAAAGGCAATTTTAGGTTTAGCAAGGGACACTATAGACAACTTTACGGTTAGACCAGCAGATTTTAACCTCCCAAATACTTCACGAAGATGGCACACCTGGTCTTCGAACGTCTCGCTATAAACAACAACATCGTCCATATAGTGATACAAATAATCAAATTTGATGCCAGAAAACACGTGATCAAGAAGCCTACTAAGCACAGCGCCCCCTGTAGTGAGACCAAACGGCAAACGACAATATTCAAAGAGATTCCAATCGGTGGCGAATGCAGTCAGATGCTTAGATTCTTCAGCGAACGGAATTTGGAAATATGCCTGCGTCAGGTCAATGAGGCTATAATAGGAGGCGTTTTTGAACCAGGAAAAACAGCTATGTAAATCAGGAAGAGGGGTGGATTCTAAAACAATCTTTTTGTTTAACCTACGATAATCTACGACTGGCCGAAAACCACCATTTGGCTTAGGTACTAAGAACATAGGTGAGGAATATGCTGATGTGGAGGGTCGAATCACTCCATCCAGTAACATCTGATCGATTAATTTCTTTAATTCCATCATTTTAGGCGGACTCAAACGGTAGGGAGAATGTCTGACTGGTATAGTATCCGTCACTTCAATTTTATACTCCAGGAACTTAGTCATTCCTAATTCGTCAGTGAACACCTCGGGAAAATACCCACACAAATCTCGAATCTCCTTAGCTTGAGCTTCAGATAAATTACTTAGGTCCAAGGACTCAACCCCGGTAGACAAGACGGGTTCAGCATCCCTGCCGACAACATGAACACTTGCTCTAGGGACAGCAGTAGAAAGAAATTTAAATATTACCTCAGAACAAAACCTGAACCAGAATGACTTATGTTGAATATCTAACAGTAACCCGGTATGAGCGAAGAAATTAGCTCCTAAAATGATGGGACATGACAAATCTTTAATGACCCAAAATGAAAATCTCCAACAAAACTTATGAATTCGAACCTTAAATTTCACCGCACCAAGAACGTCCAGTTGAGCACCATTGGCAGAAACCAACTTAACATCTACCTTCGACAGGTCACTGAATTTACAGATGAGTTTCATTGACAAATACCAATTTTCGCTAACCAATGAAGCAGCACTTCCCGAGTCTAACAAGGCTATTACACATGCTTCATTAATTGCAATTTCAACCATAGGAGAGGGTAGAACTACATCAGAAACTTTAGAACAGACACCATTTGCTCCGATAACTTTGGCGTCATCCCTCGTCATCTCATTTTCCAATGCACATCGCTGATCCTTGGCAAGGTGGATTTCAGGATGCCTGTCTCGGCATAGTCAATTCCTTTTCACCGGACAGTTCCACGCCATGTGGCCCTGCTGCCCACAGTTGAAGCACGTCACAGGACGATTACTACTACTCCTAGGCGAATTATGGGAAAGACGACCGTCCCCAGGTGGTGGTCGAACCGAGGGAGGTCGAACAAACGGAACAGGGTTAATGAAGGGAGGGGGCATGCTATTTGCATACCTTATGATATCAACCGAACGCACGGATTCGGCCTGAATAGCGGCTTCACGCAGTTCCCTAATCGTACTCGGATTAGTTCCAACACATAGACAATTCCGAAATTCCGGCGTAACACCGGCCAAAATGAGCCTTACCACTTCTGCCTCTGGCATATCTACTCTAAAGACTTTTACAAACCTGGATATGTCCACAATGTATGAATTTAACGGCTCGTTAATACCCTGAGCTCGGTACAGGTAACGTCCCTTCATAGTATCGAGTGACCTGATGGGCACAATTACTCGCAACACCTCGGACATAAAATTCTCCACACACCAACCTTCACACATGGCACTAATCACATAGGTTCCCAACGTATCCGACACATGGGGGAATATTAATTGAAAGACCACTTGGTCGCTGACACCGAATTGGATAGCACACTCATGAATATCAACCAATATTCTCAAAAAATCAACGACGCCTTCAGCCGTGTCCATACTTCTACCCGATAACTTTGAAACACAGCCCAAAATGGGGTGACTGACAGAACCAAAGCTGGCCTTAGAAAAAAACAGAATAATTAAAATGCTCATCATTGGACACGTTACGACCTGGCATTTCGGGACATGAATTTCCCTGCACATAATTTCGGTTTCCGGAACAAGATGAAGAAACGAGGTTACGCCCTGAATTTGAAACACTCCCCTGAGAGTCTCGATAAACAGAATTTAAATCCCTAACCGGTTCTCAAGGATAATTTTGTGTCACTGCAGGCCCCTGATGACCCGAGTTAGCCGGCACTTTAAATGATGAAACAGACCCGGAATTATCTCTAGAATTTACTTCTCGAGCACCGACACTAACAGGATTACAACTAGATGAGGGGAAATTTAAGACAGGCTGGGTTTCGATTACCGGCCTCCTTACACGAGGCGAGGCGACAACAGCAGAGACGGAGTTACAAGTTACACAATTACAACTGCAAGTACAATTTTCACGTCCGGGGAGGTTGAAGGTTACGTTGCTGGTATTATTTGGCACAGAAGCCATCACAGCATTAGGATTAATGGTATTCGAAACTGGTATCACCATATCAGGACCTAACGCTGCCTGGTCAAGCACAGAATTTGTTGTCACAGTTTCATGATTAAAGGTACGGTTACCGACAATGGGAAAAATCTCTCGACTCTCACAGCTGTCGGGCAAGCGAGCTGTTCCGTGCCACGGAGTGCGGGAGGTTCAGTGACACGATTACCAACTTGGCCAGTCGCGTTTTCAGCCAGACTGGCGCCTAGAATTGTCGAGACATTACGGCTACATGCAGGAGTTGAATTCAATAAATCCCCACTTCCACTAACACGATTAACAGTGTCCAAGGTCTGAGCACATTCCACTAAATTAACTTCAGCCTCTATTAAACCTTTCAACTCGGCGATGGGACGTTCCTCATCAGATTGCAACAAATCCACACATCGGAGATATAGGTAATCAATTCGAGCTTTCAATTTGGTGAGATCAACAGGGCTACATTCTACTTCACTGAAACAATACTTAATTACGTTACACATTTCTTTAACTGAGTCACATAGCTTAGACTCACCAAGTTTGAATTCAGCAGTTGACAGCTTTGGAAGGGTTGCTGCAAAATTCACGGCATACTCTAGACTCTGGCGCGCTAGTTCTGCATCCCTGGGCACTTCAAGGTTACGTAACAGCAATTCGTAGGTTACCTCTTCATCTGATAAGTATTTCACGATGATTTTGCGGGAAGCCATCGTACATAAATTTCATGTAACAGAACACAAATTAATCATTACACAGAGTTTGAAACAATCCTACCTATGTGGAGAAAAGATTAGTAAGGAGGAGGACCCAGTTTAAATTAGTTCCTGAATTTAAGTTATTAAATAAATACATGCAGCCATAAGGAAGGTCATTTGGCATAATGTTGTGACAAGAAGATCAGAATCATGCTCTCGCTACCACTGTAGAGGCTCTATCCCCCCTTTACCCTTTAGATAACCAAAATGATAATAATAATAATAATATTAGCATATCAAAATACAATTCATCAACATGATATTACTATATCAAAAAAAAAAAAAATTTATAACACACAGAAAAGGCCTAATTTAATTACTCGCTAGGTCAGCTGAATTCGCAGCTAAAAACCTAGGCAGAGAATATTCCTAGTTTCATGGCATTGTGGAATACTCTGGTCTAATTTAGAATAAGGGAAAGGGTGGGATGTAACCGAGGTCAAGACCAGCTTGTTGATAGGAAGGTCTGATGCGTACTTCAGTAGGCCGTATTAAAATGACCCTGCCAAAAGATGAAGAAGGAAAGGGGAATAATCTTCCTAGTGACTTCATGCAATAAATAACGTGACAAATCGAAATAAGCTAACATATATTGAACAGTAAGATAAAACAAATTACAAGACCGACCCTTCCACCACTTAATTAACTAACTGACAAATATGATCTAATTAAACACAAATGAATGACTTAACCTAAACAAACCAGACACTTGCCCGCTTGGCAAGATGGTAACACTGCACACCGTGATAGAAATGAATTTAACTAGAATGATTCCCCTGGCGACAAAACTAAAGGAATAACAACATGAAATAGACTCTATGTCACCTCAAAAAACAATGTCACACAAGCAACTTAAAAGCCGTTTGATACGACTAAGGCGGTCCGAAAGCCTGCTTTTGACTTACCGTCCTCAGCAGCCTTTCTGACCAAAGTTAAAACCTTTTTCCCTCCCTGAACCTAATACAAGCCAAACGCATCTGGGTATCCAAAAACTAAGCAAAATATACTAATTAACTAACAATCATGATTCTAGAAATATCAGTCCAGATACGCCATTCGACACATGGCATGTAAAATTCACATTACTAAAAATGTTTTGCAGTCAAAGTTTGTATTCAACTTTCTTTCAGTTGCCCCTTAGTATTAAGTTATGATAGTACCACCTGATGTCTTCCAGCCCTCCGGGGAAACTGCACTATGAGTTTCCCCGGAGGCAATTGCTTAAGAGTCTTTATGTCAGCAAGGTCTTTCACACACTGTCTGTGGAGTCACAGGCCGCAACCCTGTATTCCAATGCACCCCCACCACACTACTCCAGTAATACCAATGTGACTAGTGGCGCAACGGGCCAAAACAAAGCCAGAGTCCAAGGTTTGAGTTGGTACCTCGAATATCACCCCACACAGTTAGTGCGTAGAAACTTCCCAGGAGTTGAGGCGTCACACAATGTTCTTGCAAGATTTTTCTTAGAACAAGAGCTTGGCCAAATGTAGCTGACAGGAAATGTTCACATTTCCAATGTTCACAGATACAAAGCTTGATTTATCTCCCTCGCCAAGTTTCCATTAGCGATAATACCTTAAGTGGCAGGACACACAAAGGGTAGAAATCCTGGCAGAGAAGGGCTTGGTGAACCCATTTCACCAACAGTCAGGTGCCGCAGGGGCGAAAGGAATTCCCGGAAGAGGCTTGGTGTATGCTCCCATGATAATCCGGTCAGACCTGGAGTTCTTACTGCGTCTCGAAGATAAAGATGAATATGTACTGATTTACAAAATCGGTACATAAACTATTGACTAAATTAGATGTCAATGGATTACAATGTGTATAAACATTTGCTGTACTAACTTTTACTGCGCTCGTATGGTTAAACCGTGAGAAAAGTTTATTTAATTGTTTCAACTTCGCTTGGCCGCCATGTTGGTTTTGTACTTAACAGATTTATGAAAGTCACATCCAGAACTTCTAGTAGTACCCTTATCACCGTTCAAAATTTCAGGGTGATATCTTTTATTCTTGCGGAGATATAGAATGCCAGTGAAATATTTCACGCAGGTCCCATGTTGGATTGGTGAAACGAATTAAAATTTGGAAGATATGGTCGTATACTTACGGAGTTCAGCTTCAGCTGTTTCGATTTTATAAGGGGGGAACACACACGCATTCACGCACGGACAAAAGGCGATCTCATAGGCCTATTTTTTTATCATAAATGAAAATAGGCTAAAAAGGCATACAAAAAATAAAACAAAACCTAATACTGCATTTATAATAACAATGATAATAATAATAAACAAAACTATACGTAAAACAAACATTCATAATTTCGAACAAAATTCTTTGAGTAAATGTACACTTTAAAATTTAGATTGGCGGCTTCGGTGGCGTAGTCGGTAGCATGCTGAGCTTCTATGCCCTAGATCGCGGGTTCAAATCCGGCCGAAGTCGTCGGATGTTTTAAGAGCGTTAAAAATCCCTCAGTATGCCTTCCTTCGGAGGGGAAGTAAAGCCGGCGGTCCCATGTCATAGATTTATGGCATGTTAAAGAACCCTCCACTAATTACACCTGTGTGAAGCTAAATTATATAGGTTAAGAATGTAAACAACGCTCTTAGGTTCCTACGTTCGTTGCCAAGAGCCGACTGCGGAACGTCTGGTAGCTAAGTTCTGAACTAGTAGTCGTTGACGGTAGCGTTTGGCGGCAAAAGTAGGAACTACTTGAAAATTGATCGTCTGCAGTCCTTACTTGATTTAAAACAGATACATACACCAATACAGTCATCACAATTAACACCGGTTATCAGACAGATTCTACACACACCCAAAGTACACGGGGCTACATGACCGCGTTGTCGCAGCCCCTAAACTTAAGAACCAACCAACCAACCAACCAACCAACCAACCAACCAACCAACCAACCAACCAACCAAAATTTAGATTGCTCCTAACCACGCCCACTTTTAAAGCGGATGACGAGATCAGCAGCTGTAAGTTTATAATATAGCCTACACAATTATCCCACCCTTAGAATGAAATGTAACCACTTGTTCTAGCTGCAGATGTCTGAGACTTGCATTTGTCAAGGACTCAGGTGTGATGTCATATCATGTACTGTTCGAGTGGTGTATCATCTGCAGCCAGCGTGTCTCGAGCACCTGTTGTCTTCGAGTTACGTAATGCGAACTTTAATCAGTCCGTAATCGTCCGCTTCATTTTGCACTGGAAACAGCCGTGAGTTCTCGAGAACAGAGAACATCGTCCAAGGTTATGATGAAATATGAATGTTAGTCACTGGAAAGTAACTTGCTTCAACAGTGTTCTCTCTGCAGCACTTGCGTGTGAGCTCTCGGCGCGGTGCATATTGAGGAAATGGTATGATAGTTCCCTCAAGGACTAATTAACTTATACAGCTTTACGTAATAGGTTCTTATAACATTAAACAGCGGTTTCGGTTGCGTAGTCGGTAGCATGCTGAACTGCTTTGCCCAAGATAGCGGATTCAAACCCGACCGAAGTCGTCGGATTTTTTAAGAGCGTTAAAAATCCTTCAATATACCTTCCTTCGGAGGGGAAGTAAAGCCGACGGTCCCATGTCATAGATTTATGGCATGTAAAAAATCCTTTCACAGACTAAAATCGTGTAAATCTAAATTGTTAGGTTAGATTTCGTCGGAACGCTCTATCAAAGTTCCAACGTTCGCCACTAGGTATCATTGATATCTGGTAGCGAAAGTTGGAACTACTTCAAATTGATCGGAACTTGTAGCTCACCGCTGGAAGCAGCTACAGACTCAGGCGAGCCGAACATGTCCTCGAACACTCCCGGCACTAACAGCCATACGATAAATTAAAAAAATAACATTAACCATTCTTACTTATTAAAGAGCTGCTTCGGTGGCGTAGTTGGTAACATGCTGATCTTCTATGCCCAAGATAGTGGCTTCAAACCTGGTCGAAGTCGTAGGATTTTTTAAGAACATTAAAAGTCTCTTAGTATGCCTTCCTTCGGAGGGGAAGTAAAGCCGATGGGCCCATGTCATAGACTCATGGCATGTAAAAGAACATTCCACTAACTACAATTGCGTGAAGCAAAATTTGTAGGTTAGATTTGATTAAAGCTCTATTAGTTCGCCGCCAGGTGCCGGTTGTGGTAGCATCCTAGTAGCCAAGTTCACAGCTAGGTGTCGTTGACGGTAGCATTTGGTAGCAAAAGCAGGAACTATTTTAAATTGATCATCTGCAGTCCTTACCTGAATTACAGATAACTCACACTAATTCAGCCATCACAATAACACAGGTTGTTGTTTTTGTTTGAATCTTCAGTCTTTTGACTGGTTTGATGCAGCATTCCATGCCTCCCTCTCCTGAGCTAATCGTGTCATCTCTACATAGCTACCACACCCTACATCCGAGGCAATCTGTTTAACATATTCTAACCGTGGTCTACCCCTTCAGTTCTTGTCCTCGACCCTTCCTTCCATAACTAAGCGTGCTATTCCTGGGTGTCTTAGTATGCCTCCTACCAACCTATCTCTCCTCTTCACTAGCAGTCGCCAGAAACATCTCTCCTCTCCCACTCATCTTAATATCTCTTCGTTTGTAACCTTATCTACCCATCTGACCTTCATCATTCTCCTGTAACACCACATTACAAACGCTTTAATTCTCCTCTTTTCTGCTGCACCAATAGTCCAAGTTTCACTTCCATAGGGTGCCACGCTCCAGAGAAAGGCCTTCAAAAATGACTTGATAATACCTAAATCTATATTCGATGTCAACACATTCCTTTTCTGTAGAAATGCTTTTTCTTGCTGAGCTAACCTACTTTTTATATCCTCTTTGCTTCGTCCATCACTGGTTATTTTGCTTCCTAAGTAACATTAGTCTCCTACTTCCTTTAGTTTTTCACCTGACAATTTGATGCCCATAGAGGTTTCCGATTTATTTCGCCTGCTTTCCAATATTTTTGTTTTACAGGTTATCAGTCAGATTCTACACACACCCAAAGTATACGGGGCTACATGACCGCGTTGTTGCAGCCCCTAAACTGATGAGCCAACCAACCAAAGACACAGGGGTTCTCTCCACAGTCCTGTCACCATAGCGGTGGTGTATTCTTTGGAATACACGGTTAATTAGAGTTAGCTCTTGCTGCTCTATGCTTTTCATTTTTATTAGTTTCTTTTATTTTCCCTCGCAGACCCCAACAGGAACCCCCTTGGTATTCCCTTTTTCTTTGAACATGCTCTAAAATGTATGTAAGTCTGTTTCAGTTGTTTATCCTCTGTGGTTCGACTCCCGCTCACCACGCGGCAACCTGCCGAAATTTTTGGATTTAGCGATCTCAAGGGGACTTACACACCAGTCCAGCAGACGTCGTCTTTGTCGTCAGCTGCCATCTCTATAAAGATATTAATTGATGTATCGCATTCCCATTGTGTTGAAATGTTGTTTTTTCAATGTTTCCTACAGTGTTTAGTCTCTTATGTTTTCCTTCCCCCTCCCCCCTGTCCTTCTGGTTCTCTGTTCGCTCAATTCTACTCGCCCCACTTTTAGTTCGGACTTCGAGTGATAAGTTCAATTCTCTAAAGGAGGAACACCTCCTCAATACTCATGAGGTGATTCAAATCGACGCCATGACGGAATTTTAAGTGTAACGGCCGCAGAAGTCTTCAATCTTCAATCATCATAGCAAGTTAAATAAATACCTACATTGTTTTTAAAGCATTTTAGAGGATTTTAAACAGCATTTTGAATGCTTTTAATGGAAGTTATAGGCAGTGATGGGATTTCCGCAAACTTGAGTAATAACTGCCCCACGAGGGAACCATTATTCTTCGCCAACCAGGCTTACTGCTGAAGTCTGAAATTCAACAATTCTTGAACTAAATAAGGGAATACTTTCCTGCAACGAGGGATTCATTTCAAATTCATAACTGTCTAAAACTTAACAGCTATGGAACTTTCCGTTCAAAATAAACTATCAACCGTGGTGAACTATACTCAATACTGTCAAAATTGCCGCAACTTTAAGTGAAACAGAACTATTAACTGTAATTCAAAAACTCTCTAAAGCAATAAACCTATTCAAGTCAAACTCAGTGAATTCATAAACTGCAATATCAAGACTACATACCGCTAAAACCCGTCAAAGTGCAATTTAGTAAACCTATAAATACTGTAATAGTGGAAACTTACAATCTATCAACAAATTTCAGTGCTTCAAAAAGTGTCCGTTTAACAATCTACCGCGTCGCGATTCGTTCGAATTTATAAAATTGGCCAGGACTATATCCTGTAATTCCTACACTCCCAATCCCTTTTACTAACAATTTAGGGTAGGCTAATTACTTCTTTACTATGAGGCTTTGTCTATAAATAGGCGCCCTCCCAATTTTGCTCCACTTAACACTTATTCATTCTGTAAAAATAACCGTGATTATTATCCACATCTAACTAAGTAATTTTTCCTGTTTTAACCAGGAAGTTCTATCTTCAAATTGTTAAATTACCTAACTTATGTAATCCAGGTTTCATTAATACGACCTGCCAAATTTGTATGTAGCATATCTTAATTTCGGTGTCAATATAACAGTGGTTATAGGAACCACTTATTAGTCACTTTTTTCTTATCCTGTTGCGTCCAAGAATGCCTAATCCTTTTGCTTGCTGCTAAGGTATTTTAAAAGCCTTTGTGTTTTTTTTAAATTAATATTCTACAGTACCGTACCTAATTAACCTTACAAAATATTGAACTAAATTGTAATTTATTTACTTTATTGTTATAGGCTTTAAGCCTTTTAATTGTAAGTACAATTCGAAAACTATTGTAAAGTTTCCTATTGTCACTACAGGTCTAAGATCTCAAAAGTTTACTAAAACAATTTTGTTCTTAACTCGAACTAGATCTGAGATCTACAATTGTTAATTTTTTGCAACTCTATTACTTTGTTAAATAAATTATTTATTATTTGTTTTCTATCTCTCTTGCTAGAAACCCCGTTAGGCAGGACCTTCTCTTCCCTACTTTCTTTCCTGAATTATTCTATATTCAAAGAAGAAGGAAAATCACTGAATGATAAGTTCATTAAAAACTCATCACTTGTTGCGTTTAAAATAAAACTTCTATTAACAACATTTACAAAGTTTCTTGTAGCTATCTCAGCTAATTCTAGTACATCATTAAGGCAAGTATTGACGTCAGAAAAGTTGGATGGCGCAGCCACGCGGTAGAATGTTGAAGCTGTAACATTGTGACTGGTGTGGTTTATTTAGATGGTGAAGCATTGACGTCGTGATGGAAACAGAAAGAAATTTGTCAAATTCGAGGAGGTACTGCTCTGTAGACGGTTGCAAATCGTATAAAACGGGTACGAAATATCTTCACTACTTTCCTGTACAAAAAGTTCAGAGAGAAAGATGGGCTTCGGCGCTGTCAATTGGAAAACATGTTATATGTTACATGACAGTGTGCAGTGTGCATTTTTGTGAAGACGACTTCTTTCCACCGGTACTGTTGATTATTGATAGTTATTGTCTCTAATTTGTATTCACATGGATTTAGCTACATCAAAAATACTGATAAACTTGTAGCTTATTACTTCTGTGCCATACATAGAATGTAATCCGCTCTTCGTAAACTTATTTTAGGGGTTCTTCCGATTGACAATAGCCGAATGATTAGAAAACTTAAGAAAAATGCTGTTCCTAGCCTTAATTTGCCAGAGAATTTATATTCTTGCCTTTGAACAGCAAGTATGTAGGTCATTGAAGTATGATTTGGCTTAAATTGTGTTTTTGGCTATGATCTCCCTACTGTTGAATTTAGTTAATTAAAATGTAAAATCTTAGTTTTAAGTACCGGTTTGGTGACCCATCATCCCAGGCAGGCCGGTAACACCTATACTACTCAGGCAGATAGGTCACTTAAAGAGCCGTAATTTTGAAGTTAAAGTGATGTTAAGTATACATATGCGGTAATGTAGCAGGAGACCGGATTGGCCTAGGCTATTCTAAGTTTAATGAGTTCCCATTTCAGGGTTTTTCAGTTTTGAGTGCGAATAGTTGGTTTGAAAGTTGTACAACAGTAAGGAGAGAATGTTTTGTATAGGTTTTAATTTGTATTATGGTTTATGTCGAGCTGAGGAGTGAATTTGATTTGGCTTAAAGTGTAGTTTTTGATCTGTTCCGTTTGCTTATGACAAGTTCAAAAGGAGACTCTAGCTTTGTTAAATATCTGTATTTTAAACATTTAATTAAATATATTGATAAAAAGGATGCTTCCATTTTAACTTGCCTGTGGCAAGAGAGTAATAAATTAATATTCTTGCCTTTGAACAGCAAGTAAGTAGGTCAATATTTGCAATATTGAAGTATGATTTGAGCATCCCAAATAACGCTTCTTTGAACCCAAAACATTCATGCAAATTCAGGGTTGCTTGATTCAATTTATTATCAGGGAGTCGTCCTTTGTGTTATGTGAGATATATATATATATATTGTGAAATTAATTAAAACATCGATACCGCTAGGCTCCCAAGTACAGGCTTCATATAGGCCTATGTAACAGCAGACAGTAAATTAACTATCTACATGCGGGTAATATTTTTAACTGGTAGTAATTAGCTGCATTTAAATTGATTATAAAAATATGTCTATCAATGAAAGAAAATATGTAGTATTTTGCCATCATAAATAATTAGAAGCCATAACAAACGCACACCCAATTACTTCACGTCACTATATCGCCGCCATATTGCAAGCAGCTGACCGTAAGCTCCTCCCCCGTTTCGGACGTCAATAGCTCGCTCTGCCAGCTTCCTACTTGAAGAGATTTTCTCTCTGGCTTGTGATTTACTGTCTAAGATTTTGGTTTTATTCAAGTTAGGTTGGAGTTTTCATCCTTTCTAAACTGTTAGTCGGCACTCTGCTGGGTAAGAGTTTAGCTTTCGTTAAATGCAACAATTGGTACTCTTTATAGATTTTTACTTGTCATAATAGAAATATTGCCCAAAAGAAAGCACTATAGTTGCTTCATCTCTGCCCGCCCTCCAAGCATTCGGCTTTTCTGTTGGGGATCCGACAGTGTCGCTTCACAAAATTATTCCGTCTAATTTAAATCTTTCTGGCATTTCAGAATGCTCTTTAACAGTTCACCCTTTTGAAAGGAAAGTACATAATTCATTGCTATTTGGCACCACTTGGTTCGCCAGCACAGTACGTCCCTACAATATACCCGCAATCACGCTCGGGAGGGAAAGAGTACTTAGCGATAGCTTGCCGGTGACCTCAGCTCACGCTGCGCTCTCCGTTGTCCTTACACAAGTCCCCGCTCATTTTGGGTACTTCATGGGCTTTGTGCAGTAAAATCCCTCTTTATATCACTATTTCTATATGGCTTTGTGTTGGATTCTCTTCCTCACTGCCTAAAATTGTTTCCGCTCCTAAACCTACCTCCTTTTCTTTCTCATAATCTTCCCTCAGGTCCTGTTGACACTCAGTATTACCCTACCAAGCGGACCATTCTTCAAACATTCAATTTTTCTATTGCAGTCCACCCAGTGAAATGTTGGATTTATTAAGTAATTTCTCACAAAAGCTGGTCCACAGTGCCTACGAAGCTTAGAGATGTCAACGACGTACTTACATTCCATGCTGTAAATAATAGTTTATTGTGCCTGTAACTGCGGTCAGTTCTTAGAACTTGCGAAACACCTCCAAAATGGCAACTCGTCACTTAATGATCAACTGCCACGTCACCTGCACGTTTGCCAAGGGCGTTCAATTAAATCTGAAAGGTCGATCCTACTCTGATCGACTATATTTAACGAGATTTTGTCGTAGGCCGTCCTTTGTCTTGATTAACCATTTAAGAACACTACACGACTTCTCAGAGTTCTGCAGTGTTTGGAATTCCTGGATCTAATTCGTTCAAGGAAATGGGTGATTCTCTACTAATAAGCGACACTTTGCGCTTGGGAAATTTTGTTTTTCGTACATTTAAAAAATATGCAATCACATGTTTTCATATCACACCTATCCTTAGTAATAATCTTATACATGTTGCAGAACTGAATTTTTGTTATATTATACATATATATTTTTTATGAATAAATGCTAATTACATGTTGTCCATTCTAATGGCATTTAACTAAATTAGATCAATTGACAGGAACAAAAACTCAAATAAGAATAAAAATAATAAACTGGTCAAAAATAGTTTTACATATTGTATGATGTTATCTTTTCATTGCTGTATGACGACATTTCGTTTTTGCACATTGGCTCATGTGTTAACTCGAAGATAACATGTGTGTTTGTTAGTACCGTGCACTGCTATCGGACATGGAGTTTGTGCATAAAACCTGCACAAATGGGGGGAAGCGGCCAAACCCCTGCTGTGATTGCGGTACATCGAACCAGACCATCAGGCACATCGTGGAAGATTGCAAACTAAGAGCGTACTTAGGTGACCCTAACGACTCTTTCAGAGCTACACCATCCAGCCTGGACTAGATAAATAGACTGGATATAAGGTTGTAATAAGGTTGATATCTGTGCTTGTATGTAAATTTCATGTGTAGCGGACCCTGCAGCTAGGCGGGACAACCGCTAAGGAAGAAGAAGATTATATTCCATGTGTAATGCCATACACTACATAAATAAATAAAACTGTTATCGGATAAAGCACGTGTATTTTGGCCTACAAAATACATAATCTTGCAATATGCAAAACGATGTTAAAATGACCAGAAATCACTGTGCGATTATGGCAAGGAATAAACTAGTGTAAATCTATGTTATGCACATTCGTGCGCTTTTCTGTTAATAATAATTTTTTTGACCAATTTAGGTATGAAACACAATTTTTTCATAAATTAATCAATTATATTGACTAATGACTAAGGAACACATGTGTTAGTAGGTCAGTTGTTGGAGTCTTCAGTCTTTTGACTGGTTTGATGCAGCTCTCCATGCCTCCCTGTCTTGAGCTAATCGTTTCATCTCTACATAGCTACCACACCCTACATCCGAGGCAATCTGTTTAACATATTCTAACCTTGGTCTACCCCTACAGTTCTTGTCCTCAACCCTTCCTGCCATAACTAAGCTTGCTATTCCTGGGTGTCTTAGTATGTGTCCTACCAACCTATCTCTTCACTTCAATAGCAGTGGCTTCGGTGGCGTAGTTGGTAGCATGCTGAACTGCTGTGCCCAAGATAGCGGGTTCAAACCCGGCCGAAGTCGTCGGATTTTTTAAGAGCGTTAAAAATCCTTCAGTATGCCTTCCTTCGGAGGGGAAGTAAAGCCGGCGGTCCCATGTCATAGATTTATGGCATGTAAAAGATCCTCTCACAGACTAAACTTGTGTAAAGCAAAATTTGTTAGGTTAGATTTCGACAGAACGCTCTATCAAAGTTCCAACGTTCACCACTAGGTATCATTGATATCTGGTGGCGAAAGTTGGAACTACTTGAAATTGAACGGAACTTGTAGCTCACAGTTTAGGGTGTCCGCTGGAAGCAGCTACAGACTCAGGCGAGCCGAACATGTCCTCAGACACTCCCGGCACTAAAAGCCATACGATAAATAAATAATAATAGCAGTCGCCAGAAACATCTCTCCTCTCCCACTCGTCTTAATACCTCTTCGTTTGTCACCTTATCTACCCGTCTGATCGTCATCATTCTCCTGTAACACCACATTTCAAATGCTTCAATTCTCCTTTTTTCTGCTGCACCAACAGTCCAAGTTTCACTTCCATAGAGCACCACGCTCCAGACAAAGGCTTTCAAAAACGACTTCCTAATACCTACAAATTCCTTTTTTGTAGAAAGGCTTTCCTTGCCTGAGCCAACCTACTTTTTATATCCTCTTTGCTCTTTGCTTTGCTTCCTAAGTAACAGAAGTCTCCTACTTCCTTCAGCTTTTCACCTGCCAATTTGATGTCCATAGAGGTTTCTGATTTATTTCGGCTGCATTCCAGTATTTTTGTTTTACATTTATTAATTTTCATCATGTATTCATTTCGTAAGACGGAGTCCATACCATTCAAAAACTCATTCAAATCCTCAGGCGTTTCGGCCAAGATGACGATGTCATCAGCAAATCTCAGAGTTGAAATTATTTCTCCTTGAATCTCCACTCCCACTTTAAATTTTTCTCCAGTTTCCTTCATTGCTTGTTCAATGTAGAGATTTAAAAGTATGGGTAATAAGTTGCAGCCTTGCCTTACACCTTTCTGAATACCAGCTTCTCTCTCATGTCCTTCAGCTCGAATGACTGCTGTCTGGTTTCTGTATATATTGTATATCACCCTCCTATCCCTGTACTTTATTCCAATAGATTTCAAAATGTCAAACAATTTAGTCCAATCAACGTTATCAAAAGCCTTTTCTAAGTCTACAAATGCCATGAACGTTCTCTTATTTTTCCTTATTCTACCTTCCAAAATCAGCCTAAGACTTAGTACAGCTTCCCTTGTTCCTACATTTCTCCTGAAACCAAACTGGTCTTCACCCAACTCCGTTTCTATCTGGCTTTCCATCCTCTTGTAAATTATTCTAGACAGGATTTTTGAAGCATGAGTAATCAAGCTGATTGTACGGTAATCTTCACATCTGTCAGCTCCCACTTTCTTTGGTATAGGGATAATAACATTCTTATTAAAATCAGGGGGTACATCACCTGTCTCATAAATCCTACACACCAAGTGAAATAACCTGATCAGACCTTCATCTCCTATGCAGCGTAGCAACTCAATCGGTATATCATTTATGCCTGGTGCTTTGTTCCTCCTCAAGTCCTCCAATGCTCAGTCAAATTCTGATCTCAATATTAAATCTCCTTTTGCATCCTCATCAATTTCCTCCTCTCTTTCCATTACATGATTCTCAATCTCCTTTCCCTTATACAAACACTCTATGTAAGCTTTCCATCTCTCAACCTTTTCTTCCATATCTGTTAGAGGCTTTCCATTTGTGTCCTTAATATTACATCACTTAGTCTTCTTTTCCCCAAAAGTATTCTTTATCCTTCGATAAGCTGTGTCTACTTTTCCTAATTTCAGACAATTTTCTATACCTGCACCTGCACATAGTATTAAGAACATTTAAAATTAATGTCATTAGCATGGCAGTTTGTCCGTAGCATGGACAAAAACGGTCCATGCCTGAAATGTGTCCATGCTAATGACAAAATGGGCATATTTAATTTTCTTGTGGTTAAATTAACTTCAACTGATCTTTCGATTCATTTTAATAAACAATTTGATCACTTCTTTGGCTAATTTTTGTAAACTTACTTATTTCGACATTCCATTCTAATGACTATGAATTAAAATACGCACCTTGAATGCAGGAGTAAAGAAGCCTCTAAATCTCAAAACATCAAACCACTCCACCGTTACAACCTAGATCAGTGCTGCGACACACATCCCAGTGCAAATCGAAACTTCCCTCCCATTCTTGCCCACACTAATGATAGTATACTTCAGGGACAGATTTTCAAAAATTGTACCGACTTACCAGTATTTTTTTTTTTTGTTCTAAAAATGATTTAAAAATATAAGTTAAGGTTTATATGCTAGTCAAATTTGTGCATTCATAAGGGAAAAAAATCTTCAATACATACAATAGCAAACACTTAGGAAGTTATGATTAAGGACATCCATGGTAATCAAATTGCGTATTATTATATTTCTTTGTATTCTCAAAACTTTGTTCAAAACTAATTTATTTGTAAGATATTCATGTATACATTTTCATAGAACTGTGTTGTTAAAATACATACAGCCATGGGACCATAAAATGTCACCTATTTGTAGAATCACCCAAATAGTGGTTTGACATAAATCCGCTATTCCCACACTAAGAATCATCCAAGCAAGGGTGGATAAGTTTCATTTTAAAGCTAACTGTTACCATGACGTCATAAGGGATAAAAGAGCCCCGCCCACCCAGGGCCGTATTGCACAAAATTTGATTAATTAATGTCTTTAAAAATTACTTTAAGTTACAGATATTCTACTTTAGATAAGTGTCTTTCCCTTCTCGAATCTATAGAAAGAATTCAGAATACATAACTCATCCCAAGATTAGTGTCGTACGGTGTATTGTCATAGCGAGGGCCGCTCTTCAGAACCTTCCATGTAAACTATATGGAGTGAAGGGTAGGGTAATAAAACAGTGGACATAGCACTGTCTTGCACGCAAATTCCTCTGTTCTATGAGAGGAGTTTCCTTTCTCTTCAATGGCCTGGAGAATTGGCCTATAGCATTTCTTAAGTGAAATAGAAGACCTCTCCATTTCACTTCCTGCTTCTGTCTCTGTTTGAATGTCAACCCGTTGATGAAGTCAAGATTTTACATAAAAATATATTTATTCATTTTCAGTTCATTGGTGTTCCATGTGTTAGTGCATTCTATAAATTAAGGTTATTTCTGTAAATTAATGTGTTATTAACTTTTGTGGTGCGGTACGTAGTTATTTAATATGCTGATTGTGTGCGATATAAGAAAAATTAAAGTGGAATTTTAATTTAAATATCCATTTTCTTTCTACAGTTTTGAACACAAAGTTATAAATTAAAAGAATTGTACCTCATCAACTAATGTGATAGATAAATTTGCATGCACAAGAGAAGAGACTATAATATTTACAAATAAGGAGCCACTTGAGTACAGTTTTTAATGCTTGAACTATTACTTGTTTCAGATGTTGTGTTGTGTGGAATTATGATAATGTCAATATTGGCAACAATACATGTCAAATATAAAACAATGTTTAATATGAAACAACAATATCATCATGCCATCTGGCCCACCCTAAAATTTTAATGAGGAGCCGCCCCTGCCGTTCGTTACTTACAAAATAGTAACGAAGTTACAGTTACTTCGTGCGAAGAGTGACGGCGTTATATTTACAATGATAAAAGTAATGCATCGTAATATTTCCGTTATTTTTGTAAAAAATTATAGCCTAATAGCTTTTGTTTTTAGACCACTTCCTAGTATGGCTAGCAGTCTTGGCTGCCGCTCCGGAGGTCCAGGTTCGATTCGATTCTCGGCTCTACCAACAAAAACTGGTCTGAGGGCTGGAACGGGGTACACTCAGATGCAAAAAAACTGAGATGAATTGAGTTCGATTCCCATCCTCAGCCATCCTGGAAGTGATTTTCCTTGATTTCCCACTTCTACTCCAGGCAAATGCCGGGATATAAGGCCACGGCCGCCACCTTCCTAATTCTCATCTGAATTACAAATACACACAATACTAGCACAGCTATCAAAATAACACAGATTATCACACAAATTCCACACACACCCAAATATACGGGGCTATATGATCACGATGTCGCAGCCCCTAACAGAAGCAATAACAACATCTCCTTCTCGCTGTAGTTTACGTAATCCGCTTTGCGAATGCTCAAAGATATATAGCTGTTTTGTTACTCAATTATTTTGGGAGTTATAAATGCGGCGATCATTTACGGTACAACCACAATTTACACTGCAGTGGCTAGCTCTTGCCTATCTTTCTGGGTTGCCTGCCCTGACTGCCAGCGTCTGGCCGAATCAAGTTGGGATCGCTAGCACATCAAACATAAATATAAACAAACGAACTGCTCGTCCAATGCGTTGGTTGTCCGACATATCTACATTGTGTTTCACGCGTTTCTCGGTGCACCGGCACTTGAAAATTACGTGCTTAACATTACAACATTCAGAAATACTGATAACGGTACAGGGAGTCCGGGAATGTTCCCCGCAGTAGCTACGTGCAGCTGCGAGTGGTTTCGTCATCAGTTTAGTTGGCAGCACAGTGTCCTAGATAGGGTGAAGGCCACATGTGTGGGCTGTGGACTGTCGAATTCGTCAGTGAATATAGTTAGATTATTGGAATAATGCAACAATATGTTATGAATGGCCGTGGTAAGTATGAATGGCTGTGGTGAGTATACAGTTTACTGCTTGTTTGTTATGATACAAGCGACAGCCGTGCTGCCAACGTAACTGGTGACGTAATCTCTCGCTGCAGCTTGTAGGCACTGCAGACAACATTCTCGGACTCCCTGTATCATAGAACTTATTTAAGGCATTACAATTTCGGTCACATTATTACTTTCCCCCCTAGGTTTCGTTCTATTTCAATTTGTTTTCATATGTACAATATCCCCAATGTTCGGTACGATTGTTTGAGAAACAATCAACCGGAGGCTGTTTCACAGGTTATCGTCGGACATCAGAGTGCGATGCTGTGATTTTGTAAGTTTCGATCCTGAGAAAAACCTTTCAGAGACCTACAGTGCGTTGCTCCAAACATCGTTATAACTAGGGCTCAGAGTTTCAGCAGGTGCTAAAGATCGGGAAAATATTTATTTTTTATGTATTAAACATACCTGAAATATGTGACAAAAAAGTAAAAATATTTAATTATAGTTTATTAATGTGAATATAAAAGATATGCAGTACTCACGAATGCAATTTATGCTATGTCTCACTGACTGCTGAAGCATTACAATACAGAACGAGATACATCTTCAGGTTGTCCATCGCAAATGAGCGACGATTATCGTGAAACCCTTCTTCTAAAGGCGCTAAACTGCGGCAATCTTCTTGCCCTTGAAGTGTTGTGTAACTTGAGATCGCTGTTCAGCCTTGATTGCTTTCCCACATGGTTGGCAGAACAGAACGACCCCATTAGAAGTAAAATTATCGTTAAATTCTGCAACAGACGATAACTTGTAGGCCTAGTTGTTTTTACTTTAGGCATCGTAGAACTGCCTTACACTTCACAGTGCTAGAAATGAACTGCATGTGAGTGACAATGGTTCCAGGTAGCTGGTGGAGGGAGGTCTAGCACGTGGTGCAATATGGCTATGGACAAGGAAATCCCTGTCTTCCACAGTGAGTGGTACGGGGCGACAAGTTAAGAATATCACAGTTGCAAGCTGACAAACGCTCTGCATGACGATTAGACCTAGATAGCTCACAGGTTCTTCCTCGTTGAAGTAACACAGAACAAATATGCAATAAACTGAAAGATCTAGCATACTGACTTTTAAAAAAAATGTAAATATTATGTCTTTTATGTGCTAATAAGTGAAAAGCAGGAATTGATGTATTTATAGAAAAATGCTTAAAATATGTATTTACATAAAAATTATATTTATGTACCTAAAAATCCGAGCCCTAGTGATAACACTAAGTTTGAATATACATCAGGCAGCTTTTTCACAAAGCTAAAAATATCCTTAAGGCGTCTAGTGACACATTGCAAATTTATAAACACCATTTGAAACTCGTGTGGAACCTCAGTTACAGGGATCAAATAATGTCAAGTGACACCTACAGCTAGCAAGATAAGGAACACTGCATCACGACCGTTTGATGTTCGACCGATCAACCACAACACAGCAAAGCCAGTACGAGAGGGAGTGAGACGGGAAAGCGAGACAGACAGATATATTATAGTCGTCCCCCACCATCGCTGCAAGGCTGTCCACGCCAGAAGCACGCAAGTTAAATTTAGTTATTGTTGTTTTGATGGGTGGAACTACGAGGTCATCTGCCCCTCTTAACACAGATTAAAATATACAAATTTGGAATGGAATTTAAAATTTAGAGGTGGACACCTAAATTTGAAAAGACCGAAAATTGATAAAACAAAACAAAAAAAAACTAATAATTATAATATAAACAAAAATTACGGAAAAACAAAAATTCAGGATTCGAAAAGGAACAAGCCTTTGAGTCAATTACACTGGAAACTATAGATTGCAGGCCCTAAGCCACTCTCACATATAAAGCGGATAACGCGATCAGCAGCCACCACGTCATCGGCTAATATACTGTAAGTTTGAGTGTCAACTGCAAACCAAGGTTTCTTCGTAAGTCAGCAAGATCCACACACTCGGTTAAAATGTGGGCCACGGTGAAAACGGCTCCACGGTACAAAGTGGGGGGTCGTCCCTTCTCACTAGGTACGAGTGGTTGGATCTTGTCTGATCTATCCTTATCCTACACAAATTGACGGACTCCCCCAGTGACCGGAAAGAGCTCCGCTACACTCGAGTAGTTCCCTTGATCGCTCTCAGTTTACTGGGCATTGGGTCAGCTAGCCACTGACTCTCCCAATATGGGCTCTCCAGTACTTGTCGGCGTAACTGAGAGCGAATATCTCTAGCGGGTACCTCCATTGGTCGAGGTGGCAGAAGCACGCTGGCGTGTAGCCGGCGTGCAGCCAGAGTGCAGCCGGCGTGCTGTATGGACACCCCTGTTGTAGGTTACAGGACGAGGATGGTTCCTCAGTGTCCCCTTAAAGAAAGCTAGCCATCGAATATAATAGCTCTCCATTTGGGTCTTTGATCATCCAGATACCGACAGTAGTGGCTACGCGGGCTAAAGCTCCGCGTTAGGTCAAGGGGCCAAGCTCTCTGCTGACTCGGTAGACGCGTGGGTTCGAGCCCCACCGTCGGCTGTCCTTGAAATGGTTTTCCCTGGTTTCCCATTTTCAACACCAGGCAAATGCTGGGACAGTACCTTCTGACAGGCCACGGCCGCTTCCTTCCACATCCTTGCCCAGTTTCATTCATCTTCATCCTTTCCATCTCTCATCCCGACGCGCAGGTCGCCCACGGGCGTCGACTAGAAAGACCTGCACTCGGCCTCTCAGGAGGCTACACGAAAAAAAAAAAAAAAACATCCAGATCTGTATCGGAGGATCTTTCTCGTGCACCTGTGTTGAGCTCCTATGTTTTCTTAAAGTAGAAATTTGGCTTCGATTGTTCGCACATCCACCCTTCCTTTGGTAACTTAATTTATGCCACTTTTCCACTGTTGTATACACAAGGAAAGTACTCATCTTGGAGCTTGGCTCCTGGAGAATTGTACACATGCATGGGTTATGTTTGTGTACAAATACAGTGGCTCGACTCTACAAATAAGAAGTGAAGGAGAGGTGGCGCCGGCCCTTCCTCGAATATGTGTCAGCAAAGCTCTCAGACAAAATAGAATTGCTTGAGTGCCGTTTAAATATTGCGTGCGCCTTTTCATCACAACGGATCCATGTTTGATGACTCAACTTGTTTCTTCATAAACACGACTGGGTTCAAACAGTTGCTCCTTCTTGCGAGAAAGCGTTCCGTCCTTCATGAACACCAAGGAATTAATTTCACTGTATCAGGAGCACCTGATTAAAAGAAAAAGAAAACGCCCAACCCTCTCTTCGCAAATGTTTTCCTGTCACTTTCTTTCAAATATTCTTATATACACTGACCGGCAAAGAAAACTGATCACTTGAAAAATTCAACATTACTTTCATTCAAATCATAAATATGAATGCTCTAGGCCTAGTACATAAGTTACTGTTTATGGCATGGAAGTAAGATTAATTGTTTTCCAGGATGTATTATCATCATCAAAGCAATGTATGAAATTCCTAAAGCTTACAATATATCACTAGCTACAGCAATGGCACTATTTAAAATTAAAGTGGCCCAATAGCAACATAATGGTATTCATCTCATATGGAATAATCTTTCGGTAACAAACTTACAACGACTTGAAAATATAAAAGCCAGGTACTTAAAACGCATTCTACAGATATCCAAGTTTTCGGAAAATCGAATCGCATATCGTCTTGGAAATGAAACATTCTTTCTGGAAGATATGAAATCGCTCTTCAAGCTACCCAACACGGCTGCCTTGGACGCGGTCTTGGAAGGAAGGAAATCTAACGCACGTCAAATTCCTGGGGAATTTTTCGATACTGAAGCAATGAAAAATCACGAATGGAAAGGACCAAATTTCAAGTTACGCCACGTCTTCACGCGTTACGCTGCACATGGTATTCATGGTAAAATATGTACAAATCCAAAATTTCACAAACCGACAGAAAAGTGCATATGTCGCCTTTATGGGGAGCTATGCTCTCTATATCATCTAGGAGACTGTGCTGAAAGATCACAACCGATCAGCACATTTGTTAAAGACTGATACAAATCAGTGTTATCTTATTCATACATTCATATATTCTTTCTTTGTACACATGGCGTTTAATTAATAACAATAATTATCTTTATTCACGTCATTGTGTCACTTAACAATAGCGATTCATTGACATGATGCTGTTTCCCGCGGAAAGATGGGCGCGCCACCATTTTCGATCAGAGCCACTGCCCTGGCAACATCTTCAGGCCTCAAGCGCATATTCGTTTCTGAATTGCACAAGAACAAATGAGGATATGGCTGTATTTATCTTTTCCTATGCCTACAAGTGGCAAAAGAAGAAAGAATAGAACATTGCATTGTTGACGATAGAGATGGCGCGCACATCTTTCCGCGGGAAACAGCATCATGTCAAAGAATCGCTATTGTTAAGGGAAACGATGACATGGAGAATTGTAATGCATCCAGGAATCCAATTAACCTTACTTCCATGCTATAACTACTTTATGTACTGAACTAGGCCTATACCGTTCATTTTTCTGATTAGAATGAAAGTAATGTTGAATTTTTCAAGTGATCGTTTTTTTTTTTTCGCCGGTTGGTGTATATCGTATCTTGAAATAACAAAAAAATATACGGTAATGTAAGTTTAGTAATTGCCTCATAGATGGCTTCATTTTACAAAATAATTAATTAATTAAATATCTTAAGGGGAAACATGCAGCTCAAGAAGCCAAAATAATAGTAATTTTAATAGTAGCCAATAACTGTGCCTGTAATAAATCTTCTACAATACAGCCGCAATTATCAACTAGGGTTGGATGAAAGAGGAATATGAGTTGAGACACCTGATGACACGCTTTGCGATACACGGTTTTCATCATCGTATTTGTGCCAGAAAATCCTTTCACCAGGCTAGCCAGGAGTGCACATGTGTTTTGTGTAGAGAACAGTGCGATACATATCACGTAATGGAGTGCAAGAAGAGAACGGTTTCTCGGATTCAATTTTGTTCTGATTCTTGAGTTCCTGATCTAATGTAAATAATTTTGCACATTGTGCGCAATACATTTGTTATTAATAAATCTTATACAACAATTATGTACATTTCACAGGAAACACATATATCTTGCTAATAATAGATTTAATTGCAGCCAATGGCCATTAGTAAAAAATACATCATTCAATTCGAAATTCTGTTAGGGACTTAAGCCTCTGCTTGTAATGTAGTACGTGATAACTCACAGATATCACCACACAACTTACACACGCCCCACTTGGGGCATGACAGACTTTTACCACCCCCACTTGGAATTAATAATAATATCGTATGGCCTCGGATGCCGAGTGCAAGCTTGTTATTCGAAGACCAGAGGGCAGCTTTCATGTCGAATTTTGTCGTTCCTTGGAACGCTATGATATTCAAGGAGGTTAGAATTCTAGGCTCCTTGACACTATAGCGCTTCTTAGTAGAGAAAGGAGGAACTTTGTGTTTGCGGAAAATACCGTGATTAATTTTGCCGTAATGAACACAGCCTACTGAAGTCAAGTGGGTTCTTAACATGTCAACAACGTATGACATGCGCGGCGTGATTTTTGTCACCTATCAAAAATCACTTACCACGGCCAGAAGGGAACCTGCAAGCTTGGGGATGGTAGTCCGACACGATAACCACTCACCCACCGTGGCAAGCTACTCGGAACTGAAAACCGTGAACAGCAAAACGAGTTATTAAGCGACGCAGTTCGTATCCTGCCCCCATCCATTCTTGGTTGTACATTACTTCCGTCCCGTAAAAATCTTCCCATATCTCTCTCTTCTTGGATTATAACTCCAACAACAAGGCCTGGTCAATCGGAGCAGCATCCCCATCCTATTGACGTCAGAAAAGTTGGATGGCGCAGCCACGCGGTAGAATGTTGAAGCTGTAACATTGTGACTGGTGAGGTTTACTTTCAAGGTGAAGCATTGATATCGTGATGGAAACAGAAAGGAATTTGTCAAATTCGAGGAGGTACTGCTCTGTATACGGTTGCAAATCGTATAAAATGGGTACGAAATCTCTTCACTACTTTCCTGTACAAAAAGTTCAGAGAGAAAGATGGGCTTCGGCGCTGTCGATTGGAAAACGTGTTACGCGTTATATGACAGTGTGCAGTCTGTATTTTTGTGAAGACGATTTCTTTCCACAGCATAAGCACCGGTACTGTTGATTATTGATAGTTATTGTCTCTAATTTGTATTCACAAGGATTTAGCTACATCAAAAATACTGATAAACTTGTAGCCTAATACTTCTGTGCCGTACATAGAACCGAATGTAATCCGCTCTTCGTAAACTTATTTTAGGGGTTCTTCCGATTGACAATAGTCGAATGGTTAGAAAACTTAAGAAAAATGCTGTTCCTAGCCTTAATTTGCCAGAAAATTTATATTCTTGCCTTTGAACAGCAAGTATGTAGCTCAATATTTGCAATATTGAAGTATGATTTGGCTTAAATTGTGTTTTTGTCTATGATCTCCTTACTGTTGAATTTAGTTAATTAATGTGTTAAATCTTAGTTTTAAGTACCGGTTTGGTGACCCATCATCCCAGGCAGTCCGGTAACACCTATACTACTCAGGCAGATAGGTCACTTAGCCGTAATTTAGAAGTTATAGTGATGTTAATTATACATATGCGGTAATGTAGCAGGAGACCTGATCGGCCTAGACTATTCTAACTTTAATTAGTTCCCATTTCAGGGTTTTTCAGTTTTGAGTGCGAATAGTTGGTTTGAAAGTTGTACAACAGTAAGGAGAGTATGTTTTGTATAGGTTTTAATTGGTATTATGGTTTATGTCAGCTGAGGAGTGAATTTGATTTGGCTTAAAGTGTACTTTTTGATCTGTTCCGTTTGCTTATGACAAGTTCAAATGGAGACTCCAGCTTTGTTAGATATCTGTATTTTAAATATTTAATTAAATATATTGATAAAGAGGATGCCTCCATTTTAACTTGCCTGTGGCAAGAGATTAATTAATTTATATTCTTGCCTTTGAACAGCAAGTATGTAGGTCAATATTAGCAATATTGAAGTATGATTTGAGCATCCCAAGTAACGCTTCTTTGAACCCAAAACATTCATGCAAATTCAGGGTTGATGGATTCAATTTATTATCAGGGAGTCGTCCTTTGTGTTATGTGATATATAAATATTGTGAAATTAATAAAAACATCGATACCGCTAGGCTCCCTAGTACAGGCTTCATATATGTAACAGCAGACAGTAAATTAGGTTTAACTATCTACAGGTGGGTAATATTTTTAACTGGTAGTAATTAAGCACTGCATTTAAATTGATTATAAAAATATTTCTATCAATGAAAGAAAATATGTAGTATTTTGCCATCATAAATTAGAAGCCATAACAAACACACCCTATCACTGTCTTGCTTACTTCTCGTCACTATCTCGCCGCCATATTGAAAACAGCTGACCGTAAGCTCCTCCCCCGTTTCGGACGTCAATAAAGAAAGGTTCTCTAGCTAATTCGTGAGTGAGCCTATATGGAGTGTATTTAGACACACAAAATTTTCTGTATGAAGGTGGATTTAACCTGCTCAATCACTGTGCTGTTACCGACAGTAGTGGCTACGCTGGCTAAAGCTCGGTGTTAGGTCATGGGGCCAAGCTCTCTGCTGACTCGGTAGACGCGTGGGTTCGAGCCCCACCGTCGGCTGTCCTTGAAATAGTTTTCCGTGGTCTCCCATTTTCAACACCAGGCAAATCCTGGGACAGTACCTTCTGACAGGCCACGGCCGCTTCCTTCCACATCCTTGCCCACTTTCATCCATTCATCTCATCTCTCATCCCGACGCGCAGGTCGCCCACGGGCGTCGACTAGAAAGACCTGCACTCGGCCTCTCAGGAGGCTACACGAAAAAAAAAATACTGTGCTGTCAGAAGCAAAGTTTTTAAAAATTTTGAAATTCAAATCGTAACTTCTTTTTTATCCATTTGCCAAAATTTGGTTCTTGACTTGTGTTGACCTTCACCGTTTCCCTCATATCTCCCATTTTTTAAACTATTTTTAAAGTAGGTGTTAAACCTTCAGCTGCAAAATGAATCTCACTGTTTCCACATTATTAAATAATTGCAGAGGTGTGGAAATTATTAGACTTAAATAAAGAATGTAAATCAGTCACACATTTTTATTCAAAATCATTTTATTTTACTTTTATTACCATACTTACTGATGCTTTCCCCTGTATTGGCTTACAACTTTTCCCATAAGATATTGCGACTGGGAATTTCCAAAATAGGAGATTCAGAGGGATACCTGAGCTCGGTCCGTTTTGTTTTTTTCTTCATTTCCTTTGGACTGTACCATCTAAATCAGGTGATTTCAAACCATTGCCCACGAATCTTTGAATAGTTCAAGATTTGACAATCAGTACCAAAGGACTTCAAATTCATTTGCTCTAAATTCACACAATACCCAGAATAAAGTAATCAAAATGAAACGTGTGACATTCTGTATTAGCAAGGCTGTCATTTTAGTGGAAATTATAACAAATCATTTTAGTCAGTTTCTTAGAAGAAAATGTAATTAAGACTATTAATTAAACGTATGAAATAATTTCACCACCTAGAAAATAATTTTAATGGATTAATTACAACAACAACTATAACAAAAAAGAGTGCTACAAATGCTGAAAAATGCTGGGTGAAAGCCTCATGATCATACAGCGAACTGCGTGAACTCAAACTCCATTAGCAAGTGCAAACCAAGGTCAAAGGAGGTAGCTGGCTGGATGACGTCACGCTCACCGGAGCGCGCGGGGAAAGGAGGAAGCTCAAGCTGTACTATGACGTCACACACCTCAGTGCATTCTCGGTACATTTCGTCCCGTCACCGTAACGTAACGCCAGACCTCAGCGTAACGACGAAGTCGACAAGATCATTTAAAATGATAAAAAGTAAAAAGGAAATGTTGGAAAACTGGCGTTCAGTCTAATAATTTGCACACCTCTGTAAGCGTTATAACAAACAGAAATCATTTAATGTATTGTAGCAAGCTGTCGCGGAGGGTGGGCGGGCCGTCGGCTAAACTAGTAGCCCTTGGGCCATGGAACTATGTGTACATTGATAAAATGAAACTGAAAAAGCGCCGAGTATGTAAGTACATACGGAAAAGAGAAAATTTCCTCCCCCAGGGAGGTCCTCACCACCGCGTCAAACAAGGGCCAACTCCCCACTCAGCTAATGTTTCTAAATTTCAAGTTATATTAAAGTAGGTTATTAGCCAACTGCCAGTGTCTGATAACATGAGTGGTGACAGTGATTGCAACATAACAGTAAAAAAATTACTACAAGTTACCACGTTTGTAATGATGGGGGACATATGGTTAGGTGTCACCCTTAGTCAATTAGGTAAGGTGACATGGACTATAGTTTTCCTCGCTCTATGAGTCTGAATGTCCAGCCCGCTCATGAACGTGGGCCTGCGTCAGAAGACTGAGAGATGCCCCCAGCTCATTTGGAGGTGTGTGAACTCAGTCACATCTGTTTCTATGTCGTGCCACACGAACTCGACCCTCTGTCACGTAGGCCTACTCTTCGTTTCGCACGCGAATCTCTGATCAATCTGACCGGATTTTCATTTCACACAGATCAAGTCCAAATGGTAAGTTCACATCTAATCAGTGTCATCCAACGCTATTTGGAACACAGTAGCCGTTATTATATTAAACTTTACCTCATATACAATCCAAATCAAAAAGAGAAATATCTATATATATATAACTCAATGTTGGTTTGTTTGTCTGTTATTTATACAAATCTACACCGTTTCACCGACCTGAACCAAAATTTGCATACTTACCCTTTGGAATCCAGCGGGTAACCCTGTCCACTTTAAATTTCGGACATACTACTCCATTCCCTGCGTTTAGGCCCTTTTGCACAAATTTACACTGTTTCGCCGATCTAATAACTTGACGGACATACTGTCGCTAGGCGACAACGACTAACACTGTATCATGATAGTCAACGCCGCACCATTGATGGACAGGTTGTCACTAAGCAACAACGATTTACTCAGTATCATGATAGTCCGGTAAAATTTTCTAAAGGACACATGGGAAAACTGACCGATTGACAATCAAGGATTGTATTGGACTGGGGTATTATCTATGCTATCGTATGCACAGTTAATCAGCATATTAGCAAAATGTAATGTAATGCTATCCTGTCAGAGAAACATAATGGCAAACATTCCTACATTCTCCTACCACCGTTTTGCAGTTTTCATGTGTAGACAGTTGTTATTTCATTTGAGGGGCTTAGACATCGTGGTCATGTTGCCCCGTGTACATGGGTGTGTGTGTCGAATTGTTGTGATAACCTGCGATATTGTGATTGTTGCAATAGCATGTGTAAATTGGAGATAGGATATGGTATTTGAAGCCATTTCTCAGTGTTGCTCAAGGATTTATTGGACTGTAGTATTCTCTATGCTCTCGTAACATAATAAAACTATTCATTCAAGTGATAGGTCTATGGCTAGCAGAACGGATATTTTGATGGTTTCAACAGCTCATAACTGTTGTCCACGTGATGAAATACATGCAGGGCCGTAGAGAACGACCACGGGCCCCTTGGTTTTTATTCGTCCTGTAATATTATCCTCCAAGTACTAACCCTCCCTCTCCCATCCCCACAGAGAATAAACCTCCGTGTAATTTAGTATATCTAATTGAGTGAGTTTCCTCTGTTGTTCAGAGCTCTATTAGTGTCTCCCAATGATGTTTTGTTTTATTCTTGATTTTGATCAATATGACCGTTTATGCTCACTACGGCCATCGGCCTGGCCGTGCTGAAACACCGGACCTCATGAGAACTCCGCAGTTAAGCAACATTGGGCACAGTCGGAACTTGGATGGTATGCCTGTTCTAGGCACTGCGCGCTGTTGGCCAACATAAGGAGGAGCGGAAAGGCCCTGGCCACCCTATCGCAAGTAAACTTCGGCTGAGACTAGCCTCTTCGGAGGCTCGGACCTGCCTTCGGGCAAAATACCAATTAATTTTTAATGCTCACTACAATGACAAGCAACACGTTTTTCATAATCATACTAACAAAATAAATTTCATTGTTGGTGCTAATCCCATCTCACCAGTTGTATCCACTCCGATTAGATGTTTCCAGCTCTAGGACACTGCCTGAAAAATGGCGGTAGGGATGAGTTACCTCGCTGAGTCCGTGGGAGCCACCAACCTGGAGGGTAAACTCGATAAAAAAAAATCACTGCCAGTGAATTAAAACTCCACAATTCTTCTAGGTTTGTGCTTTGTCTTGTGTAGGGTTTCACCTAGGATACCAGGCTGAATCATCAGCGAGCTCTTGGTGTCCCCGCATGGACCCCCACAGGAGTAGCGAACTGAGCGCTGCCTCTCTTTTAATGAAGCGCACCTTCGTCTCTTTACTGCGAGAACTAAAAGCTCAAGCAGCCATAACCTCCCTTTGAAGGCTTCCAAAATGATGGTATATTCGCTTTCATGGCCAGTGAATTAAAACTCAGCAATTTTTCTAGGTTTGTGCCGTGTCTTGTGTGAGGTTTCGCCTAGGACACCAAGCTGGCTCATCAGCGGGCTCTTGGTTTCCCCGCCCGGACCCCATTTATTATTAATATTTTAACAAATATTTGGTGCTTTTCAGTCGGTCAACACGAAAGTACCCAAAATATTTGGATTATACACTAATCCTGAAAAAAAAAACAAGTAGTTCCGTGAAGAACTATACAGCCTATTTTCATATATCCTACTTATGTTAATTTCCTCTATCAACATACAAAATTTCAGTTTGATTGCTGTAATAAATTCGTAGATATTGAGAACCGACTAAATATTTCGGATGGTCGCCATGTTGGATTTTATATATGTAGGTCCTAGAGTTATGTAATGTTACGTGAAGATTATTGTGTACGTGTAGCATTCAAACTTCAATCGCATGATTAGGACACAAGAAGTAACAAGGAGATTTTAAAATTTCGCACATCTGCATCTTGTGGTTATGGAAACAATTGAAATAAATTAGATGCCAGTGGATTAACATTCGTATAAGGATTTACTGTACCAAGTTTCACTGCACTCGGATGGTTAAATTGCGAGAAACGTCCATGTGAATATTTATACTTCGCGTCACCGCCATGTTCGATTTGTGATCACCAGGCTATTTAAAGTCCTATAGGTGAACTTAAGTTCCTAGCCCCTATGAACATTTAAAAAAAACTCAGTTTGATTGCTATAATAGATTCGAAGATATTCAGAGCCGTCTAAATATTTCGGATGGTCGCCATGTTGGATTGTTAAATGTGTAGGCCATAGAGTCATGTACCATTAAAGGAAAATTATTGCGTAGGTTCATTATTCAAACTTTCACTACGATCGCATGATTACGACACAAGAAATAAAAGCTTAATTTTAAAATTCGCAAAGCCGCCATCTTGAGGTTATGTAAACAATTGAACTAAATTAGATACCAGTGTATTACAATGTGTATAAACATTTCCTGTACCAGATTTCATTGCGTTTGGAACATTAAATCGCGAGAAAGGTCTATTTAAAATTTTCGAATTCGCTTGGCCACCATGTTCGTTTTGTAGATAACCGGGTTTTGAAAGTCTTATAGATGAACTTCCAGTAGTTCCCTTTATCTCCGTACAAAATTTCAGGGTGATACCGCTAATAGTTTCAGAGATATAGAATGCCGGTGAAATATTTTGCACATCCGCCATCTAGCGGTTATGTAAACAATTGAACCAAGTTAGATGTCGGTGCATTACAATGTGTATAAACATATACTGTACCACGTTTTATTGCGTTTGGTTGGTTAAATCGCGAGAAACGTCTATTTAAAAGTCGCAAATTCGCGTGGCCGCCATGTTGGTTTTGTAGTAACGAGTTTTTCAAAAGTCACATAGGTGAACTTCTAGTAGTTTCCTTTATCACCGTAAAAAATTCCAGGGTGATATCGGGAATAGTTTCGGAGATATTGAATGCTGGTGAAATATTTCGCACAGCCGCCATGTTGGATTGGTGAGACGTAACAAAATTTGAAGGGCACGGTCGGGGTCGTCCGGAATAGTGCTATGAACTTACCGAGTTTCATTTAAATCAGTCCAGCTGTTTAGAAGTTATTAGACACACACACACTACACACACACACGGACAAAAGGTGATCTCATAAGCCTATTTTTTCAAAATTGAAAATAGGCTAAAAATACATAAGATTAATAAATACACTAGGATGACCAATTTCGATCGTCAAGTGATCATCATCAGATCCACTACACTCAGGCTATAAAATCTATGTCTGAAAATACGGGTGAAGATATTTACAATATGTACACTTATTTAGTTGCAGTATTGGTAATGCAACTTGTCGGTATTTGTTAGTTGTAATCTATATGATGTTTTGGTGAGATGCTAAAAGTGGTGATAGAACTCCGGAAATTGTCTGTTTGGAGTGACTATGTGGTTGTTGTAACCAGTGTTACCAGTCACAGTGGGTCAAAATCGAAATCTAGGGGGACAAAATTATTTATTTTCATAATTTAAAAATCAAAATGTATTACTTCTACAGCATTCTCATATAATTGCCGCTCACTATTCTGGGATATAAACGCATCTTAGTGTAAATCTGTCTCCACTGTTCGAGCAGTCTGAATTGGAGTGTTGATGTAAGTGGCTGTGGTTTGGTTGTCTTTGTGGTTAGTGTGATGCTTTAAGATGGAACATGCAGCTGAAGGTATGATCTTTGTAACGTGTTTCAGTTATTAATGGGCGTAATTGTTACGTAATTTTAGTTATAATTGCATTATATAATATTTAACTATTATTTTTAAAATTATATATTCACTTAGATTTTTAGTATGTCCCGTCACTCTGCGTCACTTTCTGTTTAATGTTAAAATGTAGATAGTCTTGTAGTTTACGCCTGTTATAAGATGTTTTGCATCTTTTTGCAACTTACTTAGTTATTTTACAGTTTAGAAAATGCCGCGCAACCAGTTCTCACACGTTTACAACTGTTTGAAGCACTGGGTTCGACGATTATGTCAAAAGTGGAACTTTGTGACTTTGTTAAAAGTAAATTAGGGGTAGAAAATTGTTCTGAAGAGATAACTGAATGCTCTATCCATCTCCTAGTCATAGACAATTTCTTGCATGGGTAGACGTAGCTTAAGAAAGGTCTTAACTGATGTTTATTATGAAGAAAACAAGTTATATACGTTGCTTTCACTCTAAATTCATGATTAAAAAGTAAAAATAATTTTGTCCCCCTAGATTTCGATTTTGACCCACTGTGGACTGGTAACACTGGTTACAACAACGACATAGTCACTTCAAACAGACAAATTCCGGAGTTCTATCACCACTTTTAGCATCTCACCAAAACATCATATAGATTACAACTAACAAATACCGACGAGTTGCATTAACAATACTGCAAACAAATAAGTGTACATATTGTAAATATTTTCACTCGTATTTTCAGACATAGATTTTATAGCCTGAGTGTAATGGATCTGTTGATCGCTTGACGATCGAAGCTGGTCATCCAAGTGTATTTATTAATCTCATGTAATTATTTTCAGGATTAGGGTATAACCCAACTCTTTTGGCTACATACGTGTTGACCGACTGAAAAGCACCAAACTTTTGTTTACTTAGGCAACGCTGAAAAATGGCTTCAAACCCCATAATATTAATGTTTTATTAACTTATCGATTGCAGGTTCGCTCCTGGCCGTGGTAAGTGGTTTTTTTTTTTAAGGCGGCAAAAATACGATACGCATGTCATACGATGTTGGCATGTCAAAGAACCCATTTGAATTCAGTAGTCCGAGTTCATAATGGCAAAATTAATCTCGGGAGTTTCCGCCAACACAAAGTTCCTCATTTCTCTACTAGAAAGCGCTATAGTGTTCAAGGAGCGTAGATATCTAACATCTAACCTCCTTGACTTTCATAGTCAAGGAACAAGGAAATTCGACATGCAAGCTACCCTCTGGGTGTCAAATAACAAAGCTTGCACCCGGCATCCGAGGCCATACGGTATTATTATTAACTTATGTACATATCGCCCGTTTTAATAGTTTTTTAGGGGGTATTATTTTAGTTAAATATGTACTGTATAAAGTGGTACGGGAGGAAAACAACGTTGGGAACCGCTGATGTAGACTAAGTGTAGTACTGTAAAAAATGTAAACGACATTCTTTTGTAGTCTTGAAATTAATAATGCAGTATAAACAAATTAAGTATTTTTTTGAAGAAATTACTATTTTCCATGATTTATCCAGTTATCTGGATATTTGGTTATCCGGATCTCAATTAATCTGAATAATTGGACTTCTATTGTACTGGCGAACAACAACCAACTTACACAAGAAGAAGGGGATTGTTTTGTGCTTAGAAAATAAGGCAACAAGACCTTGCACTGAGGCAGATAGAACGATACATAGTAGTAGGGCACTGATGCATATTACTATTCAACCTAGTGCACGGCTTCGTTGCTAAGTGGATTGGATTGGAGCCTTTGTTACAGGTCGCCCTCATGTTCTCGATCCAGTTCACAACCACTGATTCATTTGACGGTAATTGTGGTCTCTTCTTAACTAGGTTAACGACTGGAGATTCGTAACACCGCATTAACATGACGAACACAAACCACAGTTTAAGGTGGTGTATCTTCCTTATGTGTTGCACTGTACCCTTCAAACGGCACAGTACACAGTATCGAATTTTGACGATTATTCTTTCATTCTGCTGTTTTATTGAGAGGCTTGGACATCGTGGTCATTTAGCCCCGTGTAGCTTGCCTCGGTGGGTGAGTGGTTATAGCAAATAGCTTATAAAGATAATAGCGGAAACTCCTCGCCAAAACAGGAGACAGCGCTACCCAGCACTGCCTAGCGGTCCGAGTTGGCAACGTAAGACCAGCTGATTTACAACCGTGAGATCCAACCAAACAATTATAAGAAATTATTGACCTGTGAATGATCTAATTATCCAATTATAATGGTTGGTACGGGGAGTATTTGTGCTATATATGGCTGTAATAATTATAAACAACAAAGTGACCCAAAATCATTCTTTAAGTTCCCAAGAAATTATTGTAAACAAGTAGCCTACCATTACACTGATAGTTCGGTTTTCTTTTAATACAAAATGCTTTTACAATATAATTTAGCATATTTTAGCCTGTTCTTTATTTATTTATAGATGCACGCTGTGGGTTATTCGAAGCCGTAGAGCTGACTTAGATGACGTATTGAAAGGAATGGCCCAGAACATTTAAACAGAACTCGTGTTGTATGCTCAGACCACTTTGTGGAGAAAGATTTCAGGAACAAAAACTTGTTAAGTCAAGGTTAAGATCTTTGTAGGTTGTTGATGGCCTAATGTTAATATTGAAATAAGAGCCTTTATAAAACGTGGTGACTCTACGGTACAGTAGGCCTAAAATTTAACAACTTGCTTCAATATTCCCGATTGAAAGTGTACGTAGTTATTTATTGTTGTTATAAGGGGCGGAACAGCGAGGTCATCTGCTTCTAAAGTGTACGTATTGCACTATTAAAGCAAAGGAGGTTGGTGTAATCGAACAAGTTCAGAAACACAAATTTTAATTTTACTGACTTTATTAGGAAATACGTTATATAAGAAGGTAACTGTTTTTTTATGTAATTAAGCGTGTTCAACTCGTTTTTAAATACCAGTATGTCAAAAAGGATGGATTAAAACCAATATGCTAATATTTCCTTGTAATTATCAGTATTTGGCCTGGTGCAGTGCCTTCAGTTCTACTGCCTATGGCAAAGCAAACCATATGCAGAAGCAGTCCAGTATTTTTTAGAATTCTCTATAAATATTGTACAGAACCAAGTATCTTTTGTTTCTTTTAACACTAATCTTTAAATTATTTGCTGCCTAAATATCAAGCCGAGACATATGTTAACTTCACAATGCAATTTCGGTCGGTGCGCACTCAAAAATGCTAGCTGTGGGTGGCAAGAAGAGTAATGCTGTCAACTCGCACCAAGAGATGGCACTGTGATCGCTGTCTCCAGGCAAGCGCATGCTTTTACGGCCGAGTTTCCGCTATTATCTTTATAAGCTATTTGGTTATAGTGTCGGACTACCAACCCCAAGATTGCAGGTTCGCCCCTGGCCATGGTAAGTGATTTTTGAAGGCGACAAAAATCACGATACTGATGTCATACGTTGTTGGCATGTTAAAGAACCCATTTGAATTCAGTAGGCCGTGTTCAATGGCAAAATTAATCTCGGGATTTTCCGCCAACACAAAGTACCTCCATTCTCTACTTGATAGCGCTGTAGTGTCAAGGAGTTTAGATATCTAACCTCCTTGACTTTCATAGCATTCAAAGGAACGACGAAATTCGACATGCAAGCTACCCTCTGGGTGTCAATTAACAAAGCTTGCACCAGGCACCCGTGGCCTTACGATATTATTATTATTATTAGCCCCGTGTACATGATTGTGTGTGTGTGTATTAGTATGATTTCTATGATGACCTGTGCTATTGTGATGGCTATATTAGTGTGTTTATTTGTAATTCAGGTAATTCACCTCGGCCGTCTTGAAAATGTATTTCCGTGGTTTTCTATTTTCACCCCCAGGCAAATACTGGGACGGTCCTTTCAACAGATCCATGGCCGATTCATTCCCACTCCCTTCCCTGACCTTTCCTTCATCAGATCCAAGTTAGCAGTCACCTGGGCGATTGACCTGTCACAATCCCCAGTTGTATCTGCTGACAAATGTGTCCAGCTCCCAGACAACGTCCTTCTGGTGGTATATTAATGATCCCTCGCAGTTCCGTGGTGAAGCCGAGCTTGGAGGATAGACTAAGTGATTTATTTATTTATTTATTTATTTATTTATTTATTTATTTATTTATTTTATGTTCGACGATGTCGAAATGTAAATATTATATGTCAGAAAATTATATCATAATGAGGGTCATTATAAAACTATTTTTCATTATGAAACAGTTTCTCCCACCAATCAGAGCTCAAGAAACAGTTGTGTGACCAATTAGGTAAGGATAGCATCGCTCCTGCGCTTACTTCCACGGCCTTCTATTTTAAATTTCACTGCGTGTCATAGAGGGGTATTCCAGGAGGCCATGGTATTCTCTGCGTCCCATACGCTCTGTTCAGTACATAAAACTGGCGAAATCTCGACGGATATTTATGAATATTTATGTTCGAACATAAAATAGTTATAATTATCGTCGAACATAAACAGTCGTATGCAACTCGCCTATAATGTAATTAAGACACTCGTATGGAAATTATAAAACGAGCGAAAATATTCGTGTCTTAATTATTGCCATTATAGGCTCGTTGCTTAATGTACTATATTTATTTATTTATTTATTTATTGACTGAATGTTCCGTGATCTAATTTTTTCAAAGACCTCAAAATAAAATGTTAAAATATGTAAGTTTTAAGAACACTTGACATAATTTGCAAAAGAGGGAAATCTGACTTGTTTAGTCGGCAAACGAACCGCAATAATGGGTAAAGCGCTGCGCGGGTGCGGATATCTGCGGATATCCACAAAACTTTTCGCCATGCGGATATAGTTTGTATGGCTGTGCGGATAGCGGATAAGCTGCGGATAATGTTTGGAGTAAATTAGCGGATAATGTTTAGAATACAATCCGAACTTGTTGAATATCATTACTAGGACCCGGATGTTATGACTAGAGCCCGGATGTTGATGACATGTCATCTTTCTGTCTAAAACAATGCTGAAGTACCCCGTCTTCAAATATGCCATTTTTATTATGCAACTTTTGGCATTCTTTGCTATTTTTCCATTTTTAGAGCATTTTTTTTTTAAGTTTGGTAGATTTTTGTTATCTTATTTTAGAGAAATCAGCCTTTTAAGGTCATCTTTTTCCAATTTAGTTATGTCACAGCCTTATATGTGAGAGTTACGTCTCTCAGAGTTAAGAAGAAGCTAGTAGCTGATACAAGATAATTTAAAATATTGAAATTTTGATTCCATTTCCTTAATCAAGCGGGTGGAAACTAGTCTTAGCAACAATAGTGGGGAAATTTCTGCGGGTATTGCATCAAAACAGTAAAAAGTGCTGGACAAAAACACCGGGTATAAAACGTTATGCAAAATCTCAGACATTCATTCTGGTGAAAACTACTGCATGGATGAGATTGAGGAGGCTTTAGCAGCAAACGACCTTCCTCACTTCAAGTACACTCCGATCACATCAGCTGATATAGAACGCAGCTTTTCGAGATATACAGTACAAACTTGTTGGCTGATAACCGCAGATCATTTACATTTGACAACATCAGAATTACATTCATAGTGCAGTGGAACTTAGACTTAAAGTGAACATAAACCTTTTGTTAAGTGCTAGAAATCTATTTTGATTGACTTTTCTGTTTGAGCTTAAGATGCCATTTTTGAAATATTGGCGAGTTTATTATTATAAGATCATTTTCTCCATTTTATAGTGCATTTTTTCAAAATTTTAGGTCATATATTACAGTCATTTTTGAAAATTTTAAGTGCATTTCTTAAACTTTTTACGGCATCCACATCCGGGACCTATTTATGATATATATTTTTCCGTTATGTTATTTTCTTGACAATTGTAAGATGATGATGATTTACGCTAATCTCATTCAAATTATGTCATTAAGCACAATTAACCCTCCGAACTGTACAGGGTTGCAATTCTGGCTGTGTAACATTCATTTTAAACATAGCACTTGACAACCAAACGCTAAGGGAACGACATTCTCCTCAAATGTATAAATGTGTTGCTTTAATACCTTATCTAATTATAGTACATTATGCAACGAGCCTATAATGGCAATAATTAAGACACGAGTATGTTTATAATTTCCATACGAGTGTCTTAATTACCATTATAGGTGAGTTGCATACGACTGTTTGTATTTGAAGATAATTAGAACTATTTTATGTTTGAACATAAATATTCATAAATATCTGTCGAGATTTCGCCAGTTTTATGTACTGAACAGAGCGCATGGGACGCAGGGAATACCATGGCCTCCTGGAATACCCCACTATGACACGCAGTGAAATTTAAAATAGAAGGCCGTGGAAGTCAGCGCATGTGCGATGCTATCCTTACCTCATTGGTCACACAACTGTTTCTTGAGCTCTGATTGGTGGGAGAAACTGTTTCATAATGAAAAATAGTGTTATAATGATCCTCATTATGCTACAGTTTTCTGACATGTATTTACATTTCGACATCGTCAACATAAAAACTATTACTGTGTTGCCAGTAGTTTCGGATAAACTGCGGTTGCGGATAAAAGTCATGCGGATGCGGATAACAGTCGTGCGGATGCGACTAAGGTTTTGTTTATCCGCACAGGGCTCTAAGGGGTCAGAAAGCGGACACTGTTACCACTGATCCACAGAGCAAGCTCTTCGCCAAGATTAGACACGGGTTGTCGGATCTAAATTTAATATATAGGTCTTTAGATAATCCTTCGTAAGAAGTGATCGATCATGATGTGTCGGAAATGTCATGATAGTGTTATCTACGCTGACCAACTGTATCACTGATCGGACTATATTTGAATTCATGAATCATAAGAGGAACACGAGCATCTGCTCATACAGATGCTACACTAATAATGCAGCTAACAGACCTTGTGTGTTTACGGTATATCTTTAGCCGTCTCGACGGCACAGACGCAGATCATTAACAGTTCAGGAGTGATGATGATGATAATTGTCGTTTTAAGGGGCCTAACATCTAGGTTATCGGCCCCGAATGGTTTGGGTGATCGTGAAGATGATAATGAAATGGAAACTATAACTAAAACTAACTACTTACTTATAGACTAGAAGAAGAAATGGCAAACAAAAGCAGAAAAAGGCAAATAAAGGACAGGAGGAAAAGAAATGCCCTCAACCCTCGAAGAATGCGGATTGAGGGACTTGGAAGGAAGGAGAGCCATAAAAGGCATATAGGAAAGTGAAAGAAGAGAGGGTTCTCCCCACAGGTAATGAACAAAAGGGGGAATACCAGACCCAGCTCAGTAATCCTCGGGGTCGCCAACTGCCGAATTCACCAGCCTTGAGCCCCTGAGGGTGTAGCAATATCGAGGGTGCACCAGAAGTGGTGGGGCTACATATACCCTGCCTCCTTGAGGGCCTTCAGCAGAAGGCAGGAGATAATAGGAAAATTAAGAAGGCTGACACCTCGAAGAACGAGGGTATCAGAAAAGATGAGACAAGGGCCAATTAAGGCGGGAAAGGAAGAGACTCCCTAGGCCTCGGATACCCTAATACCGTCGGGGTCAGAAGAGAACAAGAGTTGACCAAGTGAGGTCGACAGGAAAGAAGACAGAGAGGAGCCCGGCACAAGTAAGAGGAAGCAATGCCGGACTCAGCTGGGGCCCCATGGTCGCCAACCCACGTCCCACTAGATGTGAGCCCCTGGGGGAGTTCAGGAGTGGAGAACCTTCTACAAAACTACTTAAATTCCCTGAAATAGTGGTAGCCACTACGCAATGAGGTGGGCATTATAAGTACTCGCACACTTCAACGAGGGGGAACTAAGTTGGAAATTTGTCCCCGCTAATCCCACATAGACCCACAAATATAGGCAGCTTCGGGGGCGTAGTTGGTAGCATGCTGAGCTTCTATGCCCAAGATCGCGGGTTCAAACCCGGCCAAAGTCGTGGGATTTTTAAGAGCATTAAAAATCCCTCAGTATGCCTTCCTTCGGAGGGGAAGTAAAGCCGGCGGTCCCATGTCATAGATTTATGGCATGTAAAAGAACCTTCCACCAGTTACACTTGTGTGAAGCTAAATTATAGGTTAGATTTGACCAACGCTCTTAGGTTCAAACGTTCGTCACCAGGAGCCGACTGCGGTGGCATCTAATAAGCAAGTTTAGAACTAGTTGTCGTTGATGGTGGCGTTTGGTAGCAAAAGTAGGAACTACTTGAAAATTGAATGTCGGCAGACCTTACTTGAATTTTAAAAACAGCAGATAACACACTAATACAGTCATCGCAATTAACACCGGTTATCAGACAGATTCTACACACACCGAAAGTAGGCTACACGGGGCTACATGACCACGTTGTCGCAGTCCCTAAACCAACCAAAAAATATATCAATGTTAAGAAATCCGTGATCAAATCTTGCCATTCTTGGCTGTCAACGCGGGGGCTCGGGTTCGATTCCCGATTCTACCAAGAAATCTAATTGTGGTCTGAGGGCTGGAAAGGGGTACACGCAGCCATGAAAAGGCAAAACTGAGAAGAGTCGGGTTCCGTTATTACTGTAACTACCTTAACCATCCTGGAAGTGGTTTTCTGTGGTTTTCCCCACTTCTACCGCAGGCAAAATAATGCTGGGATGGTACCTTACGTTAGGCCACTCCCGCTTCCCACCCAAATCCTACCTCAATTGCAAATACACACACTGGTACAGACATCACAGTGACACAGGTTATCAGACAAATTCAACACACCCACGACCACGATGTAGCAAATCCCCTATAAGAATCACCAAGATTAACATCAGAACTCAGCAATCCTTCTCGGTTTGTGCCATGTCTTGTGTGGGGTTTCGCCTAGGAACTCCAAGCTGTCTCATCAGCGGGCTCTTGGTGTCCCCGGACCCCCACAGGAGTTGCGAACTGTGCACTATCTCCCATTTTATGAAGCGCACCTGCGCCTCTTTACTGCGAGAACTAAAAGCTCAAGCAGCCATGACCCCCTGTGAAGGCTTCCAAATAGATGGTATATTGGCTTTCACGGACAGAGAATTAACTTTTCGCTATTTCGCTATCGTTTTCCCCTCCAGGGTTGGCTTTTCCCACGGACTAAGAGAGGGATCCCACCTCTACCGCCACTGAGGGCAGTGTCCTGGAGCTTGAGACTCTGAGTCAGGGATACAACTGGGGTGTGTGACCAGCACTACACCCAGGCGGCCTCACCTGCAAAGCGAACAGGGGCCCTGATGAAGGGATGGGAAGAGTGGGACGGTTAGGCAAGGAAGTGGGAAGGAGGTGGCCTGGCCTTACAGTAGGAACCATCCCGGCATTTGCCCGAAGACGAAGTGGGAAACCACGGAAAACCACTTCGAGGATGGCTGAGGTGGGAATCGAACCCCCTCTACTCATTTGGGCCACCCGAGGCTGAGTAGACCCCGTTCTAGTCATACCACTTTTCAAATTTCGTGGCAGAGCCGGGAATCGAACCCAGGACCTCCGGGGCGGCAGCTAACCATGCTGACCGCTACGCTACGGAGGCGACCGAGAATTAACTACATGTCAGAAATTCGTCCCCGCGAATCCCACATAGTTTTAATTCACTGGCCGTGAAAGCCAATATAGAATATACTATCTTTGTCGAAGCTTTCATAGGGAGGTTATGGCTGGGGGCGTGTGATGGCGCACTGGCTGAGCTGCTCGTCATTCACCCGGACGGCCAGGGTTCGAATCCAGGTGACAGCGGGGTGGAATTTTCAACTGATAAATCATGTGGCGTCAGGAAGGGCATTCGGCGTTAAATGCCCGGCCAAAACCAAAATGAGACTGGTTGGCTCCGGCGACCCCAATTAATTGGGTAAATCCGAAGAAAGAAAAAAAATAGGGAGGTTATGGCTGCTTGAGCTTTTATTTCTCGCAGTAAAGAGAGGCAGGTGCGCTTCATAAAATGGGAGGTAGCGCACAGTTCGCTACTCCTGTGGAGATCCGGGCGGGGACACCAAGAGCCCGCTGATGAGCCAGCTTGGTGTCCGGCACAAACCTAGAAGAATTGCTGAGTTTTAAATCACGCCGTTGAAAGTCAATATATTATTAAAATCATACCTTGCACACACAAAAGAAAGCAGCTGATAATGTGCACTGGACGATGGAATTGAAACTTGACGCTTGAAAGGTGTAGTTATATTGGTGAAAGTTTTATGAAACCCTTAAACCCAAGCAACGGATCCGTGACGGTACAGGGATATCTTGTAATAGTCTACTGTTGTAAACTGAAAAATATCTCCTGTTCATACGAGCCACCACCAACTGGACTTCATTTGTGCCCGAGTGCCTATGATTGAAGCCCTGCGCGTATGCAGAAATTCTTTCCGTGCGGATATAGTTTGCATGGCTGTGTGGATAGCGAATAAGCTGCGGATAATGTTTGGAGTAAATTTCCGGATAGTTTTAGATACAATCCAAATTTGTTTAATATCATTAATAGGACCCGAATATTTATGACATACCGGTTATGTTCCTTTTTTCATTGAAAAAATGTAAGATCAGGCCTATGATTTAAGCTAATCTCATTCAAATTATGTCATTTAGCATAATTAGCACTCCGAACAGGAAAGGGTTGCAATTCTGGCTGTGTAACATTAATTTTAAACATAGCACATGAGATACAAAAATTACATACTTTTTCCTCAGATTTCTAAATATCTTGCTTTAGTAATTTATGCTTTATCTAATTAAAAATATTAATGTAATGCCAGTACATTCGGATAACAAACGTGGGAATGGGGAAAAAAGTCATGCGAATGCGGGCGAATGCGACTAACAGTCGTGCGGATGCGGATAACAGTTGTGCGTATGTGGGCCGGATGCGGATAACGTTTTGTTTATCCGCACAGGGCTGTCCCTATCTATGATCAGTAGCTGGTAACAGGTTCACTGTCTCTAGACGCCAAAAATATATTTTGCAGATTCATCATCTAAACCAGGCGTTCTCAACCTGGCGCTCGTGAGCACCACGGTGCTTTCGTCATAGGAGCCAAAAGGTGCTCGCGAGCAGAAGCTCTCCTGAGATCCATTCTTCAATTCAACTTCTGTTCCACGAACCGGGATAATAGTGTTTTCATTGCGAGATTTGACAGTAAGAAATTTTATAATTTTGTATAATAGTTCTCTTTAAATGACAGTTCGATTCCCGCGCAATGCATGTAATAACAATAATAATGTCGTATGGCCTCGGGTGCCGGGTGCAAGCTTTGAAATTTGACGCCCAAAGGGCAGCTTGCATGTCGAAATTTGTCGTTCCTTGGACCGCTATGAAAGTCAATGAGGTTAGATATCTAAGCTCCTTGACAATATAACGCTTTCTGGTAGAGAAAGGAGGAACTTTGTTTGGCGAAAAATCCCGAGATTAATATTGCCATTATGAACACGGTCTACTGACTTCAAATGGGTTCTTTAACATGCCAACAACGTATGACATGCGTGCCGTGATTTTTGTCGTCTTTCAAATATCACTTACCACGACCAGGAGTGAACCTGCAAGCTTGGGGTTGGTAGTCTGACACGATAACCACTCACCCACCATGGCAAACTGGTCAATGCATGTGAGAATTTCGAAGTGCCTAGTGGTTCGGATTCCACGTAAATAAGAGGTCTCGTGGCTCATGATCACAAGATTAACGGTCACGTAAAACTACAATCTTCCTTTTTTGTTAATTGACAGTAAAAATATTTGAACATCCCTGTATTATGATGAGTAACACTAAAGATGCTGATACAACTCGACTGTTCACACGTAAATGTATCTTATCTGAATAAGTCATGAAAGCAGTTGTAGCATGCCTGGTGAGTGGTGAATTCCTAACTATTCCAATACTTGGGAGGGAGAGGGAGAGACAGGAAAAGGAAAGAGGGACGAATGATTGTTGCATTATTCTTCTTCTTGACGTCCCGGCCAGTTATGGACCACGTTAATTCAACTGCTCCCTTCCTCGAGCTCTAACATTCGCACAGTAACGCCTCGTGTGTTCTTAATGCTGCTGTTTCCTGGCTTCAGTCCACGTCTTGCCGGTTGTTAGTTTAGGCTTCCCCTGGAAACTCTGGTGTTCTTTTAGTTTCATCGTAACGACCGTACGCATCTGAATATCGTATGTCATTCCTACTTCTTTTAAATCCTTTTATTCCTCTGTGAACCACGCTCTCTTGGTTTTCTTACCCAGAAAGTAAGTAAAGATTTTGTTTGACAATCGCTTATTATTATTATTATTATTATTATTATATTCAGTTCAAATGTGCTCGTGCATTAAGGTGGTGCTCACAGTCTCTAAAATTTGAGAACACCTGCTCTAAACCATTAACATATATTCCAGTACTGAAAGAAGCATACGCTGAGAAAATGTGCCGAGGAATTAAATATGTTAGAAGTAAAAATATTTTTATTATTTTTATTTAGTCGATTTACCCTCTAGGTTGGTGGTTCCCACGGACTCAGCGAGGGAACTCACCCACTACCGCCACTACGGGCAGTGTCCTCGAGCTTGGGTGGATACAACTGGGGAGGTGTGATCAGCACTTCGCCCAGGCGGCCTCACCTGCAAAGCGAACAGGGGCCTCATTAGGGATGGGAAGGGAAGATTTGGGATGGATAGGCTAGGAAGAGGGGAGGAGGCGACCGTGGCCTTACACTAGGTACCATCCCGGCATTTGCCCGAAGACGAAGTGGGAAACCACGGAAAACCACTTCGAGGATGGCTGAGGTGGGAATCGAACCCCCTCTACTCATTTGGACCACCCGAGGCTGAGTAGACCCCGTTCCAGTCCTCATACCACTTTTCAAATTTCGTGGCAGAGCCGGGAATCGAACCCAGGACCTCCGGGGCGGCAGCTAACCATGCTGACCGCTACGCTACGGAGGCGACAGAAGTAAAAATCCATTCCTTAAAATCAAACCTGTACAAATATATTTTATTAAATCACTTACCCTCCCAGCTCGGCTTCATCCACAGCCTCAGCGAGGAATCATTCCTCTACCGCCACCAAGGACTGTGTCTGGGAGCTGGTCAGCAGATACAACTGGGGATGGTGACAGGCCGATCGTCCAGATACCCCTAACGAGGATCTAATTAAAGAAGGGTCAGGTAAAAGATTTGGGAAGGATTGTCCGTGGACCTGTTAAAAGAAACCGTCCCGGCGTTTGCCTGGTGGTGAAAATGGGAAATCACGATAACGTTTTTCAGGACTGTCGATGTGGTATTCGTGAATAGCGAGCATTTTCAGCACCAGCTGACAATTTGCGTAGGATGTTGTTTCTAGCAGCTATCTTATGTTTTAAGTTTTGGCAATGTGTCTTGTATGTTAATGTGCGATCCAGCATAACTCCCAAGTACTTTGGTGTAAAGCAATGTGCCAGTAAACTCCCTTTACAGAATTCATTGAGCTTCTGAGAGGCCTGTACGTGCCGTAGATAGAAGGCGCAAATTTGGGTCTTAGCTGGATTTGGTTTCAGGTGATTTTTCTCATAATAAATAGCCTACCTAGCTCTTATAATGCTACAGTTAAAGACATCTCAGCTCAGCTTCATCAAAGGTATCAGTCTGAGTAGTAAGTGCAAGGTCATCGGCATAGATAAAACTTTAAGTGCCTTCTGTTAATGGCTGGTCATTTGTGTAGATGTTTAAAAAAAATAGGAGCCAATACACTGCCTTGAGGGAGACCATTCCTTTAAGCCTCTATGTCATTTTAATTAATAATAGATAATGAAATTAACAACATTAATCATATCACAACAGAACTGAACTTAATTGATAATAATATCATATTTACCACAACATCCGGAGTCAAACAATCCATAAATTACCTTGATTTAACTGTTATTAGAGACGCCACAGGCCTACGATTTAAAATACAGAGAGTCCAGTTTGTATGTATCGGAGACCCTCGCTAGCCCGCTCGCCCGCGGCGCGAGCCTGTCTTCCGCCACGCACTTTGCCGTTATGCGGCGCCCGCCCGGCACTGAGTCATTGAGTATAGGAATTTGTACTTACCTAGTTCACAGTTGGTGCTGAAAATGCTCGCTATTCACTGCTACACATCGCTGGCACCTCTTTATGAAACTGGCATTTACTCTCTGAAGATCCTCAGCACCGATTGACTGTATTTCAGCGGTAATATAGTCTTTAAGCTCATTTATAGTGTGATGGTTTCTCGCATACACTCTATTTTTAAGTGTCGCCCACAGATAAAAGTCGCATGGTGATAAGTCTGGGCTTCGCAGAGGCCACACGTTCCGAATTATAATCCTAGTACCGAAAACGCAACGCAATTCTGTCATGGAAGCTTCGGCAGTGTGAGCAGTGGCAGAATGTTGTTGAAAATAAGTTGACAATCGCTCTCCGTAAGTCAGTTCGTCAAAAAAATTGGTCAAGGATCACATTGAAGTACAAATTCCTATACTCAATGACTCAGTGCTGCACGAGTGCCGCATAAAGGCAAATTGTCTGGCGGGAGACAGACGCGCAACGTGGGCGAGTGGGCAAGTGATGGTCCCCGTCACATATAAAAAAAAACTCTGTGTATAATCTGTCAGTAAATCTACTGACATGGATTGTTTGAATTAAGGCTGGCATCTATCTCTAGGGGGGAGGGGTTCTCGTTCTGTAGCTTGTCAGCGAATCTATTGTCACCCCCATGGTGTAGTGGACGTGCTTAGCTGCCACCCCGGAGGTCCGAGGTTCCGACTCTGCCACGAAATTTGAAAAGTGATATGAGAACTGGAACGGGGTCTACTCAGCCTCGGGTGGTCCAAATAAGTAGAGGGCTTTTGATTCCCACCTTAGCCATCCTCGAAGTGGTTTTCCGTGGCTTCCCACTTCGTCTCCTGGCAAATGCCGGGATGGTACCTACCACAAGGCCACGGCTGCCTCCTTCTCTCTTCTCCCAATCTCACCATCCCTTCCCATTCCTCATGACGCCCCTGTTCGCTTTGCAGGTGAGGTGCTGGTCCCACCTCCCCAGTTGAATCCCCAGACTAGGTGTATCAAGCTCCAGGACACTGCCCTGGTGGCGGTTATGGTGGGATGCCTCGCTGAGTCCGAGGGAAAAGTCAATATGGAGGGTAGACAGACAATAACAAAACAGGAATCTTTTGCTGTTAGCGGCAACCGATTGTTTCCTGATTCCAACCAAACATATTCATCAAAGCGGGCGTGCACCTTACACATTGTGCCACACAGTCGGTCATGTGTAAGCACATATGTATATATTTGCTATGCAAGCACTATACTCAAATCATGTCTTGTTATTTCAAACACATCAGCAAAAAAATAAAATATAAAAAAACTGTGTCAGGTGTGGGATTCGAACCCACGCCCTCAATGAGGACCAGAATGCACATCGAGCTTGAGTTACAAGCAAGGTTTAATCCTTGAGTCTGGCGCCTTAGACCGCTCGGCCAACCTGACAACGATCTTTTAGGCTCCTAGTGCTAATGTTCAACGCTGGCTATTGAGCAAGTTACAGCGAGTCGTGCGTATTAGCAAGAGTGCTGCTGTTGTTTCAATTGAGGGGCTAGACCATCGTGGTCATTTAACCCCGTGTGCTTGTCTGTGTGTAGAATTTATCTGATTATCTATAATCTATATCATAGTCGCCTCCGTAGCGTAGCGGTCGGCATGGTTAGCTGCCACCCCGCAGGTCCCAGCTATGCCACGAAAATTGAACAGTGGTATGAGGACTGGAACGGGGTCTACTCAGCCTCGGGTGGCCCAAATGAGTAGAGGGGGTTCGATTTCCACCTCAGCCATCCCCAAAGTGGGTTTCCATTGGTTTCCCACTTCGCCTTCGGGAAAATGCCACGATGGTACCTACTATAAGGCCACGGCCACCTCCTTCCCTCTTCCTTGCCTATCCATCCCAATCTTCCCCTCCCTTCCCATCTCTCATGAGGCCCCTGTTCGCTTTGCAGATGAGGCCGCCTGGGCGAGGTGCTGATCATACCTCACCAGATGTTCCCAGCTCTAGGACATTGCCCATAGAGGCGGTAGTGGTGAGTTCCCTCGCTGAGGCCGTGGTAAACACCAACCTGAAGGTTAAAATCGATTTTAAAAAAACTATATTATAGTGGTGGCTGTATTAGTAGGCCTAGTTTGTGTACTTGTTATTCTGTTGATTATTGGGAAGGAGGCGACCGTGGGCTTAAGTCGGGAACCATCCCGATGTGTGTCTGGAGGCTGGAGTAAAGTGGGAAACCATGGAATACCACTTACAGTACTTACGAATCCACCTCTTCTCTGTTTTGCCTCATGAGGCTGAGTGTATCCCGTTCGAGCCATCAGTCCAGAATTAAATGTCTTAGTAGAGCAGAGAACCAAGCCCGGACCTCAGGATCACAGCCAGGAATGCTTGCCACTGCGCCAATAGGAGAACAAATTTGTGTCAGGCATGGGATTCCAATACGCCCATAAAGAGGATCACAATGCACGTCAAGCTTAAATCCCAAACGGGGTAATTTCCTTGAGTCTGACGCTTAGACCGCTCGTCCATACGTTTTTTTTTTTTTCGCTATCATTTTACCCTCCAGGATCGGCTTTTCCCACGGACTAAGCGAGGGATCCCACCTCTACCACCACTGAGGGCAGTGTCCTGGAGCTTGCGACTGGGGTGTCGGGGATACAACTGGGGTGTGTGACCAGCACGACGCCCGTGCGGCCTCACATGTAAAGCGAACAGGGGGCCTGATGAAGGGATAGGAAGAGTGGGAGGGTTTGGCAAGGAAGTGGGTAGGAGGCGGCCGTGGTCTTACGGTAGGTACCATCCAGGCATTTTGCCCGAAGGCGAAGTGGGAAACCACGGAAAACAACTTCGAGGATAGCTGAGGTGGGAATCGAACCCCCTCTACTCATTTGGGCCACCCGAGGCTGAGTAGACCCCGTTCCAGTCCTCGTACCACTTTTCAAATTTCGTGGCAGAGCCTGGAATCGAACCCAGGACCTCCGGGGCGGCAGCTAATCATGCTGACCGCTACGCTACGGACCATACGTATTGTACAAAAATGAATTAAATATTGACGATTCCAATAGCAAACCGAGGCAAAACGTTAGTAACTTGATTACTAATCAAAGTAGTTCGTTTTATTTATTTACTGTATTTAACAGGCCACGGTGGCTCTCAGAAGAGCAGGGAATCGAAGTCAGACTTCAGGGCCGACAGCCAAGGATGCTAGCCACTGCGCCACTAGGGGTCAAATTGTGTCCGGTGTGGGATTCGATTAGAGCCGGGCAAAATAGCTCTAGTTCCATCGGTAGCGTAAGCTACCGTATGGCCGGTATCGTTCCTTATTACGCGCGGTCTAGTTCATGTTTCTCTACTCACTATCAATGAAAATTTCAAGTCTCGATAATACCGGAACTCCGTTAGTCTCCATAATAGTTGAACTCCTTTTTTCTTGTTTTGAACGAATCTTCAGACTCACTCAGGCCGCCTCACGTTTCAAGTCAAAGCCTTCACTTCACATTTCATATTTATTTATCAGTGCCTTACACTATATTTGCGGTACAAGGGAGTCTCCGAAAAGAGCAAATCCTCACTTCGCATTTGAGATGAGTCAGAGCCGCGAATACTGAGTACACTGGGTTATATTTACACATGTACACAAGATGGCAATTAGTGAGAATCGAGCTATGAAAACATTAGTTACAATATAGATTTGGGGAATGATAAATGTACATTTACATAGGATAAAGGAAGAACAACAAGAGAAGAGAGGAGATGAATCAGAAATGAAAATTGGAATTAAAGACTCACGGGAAGCAACGCGAACACAACGAAGAATAGGGGCATAATTTATGAACAAACAGCCTACTTGTTGAACAAATAATGCCGCAGCATCCTTTTGAACTGTATGGCATTACAGTTGCTGGCCTTCAGGTGGACAGTAGATTGTTCCATGCACAAATAGTTCTATTTACAAACCCCAGCTTATACGACAGAGTCCTGGGTAGTGCGGTGCAGTGTAACCCCGCGGCCCTTTTGAGCTGATCGGTAGCCAAGGGAAATTTTGTCTAGAATAACAGATAAGGTCGCCTCCATAGCGTAGCGGTCAGCATGGTTAGCTGCCGCCCCGGAGGTCCTGGGTTCGATTCCCGGCTCTGCCACGAAATTTTAAAAGTGGTACGAATAATGGAACGGGGTCTACTCAGCCTCGGGTGGCCCAAATGAGTAGAGGGGGTTCGATTCCCCCTCAGCCATCCTCGAAGTGGTTTTCCGTGGTTTCGCACTCCGTCTTCGGGCAAATGCCGGGATGGTACCTTCTTAAAGGCCACGGCCGCCTCCTTCCCTCTTCCTTGACTATCCATCCTCACCATCCCTTACCTTCCCTCATGAGGCCCCTGTTCGCTTTGCAGGTGAGGCCGCCTGGGCGAGGTGCCAATCCCACCTCACCAGTTGTATCCCTTCCGATTCGATGTTCCCAGCTCTAGGACACTGCCCGTAGAGGCGGTAGTGGTGAGTTCCCTCGCTGAGTCCGTGGGTTCCACCAACCTGGAGGGTAAACGACTAAGAAAAGAAGAAAAGACCTTTTATAATAAATAATTCTTTCAGAAAACTATCAAGACAAAATTATAAAACAAGAAATAAAAGATTGTTGGTGAACATTGTGTTTTCAAACCAAATGTAGTTATTTTTTAAAATTACGTAAAAAAAAGAAATAATGTACATTGTTGGCCTCCATTAAAATTTAATACAGGCCAACGGCTATGGTAAGAAAAATGTTGCTACAGAAGTCTCAATTTAATTTAATTTAAAATTGCAATCAAAATTAGGTTGCTATTTTGTCTAGTGATCAATTTATAGAGGTGTTCAGAAAAGCGTAAAAATATCGTTTTAAGAACTCTATATTTCAATATTCCATAAAGCCCCACCCCTCTCCCACCACCATCCGGTAGTCCAAAGTACCGGAACCTCTATGTTTACAAATCAAGCACTGCTGATAACACACACTAATACAGCCGTCACAATTAACACCGGTTATGAGACAGATTCTACACACACCCAAAGTACACGTGGTTACATGACCGCGTTGTCGCAGCCCCAAAACTAAACCAACCAATCTAAATTAGAAATGACAAACTGCGTGAACATGGTTACTTCCAATATGCGACCAGATATTTGTATGGTTCAAAAGTCATAAGTAAAGTCCTTTTTGAGTATGGTGTTTTATGTTCGACCCTGACTCTTATATGTCAGAAAACTGTACTATAATGAGGCTCATTATAACACTATTTTTAGCCTACTTTTCACATTTTACAAAAATGAGGAAAAAGTAGACTTATGAGATCGATCCGGGAAAATGTGTGTCTGTCTGTCTGTCTGTCTGTCCTTCTGTCTGTCTGTCTGGCTGGCTGTGTGTGTGTGTCCCCCCCCCCCCCTATCAACTCCTAAACGGCTGCAGCAATCAAAACCAAATTTAGTATGAGTAAAGATGTGCACCGGAATAGCTCACGTCCATATTTGAAAATGATGTAAGTGCTACCAACTGCTGAAAAAACGCACTAGAAATTTGAGCTCCATGTTGGATATCTTGCAAGGTATGCATGGGAGCTATTCCAAAATTGGCACACATGTAGATAAGACTATTTCAGTTTAATTTCCAGGAGGCCAACAATGACAGTGTTGCCAAAATAATTTTAAGCCTTCTGATAGGTCCAATGTTTAAATGCATATAACTTCTACACTATCAATCGGATTTCAACCAAATTTTGTATGTAATATCTGTACATAAACAGATATCACTGACCGTATTCTTAAGAGCCACCAGGGCTGCTAACTGTTAATAATTGCTCTCTCTATTTTTTTTATCCAAATACCAATATATCAGAAAGTATGCAAGCCAACAGCTTTAAACTATGCACACGTATATTCTGACATTTTAGATTAATTTGGAGTAACTTATATACGTCAGGTCTACCAACATGATTATAAGCCTGCTGATAGTACCAATTTTTAAATACATGTAACTTCTATACTATCAGTTGGATTTCAACCAAATTTCGTATGTGCTATGTGTACCGTAACAGATATGACTATAAGTATTGTTAAGAGCAATCAGTGCTGCCAACTGTTAATAAATGCTGTCTATATTCTTTTTACCCTAATATCAATATATCAGAAAGTATGCAAGCCAACAGCTTTATACTTTGCACACGTATAGCCCCTGACATTCTAGATTAATTTGGAGTAATTAATACAAGGCAGGGCTGCCAACATGATTCTATGCCTGCTGATATGTAAAATTTTAAAATACATGTAACTTCTATACTAACAAATGGATTTCATCCAAAATTGGCGCAACAAGATATCATAATAATTCAGATTATTTCTGACCAGCACACGCATGGTATTGTTGGCTACATGCTTTTACGCGTGCTGATAGATCCAGTGTCCAACTGCATGTAACGTCCATTGGACATCAACCAAATTTTGTATTCTGTACCTTAAGAAATGGAACTAAGAATATATTCAGTCACCAGGGCTGCCAACTGTAGTGCTCTATTAGGCTACATTATACCAGGTATATTTTGAACTAATTAGATATTTCGATATTACCAACTTAATTTCGTCATTATTCTAGATAGGTTCATATACTGTAGAATAATTATTGGCATGAAAAGTAGGCTGTATAGTTCTTCACGGAACTTCTTGTTCATTATGAAACAGTTGCTCCCACCAATCAGAGCTCAGGAAACAGTTGTTTGACCAATTAGATAACGATAGCATCGCACCTGCGTTGAGTTCCACGGCCTTTTAATTTAAATTTCACTGCGTGGCCTACTGTCATGGTAGGGTAATCGAGGAGGCCATGGTCAAATACAAGGCATTCTCTGCGTCTCATGCGCTCTGTTCAGTACATAAAACTGGCGAAATCTCGACAGATATTTATGAATATATATGATCGAACATAAAATAGTTATAATATTTATCGTCGAACATAAACAGTCGTATGCAACTCGCCTTTAATGGTAATCGCATACGCTCGTTTTATAAACATACTCGTGTCTTAATTATTGCCATTATAGGCTCATTCCATAATGTACTATTATATGATAGGATTGGTTTTCTTCGGTTCGCCAATGCTATTTACAGGAGGCCATGACTAGAATTGCGTGTATTGCGAGAATGTATCGATCGTCAGCAGGTTGTTGATACACAATCACAAGTGGAACTTACAAAGTTGGAGGTTAGGGTCCTTCTATAGCACTACAAGAAACAATGTTACAAAGCTGCTGCTGCGACTCGAAGAACATCCGAAGTGGGAGGAGATGGTGTAGTTAGTGAGCGTATGGAACAACCATGGTTTCAACAATGCAGAAGAAAACACTAACAGATTTACCACGTTCCGGAAGGCCTAAACTATGGGATATTAAAAATACACGCACAGTTTTGGAAGAAAATCCGCAAAGAAGTAGCCTACTCGTAGGCTGTCGGATAAACTTGGTGCATCAAAAGATGCCATAGGCCTACATCGCCAGATTAAGGAACTTTTAGAATCAAACAGAAGCTGTAGAACTGTACCTTATGAATTGACCCCTGAACAGGATCAATGTAGAGTGGATATGTGTTGTCAGCTTTTCGGTAACCCCATGGATGAAAGACGTATCAGGAGAATTGTCACATGTGATGAAAAGTGGGTCTACTACCGCAACGCTGACGCCTCGAAAAATGGCTCAGTCTCCGTCAACCTGCCAAAGTCATCCTTAAAAAGGATCGGTTCGGCCCCAAAGCGATGTTGTGTGTCTGGTGGAATTTTGAAGGAGTGATTCACTGGGAGTTTGTTCCAACATGCGTGTAGTCAGTGCGGATCATTATTCCCAACAACTGGAATGAGTTTATAAACATTTTGAGACGGAGATACCCAGCGTTAGTTAACCGAAGTAGAGTTCTCTTACAGCAGGGCAATGCGAGACCTCCTACTGCACGAACAACCATGGCAAACATCAGGAATTGAGGGGATTCAAACTGCTACCACATCCAGCAAACAGCCCTGATCTTCCGCCTTCAGATTACCATCTTTTCGATCCATGACCCATTTCTTGCGTTGAAGAAATTTCGAAAACATTGAAGCTGTGGAAGTGACTCGCCGCATTCTTTGCATCAAAACCCAGAGACTGGTACCGTCGCTGGATAAGAAATCTCGCTGAAAGATGGCTCAAGACCATAGAATCTGATGGTCCCTACTTTGAAGAATAGTTTAATTTCTTGTCAGAAAGCTTTCCAAATAACATTGGTAGTAACACGCAATATAAATTCATAAACAATAGCCTGATGTATTTCATATACCGTATTCAGATAATTCGGTCATATTAGGGGAGCACTATGTCCCAAAATAGGTATTGTTCGCTTTTGCGAATGTTTTTTTTGTAGGCTATGTTTCCCTTACGGTGTGAAACACACGTTCATTTTTTCTGCCCCATTATTTTTATTTTCGTTAATTGCAGTCTGAACGCGGTGTTCTGATTTATTTATTTTATTGGTGTTTCAGTTTAATTGTTTTTCTGTATTATTCATGTCAACTCACCTTTTTTTTCTGAAGTGTCTTTCTAGACGCACCATATCGTCACACTTTCTCATGAGGTACTGTGCTCTCCCCAGCGGCAACGCTCGTAATGTGCATGTGTCACGGTCTTGCCGAAGGCCCTGCGTCACGTCAACACGGAGTTAGGCTCCAGGCCAACCTTTGCTCCAGCTGGCGGCTGGGCATTTTCTACAAACGCTGTACTCAGTTCAAGTCTGCCTAATGAAAAGACAACTTCTCGAACCAGCGGAGATGTTAATACCAAGAAACATCTCACTGCAGGTCAACTCTCGTCATCACGACTGAACATCGCCAAAACCTTGGCTCTGAACCAGCGCCTCCGGAGTGTGGGCGCATTAACCACGATCATCAGCCCTGTGCGGGCAAACAGAACTGCTACTTCAAAGCATCAGCCCCTTGCGGACCAACCAACTGTTGCCAGCCAAGGGTTTGCTGGCCTATAGAAAGGGTTATGTATTTTCACCTCATTGAAAGGTGGTATCATATTCATCATGGTTAATCATTAAGAGTTCCTCGTTTAGGTATTTATAATTATGTCTCTCTTTTTATGAACAATATAAATTTTTAATCCCTCATAAGGGAATTTTGTTAACCCTTTTCGTTTCCTGGAGAAACTTGCGAATTTGCATTTTTATTATTCTTCTTGTTAATTCTTAAAACTATATTTATTAGGAGTAACTTTATACGCTGTTTAAAAAATATTGCATTTTGAATTTGCATTTTTATTATTCTTCTTGTTAATTCTTAAAACTATATTTATTAGAAGTAACTTTATATGCTGTTTAAAAACTTTAATAAACGCAAAGGCAAATTCTAATCTTTGGTCTCTTCCATCACCCAAGATTCAATTCCTGTGTCCGAAACCTTACATCTTTTCGAAATCCCTTAAAGGGTGCAGCATTCCCTTTTCCATGGTGCCGAAACCCGGAATCGACCCCAGAACCTTCATTCTGAGACCACAAATTCTATTCTAAAAAAAAAAACTTGTGCAATCAAATATTTGTCTTATACATTTCAGTATATCGTGGCTAGCGCAGGAGATCTGCGGGAAAGCGGAAACAATCCCAGCATATTACACAACTGGTTTCTTTCTGGAAAGCAGGTCTGTCTGGTGCCGCAAGCAGCTTTGGTAAGTGAGTTACTCCAACTTTCCAGCCATGCCAGTAATAATAGATGATAAACTGTTAAACTCTCGGGCGGCCTACAAAGGTCAACTCACCCGTTTTCAAAAATATTTAGCTACTCTACCGAAAGAGGAACAAAACCTTGATATTATATCTCAGCGTTTAAAAGCTTTTGAACAGGCGTACGAGAAATATGATCTCGTGCAACTTGAAATTGAAATCAAAAATCCAGAACATCAATCAGATAGGGAAGAAGTAGAGAGTAATTACTTTGATACACACGCTCAGGCTGTGGCATTAGTTAGAACTTTGACCCTGGCGTTGAAGGTAGAGGAAACTCAAGGAAGAATTAGCGACCATGGGAATGGTATCAAACCATTGCTACCTAAAATTGAAATTCCGCATTTTTCAGGAAAGGAAGAGATGTGGCAATCATTCTTTGAATTGTTCAGTTCCTTAGTACATGATAATGCCACACTTCCAGAAATTCAGAAATTTCATTACTTAAAATCCATTTTGCAGGGACCACCCCTTCAACTTATAAGAGAACTCCCCTTAACAGGAGAAAACTATAACATCGCTATAGAGCTTCTTAAAGGCCGTTATGGCAACGAAAAATTATGCCTACAGAGGCATATTCAAGCCTTATTTAACCTGCCCGCATTGCGAGCTGACAACCTGTCATAACTGCGAGCCTTAAGTGACACGGTCCAACTACACGTCAGAGCATTGGCACGGTTGAATCAACCGGTCGAGCATTGGGATCTATTCTTAGTTCACTTGGTTACTTCTAAATTTGATTCATCAACCTTAAAGGCATGGGAGAGGGAACTAACAAATGACACTTCATATACCTATGGCTCATTGCTTACGTTTATAAATAATAGATGTCAGGTTTTATCAGCCGTAGCCTGTCATATGTCAGGAAGTGCAGATAACAAATCTAATGTTGTGAAGCCAGTCGGTACTAAAATAAACAAATCTGCTGTCTTTACTGTTCAACATAATTCAACAGATTGTATTCTCTGTAAAGCGCCTCACAGGTTATATTCCTGCGTTGCCTTTAAAGCCCTTTCTACCGACGAAAGACGCAAATTAATAGCTCAAAAAAGATATTGCTACAACTGTCTGTCAGCTAGGCATACGGTGCCTGATTGCGTATCTAAAAATACTTGCTCCCATTGCAAGGCTCAACATCATACCTTGCTTCATAGGTTTGAAAAGCCACGTCAGGCTCCTTCCCCTGGATGTTCTAAAGATACATCCCCAGGAGCCAATGCGCAATCTTATACTCAGAGCTCTAGCTCTATTCGTAGTTCCCAGGTGCTACTATCAACCGTGTTATTAAAAGTTCAAGATTCCTCTGGTAGATGGCTTGAAGCACGTGCCTTATTGGATAATGCCGCCACCCATGACTTCATAAGTGAGCGTCTCATTAAGAAACTTGGTCTTCCCAAGCAACCTACATTAATTCAGGTTACCGGTATTAACAATAGCAATGTTAAATCTTTGCATTTTGTTCGTGTTCACATCAAAGATGCTGTTAATTGTAACACAACATTTCAGTTGAATTGTCTTGCCATTGATACTATTGGCAGTAATACCCCTAGTACTTCTTTTGAAATTAGAAATTGGCAATTTCCTCATAACATTCAGTTGGCAGATCCAACATTTAATACGAGCGCTCCAGTAGACATACTTCTCAGTGCCCAAGTATTTTGGCAATGTCTCCTTAGCTCTAAGGTTAAAATATCACCAGGAGTGTTTGTTCATCATACCAAGCTAGGTTGGTTAGTAACGGGTCAGGTCCTTCGTAAGTCATTTCAAAATTTCTCACAATGTCATTTTGTCAATACAAGTCTCGATTACAACTTAGAAAGATTTTGGAAAATCGAAACTATAGATTCAGTTTCACCTTCCTCAGTTGAAAATGAAATGTGTGAAAAACTGTTTCGCGAAACAACCAAACGCAATTCAGAGGGTAGATTTGTCGTAACAATGCCCCGAGTGGATAATCCACCTCTTTTATTTGAAACACACCCTAGGGCTCTTAGAGCACTCTATGCTGTGGAAAGCATATTTAAACGTGACCCTGTTGTTAAAACTCAATACTCCACATTTATGGAGGAATATGAGGCACTTGATCACATGGAGGTTGTTACCAAGAAAGATGATGCTTCTTATACCCCATCTGAAGTCATTTACCTCAATCATCATCCAGTTTGGAAGAATGAGATTTTAAAGGAAAACACAAGAGTGGTCTTTAATGGCTTTGCATTGGATGCCAATGGAACTTCTCTGAATGACACATTATTATCAGGCCCTCCAATTCAATCTGACATTTCTTCTGTTTTGATGAATTTTCGCCTGTTCCCTATCGCAGTGATATCTGATATCAAGCAGATGTATAGGCAGATTTTGGTCGATCAACAACAGCGCGACCTTCAGAGAATTCTTTGGCGCGACGAGCCTACTAAACCTGTCAAGATTTTTCGGCTAAAAACATTAACCTATGGACTAAAGCCCTCTGCTTTTTTAGCCATACGTACGTTGAAATTACTTGCTGAACAGGATGGCCCGTTGTATTCTCCTAAGGCTTCTGAACTGTTAAAATCATCATTTTACGTTGACGATTTTCTTCATTCATTTGAGTCAGTATCTGAAGCACTGCAGGTCTCTAAAGATTTGACAGCTTTGCTTTTGGGAGGCGGATTTTCCTTGTGCAAGTGGAACTCTAATTCGGAAGAATTTCTTTCTACATTTCCATTAACTTCAGTCTATAACGACTCAGTAGAGCTTCTTCAGGAAAGTAATTCCATCAAAACTCTAGGCATCTATTGGAGTCCTCAAAAGGATTTTTTCTTTTTCAAAATTAATCTCAGTGACATCAAACCGCAAACTAAGCGGCAAATTTTGTCTGAGATTGCAAAGATATTTGATCCTCTCCAATTTTTGGCGCCAATCATCGTCACAGCAAAGCTTTTCATGCAAGACCTTTGGTCCTTGAAAACTGGTTGGGATGAACCAGTTCCTTCAGAGTTGCAAAAAAATTGGATTTCTTATAGAAATAGTTTGGAAGATCTCTCTAATGTTATTATCCCGCGAGTGATTATTCCCTTTCCCTCCTGTGGAGGATATGAACTTCACATATTTGCCGATAGCTCATTGAAAGCTTATGGATGTTGTGCGTATATTGTTTGCCGTAATTTTGTCCAGTCATATTTCTTTTCCAATTTAATTTGCGCTAAGTCAAAGGTAGCCCCTCTTAAATCTTTATCCTTGCCACGACTGGAACTTTGTGCTGCTCTTCTGGCGGTTGAATTATCGGTCAAAATCCGTCAATCTTTGAAAATCCGATTTATTAAAACTTACTTTTGGAGTGACTCAGCCATCACGTTGGCATGGATTGCCAAACCTCCCTCGCATTGGCAGGTGTTTGTAGCTAATAGAGTGTCTAAAATTCAACAAGAGTTTAGTGCTTTTCGTGTTGACTGACTGAAAAGCACTAAACTCTTGTTTACTAAGGCAACACTGAAAATATGGCTTCAAACACCACAATAAAATTCAACAATTGTCTAACCTTGAACAATGGCATCATGTATCTGGCAAGGAGAACCCTGCAGATGTCATTTCTCGGGGATGTTCCCCTCTTATGTTGGCTAACCTGACATTATACTGGCACGGTCCCCGTTGGCTTCTGCAAGAACCCTCCGCTTGGCCAAATTTTCCTATTCCGGAGTTATCAGACTTGCCGGATGCTGGTAAGATTACTGGATCTTCTCTTCTCGTTTCTGACTCTCCCCTTCTCTTGCAGCGATATTCCTCTTTCCATAAATTGGTGAGGGTTATGGCTTATCTCCTTCGATGGAAATATTTTGTGGTAGAACAACCCCTTTTTCCTAAGCCATATTTAACCCTTTCTGAATTAGGTTTAGCCACTACAAAAATCTTATGGCTTACTCAACAAGAAATATTCTCTGAAGAATGCCTGGTGTTGTCCCAAGGTCAATCCCTTAAGAAATCGAGTAGGCTTTCCTCACTCGCCCCTTTTTTGGATACTGATGGTTTACTAAGAGTAGGAGGACGTTTATCTTTGGCTGATCTTTCTGAGGATAAAAAACATCCAATTATTCTTCCCTCAAAGCATCATGTCACTTCCTTAATTATTCGTCAGTATCATTACCAGCATCTTCATGCTGGAACTCGTACATTACTTTCTGTCATTCGTGAAAGGTATTGGCCCATAAACGGAGTCCATGAAGTTACCTCTGTTATCCGGAAGTGCATTCCATGTTTTAAATCCAACCCTAAAATTACCACTCAGCTCATGGGTGATCTTCCCAACTTTAGATCTGCGCCTGCTAGACCCTTTGCCTTTACGGGGGTGGATTATTCCGGGTCTTTTGTTTACAGAAGAAATTCTCCTGAGGCCAAAAAATGTATTTCTGGAAAACTCTATATTTCGCTGTTTGTATGTATGGTCACCGGAGCAGTTCACTTAGAACTAGTTACCAACGCCTCTACTGCTTACGTTTTGGCAGCTTTTGCCAGATTTTCTGCTCGCAGAGGTCTTCCTTCAGAAGTATTCTCAGACAATGCTAAAAATTTTATCGGAGCTTCTGAGCAAATTAAGAGAGCTCTTACTCAAAATTCAGCGCTGGAAAGGATTACTGATTATGCTCACCAGAGAAATTTCAAGTGGCACTTCATCCCCCCTTATGCACCTCATCAAGGTGGGAGGTGGGAGTCTTGTGTGAAACTCACCAAGAAGCACCTTAGACGTGTTTGTGGCCACACCCCCCTTTCTCATGAAGAGTTTAATTCCTTAATCATTTTTATTGAGGGCATAATTAATTCTCGTCTTTTATCACCCTTATCTAATGATCCTTCAGATCTTCTGCCATTAACGCCAGGCCATTTTCTTATCGGTGGTCCTTTGACTGCCTCTCCCCCTTTGTTATATTCTAATTCTCAATCTTCTTTAGCCATTTCTTGGCGCAAAATTGAAAGTTTGCGCAATAATTTTTGGCGCCGCTGGAGGTTGGAATACCTCGGTTTGCTTCAGCAGCGTGGTAAATGGCTTGTTTCCTGCTCTAACCTTCAGGTGGGGGACTTGGTGCTTTTGAAAGACCCTAGTCCTCCTCTTGTCTGGAATTTGGGTAGGGTTGTTGAGTGCTTTCCTGGCAGAGATGGTAGGGTTCGCGTGGTAAAACTGCAGACTTCTGCTGGTCATTTTCTTAGGCCAATCACTATGATTGCTCCTTTGCCACGCGAGGCCTAACTTCTGCGCTTTCTTACTGCAATTTTTTCTCGCCCCTCCCAGCATGTTCGCTTTTGCGAATGTTTTTTTTTGTAGGCTATGTTTCCCTTACGGTGTGAAACACACGTTCATTTTTTCTGCCCCATTATTTTTATTTTCGTCAATTGCAGTCTGAACGCGGTGTTCTGATTTATTTATTTTATTGGTGTTTCAGTTTAATTGTTTTTCTGTATTATTCATGTCAACTCACCTTTTTTTTCTGAAGTGTCTTTCTAGACGCACCATATCGTCACACTTTCTCATGAGGTACTGTGCTCTCCCCAGCGGCAACGCTCGTAATGTGCATAGGGCTGTGCTTTGATTGGCTGCTTTTTCACCCCTCCTTCATTCTGGAAGATTCGGCGCGCTGACGTCACTACCGCTATATAACCTTAGGTCCATCGGCCTATGTGTTGACTCTCCATCTTCACTCACTTGCTACTACAAGCTTGCCGGGGGTCATTACCCTCTGGTGTCACGGTCTTGCCGAAGGCCCTGCGTCACGTCAACACGGAGTTAGGCTCCAGGCCAACCTTTGCTCCAGCTGGCAGCTGGGCATTTTCTACAAACGCTGTACTCAGTTCAAGTCTGCCTAATGAAAAGACAACTTCTCGAACCAGCGGAGATGTTAATACCAAGAAACATCTCACTGCTGGTCAACTCTCGTCATCACGACTGAACATCGCCAAAACCTTGGCTCTGAACCAGCGCCTCCGGAGTGTGGGCGCATTAACCACGATCATCAGCCCTGTGCGGGCAAACAGAACTGCTACTTCAAAGCATCAGCCCCTTGCGGACCAACCAACTGTTGCCAGCCAAGGGTTTGCTGGCCTATAGAAAGGGTTATGTATTTTCACCTCATTGAAAGGTGGTATCATATTCATCATGGTTAATCATTAAGAGTTCCTCGTTTAGGTATTTATAATTATGTCTCTCTTTTTATGAACAATATAAATTTTTAATCCCTCATAAGGGAATTTTGTTAACCTTTTTCGTTTCCTGGAGAAACTTGCGAATTTGCATTTTTATTATTCTTCTTGTTAATTCTTAAAACTATATTTATTAGGAGTAACTTTATACGCTGTTTAAAAAATATTGCATTTTGAATTTGCATTTTTATTATTCTTCTTGTTAATTCTTAAAACTATATTCATTAGAAGTAACTTTATATGCTGTTTAAAAAACTTTAATAAACGCAAAGGCAAATTCTAATCTTTGGTCTCTTCCATCACCCAAGATTCAATCCCTGTGTCCGAAACCTTACATCAATACGAAATCCCTTAAAGGGTGCAGCATTCCCTTTTCCAGGTATATTTACCAATGTTTAACTTGTCTAGTAAGTATTAGGTGTGGTTGATATAACGATTACTTATACACTTTTGCCAGAATGAATTCAGGCAGCCAGCTCGTTTCAAAAGTTTCTATTTCTTTACTTCAATACCAACTATTTTTCGCAAGACTCAATACGACGGTATTCCTCATAAGTGGATCGAATAATACTGTTTTGTATTTATCGAACGTAGGAATGAGGAATGGTTTACATCACGGGGTTACAATTAGTCCAAATTGATTTTTATACTTACGTAAACTTTTTAATAATACAGACTCATCTGTTATTTTTTTTTACTCGTTTACCCTCCAGGTTGGTAGAACCCACGGACTCAGCGAGGGAACTCACCACTACCGCCTCTACGGGCAGTGTCCTAGAGCTGGAAACATCGAATCGGAAGGGATACAACTGGTGAGGTGGGATTGGCACCTCGCCCAGGCGGCCTCACCTGCAAAGCGAACAGGGGCCTCATGAGGGAAGGTAAGGGATGGTGAGGATGGATAGTCAAGGAAGAGGGAAGGAGGTGGCCGTGGCCTTTAAGAAGGTACCATCCCGGCATTTGCCCGAAGACGTAGTGGGAAACCACGGAAAACCACTTCGAGGATGGCTGAGGGGGAATCGAACCCCCTCTACTCATTTGGGCCACCCGAGGCAGAGTAGACCCCGTTCCAGTCCTCGTACCACTTTTCAAATTTCGTGGCAGAGCCGGGAATCGAAACCAGGACCTCCGGGGCGGCAGCTAACCGTGCTGACCGCTACGCTACGGAGGCGACTATTATAAAAGGTACGGTACTTAAACATGTTTCACCTCACAGTTTATAAAATATTCCAAAGTTTAGAAAACTTTTCGTTGTGTGTGCCTCCTCGCTGTTAGTATCCAGAGCGGAGTGCCGTCCCCGAAGCAGCCAAGATTCCAAGGGTTTAAACGAGTGAGTGGTGGGGCGTTCAGCTTCAGGAAAAGTAGTGAGGAGACAGTTTATGTTAACAAAGACGCAAAGAGGTTTCGGTACGGCGTACCGGTGCGTACCGTCAAAAATATAGCCCAGGTTATCTTTAATTCATGTAAGGACTGCGTACGATCAATTTCAAGTTGATCCTACTTTTGCAACCTAATGCTACCGTCAACGACACCTATATGTTAACTTGGCTACTAGATACCACCGCAACCGACTCTGGCGACGAACGTTGGAGTTTAATAGAGCGTTAATCAGATCTAACCTATAATTATTGTAGTTAGTGGAAGGATCTTTTACGTGCCATAAATTTATAACATGAACCTTCTTCTCCACACTGTAACCGGTTGTTCTTTGAGGAAACTATATCCCGAAAGAAATTTAATTCTCATGTGATAGCTGGAACGGGGTACACATAGCCTCGTGAGGCAAAACTGAGAAGAGGTGGATTCGAAGTTCGAACTACTCCAGCCACCACTATAATATAGATTATCAGTACACGGGGTTAAATGACCAGGATGTACAAGCGCCTCAAATGAACCAACAGCAACATTCTTGCTAATTCGCATTACTCGCTGCAACTTGCCCAATGGCCAGCATTGAACATTAGCACTAGGAGCATCAATGTTTAACGTCAGGTTGGCCGAGCGGTCTAAGGCGCCAGACTCAAGGATTAATCCTTGCTTGTGACTCAAGCTAGATGTGCATTCTGGTCCTCACTGAGGGCGTGGGTTCGAATCCCACACCTGCCACAGTTTTTTTTTTCTTTTTTGCAGCATTACTTTGTACTGATTAGCATGAAATATCAAAGTATCTGACGTTGCATGGCAGTATGTGCTTATACATGACCAACTGTCTGATACATTGTGCTAAGGTGCACGCTAACTTACAGTAGATCAAGATGGGACCGGAAACAATCGGTTGCCGTATCGGGGACCTTAAATGCAAAAGATCCGTGTCAAAGTGTTCACAGAAAGGTTATAGATCCCCTCCAGAGAAAGTTCCCGGCTTAAATGCAAAATATCTGTGTCAATAAGAATCAGTGGCAGGTTATAGATCCCCTCCAAAGAGAGAGTCTGGTTTAAATGCAAACAATTCGTGCCAGTAGATTTACTGATAGGTTATCAATCCCCTCCACAGGAAGATTGTTTTTTAAATCCTCCCAGCTCTGCCTTGTCAAGGTACTCTGCGTGGGATCGTTCCTCTACCGCCACTAGGACAGTGTTACGGAGCTGGACACACTTTGTCATCAGATATAACTGGGGATGGTGACAGGCCGCAAACTTGTGTTTAATTAAGGAAGGCCCGGGGAAAGAATTTGGGAGGGATGGGGCGTGGATCTGTTATAAAGAACCATCCCGGCATTTGCCTGGTGATGAAAATGAGAAATCTCGACAAGTATTTTCAGGGCGGCCGAGGTGGGTTTCGTATCCACTCCCCAACGATGCTAGCGAGGCATGAGCCAGCGCGTTAGTACTCTGGGCCACAGTGGTCAGTTAAATAAATAAATAAATAAATAAATAAGAAGTAGTCGCCTCCGTTGCGTAGTAGTCAGCGAGCTTAACTGCCACCCCGGAGGTCTAAGGTTCGATTCCCGGCTCTGCCACGAAATTTGAAAAAGAGGTATGAGTACTGGAACGGGGTCTACTTAGCCTCGGGTGGTCCAAATGAGTAGAGGGGGTTCGATTCCCACCTCAGCCATCCTCGAAGTGGTTTTCCGTGGTTTTCCCACTTCGTCTCCGGGAAAATGCCGGGATGGTACCTATCCATCCCAATCTTCCCCTCCTTTCCCATCCCTCTAGAGGCCCATGTTCGCTTTGCAGGTGAGGCCGCCTGGGCGAGGTGCTGATCCCACCTCCCCAGTTTTATCTCCCGACCAGATGTTCCAAGCTCCAGGACACTGCCCGTAGAGGCGGTAGTAATGGGATCCCTCGCTGAGTCCGTGGGTAAAAACAACCTGGAGAGTAAATCGACTAAAAGAAACCTTTGAAATTTCAATGAAGTTATCAACGTTTCGCCTCGGTGTGCTATTGGTCTCATCAGTTTGTATTTTATTTTCAGGTTGGGTGAGCGGGCTAAGCTTGTGATTCAAGCATGACATATGCCGGGTTGTTTCCTAATTTAAGGCCAAGGTTGCCTCCTTCCCAATAATCACTAGAATTACAAATACACAAACTACTACAGCCAACACTATAATATAGAATATCAGATTAATTCTACACACACACAAGTACACGGGGTTAAATGACCACGATGTGCAAGCCCCTCAAATGAACAACAGCAGCATTCTTGCTAATAATGCGCATTACTCGCTGCAACTTACCCAATGGAACTAGGAGCATAAACGTGCAACGTCAGGTTGGCCGAGCGGTCTAAGGCGCCAGACTCAAGGATCAATCCTTGCTTGTGATTCAAGCTCTGTGTGCATTCTGGTCCTCCCTGAGGGCGTGGGTTCGATTCCCACACCTGACACAATTTTTTTTTCCAGCATAACTTTGTGCTGTTGTATTTGAAATATTAAAGCATCTGACGTTATTAGAAGGAAGGTAGATCGTAATTGAACGTGACCGTTAATCGCGAGATCATAAGCCACGGGACCTCCTTTTTACGTGGAATCCGAACCACAGGACATGGCATTTAACTTTGAAAATCTCACATGTATCGACCGGGAATCGAACCCGAACTGCCGTGGTGAGTGGCCAATAGCTTAACGGCTGCGCCACCACGCCCCCGACGTTATTAGAATATTGTGTTTACATAGCAATTATATACTGTACATACAGTACGTGCCATACATGACCGACTGAGTCAGGTGTGTAAGGTGCACACTCACTTTGATCAAGCTAGCTGGCTGAAATCAGGAAATAATCGGTTGGCGTATTAGGGTCCTTAAATGCTAAGATCAGTCGCCTCCGTAGCGTAGCGGTCAGCATGGTTAGCTGCCGCCCCGGAGGTCTTGGGTTCGATTCCCGGCTCTGCAACGAAATTTGAAAAGTGGTATGAGGACTGGAACGGGGTCTACTCAGCCTCGGGTGGCCCAAATGAGTAGAGGGGGTTCGATTCCCACCTCAGCCATCCTCGAAGTGGTTTTCCGTGGTTTCCCACTTCGTCTTCGGGCAAATACCGTGATGGTTCCTACTGTAAGGCCACGGCCGCCTTCTTCCCACTTCCTTGCCTAACCGACCCACTCTTCCCATCCCTTTATCAGCCCCCCCCCCCCCCAGTTCGCTTTGCAGGCGAGGCCGCCTGGGCGTAGTGCTGGTCACACACCCAAGTTGTATCCCTGACTCAGAGTCTCAAGCTCCAGGACACTGCCTCAGTGGCGCTAGAGGTGGGATCCCTCGCTTAGTCCGTGGGAAAAGCCAACCCTGGAGGGTAAAACGATAGTGAAAAAAAAAATGCTAAGATCCGTGTCAGTAGATAAATGAAACGTTATCCACATCCGCACTATTTTTTCCGTATTCGCATGTTTGTTGTCCGAATCTACTGGCATTACAATGTAATATTTTTAATTAGATAAAGCATAAATTACTAAAGCCACATATTTAGACATTTGAGGAAAAAATCGTTCCCCTGGGCTTTGTATGTCAAGTGCTATGTTTAAAATGAATGGTACACAGCCAGAATTACAACCCTTTCCTGTCCCCCCCCCCGAATTCGGGCCCTGACCATCCTTAAGGTTCGTAAACAGAAATAATTATTGAAAAGCCTATCTGGTGCGAATAATACAACTGCAGGTTTTTAACCTTTAGTGAGGTCGTTCTCGTCATTGAAACTTTTATTGACTGATTTAAGAAAATCATTCAAAACTGAAAACATTTGTTGTACAGACCAATGCAGATCTACTTCATTGACTCGCCTAATTCTGAACATTTTGTAAATGAAATTTTAAACTGTAACTTTTATAAGAAAACCTCTCTTATATATACTTGAACAACTTGAATGCGAGTATATTGCAGTGTATCATACATACAATTAGAAAATAAAGCCCGTATATAAAGATATGTTATTGTGTTTTTCGTTTCACTTTCCGTTCTATAGTTTTTAACGGTGATTTTCGAGCATATTCTGCATATTTAACCGCATATAATGTTTTTTTTCGAGCATATCTATCGAGCATATAATGGGTTTTTCGAGCATATCTATCGAGCATAAAACACATGGTTTTCGAGCATATCTGGAGATTTTATCGAGCATATCGATCCGAGCCCTACTCATAAACATCAAAGTCCTAATAATAATGTTATTAAACAAGTTCGGATTGTATTTTAAAAACTATCCGCTAATTTATTCCAAACATTATCCGCAGCTTATCCGCTATCCGCACAGCCATGCAAACTATATCCGCATGGCGAAAAGTTTGGCGGATATCTGCGGGTTTATCCGCGCAGGGCTTTAGTTATACTGTAGGTCCCCTCCACGGAACGATTCAGGCATTAAATGCAAAAGATAGCGGCCTCGGTGGCGTAGTTGCTGGCATGCTGAACTGCTGTGCCCAAGATAGCGGGTCAAACCCGGCCGAAGTCGTCGGATTTTTCAAGAGCGTTAAACATCCTTCAGAATGCCTTCCTTCGGAGGGGAAGTAAAGCCGGCGGTCCCATGTCAAAGATGTATGGCATGTAAAAGATACTTCCAAAGACTAAACTTGTGTGAAGCTAAATTGTTAGGTTAGATTTCGTCAGAACGCTCTATCCAAGTCCCAACGTTCACCACTAGGTATCATTGATATCTGGTAGCGAAAGTTGGAACTACTTGAAATTGAACGGAACTTGTAGCTCACCCTAAGGGTGTCCGCTGGAAGCAGCTACAGACTCAGGCGAGCCGAACATGTCCTCGGAGACTCCCAGCACTAAAAGCCATACGATAAATAAAAATAAATAAATAAATAAATATTGCAAAAGATGCGTGTCAATAGATTTATTGCACTCGAAGTGCCTAAAAATACACAATAACATAGTCTGGACTATCTACAATATCATACTTATGCTTTGAACTTATTTTTCTATGGGTAAAATTCCATTTTTGGCCGACTAGATTAGGATCACTGCACAACTTTGCCAGTGCGTTTCACAATGTGGGCAATGTGTCTATAGTAGAATTCAGCTTGTAGTATATGGTTATTGTTGTTGTTATTCCTTTCGTGACTTAGCGATATCGTGTACTTGGGTGTGTGTAGAATCCTGTCTGATAATCTGAGTCATTGTGATGACTATAGTATTGAGTGAGTATTTGTAATTAATTCTAGGATTTGGAAGGAGACGACTTTAATCTCAAGTTAGGTACCATACCGGCATTGGCCTGCAGTAGAAGTGGGAAACCACGGAAAACACTTCCAGGACAGCTGAAGTGGAAATCGAGACTGTCAGCTTTGTGTCACGAAGCGTAGTATAAGCTATCATGTTCCAAGCCTCAGACCAGAATTAAATATATTGGTACAGCCGGGAATCGAACACTGGACCATTGGATCTGGAGTTTCAATACAAAATGCGGCATATGTATTAAATGGAAACGTGTGTTTTTGTTGTTTGAGTCTTCAGTCTTTTGACTGGTTTTTGCAGCGCTCCATGCCTCCCTGTTCTGAGCTAATCGTTTCTTCTCTACATAGCTACCACACCTTACATCCGAGGCAATCTGTTTAACATATTCTAACCTTGTTCTACCCCTACAGTTCTTGTCCTCGACCCTTCCTTCCATAACTAAGATTGCTATTCCTGGGTGTCTTAGTATGTGTCCTACCAACCTATCTCTTCTCTTCGTTAGCAGTCGCCTGAAACATCTCTCCTCTCCCACTAGTCTTAATACCTCTTCGTTTGTAACCCTATCTACCCATCTGATCTTCATCATTCTCCTGTAACAACACATTTCAAACGCTTCAATTCTCCTCTTTTCTTCTGCACCAATAGTCCAAGTTTCATTCCATTGAGCGCCACGCTCCAGACAAAAGTCTTATTACTATTACCACACTTCCACCATCTCTTCTAGGCCAATAAAATTAGATCCAGAAAAAGCGTTTTTAAGAATTAATTTCCAGCAAGCTGGAAATCATTTTAATACCTTCGTTTGGTACTAAATGAGTGTAATCCGAGTTTGCACCATCCCAAGAGGTGTGCATACATTTTGAGACCCAAATAACCTCATAATTTTTCCTCTTTTTTCAGTGTTTTGCTTGTAGTTAGAACACGGTACGTCGGACGGAAAATATCAATCAGTTCATTATTAAATACGGTTAAATTCTGCGTCGAATGAACATCTAAAACGTCAAATGTGGTTCAGTGATATAGCTGAAATCAAAAGTTCAAAACTGGGAAAATTTCTTATTTGGATGCAAACTTACATTTTGCGACTTTCGTGAAACCACATCGATCTTGCATCTTTATTCTAATGGTGTCCATTCTCTACACGATTCTCCAATCTTGCCCACCATCACCAATTTGCCCTTATCTTGGATTATTAAGGGGATCTCCTATCACGTTATTTTAAAACACCTCACACCACATCAATTGTTATGACCCGATAATAGGCTTTACTTATCTATCACGTGATAGCTTCGGCATACTGTTTTCTGAAGAATGTCATGATATTTTCAAGGCATTACAGTCGTTAAAAGTATTCAATATAAAAATATATCGGTAGCCTTGATAACATTTAAGAAATAATTGTGTTTTGAAGTATTTTGGTGTTGAATTATTTAGGTAAGGGGTTTGCGACATCGTAATAATAATAATAATATTATAATAATATCGTATGGCCTCGGATGCCGGGTGCAAGCTTTGTTATTCGACGTCCAGAGGGCAGCTTGCATGTCGAATTTTGTTGTTCCTTGCAGCGCTATGATAGTCAAGGAGGTTAGATATCTAAGCTCCTTGACACTATAGCGCATTCTAGTAGAGAAAGGAGGAACTGTTTTGTGTTGGCGGAAAATCCCGAGATTAATTTTGCCATTATGAACATGGCCTACTGAATTCAAATGGGTTCTTTAACATGCCAACAACGAATGATATGCGTGTCGTGATTTTTGTCGCCTTTCAAAAAAATCATTTGCCATGGCCAGGAGCGAACCTGCAAGCTTAGTATTGGTAGTCCGACACGATAACCACTCACCTTCGCCATTGTGCTGTTTGTGGTAGTGTTCATTTGGGCTGTACAAATCATTCAATTAATTCTACTACTTCGAATATTCACCAATTTGAAATTTGAATTAATTATTCGATCACTCGAATGTGCGAACTACTGTTGTTCCAATCATTCCAACATTCGAAGTACTCGAGCATTTCGGTTAGCCGATTATTAAAATAAATAGAACAGGGGATTGAAGATAAATGTGGAGAAGAGTAAAACAGTGGTGATAAGTAGAGATAAGAAAGAAGGAAAAGGAGTAATTAAAGTAGGAGATAAGGAACTGGAAGTGGTGAAACACTTCAAATACTTGGGAAGTGAACTGACTGAAGATGGAAGACTAGATTGGGAAATTAGCAGAAGAATACAACTCGGGAGTGCTTTCTACCAACAGGTACGGGGACTAGTATGGAACAAGGATATACCAATTAAGGCTAAAGAAGGATAGTATGTTCCTATAATGACATACGCAGCAGAAACTTGGACAATGACTAAGAGGGATGAGAGCGGAGTACAAGCGGCTGAGATGAGGTTCCTGAGAAGTATGGTCCAGAAAACGAGGAGGGACAGAGTGAGAAATGAAGATATACGGAAAGAACTGGGAGTATAGAAACTAAATGACAAACTGGAGCAAAACAGATTGAGGTGGTTTGGACATGTCAAACGAATGAATTAAGTAAGGCTGCCAAGACGAGCACTGGAACGACAGATGACAGGGAAGAGATGACGAGGAAGACCAAGAATGCGTTGGATGGACTCGGTGGAGAATAGTATTAGAAAACGAAACCTGGATTGGAACACAATGTCGGAAGAGGAATGGTGGAACGACAGAACAAAGTGGAGAGGAACCATATTTGCCCCCACCCAGTGTCAACTGGAAAAAGGGAAATGAAAATGATGATGAGGATAGTTCAAATATTTGAATTATTTGAATCACAGCCATTTGTTTACAGAAATACAGTATGTCCAGTGAACAAGTTGTACAAAGTATGGGCGAATTCAAGATCCTTATAAATAGATATACAGCGGAACCTCTATTAAGAGACCAGTGACGGTTCCATGGAAAACTGGTCTTTTAGAGGGGTGGTCTCTTAATAGGGGGCTGCATTAAAAATAATTTTATACTGCATTATTAATAAAGTACAGTTCGAACACATACTTGATTACAATTTATCAGCATTGGTTCACATTTAGTACAAATTAATTACAATTAGTTATTTTCTGAGCTCTGTCATTTAAAAAAGTCACGAATTGATCTCTTTTTCAGATTAGCACATCTTTTTTTAAACAATTTTACTTTCTAGAATAGCTCTGAGTGAGTTCGCAAGTCCATTCTTCTGGGTTCGAACAATCTTCTAGGAGAGCAGTTTTTTGCATTTTTTAATACGTTACATAACACTTTTTCTAATGACATTGTATGCTGATGCAGATCTGTGCTAACAGATCCATTGTTTACATCATCACCCTCATCACCATCTCCAATGGGAAGGCTGACGAGAAGTGGTCTTTTGGAAGAGGTCAGACTGAGAAAATGCCTGGTCTTTGGTCGGGGAGAGGGGTGGTCCTTAAATAGAGGCAATACATTGACCTTATGAGGTTTTAAATCGGTTCCAAGAAAAATCGGTCTTTAAGAGGGGTGGTCTTTTAATAGGGGTGGTCTTTTAGAGAGGTTTCACTGTAATTCAAAACAAGCATCGCTTGTTATATCTTTCTTTCTTTTGACGTGACAACGTCAAATAAATTGTTGGAATACTGTGACGTTCATAAAAAACTGTTACAGTGAAAGGTGATGATATCGTTTTATCTCTCTTCTGCTGCAGCGCGCTCTCTCTCTCTCTCTTCTGTTGCTGCGCTTGAGTGTCCTAACTGTCGTTTTGGAGGTCACGGGTGGATTTTGATGCGGTTTTCACCATTCTGTAAAAGATATCTCGAGGAATATTTATGTGGAAATTTATTTATTTATGATCAAAGGAAGCCGAGCAGTAACGATTTCAGTGAAAATGTCGTGAAAAAAAAACACATGGCGTCCGTGCCCTTTAAACGCTTACGCTGGGCAAACCATTAAAAATATCTATATATTATGCGTGTAAGAATTGTTCAGCATGAACTATAAGTGTTTTTAGGCTACTTTTTCATTTCTTCCAACAAACTCCATTCAAATACTGAGGCGACAGTTTCGAGCTGACTAGGGGCGAGTCTGTCACCCCAGTTGCAGCCTAGCTAGCGGGCGAGCCTATTACCCCAGATACTGCCAGCAGCAAACCGTCGAGTCATGTTGAGTGAAAACTTCAGAGAAGTGTGGTTGTGGATGAAGTTTCCCTGGAAGTGCAACTCGGCTTTTCTTCATTTCGCCTGTTAACTTTCCGTTCCACAAAATACATAATTTAAAAAAATATACGAAGGTGAAATTTCGCAAGAGCGACAGTTTAAACAAATCAGTCCAAGTCACACAGTCCGAGTGCCACAGTCCGGTCTGAACCCTGGCAGCGACCGGTTCGCTGCGCTTTGCTTCGTTGTGAGTGACGTATTCGAGTGTCTAATTTTCAAGTCTTTTCAGGTACAGTAAAAATGGCAACCAACAGTATTAGGAAAAACACTATAAAATGTGCTTTCCCCGACAAGGCCAATAAACCAGGCCCTGCAGAAATACATGAGTGGATTCAGTACACCCTAAAACTCAACGTGGACCAATTAGAAGCCATTCAACTAGACAATCTGGAAACTGCTGTTTTCATCAAGTTCACCAGCAAACTACTGATGGAGAAGGTCCTCAACAGTACCAACGGAAAATCCCAGGTACGGAAATTTAATGGCTCTATATCTGAGGTAATTATAACTTGTGCGGATGTTGACAGCAAACTAATCCGAATCATGAACCTTCCCATTGAACTGCCGAATGACCGGATAATGTCGTACTTTAGTAAGTACGGGAAAGTTCGTGAAATTAGAAACGAACGATGGTCAGCTACTGAACCCTTATCATTGTGTCCAATAATAATGTTTCATATTAATAAAAACGATGGAAATACTAAATACATGATATGCTGGATATTTGAGTAATATTGATGTAGCAAGAAATCTGGACTTGGTAAGACATGCTACGTGCTGGCTGGAAATGACCAATAGTTTCACAACCAATGTTATTCTTGGATTTCTGAGAAAATCAGATATGACGCTGTGGCGTACGTGACCATAAAAGGCCACAATGCTGCGTACAAGGCAAGGAGTGAGAGAGAGGAGAATAGTCGTGACGTCAATATAAGGGCGGGATTTGTAAGGTCAGAACTCCGAAGCCAACTTATCTGACCAATAAGAAAACATGACGCCAGAACATAGCGTCAGTGTGTTTTGCGCGGCAATCGGATATAAAAAGATCTAGCGATCGGTTTGCATGTTCGACGGCAGATTCGCGACCTGTGAGAAAATACAAGAATTTTGAGAGGTCACACATAATTATAGGCCCATTACTTAAAATATTGAGGAGCTGTTTTTCTCCCACCATTGAAACTTTAGGCTTTCTGTATATATACAAATGTCTGAGATGAATCGGGGCACTCCTAATTATTCTTCGACAGTCATTTTAAGACGTCCTTAAGACGATATGGTTTTAAAATTATAGTTGTGTGTCGGCAACGAAGTTGGAAATTTTCATAAATTGTGAGATGGCAATTAGCCATAGAATAGGGAAAGTCGACGATTCTGCATAGGACGATCTGAGGAAATAAAATACTTAGAACGCAGATAGAACAGTTTAAAAACTTTGATTTAATTGTGTTTTAACAGCAGCAAAATGTCGACCATGGAGAGAAGACAGCAAGCTTCATCCTCCATTACCATCAGTGTTATGGGCTAACGGCCTAATGATGGGAATTGACGAGGCGGGAGGCCTCTGGAAAGCAGTTTAAGTGATGAGTATTAAAAAATTGATTTATTGATTTTGGACGAGGGGAATCGCGAGAGATGTGTGGAACTTTGTATAGATTTTATTTGTGTGGTTTAATTTAAATTTCAGGGTTTGATTTCTTAACTGACATGCGTATAGTAATTTTTGGCATTGCGTGACAATTATGTTGTACAGTAAATTTTGTAATTTAAATGTGGTCCTTATGTATACGTAATTCTTTGCGAAATGGCCGCATCGATTAACGTATCTATAAAAAGTGTAGCCATGAATGAGAACCTAGGAACGACAATGATAAATGGACTGATTTAATGATATGTTAAACTAATTACTACGTGGGGGGAATATTTGCATTTTGTTGCTTTGATAACTCGGGCTAGGACTGATCCTGTTATTTATTCTTTTTTGTCATTTGGACATGTTGTGTGTCATTATCTGAGGGGTGTGCTGATTAATGCTACGACGTGATCTTCGAGAAATGTGCCACGTATTTTTGGGTGTAAGTGATGATGATGAGGAGAGGTAAAGCCTGTCCATGACTGCGATATCATTCCGGCAAACTAGTTATCCGTGGGGATAAGTTTGACCTGGGAATGTATTCTTTAAAATCCCTGAGAGGATGTTTTGAGATAATGTGTTATTTATTTGTACGCGTTTAACAGGTGGCGAGTAGCAAAGGTGCTGTACGCTGGCTATGGGCCAGAATCTATATTTAGCATGGCACTAATTACTACTTGGGGGAAGAAATCAGCCACTCTCTCGGTGATGCGATAACAGGCCCGGTTGTCTCCAGCTCGTTATGACACGTTATGTTTGCTTTAAAGCCTAATGAGTTAAGGTTATTTTATTTGGTTTAATTTGGGAAGTTGCCATGTTGTCGATCCAAGTTTCTTTTATCATTACTACGACTTATTGTTCATTGTTTTAAAACGCCAAACTTTCCGGCGTGAAAATTAAAAGTTATATTTTGTTGTTGTTGGCTCTTATTTTCAAGGCCATTGTATTCATATAAATATAATTTGGCAACCGGCCAAACCTGTTCATGTCATGTTATGCCTTCCTAGTGTTTAAGGTATAAGTCGGTAATTCCGCAGCCCTTAGTTTAAATAATACACACGTGTATTTGGTTGTGGTAATCTAAGGTTAGAGCATGTCAGTAGTGTATATAAATATGTAATTGTTGTTCCCACATTTCCGTAATTCGTCCTTCGCAGTACGGAGTCCGTTCCCGAACCAACTGTTTTGGTCGGAAACGAGCGCCCGTCAAAATGCTCATTACTTGAACTAGTCTTAAAACCCGTGTCGCTCATAAATATTGAATTTTTGTACTATTTATTTGTTTGTTATATTTGGATCTTGTGATCCGTTTTCTTTTGTTACATTGATTTAAGTGACATTGCAGTCACAATGCTTGTTGACAGCTGTCATGCCATGTCGTCATGGTACGTCAGGCTGGTCAGTGTTAGATCTGTTCACGCGAGTGAACAATAAAAGGGTGGTTATAGATTTCTTTTTTTATGTTTGATTCAGTTAATAAATTTCATTTTGTTAGTAGATCCTGTTGTTTTTCTTGGCTTTATAATAATAATAAGTTAACCTTATGAACCTTGGAAGTTATGTTGATAGCAAAACCTCTAAATCACATTCACAAGAATCCATTACGACCCCGAAATTTTGAATCTTGTCTACATGCTATTTTCCAAAGGGTTTATAAGAGTTACTTTGGCGCCCAACGTGGGACATTTGTGTTTTAGAGTAAAAAAATAGATCACCGGCATGTGATAAGTTTATTAACGTAAGTTAGGCGAAGATAGTACCGCCAAATGTTTGAAAATATAAAGTCATGGAGTTTGCAATAAAGTAAATGTGGAACAAGTTAAGTGTTTGAACTTTGATTAAAATTAGAACAAACTGTTCCAGGCGCCCAATAAAATTAAATTAGCTTTGTGTAGAAAAGCCAAACTCAAAGAATTATTTGACAGGAAGGTTAGACCTTAAAAACTAATTAATACTCTATTAATTGGTTAAAATTTGTAAGTAAAGTAAGGTCAGGAAGATTATAACTGAATCAAAGGGTTAAAATTAAATGGAATAATAAGTAAATTATACTCAGTGATGCTATAGTTTGTGGGAGTAATTTAAAGTAAATGAACTGAGTATGTAAAGGGTTAATGTGTGTATATTTAATATATGTGAGCGCGCGTATCCAGGGCTCCGCCCTTATGTCATTTCCCTATGTCTCAAATATATTATTGTTGTGATGGCAACTCTGGGAGAAATTCGCGAAGTGATTGAACTAGCATCCGCTCGTACGCGAGAACAACTTAGTGAGATGAGAAAGGACATAACCAATGAAATACAGACACAGTTAGCGGCAAATAGTGAAGAAATGCAGACACAGTTAGCTGCTATAAATAAACAATCGGAAGAAATACAGACACAGTTAAACACAAAACTATCTGAAGTTAACGAGAATATAAATCAGAAAATCGCTACACAAAACATTCTGGTTAGTGAACAATTACATAGGCAGTCTGAGAAAAACAATGAAATGTTAAACGCACAAGACGAAAGGAACACTCAAAATCTAGCTGCGCTAACGGTAGAAATCAAAGAGCACACAAAAGAACAGCTAATCCAATTAGCAAAGGACGTTAGCACTAACAATACCAAACAATTAGGAATAATAAAAGGTATCGAAGATTCGTTTAAAAAGGAAATAAAAGGAATGGATGAGACTGTTATGGCAAAACTAGCACAAATCGAGCAAGCGTGTTTGACCAGCTCATCTGAAATCAAAGAAGCACACACAAACTTAGAAAAAAGGTTTGAGAATATCGAACGAGGGACACAGGGTATGCAAGATCAGATAATTACAGTAGATAACAATATCACGGGCTTAGTGACGGAACTCAACAAATTAGAAATACAATCAATTAAGAAATGGAAAAAGTTAGAAATTGACCAGGAAGAAATTAAACAAACATTAGAACAGAACAACATTTCTCTGGGAGAAAGGATAGATAAACTTGAAGATAATCAGGAGGCTAATCAACAGGAAGTCGAAAAACGCTTTGTTAAATTGAAGGATACTATTAGGAAAGATTGGACCAAGATGAGCGCTGATTCGAAAGATGAACGGCTCGCAGTAAGCAAGAAGCTAGGGAAAATAACGCGAAAATACAGGCGTTAGAAGAAAATATGAAGTTAAGATTTCAAATTCAAGAGGACCGCATGATAAAATCGGAGTTGCAGTCACTTGGACATAATACGATGTTTGCGACACTAATGGAAAAGGGGAAAGGGGAGAATGCGGAAAGAGAGCACACAATAGACAGCCACGAGCTTGGGCAAAGTCCAAGAACGGTAGACACGCAAGCATTCCAGAATTATGAGGGTCGTAGCTCGACACCTCAAAACACACAACTTCCCACGCAAGTTATACAAGTCATCCGTGGAAACGAATTTAAACCGAATAAGTTTTTACCAGAGAGCGGAGGGACACCTAAAGCTTTCTTAAGGGAACTGACAGAATATTTTTCGGACCAAAATGTTAGCTCAACGCGACAATTAAGAATGGTTGAAAAATTTTTGGCGGGCTCAGCACTTACCTGGTATCTTGGATTTAAGAACACATTTAAATCAATGGAAGGTTTCCACAAGGCCTTCCTAAGCAAATACTGGAGTGGGTCGTATCAACAAAGCTTGCGAATGGATTTATACTCGCGCAAATACCATTCCACGCATCAGACGAAATATGCAGATTTTTTCGCCATGCAACTTGTCAAATTGCAGGATCTTGATAATCCACCGAGCGAAATGGAGCTAATAACTACTATAGGAAAGCAGATGCCTATTAGCGTTCAGCAATTCTTGGTGGCGGCAAATATTACGACCGTGGTCCAGGCAGAAGAGGTATTAAGGAAGATAGATGAAACCACTAATTACATCAACCCGAGAGAGAAGAGACAGATAGAGTTAGTTAATGCAGTCGAAGTAGTCAAGACACCGAATAAAAACACGAGGTCGCAAGCTACAAACACTGGGGATAACCAAAGACGGCAGAGCACCGAAGAATATGAGCCGAGATCTCAACCGAGATACGAAAATAGGGACAGAAACCATAACAATCAGGAAGAAACTAACCGCTACCGGAACACAAACAATCAGCAGTGGCGAGATAATAGGAGATACCAAACGTCATACAATAGGAATAATAATAACGCACCTTACAATCGAGGATGGCGTGGAGGATACTATAATCAACAATATAGGCCCAGAGACAATAGGCGTTACAACCAGCAACATAACGCACAAGATAACCAGCGGTTTAACGAGCAATCGGATCCAAGGGATGATCAGAGAAATTGGAACGAGAGACACGCTGAGTCGCAACAGTACCTGGAGGAGCCACGTAACATGGAAGGAAATAATGATAAATGGGAAAGAGCGATAGATCGGCGGAAGAATCCCGACACCCACGAGGAGGAAAACGGAACACATCAAATGTTGGAGGCCATGCATGTAGAAACCCAGAGATATTTGGAGGAGCTGCATGGAGAAGAAGAAAATAGAGCAGCCGACAATAGGAAACAGAAGAATAGCAGGAGAGATTCGCAGACCGTGTCAGGCAAGGGTCTCGAAATATGGTAAAAAAAAGTTATTGTACGGGAATCGGAGAAGAAGAAGGGAGAAGGAAGAAGATGGCAACGCGGGGGGAGAAGAAGGAGATGACATCACGGTAAAATGGAGAAGAGACAGGAGCGGCTTAAGGAAGTTCAACTAGGGGTTACGAACTTAGGTAACAACGCCTACAGAGTCCGAGAGGTGAGCACAGGAAACATGGCAGTGTATAATAATATCTCATTTAAAATTGTATCATCAGAGAGAGCCATACGAACCGAGAAATAATGTTACTGCAGCAAATTAAACATTCGCGTGATAACATACAACAAAAGATACGGGGGTATTCTAGTGGTGAAAGCGCTCAAAAGACAGCTCTGACGTGTTTACAAGTTCAGGCGGAAGTAGTTAATGAATATGTTGATGTTTTGAAAGAGTGAGAGGGGAGACGAGTAGCAAGGAAAGAGGCCGGAGGGCATAAGTATACAGGAATTTCCTAATGAGTTTGGAACGAGACGGCTACTGAAACAGACAGAGGCGGACAGTCATTATATTTGAGGGTGACCAGCAACTTCAAATTTGAGCCAGAAAAGTAGGGGATGTGAAATTCGACTTCATTTGAGTTCGAATTTCATCAACTAGGGGTCAGATGAACCCTTATCATTGTGTCCAATAATAATGTTTCATATTAATAAAAACGATGGAAATACTAAATACATGATATGCTGGATATTTGAGTAATATTGATGTAGCAAGAAATCTGGACTTGGTAAGACATGCTACGTGCTGGCTGGAAATGACCAATAGTTTCACAACCAATGTTATTCTTGGATTTCTGAGAAAATCAGATATGACGCTGTGGCGTACGTGACCATAAAAGGCCACAATGCTGCGTACAAGGCAAGGAGTGAGAGAGAGGAGAATAGTCGTGACGTCAATATAAGGGCGGGATTTGTAAGGTCAGAACTCCGAAGCCAACTTATCTGACCAATAAGAAAACATGACGCCAGAACATAGCGTCAGTGTGTTTTGCGCGGCAATCGGATATAAAAAGATCTAGCGATCGGTTTGCATGTTCGACGGCAGATTCGCGACCTGTGAGAAAATACAAGAATTTTGAGAGGTCACACATAATTATAGGCCCATTACTTAAAATATTGAGGAGCTGTTTTTCTCCCACCATTGAAACTTTAGGCTTTCTGTATATATACAAATGTCTGAGATGAATCGGGGCACTCCTAATTATTCTTCGACAGTCATTTTAAGACGTCCTTAAGACGATATGGTTTTAAAATTATAGTTGTGTGTCGGCAACGAAGTTGGAAATTTTCATAAATTGTGAGATGGCAATTAGCCATAGAATAGGGAAAGTCGACGATTCTGCATAGGACGATCTGAGGAAATAAAATACTTAGAACGCAGATAGAACAGTTTAAAAACTTTGATTTAATTGTGTTTTAACAGCAGCAAAATGTCGACCATGGAGAGAAGACAGCAAGCTTCATCCTCCATTACCATCAGTGTTATGGGCTAACGGCCTAATGATGGGAATTGACGAGGCGGGAGGCCTCTGGAAAGCAGTTTAAGTGATGAGTATTAAAAAATTGATTTATTGATTTTGGACGAGGGGAATCGCGAGAGATGTGTGGAACTTTGTATAGATTTTATTTGTGTGGTTTAATTTAAATTTCAGGGTTTGATTTCTTAACTGACATGCGTATAGTAATTTTTGGCATTGCGTGACAATTATGTTGTACAGTAAATTTTGTAATTTAAATGTGGTCCTTATGTATACGTAATTCTTTGCGAAATGGCCGCATCGATTAACGTATCTATAAAAAGTGTAGCCATGAATGAGAACCTAGGAACGACAATGATAAATGGACTGATTTAATGATATGTTAAACTAATTACTACGTGGGGGGAATATTTGCATTTTGTTGCTTTGATAACTCGGGCTAGGACTGATCCTGTTATTTATTCTTTTTTGTCATTTGGACATGTTGTGTGTCATTATCTGAGGGGTGTGCTGATTAATGCTACGACGTGATCTTCGAGAAATGTGCCACGTATTTTTGGGTGTAAGTGATGATGATGAGGAGAGGTAAAGCCTGTCCATGACTGCGATATCATTCCGGCAAACTAGTTATCCGTGGGGATAAGTTTGACCTGGGAATGTATTCTTTAAAATCCCTGAGAGGATGTTTTGAGATAATGTGTTATTTATTTGTACGCGTTTAACAGGTGGCGAGTAGCAAAGGTGCTGTACGCTGGCTATGGGCCAGAATCTATATTTAGCATGGCACTAATTACTACTTGGGGGAAGAAATCAGCCACTCTCTCGGTGATGCGATAACAGGCCCGGTTGTCTCCAGCTCGTTATGACACGTTATGTTTGCTTTAAAGCCTAATGAGTTAAGGTTATTTTATTTGGTTTAATTTGGGAAGTTGCCATGTTGTCGATCCAAGTTTCTTTTATCATTACTACGACTTATTGTTCATTGTTTTAAAACGCCAAACTTTCCGGCGTGAAAATTAAAAGTTATATTTTGTTGTTGTTGGCTCTTATTTTCAAGGCCATTGTATTCATATAAATATAATTTGGCAACCGGCCAAACCTGTTCATGTCATGTTATGCCTTCCTAGTGTTTAAGGTATAAGTCGGTAATTCCGCAGCCCTTAGTTTAAATAATACACACGTGTATTTGGTTGTGGTAATCTAAGGTTAGAGCATGTCAGTAGTGTATATAAATATGTAATTGTTGTTCCCACATTTCCGTAATTCGTCCTTCGCAGTACGGAGTCCGTTCCCGAACCAACTGTTTTGGTCGGAAACGAGCGCCCGTCAAAATGCTCATTACTTGAACTAGTCTTAAAACCCGTGTCGCTCATAAATATTGAATTTTTGTACTATTTATTTGTTTGTTATATTTGGATCTTGTGATCCGTTTTCTTTTGTTACATTGATTTAAGTGACATTGCAGTCACAATGCTTGTTGACAGCTGTCATGCCATGTCGTCATGGTACGTCAGGCTGGTCAGTGTTAGATCTGTTCACGCGAGTGAACAATAAAAGGGTGGTTATAGATTTCTTTTTTTATGTTTGATTCAGTTAATAAATTTCATTTTGTTAGTAGATCCTGTTGTTTTTCTTGGCTTTATAATAATAATAAGTTAACCTTATGAACCTTGGAAGTTATGTTGATAGCAAAACCTCTAAATCACATTCACAAGAATCCATTACGACCCCGAAATTTTGAATCTTGTCTACATGCTATTTTCCAAAGGGTTTACTACCTACCTATTCAATATTTTGAGTGGTATTCGGGCTATGCGGATTGAACTAAAAACTGCAATTCCACCCATTATTTCTATCGATGGCTACAAAGCACAGGTGGTGTATGATGGACAACCTCGATCATGCTTTTATTGTAATGCCACTGATCACTTTAGACAGGAATGCCCAGTGAGGCGCGGTGAAACTGAAAACAAAACCGGGCCTAAGCTTCTCAGTGAAATTGTAGCCAACAAGGACAGTGACATTGTCTCGCCTGCCTTATCGGCACCTTGTTCATCTAACGTCAGTATTTCTCCCGAACAACTTGCCCCACTTGATACGTCAGCTGTAGCACAAGACACGATGGACGTGTCGCCTTCTCACTCCACCGCCTTATCGCCGCAACCAGCTGGGCCATTGCCCTCCACTAGTAAACAACAACATACTCCCACATTACAAGAGGAACTCCACGGGCAGCCAGCGTTGCCAGGTTCGTCTGATACTAGCCAATACACCAATGGCAGTCTAGGTAGGACGGCCAATTCTCTAGTTCCTAAAACTGACCAGAAACCTGACACTAGCACTGCCAGCCCTGATGCGGTCAAAGAAGGCGTGACCTCAGGAGACAATGCTACCAGTATGCCACCCTCAAACCAGTCCATAGTTAGTTGTGAACCACAGACCGCTGGTATACGATGGTCGGATGAAATAGAAGACGACCCCTCCAGACACATGGATACAGAAGAGACGGGGTCACGGGACCAGGGGATCATGGACAACAAGGAACTAACTCCTAAAGAACAGGCACCTTTGAAAACCTCCTCCAAAGCTAAAACAATCCGGGCGTCAAAAGAGGGAACGCACAAGCCTTATGCGGGTGTCAGGGACCCCCGACTACAAGGCGGGAAGTCGAGCGACAAGCGTTAAAGACCACCCCATCTCCATCTTGTTTATTTCGGTAAAAAAAACATGTCTATCTATCTGACGATGTTGTTGACATACACGCTGATGACACTCAATGTAAATTGCATTCAAACTGCTAGTAAACAGTCGCTCTTACGCAACCTCATACGAGACCAAGATGTGGATATTGTTCTGTTGCAAGAAGTGGCTACTGAAGACCTCCTTACCATCTCTGGCTACGATAAAATAGTTAATGTCAATGAGCACAAACGTGGTACAGCTATCTATATTAAGGACCATATACCATATGCGGATCCAGTCCAGTTAGTCAACTCACGCGGAATCAGTATCCGTATTCGAGATCTTTTGATTGTCAATGTATATGCTCCGTCTGGTTCGCAGGCCAGGATACAACGCCGGCTCTTTTATACCACAGATATTCTCCCACTTCTCCATAATCATACCGGCAATATAATCCTCGGTGGGGATTTTAACGCAGTGCTATCGCCCAAAGACCAAAGTGGCCAATTTCAGGGCTGCCCTGCGCTATCTGTGTTAATACAAGGGCTACGCTTAAAAGACACATGGGAACTGAAGCCGTCGGGGTCAGTCGGTTACACGTACTACTACCATAATGGTGCTTCTCGACTGGATAGAATATATGTCAGCGGGGAATTGAAAGAACACGTGAGAGAAACAGATGTATGCCCGGTGGAGTTTTCAAACCATTGTGCGTATCTGTGCAAGATTCGCCAACCAGAATTGGGATTTCGCCGTGGGAGAGGAACATGGAGGTTAAATGATTCTATTCTGACACACTTGGACATGAAAGATAGCTTTGCCACTGAATGGCATAACTGGAAACGCCACATACACCGGTTTCAAGATACTCTTGAGTGGTGGTTGAAGTATGCGAAACCCAGAGCTGTTAGGTTATTGAAGGCCTACAGTGCCGAGAGAAGACGCCACATCCATCAGACGACAGATTTCTACTATAAATGTTTACGACAGTTATACAATGAAGACCCTACCAACCCTAATACATATCGCCGAATAAAGAAAATCCGAGCGCAGCTCCTCACGCTGCAGCGCAAAGCATTGGACGGACTCAAACTTCAAGCACAAGATCATCAACATCTGGCATCAGAGGCACCCTCCGGTTATCATTTTATACGGGCGTGCCGCAAAGGCCGTCAGAAGTACATCAACCGCATTATGACACCTGAGGGACAAATGGTGACTAGTCATACCTTAATCACAGAAACGGTAGAGAACTTCTTTCAGTCCTTGTACACAGACGACGCCCCAGTTCCACTTCACCACCAGCATCCGTTCTTCGATGGTGTACGAGGAAGACTTTTGCACAGAGAACAAGAGTGCTTGACCCAGGACATCACCGCCGAAGAAATATATACCTCCATACTCCACAGTGCGCCGAACAAGAGTCCTGGTCCTGATGGCCTGGGGAGAGCTTTCTACATGACGTTTTGGATCACCATTCGCGATGAACTTACAGCCGTAGTGAATGATGCTTGTCGTCCTGGACGAAATATCGACACCCTGAAAGATGGCCTGGTGGTATTAGTCCCAAAAATTACACAACCAACACAGCTCAGGGACTTTCGCCCACTGACGCTTTTAAACTTTGACTACAAGATCTTCACGAAATGTATGAAAACGAGACTTCAGGCCTTTATGGAGGAAGCCACATCTCGCCACCAATCGGGTGGCGTACCAGGCAGGTGCATTGTCAACACTACATGTGCTATTCGCGATGTCATTAGTGAGTCGCTGGTCGGCAATAAGAAGAAACTGTTATTATCACTGGATTTTGACCATGCCTTTGATAGGGTAAACCATAAATACATCCTTGCGACCCTTCAAGCTATTGGCTTCGATATGCGGTTTATTGCCCTCGTGAGCAAAATTCTTCATGGTGGATCTTCAAAAGTGAGTGTAAATGGGTATTTCACACGGCCGCTCCTCATCCTTCGTGGAGTCAGGCAAGGGTGTCCGATGTCCATGCTTCTTTTTGTTCTATCCCTGGAACCCCTTCTTTGTAATCTCCATACATCTTTCAATGGCACGGAGATCAGTATTTTTGCATATGCGGATGATGTCACCCTTGGGGTGGATCGAACCGTTGACATGCAGCAATTGTTCACGGACCTTGATGAGTACGGGAGATATTCTGGTGCGCGGCTGAACCGACGAAAAACAAAGGCGATGTGGATTGGGAAATTGGACCGCGTCCAAGGGGTTCTCCCGGCGTGGGTAACGATCGCCTCAGAACTCAAAATATTGGGCATATCTTTCTTGAATAGTGTACACCAAATGATTAAAAAGAACTGGGACGTTGCCCTACATTCTGTGCGTGGTGCCTTGCAACAAGTGCGGTACCGCTCCTTCCTCTTACACCAACGAACAATGTACGTGAATATGTTCAGCTTAAGCAAAATATGGTATCTCAGTCAAATTCTTCCTATGCCAAGAATGGTGGGTACACGTATTATTTCCGCCGTCGGATGGTTTATTTGGCAAGGAGCTCTATTACGTCTTTCCCGCAGCACATTAACATTGCATAAATCCCAGGGAGGTCTGGGACTCATCGACGTTGAAAAGAAACGACACCTGCAACTGCTTACAGGCTTCGGGACCGATGAGTCACATAACTTCCTACGGAGATGGTGTAGTCCCCATGACTGCTCGAACCCACCAGCTTATTAAGATATCAATCATCATGCACCTCATGTCCGGTATCTGAGAGTTGAACTCAGCTACGTGCCACAAGACGTCATCAGGTCTATCTCAACGAAAAAGCTGTATCGTTCTATCATGGCACAACAGTACGTTGCCCCCAGAATTATGCAATCCGCATTGATCGTCAACTGGAATCGAGTCTGGAGGAATGTCTCCAATCGCATTCTTCCCAGCGCAGCGAAGGAAAGTTGGTATAAAGTAATCCATGACCTTATACCAACAAACAGCAGACTCCATCGCATTCACATGGTGGAGAACGCCTTATGCACTTCATGTTCCCATCAGGATACAATCCTGCACCGATTTACGCAGTGTGATCCGATTCGATTGACCTGGAACCGCTTCACCCGGGTCCTGAATAGCTTCATGAACTGTCCTACTACTTCCATCACTCCTGAATGGGTGATCCGCCCAACATTTAGTCTGCAACCACCTCAACTGAACAGTGCGGTAGTGTTACTCCTTGGTTGCTATGTGCACTGTGTGCTGAGAACTACGGGGCCATATACAGAACTCGAAATGCTGTCCGAGGTAAGTGAGTGTGTCCTCACGAGCCTTCGCTGTACTACAAGAACTCGCCGGCTGGGGGACTATGCCCAGCAGCTCACCCGCATCATGTGAGTGTTTTGTGCTTTGTGATAGTGATTGAACATTGAACATTAAGTAGACTAGTATAACTGTGATAAACGCATCAATATCCATGATTGTTATTCATCTACCACCTCACAATCACCTATGTACCTTAAATATATGAAGACAATAAACAAGTTTCCGTAAAAAAAAAAAAAAAAAAAAGTCCAAGAATACGTTGTCACGCTCAAATATCGTCACGCATCGTAGTTGCACACACCCGATATTTTTGCATTCTTTCTTTCTTTCTTTCTTTCTTTCTTTCTTTCTTTCTCTCTCTTTCTTTCTTTCTTTCTTTCTATTTCCCTTTATGCTTCCTTTTTTCTTTGTTTCTATATTTATTACTAGCTGTTACCCGCTGCTTCGCCCGCAATAACACTTGGAATCCCGTTATAACATTAGTTAAATAGATAGATAAGCATGGGTCCTAGTGGAAAATAATTCTATCACCTGAAACAAAAAATGCATGGGACGAAAAAAAAAACACATCAAAATATCATGTTGGTTTCGGACCCTAAAAGACGTGAAAAATATAATAAAAGTATTAAAAAAACTATTGTTTGAAATTTCATTCGAATCAATTTTTATGTCATTCCTGGGACTTAGAAAATTCCGGCCAAAAAGTACAAAATCATTAATAACTCCCTAAGTATTCGTCGTATGATGAAATAGCAAGAGACAAAAAAGATGTAATGTGTCATAGGCCATGTATAATTTTACACTCAGACATATTACGTTTCCCCCCCCCCCATAATTTCACCTCTCCCCATGGGCCCCTTAAATTGGACTTATGAAAAAACGGTCAAACACCTATTTACTTATTTTTTATGCTGATTTTTTCCGCTGAGTTCCAAACTCCTCGCCTATGTCGTTTAAGAGATACACGCTCCGTTAAGATATTGCTATTCAATGAAATGCAGGTCTACCCCCTTAACACCCCTTTAGAACCTGAATATCCAAAAATCCTTTCTTAGTGGGCGTTGCGGCCCTTGAGGAAGCTGCATACCAAATTTTATTCCAATCCGTTCGGTGGTTTCTGAGATTTCGTGATGAATGAATGAGTCAGTCAGTGAGTGGTATTTGAGCTTTATATAGTAAATAATTATTCGTACTTTTGAATGATTCGACTTGTTCGTCAAATCACTGAATAATCGGGTATTTCACTAACGATAATACTTCGAAATTCGGATGTTCGAATAGGTTGGAATTTCGATTAATTTGTATGTTCCAATACTTTGAATATTTGAATATGGGAATAATTCGAAGAGTCGAGAAATAATCGTATGTTCGATTCAAATACTTGTTTTCGAAACTATTTAAAGAATTCGAATAATTCAATGTTTGAACCTAGTGTGTATGTAAGGGCGTGATAGTTACAGTGGCCAAGCTGTTTGCTCTCGCCAAGGCAGACCAGGTTTGATTCCTGGTTAATATTTATTTACTTATTATTATTATTATTATTATTACGATTATTATTATTATTATTATTATTATTATTATTATTATTATTACATCATTTTTGCCCTTATGGACTGTTTGAACTTAAATATATCATGATGCCACAATTTTCACTTCTCTCCCTTCCTCCTCTTCTCTTCCCAAAATCTCTTCATCCTTTGACTGTGCTCCTGTTTCCGTTGTTGTGTCCACAATGTTCCGACTTCTTCTTTTCATTTACCTTAAATTTTGTATTCTTAATTTTGTTTCGGAATTCTCCTCTGTCTCCAATCATTTGCCTGTCTTCCTCTGTTTCATGATACCAATTAGGTATCCTGCTTGAGCTGTTTACTACATCAAAGATTTTCTTATTTTATTTATTTATTTATTTAATTAATTATTAATTGTCGTTTGAGTGTCTCTCGGCCCTCTCTTACAGATATTCGAAGTGAAATGTCACTCCTATGGTTCAGATTAGGTTATACGTAAAATTGAGGTCCTGTGGCTCAGTCGCGGATCTAGAGTTTGGCTTTGGGGGGGGGGTCAGAGAATCGAAATTGTTAAGAAAAATGGTATCAGTAAAAACGCAATCACCAAATAACCAAACGTACAAAACCAGACCAATTTTTTTGCAAGCTATATGGATAGAAATTTGACGCGTTTAGCGCACCAAAAATATTCGTACAAATTGCAACGGCGTGTTTTGCGACTTTTACATCGAGCTTCGAGAAAATCATCAAGGTACGTTACAGTTTCGGCAAGTCGAGTTGGTACCGACAAAGGGAGAAAGCCACAGGTTAAATTGCCAATCAAGCTTGCAGTTTGGACGTCGGCAAAATTTTTTGGTGTGAAAAAAAGCCCCAAATATTTATCCGTGCATTGCTGCACATTCATCGTGACATCACTATAAACATCGATTCGGTAATCACAAGGTTTGCTAAACAAAATAGACGAGTTAATTTTGTTATATAAATAATCGTTTTTATATAACAGGTATGAGTTTGTAAATATGTACAGTTGTAACAGAAATAATAATTGCAATAAACATATATTTTCAGTAATGAATAAGATGGAAAAAAACTGTTTTTCAATTAATATTCGTTAAGTTTTATTTGTCTGGTTATTGTGTTTTCGTTTTTTGAGTTTGCAAAAAAAAATTGGTCTCCGTTGGGGGGATCATGACCCCCGTGACCCCCCCCCCCCTCCCCTTGAATCAGCGCCTGCTGTGGCTCATGATCGCGAGATAAACGGTCATGTAACTACCTCTACAATCTTCTGTGTGTGTATTTGTAATTAAGGCTAGTAATTGGAAGGGGAGGGCCATGGCCTTAAGTTGGGAACTATCTAAATTTATCATATTTGGAAAATAACTCAGATGCCTACAGGTAAGATCAGTCAACAGTAATAATCTAGTTTCATAGTGTTTAATCTGGATTACATTTGCCAACGTTGCTTGGAATTTGACGAATTTTTGCGAGATTATTTTCGCACAATTTTTCATGGCCATTTGTTTAATTATTTTTCCTAACAAACGTAATTCCATTAAACCATAGGCTACATTTGTTTCATTTTTTTTTTATTTCGTACCTTATTTAGAACGATTTGATAATATAAAGGACCCCAGGTTTGACTCCAAGCCGGGAGGTGGGATTTTAATTTTCGAAGGTTAATTACCCTGTATAGGGGACTGAGTTTTTCTGCGTCTTCATGATTCATTTCAACTCATCAAGGCACGCAGTTCCTTTATGGGCCACAACTCGAAAGACCTGCACCGGGCCTCTCCAGAGGCCACACACCATTATAATGCCATGTTTAGTTTTCTAAAGAAAAGGAATTTAGTAGTTTTACGTGACCATTAATCTCGTGATCATGAGCCACGGGACCTCCTGTTTACGTGGAATCCGAACCACAGGACATGGCATTTCACTTTGAAAATCTCACATGCATTGATCGGGATTCGAACCCGGTCCACCATGGTAAGAGCCCAACAGCTTGACCGCTGCGCTACCACGCCCCAGTATTCTTGAAATAAGCAAATGTCTTGGCAAATAGGCTATGATTATTGTAATAAAAGGGAAGAACGGTACATCATTTCAACCTTTCAGAAGGTTACCAAACCTTTGGCCACTTCGTCGTGTAGCAGCTACCATTCTTGGCTATCGCCCCGGAGGTCCGGGTTCGATTCAAGGCTCTGACAAGAAATTTTAATTCTTGTGTGAAGGCTCGTGCCTCGTGAGGCAAAATTAAGAAGAGGAGGGTTCGATTCCTACCTCAGCCATCCTGGAAGTGATTTTCCGTACTTTCCCCCACTTCTACTCCAGGCAAATACTGGGATGGTTCCTAACTAAGGCCATGGCCGCCTCCATCCCAATCCTGCCCCAAATTTACAAATATACCTACATGCTTGTACAACCATCACAATAACACCTGTTATCACACACATTCTACACACACACACACACACCGAAGTACACGGGGTTACATGAACACGCTGTCGCAGCCTCTAAAATAAGCAGCAACAACAACACCGAAGCTTTCAGGTTGACTGTCTCTGGAGTAGAGCAACCGTAATAAGGCCGTTCTTCGAATTATGGGAAGCGTCCTTCAGGTACAAGAGTGGAGGAAGCCGTATGAAATAAAGTTTTCTTAGTATTTTACCTTTAAAGAAAGCTTTCCAGCCAGTCAACACATTATTTTACCCTCCTCGACAATCAGGCGGCTGAGAAAGATATCGCACAGGTTGGTGTTCGACCATCACTGTCATGGAACATTTAACGGTGCTCGCTTCCTTTTCACCACCTGTTTCTGCCACGTTCTTTCATTCTCACGCCACCTTTCAGACCTTCCTCACACTTTGTAACAGACTTCTTGGTATGGGACAGCACCTTTCCAGGAACACACCCATTCATTATTGTACTGATACACAGCACGTGTTGGGTCGCAATTGTTTACCTTTACAACCCATCACCTGTCCACAAGCGCAGGGCGGAGTGGATAATGATGACAGAGTGTCAGGGAAACCTATTGAAACGCTGGCAGAGTGTTAAAGATGGGAGTGGAACCTACAAGTCAATAAGACCAGTTGCCGGAAATGTTTCTTGGATTCTAATAATAATAATAATAATAATAAGTACGGCTTAACATAAGTTTTCGTTATCCCAGTCGTTGTCTCTATGAATGGTTTAGTTACAAAAGCCTGGAAAAATGCAAAGGAAATACACACATCAAAAAAAGTTTTGCATCACCTCGGTTCCCAGATCTCCGGCATATAGACGTTGACTGTGTATATTGTATCAAAGATACAGTCCCTTTGACTGTTCATAGATGTCACTAAAACTGCTCAAAGATGTAAACAACCATGCATGAGCAGGGCCTATTAGACGGAGGGGGTACGACAGCCGATCAGTTCCAGTCATTCCACCAGGACGAAGGTACGCTGCTCATGTTGTCTGTAGTTCTACCATGCCTAGAAGGTCAATACCGCAGTTCGATCGCGTCCGCATTGTTACTTTGTGTCAAGAAGGGCTCTCAACAAGGGAAGTTTCCAGGCGTCTCAGAGTGAACCAAAGCGATGTTGTTCGGACATGGAGGAGGTACAGAGATACAGGAACTGTCGATGACAGGCCTCGCTCAGGCCGCCCAAGGGCTACTACTGTAGTGGATGACCGCTACTTACGGATTGTCGCTCGGAGGAACCCTGACAGCAATGCCACCATGTTGAATAATGCGTTTCGTTCAGCCACAGGACGTCGTGTTTCAACTCAAACTGTGCGCAATAGGCTGCATGATGCGCAACTTCACTCCCGACGTCCATGGCGAGGTCCAGCTTTGCAACCCCGACACCATGCAGCGCGGTACAGATGGGCCCAACAACATGCTGAATGGACCCCACAGAATTGGCATCACGTTCTCTTCACCGATGAGTGTCGCATATGCCTTCAACCAGACAATCGTCGGAGACGTGTTTGGAGGCACCCTGGTCAGGCTGAACTGTCCAGCGAGTGCAGCAAGGTGGTGGTTCCCTGATGTTTTGGGGTGGCATTATGTGGGGCCGACGTACGCCACTGGTGGTCATGGAAGGCTCCGAAACGGCTTTACGATACCTGAATGACATCCTCCGACCCATAGTGCACCCATATCGGCAGAATATTGGAGAGGCATTTGTCTTCATGGACGACAATTCTCGACCTCATCGTGCACATCTTGTGAATGCGTTCCTTCAAGATAACGACATCGCTCGACTACAGTGGCCAGCATGTTCGCCAGACATGAACTCTATCGAACATGCCTGGGATATGTTGAAAAGGGCTGTTTATGGACGTCTTGACCCACCAACCACTCTGAGAGATTTACGCCGAATTGTCGTTGAGGAGTGGGACAATTTGGACCAACAGTGTCTTGATGAACTTGTGGATAGTATGCCACGACGAATACAGGCATGCATCAATGCAAGAGGACGTGCTACTGGGTATTAGAGGTAGTGGTGTGTACTGCAATCTGGACCACAAATGCTGAAAGTCTAGCTGTATGATGGTACAACATGCAATGTGTGGGTCTCATGAGCAATAAAACGAGCTGAAATGTTGTTTGTGTTGATCTCTATTCCCTTTGTATTTAAAGGTTCCGGAACTCTTGGAACCGAGGTGATGCAAAACTTTTTTTGATGTGTGTACTTGGCTTGAAGAGAAACCATATGCAGTTAATGCTAAAGGCTGCCCTCCTTGGTACTGCAAGTCCAGTACGTAAGGTTTTACTCTTCAGCGACTTGCTCTGAACATCTTGAGATCCCGTGCTGTGATCAGTGTCTTTGGCTCGCAAGCAGTCAGACGGTGATAATTTTATATTTTTATGTAAATTTCATACATTATATTATTATTATTATTATTATTATTATTATTATTCTTTCTTCGATTCGGCCAACTAGGGACCACGTCAGTTCAACGGTCTCTTCTTCCGAGCTCTAACTACCGCCCAGTGTTCCCGCATTCGTCTTCGGTGTTGTTCTTTTCTCTCTTGGGACCACGTCTTCTCTGTCTTCAGCTTCGGCTTTTCCTGGAAACCTTCGTGCGTACGTAGTTTTTCCTGAAGTGGAACACGCTCCTGGATATCTTTAGGGGAAATTTCCATTTCACGTAGATCTTTCTCAACTTCCGTAAACCATGCCCCTTTGGTTTTCTTATCTTGGAAGTACGTCAATATCCGTTTTGATATCCTGCCTGGGCTCATTCGTGTCACGTGGCTATAAAAGGCAATCCTTCTTTTTCGAATCGTGTCACTGATCTTCTCCACGTGCTTGTACAATTCGTGGTTGTGACGCCTTCTGTACTCGCTGTTTTCTTTGATGGGACCCAGGATTTTCCTCAAAATCTTCCTTTCTTTAGCCTCTAGTTTTTCCATCAGACCTTTCTTGTTCATCATTAGAGTCTCAGCCGCATACAGAGCCTCTGGTCGAATAACAGTGTAGTAATGTCTAATTTTGGCGTTTTAGGATATCGATCTCTTATTGTAGATGTCTTTAGTCAGGTTGTATGCCATTTCCATTTTATTAATGCGTGACATGAAGGCTTCCTTCTCTGATAGGTTAGGCTCTATCCATTCACCGAGGTATTTAAACTTTTCTGCCCTCTGAACTTTTCCTATTCCGACCTCAAGTTCCCTGGGCGCTGACTTTATATTTGTCATGAATTGTGTCTTCTCAAAGGAGATTTGAAGCCCAGCCTTCAGTGCTTGATTTTTCAGCTGCTTAAGTTGTTCTTCTGCCATATCAATGGAATCTGAACAGATCACCAGATCATCTGCAAAGGCTAGACCGTCGATTGTAAGTTTCATATACTTGTACCCTAGCCTTACGCCATTTTCTACCCTGGAATTTTTCATTTCCTTCCGCCATTCTCGGATGACCTTTTCCAAAACACAATTGAAGAGAAGCGGTGATAGACCGTCTCCTTGCCTCACTCCTGTCCTGATTTCAAAGGCATCAGACATCTCTCCTCTGAACTTCACTTTGGAGGTGGTGTTGGTCAGGGTTTGCTGGATAGTTGATTGTGTCTTGTTATTTGATTGTGTCTTGTTATCTAAGCCAAACTCTTCAAGGATTTTCAATAGGGTGGTTCGATCAATTGAGTCGTACGCTTTCCTAAAATCAACAAAGGTCATCACGAATTCCCTGTTCCTGAGTTTCAGATATGAAAGGATGGACTTCAGATTCATAATCTGCTCAGCACATGATCGTCCCTTTTGAAACCCCCTTGTTATTTCCCCAGTTGTGGATCGATTTGTTGTTCCGCCCTATTCTGCAGAGCTTTTGAGAGGATCTTGTAAGTTATTAATAGAAGAGAGATGCCACGGTAACTGTTCACATCGGTTTTCTCCCCTTTTTTATGTAGTGGATGAATTACGGCAGAGGTCCATCCACTTGGGAGTTTATCGCTCTCCCAGATCTCTTGAATAATTGCAACAAGCTTGTCGACTGCTTTTTCCCCTGCATGTTTCCACAGTTCAGCAATTATCAAATCTTCACCCGGTTCCTTGTTGTCCTTCAGCTCTTGGATGATCTTTGTGATTTCAGCCTTCGTAGGAGGGGACGAATCAGGATGGATGTTTGGATTTATTTCATAAACGAAAGGGGTCTCAGGAGCCTCACAGTTGAGGAGGTTTTCAAAATAACTTGCTAGAATCTGACAATTATCTTTATCATTGTGAGCTAATTTCCCGTTGGAATTTTTAAACTGTAGACTTGGGGTGTTTTATTTGTTCAGACTGTGCTTGAAGGTTTTATAGAAGTTACGTGTGTTATTTTTCTTGAAGTCTTGCTCAATCTGTACCAACTGTTCCTTATTAAACATACGTTTCACGCCACGGATGGTTTTTGATGCAGATTTTCTCGCGTTTGGGAAGTTGACCCTGTTCTCTTCATTTTTGTGACAATTCCATTTCTGCCACGCAACCTGTCTTAGCTGAACTGCTGTATCACATTCATGATCCCACCAAGGATGCTTTCTTGATTTTGTGAGTGGGACAGTCTCCTTTGCTGTTCTGACTATAGCCTCTTGTAATTGTTCCCAATTCTCTGGATTTAAAGTTTCCAACTTGTGGGTGAATTCTTGGTTGCTCCTTAGCTTGTCTCTGTCAAACTTATCAGTTTTTCTTGGAGTAATCTTCTTGTTATTTCTTGGAATTAGTCTAACTTTGATCTGCGATAGGTAGTGATCCGAGTCTAAGTTGCCACTTCTCAGAACCTTTACGTTCTGGATCTCTCGTTGCGCTTTCCGTGCAATGGCGACATGATCAATTTGGAATTCACCAAGGTTGGAGTTTGGAGAAATCCAGGTCTTCTGTTTTCTGGGTAGGTGTTTGAACGCCGTTGACTTTAGGACCAGATTGAATGCTCTGCATAACTCCACAAGCCTCTCTCCATTGCGATTAGTTCTCCTGTGAGCTGGGTAGTTTCCAATAATCTTCTGATATTTTGGTTCTTTGCCAAGCTGGGCATTGAAATCCCCTAGCAGAATGATGGTATGTTTGTCAGGTACCTTTGAGAGGATATATTCTAGCTCCTCCCAGAATGCGTCTGTTCCTTCCGGGCCCTTCTTATTCACCTGATTGATTGGCGCATGTACGTTCACCATTGTGTAAACTCTATTTGTACACCGAAAAGAAAGAGTAGAGACTCGGCTGTTAGGGGATGTGAAGTCCACAATCGAACCCAAAATCTTCTTGTTGATAATGTATGGTTCTCTCCTTTCACCGTGGTCAGTCTATCCATCTTGTGGACTATACTATAAATGGCACTTCCGTACAACGTTACGAGGTTGTAAAGGATCTTGGAGTTCATCTTAACAACACTCTTTCGCCTGACCATCATATTGAATTACTTTGTAGCAGAGCTAGTAGACTTTTGGGCTTTCTTTGGCGTGGTGTTAATAGCGGTCTCTCTGTTCACTCCTCAGTTATCCTTTACAAGTCTCTCCTCCGTCCCATTCTTGAATACGCTTCGGTTGCTTGGAAGCCGTTCTACAATTTTCACATCTCTAGACTTGAAAGGATTCAAAGAAGATTTGTGAGGCTACTTGGTGATAAATTGGGTTTTAGGTATCTTGATGTGCCAGTTGATGATTTAATGAGTCAATTCGATCTTTGTCCTCTTGAAATCCGTCGTGATCTTGCTGATTTGATCTTCCTGCACAGATTAATTAATGGCTTAATTGATTGTCCTGCCCTTCTATCTAGACTGAATTTTGGGATCCCTGGGGCCTCCAGATCTTCTGACCTCTTTGCTCATTGCTACCATAGAACAAACTATCTGAAACATGGTCCAGTTGCTAGATTTCACCGTCTGGGTAATGCTTTACCGGCTGAGGTTGACTTCTTTTTTGACAGCCAAAGAGTTTTCAAAGATAAAGTATTGGCTCATCTTGTTACTTTTCGCCGACTTTAACCTTTGCTTCCATTTCTAAAACTAATGTATTGTTAAATTCAATTCTTATTTATTAGCTTTCTCTGTTTTTCATTTACTGTTGTTATCGTTCCCTTATTTGTTGTTAATTTTTTGTCGTAATTTTAATTTTGCTCTTATTTTTTGTTACCTAATTTGTTCTATCTTTTATTTTTGTCAGCCAAAGATTTGTCATAGATAAAGCATGGGCTCATCTTGTCACTTTTCGCCGACTTTAACCTTTGCTTCCATTACTACCACTATTTTATTGTTAAATTCAATTCTTATTTATTAGCTTTCTCTGTTTTTCATTTACTGTTATTATTGTTACCCTTATTTGTTGTTATTTTAAGTTTGCTCTTGTTTTTCGTTACCTATAATAGCTTTTTTCTTCTTGTTATTATTGTTAATTCAGTTGTTAATTAGTTTATCTTTCTTAGCTTTATGTATTAATTATTTAATGTTATCATTCTTGTTGTATTTTTCATGTATATATTGGCTTTGCCGTTGGGAATAATAAATAATAAATAAATAAATAATAAATCCTGTGCCTAAGTGTGGGAAGGATTTTACTACACGTTTACCGGTCTTGCCTTTGAAGATTCTATAACCTTGTGACTCAAAGCACTGTTCATCCGTGAATCTTGTTTCCTGAATTGCAGCGATCAATATCTGGTATCGGGACAAGACATCAGTAACATGTTTGAGTTTGCCGGTCTTATGAAGTGAGTTTGCGTTGAAAGTAGCGAAAAAATTCCGGCGTTTGAATCTGATCTTTCCTGGAGTCTCCGATACCTCCACGCATGTCTGCGCAGGCTCCCCAGAATCCGAAGGCCTGCATGCTTCACTCAAGGTGAAGGTGGATTGGTTACCACCTGGGGTAGTAGCTTCTGCTGAATTTTTCTCCATGCTTTGAACAGTTGAAAAACTGTAGATTGGGGTCAGTGATATTTCGCACTGAGCAAAATACTAACAAGGTTGTGAGACTTGGAGGGCCTCATGATGTCTTCCGGCTAAGAGCAGGCATTTCCTCCTACTCGAAAAAGGTATGGTTTTCCCACCAATACTCGGGTGGCTGATTGCAGTGGTCACCCACTGGGCGATGGGGTCGCCACATCCCTACGCCTTCTATTATTATTTATTATTATTATTATTATTATTATTTTATATTTTTTATTTAGTCAATTTACCCTCTAGGTTGGTGGTTCCTACGGACTCAGCGAGGGAACTCACCACTACTGCCTCTAAGGGCAGTGTCCTGAAATCTGGAACATCTCGTCGGGAGGGATACAACTGGGGATGTGTTATCAGCACTTCGCCCAGGCAGCCTCACCTGCAAAGCGAACAGGGGCCCCATGAGGGATGGGAAGGGATGGAAGATTGGGAATGGATAGGCGAGGAAGAGGGAAGGAGGCGGCCGTGGCCTTACAGTAGGTACTGTCCCCGTATATTCTAGAGGCGGTCTGTTGGATATCCGAAGCACGGCTGGATTCGTAGACCCTGACAGCTCCGGCGAAAAATACTAGTCAAGCATCTACTTCCAACTAGACCCTTGCGAATATACGTGGCGGAAATTACGACACAACTGTGAATTACATAAAAAAATACACGTAACTCGCAGTAGAACACCTACCTTTATTCTCGGGGATCTCGTGGTCAGCCTCTGGACCTACAATGGGTTTCACAGTTGCATCTCCTTATATCTAAAATAAATCATGATGACGCGGCTTCTAATAAAACAAAACGATTTAATAACAAAAGATGTAAACTATGGCTAAACATTCATACAATAAAATAAAAACACACTCCCTTTCTCTCATCTTTACATTCACACCACTGATAGAACTGCGTTCTATGAACGCTATGATAAAATTTGGGGTAGCTTGTGTCAATACATCAAGCTGTACAACAATTACACACCCCTGTGTATTTACATTCCTCTGGTGCGTTCCAATGAACATCTGGGCGCTCAGAGCGCGCGACCCTCGCCACGCGTCCGATGACATAACATACACCGTTACATTCCCAGCACTAGCTGGTTTAAAAAGGTGCAAGCCGTGCGGTTTGCAACAACTCTCTCCATTTGTGCGGCCTAGCCGTGGCCTTGGCTAGAAACGAGTTTTAATCAACCCCTCGCTATTCCATCCTGGCCCACAAATTCACCTCTCCATAACAATAAAAGCTGTGTTAAAATTTAACAGATTCACTTCAGACAAATACGTGAACTGTACGCAAATCCTACACGCTATTAACATAAAACATCTATACACACTTCCATTCATACTCTCGCATTGTGACGTCCCAATGGAGTTCATTTCATTCACACTGAACAAGAAACAAACCACATCCAGTCACATACTCATTCATACTCTAACCACTACGTTAAACAATTTATAAACTTCCTATGCCTAACATATTATACACTTGATTGACAAATAATGAAAGTTAACAGTAAATGAATTTACAATGACGCTCATAGCATTAGCTATAGTCCTTTCAAAATAGTAGCGACTATATACACTTGAGCCTGAGCTCTGATCTAACAGTTATGTCAAATACAGTGAACTGAGATCCTTAAAATCTTCTACATCTTCAGAAATAACCACCACCAGTCTCTCCTCTCTGATCTGGTGTCAAAGTAGTTTAAATACATTCGACCACTCAAGGTGAAACATATGTCGTTACATATTTGGGTTTTATAATCTCGATAAGAGTATAACATAACAGATGTTATTATCTATTTCCCGTTTCAATTTCAACCGTGACCCTTCATGTCCTCTCTAATCCAAAGTCGTGTATACAAATAAGGATTACTCTCTACTCACACCTTTATGCCTTGAAAAACCTAGTCATGCCCACGCAATGACTGTAATACAAAATGCGGAACACCCTCGCAATACCCTCGTATGCCAACTACATACGGAAATACATACAAATAAAACCACTATCAAAGGGTTATCACTTTCACTTCTTTCAAACTGGCATTCTTTAAAAAGGGCATAATTCCTCAGCGTTGTCACAACAATCGCTGGTCCAATGAACGATAACAACAATTGTTAAACCATTAATTTATACATCTAACGACCTTTGGACTTTACGATACTAACCTCCTCACTTATTACTCTTGAAACGTTACTCTGATAAATATAAACTGTCGTGCATACATTTAATAAAAAAAACTGCATCTTAACTTCACATTTCTGGGTTCGACTTTAATCGAGGAAGGAATATTATGTCTACAACGTGACATGATATTACTCCTCGTAAATATTTAATCACAACATTATATGTGTGTGTCCAACAAGAATCGATCACGACGAGGATATCAAACGATAACTACCCTAACGTCGGATGATAATAAATCTTCCAAGAAGATTCTAGCTTCAAATAAATTTTAATGACTGAAAGTTCATAGCTTTCTTCAATAAAACCTACAATTAGTCATATTCGTATTCTCTCCATTCAGAACGAATGTCTCTGAGTTCTGACGATAATAATCGTGTCCACGTTAAATGTTTCTTTACCACAAGATGTCATGATATTCCACAATATATCACTACCAAGCTCTTCTTCTCTTGACGTTTCTTCTCGACGGATAAAATGCCCAAATAAAAATAATAAAAATTAATTTAATGGGTAACATAGACGAAAATGTCTATCACCTAAATTCAGAATGAATTCATCAACGTCGAACATAAATTACTGTTCCTTAAAGGAAATGACAAAAGCTTGTTCCTCGAACAAGACAAATAGTCTCAGTTCAGAAACTGGGTTCCTGACAAACGAAGCTAAAACGTCGCAAGACGATCACTACAATAAATTTCGAAGAATAAAAAGGCTATACATGGAGTACATAAATATTGTGTCGAAATATGGATAAAGGATTTGCTCAGAAAATGTCACTACAAGCTCTAACGACAAGGTTAGTGAACACTGCTACCTGGTCTCGAAGTCTAGAAGATCAAGATAGAGTATTAGAAAATACTCGGATGTTACATCTCCCAAAGATCTGGGCTGGATCCTAGCTCGTCTCCAAGAACTCGTGACCTCAGGAAAGGAACGAATTCCCCTACTGGAAAACAGCAAGCTCCGACCGGGATCGAACTGCGGGCCTCCAATCATCATCTTCTTTGTGACCGGGATAACCCTGGACCTCTTGATAATCTTGATGTTTCTTCTTTCTCCGTCACAGCACAGTCTCATCATAACAGCGAGTAGCGTCGAAAGTTCCGCTTTCCACTTCGGAAGGCATTCGAAAAGAAAGTCTTGGACCTCACTCGCATAACGAACATTCATGTAGATGGAATATGAACATCGTTCTGTTGTCGCTGATGTTAATGTTGAGCTCATTATTGACAAGAATGCACTAGAATAGAGTTGTACATCAAGTCTCATGATCGTTCACTAAGTAGACATTCATGAACAGTCTCCTCTAACGAAGCTCCATTGCTGACTATATTGCTTCTATCTGCCTATACTCCTGGCGCACATATTAATTTAGTCCATAATAATCTTCGTAATAGTAGACTGAATATTGTTCTTCACTATGGAATACATCTCCATCCTATTTGTTGTAATACAGTTCCACACATGCAATGCTAACATACACCCGTCCTCACTTGTGGCTGTTGCATGCGCTGTAGTCGCTCGAACAAAAGTGTCTTATCGCGCTGGAAAGAAACACTTTTCTCGCGCTTCACAAAACTGCTTGTAATTGCAGAAATATATCTTTCAAACTTCTGAAAGTTCGTAATACACAATATCTGATAACAGGCTACAATTTGTAGTTGAAATAATGTCTCTGAAGCCGATCAGACTAAAGTGATTGCGGCATATAAGTTCATCGCAACTTCACTTAGTTTCAAGGCGCGGTAATCTCCTAACTCTACCCTCGCTTAGGCCTTGTCTCCACGAGTCACCTTCTACAAGCCCGGTGAAACACTCGGAACTCCTCTCTCTTCCTGTAACACACGTCTGACCTCTCGCACATTCAGATGATGAAGAGCCTTGATGCTGGGCATCTCCCCTCCAAGTCTACCGATTCTGGCCGCCTTTTTGAGTTCCCTATCAAATTCGCGCGGGCTCTAGCAAATCGCGTATTCCTTAAATATCCATAAAAATTTATTTGCTGGAACTCCCGTCTTCTCTAAAACTTCTTCCTATTGGCTGTAAGCTCATATCCAATCGGATAATTTATAACAATATTTAAACAATTCCTGGGAATATTCGCTGTTGCTAGGTCGATTCTAAGCTTCTGAAAACTTCCATTGCGCAATACAATCACGTGACGGAATTTCCCTCCTGCTCAACGTCGGGCGCGCGTGGTCTGCGGCCGTATTCCCACGTTCTTTCTTCAGTAGATGTGTGAGTTCCGAGCTAATTGTGTGTTTTATAAAGCTACTGTGTACTGTATATCGTATTGTATAGTGTTTAATTGTGATTGTGTATAGTGCTGTAATGCCTTATGTGAGATATTCGTTACGTGAGCATGTATATCTGCACAATACGTACATAAAGTGCAGGAAATCGTGCGCTAGAACAAGACAAAAGTTTCGAGTGAAATTACCAGGGAGACCCATTCCTATAAATCGGACATAAAACAACTGGCTAAGAGATTCAAACGTACATGTTCAGCAAAATATAAAAATAGACGTAAAGATCGTTATTTCCTTACTGGAGCTAAATTGACCAGAGTAACCGCAAACTTCATAAGGAGATGCCGGTAATGTTTGGCAGCGGATGGGGAACATTTTCAGCATCTACTGTAAACATGGTGAGCAAAAATGCATGATACTGATTTTAAGCACCGTATTCTGCCGTGTATATGCGCGCGCGGCAGCCGTCACTGGCAGGGCGCGTGAGCGAGAATTCCCTTGCCAAGCAAATATAAAGACCCTGTATCAGCAATATCTAGTTTTAGTTTTGTGTATTTGATTATGTAATGCTTATTTAATACATGTGTATTATTTATTACAACATTTAACAACCTCGATTAAAAAAATAAAATTTCGGACGTGTGTTCCGTTTTTCCATTCTTGTTATCTGGCCACCCTAGGCAGATTAATGAATTAATTAAGGATGTGGAAAAGCAAGAAAGGAAAATCCTAAGAAGAAGTTTTTGACCAGTCTGTACACGGGGAATCTGGATGAAAAGTAAATTCCAAGACTTATACCAGCACTCGGAGAAAATCTCAGCACTAAATTTGACATGCCCCTGTTGTAGAATTTAGCCGGCTGACTGTGGAGCCATCGTCGGACTGCTGTCTTGGTATTATCGTAGCACGTGAATCGCTGTCCTGCCAGGAACTTCTTCAGCGGACCATGACAATGCGAGACCACATGTGGCAACCAGAACCGCCAACAAGCTCCGGTCATTTCACTGGGAGAGTCTGTACCACCTCGCCCCTAGTGATTTCCACAATTTTGGTCCGCTGAAGAGGTTCCTGGCTGGTCAGCGATTCACGTGCAACGATAACGCCAAGACAGCAGTCCGACAATGGTCCCACAGTCAGCCGGCTGATTTCTACCACAGGGGCATCTAAAATTTAGTGCAGCTATGGGACAAATGTCTGAACAAATGTGGAGATTATGTGGAAGAATAGTGTAAGGTACGTAGAACAGTACGTATATTTGTATTACTTGTATGTTTTTTTTTTTGGGGGGGGGGGTGAGATCCCCCTCATTGTACCTGCGGAGCAGTTTTCACCGTGGTCCACATTTTAACCGAGTGTGTGGATCTTGCTGACTTGCGAAGAAACCTTGGTTTGCAGACGATACTCAAACTTATATTAGCCGATGACGCGGTGGCTGCTGATCGCGTTATCCGCTTTATAAGTGAGAGTGGGTTAGGGTCAGCAATCTAAATTTTCCAGTGTACATTAACTCAACGACTTGTTCCTTTTTGAATGAAAATTTTTTGTTTCTCTATAATTTTTGTTTCTCTCCTTCTCCTTTTCGTTTGGGCCTACTGAGGACCACGGGGCTCGTTTTGACTTCTTGTAAGGAATTTATGTTTCTTCTTAGCCCATGCAGCTTTCATCTTCTGGCTGTGTGTCTGCTTTCTTTCCTGTGTCCACTTCGGTCTGGTAGTCCCTGTACTCTTCCTGCTGGTGAGAGACACTGGAAAGACACCATGTTGAATCATCTGTCGGAATTGCAATCGATCCTGTATGTTTTTTGATGAAATTCCAAGTTGCTGTAGGTTTATTTTTATAATTTTCAATTTTATTTCATTTTTTGTTGTTTTTTTTAAATTAATTTTTGGTGTCCACTTCAAAATTTATAATTTAATTCCAAATTTGTATTCTTTAATCTGTGTTAAGAGGGGCAGATGACCTCGTAGTTCCTCCCCTTAAAACAACAATAACTAACTAACTAACTTGTATGATTTCTTTTTGTTTGGCTAAAAAAAAAGATAGGGGCAAAAACTTTTCGATCTGCCCTTGTACATGTTTATTAGATACACAAGTAAACAGGCGCCTCCGTAGCGTAGCGATCAGCATGGTTAGCTGCCACCCCGGAGGTCCTGGGTTCGATTCCCGGCTCTGCCACGAAATTTGAAAAGTGGTATGAGGACTGGAACGGGGTCTACTCAGCCTCGGGTGTTCCAAATGAGTAGAGGGGGTTCGATTCCCACCTCAGCCATCCTCGAAGTGGTTTTCCGTGGTTTCCCCCTTCGTCTTCGGGCAAATGCCGGGATGGTACCTTCTTCAAGGCCACGGCCGCCTCCTTCCCTCTGCCTTGCCTATCCATCCTGACCATCCATTACCTTCCCTCATGAGGCCCCTGTTCGCTTTGCAGGTGAGGCCGCCTGGGCGAGGTGCCAATCACACCTCACCAGTTGTATCCACTCCGATTAGATGTTCCCAGCTCTAGGACACTGCCCGTAGAGGCGGTAGTGGTGAGTTCCCTCGCTGAGTCCGTGGGTTCCACCAACCTGGAGGGTAAACGACTAAGAAGAAGAAGAAGAAGAAGTACACAGGGCTAAATGACCACGATGTTTAAGTCCCTCAAATGGAACAATAATGGATAAATCTGAACATCTTCATGCAGGCTATCATTACAGTGATGGTACAGTTGTACGGTGATACGAGAGAAACCCCTTCCCTCCACCACTTCAATGCATTTGAAAGTAACATTGTTCACTCCTCTTTACTTTAATTATCAGCATTCAGAGTAATTTAGTTTTATGTCTTCATTAGCACTGCGTTAATGTAACTGTTTTGGGCTGACTTAACAATGGGCAATCAGATTTATTCGAGAAAACGGAAGAGAAAGAAGCCTCGGAGATAATGAAGCTCACAAGAAGGTGGTGATGGGAGGATAAGCATTCCATTTACAGCTGAGAAATGAAGCTCTCGGCTTTGTTCACTTGTTGTCTGGGACGTGATTGTTGCCATAAAACTGCAAAACCTTGACTGTAAGGCTAACTAAATCGGTCAAGTAAGAGAAACGTGTTGCGGTAATCCGGTCGGTTTATATTCCATGAAAGTCAAGAAAATTAGCTCACCACGGAAAGAATCAGTCACCTTCATGAAAGAGCACATTTGTTCCTGTAGATGGTGTTGTACTGGTACCAGGAGGTTATGAGACCCTTCTCTTTGAATGAGCACACTAGTCACTTTGGCACTTGGTGCCAGGAGATCATGTGGCTTTCACCGCTGACATGTGACATGGCAGTGAAGTAATAATAATAATAATAATAATAATATATATATATATTTAGAATTTGGCCAATTATAGACCGCTTTGAACCTAAGACTACGGTAAATTGTTTCGTTTTTTCTTTTCTTCCCAAAACTTCTTCATACGTTGGCTGATGGCCTGCCTCTGTTCCGCTGATAACACTCTCCGTGGTTGATGTGGAACTTGAAGAATCGAAAAATCTGCAGTAGTGATCAGTCGCCGGAATTCCACCCTATTAGAAATTATGTTATTTGTGATCTTCAGTTTTTGCAGATCACACCGTATCTCTTCCAGCCATCTAGTGGTGATTTTTAATTTGGAGATGTAGTCAAAAATTTTCTTAGTCAGCCTGCTGCTATCCGTTCTATGAAGGTGACCATAAAATTGTAGTCTCCGTCTTTTAATTGAGTCTGTAATTTTTTCCACATTTCGGTAAAGGTCTTCATTTTTTCTCTTCATCCAAATATCTTTATTCTTTTGGGGACCCAAAATTTTCCTAAGTATTTTCCTTTCTTTCTTTTCCAGTTCCTCTTGTTCACCTCTTTTGTTCAACGTTAAACATTCTGATCCGTATAATACCTCTGGTTTAATTACAGTTGTGTAGTGCCTGATTTTTGCCTGGAATGAAATTGATCGTTTGTTGTATCTATGTTGGGTGAGTTTATAGGCATTTTCCATCTTTCTGAATCTCTCCTTGCAGGATGTGTTATCAAGTCCATTTGACTGGATCCATTCTCCCAAATATTTAAATTTATCAACTCTTTGAATCTGTCCATGTTGAGTTGTTAGATATTTTTCTCCATTGTTTCTGTGTTCAATATATTTGGTTTTTTCATACGAAATCTGAAGACCAGTTTTTATTGCTATTTCATGTAGGGTTTCAACCATTATTTGTGCTTGAAATCTGTTTTCTGAAATGATTGCTATGTCATCAGCAAAGGCAAGACATTTCACCTCAAATCTTCCTTTTCCTTGCCCCAAATGGACCCCTTCAATGTTTCTTTCGCATAATTTAAGTTTCCATTCCTTCATGATTTTGTTTAATGTCAAATTAAATAGAAGTGGTGAAAGCCCATCACCTTGTCTAACTCCGGTTTTGATTTGGAAGGGTTATGAAATGTCGTTTAGAAATTTAACTCTAGAGGTTGTATTTGTTAGTGTTTGTTCAACCAGCTGTCTGGTATTTTTATCTATCCCTAATTCTGCTAGCGTTAGGAATACAGACTGTCTATTGAATCATAAGCCTTTCTGAAATCAATGAAAGATACAACTGTGTTGAGGTTACGTATTGTTCTGATTCTAATGATTGTTTTGAGATTGAAAATTTGCTCTGGACAAGATCTCCCTTTTCTAAATCTGGCTTGGTATTCGCCGATAGTATGTTCTGCTTGTTCTTCCAGATTGTGTAGCAATGCTTTAGAAAGAACTTTGTATGCGATTGGCTGTAAGGAAATAATAATAATATATATATATATTTTTTTTAATGTATGGCTTTTCGTGCCGGGAGTGTCCGAGGACATGTTCGGCTCGCCAGGTTTGTAGCTGCTTCGAGGCGGACACCCAATGGGTGAGCTACAAGTACCGTCGCGTGTGGAGTGTTGTCTGGGGAGGAAAGTTTGAATGGAAGGTCGAGGAGTTGGAAGGTAGTGGCTGTGGCCTATAGTTAGGGACCAACCCCGGAATTTGCCTGGAAGGAAGATTCGAAACCACAGAAGACCATCTTCAAGGTAGCCGGCGGGGGGATTCGAACCTCCTCGCCTCCCGGATGTGAGCGACTGCCAGCAGTCATGCCGTAACGACCACGGCTAACTCACCCGGTATAATAATAATAATAATAATAATAATAATATCGTATGGCCTCGGAAACCGGGTGCAAGCTTTGTTATTTGACACCCATTGGGTAGCTTGCATGTCGAATTTTCTTGTTCCGTGAAGCACTATGAAAGTCAAGGAGGTTATATATCTAAGCTCATAGACATTATAACGCTTTCTAGTAGAGAAATGAGGAACTTTGTGTTGGCGGAAACTCCCGAGATTAATGTTGCCATTATTAACACGGCCTACTGAATTCAGATGGATTATTTGATATGCCAACATCGTATGACAAGTGTGTCGTAATTTTTGCCGTCTTTCAAAAATCACTTACCACGGCCAGGAGCGAATCTGCAAGTTTGGGGTTGGTAGTCCGACACTATAACCACACACCCACCGTGGCAAGCGGCAGTGAAGTAATATGTGTGTAACAGTCTACAAGCTGCACATCTTCAATGGATCAACAACACCCAAAGGGGACAGCAGCTGACTGGACTGGAGGTGTCTAGTGTTCAAATGTTGCAAGGTGTCGAGAGCATCCACAGCCAAACGAGGCGTTTAACCCGTGATGTCTGGCGTATGCGTATTTTAGACCCGAGGCTTAATAATGCTCTATATTTTCGTTTGTTTTGTTCGGCCCTTATATCCTGTCGCCTACAGTTCCTTCCTTCCAAGTCTTCAACTTCACGGTGGGTGAGTGGTTAACGTGTCAGTCTACTAACCCCAAGTTTGCAGGTTCGCTCCTGGCCGTGGTAAGTGTTTTTTTTTTAAGACGGCAAAAATTACGACACTCATGTCATACGATGTTTGCATGTCAAAGAACCCATTTGAATTCAGTGGGCCGTGTTCATAATGGCAAAATTAATCTCGGGAGTTTCCACCAACACAAAGTTCCTCATTTCTCTCCTAGAAATCGCTATAATGTTCAAGGAGCTTAGAAATCTAACCTCCTTGACTTTCATAGTGCTTCAAGGAACAACGAAATTTGACATGCAAGCTACCCTCTGGGTGTCAAATAACAAAGCTTGCACCCGGCAATCTAGGCCATACGATATTATTATTATTATTATTATTATTATTATTATTATTATTATTATTATTATTAACTTCATCCTGCAAAAGTAACGTGCCCATAGCTTTGTGAACACCCAAGTTATTACTATGTTATTTACCGTTGGGTCAGATTTACCCATGGCGCCAACCACGCCTGACAATTCTCAGCATGCATTAGTTGGGACGGTATGTAAAAATATGGGGGCAAATCTACCTATTTTGTGCAGCGCCAGAACAAACCACAAGGCTCACGTTCTTCTTGATCCATTTTTAGGGGCTAGGGATACCTTGGTCATCAGGTGACTATAATTGAAAATAATTGCTTTGCCGCCAATTTCCAGGCCTATTATACTGTACTGTTACAAAAAAAATATTGACATTTTTCTGCATGTTAATTTCGAACAATGCAACTAACCTCTTTGGGATTGGTTTATCGTAAGATACCTGGTGTAAATTACTTAAATAAAATCCATACGACTAGAAAAAGTCGCCTCCGTAGCGTAGCGGTCAGCATGGTTAGCTGTCGCCCCAGAGGTCCTGGGTTCGATTCCCGGCTCTGCCACGAAATTTGAAAAGTGGTATGAGGACTGGAATTGGGTCTACTCAGCCTCGGGTGGTCCAAATGAGTAGAGGGGTTTCGATACCCACCTCAGCCATCCTCGAAGTGGTTTTCCGTGCTTACCCACTTCGTCTTCGGGAAAATGCCGGGATGGTGCCTGCTGTAAGGCCACGGCCGCCTCATTCTCTCTTCCTTGCCTATCCATCCCAATCTTCACTTCCCTTCCCATCCCTCATGAGGCCCTGTTCACTTTGCAGGTGAGGCCGCCTGGGCGATGTGCTGATCACATCTCCCCAGTTGTATCCAATCCGACCAAGTGTTCCCAGCTCTATAGAGCATCCAGCGTTTAGAAAAGTCTGTGGGTCTTATGGGCTTTTACTTTTAACGGAACCCCCCCCCCCCCCTACACTGGTTTTGTTGCCTCACCTTTTATCATGAAAGAACTCTGAACATATTTATTTTTCTTCATAATAGCTTCCTACAATTATCTGCCAATTGATTACCTTTGTTTTTGCGTACAAGTATCGTTTATATTACGTCTTAGTATTTTAAAAAAATTTGAGGTTAGCACGCTGGAAAGAAGAGCCTCGTCCTGTGCTGCATGCTCGCCCGGAGTGGAGCACGTGCTCAGTTCCGCCGGTAACATAAGTTCTGAAGCACTATCCGTCATTGGTGTTATAGTTGTGTGTTTTATTTTCTGTTCGATCGAATCATGGCTGCCGACAGTTGGGTTCCAACCCACTATCTCCCGAATGCGAGCTCACAGCTGCGCGCCCCTAACCGCACGGCTAACTCACTACAATATTACAAATATTAATCTAAACAAAACGACAAGAATAAAATTGAAAGAAACTAAATTACAGCCTAACTAATAACTAAAGAGGTGATGATCAACAGTATTGCTGACATAATAATTAACATCGTCTGCATACATCCGAGAAGGAAGGAAGGGTTGTGCTCTCGACATCTGTCAATCAGTAATGCGTCATATCACAACGAAATGAATGTCGTTATTGGTTCTCTTCGCATACAGTATCCTTAATACTGGTCCAATCCGTTAACACCTGCAAAACTGCTCCTTCCTGGGCGTGTTCTATTTCAGGTAGCTGCTGGGGTTGTGGTTGTCTCGCTAACTTACGAAAGCGCAATACTCGAAGCGGGTGAACATAGCGTATGACGTCAGTGCTACCTTTGCCTAGAGTTAGCAACACTGTCGCCATACGGCTCCACAGTCTTTTCTAAACGCTGGATGCTCTATAGGACACTGCATGGAAAGGCGGCAGTGGCGAGTTCCTTCGCTGAGTCCGTGGCAACCACCAACCTCGAGGGTAACATTGACAACAACAAAAAAAAGACTAGAAAAATGGCGCGATTCACTATGGGTCAAATAACCCTGCGCCAGTCCTCGTGTTATATTTTTTCACGCCACTTCTCAAGGGTTAACCTGCAATGCGTAGAGGGTCAGTTGAGTCTGGAGATAGTTCTTTCATAGTTGGGGGTGTTTGTCGTTCCGTGACTTGGGCCCAATCAGAGGTCACCATACAAATGAACCAGAATGTATAACCCTGTATAGAGCAAAAGACTGGGGGTATAAAAAAATATATTTGCACATTAGTAATTGGGGGTGAATTATGAGTAGGAATATGCAACAATTTTATGTGTGTGGATTCTATTTTATGAAATATGGGGTGGGAAATTATTATCCCACTGCCCACACACGACAGTATGTTTTCTTATATGAGCAATGGGGTAATAATCTCCCACCTCCAAATTATGATGATACTGTGTTTATCACTCAATAATGAGGTTTATTTAGCAGGGCACAATATATAAAAGCACCCATCACGCTCTATAATTTGAGAAACGTAACTCCCACGCAACACAAGGTCAGTGACCTATAGTCTATCATCTTTGCCGAAAACCTGCACAAAAAAATATAAAAGTGATTTCGGAATGTTAAAAGTTAGTATATTCGAATATAATTCAATAATTTCAAAATAGTATTTACTAAAAACACAGAAAATTAATTTTTAAAATCTTCTATTCTATGGCAAACACCCTGAGCAGGATAATTATTTCCATTCTAGCTGAAATATATTTACTCAAGTGACCAAAACCATTATTAACATTGTATTTCAGTTATATGCCAACGTTTACAAATCTCTTATCAACTATATAAAGCTCAAATACCACTCACTGACTGATTCATTCATCACGAAATCTCAGAAACCACCGAACGAATTGGAATGAAATTTGGTATCCAGCTTCCTCAAGGGCCGCAAACGCCCGCTAAGAAAGGATTTTTGGATATTCAGGTTCTAAAGGGGTGTTAAGGGAGTACACCTGCATTTCATTGAATAGCAATATCTCCCGATTGCTTTCATTGGGGGATGTGATACTCGGCATATAAACTCATCATTAAAAATAAGAAGACACGTGTCTGAGGGTTTTTCGATGTGGTGTATATTATGAGGTGAAAGGGGTGAAAAGTGGGGATTGAAGGATTCCTAGCGGAGCGTGTATCTCTTAAACGACATAGGCGAGGAGTTTGGAACTCAGACGAAAAAAATCAGCATAAAAAATAACTAAACAGATGTTTGACGTTTTTTCATAAATCCAATTTAAGGGGCCCATGGGGAGGGGTGAACTTATGGGGGAGGGGGGAAACGTAATATGTCTGAGTGTAAAATTATACATGGCCTATGTTGTAGACAATAACACATTACATCTTTTTTGTGTCTTGCTATTTCATCATACGACGAATACTTAGGGAGTTATTAATGATATTTTTTTTGGCCCAGGAATGACATAAAAATTGATTCGAATGAAATTTCAAAAAATAGTTTTTTTAATACTTTTATTATATTTTTCACGTATTTTAGGGTCACAAACCAACATGATATTTTGATGTTTTTTTCGTTCCATGCATTTTTGGTTTCAGGTGATAAAATTATTTTCCACTAGGACCCATGCTTATCTATCTATTTAACTAATGTTATAACAGGATTACAAATGTTATTGCGGGCGAAGCCGCGGGTAACAGCTAGTCTTCAATAAAAACACCTTCTTCTGTAAAACAATGCATTTCTTTCACACAACACAACCGAACTGGCGTGCACGTGCACTGCGGAGACCACTGGGATATATGCTTCCCACCTTTGGTTTCTGATGACGGTATACATCAAATTAATGGGTTTCCAATATTTCTCTGCATTTAGCTTGTGGATGCATGTGGAACTGCTTGAAATGAAAGGGGTGGGGAGATTCTCTCCCTAACACTGTTCTATAAATACATGGTGGGAAGATAGTATCCCAAGGACCTATAAAGGGTTTACTTTCGGTGACCAATAGGCAACATTTTCACGATGTGTATACTGCAGAAACTGCCGTGAGGTCTGGAACGATGGGGTACTCTCAGCCCCGTGAGGACAATTGAGTACTTACCTGACAGTGAGGTAGCGTCCCTGTAGAGGAAATCAAGATTTACGGCCGAGGAGATTGAACGCTCTATATTGGCCAAGGTCCTTCATGGGCTAAGGTGCCACGGGTGGGATGTACAGTAGTATGTGTAGCTGTATTAGGGGGACAATGATGTGATAGTTCCCCCGGGGCTTGAAGTAAACTACTATCCCAGCATTTGCCTGGAGGGAGCGTGGAAAACCATGTGGAAAAAGCATACTCAAGATAGCCACTGTCAGCGCCGGTATTCGAACCTGTGATATCCGGACTTGCTGATGCTGCCCTCAAGGCTGTGTTGCCATACTGTACGCCGCGGGACAGAGCAATATTAACCATATATTTACTGAATATGCGTTTTGCTCCGAACGGCAAGAGTTCCTCAGATAACCAAAACATTTAAGAGTAGTTACTTAGAAACATGAAAGACATCTCATCTTCATAGTCATTGACAGTACAAAGTATTTCTAATTGTTACAGTAAAGATTACAAATTTAAGTTTTCCTCTTGTCCACTTTTATAAGAAAGAAATCTTCACACAAGAAAATCAGATAATAGTTATACTATCTTAATGTCGTTTGGGACTCTAACCTTTAACCAAAAACGACTAGATAGGCCTAGCTTTTTTAAAACAACAATCACAACCTATGTAATTAATGTGCATACAGATGAAAATAGACCGTGAAGTAACTCACTTCTCCTGCCGGCCACAGTGCTTGGCCGGGTTTTGCTGTAATGATCGCAGGGTGACACAGATAATTCCCTGCTATTGTAAGTATAGCCATCTTTCCCTGTCCACCACAGAGCTTGGCCGGGTTTTGCTGTAATGTTAGCAGGGTGGCACAGACAATTCCCTGCTAATGTAAGTATAGCCATCTTTCCCTGTCCACCACAGTGCTTGGCCGGGTTTTGCTGTAATGTTAGCAGGGTGGCACAGATAATTCCCTGCTATTGTAAGTATAGCCATCTTTCCCTGTCCACCACAGAGCTTGGCCGGGTTTTGCTGTAATGATCGCAGGGTGACACAGACAATTCCCTGCTAATGTAAGTATAGCCATCTTTCCCTGTCCACCACAGAGCTTGGCCGGGTTTTGCTGTAATGATCGCAGGGTGACACAGATAATTCCCTGCTATTGTAAGTATAGCCATCTTTCCCTGTCCACCACAGAGCTTGGCCGGGTTTTGCTGTAATGTTAGCAGGGTGGCACAGACAATTCCCTGCTAATGTAAGTATAGCCATCTTTCCCTGTCCACCACAGTGCTTGGCCGGGTTTTGCTGTAATGTTAGCAGGGTGGCACAGATAATTCCCTGCTAATGTAAGTATAGCCATCTTTCCCTGTCCACCACAGAGCTTGGCCGGGTTTTGCTGTAATGATCGCAGGGTGACACAGACAATTCCCTGCTAATGTAAGTATAGCCATCTTTCCCTGTCCACCACAGAGCTTGGCCGGGTTTTGCTGTAATGTTAGCAGGGTGGCACAGATAATTCCCTGCTAATGTAAGTATAGCCATCTTTCCCTGTCCACCACAGAGCTTGGCCGGGTTTTGCTGTAATGTTAGCAGGGTGGCACAGATAATTCCCTGCTAATGTAAGTATAGCCATCTTTCCCTGTCCACCACAGTGCTTGGCCGGGTTTTGCTGTAATGATCGCAGGGTGACACAGACAATTCCCTGCTAATGTAAGTATAGCCATCTTTCCCTGTCCACCACAGTGCTTGGCCGGGTTTTGCTGTAATGTTAGCAGGGTGGCACAGATAATTCCCTGCTAATGTAAGTATAGCCATCTTTCCCTGTCCACCACAGAGCTTGGCCGGGTTTTGCTGTAATGTTAGCAGGGTGACACAGATAATTCCCTGCTAATGTAAGTATAGCCATCTTTCCCTGTCCACCACAGTGCTTGGCCGGGTTTTGCTGTAATGTTAGCAGGGTGGCACAGATAATTCCCTGCTAATGTAAGTATAGCCATCTTTCCCTGTCCACCACAGAGCTTGGCCGGGTTTTGCTGTAATGCTAGCAGGGTGACACAGATAATTCCCTGCTAATGTAAGTATAGCCATCTTTCCCTGTCCACCACAGAGCTTGGCCGGATGTTGCTGTAATGTTAGCAGGGTGACACAGATAATTCCCTGCTAATGTAAGTATAGCCATCTTTCCCTGTCCACCACAGTGCTTGGCCGGGTTTTGCTGTAATGTTAGCAGGGTGGCACAGATAATTCCCTGCTAATGTAAGTATAGCCATCTTTCCCTGTCCACCACAGTGCTTGGCCGAGTTTTGCTGTAATGTTAGCAGGGTGGCACAGATAATTCCCTGCTAATGTAAGTATAGCCATCTTTCCCTGTCCACCACAGTGCTTGGCCGGGTTTTGCTGTAATGTTAGCAGGGTGACACAGATAATTCCCTGCTATTGTACGTATAGCCTTCTTTCTCTGTCCACCTCAGTGCATGGCCGGATGTTGCTGTAATGATAGTAGGGTGGCACAGATAATTCCCTGCTATTGTAAGTATAGCCATCTTTCCCTGTCCACCACAGTGCTTGGCCGAGTTTTGCTGTAATGTTAGCAGGGTGACACAGATAATTCCCTGCTATTGTAAGTATAGCCTTCTTTCCCTGTCCACCACAGTGCTTGGCCGGATTTTGCTGTAATGTTAGCAGGGTGGCAGAGATAATTCCCTGCTATTGTAAGTATAGCCATCTTTCCCTGTCCACCACAGTGCTTAGCCGGGTTTTGCTGTAATGTTAGCAGGGTGATACAGATAATTCCCTGCTATTGTACGTATAGCCTTCTTTCTCTGTCCACCTCAGTGCATGGCCGGATGTTGCTGTAATGATAGTAGGGTGGCACAGATAATTCCCTGCTATTGTAAGTATAGCCATCTTTCCCTGTCCACCACAGTGCTTGGCCGAGTTTTGCTGTAATGTTAGCAGGGTGACACAGATAATTCCCTGCTATTGTAAGTATAGCCTTCTTTCCCTGTCCACCACAGTGCTTGGCCGGGTTTTGCTGTAATGATAGCAGGGTGACACAGATAATTCCCTGCTATTGTACGTATAGCCATCTTTCTCTGTCCACCTCAGTGCATGGCCGGATGTTGCTGTAATGATAGTAGGGTGGCACAGATAATTCCCTGCTATTGTAAGTATAGCCATCTTTCCCTGTCCACCACAGTGCTTGGCCGAGTTTTGCTGTAATGTTAGCAGGGTGACACAGATAATTCCCTGCTATTGTAAGTATAGCCATCTTTCCCTGTCCACCACAGTGCTTGGCCGGGTTTTGCTGTAATGATAGCAGGGTGACACAGATAATTCCCTGCTATTGTAAGTATAGCCATCTTTCCCTGTCCACCACAGTGCTTGGCCGAGTTTTGCTGTAATGATAGCAGGGTGACACAGATAATTCCCTGCTATTGTAAGTATAGCCATCTTTCCCTGTCCACCACAGTGCTTGGCCGGGTTTTGCTGTAATGTTAGCAGGGTGACACAGATAATTCCCTGCTATTGTAAGTATAGCCATCTTTCCCTGTCCACCACAGTGCTTGGCCGGGTTTTGCTGAAATGTTAGCAGGGTGACACAGACAATTCCCTGCTATTGTAAGTATAGCCATCTTTCCCTGTCCACCACAGAGCTTGGCCGGGTTTTGCTGTAATGTTAGCAGGGTGACACAGATAATTCCCTGCTATTGTAAGTATAGCCATCTTTCCCTGTCCACCACAGTGCTTGGCCGGGTTTTGCTGAAATGTTAGCAGGGTGACACAGATAATTCCCTGCTAATGTAAGTATAGCCATCTTTCCCTGTCCACCACAGTACTTGGCCGGGTTTTGCTGTAATGTTAGCAGGGTGACACAGACAATTCCCTGCTATTGTAAGTATAGCCATCTTTCCCTGTCCACCACAGTGCTTGGCCGGGTTTTGCTGTAATGTTAGCAGGGTGACACAGATAATTCCCTGCTATTGTAAGTATAGCCATCTTTCCCTGTCCACCACAGTGCTTGGCCGGGTTTTGCTGTAATGTTAGCAGGGTGACACAGACAATTCCCTGCTATTGTAAGTATAGCCATCTTTCCCTGTCCACCACAGTGCTTGGCCGGGTTTTGCTGTAATGTTAGCAGGGTGACACAGACAATTCCCTGCTATTGTAAGTATAGCCATCTTTCCCAGTCCACCACAGTGCTTGGCCGGGTTTTGCTGTAATGTTAGCAGGGTGACACAGACAATTCCCTGCTATTGTAAGTATAGCCATCTTTCCCTGTCCACCACAGTGTTTGGCCGGATTTTGCTGTAATGTTAGCAGGGTGACACAGACAATTCCCTGCTATTGTAAGTATAGCCATCTTTCCCTGTCCACCACAGTGTTTGGCCGGGTTTTGCTGTAATGTTAGCAGGTTGACACAGATAATTCCCTGCTATTGTAAGTATAGCCATCTTTCCCTGTCCACCACAGAGCTTGGCCGGGTTTTGCTGTAATGTTAGCAGGGTGACACAGATAATTCCCTGCTATTGTAAGTATAGCCATCTTTCCCTGTCCACCACAGAGCTTGGCCGGGTTTTGCTGTAATGTTAGCAGGGTGACACAGATAATTCCCTGCTATTGTAAGTATAGCCATCTTTCCCTGTCCACCACAGTGTTTGGCCGGGTTTTGCTGTAATGTTAGCAGGGTGACACAGATAATTCCCTGCTATTGTAAGTATAGCCATCTTTCCCTGTCCACCACAGTGTTTGGCCGGGTTTTGCTGTAATGTTAGCAGGGTGACACAGATAATTCCCTGCTATTGTAAGTATAGCCATCTTTCCCTGTCCACCACAGTGTTTGGCCGGGTTTTGCTGTAATGTTAGCAGGGTGACACAGATAATTCCCTGCTATTGTAAGTATAGCCATCTTTCCCTGTCCACCACAGTGTTTGGCCGGGTTTTGCTGTAATGTTAGCAGGGTGACACAGATAATTCCCTGATATTGTAAGTATAGCCATCTTTCCCTGTCCACCACAGAGCTTGGCCGGGTTTTGCTGTAATGTTAGCAGGGTGACACAGATAATTCCCTGCTATTGTAAGTATAGCCATCTTTCCCTGTCCACCACAGTGTTTGGCCGGGTTTTGCTGTAATGTTAGCAGGGTGACACAGATAATTCCCTGCTATTGTAAGTATAGCCATCTTTCCCTGTCCACCACAGTGTTTGGCCGGGTTTTGCTGTAATGTTAGCAGGGTGACACAGATAATTCCCTGCTATTGTAAGTATAGCCATCTTTCCCTGTCCACCACAGTGTTTGGCCGGGTTTTGCTGTAATGTTAGCAGGGTGACACAGATAATTACCTGCTATTGTAAGTATAGCCATCTTTCCCTGTCCACCACAGTATTTGGCCGGGTTTTGCTGTAATGTTAGCAGGGTGACACAGACAATTCCCTGCTAATGTAAGTATAGCCATCTTTCCCTGTCCACCACAGTGTTTGGCCGGGTTTTGCTGTAATGTTAGCAGGGTGACACAGATAATTCCCTGCTATTGTAAGTATAGCCATCTTTCCCTGTCCACCACAGCGCTTGGCCGGGTTTTGCTGAAATGTTAGCAGGGTGACACAGACAATTCCCTGCTAATGTAAGTATAGCCATCTTTCCCTGTCCACCACAGAGCTTGGCCGGGTTTTGCTGTAATGTTAGCAGGGTGACACAGACAATTCCCTGCTAATGTAAGTATAGCCATCTTTCCCTGTCCACCACAGTGCTTGGCTGGGTTTTGCTGAAATGTTAGCAGGGTGACACAGACAATTCCCTGCTAATGTAAGTATAGCCATCTTTCCCTGTCCACCACAGTGCTTGGCCGGGTTTTGCTGTAATGTTAGCAGGGTGACACAGACAATTCCCTGCTAATGTAAGTATAGCCATCTTTCCCTGTCCACCACAGTGTTTGGCCGGGTTTTGCTGTAATGTTAGCAGGGTGACACAGATAATTCCCTGCTATTGTAAGTATAGCCATCTTTCCCTGTCCACCACAGTGCTTGGCCGGGTTTTGCTGAAATGTTAGCAGGGTGACACAGACAATTCCCTGCTAATGTAAGTATAGCCATCTTTCCCTGTCCACCACAGAGCTTGGCCGGGTTTTGCTGTAATGTTAGCAGGGTGACACAGACAATTCCCTGCTAATGTAAGTATAGCCATCTTTCCCTGTCCACCACAGTGCTTGGCCGGGTTTTGCTGAAATGTTAGCAGGGTGACACAGACAATTCCCTGCTAATGTAAGTATAGCCATCTTTCCCTGTCCACCACAGAGCTTGGCCGGGTTTTGCTGTAATGTTAGCAGGGTGACACAGATAATTCCCTGCTATTGTAAGTATAGCCATCTTTCCCTGTCCACCACAGTGCTTGGCCGGGTTTTGCTGAAATGTTAGCAGGGTGACACAGACAATTCCCTGCTAATGTAAGTATAGCCATCTTTCCCTGTCCACCACAGAGCTTGGCCGGGTTTTGCTGTAATGTTAGCAGGGTGACACAGATAATTCCCTGCTATTGTAAGTATAGCCATCTTTCCCTGTCCACCACAGAGCTTGGCCGGGTTTTGCTGTAATGTTAGCAGGGTGACACAGATAATTCCCTGCTATTGTAAGTATAGCCATCTTTCCCTGTCCACCACAGTGCTTGGCCGGGTTTTGCTGAAATGTTAGCAGGGTGACACAGACAATTCCCTGCTAATGTAAGTATAGCCATCTTTCCCTGTCCACCACAGAGCTTGGCCGGGTTTTGCTGTAATGTTAGCAGGGTGACACAGATAATTCCCTGCTATTGTAAGTATAGCCATCTTTCCCTGTCCACCACAGAGCTTGGCCGGGTTTTGCTGAAATGTTAGCAGGGTGACACAGACAATTCCCTGCTAATGTAAGTATAGCCATCTTTCCCTGTCCACCACAGAGCTTGGCCGGGTTTTGCTGAAATGTTAGCAGGGTGACACAGATAATTCCCTGCTAATGTAAGTATAGCCATCTTTCCCTGTCCACCACAGAGCTTGGCCGGGTTTTGCTGTAATGTTAGCAGGGTGACACAGATAATTCCCTGCTATTGTAAGTATAGCCATCTTTCCCTGTCCACCACAGTGCTTGGCCGGGTTTTGCTGAAATGTTAGCAGGGTGACACAGACAATTCCCTGCTAATGTAAGTATAGCCATCTTTCCCTGTCCACCACAGAGCTTGGCCGGGTTTTGCTGAAATGTTAGCAGGGTGACACAGATAATTCCCTGCTAATGTAAGTATAGCCATCTTTCCCTGTCCACCACAGAGCTTGGCCGGGTTTTGCTGTAATGTTAGCAGGGTGACACAGATAATTCCCTGCTATTGTAAGTATAGCCATCTTTCCCTGTCCACCACAGAGCTTGGCCGGGATTTGCTGTAATGTTAGCAGGGTGACACAGATAATTCCCTGCTATTGTAAGTATAGCCATCTTTCCCTGTCCACCACAGTGCTTGGCCGGGTTTTACTGAAATGTTAGCAGGGTGACACAGACAATTCCCTGCTAATGTAAGTATAGCCATCTTTGCCTGTCCACCACAGAGCTTGGCCGGATTTTGCTGTAATGTTAGCAGGGTGACACAGATAATTCCCTGCTATTGTAAGTATAGCCATCTTTCCCTGTCCACCACAGTGCTTGGCCGGGTTTTGCTGAAATGTTAGCAGGGTGACACAGACAATTCCCTGCTAATGTAAGTATAGCCATCTTTCCCTGTCCACCACAGAGCTTGGCCGGGTTTTGCTGTAATGTTAGCAGGGTGACACAGACAATTCCCTGCTAATGTAAGTATAGCCATCTTTCCCTGTCCACCACAGAGCTTGGCCGGGTTTTGCTGTAATGTTAGCAGGGTGGCGCAGATAATTCCCTGATATTGTAAGTATAGCCATCTTTCCCTGTCCACCACAGAGCTTGGCCGGGTTTTGCTGTAATGTTAGCAGGGTGACACAGATAATTCCCTGCTATTGTAAGTATAGCCATCTTTCCCTGTCCACCACAGTGCTTGGCCGGGTTTTGCTGAAATGTTAGCAGGGTGACACAGACAATTCCCTGCTAATGTAAGTATAGCCATCTTTCCCTGTCCACCACAGAGCTTGGCCGGGTTTTGCTGTAATGTTAGCAGGGTGACACAGATAATTCCCTGCTATTGTAAGTATAGCCATCTTTCCCTGTCCACCACAGTGCTTGGCCGGGTTTTGCTGAAATGTTAGCAGGGTGACACAGACAATTCCCTGCTAATGTAAGTATAGCCATCTTTCCCTGTCCACCACAGAGCTTGGCCGGGTTTTGCTGTAATGTTAGCAGGGTGACACAGACAATTCCCTGCTAATGTAAGTATAGCCATCTTTCCCTGTCCACCACAGTGCTTGGCCGGGTTTTGCTGTAATGTTAGCAGGGTGACACAGACAATTCCCTGCTAATGTAAGTATAGCCATCTTTCCCTGTCCACCACAGAGCTTGGCCGGGTTTTGCTGTAATGTTAGCAGGGTGACACAGATAATTCCCTGCTATTGTAAGTATAGCCATCTTTCCCTGTCCACCACAGTGCTTGGCCGGGTTTTGCTGAAATGTTAGCAGGGTGACACAGACAATTCCCTGCTAATGTAAGTATAGCCATCTTTCCCTGTCCACCACAGTGCTTGGCCGGGTTTTGCTGTAATGTTAGCAGGGTGACACAGATAATTCCCTGCTATTGTAAGTATAGCCATCTTTCCCTGTCCACCACAGTGCTTGGCCGGGTTTTGCTGAAATGTTAGCAGGGTGACACAGACAATTCCCTGCTAATGTAAGTATAGCCATCTTTCCCTGTCCACCACAGAGCTTGGCCGGGTTTTGCTGTAATGTTAGCAGGGTGACACAGATAATTCCCTGCTATTGTAAGTATAGCCATCTTTCCCTGTCCACCACAGTGCTTGGCCGGGTTTTGCTGTAATGTTAGCAGGGTGACACAGACAATTCCCTGCTAATGTAAGTATAGCCATCTTTCCCTGTCCACCACAGAGCTTGGCCGGGTTTTGCTGTAATGTTAGCAGGGTGACACAGATAATTCCCTGATATTGTAAGTATAGCCATCTTTCCCTGTCCACCACTGTGCTTGGCCTGGTTTTGCTGTAATGTTAGCAGGGTGGCACAGATAATTCCCTGCTATTGTAAGTATAGCCATCTTTCCCTGTCCACCACTGTGCTTAGCCGGGTTTTGCTGAAATGATCGCAGGGTGGCAGAGATAATTCCCTGCTATTGTAAGTATAGCCTTCTTTCCCTGTCCACCACAGTGCTTGGCCGAGTTTTGGTGAAATGATAGCAGGGTGGCAGAGATAATTCCCTGCTATTGTAAGTATAGCCTTCTTTCCCTGTCCACCACTGTGCTAGGCCGGGTTTTGCTGTAATGTTAGCAGGGTGGCACAGATAATTCCCTGCTATTGTAAGTATAGCCATCTTTTCCTGTCCACCACAGTGCTTGGCCGAGTTTTGGTGAAATGATAGCAGGGTGGCACAGATAATTCCCTGCTATTGTAAGTATAGCCTTCTTTTCTTGTCCACCACAGTGCTTGGCCGAGTTTTGGTGAAATGTAGCAGGGTGGCACAGATAATTCCCTGATATTGTAAGTAGAGCCTTCTTTCCCTGTCCTCCACTGTGCTAGGCCGGGTTTTGCTGCAATGATAGCAGGGTGACACAGATAATTCCCTACTATAGTAAGTGTAGCCTTCGTTCTCTGTCCATCACAGTATTTGGCCGGGTTTGGCTGAAATGATAGCAGGGTGACACTGATAATTCCCTGATATTGTAAATAGAGCCTTACTTCTCTGTCCATCACAGTATTTGGCCGGGTTTTGCTGCAATGATAGCAGGGTGACACAGATAATTCCCTACTATAGTAAGTGTAGCCTTCGTTCTCTGTCCACCACAGTGTTTGGCCGGGTTTTGCTGTAATGTTAGCAGGGTGACACAGATAATTCCCTGATATTGTAAGTATAGCCATCTTTCCCTGTCCACCACAGAGCTTGGCCGGGTTTTGCTGTAATGTTAGCAGGGTGACACAGATAATTCCCTGCTATTGTAAGTATAGCCATCTTTCCCTGTCCACCACAGTGTTTGGCCGGGTTTTGCTGTAATGTTAGCAGGGTGACACAGATAATTCCCTGCTATTGTAAGTATAGCCATCTTTCCCTGTCCACCACAGTGTTTGGCCGGGTTTTGCTGTAATGTTAGCAGGGTGACACAGATAATTCCCTGCTATTGTAAGTATAGCCATCTTTCCCTGTCCACCACAGTGTTTGGCCGGGTTTTGCTGTAATGTTAGCAGGGTGACACAGATAATTACCTGCTATTGTAAGTATAGCCATCTTTCCCTGTCCACCACAGTATTTGGCCGGGTTTTGCTGTAATGTTAGCAGGGTGACACAGACAATTCCCTGCTAATGTAAGTATAGCCATCTTTCCCTGTCCACCACAGTGTTTGGCCGGGTTTTGCTGTAATGTTAGCAGGGTGACACAGATAATTCCCTGCTATTGTAAGTATAGCCATCTTTCCCTGTCCACCACAGCGCTTGGCCGGGTTTTGCTGAAATGTTAGCAGGGTGACACAGACAATTCCCTGCTAATGTAAGTATAGCCATCTTTCCCTGTCCACCACAGAGCTTGGCCGGGTTTTGCTGTAATGTTAGCAGGTGACACAGACAATTCCCTGCTAATGTAAGTATAGCCATCTTTCCCTGTCCACCACAGTGCTTGGCTGGGTTTTGCTGAAATGTTAGCAGGGTGACACAGACAATTCCCTGCTAATGTAAGTATAGCCATCTTTCCCTGTCCACCACAGTGCTTGGCCGGGTTTTGCTGTAATGTTAGCAGGGTGACACAGACAATTCCCTGCTAATGTAAGTATAGCCATCTTTCCCTGTCCACCACAGTGTTTGGCCGGGTTTTGCTGTAATGTTAGCAGGGTGACACAGATAATTCCCTGCTATTGTAAGTATAGCCATCTTTCCCTGTCCACCACAGTGCTTGGCCGGGTTTTGCTGAAATGTTAGCAGGGTGACACAGACAATTCCCTGCTAATGTAAGTATAGCCATCTTTCCCTGTCCACCACAGAGCTTGGCCGGGTTTTGCTGTAATGTTAGCAGGGTGACACAGACAATTCCCTGCTAATGTAAGTATAGCCATCTTTCCCTGTCCACCACAGTGCTTGGCCGGGTTTTGCTGAAATGTTAGCAGGGTGACACAGACAATTCCCTGCTAATGTAAGTATAGCCATCTTTCCCTGTCCACCACAGAGCTTGGCCGGGTTTTGCTGTAATGTTAGCAGGGTGACACAGATAATTCCCTGCTATTGTAAGTATAGCCATCTTTCCCTGTCCACCACAGTGCTTGGCCGGGTTTTGCTGAAATGTTAGCAGGGTGACACAGACAATTCCCTGCTAATGTAAGTATAGCCATCTTTCCCTGTCCACCACAGAGCTTGGCCGGGTTTTGCTGTAATGTTAGCAGGGTGACACAGATAATTCCCTGCTATTGTAAGTATAGCCATCTTTCCCTGTCCACCACAGAGCTTGGCCGGGTTTTGCTGTAATGTTAGCAGGGTGACACAGATAATTCCCTGCTATTGTAAGTATAGCCATCTTTCCCTGTCCACCACAGTGCTTGGCCGGGTTTTGCTGAAATGTTAGCAGGGTGACACAGACAATTCCCTGCTAATGTAAGTATAGCCATCTTTCCCTGTCCACCACAGAGCTTGGCCGGGTTTTGCTGTAATGTTAGCAGGGTGACACAGATAATTCCCTGCTATTGTAAGTATAGCCATCTTTCCCTGTCCACCACAGAGCTTGGCCGGGTTTTGCTGAAATGTTAGCAGGGTGACACAGACAATTCCCTGCTAATGTAAGTATAGCCATCTTTCCCTGTCCACCACAGAGCTTGGCCGGGTTTTGCTGAAATGTTAGCAGGGTGACACAGATAATTCCTGCTAATGTAAGTATAGCCATCTTTCCCTGTCCACCACAGAGCTTGGCCGGGTTTTGCTGTAATGTTAGCAGGGTGACACAGATAATTCCCTGCTATTGTAAGTATAGCCATCTTTCCCTGTCCACCACAGTGCTTGGCCGGGTTTTGCTGAAATGTTAGCAGGGTGACACAGACAATTCCCTGCTAATGTAAGTATAGCCATCTTTCCCTGTCCACCACAGAGCTTGGCCGGGTTTTGCTGAAATGTTAGCAGGGTGACACAGATAATTCCCTGCTAATGTAAGTATAGCCATCTTTCCCTGTCCACCACAGAGCTTGGCCGGGTTTTGCTGTAATGTTAGCAGGGTGACACAGATAATTCCCTGCTATTGTAAGTATAGCCATCTTTCCCTGTCCACCACAGAGCTTGGCCGGGTTTTGCTGTAATGTTAGCAGGGTGACACAGATAATTCCCTGCTATTGTAAGTATAGCCATCTTTCCCTGTCCACCACAGTGCTTGGCCGGGTTTTGCTGAAATGTTAGCAGGGTGACACAGACAATTCCCTGCTAATGTAAGTATAGCCATCTTTGCCTGTCCACCACAGAGCTTGGCCGGATTTTGCTGTAATGTTAGCAGGGTGACACAGATAATTCCCTGCTATTGTAAGTATAGCCATCTTTCCCTGTCCACCACAGTGCTTGGCCGGGTTTTGCTGAAATGTTAGCAGGGTGACACAGACAATTCCCTGCTAATGTAAGTATAGCCATCTTTCCCTGTCCACCACAGAGCTTGGCCGGGTTTTGCTGTAATGTTAGCAGGGTGACACAGACAATTCCCTGCTAATGTAAGTATAGCCATCTTTCCCTGTCCACCACAGAGCTTGGCCGGGTTTTGCTGTAATGTTAGCAGGGTGGCGCAGATAATTCCCTGATATTGTAAGTATAGCCATCTTTCCCTGTCCACCACAGAGCTTGGCCGGGTTTTGCTGTAATGTTAGCAGGGTGACACAGATAATTCCCTGCTATTGTAAGTATAGCCATCTTTCCCTGTCCACCACAGTGCTTGGCCGGGTTTTGCTGAAATGTTAGCAGGGTGACACAGACAATTCCCTGCTAATGTAAGTATAGCCATCTTTCCCTGTCCACCACAGAGCTTGGCCGGGTTTTGCTGTAATGTTAGCAGGGTGACACAGATAATTCCCTGCTATTGTAAGTATAGCCATCTTTCCCTGTCCACCACAGTGCTTGGCCGGGTTTTGCTGAAATGTTAGCAGGGTGACACAGACAATTCCCTGCTAATGTAAGTATAGCCATCTTTCCCTGTCCACCACAGAGCTTGGCCGGGTTTTGCTGTAATGTTAGCAGGGTGACACAGACAATTCCCTGCTAATGTAAGTATAGCCATCTTTCCCTGTCCACCACAGTGCTTGGCCGGGTTTTGCTGTAATGTTAGCAGGGTGACACAGACAATTCCCTGCTAATGTAAGTATAGCCATCTTTCCCTGTCCACCACAGAGCTTGGCCGGGTTTTGCTGTAATGTTAGCAGGGTGACACAGATAATTCCCTGCTATTGTAAGTATAGCCATCTTTCCCTGTCCACCACAGTGCTTGGCCGGGTTTTGCTGAAATGTTAGCAGGGTGACACAGACAATTCCCTGCTAATGTAAGTATAGCCATCTTTCCCTGTCCACCACAGTGCTTGGCCGGGTTTTGCTGTAATGTTAGCAGGGTGACACAGATAATTCCCTGCTATTGTAAGTATAGCCATCTTTCCCTGTCCACCACAGTGCTTGGCCGGGTTTTGCTGAAATGTTAGCAGGGTGACACAGACAATTCCCTGCTAATGTAAGTATAGCCATCTTTCCCTGTCCACCACAGAGCTTGGCCGGGTTTTGCTGTAATGTTAGCAGGGTGACACAGATAATTCCCTGCTATTGTAAGTATAGCCATCTTTCCCTGTCCACCACAGTGCTTGGCCGGGTTTTGCTGTAATGTTAGCAGGGTGACACAGACAATTCCCTGCTAATGTAAATATAGCCATCTTTCCCTGTCCACCACAGAGCTTGGCCGGGTTTTGCTGTAATGTTAGCAGGGTGACACAGATAATTCCCTGATATTGTAAGTATAGCCATCTTTCCCTGTCCACCACTGTGCTTGGCCTGGTTTTGCTGTAATGTTAGCAGGGTGGCACAGATAATTCCCTGCTATTGTAAGTATAGCCATCTTTCCCTGTCCACCACTGTGCTTAGCCGGGTTTTGCTGAAATGATCGCAGGGTGGCAGAGATAATTCCCTGCTATTGTAAGTATAGCCTTCTTTCCCTGTCCACCACAGTGCTTGGCCGAGTTTTGGTGAAATGATAGCAGGGTGGCAGAGATAATTCCCTGCTATTGTAAGTATAGCCTTCTTTCCCTGTCCACCACTGTGCTAGGCCGGGTTTTGCTGTAATGTTAGCAGGGTGGCACAGATAATTCCCTGCTATTGTAAGTATAGCCATCTTTTCCTGTCCACCACAGTGCTTGGCCGAGTTTTGGTGAAATGATAGCAGGGTGGCACAGATAATTCCCTGCTATTGTAAGTATAGCCTTCTTTTCTTGTCCACCACAGTGCTTGGCCGAGTTTTGGTGAAATGTAGCGGGGTGGCACAGATAATTCCCTGATATTGTAAGTAGAGCCTTCTTTCCCTGTCCTCCACTGTGCTAGGCCGGGTTTTGCTGCAATGATAGCAGGGTGACACAGATAATTCCCTACTATAGTAAGTGTAGCCTTCGTTCTCTGTCCATCACAGTATTTGGCCGGGTTTGGCTGAAATGATAGCAGGGTGACACTGATAATTCCCTGATATTGTAAATAGAGCCTTACTTCTCTGTCCATCACAGTATTTGGCCGGGTTTTGCTGAAATGTTAGCAGAGTGGCACAGATAATTCCCTGCTCTTGTAAGTATAGCCATCTTTCCCTGTCCTCCACTGTGCTAGGCCGGGTTTTGCTGTAATGTTAGCAGGGTGGCACAGATAATTCCCTGATATTGTAAGTATAGCCTTCTTTCTCTGCCCTAACTGTGCTAGGCCGGGTTTTGCTGTAATGATAGCAAGGTGGCACAGATAATTCCTGCTATTGTATGTATAGCCTTCTTTCCCTGTCCTCCACTGTGCTAGGCCGGGTTTTGCTGTAATGTTAGCAGGGTGACACAGATAATTCCCTGATATTGTAAGTATAGCCCTCTTTCCCTGTCCACCACAGTGCTTGGCCGGGTTTTGCTGTAATGTTAGCAGGGTGACACAGATAATTCCCTGATATTGTAAGTATAGCCATATTTCCCTGTCCACCCCTGTGCTTGGCCTGGTTTTGCTGTAATGTTAGCAGGGTTGCACAGATAATTCCCTGCCATTGTAAGTATAGCCTTCTTTCCCTGTCCTCCACTGTGCTAGGCCGGGTTTGGCTGAAATTATAGCAGGGTGACACAGATAATTCCCTAATATTGAAAGTAGAGCCTTACTTCTCTGTCCATCACAGTATTTGGCCGGGTTTTGCTGAAATGTTAGCAGAGTGGCACAGATAATTCCCTGCTATTGTAAGTATAGCCATCTTTCCCTGTCCTCCACTGTGCTAGGCCGGGATTTGCTGTAATGATAGCAGGGTGACACAGATAATTCCCTGCTATTGTAAGTATAGCCATCTTTCCCTGTCCACCACTGTGCTAGGCCGGGATTTGCTGTAATGATAGCAGGGTGACACAGATAATTCCCTGCTATTGTAAGTATAGCCATCTTTCTCTGTCCTCCACTGTGCTAGGCCGGGATTTGCTGTAATGATAGCAGGGTGACACAGATAATTCCCTAATATTGTAAGTGTATCCTTCGTTCTCTGTCCATCACAGTATTTGGCCGGGTTTTACTGAAATGATAGCAGGGTGACACAGATAATTCCCTAATATTTTAAGTAGAGCCTTATTCTCTGTCCATCACAGTTTTTGGCCGGGTTTTACTGAAATGATAGCAGGGTGACACAGTTAATTCCCTAATATTGTAAGTGTATCCTTCGTTCTCTGTCCATCACAGTATTTGGCCGGGTTTTACTGAAATGATAGCAGGGTGACACAGATAATTCCCTAATATTGTAAGTAGAGCCTTACTTCTCTGTCCATCACAGTATTTGGCCGGGTTTTACTGCAACGATAGCAGGGTGGCACATTGGAGAGGGTGACTGACATCGAGTACCCCCATCGATATTGTAACTATAGACTTCTTTGTTCTTTCTCTATCCACCACAGTGCTTGGCCGGGTTTTGCTGTATTGATAGCAGGGTGACACAGATAATTCCCTAGTATAGAGAGTGTAGCCTTCTCTTTCTGCCCACCACAGTATTCTGCCGGGGTTTGCTGAATTGCCAGCAGGGTGAGACGGATAATTCCCTAGTATTGAGAGTATACTTGCATGCTCATTGCTTGTTGAGCAGTGCACCTCTGACCCTGTGTTCATTAGTACAATTATTCCTCCTACTTTGGAAAGCTAAATTACGGTGTAGCATTGAGTGAATGTCCTGTGCAGGCACTCCCAGTACAACCGGTTCCTACAGTCATTAGCAGCAACAATGGGCCAGGCACAGCTGTGCGCATCTCGTACTCATATAGGCTGTTGGAAAAAACTAGAATAAATGTTACAGGGTTACACTTCCCGCGAGATGGGTACTTGATGTCAGTCACCCTCTCCAATGTGTCACGCACCTATTAATTTAATAATAATGTCGCCTCCGTAGCGTAGTTTTCAGCATGGTTAGCTGCCGCCCCGGAGGTCCTGGGTTCGATTCCCGGCTCTGCCACGAAATTTGAAAAGTGGTGTGGAACGGGGTTTACTCAGCCTCGGGTGGTCAAAATGAGTAGAGGGGTTCGATTCCCACCTCAGCCATCCTCGAAGTGGTTTTCCGTGGTTTCCCATTTCGTCTTCGGGCCAATGCCGGGATGGTTCCTACTGTAAGACCACGGCCGCCTTCTTCCCATTTCCTTGCCTAACCGTCCCACTCTTCCCATCCCTTCATCAGGCCCCCTGTTCGATTTGCAGGTGAGGCTGCCTGGGCGTAGTGCTGGTCACACGCCCCAGTTGTATCCCTGACTCAGAGTCTCAAGCTCCAGGACACTGCCCTCAGTGGCGGTAGAGGTGGGATCCCTCGCTTAGTCCGTGGGAAAAGCCAACCCTGGAGGGTAAAACGATAGCGAAATAGCGAAATAATAATAATAATAATAATAATAATAATGTCGCCTCTGTGGAGTAGTGGTCACCATGCTTAGCTGCCACCCCAGAGATCCGCGGTTCGATTCCCGGCTCTGCCACGAAATTTGAAAAGTGGTCTGAGGACTGGAACGGGGTTTACTCAGTAGAGGGGGTTTGATCCTCACCTCAGCCATCCTCGAAGTGGTTTTCCGTGGTTTCTCACTTCGTCTTCGGGCGAATGCCGGGATTGTAGCTACCGTAAGGCCACAGCCGCCTCTTTCCCTCTTTCCTTCCTATCCCTCTCAATATTCCCCTCCCTTCCCAACCCTCATAAGGCCCCTGTTCGCTTAGCAGGTGAGGTCGCCTGGGCAAGGTGCTGGTCTCACCTCCCCAGTTGAATCTCCCGAATAGGTGTTTCAAGCTCCAGGACACTACCCTGGCGGTGGTAATGGTGGAATCCCTCGCTGAGTAAGAGGGAAAAGCCAATCTGGAGGGTAAATCGGCCAAAAATTAATAATAACAAAGTTATAGGTTTTACGTCCCTATTTCTATTGTTTTAGAACCGACAGTAGTGGCTACGCGGGCTAAAGCGCTGCATTAGGTCAAGGGGCCAAGCTCTCTGCTGACTCGGTAGACGCGTGGGTTCGAGCCCCACCGTCGGCTGTCCTTGAAATGGTTTTCCGTGGTTTCCCCATTTTCAACACCAGGCAAATGCTGGGACGGTACCTTCTGACAGTCCACGGCCGCTTCCTTCCACATCCTTGCCCAGTTTCATTCACCATCATTCATTTCATCTCTCATTAACTCCTCTCATGAGGTTGGCGTCAGGAAGTGCATCCGGCCGTAAAAACCATCGCCACTAAGCCTTCCATCGCATCTCATCCCCGACCCCGTTGGAAAAACGGGAATAATAAGGGATAGACAGACATACATACATTTCTATTGTTTTAGAGAGAATTTTAAGGAATAGCCAGACGCATAGCTATCGAGACTTCATAAAAGGCTGGATCTTCCGTAAAATATCAAGCCCCAGCTCATTCTACTTCCATAAAAAGTAGGTTATTTTATCATTTCAAATTATCTTGTCGACTTCATCGTTATGCTTTGGTCTACCGTTATGCGTTACGGTTACGGCGTGTATGACGTCATCATGTTCTTCAGTGCAAATGCACCAAGTCTGAGTTTACTCCTGGGGTCTGGCGTTATGCGACACGGAGACGGCGAGTGCGTGACGCCAGACAGTAATACAGGGTGACTCCTAAAGAGGTGTACACGATGCCAGATAAGAATACAGGGTGACTCCTAAAGAGGTGTACACGATGACAGATAAGAATACAGGGTGACCCTTAACGAGGTGTACAAGATGTCAGACAAAAATACAGGGTGACTCCTAAAGAGATATACAAGACGTCAGATAAGAGTACAGGGTGACCCCTAAAGAGGTGTACACGATGTCAGACAGGACTACTGGGTGACTCCTAAAGAGGTGTACAAGATGTCACACAAGAATACAGGGTGACTCTTGTAACAGTGGCCTCATCCCCCCCTTCCCTATTCGATAACCCAAGATGTGATAATAAAATTAGCATATCAAAATGCTTTATTAACATGATATTACCATATCAGAAATTAATAAATGATAACACACAGGAAAGGCCTAATTTAATTACTCGCTAGGTCAGCTGAGTTCACAGCAAAAAACCTAGGAGCGAATGTTCCGATTTGCTTGGTTTTCAAGAACACCCTCATTTGATTAGGAAAAGAGAACAGGCGGGACGAAACCAATGTCAAGACCAGCTTGTTGAGTGGAAAACTGGGTGCGTACCTCAGCAGCCGGTATTAAATTGACCCTGCCAAAGATGAAGAATGAAAAGGGGAATAATCTTCCTAGTGACTTCATGCAATAAATAATATGACAAATCGAAATAAGCTAACATGTATTGAGCAGTAAAATAAAACAATTACAAGAGACAGCCTTCCACCACTTAATTAACTAACTGACAAATATGATCTAATTAAACACAAATGAATGACTTAGTTTAAACAAACCAGACACTTGCCCGCTTGGCAAGATTACACACATCTACATTTGTGATAGAAATGAATTTATCTAGAATGATTCCCAGAAATTAATGCCCAACAAGGACTAAATAATTGTCATTTTTCCCGCATGGCAATTTACGCAGTTACATTTGAGGTTAAAACATGAATTTCAAAATGGATCCGGAAGAAGAAAAAAAGGAAAACAACATGAGAAAGGCAATGCCTTCTCAAAAAACAATGCTGCATCAAACAACCGAAACGCCCCTTAGTGGAACGGAAAGGTCTGACAACCTCCACAGTCCAGTATTGACCGTCCCGTCAAGGCTGTCTGACCAAGAATTAAAACCCACGAGGTTCCCATCCAGCTAACGGGAAATAGGGTAATAATAATCCACCCTGCAGTAATTACATATAAAGGTACCACCCAAATTGTACAAACCCTTCCAAAATATTACATACTAAAAATAATAATGTCAGTCCGCTCAAAATACGGTCCATCGTCACATGGCCTTAACGACATAGCAAAATGACACAGTTTAGTGTTCCACCGAAAGGTTGCCCCTTCTAACCAAAACTTCATACCACCTGGTTTATTTCAGCCCTCCGGAGGAGCTGCCTTTAGTTCCCCCGGAGGCGATCGCTTTTAAGTCCTTCCGTCACCAAGCTTCCTCTCGTACTGTCTGTCCGTCACAGATTCCACCCTAGTATATCAGCGTATCCCCACCACAACCCTCCAGTAGTACCAACTGCGACCAGTAGCACAACCGGCCAAAACAAAGCCAGAGTTCAAGGTCTTGAGTGGGTACTATAGAATATCAGCCCATACAGGTTACTGCGTAGAAACCTTCTAGGAGTCGAGGCGTTACACAATGTCCTTTGTAAGATTTTTCTCAGAATAAGAGCTTGGCGAATGAAGCTGACAGTAAATGTTCGCTTTTCCAAAGTTTGCAGACACAAGGCTCGATTTATCTCCCTTGAGAAGTGTCTATCACGATAAGCCTATAAGTGACAGGACACACAAAGGCACAAATCCTGGCAGGATGGTGTGGCGATCCCATTTCACGAGTAGTCAGGTGCCAGGCTGGCGAATGGAATTCTCAGAAGAGCCCAGGTGTATGCTCTCATGATAATCCGGCCAGGCCGGGACCTCCTGCTGCGTCTCGAAGATAAGATGAACATGTACCGATTTGCAAAATTGGTACATCCTCCTCCTCCAAAGGAAGACGATGGGGGAATGATGAACAGGGTGATGGTGTCCAGCTGGTCTCTTGGCAGCTGAAGAGGCTACTCCAATCCCCGCCAGCGGACCTTGAAGTAGATCTCCTCGGGTAGAATGATGCCATGGGACCTAGATGGTACCTCCAAACTGGGCCCAGATAGGTAGTACACGTCCCACATAGTGACCACTGAAACACACATCAGAACAGCAGCGTATGGTCCAAATACAGTTCCCTTAGAGGGAACAATCGTTCCAGGCCAGCCAACCAGCCCATAACAGCTGAAGTTATCCCAGGAAGGATAAAAAAAACATCACACGAAGCATTAGTGTGCCATCGAAGTTCACTTAAGAGTCTTTCAAATCACAAGGGATACTTGATGCTTCAAACAAGGTTCTGCGCAAAGAGATAGTGTCCAGGGCATAATTAAAGGTCCACTGAAGTACGAAAAACACACGAAAGGGGCAACCAACTATACGATATGACTGACGTTAACAAGCTTAATTGAAAGTTCACTACAATACTTAGCAAGAATAACTATTTTTAACTAAGGTGTACAGAACCCAGAATTTTTCTTTAGGATATGCAAATCAAAGGCACCTACAAACTTGCCCACCAAAAATTTTAAACAATTTTTCAAAATGAATTTACTTTAACAAAACCGAAGGACCATTTTTCTGCGACTTCACGAAATCAGGACAGCACGTAACTATTTCCAAAATTCACAATGACAATTACATTAACATGCCGCACGGGGCATTCCATAAAACTACATTTATTATACCGCCCGTGGTATAGCTCAATTTAAATACATTACAAAATTACCTACCGCACCGAAGGCATCACACAGAGCTCGTTTTGATTTGCACACAAACACAAATTACATGTCTTGCTCAATTTTACATGTTCCTGACCCACGCTGCCCTCAGTGGCCTCCAAGGACAGGAGGAACAGAGACCACAACATCCTATCACACAAGCATACTAGCAGCAAGACAAAGAAATAAGGAAAAACCACGTCACCCACATAATTCACACACACATTCACACTTTAATAATAAGAATACCCTTAATTCCATCGGGCTGTCACCCCGATATTTCTCCCACTCCATAAATGCCAACGGGCATTGTTCCCGGTGACAACACAAAACATAAATAACCCTAAATTCCATCGGGCTGTCACCCCGATATTTCTCCCACTCCATAACTGCCAACGGGCATTGTTCCCGGTGACACACAACGTCTCCCACTCCATAACTGCCTACGGGCTCTGTTCCCGGCGACAACACAAAACATAAATAACCCTAAATTCCATAGGACAACTTGCGAACCAGGAAAACAGCACGAGGACTGCAGTTCACAACCTGACGTGAATTATTAAAACAGTATGCACTGTCATTCACACACTACACAAATAAACACCGCCCTGTCCTTCACATGACAGGTCCTCTCCCTTATGACACCGGGAGGAACATTACTCTTGCGCCACCAAACCCTGGCCAACACGACAAAATCAGCTCGGTACCTGAGCTCCCCCTCCGGTTCAACACACGACCCCACAGAGGGTAATTAACATCTTTCCCTACAAAGGCATGGCCGCCTCAGAAGATGACAGTACAACACATTACCAAAACATAAATACACATTCGACACAAGGTAGGGCACCCACCAAACGTCACACACACCCTAGTGCACGTGGTTCACCTTCCAATCACACAACACAGACAATCACAACCCCGAAAATTTCTCTAAGTGGCGTTACCACAGACTACAGACGTCTAACTAACAACGTGTAGCACCTACCAATTAATATTCACAATCCAAATACCGGGTGACACTTTATGACCACACTCAAATCGAACCCATGATGTTTCAACGCACCACTGTCATCAAAACGTTCTTAAAACATTAACTTCACGAAGCTACTTAAAATCTCAAAATTCACAACCTCCTCGACTAACAACACGTGTCTGTATCTCACCAAATGCTAACGCCAATAAAATCTCTCCCAGAATATCAAAACTAATTTATTCAGAATTACAAATCACATAAGTGACAGATGTTACATCTCAAAAGGCACGAAGCAATTAAAATCTTCAAAATAAATCCATAAATCCAGCTCGCACCTAACCACATTGGAACCTCGCACTAAAAAAACTGCCAAGCTATCAACACTCTATTACTCAGAGAATTTAAATTTATTTACCACCCAAGATGATTACTCCAGTAACTACCCAGGACACTAACTGTCACTAAGGCTCACAATCGATCAGAACATCCGGTGGCAACAGCCGACCTCACACACACCCAATGGTGACGGGGCTACACAAAATTTTAACGAATCCAGAACCTTTCAGAGTTGAAACTACAACAGAAACCCTAGCGGTCTAACAGATCAAGGCTGCAAGTTATAAATAACTAGCCAACTAATGCACTGAAGCACCCTCAAGTGAAAACTCCAGAATCAAAATATCAAAATATGCATGAACGCCTACAACAGCTGATTGAGAAGTGAACACACCCAAGCTAACGGGAGTCTACATGAAATCTCACGAACCTACAACCCTTCAGAAATGCGACCACAATAGCAAGAAACTGCAAGTTATGAATAACTAACGAACCAGCCTATTTCAATGCCATCGCAAACGAAGCATTGCAACCTCCCAAAAATCTCAAAATCAGACTAGTGAACACAGCAGCCGACATACAACGACAACTCAGCATGCCACCGCAGGATATCTCCCTAAAGGAAAACTTTCACCAACCGAACTACCAAATAATTTTTTTTTTATATACCAAAAATCAACAAGTATTCCCAGAGTTAGCAACTTCATCACTGGAACTCGAACACAGGACTCCTGTTCCTAACATTCATCCATCATCCATCACACATCCTTCTCAAACATCTCATTATAAGATTTTACCACCCACGACAATAACCCGTTACTTTCAATTATGCAAATTAGCAATCGTACAAATATCATGAACACAAAATACCCTATGGTATAGAAACACTTACCGACAGCTCACCAATCGTGGCCCGACTCTCCATACTAACTGGACGAGTGGCTTCTAAATACCCCAAAAAAAATTTGCCTTTCACCGAGATAACGAAGTCCCATACCTACAGTCACTCGACTCGGGCAAATACTATATACACCCTGCCCGGGCCCAATCAAGATGGTACTCACACCCAAAATTAAATGGACTCCTGACAGTAGATCCCCATACGAAGCACATCTGCATAATAGGTCCATTTTCAAAACGCAACTAATACAACTAATATAAAATTAATAATAATCCATCTTACGTTACTGGCAATTAGGCCTCAATTACTCCCACCCAAATTCAAATTGCAAACTTACATCAATTCATTCACACATGACTTTCATTCAATCAGCAGGATTAAAAAAAACTGAAGGATTACAAAAGAAAATAAATACAATTTTGACCACCAAAGAACACCAGTTCGATTCCTAGTCAGGGCAGCAATAAAGATCGCATCACACACACTCTTTCATCCTGAACACAATCAACCACAGAAATACATTCATACCTCCACCAGACATAAGTGCTCCCTTCCCTGAACAATCCTAAAATTCCCCATTTACAACAGTATGTTAGTATTCGGATCGTCAAGACACTATAACGCCAACGGGGTATCAACTCACGTGAGGACCTGATAAAACAACCCGTAGTTGTAGCTCTGAAATCACAGTTCTCCTTACATCGTAGGAAAACGTCCTAAAACGAAAGACACGAATCGGGGGAAAATATTTATTTACACCCTAAATGAGATGCGACGTGAAGGTGACTGCCTCCCAGAAACATCCCACTTAGTAAGTCACTCAACGAACACACACTAAGATACTGAATATTAAAGCCATTTAATACTTGACCAATTTAGATGACAATCTAACCTTAAAATCCCCATGTCACAACAAGACTATTTACTCTCCCCCCAATTACTAAGCAAACTTAAACATAAATCATACATACATAAACACTCACCTGTTTCATTTATACTGAATTAGCACACACGCAATTCGACATTTAACATCATTCAAAACACAATTACCGAACGTACATATAGACAGCAATTCGACCATTTTCCGGAATTAATTTAACACAGAATATGTCGACAACACCGAATTTTAATACTCTCACGGTCCAATTTAATTTGACTGAACTACCAACAGCGAAATAATTAACCCCCAGCTAAAGAAATGACAACAAAACTTGAAATGTTTGGCCTAACGAACAGCTGACAACTACCAATTATACCTTACACGTATTATGCACAGCGAATCGCAGAACTTCACACTTCCAGCCATACGTCACTAACAATTATTAAGAATAATTACAGATTTACCCCAAAGAACCTGCTGATGATGAATCCACACACGCAATTCATATTTTTACTGACATCAGTTGCATAAAACAATAACTTGGTCACAGTCGCCGCCATGATAGTTCAAAATCACTACGTGATTCAACAGGCGTGCACTAAACGCACATCAAAACAGACACTAAGTTATTCTTACTGGAAATACAAGTTTATCAATTTCAGCCTATTTTCAAGAGAATTTAAAACGTCACTAATTTAAATTTTACCAAAACTACTTCCAATCAGACAAACATTTTATTCTTTCCAAACACGTGACACAATTTAGTCAAAACAACACTTCCCGAGGTGTACATTAGCACAGGCGCAGTAAAATTGAGCTGGACTAGTTCCTACCAAAACAGAAAGAATTTACAACCACCCCAAAACATACAAACAGCATATCAAAACTCACCACGTGTGAAATTCCTTCAGCCGGTCAACTCGTCAATCTGGCAACGCAGCACGGCCATTACTCTCCCGTCAGTCCTGACTTTCGTCCAGCACACGTGATCGCGACTTTCGGCTATCTGCTCGTCTTAACAGCTGACGACAGAATTGTTCATTTGGTCTTCGGTGTACACCAGCAGGTTATTTTACATGAAATCAAATCACAACATGTATTAGGTTCAGCTCTAATAACTAGCCTACCTATGTGGAGAAAAGATTAATAAGGAGGGCCCAATCTACATTAATTAAGTTACTGAATTTAATTTTAATAATTAAGTTACTGAATTTAATTTTTAATTAATTACTGCAATCAGTCAGCAGGAAAGATAATATGCTAATGGCAAGATCACAGAGCAAAACCACGCTCTGCTACCATTGTAACAGTGGCCTCATGCCCCCCTTCCCTATTCGATAACCCAAGATGTGATAATAAAATTAGCATATCAAAATGCTTTATTAACATGATATTACCATATCAGAAATTAATAAATGATAACGCACAGGAAAGGCCTAATTTAATTACTCGCTAGGTCAGCTGAGTTCACAGCAAAAAACCTAGGAGCGAATGTTCCGATTTGCTTGGTTTTCAAGAACACCCTCATTTGATTAGGAAAAGAGAACAGGCGGGACGAAACCAATGTCAAGACCAGCTTGTTGAGTGGAAAACTGGGTGCGTACCTCAGCAGCCGGTATTAAATTGACCCTGCCAAAGATGAAGAATGAAAAGGGGAATAATCTTCCTAGTGACTTCATGCAATAAATAATATGACAAATCGAAATAAGCTAACATGTATTGAGCAGTAAAATAAAACAATTACAAGAGACAGCCTTCCACCACTTAATTAACTAACTGACAAATATGATCTAATTAAACACAAATGAATGACTTAGTTTAAACAAACCAGACACTTGCCCGCTTGGCAAGATTACACACATCTACATTTGTGATAGAAATGAATTTATCTAGAATGATTCCCAGAAATTAATGCCCAACAAGGACTAAATAATTGTCATTTTTCCCGCATGGCAATTTACGCAGTTACATTTGAGGTTAAAACATGAATTTCAAAACGGATCCGGAAGAAGAAAAAAAGGAAAACAACATGAGAAAGGCAATGCCTTCTCAAAAAACAATGCTGCATCAAACAACCGAAACGCCCCTTAGTGGAACGGAAAGGTCTGACAACCTCCACAGTCCAGTATTGACCGTCCCGTCAAGGCTGTCTGACCAAGAATTAAAACCCACGAGGTTCCCATCCAGCTAACGGGAAATAGGGTAATAATAATCCACCCTGCAGTAATTACATATAAAGGTACCACCCAAATTGTACAAACCCTTCCAAAATATTACATACTAAAAATAATAATGTCAGTCCGCTCAAAATACGGTCCATCGTCACATGGCCTTAACGACATAGCAAAATGACACAGTTTAGTGTTCCACCGAAAGGTTGCCCCTTCTAACCAAAACTTCATACCACCTGGTTTATTTCAGCCCTCCGGAGGAGCTGCCTTTAGTTCCCCCGGAGGCGATCGCTTTTAAGTCCTTCCGTCACCAAGCTTCCTCTCGTACTGTCTGTCAGTCACAGATTCCACCCTAGTATATCAGCGTATCCCCACCACAACCCTCCAGTAGTACCAACTGCGACCAGTAGCACAACCGGCCAAAACAAAGCCAGAGTTCAAGGTCTTGAGTGGGTACTATAGAATATCAGCCCATACAGGTTACTGCGTAGAAACCTTCTAGGAGTCGAGGCGTTACACAATGTCTTTTGTAAGATTTTTCTCAGAATAAGAGCTTGGCGAATGAAGCTGACAGTAAATGTTCGCTTTTCCAAAGTTTGCAGACACAAGGCTCGATTTATCTCCCTTGAGAAGTGTCTATCACGATAAGCCTATAAGTGACAGGACACACAAAGGCACAAATCCTGGCAGGATGGTGTGGCGATCCCATTTCACGAGTAGTCAGGTGCCAGGCTGGCGAATGGAATTCTCAGAAGAGCCCAGGTGTATGCTCTCATGATAATCCGGCCAGGCCGGGACCTCCTGCTGCGTCTCGAAGATAAGATGAACATGTACCGATTTGCAAAATTGGTACAACTCCTAAAGAGGTGTACAAGATTCCAGATAAGAATATAAGGTGACTCTTAAAGAGGTGTACACGATGGCAGAGAAGAATACAGGGTGACTCCTAAAGAGGTGCACAAGATGTCAGGCAGGAATACAGGGTGACTCTTAAAGAGGTGTACAAGATGTCAGATAAGAATACTGGGTGACTCCTAAAGAGGTGTACACGATGTCAGACAGGAATACAGGGTGACTCCTAAGTAGGTGCACAAGATGTCAGACAAGAATACAGGGTGACTCCTAAAGAGGTGTGCAGGATATCAGAGCAAAATACAGGGTGACACTTAACGAGGTGTACAGTATGTTAGATTCAATTCAAATACAGGGTGACCCTTAAAGAGGTTTGCAAGATATAAGATTCTAATAATGGGTGACCCTTGAAGAGGTGCCCGCGTGGGAAGCCTAAGTTAATGGGTAATGGCGTCTGCTCAAATAGTCCTGAGCCTTTCTAACATGTGTAGCATTTGTAGCATGCGTCATTTGAAATGATATGAAGTCTGGTCTCTCAGACTGACTGAACCTTTTTTAAGTAACGATTTACGGTTACCGTTACAAAGTAACTGTAATAATAGTTACACATGGCGAAGTGATACATCGTTGCTTGTGGGTAAATATCATATTTCATTAGTAGCCTATATATCCCCTTTGCGGCGCACACAAGTAACCGATCGTAACGTGTGAACATTGTTTTTTTTTTTTTTAGTCAATTTACCCTCTAGGTTGGTGGTTCCCACGGACGCAGCGAGGGAACTCACCACTACCGCCTATATGGGCAGTGTCCTGGAGCAGGGAACATCTGGTCAGGATGGATACAACTGGGGAGGTGTGATCAGCACTTCGCCCAGGCGGCCTCACCTGCAAAGCGAACAGGGGCCTCATGAGGGAGGGAAGAGGATGGAAGATTGGGATGGATTGGCTAGGAAGAGGGAAGGAGGCGGCCGTGGCCTTACAGTAGGTACCATCCCGGCATTTGCCCGAAACCACGGAAAACCACTTCGAGGATGGCTGAGGTGGGAATCGAACTTCCTCTACTCATTTGGGCCACCCGAGGCTGAATAGACCCCGTTCCAGTCCTCATACCACTTCTCAAATTTCGTGGCAGAGCCGGGAATCGAACCCAGGACCACCGGGGCGGCAGCTAACCGTGCTGACCGCTACGCTACGGAGGCGACATCGACATGTGAACATTGAAAGGGATGATAGTTACCCGGAGCAGTGGCGAAACTTCTATTTCGCTGCAACGCAACGCTATGGGCCAATTCCCCAGGCCCTTTAAGAGGAGGGAATATCCTTTTATAGGACAGAGAATTCGCGTGCAAGACAGTGCTATGTCCACTGTATCCTCACCCGGCCATTCACTCCATATACTTTAAATGGATGGTTCAATAGAGCGGCCCTCGCTATGACAATACAATACAACGCCAGGAGCTAGGGGTGTGTTATGTATATTGAATTCTTTTTAGAGATTCTAGAAGGGAATGCCACATATTTTAAGAATATCTGTAATTTTGATTTAATTTTTAAGGACATTAATTAAACAAAATTTTCAGGGGCCGATAACCTAGATGTTAGGCCCCTTAAAACAACAATCATCATCATCATCATCATAAACAAAATTTGTATAATACGATAAAACGGCCCTGGGCCCAAATCACGCACCGCCCCTTTTTGAAAGTAATCTAGAGTCAGGATGGCAGAGCGGTCCAAGTCGCCAGATTCAAGGTTTATCCTTCACTGCGAAGCAGTCTTAATGTGAATTCTGGTCTACTCTGAGGGCGTGGGTTTGAATCCCACTCCTGATACTGTATTTTTATGGACAGTGTTGTAATTTCTCAATAAGAATGATATGGGTTTCACGTTTCGTTTATTCCTAAATTAGTTCTACAATTAATACGTGGTTTTTGATATATTAACTGATCTCGTACCCCAGAAGGAAATCAGCCAGTGCGTTGGAGCGTTCATCTTTAGGTCCGTGGAAACCAAAGTAAAATTTGAAGTCAGGATGGCCGAGCGGTCTAAGGCGCCAGACTCAAGGTTTATCCTTCACTGCGAAGCAGCCCTGAGGTGAATTCTGGTCCTCTCTGAGGGCGTGGGTTCGAATCCTACTCCTGGCACTGATTTTTTTATGGAGAGTGTTGTAATTTTTTAATAGGCATGATATGGATTTACCACTTGTTTTAAGTAGATTTATTATTTTTTTTATTTAGTCAATTTACCCTCTAGGTTGGTGGTTCCCACGGACTCAGCGAGGGAACTCACAACTACCGCCTCTATGGGCAGTGTCCTGGAGCTGGGAACATCTGGTCGGGATGGATACAACTGGGGAGGTGTGATCAGCACTTCGCCCAGGCGGCCTCACCTGCAAAGCGAACAGGAGCCTCATGAGGGATGGGAAGGGATGGAAGATGGGGATGGATAGGCTAGGAAGAGGGAAGGAGGTGGCCGTGGCCTTACAGTAGGTACTATCCAGGCATTTGCCCGAAGACGAAGTGGGAAACCACGGAAAACCACTTCGAGGATGGCTGAGGTGGGAATCGAACCCCCTCTACTCATTTGGACCACCCGAGGCTGAGTAGACCCCGTTCCAGTCCTCATACCACTTTTCAAATTTCGTGGCAGAGCCGGGAATCGAACCCAGGACCTCCGGGGCGGCAGCTAATCATGCTAACCGCTACGCTACGGAGGCGATTTAAGTAGAACATTTGTAATTTAAAGTAATTTTTAAAGACATTTTAAGATCGTAGGCCTTCGCAGCCGGTGTCTAGTTTATCATCTAGACTTACAGGATGGAGCCACGTCGTGTATCGGTGATTCTTTTCTGACGTTTCGGCCGTCATTGCAGCAGCCTTAATCATGGGTAGGTACGAGTTGGTCTCCGTACTCAAACTGACGGTTATTGCCAGCCATAGGTGCCTGCTTGCGATGCATCGACGTCACGCTACTGCCTGATTGGTCCGCGCCCCTGCCAGTCGCACCCTAGGAGAACTTTCCAAGTGTTGCTACAGTAAGTCATAAACGATCTTTGCGATTGAAATTATTGGGATACTTCACGACCTCTATTGCATCTCTAATTAACCTGTTTTAATATCAATTTCGATGGCGTGTCTCGTGACGTCAGCATGTTCCGCTATTGCAGATCTGTTTTGTGTCTCAAATGTGCTCTGAAATCCAAATGGAAACGCGTCTTTTTGTTTGCCCTATGTAAACCTGTCCACAGGAGCAAGGCACTTTGTAAACTCCTGCGTTCTGGTTTGGCTGCTTTATCTCGGTTGATTTACGCACCAATTGCGTCAGCTTGTTTATTGGATGCATCACCGTTGTCATATTGTGTTTCCTTAGCAACCTGGCAATTCGATCTGCCAACCCCTGTACATATGGCAGAAAGGCTTTATGGTAGGGCCTATATTCGTTCTTTTTGTCAGTTCTTCGGCTTTATTCTACATTAATTAAACAAATTTTGTGCAATACAGCCTAACGACCCTGGGTGGGCGGGGCCTTTCGGCCCTTAATGACGCACCGCCCCTGATTAATACATGTATTTTTTGGGGAGTGTTTACTTACTTATTGTTTTATATTATGGATGATACCGAGCTGCGCTAATGGGTTCACTCCACGAGGGACAATTAGGAAAATCCTAACAGGGGAAGTTCCCTGAGGCGCGTTTAACCCGAGAACGGTAGCGCGTTGTTATCGGTAGTGCTTCGCATCGGTGACGACTACGATTCTAGAAACTGATAATAAATATCACTTACGTCAACTTTTATTTCGCTCACTGGAGACTGTTTTTGAATAATTTTGTTTGATTTTTGCATCTTTTTTTTTCATTTTTGGATTTTGACTATTTTCTTACTTACAGTATTTATTTTCTTCTTCTTTTCGTTTGGGCCTCCTGAGGACCACGGGGCTCGTTTTGACTTCTTGTTAGGAATTTATGTTTCTTCTTAGCCCAGGCAGCTTTCATCTTCTGGCTGTGTGTCTGCTTTCTTTCCTGTGTCCACTTCGGTTTGGTAGTCCCTGTACTCTTCCTGCTGGTGAGAGACACTGGAAAGACACCATGTTGAATCATCTGTCGGAACTGTGATCGATCCTGTATGTTTTATGATGAAATTCCAAGTTGCTCTAGGTCTGACTTCACTGTGGTGATCCATTTGTTTTTGGACGCTTTCCCTCTTCCAGTCGTGGTGAAGATCTGGCTGGTAAGTCTATCTGGACCCATGCGTGCCAGATGTCCGTAGAAAGCTAATCGTCTCTTCCTCATGGATGTGACGATATCTTCTTGATGATCATTGTTGTGCCTGATCCTGTAAGTACCACCCTCTTCCCTTATTGGTCCTAAAATCCTTCTAAGTATTTTCCGTTCCTTGAGCTCTAGTTTCCTCAGTGGAGTTTTTGAGCTGGTTTTCACTAATTTTGACTTATTGTGATTGTTTTCTTTTCGTAATTTGATTAATTTTTGTTTTGTTTGGACTTTTTGGTCTTTTTTTTAACTAATTTTGATTGTTTTGTTGACAATACTGCTTTGACCTTCAGATGTTTTGTTTTTAAAATCGGATTGTTCTGGATAATGGGGAAAGACAAAGATAGTTTGGTTGGTTCCTTAGTTTAGGGGCTGCGACAACGCAGTCATGTAGCCCCGTGTACTTTGGGTGTGTGTAGAATTTGTCTGATAACCGGTGTTAATTGTGATGACTGTATTAGTGTGTGTATCTGTTTTTTTAATTCAAGTAGGGACTGCAACTTTGAATTTTCAAATAGTTCCTACTTTTGCCGCCAAACGCCACCGTCAACGACTACTAGGCCTAGTTCAGAACTAGCTACTAGACGCCACCGCAGTCGGCTCTTGGCAACGAACGTAGCAACCTAAGAGCGCTGTTTACATTCTTAACCTATCCAATTTAGTTTCACACAGGTGTAATTAGTGGAAAGATCTTTAACATGCCATAAATCTATGACATGGGACCGCCGGCTTTACTTCCCCTCCGAAGGAAGGCATACTGAGGGATTTTTAACGCTCTTAAAAAATCCGACGGCTTCGGCCGGGTTTGAACCCGCTATCTTGGGCATAGAAGCTCAGCATGCTACCAACTACGCCACCGAAGCCGCTAAGACAAAGATAATTGCAATGTTTAATGCTCTGCTGGATGAAGGAAGATTTAATAAAAACAAGGGCTTGAGTCGAATAATTTGAACAGATCTGTACAGGGTGGCAACAAAGTCCCGTTACCCCTTATGTAAATCATACTAAAAGTATCTTTGTGTAGGCTATCTGTTTCAGACAGTATGACAAATACGCATACTTACACTATTGAACAGCGTGTTATAACAAGTTGTTGGGTTTACGGCAGAACTCACATAAGAATGACTATTGAAGAGGCTAATTCTGACTTTGGACAGCGTACTAGACGGGATCCTCCTCCGAAACAAACGTGATCCTGGTGTTTCTGCATGATCGACAGGGGTATGAACAATTCTGCAGATTTCCTACGATGTCGAATTCTTTGGCGATCTCTTCACGCACTTCTCGAAAAGCCTGCATGTTTTGTCATTCTGGAAGGCTCGTCGTCATTTTGTATCTGATTATTTCCATCCCCTGAGGAAAAGAGTTAATGTCCCCGCCACGTCGAAAACGCTGGAGAAAGTCAGAACGGATCCTTTCAATAGTATCTTCGATGTGAGTTCTGTCGTGCACCCAACAACTCATTATAATACGTTGTTCAACAGTAAAAGAAGACGTATCAGCCATTGTTTACTGCATACTGTCTGAAACAGATACACAAAGACACGTATAGTATAATATTTTTATTTTATTTTTTTATTTAGTCAATTTACCCTCTAGGTTGGTGGTTCCCACGGACTCAGCGAGGGAACTCACCTCTACCGCCTCTATGGGCAGTGTCCTGGAGCCTGGAACATCTGGTCGGGATGGATATAACTGGGGAGGTGTGATCAGCACTTCGCCCAGGCGGCCTCACCTGCAAAGCGAACAGGGGCCTCATGAGGGATGGGAAGGGATGGAAGATTGGGATGGATAGGCGAGGAAGAGGGAAGGAGGCGGCCGTGGCCTTACAATAGGTACCATCCCGGCATTTGCCCGAAGACGAAGTGGGAAAACACGGAAAACCACTTCGAGGATGGCTGAGGTGGGAATCGAACCCCCTCTACTCATTTGGACCACTCGAGGCTGAGTAGACCCCGTTCCACTCCTCATACCACTTTTCAAATTTCGTGGCAGAGCCGGGAATCGAATCCAGGACCTCCGGGGCGCCAGCTAACCATGCTGACCGCTACGCTACGGAGGCGACTGTATAATAATAATTTTATTAATGCAGCCAATGGCCATGTACTTTTCTTTTCAGGACGGGTCAGGGAAGGGATATTGGCAGGAAATCGGCCGTGGACCTATTGAAAGGAACCGTCCCGGCATTTGCCTGGTGGTGAAAATGGGAAACCACGAAAACCATTTTCTGGACGGCCGAGGTGGGATTCGAACCCACGCTCTCCCGATGCCAGCGAGGCACGGGGTAGCACTTTAACGCTCTCGGCCACCGCGGCCGGTCCACGTATAGAATAATTTACACAAGAGTAACGGGACTTTGTGGCCACCCTGTACATTCTAACCCCGTCCAAATTCGTGTTGATCGATTGAAGAGTTACAACTAACAATAGCGGCTTCGGTGGCGAAGTTGATAGCATCCTGAACTGCTGTGCCCAAGATAGCGGGTTCGAACCCGGCCAAAGTCGTTCGATTTTTTAAGAGCGTTAAAAATCCTTCAGTATGCCTTCCTTCGGAGGGGAAGTAAAGCCGGCGGTCCCATGTCATAGATTTATGGCATGTAAAAGATCCTTCCACAGACTAAACTTGTGTGAAGCTAAATTGTTAGGTTAGATTTCGTCGGAACTGTCTATCAAAGTTCCAACGTTCACCACAAGGTATCATTGATATCTGGTAAGGAAAGTTGGAACTACTTGAAATTGAATGAAACTTGTAGCTCACCCTAAGGGTGTCCTATGGAAGCAGCTACAGACTTCGGCGAGCCGAACATGTCCTCGGACACTCTCGGCACTAAAAGCCATACGATAAATAAATACTAACAATAAGAGTAACGCGCTATTTCCAAACCCTGGACTGGCTACCTCGCAAAGAAGTGCCTCCTTGATTAGTTGGGATCATGCACCATTGTTTATTTTCCTTATCTGAAACAGTTTACAGTCTTACTGGCGAATTCAATAAGGCATTGTGTTTTAGTCTTGCGCAATGCTGATACAATATTATCAGATGTTCACAACTTCCGCCTTAATTTCACACAATAATGTGTGGTATATTAGTAAGTGATTCCCTGGCTCCTCTTCAGCTTAATCTCGCTGGAGAACAATGAATGTACAGTACGATATAACAGAAATAGAACCTTTTTGTGGCAATCTGCAGTTTCACATTGAACAATATTATCGCAGCATCTGTTGTTATTCAGTCAGAATGTCTCTACTACTTGGCCTACAGTATGTACGGAACTATTTTTATACCAGTACCAGGCACGATTCTTGTTTCATGTGGCAGACAGCTGAATGTCTTCTAACAGCTGCTGTGTTTTAGTGAACCTTGAGACTTAAAATAGGAGTTTCTTTCCAATACTATACAACATTCATACCAAAACAATCACACTCCCTCGCTCCCCGCTGGGGACTAAGCGTTACTTTGTGCAGGTAACGAATGTTAACGGCGTTATTAATTAAATTAACTTAAGTAAATTTCCCCTCCCTTCCCATCCCTCATAAGGCCCCTGTTCGCTTTGCAGGTGAGGCCACCTGGGCGAGGTGCTAATCACACCTCCTCAGTTGTATCCACTCCGACCAGATGCTCCCAGCTCTAGGACACTGCCCGTAGAGGCGGTAGTGGTGAGTTCCCTCGCTGAGTCCGTGGGTTTCACCAACCTGGAGGGTAATATCATTTTAAAAAAAAAAGTAAATTAACCTGTTGAGTGCTTTGGCCGTCTATAAACGTTTCACAAGAAGTCATATTCCTCATTCACTTTCGAGTGCCGAGTCGATCCCTGGTATGTTTTGTCATCTATTGGGCATTATGTAGTACCACTCGAGTTTGGAATTTTGTTTCCGGAAGTTACTAACAGACCATTTTGTAGACGTTTGTCCTCTACAGCTAATTGCAGCTAAGGTTCATGGCGGAATAACAAGGAAATTCTTCAAGCAGCGTTGTGATTTTGGTTCAAAAAATATCAATTTTTGTAGTGAGAAGCAATAAATATTACTTGCCTACCGATTTTATGAGATAATTTTATGTTTGGCCCTTAGCCTGGTATGGAGATGATGCCCACAAAAAATTATTAATTTTGATTCGTATCAAAATAAGAATTTATATAAACGTAGGATTTTGAGTTTACATTTAGGTTATTAAAGACCGAAAACCTATAGACATTTTAAGCCTACCCCCATGATAAGTTAAAAAGTATGACTTCTACATTTTTTTAAATGCGAATAAAAAACTCAGCACTGAGGTAGCAAATGTCTGACTGGGTAACTCAGCACTTAAAAGGTTAAGCACCGATCCTTTTAATGGATATCGAGTAATCATCACCGTTACCATCAAAATGTAAATGTTTACTAAACACATAACAAAACAAAATACTAGTGAAATAATACATTTTCACACACGTAAGCGAACTAATCGGTTAATTATTAATATATTCGAATTTACTTTCGATTTTGTATTTGATACTGTTTTTAATTTTGCTTTCTGTTTTTGGTTTTGTGTATGTTGTTTTCTGCTTTTGCATTTTACATTGTGTTTCTCTTGTTTTTGGTTTAGTGTTTGCTTTTCCTTTCATTTTTTTCTTTCTATAATTTTGCTTGATGTTTTTATTTTATTTTGAATTGTGTATGTTGCTTTCTGCCTGTGCTTTTGTATTGTGTTTTTTGTTTTGTTTTGTGTATATTGTTTTCTGTTTTATCCTTTTAACTGCACATTGTGTTTTTTTCGGTTTTGTGTTTGTTTTTCCTTTCAAATTTGTTTTTCATTTTTGCTTTATGTTTTCTTGTTTATTTTGTGTATTTTGCTTTTTGTATAGTGTTTTTATTTCTTTTGCTTTTGTTTTTGATATTTTGTTTCTACTTTTTGCTTCGTGTGGGAGGGGTAAAATGAGACATATCCACGTTTTCGTGGTTGATCTCGATAGCATTTCATTTGTTTTCTTTGCACCTATCAATGTGCAAAAGCTCCAAAATAAACAGTTTTACTAAAGCAAGTGTTAAGTTTAGGTAACAATAAAAGTGTTACATGAGTAAAGAGAAATATTCTCTGAAGTAGTAAGCAGAATCGCAGACCGACAGCGGTAGCTACGTTCGCTAACGCGCAGCGCTAGGCCATGGGGCCAAGCTCTCTGCAGACTCGGCAGACGTGGGTTCGAGCGCCACTGTCAGCTGTCCTTGAAATGGTTTTCCGTGGTTTCCATTTTCAACTCCAGGCAACTGCTGGGACGGTAGGCTACCTTCTGACAGGTCACGGCCGCTTCCTTCCACATCCTTGCCCAGTTTCATTCACCTTCATTAATTTCATCTCTCATTGACTCCTCTCATGAGGTTGGCGTCAGAAAGGGCATCCGGCCGTAAAAGACATCCGCCACATAGAATTGTATACCACCTTATCCCCAACCCCGTAGGAAAACGGGAATAATAAGGGTTAGTCATACAGACAGATGTAGTATGTATAATCGAACATAATCCAGTCGTTCAATCCGAAGAATAGAGGTTTTATTCAAATTAAAACAAGTAGTTACGTGAAGAACTATACAGCCTATTTTCATACATCCTACTCATATTAATTGCCTCTATCAACATACAAAATTTCAGTTTGATTGCTATGTTAGATTCGTAGTTACTGAGAACCGACTAAATATTGCAGATGGTATCCAGGTTGGATTTTTATTTATGTACTATTACATGAAGATTATTGTGTACGTGTGGTTTTCAGACTTCAATCGCATGATTAGGACAAAAGAAGTAAAAACGAGATTTTAAAATTTCGCACAGCTGCCATCTTTGTGGTTATGAAAACAATTGAAATAAATTAGATACCAGTGGATTAACATTTGTAGAAGCATTAACGTGCAAAGTTTCACTGCACTCAGATGGTTAAATCGCGAGAAACGTCCATTTAAATATTTATACTAAACCCTTTGGAAAATAGCATGTAGACAAGATTCGAAATTTCGGGGTCGTAATGGATTCTTGTGAATGTGATTTAGAGGTTTTGCTATCAACATAACTTCCAGGGTTCATAAGGTTAACTTATTATTATTATAAAGCCAAGAAAAACAACAGGATCTACTAACAAAATGAAATTTATTAACTGAATCAAACATAAAAAAGGAAAACTATAACCACCCTTTTATTGTTCACTCGCGTGAACAGATCTGACACTGACCAGCCTGACGTACCATGACGACACGGTATGACAGCTGTCAACAAGCATTGTGACTGCAATGTCACTTAAATCAAAGTAACAAAAGAAAACGGATCACAAGATCCAAATATAACAAACAAATAAATAGTACAAAAATTCAATATTTATGAGCGACACGGGTTTTAAGACTAGTTCAAGTAATGAGCATTTTGACGGGCGCTCGTTTCCGACCAAAACAGTTGGTTCGGGAACGGACTCCGTACTGCGAAGGACGAATTACGGAAATGTGGGAACAACAATTACATATTTATATACACTACTGACATGCTCTAACCTTAGATTACCACAACCAAATACACGTGTGTATTATTTAAAATAAGGGCTGCGGAATTACCGACTTAAACCTTAAACACTAGGAAGGCATAACATGACATGAACAGGTTTGGCCGGTTGCCAAATTATATTTATATGAATACAATGGCCTTGAAAATAAGAGCCAACAACAACAAAATACAACTTTTAATTTTCACGCCGGAAAGTTTGGCGTTTTAAAACAATGAACAAATAAGTCGTAGTAATGATAAAAGAAACTTGGATCGACAACATGGCAACTTCCCAAATTAAACCAAATAAAATAACCTTAACTCATTAGGCTTTAAAGCAAACATAACGTGTCATAACGAGCTGGAGACAACCGGGCCTGTTATCGCATCACCGAGAGAGTGGCTGATTTCTTCCCCCAAGTAGTAATTAGTGCCATGCTAAATATAGATTCTGGCCCATAGCCAGCGTATAGCACCTTTGCTAATCGCCACCTGTTAAACGCGTACAAATAAATAACACATTATCTCAAAACATCCTCTCAGGGATTTTTAAGAATACATTCCCAGGTCAAACTTATCCCCACGGATAACTAGTTTGCCGGAATGATATCGCAGTCATGGACAGGCTTTACCTCTCCTCATCATCATCACTTACACCCAAAAATACGTGGCACATTTCTCGAAGATCTCGTCGTAGCATGAATCAGCACACCTCTCAGATAATGACACACAACATGTCCAAATGACAATAAAGAATAAATAACAGGATCAGTCCTAGCCCGAGTTATCAAAGCAACAAAATGCAAATATTCCCCCCACGTAGTAATTAGTTTAACATATCATTAAATCAGTCCATTTATCATTGTCGTTCCTAGGTTCTCATTCACGGCTACACTTTTTATAGATACGTTAATCGATGCGGCCGTTTCGCTAAAAGAATTACGTATACATAAGGAAAACATTTATATTACAAAATTTACTGTACAACATAATTGTCACGCAATGCCAAAATTTACTACACGCATGTCAGTTAAGAAATCAAACCCTAAAATTTAAATTAAATCACACAAATAAAATCTATACAAAGTTCCACACATCTCTCGCGATTCCCCTCGTCCAAAATCAATAAATCAATTTTTTAATACTCATCACTTAAACTGCTTTCCAGAGGCCTCCCGCCTCATCAATTCCCATCATTAGGCCGTTAGCCCATAACACTGATGGTAATGGAGGATGAAGCTTGCTGTCTTCTCTCCATGGTCGACATTTTGCTGCTGTTAAAACACAATTAAATCAAAGTTTTTAAACTGTTCTATCTGCGTTCTAAGTATTTTATTTCCTCAGATCGTCCTATGCAGAATCGTCGACTTTCCCTATTCTATGGCTAATTGCCATCTCACAATTTATGAAAATTTCCAACTTCGTTGCCGACACACAACTATAATTTTAAAACCATATCGTCTTAAGGACGTCTTAAAATGACTGTCGAAGAATAATTAGGAGTGTCCCGATTCATCTCAGACATTTGTATATATACAGAAAGCCTAAAGTTTCAATGGTGGGAGAAAAACAGCTCCTCAATATTTTAAGTAATGGGCCTATAATTATGTGTGACCTCTCAAAATTCTTGTATTTTCTCACAGGTCGCGAATCTGCCGTCGAACAAGCAAACCGATCGCTAGATCTTTTTATATCCGATTGCCGCGCAAAACACACTGACGCTATGTTCTGGCGTCATGTTTTCTTATTGGTCAGATAAGTTGGCGTTGGAGCTCTGACCTTACAAATCGCGCCCTTATTTTGACGTCACGACTATTCTCCTCTCTCTCACTCCTTGCCTTGTACGCAGCATTTTGGCCTTTTATGGTCACGTACGCCACAGCGTCATATCTGATTTTCTCAGAAATCCAAGAATAACATTGGTTGTGAAACTATTTGTCATTTCCAGCCAGCACGTAGCATATCTTACCAAGTCCAGATTTCTTGCTACATCAATATTACTCAAATATCCAGCATATCATGTATTTAGTATATCCATCGTTTTTATTAATATGAAACATTATTATTGGACACAATGATAAGGGTTCATCCGACCCCTAGTTGATGAAATTCGAACTCAAATGAAGTCGAATTTCACATCCCCTACTTTTCTGGCTCAAATTTGAAGTTGCTGGTCACCCTCAAATATAATGACTGTCCGCCTCTGTCTATTTCAGTAGCCGTCTCGTTCCAAACTCATTAGGAAATTCCTGTATACTTATGCCCTCCGGCCTCTTTCCTTGCTACTCGTCTCCCCTCTCACTCTTTCAAAACATCAACATATTCATTAACGACTTCCGCCTGAACTTGTAAACACGTCGGAGCTGTCTTTTGAGCGCTTTCACCACTAGTGTACCCCCGTATCTTTTGTTGTATGTTATCACGCGAATGTTTAATTTGCTGCAGTAACATTATTTCTCGGTTCGTATGGCTCTCTCTGATGATACAATTTTAAATTTGAGATATTATATACTGCCATGTTTCCTGTGCTCACCTCTCGGACTCTGTAGGCGTTGTTACCTAAGTTCGTAACCCCTAGTTGAACTTCCTTAAGCCGCTCCTGTCTCTTCTCCATTTTACCGTGATGTCATCTCCTCCTTCTCCCCCGCGTTGCCATCTTCTTCCTTCTCCCTTCTTCTTCTCCTATTCCCGTACAATAACTTTTTTTTACCATATTTCGAGACCCTTGCCTGACACGGTCTGCGAATCTCTCCTGCTATTCTTCTGTTTCCTATTGTCGGCTGCTCTATTTTCTTCTTCTCCATGCAGCTCCTCCAAATATCTCTGGGTTTCTACATGCATGGCCTCCAACATTTGATGTGTTCCGTTTTCCTCCTCGTGGTTGTCGGGATTCTTCCGCCGATCTATCGCTCTTTCCCATTTATCATTATTTCCTTCCATGTTACGTGGCTCCTCCAGGTACTGTTGCGGGTCAGCGTGTCTCTCGTTCCAATTTCTCTGATCATCCCTTGGATCCGATTGCTCGTTAAACCGCTGGTTATTTTGTGCGTTATATTGTTGATTGTAACGCCTATTGTCTCCGGGCCTATATTGTTGATTATAGTATCCTCCACGCCATCCTCGATTGTAAGGTGCGTTATTATTATTCCTATTGTATGACGTTTGGTATCTCCTATTATCTCGCCACTGCTGATTGTTTGTGTTCCGGTAGCGGTTAGTTTCTTCCTGATTGTTATGGTTTCTGTCCCTATTTTCGTATCTCGGTTGAGATATCGGCTCATATTCTTCGGTGCTCTGCCGTCTTTGGTTATCCCCAGTGTTTGTAGCTTGCGACCTCGTGTTTTTGTTCGGTGTCTTGACTACTTCGACTGCATTAACTAACTCTATCTGTCTCTTCTCTCTCGGGTTGATGTAATTAGTGGTTTCATCTATCTTCCTTAATACCTCTTCTGCCTGGACCACGGTCGTAATATTTGCCGCCACCAAGAATTGCTGAACGCTAATAGGCATCTGCTTTCCTATAGTAGTTATTAGCTCCATTTCGCTTGGGGGATTATCAAGATCCTGCAATTTGACAAGTTGCATGGCGAAAAAATCTGCATATTTCGTCTGATGCGTGGAATGGTATTTGCGCGAGTATAAGTCCATTCGCAAGCTTTGTTGATACGACCCACTCCAGTATTTGCTCAGGAAGGCCTTGTGGAAACCTTCCATTGATTTAAATGTGTTCTTAAATCCAAGATACCAGGTAAGTGCTGAGCCCGCCAAAAATTTTTCAACCATTCTTAATTGTCGCGTTGAGCTAACATTTTGATCCGAAAAATATTCTGTCAGTTCCCTTAAGAAAGCTTTAGGTGTCCCTCCGCTCTCTGGTAAAAACTTATTCGGTTTAAATTCGTTTCCACGGATGACTTGTATAACTTGCGTGGGAAGTTGTGTGTTTTGAGGTGTCGAGCTACGACCCTCATAATTCTGGAATGCTTGCGTGTCTACCGTTCTTGGACTTTGCCCAAGCTCGTGGCTGTCTATTGTGTGCTCTCTTTCCGCATTCTCCCCTTTCCCCTTTTCCATTAGTGTCGCAAACATCGTATTATGTCCAAGTGACTGCAACTCCGATTTTATCATGCGGTCCTCTTGAATTTGAAACCTTAACTTCATATTTTCTTCTAACGCCTGTATTTTCGCGTTATTTTCCCCTAGCTTCTTGCTTAATGCGAGCCGTTCATCTTTCGAATCAGCGCTCATCTTGGTCCAATCTTTCCTAATAGTATCCTTCAATTTAACAAAGCGTTTTTCGACTTCCTGTTGATTAGCCTCCTGATTATCTTCAAGTTTATCTATCCTTTCTCCCAGAGAAATGTTGTTCTGTTCTAATGTTTGTTTAATTTCTTCCTGGTCAATTTCTAACTTTTTCCATTTCTTAATTGATTTTATTTCTAATTTGTTGAGTTCCGTCACTAAGCCCGTGATATTGTTATCTACTGTAATTATCTGATCTTGCATACCCTGTGTCCCTCGTTCGATATTCTCAAACCTTTTTTCTAAGTTTGTGTGTGCTTCTTTGATTTCAGATGAGTTGGTCAAACACGCTTGCTCGATTTGTGCTAGTTTTGCCATAACAGTCTCATCCATTCCTTTTATTTCCTTTTTAAACGAATCTTCGATACCTTTTATTATTCCTAATTGTTTGGTATTGTTAGTGCTAACGTCCTTTGCTAATTGGATTAGCTGTTCTTTTGTGTGCTCTTTGATTTCTACCGTTAGCGCAGCTAGATTTTGAGTGTTCCTTTCGTCTTGTGCGTTTAACATTTCATTGTTTTTCTCAGACTGCCTATGTAATTGTTCACTAACCAGAATGTTTTGTGTAGCGATTTTCTGATTTATATTCTCGTTAACTTCAGATAGTTTTGTGTTTAACTGTGTCTGTATTTCTACACTATTTGCCGCTAACTGTTTCTGCATTTCTACATTATTTGCCGCCAACTGTGTCTGCGTTTCTGCCGATTGTTTATTTATAGCCGTTAACTGTGTCTGCGTTTCTACACTATTTGCCGCTAACTGTGTCTGTATTTCATTGGTTATGTCCTTTCTCATCTCACTAAGTTGTTCTCGCGTACGAGCGGATGCTAGTTCAATCACTTCGCGGATTTCTCCCAGAGTTGCCATCACAACAATAATATATTTGAGACATAGGGAAATGACATAAGGGCGGAGCCCTGGATACGCGCGCTCACACATATTAAATATACACACATTAACCCTTTACATACTCAGTTCATTTACTTTAAATTACTCCCACAAACTATAGCATCACTGAGTATAATTTACTTATTATTCCATTTAATTTTAACCCTTTGATTCAGTTATAATCTTCCTGACCTTACTTTACTTACAAATTTTAACCAATTAATAGAGTATTAATTAGTTTTTAAGGTCTAACCTTCCTGTCAAATAATTCTTTGAGTTTGGCTTTTCTACACAAAGCTAATTTAATTTTATTGGGCGCCTGGAACAGTTTGTTCTAATTTTAATCAAAGTTCAAACACTTAACTTGTTCCACATTTACTTTATTGCAAACTCCATGACTTTATGTTTTCAAACATTTGGCGGTACTATCTTCGCCTAACTAACGTTAATAAACTTATCACATGCCGGTGATCTATTTTTTTACTCTAAAACACAAATTCCCCACGTTGGGCGCCAAAGTAACTCTTATAAACCCTTTGGAAAATAGCATGTAGACAAGATTCGAAATTTCGGGGTCGTAATGGATTCTTGTGAATGTGATTTAGAGGTTTTGCTATCAACATAACTTCCAGGGTTCATAAGGTTAACTTATTATTATTATAAAGCCAAGAAAAACAACAGGATCTACTAACAAAATGAAATTTATTAACTGAATCAAACATAAAAAAGGAAAACTATAACCACCCTTTTATTGTTCACTCGCGTGAACAGATCTGACACTGACCAGCCTGACGTACCATGACGACACGGTATGACAGCTGTCAACAAGCATTGTGACTGCAATGTCACTTAAATCAAAGTAACAAAAGAAAACGGATCACAAGATCCAAATATAACAAACAAATAAATAGTACAAAAATTCAATATTTATGAGCGACACGGGTTTTAAGACTAGTTCAAGTAATGAGCATTTTGACGGGCGCTCGTTTCCGACCAAAACAGTTGGTTCGGGAACGGACTCCGTACTGCGAAGGACGAATTACGGAAATGTGGGAACAACAATTACATATTTATATACACTACTGACATGCTCTAACCTTAGATTACCACAACCAAATACACGTGTGTATTATTTAAAATAAGGGCTGCGGAATTACCGACTTAAACCTTAAACACTAGGAAGGCATAACATGACATGAACAGGTTTGGCCGGTTGCCAAATTATATTTATATGAATACAATGGCCTTGAAAATAAGAGCCAACAACAACAAAATACAACTTTTAATTTTCACGCCGGAAAGTTTGGCGTTTTAAAACAATGAACAAATAAGTCGTAGTAATGATAAAAGAAACTTGGATCGACAACATGGCAACTTCCCAAATTAAACCAAATAAAATAACCTTAACTCATTAGGCTTTAAAGCAAACATAACGTGTCATAACGAGCTGGAGACAACCGGGCCTGTTATCGCATCACCGAGAGAGTGGCTGATTTCTTCCCCCAAGTAGTAATTAGTGCCATGCTAAATATAGATTCTGGCCCATAGCCAGCGTATAGCACCTTTGCTAATCGCCACCTGTTAAACGCGTACAAATAAATAACACATTATCTCAAAACATCCTCTCAGGGATTTTTAAGAATACATTCCCAGGTCAAACTTATCCCCACGGATAACTAGTTTGCCGGAATGATATCGCAGTCATGGACAGGCTTTACCTCTCCTCATCATCATCACTTACACCCAAAAATACGTGGCACATTTCTCGAAGATCTCGTCGTAGCATGAATCAGCACACCTCTCAGATAATGACACACAACATGTCCAAATGACAATAAAGAATAAATAACAGGATCAGTCCTAGCCCGAGTTATCAAAGCAACAAAATGCAAATATTCCCCCCACGTAGTAATTAGTTTAACATATCATTAAATCAGTCCATTTATCATTGTCGTTCCTAGGTTCTCATTCACGGCTACACTTTTTATAGATACGTTAATCGATGCGGCCGTTTCGCTAAAAGAATTACGTATACATAAGGAAAACATTTATATTACAAAATTTACTGTACAACATAATTGTCACGCAATGCCAAAATTTACTACACGCATGTCAGTTAAGAAATCAAACCCTAAAATTTAAATTAAATCACACAAATAAAATCTATACAAAGTTCCACACATCTCTCGCGATTCCCCTCGTCCAAAATCAATAAATCAATTTTTTAATACTCATCACTTAAACTGCTTTCCAGAGGCCTCCCGCCTCATCAATTCCCATCATTAGGCCGTTAGCCCATAACACTGATGGTAATGGAGGATGAAGCTTGCTGTCTTCTCTCCATGGTCGACATTTTGCTGCTGTTAAAACACAATTAAATCAAAGTTTTTAAACTGTTCTATCTGCGTTCTAAGTATTTTATTTCCTCAGATCGTCCTATGCAGAATCGTCGACTTTCCCTATTCTATGGCTAATTGCCATCTCACAATTTATGAAAATTTCCAACTTCGTTGCCGACACACAACTATAATTTTAAAACCATATCGTCTTAAGGACGTCTTAAAATGACTGTCGAAGAATAATTAGGAGTGTCCCGATTCATCTCAGACATTTGTATATATACAGAAAGCCTAAAGTTTCAATGGTGGGAGAAAAACAGCTCCTCAATATTTTAAGTAATGGGCCTATAATTATGTGTGACCTCTCAAAATTCTTGTATTTTCTCACAGGTCGCGAATCTGCCGTCGAACAAGCAAACCGATCGCTAGATCTTTTTATATCCGATTGCCGCGCAAAACACACTGACGCTATGTTCTGGCGTCATGTTTTCTTATTGGTCAGATAAGTTGGCGTTGGAGCTCTGACCTTACAAATCGCGCCCTTATTTTGACGTCACGACTATTCTCCTCTCTCTCACTCCTTGCCTTGTACGCAGCATTTTGGCCTTTTATGGTCACGTACGCCACAGCGTCATATCTGATTTTCTCAGAAATCCAAGAATAACATTGGTTGTGAAACTATTTGTCATTTCCAGCCAGCACGTAGCATATCTTACCAAGTCCAGATTTCTTGCTACATCAATATTACTCAAATATCCAGCATATCATGTATTTAGTATATCCATCGTTTTTATTAATATGAAACATTATTATTGGACACAATGATAAGGGTTCATCACTTCGTGTCGCCGCCATGTTGGATTTGTGATCACCAGGTTACTATAATAACAATAATAATATCGTATGGCCTCGGGTGCCCGGTGCAAGCTTTGTAATTTGACACCCAGAGGGTAGCTTGCATGTCGAATTTCGTTGTACCTTGACTATGAAAGTCAAGGAGGTTAGATAATAGTTATCTAAGCTCCTTGAACACTATAGCGCTTTCTAGTAGAGAAATGAGGAACTTTGTGTTGGCGGAAACTCCCAAGATTAATTTTGCCATTATGAACTCGGCCTACTGAATTCAAATGGGTTCTTTGACATGCCAACATCGTATGACATGCGTAACGTATTTTTGCCGCCTTTCAAAAATCACTTACCACGGCCAGGGGCGAACCTGCAATCTTGGGGTTAGTAGACCGACACGCTATCCACTCACCCACCGTGGCAAGCTACCAGGTTACTGAAAGTCATATAGGTGAACTTATGTTCATAGCCTCTATGAACATTAAAAAAATCAGTTTGATTGCTGGAAAAGATTCTTAGATATTGAGAACCATCAAGATATTTCGGATGCTCGCCATTTTGGATTGTTATATGTATAGGCCTTAGAGTTATGTACCATTAAAGGAAAATTATTGCGTAGCTTCATTATTCAAACTTTCACTTCGATCGCATGATTACGACACAAGAATAAAAACTTAATTTTAACATTTCGTACAGCCGCCATCTTCAGTTTATGTAAACAATTGTACTAAATTAGATGCCAGTGAATGGCAATATGAATAATCATTTACTGTACCACATTTCAATGCGCTCATATGATTAAATCACTAGAAAAATGTATTAGAATGTTTCAACTTCGCTTGGCCGCCATGTTCGTTTCGTAGTTTACAGGTTTTTGAAAGTTACATAGATAAACTTGTAGCAGTGCTCTTTATCACCGTACAAAATTTCAGGTTGATATCATAATTAATTTCGGAGATATTGAATGCCTGTGAAATATTTCGAACAGCCGCCATTTTGAGGTTATGTAAACAATTGAACGAAGTTAGATGTCGGTGCATTACAATGTATATAAACATATACTGTGCCAAGTTTCATTGCGTTAGAAACGTTCATTTAAAAGTCGCAACTTCGCTTGGCCGCCATGTTCGTTTTGTAGTTACCAGGTTTTCACATAAGTGAATTTCTAGTAGTTCCCTTTATCACCATACAAAATTCCAGGGTGATATCGGTAATAGTTTCGGAGATATTGAATGCTGGTGAAATATTTCGCACAGCCGCCATGATGGATTGGTGAGACGTAACAAAATTTGAAGGACACGGTCGGGGTCGCCCGGAATAGAGCTATGAACTTACCGAGTTTCATTGAAATCTCTCTAGCCGTTTAGATTTTATTAGCGGGGGGGGGGGGGGGGGGAGGGGGACACACACACGAATCACACACACACGCACACACACACGGACAAAAGGTGATCTCATAAGCCTATTTTTTCAAAATTGAAAATAGGCTAAAAATAATCGAATTCGCATTTTTACTATGTGGATCTGGGGAGTGGGGGTTGTAGTTATGCCATTGCACCCTGTCACCTTAAAATATTACATACCAAGACCCCGTTATATCTCTACAATGCCTTTACACCAATGCATTCTGTTCATATAATCGAGAAAATAGATACACAAAATTAACACTCCAGATTCCCATACACCGAACCATGAAGTTCAATAAATCTTTTGTTTGCACCGCCTCACGTCTCTTCAACACCTTCGATTTATATAAGTTCGTCAACATTGCAAGCACTGAAGCCCTCAAAAGACGTATTTCATCCTCCTTCTTGGAACGGTATACCGTTCACATCTGATTACTGCATTCTGTTAAAATACTTTTTTAAAGTTCAATTATAACATCAGGACAATAGCTGACAACCTGCCTACTTTAATAGCTTTTCTTGTATATGGTGTTTGTTTTTCGGGCTAATAAGACTCTTTTGTATATAATTTTTCCATTATCATTAGTATTATTATTATTATTGTATTATTACTGTCTTTTTGTTACTATAACTGTTAGACTATTATTAATTATATTGTGAATTTAAGTGATTTTTAAGCCCTAATATTATTTTATGTAGGGCGCTACTGTAAAGGAGCTCTTAAGCTCTAAGTGTAGCCGTGAGAATAAAATCAATCAAATCAATCATATTAACCCCAGTGTGCTGAAGACTGTGCGAGACTTGTTGGTAGGAGTGTTCATAAGAACCACACCTCACTTGTGTGGCACCCGGTCGGTGGAACCGGTTAGGTATGTCCTCTCAGGAGATGCTGAGTCGACCCACACGAAAATAATGTGGGACACTCCTCCTTCTAGAACCTGTTCTGTTTACTTGTTGTTGTCGATCGCTGGGACACCAAAGGTTAAAAAGTTAGTTTCCAGCCCGCAACATGACCTCCCAATAAACAGGCTAGTTCAGCTTTCTTGTTTCACTGCCAGAAATCGTGTATATTAGAGCTGAGAATTTCACAAAACGCCTGTTTTATTTCCACAAGGAGAAGAATGGGGGGAGTGAAGACAGATTAATTAATTAATTAATTTAATTACAATGATTTGAATATTAATAAAATAATAGTAATAATAACATAATAATAAAACCTTTAAGAACATAAATTTTTGATTAGCAATATCATAGCAATGTGATTATAAAGTGATATTTTCACGTTAGCATAAGTGCCAGTAAATATACGTTATTCCAACCTCTAAAGACAAAATTCGACACTGTACTTGTACAACTTTTCCACAACATTGGCATCACCTACATCGAGCTGCTTTTGAAGAAAGATATTTTCATATTAAACAAACTTTGTAACAGATCTGGTTTAAGTCGGTTTTATTATTTTTAAATAATTTAGATACAGTAAGTTCAGTTAACTTATCATTTTAGAAATGATATTGAACATCACCTTTTTTATATACATTTAATTATTAGGCCTACTTGTTGAAAATTATTAGAAACAGAAAATTATTGGTTTGGCTTTATCATATTATCACACAAATCTGCAACGTCATTTTTGTTTCTATTCATAAATATTAATTACATTTGCTGATGAAGGTCATAAGGTGATCATAAACTATTCATAAAAAAAACAGACACGTATCTAAGGGTTTTTAGATGTGGTGTAGGCTATATTATGAAGTGAAAGGGGTGAAAAGTGGGGGTGCGTGTATCTCTTAAACGACATAGTAGAGAAGTTTGAAACTCAGAAGAAAAGAATCAGATTAAAAATAAGTAAATAGATGTTCGGCCGTTTTTTCATAAATCCAATTAAGGGGCCCATGGGGAGGGGTGAAATTCTGAAAAAAACGAAAGACAGTGTCCTAACTGACTCGCTCACTCATCATCGCCCAGCTAATGCTACTGAAGTTAGAAACATGACATTTCAGGGATATGTTCGTTGAAAGTCGAAAACGTCCACTAAGGAAGGATTTTTGGATATTCAGGTTCTGACGAGGTTTTAAGGGGGTTAGACCTGCATTTTTCTTTGAATAGACTATCAATATCACACGAGTTATGTTACGTGTACTCTTTACAACTACAATATTCACGAGCAAAGCCGCGATGGTTATGCTAGTAATGTAAAGAAATAATGATAACATACCTTCAGTCAATAAATATTATTATTAATGTTCTAAAGAACCGGTTTCTTAAACAGTTTCTTGTCCTAACTAGCCAAATATAACCTACAAATTTTGCTACACACTACCAATTGCAGTGGAAGGTTCTTTTACATGCCATAAATATATGACATGGGCCAGCCAACTTTACTTCCCTTCCGAAGGAAGACATACTGAAGGATTTTTAACGCTCTTAAAAATCAGACATCTTCGGCCGGGTTTGAACCCGTGATCTTGGACATAGCAGTTCAGCATGCTACCAACTACGCCACCTAAAGTATTATACGCATCAGAAACCCTAATCATTGGAGGCAGATCACTAACTAAAAAAATAGAAAATCAAGAAAGGAAAATCCTCAAGAAAATCTTAGGGCCAGTCTGCATAGCGGGATGATTGGTTGGTTCCTTAGTTTAGGGGCTGCGACAGGTAAGGACTGCAGAAGATCAATTTCAAGTAGTTCCTACTTTGGCTACCAAATGCTACCGTCAACGACACCAAACTGTGAACTTGGCTACTAGATGCTACCGCAACCAGCACCTTGCGATGAACGTTGGAACTTAATAGAGCATTAATCAAATCTAACCTACAAATTTAGCTTGACACAATTGTAGTTAGTGGAAGGTTCTTTTACATGCCATAAATCTAAGACATGGGCCCGCCGACTTTACTTCCCCTCCGAAGGAAGGCATACTGAGGGATTTTAACGCTCTTAAAAAATCCGACGACTTCGGCCGGGACTGAACCCGCGATCTTGGGCATAGAAACTCAACATGCTACCAACTACGCCACGGAAGTCGCCTAAATTATCTACTACTGTATAAATCACCATGTTTGTAATGATGGGAGACGAATGGTATGGTGATGCGGACTGTATTATGTTTGACCTCGTTTTCCTTGCCCTTGATGTGGTGACAAAAAAGTAACGAAACGTCTTCATTAAAATTACATGCGGGTGGTGGTCACGGCTGGATGAGTGGGTAGTGTGGGTGGGGGAAGAGAACCTTGAGGCTAAGTGGAGTAGTTAACAGCTGACAGGAAAGAATAACAGCTGACTGCTTGAAACTCAAGAACAATGTAATTTTTGGTTCATTCTAGGGAATTGTAGTCATTCGTCACGTGTACCTCCTATCTAGGTGTTATTTTTAACTTGCCTGATAACCTGTATTTCTGTGCAGACTGTAATGATGTCGTGAATACTCATACTGTCCTTATCATACACGTTAGATTTGAATTAAATATCGTGTCATGATAAGTAGCACACATGCTAGCGGAATAAATAATTGAGAACTAGCATACACGCACCTACTCCACGTAACTTCCGGAATCGATTTCCTTCTGGGTTTAAGAATCGGGTGAGCGCAAAACGCACAAGACTTAAAATTCAGCAATTTTTCTAGGTTTATGCCGTTTCTTGTGTGGGGTGTCGCCTAGGAACACCATGCTGGCTCATCAGCGGACTCTTGGTGTCCGTGCCCGGACTCCCACAGTAGTAGCAAACTGTGCACTTCTTACGGAACGCACGTGCGCCTCTTAACTGCGAGAGCTAAAAGCTCAAGCAGCCTTTCACCTACCTATAAAGGCTTCCAAGAAGATTGTATTTTGGCTTTCACGGCCCGTCAATTATAACTCAGCAAATTTTCTAGGTTTATGCCGTGTTTATGCTGAGTTTTAATTCACTTCTGTCTGTTAGGTAGTCAGCCCGAATGCTGGTCGGATCCTCAAAAGCACCGCCGTTACGTTATGTGAGTAGATACCCACAAAAACCCAAGGCAGCGCTATTTTGAGGCGTTCTAGGCAAGAAGAGGAGAGAGGTAGTTTGCCATTGCTTTCCTCACTGAGTCAGAACAGTAGTCCTAACCCTATGAGTAGAACCTTTCACAGCATCCACAGGCACTGACTGTGCCCTGAATGTCATTACTAAGCACCACCCATACCTCAGTAGCTTCCATATAATCACAGCCATGAGTGAGACTGAGACATCGGTGAAAAGCCACCTTTTACTCTAGCCTGTGCCAACTGACAAATGCAAAAGTACTGTATTCATCAAGAGATGGCGAACAGGCCATTTTAAGCTTAGATATTTACGATGTTTATGAATTACACTTCTGCACAAATATATATACCACTAGCAACGCGCCCCGGCTTCGCTCGGGAACAGTTATGAATGCGTTACGTGATAAGCGCTTCTTTTTCGATGTCAATGAACTACGACCTATATCCGTTTTACGTATCGGCATGATGGGTTAAAACCACTGACTGGACTATTAATTATATCATGGAGATGCATGTGCAACAAACTCTTGTCAGACGTAATTTAAGAATGGCGAGGTGCATGAAACACAAATCCCCCTTCCGTCCAATCTTAACTTGACTGTGTATTTTGCGGAACGAAAAGTTCATAAGCGAAATGAAGAAAAGCCGAGTTGCACTTCCAGGGAAACTCCAAACACAACCACTCTTCTCTGAAGTCTTAACTCAACACGACTCGACAGTGCTGCTGGCTGTATCTGCGGTAATAGGTTCGCCCGCTAGCTAGGCTGTAACTGGGGTGATAGGCTCGCCCCTAGCTATCTCGTAAACTGTCGCCTCAGTAATTGAATTGAGATTGTTGGAAGAAATGAAATCGTAAAAGCACTTATAGTGGGCGATGTATTGAAGATAGAGATATGCTCTCTTGGGATTTTTCTGTAGAAGGTTTCATGCTGAACAATTCTTACACTCATAGTATATTGATATGTTTAACTGTTTACCCTGTGTAAGCTTAATAAGCGCACAGACAACAGGTTTTTTAGGCTTTTTTTTTACTGAAATCGTTACTGCTTGGCTTCCTTTGATCATAAATAAACTATTTTCTACAGAAACCTTCCTTGAGATATCCTTTACAGAATGGCGTATACCGCATCAAAATCCATCCAGTGGTTCTCGAGATTACCCGTGATACCCGAGAATCGGGGACTTAGTTTTATACTAAGGAGAGAAGATGTTTAGGTTACATAAGTTCGTAAATACTTGTGAAACTCCTCAGTCATATTAACAGATGATATTGTTGACTACTATGGTTGTTGCGTTAATGTTGATGTATTTTAAATATTTTAACCTGTGTTCTATTGAATTATTATTGTGACCAGATTCAGAAGGTGTCCGGACATAACGTACCACGGACAAAACGTACCACCTAGGTCGTTATCTACCTTAGAACGGTTTTCCCGTAATCCCCAAATATTTACGCTAGGACATAAAGTACCACTTGATGTCAGACGGGCATTCCAGTTACAGGTTCATTACCACATAAACATCAGTGGCGATCACACTGTGCGGCTTTAAACATCTTGGTATTGTAACATGGAGTTGTGTACAACGAATAAGGGCGATTTATGTGCGCACTTCGACGGATGAATTACGAATTGTGCATTGAAAGTTCAAAGAGAAAGAAGAAATATATCAAGTATGATGAACGGCTTGACTGAATAATGAAGCGGTATGAAGAGAATGGAAACTTGAAATCTTGCTTGAGAATTCTCTCTCATATTCGTAGAACTTAGAATGAAACATCCCATGACGAACTTGCTATTCGCTAGGATATAAAAACCACAAAAAAAAAATTAAAAATAATAAAATTTAAAAAAAACATAGTATAGTAAACGAAAAATTACCAGAGCTTAACCACAGCTGATTTTAAACACGCCAAAATATTTATAAAATTTTTCCCAGTCCAAAGCCTGGATAAAGTGTGGTGGGAATTCAAAAACTTATCATTTTAATTGAGCAATACCGAGCAATACCGGGTTTCATGCACCCTAAATACTTCCCAATCTTTCAAGTGGTACGTTATGTCCTCTCCTGACTCTTCACTGGTAATCAGCCGGCCAAGTGGTACGTTATGTCCGTGGTACGTTATGTCCTATAACCGATTCAGAAATGATGTCTACACTAACACAGGTAAACATATTTAAAATACATCAACAATAACGCAACAACCATAGTAGTGAACAATAACATCTGTAAAATGATTGACGAGTTCAAAAGTATTTACGAACTTATGTAATCTGAACATTGTATAGGCCTATATATTTGTGCATAAGTGTAATTCATAAACATTGTAATTAATTAAGCCTAAGTGAACAAAATCTGAAGATGAACGCTTCACGTCCGAAACATGCCATCTATTTTAAGTAACCCCATTTGTGTACATAAAAGCGTGCTATTTTGTAATAAATACCTTATGTAGTGTTTTCATGTTAAGGCATATCAATACTTGTTTCCCCGCCTAATGTAATTGGGCACAAAACATTTGTGTTGACCGACTGAAAAACTTTCTTTATTAATGTGAGCGTTTGCCAAATTTGCACGTTCTTTGACGTATGTAGCCCTTGATTGGTGTAGTGGTGAGAGCACCGCCCAACCTTCCAGGTTTTAGTTGGTAAATGTTTGTTCAACTTTCACTCTTTGATGACCCACCAGGTTAGCTGGGGATTACGTGAGCCACCGCTTCAACAAAGATTCAACTTCTGAAGGAACGATAGCGCTATGGGGCATGACGACAGGCATAATGGATGGCAAATAGAAAATCCTCTAGCAGAGGTAAGAGATGTTGGAAATGTAAACGAAAAGGATGGCTCTCAGCCATCGGTAAAATAAGAAAATAATCTTCTTTTGCTCAGAACATATTCTTCAATTTGCGGCTGAAATGAGTATGTTCCACCTTTAGTTTTCAACGCCTGCACGGCGCATTCTGTATTGTGTGCAAAGTTGCAGGATCGAATTCCAGCGCGGTCGGTTGGCATTTTAGGCTGTTAAATGAGGCGGACACGTTAAAGATTTCCAACAAGGTAAAATTCCGGAACCACGGTAGTGGTTAACTGTAGCAGTTAAAGTGAACGTTATTGTTATCATTTCATTTGATGCCTTGCGACATCGAGGACATCAGTCCTGTGAAGCCTAGGCAATCTGTCTGACAACCTGTGTGAATGTGGTGTCTGTACTGGTGTATGCAATAAAGGCTGGGATATTGAAAGAGAGTGGTGAAAATGAAAATCCACAGCCTGTTTCCAGTCTCCGACCGGGTCAGGAATGGAATGAATGAAGCCTCCATCTAGCGGCGAGGATATGAACTGTGCCGGCTGCCGAGGCATGACGCACTCCTCTGGGGCAATGATTAAATGAATGACAGATGAAATGAAATGATAGTGGAGAGTGTTGCTGGAATGAAATTTTGGCAGGGAAAACCGGAGTACCCGGAGAAAAACCTGTCTGCCTCCTGTTTGTCCAGCACAGATCTCACATGGAGTGGCCGGGATTTGAACCACGGACCCAGCGGTGAGAGGCCGGCGTGCTGCCGCCTAAGCCACGGAGAGTGGTAAACCACGCAAAACTACATCTTGAATGGCTGAGGACGGAAACGAACCCACCTCCTTTCTGTAGTCCCCTCAGTTTGCTCCAGGCCTCAGAGCAGAATTAAATTCCTTACAGAGACGGGAATCAAACCAAGGACATTTTGAGCAAGAAACCCATATGCAACCCTACAGCCGCATCCTAAGTAGACGTTAAATCCTATTGTTTTTATTATTTACAAATATGAATAATCTATAATTTACTGTATATGGACTTCAACTGCTCTGAAACACAAAACAACGTTAGGCGAGTACGAGGGAAAATTACATTATTTAATATGATAGACGAGAATTGGCGCAACCCGTACAGACTGTATTATGGTATCGGTACAGAGATTGCATCATGGATTGTTTACTCTTTGCTAGCTCGTGCAATTAACGCGCCACTAAATCAGTCTCGTACAGAAATAGCCCGTTGTCCTTGTGAGCACGACATCTGCAAGCCAAACAAGTCTCATACTGCATCTTGGCACTTAAGATGTCCACTGAAGTGTATAAATCGAATCGAGAGGGTAGAGGGCTTCGATGCAAAGCATTACAGGCAAGTAAAACTGTACCAATGATACGTGATGCCACCTTACACCAGATACTATTACGGCACAGCCTCCTAAACTCGGGCCATGGGCCATGTTCTTCAACGTAGCAATAATGATCTTCGGGCCTAAATACCTAAGAGAGGAATCATCCAAAGCATTGCATACTATCAAGTAGGCCGTGAGACCACTCAACGCCTGACTGTATCAAACCATCTTAATGTTCTAGTATGTGTATGTCACAGCCTCCTAAACTCTGGCCAAGTTCGTCAACGTAGCAATATGATCTTCGGACCTAAATACCTAAGAGATGGATCATCCAAAGCATTAACTTACGTATTATCAAGTAGGCCGTGATGCCACTCAACACCTTTCTGTATAAAATCACTGTACTGTATGTATGTGGCACAGCTTCTTAAACTCTGTCCATATTCTTTAACACAGCACTATGATCTTTGGGTCTATAAAATCATAATAGAGAGATCATCCAAAGCATTAACTTAAATATTATCAAGTAGGCCGTGATGCCACTCAACATCCGATAGTATTAAAACACCGTACTGTATGTATGTGACACAGCTTCCTAAACTCTGTCCAAGTTCTTTAACACAGCACTTTGATATTTGGGCCTATAAAATCATAACAGAGAGATCATCCAAAGCATTAACTTACATATTATCAAGTAGGCCGTGATGCCACTCAACATCCGATAGTATTAAAACACCGTACTGTATGTATGTGACACAGCTTCCTAAACTCTGTCCAAGTTCTTCAACGTATCAATATGATCTACGGTCTAAAATCATAAAAGACGGATCATCCAATCTGGAATGCTCTGGAATCAGCTCGAAACGTGAATGGATTCAGAGTTTCTGGTTACCCTTATTTTGTTGGCACATGCCAATGTTATTAATATTAAGTTAAGTGATTGGTTAGCTGCTGTGTGATGCTCCGCTCCCGTGTAGGGAGTGAGGGAAGCCAAGTTTGACGTAGGTTGCGTTACATGAAATACACTAGATCCCAACGTTACCAATAGAAAGGACATTTCTTTTGCTAGTGGTAGTTTTAAAAAATTCGATAAATCCCTATTTAAATAATACTACATTCATAAAATGTTATAATTAACATTGAAAAAATTGCTAGATGTAGCAACTTGTCGCTGAAGTTGGTAACACTTCATTGATCTGGGTTGTGGCAGAGGATGAAAAAATTCTCACTATTAATCATCATATAAGCGTGCACTTACAAACCATCCAAAATAGGATATATCCAGTAATAAATATGTTATCTTAACCACAATACTTTTAGTTATCAGCCTCATTAAGTTTGTTTACTACGAGACTATGACTCACCTCAGTGCCGATAACTTTGTGGTTATCTTGCGCCTCAAGAATCAACGCTGCTTCTCTCATGTCACATCGGGTAATGGCCGGAAGTGTTCCAACTTCACAAATCACACAAGTGAGAATAAAAATAGAGTACTTCCCAGGAAAAACACACACTGAGTGCCGACAAAGCGTGAGGTTGTAGAACGTGCGATGCGTTTGTAGCTACCGTATTTCAAATCCAGCTTCTTGTCTTCGAAGAGCTTTGGAACAAAATAATAAATAGAAAAAAAAAAAGACTTGAAGACAAGGTGTGACTGACTGTTAAGTCGATAAGACTATAAATCACAATAATAATAAAAATACAGTATCACCAGCAAGCTCGTGCAAACTTTCACTTGTTGAAAAGATTGGTTATGTGCATGAAAGGGTAACACTTTTAATATGTTGATAATATGTTGGTTAAAGTTCCTTTACAGCGTGATTCATCTACAGTATGTTAGGTGAAGAGGGTGAGTGGGTGAGGTGATTGCAAAAATAAAAATAAAACCCGTGAGTGCACCACAAGTATTGTCTCTGAAATTAAACGAAATTCAAACACATAACTTATATTAATGCAAAGGGAGTGTTGTACGTCAGAAGTTAGAAGTCGGTGGAAATAATTGTCTAGTGATATGGTATTTATTGAGGTACGCTCAGTATTTGTTAAGAGAAAGGGATGAAACCAACAGAAATAATATATATGATAATATAAACAAGTAGTACTGTGAAGAACTAAACAGCCTCTATCAACATACAACATTTCAGTTTGATTGCTGTAGTAGATTCGTAGATATTGAGAACCGTCTAAATATTTCGAATGATCACCATGTTGGATTTTTATATGTGTAGGCCATAGAGTTATGTACTATTCGATGAACATTATTGGGTAGGTTTATTATTCGAACTTCAATTTGGTCTGTTTAATAGTTTCTACTTCGCTTGGCTGCCATGTTCGTTTTGTACTTAACAGGTCTTTGAAAGTTGCATAGGTGAACTTCTAGTAGTGCCCTTTATTGTCGTACAAAATTTCAAGGTGATATCTCTTACAGTTGCGGAGATATAGAATGCCAGTGAAATATTTCGCGCAGCCGCCATGTTGGATTGGTGAAACGTATTAAAATTTGAAAGACCCGGTCGAGGTTGGACTTACTTACCGAGTTTCAATGAAATTGCTTCAGTCGTTTAGACACACATACACATACACACACGCGCGCTGTCAAAAGGTGATCTCATAAGACTTACACAAATGAAAATAGGCTAAAAAGAGAGTGTGTTGTAAACACTTGAATATTGTTGTCCATTGCGAAATGGTGTTCTACACAAAGAACTGTCAGGAATAACTTAACTGTTCAATTACCTTAGGCCTACTTGCTGATGATGATGGCCATCGTAACATGACTTACCCGATAATTAACCAGCGAAGTCGTGCAAGAGAAATGAGAATTATATCCACTGAAGACATGGTGTGAGAATAATGCTCGATCGCATGGCAAGGAATATTCCGTTGACTATGACACAGTTTGCTGCTCACTGGTGGAACCTCCTATACGCGTTCCTATGTTTTATGATATTTAGGCTACTATGGACTCCAGTAAACAGCATAAAATACCCAAGTGCAGATACAACCTGTATCTACTAAGTGAAATAACCTGATCCATACATATGTCTGTGGTATTTTGGGGAAGATGCTCCAAGGCTTGCAATATGGTACCATCCCGGATTTGCCTATAGGGAGTGTGAAAAAATCCTGGTGGGTACAACACTCAGGATGGTCACAGTTATCACCGAAATTTCGACTTCCAATCTCCGGAATTGCTCATTGTAGTCTTGCAGCATGACTCAATGCTCTCGACTAAGCTGCTGGGCAAACAACATGTCGAGTATAGGTAAATCAATGCCAGATTACAGTCCAACATATTCGCAACCTTGAAATGTGCTGTTTTGACGTCATTCGCTTGATATGGAAGTGGTCATTCTAGAAAGTCAAAGTCGCAGGCCACGGCAAATTTCAACTGTCTGAAAAGTAAACTTTCCCGGCATCTTCAAGTCAGTATACATTCGGGATACCACTGCACAGTGGGCCAAAATCTAAATCTAGGGGGACAAAATTATTTTTACGTTTTAATCATGAATTTAGAGTGAAAGCAACGTATATAATTTGTTTAATTCATAATAAATATCAGTTAAGGCCGTTTTAAGCTACGTCTACACATGCAATAAATTGTCTATGAGTAGGAGTTGGATAGAGCATTCAGTTACCTCTTCAGAACAATTTTCTACCCCTAATTTACTTTTAAAAAAGTCACAAAGTTCCACTTTTGACATAATCGCCGAACCCAGTGCTTCAAACAGTTGTACACGTGTGAGAACTGGTTGCGCGGCATCTTCTAAACGTAAAATAACTAAGTAAGTTGCAAAAAGATTCAAAAAAACTTATAACAGGCATAAACTACAAGACTTTATCTACATTTTAACATTAAGTAGAAAGTGACGCAGAGTGACGCGACATACTAAAAATCTAAGTGAAAATATAATTTTAAAAATAATAGTTAAATAATACAAAATGCAAATATAGCTAAAAATACGTAACAATTACGCCCATTAATAACTGAAACACGTTACAAAGATCATACCTTAAGCTGCATGTTCCATCTTAAAGCATCACACTAACCACAAAGACAACCAAACCACAGCCACTTACATTCACCCTCCAATTCAGACTGCTCGAACAGTGGTGACAGATTTACACTAAGATGCGTTTATATCCCAGAATAGTGAGCGGCAATTATATGAGAATGCTGTAGAAGTAATAAATTTTGATTTTTTAATTATGGAAATAAATAATTTTGTCCTCCTAGATTTCGATTTTGACCCACTGTGCACTGGTGTTCTTTGCCAACGCACTATGAAGCTCATTGTTGCACAACTTATTAACGCCTATAGTTAAGTATCCAATTAGTACAGTTAGATCATAAATACTGATTGGAATGCATTCATTCACCTCATGACATTTTGCTTAAATCATGTTTCACGGCCGCATTACGTTTGATAATGCGAATCAACTGCAAATATTACCATCAAACGCCAAGGCAGATTTTTAGCATGAATATATTGTAGGGCTGGGGGTTTATCTGTCATTAGCATGGAGAAAAACCGACACAGATATCCGGTGGTTACATTGACAACCAGTGTTTAGGGATATGCATTCTAGTTCAGTGCTGGCCCCGTGGTGTCGGGGTAGCGCGCGTGTCGTCTCAAAACTCACGAGTCTCGAAACTCACGAATTTCAAGTAAAAGTATGTTCTAACCGGTTTCTGTACCTGGGCCAGTCTCAAAACTCACGAACCAAGCCATAGCTACCTGTAAGGTTATAGGTAGCCATGTCCAAACCAGTTCATTGGGAAAACGTCCATTGTTAGAGCCAGCCAGAACTGCTTGCCCTCTTGTAATTGGTACCTCTCTCATCAAGATGTTGCAGTTGATTCTTTTAGGGGCTTTGCGACATCGTGGTCAAGTACACGGATGGGCATAGAATTTGATAACCTGCGTCACTGTGGCGTCTGTATAATATAAACGAAATCCCATTCTAAAACTGGGTGGACAAACATGGGCTGAAGGGCAGTGTGCTCTCCGGAGTCGTGTGTTTTGTGACTATTATTATAATGTTCATTCAGCTACTAGTTTATTGTCGTGAGTTTTGATACTGTTTGTGACTATTTTTAGCCTCCTTTTCACATTTTGCAAAAATGAGGAAAAAGTAGACTTATGAGATCGGGCAAATGTGTGTGTGTCTGTCTGTCTATCTATCTGGCTGTGTGTTTGTCCCCCCCCCCCCCCCTATCAACTCCTAAACGGCTGCAGCCATCGAAACAAAATTTGGTAAGATTAAAGATCTATACCTGAATATCTCACGGCCATATTTGAAAATGATGTCAGTGCTACCAACTGCTGAAAAACGCAATTGAAATTTGAGCTCCATGTTGGATATCTTGGAAGGTATGAATGGGAGCTATTTCAAAATTGGCACACGTATAGATAATAATATTGCAGTTTAATTTCCAGGAGGCCATAGATGACAGTGTTGCCAAAATGATTACACGCCTGCTGATAGGTCGAGATTTTAAATGCATATAACTTCTACTCTATCAATTGGATTTCAACCAAATTTCGTATGTGCTATGTGTACATAATCAGATATGACTGAGCGTATTCTTAAGAGCCACCAGGGCTGCCAACTGTTAATAAATGCTCTATTAAAAAAAATCCAAATACCCATATATCAGAAAGTATGCAAGTCGACAGCTTTAAACTATGCTCACGTATAGTACCTGACATTCTATATTAATTTGGAGTAACTTATATACGTCAGTGCTACCAACATGATTCTAAGCCTGCTGAGAGGTCCAACTTTAAATACATGTAACATCTATACTATCATTTGGATTTCAACCAAATGTCGTGTGTGCTATGTGTACCATGCTATGTGTACCGCTTCTTAAGAGTAACCAGGGCTGCCAACTGTTAATAAATACTGTCTCTATTTTTCCGTTATTTTTTTTTCTTTTCATGAAAAATGCAAGATGATGATTTATGTTAATCTCATTCAAATTATGTCATTAAGCACAATTAACACTCCGTATTGAAGAGGGTTGCAATACTGACTGTACAGCATTCATTTTAAGCATAGCACATGATATACATAGCCTGTAAGCCTCTGTGGCTTAGGCGGCAGCACGCCGTCCTCTCACCGCTGGGTCCATCGTTCAAATTCCGGTCACTCCATGAGAGATTTGTGCTGGACAATGCGGAGGCAGACAAGTTTCTCTCCAGGTACTCCGTTTTATCCTGTCCAAAATTCCATTCCAGCAACACTCTCCACTCTCATTTCCTTTCATATGTCATTCATTTAATCATTGCCTCAGGGGAGTGCGACAGGTTTCGGCAGCCGGCATTGTTCATATCCCCGCCACTAGACGGGGGCTTCATTCATTCATTCATTCATTCCATTCATGACACGGTCGGTCGACTGGAAGCAGGCTGTGGATTTTTAGCCTACTTTTCACATTTTGCAAAAATGAGGAAAAAGTAGACTTATTAGATCGATCCGGGAAAATGTCTGTCTGTCTGTCCTTCTGTCTGTCTGTGTGTCCCCCGCTATCAACTCCTGAACGGCTGCAGCTATCGAAACAAAATTTGGTAAGAGTAAAGATCTATACCTGAATATCTCACGGCCATATTTGAAATTGACGTCAGTACTACCAACTGCTGAAAAATCACAATTGAAATTTGAGCTCTATGTTGGATATCTCAGAAGTTATGGATGCGAACTCTTCCAAAATTAGCACACAAATAGACGTTAACATTCCAGATTAATTTTAAGAAGTTCATACATTCCAGTGTTCCCAACATGATTCTAAGTCTGCCGATAGGTCCATGATATAAATGCATCTAACTTCTATATTATCAATTGGATTTCAACCAACTGTCGTATGTACTATGTGCACTACAACAGATATGACTGTACGTATTCTAAAGAGCCACCAGGGCGACAACCGTTGATAAATGTTCTCTCTATGTTTTAACATTAATATCAATATATCAGAAAGTATGCAAGCCAACGGCTCTAAACTTTGCATACGTATAGTACCTGACATTCTACCTTAGTTTGGCGTAACATATATACATCAGTGCTGCCAACACGACTCTCTGCCTGTTGATAGGTCCAGTCTTTAAATGCATATAACTTCTAATGTAACAAATGGATTTCAACCAAATTTCGTATGTGCCTTGTTTACCATAACAGTTATGACTTTACATATTCTTAAGAATCTTCAGGGCTGCCAACTGTTAATAAATGCTCTCTCTAATAGTTCAATCCTAATATCAATAACTTATATCAGAAAGTATGCAAGCCATCAACTCGAAAGTTTGCACACGTATAGTACCTGACATTCTAGATTAATATGGAGTCACTAATATACCTCAGTGATGCCAACATGATTCTAAGCTTTCTGAGAGTTTCAAATTTTAATTTCATGTAACTTCTATACTAACAAATGGAGTTTATCCAAAATTGGCAGTATATTAGATCGTAATATTTCATTTTAATTCTGAGCATCACATACATGACATTGTTCCCAACATGATTTTACGCGCACTGAAAAATCCAATTTCAAACAGCATGTAACGTCCACACTACCCATTGGACTTCAACGAAATGTTGTATGTGCATTCTATACCTTAAGAGTTGGAAGCAAGAATATATTCAGAGTCGCCAGGGCAGCCAACTGTAGTAAGTTACTCTATTAGGCTTCACTATTTCAGATGTATTTCAAACTGTAGTACTTATAAATGTTACTATTACCAACTTGATTTCGTCATTATTCTAGATAGGTCTATATAGATTGCCATGAATTTTAAATTTTATGAAAAGTAGGCTCTTTAGTTCGTCACGGAACTACTTGTTAGCTCGTGAGTTTTGAGACGTAACCATAGCGCGGAGGGCTGAAACGGGGTGCACTCAGCCTCTTGAGGACAATTGAGTAGCTGTCTGACAGTGAGGCAGCGTCCTGGTCACGGAGACCAAGATTAACGGCCGAGGGTACCCGATGCGTTTACCACGCGTCACCCTATAGTCGGCTGGCCACATGGCTGGGCAGCGGTCGCTTGGTAGGCCTAGGTCCTTCATGGGCTGCAGTGCCGTTTTTATTTTGCTATAAGAACATATTACTACAGAACAATTGAAGACTCCACGGGAAAAACGGGTTAAGTCACATTCTGTTATTTTTAAACTGTAATTTAAACTTTCAACACTAAAAAGAAATACTTAAAAAAACAATTGATTGTAAGCAATATAGTTTCTTTGCCAAATTTATTTACAAAGGAAGTGCATGTAAAACAAATAACAACTAAAGTTAAATTATGAAAAATGTGAGAGGATATGAAACGTTCTTTCCGTTTCCACAAAAATAAAAACCTCTGTATCTCGGTGGCTTACCGCTTTATTAAAAATTAATTTCAACTGATCTGTAGTGACGATGGATGGCCACCAGAATGGGACATAACCTCATTGCCGAAAAAAAATGGACTTACCCCGTTCTTTCCGTGAGGTCTTCGATTGAGGAATGGCTAGGTACAGAGCTGATTTATTCCGTGATTGGCTGAATGCTACCCATTACTTATTTGCTGTTACGAAAGTGTCTAGTGGGATAAATACTGTTTTCTGTAAGGTTTGTTGTGAGTGGGTCCGTATCATGTCGAATTTAAGTAAAGAAAACTTTCAATATTTTAATTAATGTGCGATGCATTTATAATCGTTAAAATAAAATAGCCTACCGGTACATGAAAGATCCAGTCTGCAACTCCCACCGTGAAGGCCCAGGTTCGAGTTCTCTGGAACGGAGTACATTCAGCCTCTTGCGGAAAAACTGAGGAGAGGAAGTTTCGATTCCCATCTCAGCCATCCTAGAAATGGTTTTTCATGCTTTCCAACTTCTACTACTCCAAGCAGATGCCAGGATGGTAAGTTCAGGACCGCTCTTGACTAAATCTTAACTCCCAATTACAAATACGGATTCTAGTACAGTCATCACAATAACACAGGCTATCAGAAAGATTCCTGCTCGCCACGGTGGGTGAGTGGATAGCATGTTGGTCTACTAACCCCAATATTGCAGGTTCGCTCCTGGCCATGGTAAGTGATTTTTGAAAGGCGGCAAAAATACGACACGCGTGTTATGCGATGTTGGCATGTAAAAGAACCCATTTGAATTCAGTAGGCCATGTTCATTAATATCGGGAGTTTCCGCCAACACAAAGTTCCTCATTTCTCTACTAGAAAGCTCTATAGTGTTCAAGGAGCTTAGATATCTAACCTCCTTGACTTGACCATCTCTTGATGAATGCAGTCTATTGGCACAGGTTACAGTAAAATGTGACTTTTCTCTGACGTCACAATTCACTCAAAAACACATTCATGGCTGTGGTAATAGTGAAAGGTTCTACTTGTAGGGTATTTATTTAACGTATTTAGCGTGTGGCTTTTAGTGCCGGGAGTGTCAGAGGACACGTTCGGCTCGCCAGAATTTGTAGCTGCTTCTATGCAGACACCCATGGGGTGAGCTACAAGTACCGTCGTGTGTGGATGAGATGAAATGAAGATGAATGAGCAAGTTCAATTTCAAGTAGTTTCAACTTTGGCTACCAGATGCCACTGACGCCTAGTGGCGAACGTTGGAACTTGATTGTAGTAGTAGTTTTTTTTTCATGCCATAAATCATGACATGAGCCCGGCGGCTTTACTTCCCATCTGAAGGAAGGCATACCGAAGGATTTTAACGCTCTTAAAAAATCCGACGACTTCGGCCGGGTTTGAACCCGCGATTTTGGGAATAGCATTTCAGCCTGCTACCGACTACCCCACCAAAACCGCTTACTTGTAGGATTAGTACCGCTGTACGGGCTCAGTGAGGAAAGCAATTGCAAACTACCTCACTTCTCGCCTTGCTTAGTACGCCTGATTATAGTGCTCCCTTGGGTTTTTGTGGGTTTCTACCGACTTAACCTATAGTGGCACTTCCGACCAGCCTCCCAGGCTGACTACCCAACATATAGACAGCCATAAGACACAGACAAAGTGGCATTGACAACACTTGAAGATGTGATTCTCAGCCTAGTGAGACAGAACTGAGAGAGGAGAGTTCGATTCCCACCTCAGCCATCCTGGAAGTGGTTTTCCGAGATTTCCCACTTTTACTCGCAAATACCGGGATAGTTCATAACATAAGGCTACGGTTTCCTCCTTCCAGGGGCGTATATAGAAAACAATTTCGGTACGGGGGGGGGGCTGACTATCCTGGAAAATTGTGAGTATTCTCAGGGGATTGTCACCGCAAAATACCCAGAAATATCAACCAATACTTTAGAGCATATAACTTTGTGTAATTATTTCAGATAAGATTCAAAGTTTACATAGCCTACAATTACTGGCAATACACAAAAAGCTGGAAAATACAACACAACACACAAATAATATTTTATACTTAATGAATTTTCTATTATGGCCTATGAAGAATGAATGGCAAATATCTAAATATTTGTCAATTTACTAAGCAGAAAGGTAAACAGTTTTTTTTAAATATATTTCTCAAAATACATACTGTGGAATTAACAGCTTTACCTCACAAGGAAGAGTGCACCCTATTCCAGCCCTCGGACTAGAATTAACATTTCTTGGCAGAGCCGGGAATCGAATTCGGATCTCCGGGGCGGCAGCGAAAAATGCGACCACGAGTTAGTATAATTTCAATTTTAATATTGTTTATAACTTAGCCGATAAGTTAAGATTAGTGTACAACCAAATTTACAATTATTTTATGCTCTTACCAAAGCAACACTTTCTTAATTTTTATTGGCTTTTTTCGGAGGGGAGGGGGCTGGAGCCCCCTCAGCACCCCCGTTATATACGCCCCTGCCTCCTTCCCAATCTACACGCAATAATACAGCCATCACAATATCACAGATTTATCGGAATCCACACACACCCAAGTACACGGGGCTGAATTATTACGTTGCCCAAGCCCCTCAAATGATGTAATAATGTTATATTGTTTTACGCCCCTTTTAACTACTGCTGCTTTTAGAGACGCAGGGGTGCCGGAATTTTGCCCCGTAGGGGATCTTTAACGTGCCAGTAAATCTACTGACACGGCTCCCTTGCATTTGCTCACCCTCAAATGCCAGCTGACTGTACTAGGATTCAATCCTAGAACCTTAGGCAAAGAAAGCGAGAACGTTACCGCTGAGCCACGCAGCCAGCTAATCCTCTCAAATGAAACAACAACACCAACAATGATGTGGCCAAGGCCAATTTCACTATTTTTCTTTGGACTGATGAGTCAAGGCGTGGCTGGAAGAAGCGACAGACGACAGTGGCGGTCAAGGCCAGGTTACACTTGGCATCAGCAGAATACGAACTTCAGATTGGTCGGGCTCTCCGGCTTGCCTTCCATTTATTTTCTTTGAGGACTTTTTGTTGTAACTCTGTGATGTGGTAATCTTAAGGTCGGAGGTTGAGGTCCTCCATTCCTCTTCCTTAATGCACCTCATTGTAGCGCTATTGATGCCAACATTAATACGATTCTTTCGGTTATGGTCCTCTTTGTGGTGCAGTGACTATCATTCTTGGCTGTCACCCCTGATGTCCGGGTTCGATTCCCGGCTCTGCTAAGAAATTTAATTCTGATCTGAGCGCTGGAATGGGGTGCACTCAGCCTCGTGAGGACAACTGAGGAGCTGTCTGACAGTGAGGCAGTGCCCCGGTCACGGAGACCACGAATAACGGCTACGCGTCACCCCATAATCTGCAGGCCAAATGACTGGGCAGTGGTCGCTTTGCAGGCCTAGGCCCTTTCATGAGCAGTAGTGCTGTAGAGTTTTGTTGTTGCTGTTGTTGTTGTTGTTGATACATTAAGAACTTGTCGACATCGTGGTGATATAGCCCTGTGTACTTATATGTGCGTGGAATCTGTCTGATAACCTGTGTCATTGGTATCGCAACGAGGAGTCCAAAGGAAAACCCAGCTAACCCAATAGCATGTAACCTTTCAGGAGAGCCATTTTAAAGTTAGGGTTACCTGATGTTTCCATTGAACGCTGTTTCTTCAAACTGCGCTAACTAAATGGATTGGTTTGCTTTTCACGTTTGGTATCGGATATATTGTAGTACCTCTAAAGCAGTGTTTCCCAAACTTTTTTGTGTGTGTACCACTGTAAGAAATGAGAATCTCTCGCATACCACCTAATGGTTGGGGTATATAGTAACTATAACCCCCAACACCACCACCACCACCACCACCACCAGTACGTAGCAGACCAAAAGATGGATTGTAAAAGAGTTAGACTGTTGGAGTTAGTTCTTTTTTATTTATTTAGTCAATTTACCCTCTAGGTTGGTGGTTCCCACGGACTCAGCGAGGGAACTCACCACTACCGCCTCTATGGGCAGTGTCCTGGAGCCTGGAACATCTGGTCGTGAGGGATACAACTGGGGATGTGTAATCAGCACTTCGACCAGGCGGCCTCACCTGCAAAGCGAACAGGGGCCTCATGAGGGATGGGAAGGGATGGAAGATAGGGATGGATAGGCGAGGAAGAGGGGAGGAGGCGGCCGTGGCCTTACAGTTGGTACCATCCCGGCATTTGCCCGAAGACGAAGTGGGAAACCACGGAAAACCACTTCGAGGATGGCTGAGGTGGGAATCGAACCCCCTCTACTCATTTGGACCACCCGAGGCTGAGTAGACCCCGTTCCAGTCCTCATACCACTTTTCAAATTTCGTGGCAGAGCCGGGAATTGAACCCAGGACCTCCGGGACGGCAGCTAACCATGCTGACCGCTACGCTACGGAGGCGATGGAGTTAAAGTTCAAAAAAATAAAAAGTGTGTCCAGTTGTTTTATTATTTATTACAATAAGTATTCAATTAAAACATTCAGAAATGACACTGTACTCTTAATAACCAAAGTTCAACTAACATCTTCAGTGTGAAGGGTGAGCTTGAAGATTAGAAGCCAACTTAGGAATGTCTAGTTTAAGATTGCTGAGTCTCAAACGAAGATAGTTTTCCACTGTAAGGAGCCTATTCTGGTATTAATTCTTGAGATAAACAAGTGAAGGAAATGCAGTCTCACACAAGTATGAAGGGCAGTAAAAATTCCAACTGCTTTGTTAGAGTCTACACGCCTCTCAACACAAAAGTTCACAAGAGCCATTTTTGAAAAAGTTTGCCTTAGTGCTAAATCACATTTCAATTCATAAAACTGCTCCCTGTATTTGGCCTTAAAGTCCTCCGGCAACATATCAGTTTTTTATATTTTTAAATTTTAATTTTATATTTTTTGTAACGTAGCTAATATTTGAGGCGTTCAGGTGCAAAAGGGACATTATCCACTTTTTGTGAAATAAGAGTTATTGATACTGCTATCTTGTGGAATTAAATATTCATCTTTTAGTAGTAGCATTTTACGTCAAAACGGACATTATCCTGGTTAAGTTACACATTGAATATTGCGTCTTTCTGCATAAGGGACATTATCCACCAATAAGAGACATGAATGCATGATGCTCCTCTTCTAAATATTTGAAAGTTTTTGTTCGATTCAGTTTTCAAATGCAAATTTTGTAATTGTTATAATAAAACATATTTTTGAAATGCATATTATCCAATCCATCATTTCCAGTCAAAAGGTACATTATCCATTTTATAATTCTTTTTAGTTAACTTCTTATGATTTTTGAAACTGGAAATTGCAGACTTAAACTTTGTCATCAAATGTTAACGAGTTAGTGAACAGAAATCAATAATTGCATAACTATATGAGTAATTTTACGTTATTTTCTGTTCCCGTAATTTAAAAAAAAAAGTGGATAATGTCCTTTTCGCTTCATTCCCAATCAAAAGGGACATTATTCACTTTATAATACATTTTTTGTTAACTTCTAATGATTTCTGTAACTGAAAATTGCCGGCTTAACCTTTGTCATCAAATGTTAATGAGTTAGTGAACAGAAATCAAGAATTGCACAACTATATGAGAGACTATAAGATTTTCCCTCTTCCTGTAATTTTTAAAAAAGTGGATAATGTCCCTTTTGCATCTGAACGCCTCATTTGTTATATTTTTCGTAACATCACCGCTTACCACTACAGCAGTACGAGCGTACCACGCTGCTCTAAAGGAGTACCAGAGGGTGCTGAAATACCCATTTTTGATATTTTGAGGGCTAGCTGGGTTTTTCATTGGACTCTTCGTTTGTATTTGTAATTTGGTCCAGGATTGGGGCAGGAGATGACCAAGGCCTTAATTCAGCTACCATCCCCGCATTCCCCTGAAGTAGAAGTGGGGGAAAGCACAGTAAACCACTTCCAGGATGGCTAAGGTGGGAATCGAACCCGCCTCTTTTCAGTTTTGTCTCACGAGTCAGACTGAATCCCGTTCCAGTCCTCAGACCAGAATATTACATTTGGACCACCGCGGTGACAGGCATGGCCTTGCGCCTTAATTCGCGTAGCTACAACAATTTCAGTGCATGCTGCCTATTTTAGCTGTGCATATCTGGACTTGGTATTCTGTTTAATACAGAATTAATAAACAAAATGTATGATGGACTTGCTCAACCAGCTGTTTATTTGGGAACAGGTTGATGGATCTCGAGATTGTTTACAAGGGAGGCTGCGTTGGAGAGCTCCCAACTCACTGTTCATAACATCACACACACACAGAGTCTGTCCGGACCAAAAAACTCTCCCTGGCCTTGGTGGGTGCATAGCAAATAACAAGCTTGGGAACACAGCCTCTCCGTCACGTCACCCTTTCTCGCTCGCTTCCTGGCTCCTAGCAGAGAAATTTTCAACAATCTGGGAACTAGATAATAATAATAATAATAATAATAATAATATTAATAATAATAATAATAATAATTTCAATAATAATAATCTTTACCAAGACTAGTGAAGAAACCAAGTATGCCATAGAGAAGTTACATGAGTTAGCATCAAAGACAGGACTCCAAATATCGTATGAGAAGACGCATTTCATAGTAAATGGAGACCAGAATATCCCGAGATCTCCACTACAGACCAACTATGGAATAATTAGACACGTACCTTCCTTCAAATATTTAGGAGAAATTATTGTACCGTCTGGATTGACAGGAAAGCTAATTTAGAAAGAGCTACCAAACTTCAGAAAGCATACCGAATAACATGGAATCACTATAATAAAAGAGTGATGTTGAAATGCAAAACTACGGCACTACCAGACAGTTGTTCTTCCGGAAGCATTGTACGCCTCCGAAACTACAGTATATCTCTAGGAGGCCACTCTCAAATTGGTGAAATCGAAATCCAGGAACGTAAAATTCTCAGGAAAATATATGGCCCCGTTTATGTTAATGGTATATGGATTAAAAGGAAAACCACTGACTTGTACACAGTAATCAATAAGTTCACTGATACCGTGCGTAAGAGACGATTGAAATTTTATGGTCACATCTGCCGAATGGACAACACCAGATATGCAAAAAAACTGCTTGATATAATTAATTCAAAGAAGGTCAAAATCAGTTGGTTAGAAGAAATCAAACAGGACTTAAAGGAAATAAACATTACAGAAGATAGCATAATGCATCGCAAGACTTTTGGAACCCGAGTTACAAATCACACTTTCGCCGAAAAAGCTAAAAGACCACTGGAAAAAAATGGGCGGAGGAACGTAAGAAGTGGCATAGCGAGTTCATGAGGAGATTTTGGGAGGAGAAGAAGAGGAAAGCTCCATCAACCCGAGTCAACAAGTTCAAGCGCGCTCCCCAAGTGGGCAAAACGAAGAAAGAAGAAGAATAATCATTTCAAAAGACAGAATTAATGTCGAACATCATGGATGATACAGCACAACTAAACAACAAATATGGAACGATAACCCGTGTTAATAAATTTAAATATCTTGGGGAATGGATCCAGCAAAATGGCCTTGACAAGGAAGCCAAAGAAGCAAGAATCAAGAAAATGGAAGTCGCTTTACAAACCACCCGCAACATAATGTTGTGAAGGGCTTGCGATAAACGAGAATTCAACTCCACATTATCAAACAAGAAGTTCCGTGACGAACTAAAGAGCCTACTTTTCTTAAAATTTAAGATTCATGCCAATGATTAATCTATATGGATCTATCTAGAATAATGACGAAATTAAGTTGGTAATATCGAAATTTCTAATTAGTTCGAAATACTGTATACTTGGCATAATGTTGCCTAATAGAGAACTACAGTTGGCAGCCCTGGAGACTGAATATATTCTTAGTTCCATCTCTTAAGATACAGATTACCAAATTTGTTGTAAGTCCAATGGATAGCATGAACGTTACATGCAGTTAAACATTGGATCTAACAGTGCGCGCAAAATCATGTTGGCAACAATGACATACATTTATTGGTCAGAAATAATCTGAAATAATATGATCTATTGTTGTGTCAATTTTGAATGAAATCCATTAGTTAGTATAGAAGTTACATGCATTTTAAAATTGGAACTATCAGCAGGCTTAGAATCATGTTGGCAGCACTGACGTATATTAGTTACTCCAAATTAATCTAGAATGCCAGGTACTATACGTGTGCAAAGTTTAGAGCTTTTGGCTTGCATACTTTCTGATATATTGATATTAGGGGTACAAAATAGGGACAGTATTTATTAACAGTTGGCAGCCCTGGTTGCTCTTAAGAATCGGCATAGTCATATCTGTTATGGTACACATAGCACACACGAAATTTGGTTGAAATCCAAACGATAGTATAGAAGTTACATGTATTTAAAGTTGGACCTCTCAGCAGGCTTAGAATCATGTTGGTAGCACTGACGTTTATAAGTTACTCCAAATCAATATAGAATGTCAGGTACGATACGTGTGCATAATTTAAAGCTGTCGACTTGCATACTTTCTGATATATGATTATTTGGATTTTAAAAAATGAGAGCATTTATTAACAGTTGGCAGCCCTGATGGCTCTTAAAAATACGCTCAGTCATATCTGTTTATGTACACATAGCACATACGAAATTTGGTTGAAATCCAATTGATAGTGAAGAAGTTATATGCATTTAAAATTTGGACCTATCAGCAGGCTTATAATCATTTTGGCAACACTGCCATGTATGGCCTCTTGGACATTAAACTGCAATATTATTATCTATACGTGTGCCAATTTTGAAATAGCTCCCATTCATACCTTCCAAGATATCAAACATGGAGCTCAAATTTCAATTACGATTTTTCAGCAGTTGGCAGTACTGACATCATTTTCAAATATGGCTGTGAGATATTCAGGTATAGATCTTTACTCCTACCAAATTTTGTTTCGATTGCTGCAGCCGTTTAGGAGTTGATGGGGGGACACACACACAGCCAGACAGACAGACAGACATACAGAAGGACAGACAGACAGACAGACAGACAGACAGACAGACAGACAGAAGGACAGGCAGACAGACAGACAGACAGACACACATTTGCCCGATCTCATAAGTCTACTTTTTCCTCATTTTTGCAAAATGTGAAAAGTAGGCTAAAAATACGACCGCTTTTATTTTATTCTTCTGCACAGCCTATTAACATAAAACAGTTTACTAATATATGAAGAGCTAACAAGAGTTATTGCTAAAACAATGACGAAAGAACTGAGCATCAGAACCCTCTGAACATGCAATTTACATAAAATGCACAGAACAAGCGGCAATGCTTGTGCTCGGTAACATGAGTCCATCTTCAGGCTGAATTAGCCAAACGAACATGACATCCTAACAAAAAGTGCTTTTCTATGAACACAAAAATTCGTCACTACAACATTGTCATCAAACCAGTACTGCTATACGCATCTGAATGCCTTATCCTATACGAGAAATGATTGCTCGCGAAGTTACAGAGAAAAAAAAAAGAAAGATCCTACACAGCATACTTGGTCCAGACTACAAAAATGGCATCTACATCAGAAAATCCAGGCAAGAAATATACTCGAGGATAGAGAAGATCACAGACACAATGCGAAAACGCAGAGTTTGCTTCTACAGTCATATACGACGGATGATCGACTCCCGATGGACGAAACGTATCTTCAGTATATTCGACTCAAAACCAAAAACGACAATGCCATGGTATGTTAACGTCCAGAAAGATCTGAAAGAAATGGGGATACGAGGAGAAGATGCACAAGACCGAAATCTTTATATAGCAGCCATCAAGACGTTTGGGACTTTCCGGAACGAAAAATGGACAACTGGTGCGAAATGGACAGAGGAACGTCGTGCTAAAGACAGTGAGCTCATGAAGACAATTTGGATCAAGCGAAAAATGAACAAATGCCAGAATGTAAAATTAGGCTTATCGTGGTCTCTAGTTGGCCGATTAGCGAAATTGAATGAATGAATGAGTAATAATAATAATAATAATAATAATAATAATAATAATAATAAAGAAAGATGGAAAGAGCGCATGGCATAACTAGGAATACCTACAACAAAAAGTATCTGTCTAAATATCTTAACATACAACACTACAACACCGTAGTCAAACCGGAATGCCTGTATGTCTCGTACTGAACTACAAATTGGATAAATTAGAAGTAGTAGAAAGAAGAATTATACACAAAATACTCGGTCTTTTAAAAACTGCAGAATTCTGGAAATTAAGAAGTAATGATAAAATATATCGAAGAATAGAAAACATATCAGGAACAATACGAAAGAGGAGATGGCTATTTTTTGGGCATTTGTACAGGATGGATGACAGTAGGTTAACCAAGCAGATCTTCACATTCCTGTGGAACAAGAAGTCAACAACAACCTGGGTACAGAAGTCGAAAAGGATTTGGAAAGAAACAATATCAGAGAAGAAGATACACCACAGAGAGATATTTTTAGGCAAAATTGCTAAAAATGGAAGTAATTCAAGGTTGGAAGGGAAAGAAACCCGGCTCAAAATGGTCCGAGGAAAGGAAGAAGAAACATTGTGAGATGATGAAGGAATACTGGAGGAAGAAGAAGGAACAGCAAAGGACAAAGCATTGAAATTGGCTCGTGGTCCCTAGACGACCGAAACGATAATAATAATAATAATAATAATAATAATAATAATAATAATAATAATCAAGGGACGAACAAAAATTAAGGAATTAGAAAAACAAGGGAGAAAAATTCTGAGAAAGATCTACGGGCCAGTTCAGAAACAGGGAATATGGATGAAGAGACCGACAATAGAACTGTACAAACAGACAGAGACGATTAAAAACAACATAAGGAAAAGAAGAGCAAAATTTTATGGACATATACATAGGATGACTGAAGACAGACTAACCAAGAAATTTTTTATTCATCATCATCATCTTGTACAGTTTCCAGCCCCAGGCTGGGTCTGTTTGGAACATAAGCCTCGCCACTTAGTTCTTTCTTCCCACCACCTCTCCGCTGTCACTCTGGTCCAGTCCTCGCCTCTCTTCTTGACACATTCCTCCACTCCTTTCAGCCATCTATCTCTTGGTCTTCCCCTTGGTCGTTTCTTCTGCATCTGCATCTCATGTATCCTCTTGGGAATTTTCTTCTCATCCATTCTCTTTAAGTGTCCATACCACCTCAGTCTTGATGTCTCAATCCTACCTTGCAAGGGCTCCTCTTTCACCATTTCCCTGACCTTGTCATTCCTCACCCTGTCTCTTCTTGTTACTCCGATCCTACTTCGCAGGAACTTCATTTCACCTGCCTGTATTCTGCTTATGTCTCTTTTCTTCATTGTCCACGTTTCTGAAGCATATGTCAGTATCGGGATATAGTAGCTTCTGTATAACACTTCCATGCTTTTTTGTGGGACATCTTTATTCCACACTAAGCTCCTAATGCTTCTCAGAAATGCTTCTGCCTGTCTGCCACATTCCGTAATCTCTTTGTCATTTCTCCCATTTTCCTCCACTATACTTCCCAAGTACTTGAGACTTTCCACCTTCTTCAGCTGTCCACCTCCAAGTGTTATACCACTCATTGGTCTGTCCTTTTTCCTGGTCGTTAACAGGATCTCACATTTACTGATGTTGAACTTCCATCCGTACTCTCCCACTGTTTCTTCCCAAGCCTTCAGTTGCTCCTGAATTTCCTCCTCCTTGTTTCCCCAGACCATGAGATCATCTGCAAACACCATTGCTTTCATCTTATCTTCTCCTATCTTTCCTGCTATCCGTGTCATTACCTCGTCCATAACCACAATAAAGAGAAGGGGTGACAGCGCACTACCCTGTTTCAGGCCACTCATTTGTCTGAACCAGTCTGTTCTTTCCCCTCCAACTTTCACACAACTCACACTTCCACAATACATCTCCTTCACTCTGCCTACAGTCTCTTTTTCCACTCCCATGTTTTCCATTGCTTTCCAAACCTTCTCCCTACACACACTATCATAGGCCTTTTCGATGTCCAGGAAGGCCATCAACAGATCCTCTCCAAATTCGTAGTGGTGTTCCTGAAGCTGTCTCACTGAAAATATGAGATCCACTGTTGATCTCCCAGGTCTGAATCCATACTTCTCCTCTCTCAATTTTCTCTCCACTTTGGCTCGTATTCTACTTTCTAATATCTTTTCATATATCTTGGCACAGTGAGGTATGAGTGTGACTCCCCTGTAATTTCTGCACTCCTTTCTGCTTCCTTTCTTAAATATTGGGACAATTAATCCTTTCTTCCAATCTTCTGGGGTCTTTTCTCCTTCCATATCACCCTCATCACACGGTACAGCCACTGTTTCCCAACCTCCCCTGCTGCCATCACCATTTCAACACTCACTTCATCCACACCTGGTGCCCTTCCTCCTTTCATCTTGTCTATAGACATTTCCAGTTCTCTCCAAGTCAGGTCCTTTTCCATTCCTGTGTTGTCTTCTCCATCTTCCAATACATTGTCTTCCTCCCTATGACCATTTGGATTCAGCAAATCCTCAAAGTAGGCTACTCTTTCCACACTGTCTTGTGTGTCTCTTTGTTGTGTACCTCATTTCCGTTTTTGTCCATCATTACCACATCCTCTCGCAGACCTCTTCTCTTACTTTTGACCATCCCATAAAGAACTTTCTTATTTCCTCTGCTGTCTTCCTCCATCATCTCTGTCCACTTTACCATCCACTTCTTCCTCTCCTCTGCGACAATTTTTATTATAGTTACGAATAGCACACTAAAAACCAATTGGGTAAAGGAAACCGTGGAAGACCTCAAGAAACTAAACATCTCTACAGAAGACATCGCAGACAGGAGCACATACAGAGAAAAACTTAGACAACAGAAGTTTGAGCAAACTCCCAAAGAGAGACAACCGGGATAGAAGTGGACGGAGGAGAGAAAGAGGAAGCATAGTGTGTATATGAGAGGTTTTTGGGGGAAAAGAAGAAAGGGCCAGAATAAAACATGAAAATTGATTGTGTTGTAACGCTCTCCTTATGGGGAATTAGCGAATAAATAATAATAATAATAATAATAATAATAATAATAATAATAAAAATAATAATAATAATAATAAAGAAAGTATCCTGAAGCGTTGTGTTCATCAGAAAACTTAATCATTGATGGCGGATATTTTATCAAAGACATAAACAAGAAAGGAAATTTTTAAGAAACATTTTTGGCCCAGTTTGTATAGAGGGAATATGGAGGAAAGAATCATTCCAGGAATTATATAGTCAATCTGAGAAAATCTCCCACACTTTTCGCAAAAGACGATTGATATTTTATGGACACATTATCAGAATGAGCAATAACAGACTGACTAAAAGAATTCTCAACCTGGTCCTTTCATTAAAACCCAAGAACAGCTGGCTTCGAGAAATTGAAACAGATCTCCAGGATATCAACATCTCAGAAGACATTGCACGGGACAGATGTAAATTCATAACCAAAATCGACAATCACCAATTTGGAGACAAACCCAACACCAGATCCACTATAACTTGGACAGAAGAACGAAGGAAGAAGCTTAGCGAGAGGATGAAGAGATTTTGGGAGGAAAAGAAGGCCAAAACATCAGCTGAGCCGGTTCAACCGTGATCCTGAGTAGGGCATAATGATGTAAAAGAGAAATAAGTAAGAAACCATCAAAAGGAAGGGATTGACATTGGGCGAAAACAGAATAACTAAAACAAAATTCGACTACCCATGGTTAAAGCCCTGCGCGGATGCTGAAATCCGCGGAAAACCCCGCGGATATCCGCAACATTTTCGCCATGCGGATATAGTTTGTATGGCTGTGCGGATAGTGGATAAGCTGCGGATAATATTTAGAGTAAATTTGCGGATAATTTTTGGAATACAGTGAAACCTCTCTAAAAGACCACCGCTATTAAAAGACCACCCTCAGACCGATTTTTCTTGGAACCGATTTAAAACCTCATAAGGTCAATGCATTTGCTACCTCTATTAAGGATCACCCCTCTCCCCGACCAAAGACCAGGCATTTTCTCAGCCTGGCCTCTTTCAAAGGACCACTTCTCGTCTGCCTTTCCATTGGAGATGATGTAAACAATGGTTCTGTTGGCACAGAACTGCATCAGCATACAATGTCATTAGCAAAAATTAACATATAAAATTAACGTATAAAATACAAAAAAAAAACCGGCTCTCCTAGAAGATTGTTCGAACCCAGAACAAATTAATGGACTTTCGAACTCACTCAGAGATATTCTTGAAAGTGAAATTTAAAAATGTGCTAATCTGAAACAGAGATCAATCCGTGACTTTTTTAAATGACAGAGCTCAGAAAATAACTAATTGTAATTAATTTGTACTAAATGTGAACCATGCAGATAAATTGTAATCAATTATGTGTTCCAACTGTACTTTAATAATTGTTGTTGTTGTTGTTGTTGTTGTTGTTGTTTGAGTCTTCAGTCTTTTGACTGGTTTGATGCAGCTCTCCATGCCTCCCTGTCCTGAGCTAATCGTTTCATCTCTACATAGCTACCACACCCTACATCCGAGGCAATCTGTTTAACATATTCTAACCTTGGTCTAACCCTACAGTTCTTGTCCTCGACCCTTCCTTCCATAACTAAGCTTGCTATTCCTGGGTGTCTTAGTATGTGTCCTACCAACCTATCTCTTCTCTTCATTAGCAGTCGCCAGAAACATCTCTCCTCTCCCACTCCTCTTAATACCTCTTTGTTTGTAACCCTATCTACCCATCTGATCTTCTTCATTCTCCTGTAGCACCACATTTCAAATGCTTCAATTCTCCTCTTTTCTGCTGCACCAATAGTCCAAGTTTCACTTCCATAGAGCGCCACGCTCCAGACAAAGGCTTTCAAAAATGACTTCCTAATACCTAAATTTATATTCGATGTCAACAGATTCCTTTTTTGTAGAAATGCTTTTCTTGCCTGAGCCAACCTACTTTTTATATCCTCTTTGCTTCGTCCATCACTGGTTATTCTGCTTCCTAAGTAACAGAAATCTCCTACTTCCTTCAGCTTTTCACCTGCCAATTTGATCTCCATAGAGGTTTCTGATTTATTTCGGCTGCATTCCAGTATTTTTGTTTTACATTTATTAATTTTCATCATGAATTCTTTCCGTAAGACGGAGTCCATACCATTCAAAAACTCATTCAAATCCTCAGGCTTGTTGGCCAAGATGACGATGTCTTCAGCAAATCTCAGAGTTGAAATTATTTCTCCTTGAATCTTCACTCCCACTTTAAATTTTTCTCTAATTTCCTTCATTGCTTGTTCAATGTAAAGATTGAAAAGTATGGGTGATAAGTTGCAGCCTTGCCTTACACCTTTCTGAATACCAGCTTCTCTCTCATGTCCTTCAACTCGAATGACTGCTGTCTGGTTTCTGTATAGATTGTATATCACCCTCCTATCCCTGTACTTTATTCCAATCGATTTCAAAATGTCAAACAATTTAGTCCAATCAACGTTATCAAAAGCCTTTTCTAAGTCTACAAATGCCATGAACGTTCTCTTATCTTTCCTTATTCTACCTTCCAAAATCAGCCTAAGACTTAGTACAGCTTCCCTTGTTCCTACATTTCTCCTGAAACCAAACTGGTCTTCACCCAACTCCGTTTCTATCTGGCTCTCAATCCTCTTGTAAATTATTCTAGACAGGATCTTTGAAGCATGAGTAATCAAGCTGATTGTACGGTAATCTTCACATCTGTAAGCTCCCACTTTCTTTGGTATAGGGATGATTACATTCTTCTTGAAATCAGGGGGTACCTCACCTGTCTCATAAATCCTACACACCAAGTGAAATTACCTGATCAGACCTTTCTTTCCTATGCAGCGTAGCAACTCAATCGGTATATCATCTATGCCTGGTGCTTTGTTCCTGCTTAAGTCTTCCAAAGCTCTATCAAATTCTGATCTCAATATTAAATCTCCTTTCGCATCCTCATCAATTTCCTCCTCCCTTTCCATTACATGATTCTCAATCTCCTTTCCCTTATACAAACTCTCTATGTAAGCTTTCCATCTCTCAACCTTTTCTTCCCTATCTGTTAGAGGCTTTCCATTTGTGTCCTTAATATTACAGCACTTAGTCTTCTTTTCTCCAAAAATATTCTTAATCCTTCGAAAAGCTGTGTCTACTTTTCCTAATTTCAGACAGTTTTCTATACCAGCACATTTCTCTTTCAACCATTCTTCTTTCGCTTCCTTGCACTTCTTGTTAACTTCATTTCTCAGACGTCTGTATTCTGCTTTCCCCTTTTCATCTCTTACATTCTTAAGCTTCCGCCTTTCATCCATCAATTCGAGTATATCCTGAGCGATCCACGGTTTTCTACCTATTCTCTCTTTCCTACCAATGTTTTCTTCTGCGGATTTTGTTATTTCATTCCTCAAAAGTGCCCATTCGTCTGCAATTGAAGTTTGTTTAGGGGTTTTCATTAGTCCTTCCTTTATACTCTTCTTGAATCTTTCGTTTACATCCTTCTCTTTCAGTCTGTCTATTGCCCACCTTTTTGGCTTTTGACTTTTCTTCAGTTTCTTCAACTTTAATCTGCATTTCATTACAACCAGATTGTGGTCAGAGTTAATGTCAGCACCAGGATATGCTTTACAATCCAAAATCTGGTTTCGAAACCTCTGCTTGACCATAATGAAGTCGATTTGGTAACGCCCTGTATCTCCTGGTCTCATCCATGTGTATATTCTTCTATTGTGGTTATTGAATAAGGTGTTAGCTATGACCAACTCATGCTCAGTGCAGAATTCTACCAGCCTGCTTCCTCGATCATTCCTTTCACCTAATCCGAAATCTCCTACTATCTTCCCTTCTCTCCCTTTTCCTACCACAGCATTCCAATCTCCCATTACTCTAACATTTTCATCACCCTTGATATACCTCAGAATTTCGTCTATTTCTTCGTAGACCTTTTCAACATCCTCATCATCAGCTTGACTGGTAGGCATATAGACTTGTACCACTGTGGTGCAGGTAGGTTTAGTATTTATTTTTGCTACAATAATCCGTTCACTATATTGCTCATAATATTCCACCCGCTGTCCAAGTTTCCTACTCAATATGAGGCCAACCCCTGCTTGGCCATTGTTTGATTTAGTGCTAATGACCCTATAGTCTCCTGACCAAAAGTCCTGTTCTTCCTGCCAGCGCATTTCACTAATCCCAACCAAATCCAACCTCAACCTATCCATTTCCCTTTCTAAGTTTTCTAACCTTCCATTTCCTAGCAGACTTCTAACATTCCACGCTCCGATCCGTAGAATGTCAGAGTTCCTCTTTGTCACTTCTGTGATGTTAACCCCCTCTCGAGTAGTCCCCACCCGGAGATCCGAACGGGGGACTAGTTTACCTCCGGATTGAAATTTTACAAGGGAGGAGGCCATCATCACATGTATTTATGCATAGAGAGGTGCATATCCTCGGGAATAGCAAACGGCTGTAGTTTCCCCTTGCTTTCAGCCGTGCAGCAGGACGCAGTGTAGCCATTATTTGGCTTATATTATCAATATCTTAACCGTCTATAAGACTAGTAAAGAATTGATTTATTCTGAAAGGCTGCTACTCCCTTTCAGAATAAGTAAAGAGCAATTCTACTAACAAAAATACTAACCTTCTACTGTACTAACAATTAAATACCTAAATTCTACTAACGAAAAAATACTAAAGTTCCACCAACAACAAATACTACCACTAAAACAGTCTGTCACCAGACACACTCACATGCAATCACACATCACAGTCTACTGAAACAATGAACTATAACTAATAAACAATGCAACTGTTACCAGACACACTCACACACCACAGTCTAATAGAACAATGACATATATCTAATAGACAAACTAACTACCTACTTACAACTACAACTAACTACATACTTACTGTACTGTTATTTGAATTGACAATATTTACAAAATGCAATTTAGATAGAAAATACTTACAGGAAGAGAGCAAAGATAATGCTAATGGTTATCCTTCGTATAGGAGAAGAAATAATGGACGGATTATTATAAAAACAATTCGAGGCATTGACATTGAAATCGATAGTCGATTCATTGCTCCCTACAATCCAAGAATAATAAACTCGAACCTTTGCTGTCTTATTTCACAAGAACTGACCAGTAGATCCTGCCAGCAGGAAATCTGAGAAAAGGTGGCGAGAAACATTTCCAACACAGCTCCCTTTCACTCGCCACCCGCAGTGACATCTCCTTACCAAACACTTAATGACAATAAGCCGCTTGACAATGTGACCGCCACTTCACCTCCAACCATTCAAAAACTAGTTTTCCGTGGTCTCCCACTTGTACTCCAGGCAAATGTTAAGTGTCTACAGCCATCACACTCACAGAGGTTATCACACACATACAAATTCAAAACATCCACACATACTAAAATATGATTTTACCAAACGTCGCAACACATCAAAAACTCAACAAATCATTAAAAAAAACGTTTCCGTGATTTTAAAACATTTTACCCCTCTTCATGCATCATAGAAATGAGGAAAACACCCTAAAAACATACCAGACACATCTAAATCCGATCATGCCTTCCTGAAAAATCATCAAAAATTGGAAAAAAAACATGTTTTAGCCCGCAAATCCGTTACCCTCATTGTCAAATATTTATCGTATTAAAAACATAAGACCGCCATAAGATAGATCAGAAAAAATACCCTTAAAACGAGTCCTCACTTGACCCTCTAGCACCATTCCTTCGCAACATAACCATTTCCAACATAGGCATCAGTATTCAAGCACAGAGGCGACATGGGGTCGCTCCGCTACACCTTCACTACTAACTGTATATGGGCTTTATATGCACAGGGCAAAAAGAAAGAAGTACGCACTGATTACAACATTCAGCGGTCATCTTGAAAAAATAGAATATGATAATGAATAATTCAAAGTGTTTTGAAGCTGCTATAATCAAAGTTAATAATAATGTAGAAACTTGTACGTGGTTCCTATCACATAGTCAGAGGAACAACGACTCTATCCATTCACGATGGCGGCTGGGAATGTTTTTGAAACTTGAATAAAATTAACTCAGGGTGTAACAGCACAATTAACGTGGAATTTGGCGAGATCAGTACCATGTAAAATACCTTTATATCATTACTCGCAAGAATATCTCACTCAATATAGCGCACCGCGGGTATCTTGAAATTATGGACTATAAAAATAAACATGTCTATATAATTCGGCCATTATTTCCTCAGAAACGTTATGGTGCGTCACAAAATGTTTGGTAGTCCATAGAGCATTGACAGCATCATTAAAATCAACTGTATTATTCTGCGGCTCTTCATCGTCAGTAATAAAATGCCGTAGTGTAGGCCTAAATTAATGGATTTTCATTTGTCTGAAGACGCAAGATTATTAGAACACAGAATCAATCGCGTATTTTTAATGGTTTGACGAGAAGTCCTAAAAAAAAACACGAATGAAAATTATAAAAGCGATTTTTTTTAATATATCGGCGATAGTAAAACACTTCCGCTCATCTTAACATAAGCTTCAGATACTGTCTAACTGTGTTTTATGGCTGCTTCCTGTTATTTTGAAAGGCTAACACAATAATAGCGCTTGCTTATTACGCAAGCTGTTCTTCCTTGTTACGACACTCAGGCAAGCGAGTGTCGCCGTGACCACCGGTGTCGCTCAAGGCCATCGTAACATAATATAGCGCGCGGTGCATCCTTCCGAACGGAAGTACAGGCGGTAACAAAAGTTTGCATTCGAACATACGTACTTCCTCAGAACACGCAACGTATAAATGACACTTTATATTGCAAGGGACTTAAAATATTATCGTATAAGCGTGAAAAACGAATAAATGTAAAACGTATATCGGAGATCAATTAACATGGAAAGTATAGGCATTTTGCCGGGACCAGGAAAAAATCGTATAGAAAACGTATACATATTGAACCCTTCAGAATAGCAGTGTTTTATGCAAGAATCTTTGATCAAGGGGTCGCGTTCAGTTCATAGTGTGGTGTTTACGTCCGCCAAACTACGTGCTTTTCTGAGGCAAGGGTTATAGGATAAAAACTATAATTAAGAAAGTAAGGAGACAAAACGTAAGGTAATAACAAGATTTAATAACTAATTTGTGCATAAAAGAATAAAACAAACAAAAATAAACAAAATCCTCCCTGAATTTTCCCCTGACAGGAATATTTATCACTTTGAGGAGTCAGACAGATCTCCCCTTTTCTAATAAAATGTGGATCCAAGTTCCACTATCTTGCATATGAATTTATGTTCGCGTGGTGACTATCTACGAGAAATGAGTACTTGGATGATCGTTCGTTCACAACGGGTTAACAGCCACGGTGCTCACGAACAATCATCTCGTAAATCAACGTTTATGGATATGGGCATAAAATTAATAAAAATCCTTAAATCTAATTCTGACACACATATTACAACTCTACTATTTACAGGCATCTCTCTGAGACCCTTATTAGTGTGGTGACACACTTAACCAAATGAGCTGCCACAATGGCCAGATACTCAACAACAAGGAAACACAGCGCCGCACGTGACTCACGGGTCACTGACATGGAAAATAAACATAGAATAAACCAACAACAACAAACAACCTGAGTGGTTAAGATTACTTTATATTAACAAAACTGCATGTTAAAGAAAGCGCTTCGAAGATTATCGTGTTTCGTAGGCAACTCCCATTTATTTAAACAATTTTACCATTGATCAGTTTCTCACATTTATATTTATTTTCAAGTAATTGGGAGCCAGACGTGCACTCCACTTTAATGAGCATGCTTGCGAAACTCAGCCAGCCCTTGTGACCACAACTCACCTTTTCCACATTACCAGTCATGTCCCCCTTCCAGTGTATATTAATAGCCGACCAGCTGGACTGTTATCTCAAGGAATCAACAGCAACTAACATCTCCTCCAACTCAACATATGGTCAGACACTCATCACATATCCATAATTGTCCTCGCAAGGATACAATATGAATCTGGTACCAAGCTGACAGAAATCAGTCTCTGCTGAAATTCCCGCTTGTAATACCACAAAAAATATACTCACATTACACACATCTGGGACTGACATACCGCCTTTCACACGGGTCTGCTGAATTAGAGCTCGCAAACATTTAACACAATATTTAAAACTTACGATAGAGCTGAATACTCTTCGTCACAAATTACATTGCTCCAAAAGGCAATAATCACACTGAATCTGATCAATAATAAATCTCAACAAAATTTAATTACCCTCCGATCTACTATATAATTAGATTAATTCAGTCCTACTTCTGAAACACTACATATCTCCGAGAGACGTTTTTAACCGCACTTCGTAACATAGGCGAACACGGCCGTTCACATAGATACGTTAGTTAACACAACACAAAGAAAAGAACCTTCCATTAACTACCATTGTGCGAGCTGCTTCCAAACAAAAGTGTGTCAGATCAAACTAAATATACTACATTAATCACACAAGCAAAGTATTTACAAAAAATATGTCCCATAAACCATAAGTTAATTTAATAAATAATAAAATTTTATTTGTACTCATCTCTTTTTGTAGTCACCCGTCAAAGAACATCAGACGCCATTCCCCAACTGGATGGTTCTTTATCTCATATCAGCCATCTGGACGGAGTGTTGAGAATTCCAAACTTCCTCTGCATTCATCGATGTCATCCTTGCGCTGATACAAAAATTAGGTTATTATACACTTTATGTCTGACTACTAAATTCGCTTGTTCAGGTACTAAATTCCCTGTCACTGTTCGTTGGCGAATTATCGACGCTACTGCCCCTATAACTATAGTACTATGACTATCTATCACTGCATTTAACACTTTACAATGAATATCTTGTGTCTACGTCCGTAGACGAACAGAATATTAATAATGTCTTGGCTCTTCGACACACTTATAAATGAACTGGCCCTTGGGTCTAGATGGAGGGGGATTTTATGTAAAAATTTCTCGAAATAATTGTGGTACAGGAATGAAATAAATATCACTGAACTCGTAATATTGCACAGGTCAAGAATATGCCCATTAATCCTAGAATCGATCGTAGAGATTTTGTCTAGGCGATTTCCCGCGTGAATGCTAGCCGCCGCGTACCCCAGCCGGAGTTGGCGCGCAAGTAGGCATTCTCTTCTCATTGGTTCTCCATTTTCTGATAATTTGGCGGTTTCTAGTAGATCTTGGCGTCTTGGGAGTGTCTATTTTCTTCATCAGCCATTCACGTTACTGCATCATATTTCTTCTAGGCGCGAATAACACAATGAACATACCAGAACCATGTCTCACCGCGCGTCGCTTCTAAAATTGAGGCAGCCACACCTGCCCTTATGATACATCGCTCTGCTATTTCTTTTCATAGCTCAAGTACTTAGCCTTTTGTTAAACTGTTGCAGGTATGTCCCTACTGTCTCCAACAAATGCTTGAAATTTCCTCATCGCTGTCTGGCTACTTTCATCATGCTGGTTGAAATATTTATTAATTGAAGAAATAAAAAGTAGAATCATTTAACCAACATAGGGTAAAGGGTTCAATATGAACCGTATACAAGAAGTTTTACTGTATTTAACTAACTATTGAAGTAAAACGATGATAAAGGACAATACTTTGGATGTCTAAAAAAAGGTTTCCTTAAATTACGGTATTTATGTCTCTTGTACCGAACCGAACTTTTTACCGAGTTTTTTATCGTCTCGAACCGAGGTCGGTAATTTCCTTTGTACCGAGCAGTATAAAATTATTTTTAATGCCTACCCCTATTAAGAGACCACCCCTCTAAAAGACAAGTTTTCCATGGAACCGTCACTGGTCTCTTAATAGAGGTTTCACTGTACAATGTTGAACTGGATTAAAAAAATAATAATGTTCGTGTTTGCGTCTTTTACGTTTCTTGTCGTTTCCTTATTTGCTTTCGTTTGGATTGTATGAGAATAATAGAGAAGTGAGAGAAGCCAGTCATGGAAATACTCTCAATTAAGTTGCCTTATGCCAAAAAATAGTCCTTTATACCTGCGCTTGCCTCTGTGGGTATATTCGACGACTAAGTAAGTGCTATCATTTGCCACCCACTGTTTCACTTGCCGCTACTCAGAGGGACAAAACTCAGTCAACATTGTCTTACGATTCACACACAGCCTAGGGGAACGAATTTCTCCTCAAATGTCTAAATGTTTTGCTTTGTTACTTTATGCTTTATCTACTGTAATAAATTAAACATACGGTATTCTTGTAATCCCAGTGGATTCAGATAACAAACGTGCGGATGCGGGGCGGATGCGAAAAAAGGTCGTGCAGATGCGGATGCGGATAAGAGTCGTGCGGATGTGGGGCGGATGCGGATAACGATTTGTTTGAGGTTTAATGCCACCTATGGTGGAGCAAGAAGACAACCACGGCAAGGATTAAAGAAGTTCGTCAAGATCTAGGAAGGTCCAACATTCAGGAAGTTTAGATGTTAGATAGGGACTACTTTTCGGGCCATTATTCAAAATTTAGAAGGGCTCCAAGACGGAAGATCTGCCAAGACTGGAAGAACCTGGACGGATGAACAGAAGCAGCAGTACCGCGTCTATGTGAGGGAATAGGCCCACTGGAGGAAGAGGAAGCTTAAGATGAAGAAGAAATGAAATTGTACCGTGATCCTTAGTGGTTTATTCGCAAATTAAAATAAAAAATTAAAAGGTGATATATTGGCTTTCACGACCAGTGAATTAAAAAAACTCAGCAATTTTTCTAGGGTTCTGCCGTGTCTTGTGTGCTGAGTTTTAATTCACTAGCCGTGGAAGCCAATATACCTTTTGTGGAAGCCTTCATATTGAGGTTATGGCTGCTTGAGCTGTTAGTTCTCTTAGAGGCGCAGATGTGCTTTATAAAAAGGGAGGTAGCGCGCAGTTCGCTACTCCTGTGGGAGTCCGGGCGGGGACACCAAGATCCCGCTGATAAGCCAGATTGGTGTCCTAGGCGAAACCCCACACAAGGCACGGCACAAACCTAGAAAAAATGCTGAGTTTAAAAAGTAAGTTGGCAGAAGAAATACGGTAAATAAAAGGCACCTGTTGTACCAAGCAACAGGTGTAGGCCTACTACCGACGCCCCTGAAGACAAACCAGCAAAGCACTGGAGAAGCACTTCCCGTCACCAGTGACGTAACTACGGGAGATGATCATAGGGATCAATCCCACACCAGAGCCAAACAATGAAAACATTGAATTTGATGATGTTTTTAATTTTGAACACAACCAATCTGCGGATTCATGACAAAATACTGAATTGTGTTTGAATGCATTTCTTGTCACTCGTGTAGCTTATTAGTGTTGCCCTAACGTAACACTTACTGAATGAGCAAAATGGTCAGTTGTTCAGTTAGCCAGTGAGATGTTGTAGCATCCCTTTACAAAATTAGGCCTACACCACTGGACTTGTCAGCTGCCATTCTGTTACTATCCGGGTGTGAGCGCCATTTTGGAAAGTGAATAATATTGTATATTGGCTTTCACGGCCAGTCAATTAAAACTCAACAATTCTTGTAAGTTTGTGCCGTGTCTTGTGAGGGGTTCCACCTATGACACCAAGCTGGCTCATCAGCGGACCCCCACAGGAGTAGCGAACTGTGCGCTACTTTCCTTTTTATGAAGCGCACCTGCGCCTCTTAACTGCGAGAAATAAAAGTTCAAGCTGCCATAACCTCGCTATGAAGGCTTCCAAAAAGATGGTATATTGGCTTAGCGCGCAGTTCGCTTACTCCTGTGGGGTCCAGGTGGAGACACCAAGAGCCCGCTGATGAGCCAGCTTGGTGTCCTAGGTGAAACCCTACACAAGACACGGCACAAACCTAGAAGAATTGCTGAATAATATTGTGTTTACTTGTATTACTGTTTTAAGTGAAACTGAAGTTTATTAATATGTATACAATGCCGAGGAATAGAAAGGGCAGATGATTTCGCGAAGAAAACTAGAGGCGCCTACACTTGTTGCCATGGTAACTAGATGTTGATAGTCCACGCTAATTCCAGATAAAGCCCCAGCCCAAAAACACATCCATGTTGGTTGGTTGGATCCTCAGTTTAGGGGCTGCGACAACGCGGTCATGTAGCCCCGTGTACTTTGGGTGTGTGTAGAATCTGTCTGATAACCGGTGTTAATTGTGATGGCTGTATTAGTGTGTGTTATCTGTAATTCAGGAAAGGACTGCAGACGATTAATATTTCAAGTAGTTCCTACTTTTCCTACCAAATGCTACCGTCCGCGACACCTAGCTGCGGACTTGGCTACTAGATGCCATTGCAGCCAGCACCTGGCGGCGAACTTTGGTACTAATATAGCGTTATCAAACTAACCTACAAATTTTAGCTTCCACAAGTGTAGTTAGTGGAAGGTTCATTTTCATGCCATAAATCTATGACATCGGCTTTACTTCCCCTCTGAAGGAAGGCATACTGAGGGAGTTTTAACGCTCTTAAAAAATCAGATGACATCGGCCGGATTGGGCATAGAATCTCAGCATGCTACCAACTACGCCACCGAAGTCACCACATCCATGTTAATTCACGGGTTCGATTTCCTCAAGGGTCAGACTCTTTAATTTTCTTCTTATCAGCCACACACGATCTGATAGCTCAAAACCTCCTTGGTTTTCAAAATTTTCCTTATAGCCTATAGGTCTATTCAACTGTATTTTACATGTATTTTCAAATGCATGTACATGTGACCAAGTACAACCAATGCCGGGCCTAGCTTGTGGTGTGTTCGATAAGGAATTCTTGGCTCGAGCTGTGCAGATGTGGGAACCTAGGCCTATCTGATACTGCTCTGCCTCTGCGTGCTATGAAAATAGCTGAACTAAATTCCACACTGAGACTGCTAGTTAGCAGGCTAACTGATGGTGTCCTAAAAATTGGAGCCAAACTATTTATCGCAGCCATTACCTTCTTGTCTTAGGTAACGACTCAATTCATGTTTTAAATTATTTAAAACCAAGGCTGTCGACACCTTAAGAAATAGCAGGGCTCGGATGACCCATCATGTGCCAGCTCACTGTGGTATGACCAAACATAGAACACACGTGCTTGGTTCTTCGTTAGAACATGTCTTAGGGCGGTATTACACCATCAAACAAATTCGTCAAAGAAATGTTCATTTATCATTCATTTTCATTTGAGACTGATTTGCCTTTCAGCGTCCAGTCTGGTCTACAATATCTATCTTATCTTAATATAGGCTATAATACGCTAAGGTGTATGTTTCACAAAACTCAAGCTCCTAAACCAGAGGGAGTTAGAAGGTGTTGGTTTGTACCAAAATCTTACAAATCGTCTCAATAGTACAGGAAAAATCTTGCATTTCTTGAAAAGTCAACGGAAATATATTTATTTGTTTATAAAGTGCTTTTAAACAAATAAACAAGACTATAGCCCCTGCCAGAACTGTGTCGCGTCCAGCCCGTATAACACTAGAGCCGGGTGGGTAGTCTGTACACATGTCAAGTCGAGTTCAAGGGCAGTATCATCCCCTAGCGCGCGAAAAGCGAGAGTTCTCGCAAGGGTCCGCTAGTGTAGTCATTTCATTCACACCTGAGCTTGCCACGGTGGGTGAGTGGTTAACGTGTCGGTCTACTAACCCCAAGATTGCAGGTTCGTTCCTGGCCGTGGTAAGTGATTTTTGAAAGGTGGCAAAAATACGACATGCATGTCATACGATGTTGGCATGTCAAAGAACCCATTTGAATTCAGTAGGCCGTGTTCATAATGGCAAAATTAATCTCGGGAGTTTCCGCCAACACGCAGTTCCTCATTTCTCTACTAGAAAGCGCTATAGTGTTCAAGGAGCTTAGATATCTAACCTCCTTGACTTTTATAGTAATTCAAGGAACAACGAAATTCGACATGCAAGCTACCCCTTTGGGTGTCAAATTACAAAGCTTGCACCCGGCATTCGAGGCCATACGATATTATTATTCCTACCCAAGAAGGGTGCGCGGGCCCCTATAGATGGCCGCACCATCTCTTGGGCCAGGAGAGGAGAATGAGTCGGAGAAGGTGGAGGTGTTGAAGTGTGGGCTTGCTGAGCCCAAGGTTGCAGGTTCGAAACCTGGCGCAGGCAGCTGGCATTTGAGGGTGCGCAAATGCGAGGGAGCCGTGTCAGTAGATTTACTGGCACGTTAAAGATCCCCTTCGGGGCAAAATTCCGGCACCCCGGCGTCTCTAAAAGCCAGTGTAGTTAAAAGGGACGTAAAACCAATAACATTATTATTATTATTATTGTTGAAGTGTGGAATTGGGAGTAGAGAGAGTGGGATGGCCTCGGGGCCAAAATGAAAGTTTTTGCAAAATATTTCAAATTTTGTAAATTTTAAAGTTTGGAACTTGTGAAATTTTGAAATTGAGGGATTTTTTAAATTTTTGAAATTTCGTAATTTTGAAATTTAGAAAATGTGGAAAATTTGTAATAAAAAATTGGATATTTTGAAATTTTTGTAATAATTTGTTTTAATCCTTTTTTTTTTTTTTTTTTTTTGGTAATGAATGTGATGGAAGAAGTGAGTGGTGTCATTTTGTGAAATGAGATTAGAATAATGGATGATGTTTGTGGAGATGAGAAGGAGAGCGGTGCTGTAGAGAGAAAGAGGTAAAAAGAGAAAGATTTTTAGTGTGATGGAAGAAGTGAGAGTCAACAAGTCGCCTCAATGATGCCCTATAAGCAGTTAGCATTGTGGCCTCCTCTGCTTCTACAACTCTCAGTTTGAAATCACTTAACACTGAATCTAACCATCGCCTTCTAGGTCTACCTCTACTTCTCTTACCCTCTACAGCTGAACTCATTAACCTCTTAGTTAATCTCATCTGCCCCATTCTTTTCACATGACTCCACCACCTGAGTCGGCTCATACGGACAGCATCATCTAGTCAGTGTTTCCCAAACTTTTTTGTGTGTGTACCACTTTAAGAGATGAGAATCTCTCGCGTACCACCTAATGGTTGGGAGATATAATAACTATAACCCCCACCACCACCACATAGCAGACCAAAAGATGGATTGTAAGTTGTGATTGTTAGAGTTAGACTGTTAAAGTTCAATTAATATAAAGTGTGTCCAGTTGTTTTATTATTTATTACAATAAGTATTCAATTCAAACATTCAGAAATGACACTGTACAAATAATATTAATTTAAAACTCTTAATAATTAAACATAAAAAACAAAGTTCAACTAACGACTTCAATGTGAAGGTGAGCTTGAAAATTAGAAGCCAACTTAGGAATGTCTGATTTAAGATTGCTGAGTCTCAAACGAAGTGCCTATTCCGGTATGTATTCTTGAGACAAACGAGTGAAGAAAATGCAGTCTCACGCAAGTACGAAGTAGTGAAAGGCAGTAAAAATCTAACTGCTTTGTCAGCTAAGTCTGCATAGTCTGCACGCCTCTCGACCCAAAAGTTCACAAGAGCCATTTTTGAAAAAGTTTGCCTTAGTTCTGAATAACAATTCAATTCATAAAGTTGCTCCTTATCTTTGGCCTTTAAGTCCTCCGGCAACATATCTATGTTTTTATATTTTTAAATTTTATTTTTTTATATTATTCGTAACATCACCGCGTACCACTGCAACAGTACGAGTATACCACCAGTGGTACGCGTACCACAGTTTGGGAAACGCTGACTAGCGTGTTCATTTCGAACTTAGCCTATATCTCCTCACTACGAATACCTTCCTGCCATTGCTCCCATCTATTTGTCCCTGCAATTATTCGTGCTACTCTCATAGCAGGCAGTTACCTCCAGCTTATGTATCAGATATCCTGAATCTACTCAGCTTTCACTTCCATACAGCAAGTTCTGTCTAAATACTGAGCTATGTAGGGAGAGTTTCGTCGCTACACTAACTTGTTTCTTACAGAATACTTTGGATCACAACTGAGAACTCAATGATATATTTTATAAAACTGATCTTTTATAAAAGTTATTCAACTCAATCATCACACTATTACACTACATAAAATATTTTATCATACTTCAGTAAATGGATGGAGGGCAGTTCCATGTTCTCTTAATTGAATTACGATAGTTGGAATTCTATAGTGGCAATACTTTTTTTTTGTCGTGTGGCCTCCTGAGAGGCCGAGTGCAGGTCTTTCTAGTTGACGCCCGTGGATGACCTTCGCGACGGGATGAGAGATGGAATGGATGAAGATGAATGAAACTGGGCAAGGATGTGGAAGGTACCGTCCCAGGATTTGCCTGGTGTTGAAAATGGGAAAAACACGGAAAGCATTTCAAGGACGGCCAACGGTGGGGCTTGAACCCACGCGGGTACCAAGTCAGCAGAGAGCTGGGCCCCAAGACCTAACGCTGCGCTTTAGCGAGCGTAGCCACTGCTGTCGGTAGTGGCAATACTTTTTTTTGGCGTATGGCTTTTAGTGCCGGGAGTGTCCGAGGACATGTTCGGCTCACCAGTTTTGTAGCTGCTTCGAGGCGGACACCCAAAGGGTGAGCTACACGTACCGTCGCGTGTGGAGTGTTGTGTGGGGAGGAAAGTTTGAATGTAAGGACGAGGAATTGGAAGGTAGCGGCTGTGGCCTATATTTAGGGACCAACCCCGGCATTTGCCTGGAAGAAAGATGGAAAACCACAGAAGACCATCTTCAAGGTTGCCGGTGGGGGGATTCGAACCTCCTCTCCTCCCGGATGTGGCGACTGCCAGCAGTCATGCCGTAACGACCACGGCTAACTCACCCGGTAGTGGCAATTCTGATACGGTATGTAAAAGAAACAGAAAGGTAAAGTAAACGTCCGTGAGTTAAACCATGGGTCGCCCACGTGACAAGAAAGTTCTTTATGCGAGCTGCAGTACAGTATGACGACCTGGAAAATTTACAATAATATTTAATTATTAATAATTATGAAATGAATGATGACGTTCCAAGTAATCATTGTCAGAGCGAAGAAAATTGAAACATACAACGTTAAAGAGTACGCATAAGGTAAGATTCGATCTCTGGTCCTCTCACTCAACAGCGTAGCGTTCTACTCATCTCTACATAGCATACAACAAAGTCCCTGATTCTTGGATGTAACGGGTAATTTCGATAACCACTGGATGGATTTTGATGCGGTTTTCACCATTCTGTAAAGGATTTCTCAAAGAAGGTTTCTGTATAAAAACGTTCATTTATGACCAGAGGAGGCCGAGCAGTAACGATTTCAGTGAATCGAGTCGAAGAAAAACCTGCCGTCCGTGCGCCTTTTAAGCTTATGATAGGTAAACCGTTAAAATATCTATATACTATGAGTGCAAGAATTGTTCAGCATGAGAATTTCTACAATGAAGGCCGCAACAGCATAACTCTATCTTCAATACATCACCCACTATAAGTGTTTTTACATTTGCATTTCTTCCAACAATCTCCATTCAGTGGAAATTGAAATTACTACCTTCGGACGGAGTTTACGAGCTAGCCAGTGAGAATATCAGTCACCCCAGTTTCGGCCAGAATCAAACTGTCGAGTCGTGTTGAGTTAAGACTTCAGATAAGAATATATGTGTTTGGAGTTTCGCTGTTCACCTCGGCTTTTCTGAATTGCGTCTGGGACCTGCCATCCGTGTGCCTTTTAAGCTTACGATGGGTAAACCGTTAGAAATACCGGGCGAAGCCGGGGCGGGTTGCTAGTTGTATAATAAACGGGGTCGATAGACCAGCCCCTGGCATTTCTTGTAGACGCTCCACCCTCGCCCGATATATCGCTACCCTGGTACTATAAGGTTGGTTGGTTCTTAAGTTTAAGGGCTGCGACAACGTGGTCATGTAGCCCCGTGTACTTTGGGTGTGTGTAGAATCTGTCTGATAACCGGTGTTAATTGTAATGACTGTATTAGTTTGTGTTATCGGTTTTTTAATTCAAGTAAGGACTGCAGACTTTTGATTTTTTCAAATAGTTCCTACTTTTGCTGCCAAACGCCACCGTTAACGATTGCTAGTTCAGAACTTAGCTATCAGACGCCACTGAAGTCGGCTCTTGGCATCGAACGTAGGAACCTAAGAGCGTTGTTTATAGTCTTAACCTATACAATTTAGCTTCACACAGGTGTAATTAGTGGAAGGTTCTTTAACAAGCCATAAATATATGACATGGGACCGCCGGCTTTACTTCCCCTCCGAAGGAAGGCATACTGAGAGATTTTTAACGCTCTTAAAAAATCCGACGACTTCGGCCGGATTTGAACCCGCGATCTTGGGCGTAGAAGCTCAGCATGCTACCAACTACGCCACTGAAGCCGCCGTACTAAAAGGGTCAAAACGTTTTACAAATAGTTGCTAGTTTATTCAGCAATCAGTTTTTTCTGTTTTTCCACAACTTTATGTTTTGTGACTTACGGGCTTTCAAAAATAACCGATACAAATACGGTGCATGGTAACTGCAGCTGCCACTGGTAATTATTGTAGTGCAGCTCTAAAGAAATGAGCACAAGACCAAGTTGGTTATTAGATTAACTTCACACTTCATGCCCCTGTTTTTCCCAACAGCATGCATCATTACAATTTGCGAGCAATTTTTGTCTAATTGCCTTACTTGTGAGACCTTCATGTTGACGAGATTTAATTTCTTGGAAGTGTGTACCGGCAGGCGTGCAATTACCGGGCATGAGGCTGGCTGGAATAATGACGAGACCGTGAGAGTCTGCATCCATCTCTCTCAGATGTCTTCTCAACTAATAATCTAGCTTACGAGACAACAGCACACAGTTGAATATCGATTTTTTTTAAATTACATAATCATGAAGATATACTGTTGTTGTTGTTGATGATAGTTTAAACTGAATACCATTGGGTATTTAGTAAATTTATTACATATTAGTCAACAATAATGCTCGGATGGTCTCACGCTCCCAGACGCCCGTAATAAAATCAACGCTGCTTGAATGAAGTGGCGCCAAGTCACTGGAATCATTTTCGATCAAAAATCCCTCAGTATGTCTTCCTTCGGAGGGGAAGTAAAGCCGGCGGTCTCATGTCATAGATTTATGGCGTGTAAAAGAACCTTTCACTAATTAACCTTCTGGTGAAGCTAAATTATAGGTCAGATTTGACTAACACTCTAAGGTTCCAACGTTCGTCGCCAGGATCCGACTGCGGTGGAATCGAGTAACCAAGTTCAGAACTAGTTGTCGTTGACGGTGGCGTTTGGTAGAAAAAGTAGGAACTACTTGAAAATTGAATATCTGCAGTCCTTACTTGAATTAGAAACAGATAACACACACTAATACAGCCATCACAATTAACACCGGTTATCAGACAGATTATATACACACCCAAAGTACACGAGGCTACATGACCGCGTTGTCGCAGCCCATAAACTGAGGAACCAACTAACCTTTTCAATTGGAAGGTGCCATTGTATTTGAAATCGAAGATATACAAAATATAAACCTACTGGGGAAAGTGTGGTTTATGAACATGCGAAATTTCTCGCACGGGTCCGTTAGTATTACTTAATTTAGTTAGTTATTGTTGTTTTAAGGGGCGGAACTAAGAACTTAATTTAATTTTTCAACAGTTTTATTAACTAATTTCTTAAGGTTTAAGTGTAATTTTTTGAAGAAGGCCCTATTGTTGGACCGAAGCATGTACTAATTTGAATATAATTTGTACTGAGCATTTTAATTAATTATCTATTAATCAATACGGCAATTTTCTCACATTTTCCTATGATGATAAATGGTTTTGCTTGTTATATATTAGTTGCCTAGCGACTTTTTGAAAATTTTATTTTGCGCCCTTCCCCTGGTGTTGAGATGCATACGTGAGAACATGTTGTTTGAGTCTTCAATCTTTTGACTGGTTTGATGCAGCTTGCCACGCCCCTGAGCTGAGCTAATCGTTTCATCTCTACATAGCTACCACACCCTACATCCAAGGCATTCTGGTTAACATATTCTAACCTTGGTCTACTCCTACAGTTCTTGTCCTCAACCCTTCCTTCCATAACTAAGCGTACCATTCCTGGGTGTCTTAGTATGTGTCCTACTAACCTATCTCTTCTCTTCATTAGCAGTCGCCAGAAACATCTCTCCTCTCCCACTCGTCTTAATACCTCTTCGTTTGTAACCCTATCTACCCATCTGATCTTCATCATTCTCCTGTAACACCACATTTCAAATGTTTCAATTCTCCTCTTTTCTGCTGCACCAATAGTCCAAGTTTCACTTCCATATTGTGCCACGCTCCAGACAAAGGCTTTCAAAAATGACTTCCTAATGCCTAAATCTATATTCGATGTCAACAGATTCCTTTTTTGTAGAAATGCTTTCGTGCCTGAGCCAACCTACTTTTTATATCCTCTTTGCTTCGTCCAACACTGGTTATTTTGCTTCCTAAATAAGAGAAGTCTCCTACTTCCTTCAGCTTTTCAGCTGCCAATTTGATGTCCATAGAGGTGTCTGATTTATTTCGGCTGCATTCCAGTATTTTTGTTTTTCATTTATTAATTTTCCTCAAAACAAAATTTTAATAATATTTAATTTTGTTTAAAATGAATGTACACCAAGGATTTTGAATTTTCATTAATAATAATAAAGGCCCGAACCCTACAGATATTTTAAGCCTATCATGCCCCTGATACGTCATGAATGATGGCTCCTACAATAATTTATGTATATGCGAATGAAAACACTTAGCACTGAGGTAGATATAAAGAAACTGACAACTCAGCACTCAGAGGTTAAACAGTAGAAAAAGCATTTTATCTTATCTCCAAAAGAAGCTTAACGTCAGTAGAACAAGCGACAAAATATTTTAATTGGCAATACTGAAACAAACGATATTTCTTTCATTGTAGATCTAACTAGAATAATGGAGTGTATCTCTTTAAACAATGAAGGGTAATCAGCTTACCATTCCGGGTTCTACAATCGCTGTGCTTGACTCGGGAATGACCTGCCTCTTGTAATAAAAGACCTTCCCCTACGGCAATTTTGTCGCAAAGTGAAGGCTCTCAATGGACTTAAAAACCCATGTAAATCTAATGTGTAGGCTATATAATGTAACTGTGTGTGTGCAAGTCTATGTGTGTCAGTGTGTGTGAGTTATATCTACCCATTTACTTACAGTGCTTGCCACGGTGGGTTAGTGGTTATCTGTCGGACTATCAACCCCCCCCCCCCCCTCAGCTTGCAGGTTCGCTCCTGGCCGTGATTTTTGAAAGGCGACTACAATCACGCTACGCATGTCATATATTGTTGGCATGTTAAAGAACCCATTTGAATTCAGTAGGCCGTGTTCATAATGGCAAAATTAATCTCGGGATTTTCCGCCAACACAAAAAGTTCCTCCATTCTCTGTTAATAAGTGCTATAGTGTCAAGGAGCTTAGATATCTAACCTCCTTGACTTTCATAGTTCTCCAAAGAGTGATAAAATTCGACATGCAAGCTGCTCTCTGGGCGTCAAATAACAAAGCTTGCACCCGACACTCGAGGCCATACGATATTATTAATATTTATTTACAGTAAGATTGCATGTTATAGATATAGTTTATGTGTGTATAGCAATGTAAAGTTGTATACGTTTAAATTGTACACACATCAAAAAAAGTTTTGCATCACCTCGGTTCCAAGAGTTCCGGAACCTTTAAATACAAAGGGAATAGAGATCAACACAAACAACATTTCAGCTCGTTTTATTGCTCATGAGACCCACACATTGCATGTTGTACCATCATACAGCTAGACTTTCAGCATTTGTGGTCCAGATTGCAGTACACACCACTACCTCTAATACCCAGTAGCACGTCCTCTTGCATTGATGCATGCCTGTATTCGCCGTGGCATACTATCCACAAGTTCATCAAGACACTGTTGGTCCAAATTGTCCCACTCCTCAACGACAATTCGGCGTAAATCTCTCAGAGTGGTTGGTGGGTCAAGACGTCCATAAACAGCCCTTTTCAACATATCCCAGGCATGTTCGATAGGGTTCATGTCTGGCGAACATGCTGGCCACTGTAGTCGAGCGATGTCGTTATCTTGAAGGAACGCATTCACAAGATGTGCACGATGAGGTCGAGAATTGTCGTCCATGAAGACAAATGCCTCTCCAATATTCTGCCGATATGGGTGCACTATGGGTCGGAGGATGTCATTCAGGTATCGTAAAGCCGTTTCGGAGCCTTCCATGACCACCAGTGGCGTACGTCGGCCCCACATAATGCCACCCCAAAACATCAGGGAACTACCACCTTGCTGCACTCGCTGGACAGTGTGTCTAAGACGTTCAGCCTGACCAGGGTGCCTCCAAACACGTCTCCGACGATTGTCTGGTTGAAGGCATATGCGACACTCATCGGTGAAGAGAACGTGATGCCAATTCCGTGGGGTCCATTCAGCATGTTGTTGGGCCCATCTGTACCGCGCTGCATGGTGTCGGGGTTGCAAAGCTGGACCTCGCCATGGACGTCGGGAGTGAAGTTGCGCATCATGCAGCCTATTGCGCACAGTTTGAGTTGAAACACGACGTCCTGTGGCTGAACGAAACGCATTATTCAACATGGTGGCATTGCTGTCAGGGTTCCTCCGAGCGGCAATCCGTAAGTAGCGGTCATCCACTACAGTAGTAGCCCTTGGGCGGCCTGAGCGAGGCCTGTCATCGACAGTTCCTGTATCTCTGTACCTCCTCCATGTCCGAACAACATCGCTTTGGTTCACTCTGAGACGCCTGGAAACTTCCCTTGTTGAGAGCCCTTCTTGACACAAAGTAACAATGCGGACGCGATCGAACTGCGGTATTGACCTTCTAGGCATGGTAGAACTACAGACAACATGAGCAGCGTACCTTCGTCCTGGTGGAATGACTGGAACTGATCGGCTGTCGTACCCCCTCCGTCTAATAGGCCCTGCTCATGCATGGTTGTTTACATCTTTGAGCAGTTTTAGTGACATCTATGAACAGTCAAAGGGACTGTATCTTGGATACAATATACACAGTCAACGTCTATATGCCGGAGATCTGGGAACCGAGGTGATGCAAAACTTTTTTTGATGTGTGTATATATGTGACATATACAGATTTGTTTACAATAGGCTATATTTAGCAAATGAAGAAAGAGATACTGCTGTGTATGCGGGAAAAAAAATGTTGACACATTTTTCACCTATGTTCACTTTAATAATTGATATCGTATGGCCTCGGGTGCCCAGTGCAAGCTTTGTTATTTGACACCCAGAGGGCAGCTTGCATGTCGAATTTCGTTGTTCCTTGAATCACTATGAAAGTCAAGTAGATTAGATATCTAAGCTCCTTGACATTATAGCGCTTTCTAGTAGAGAAATGAGGAACTTTGTGTTGGCGGAAAATCCCGAGATTAATTTTGCCATTATGAACACAGCTTACTGAATTCAAATGGGTTCTTTAACATGCCAATTTCGTATGACATGCGTGTCGTCATTTTTTCCGCCTTTCAAAAAACACTTACCACGGCCAGGAGCGAACCTGCAAGCTTAGGGTTAGTAATCCGACAAGATAACCTCTTACCCACCGTGACAAGCTACCTATGTACACTAACACATTGTCTCATTATAGCTCGGTGGAAAATATACATTAGACTAGAGGTGCTGGTAGCAATAATTGTGCTACATTTGACAATATTATGTGATAAGATTCTTTATTTCTAATTCCTAAATAAATCTAGAGTGGTGGGGGTAGAGTCTCATTCTGGAAGGGGGAGGGGCTCTTGCCCACTCGTGACCAAAGAGGATCTTCTTGAAGAGACCTACAATGGCTGCAGCACTGTGACCCAGTGTTATACGACGGACAGCAGTAAGGCGTGACGATGGTAAAGAGTAAGTTCAGTGGCCATGCTCCATGCTTCTGTAATGAGGCAACAAGTACGTCCTCGTTCCCAGCTTTCTTACAGCTACAGCAAGCAGAACCTTTAATCAAGTCCAAGTTTTACAGTACTATAGTTTCTGGTGCACACAGTCAGCTGCGTTTAAACAGGTACTACTTACTTGCTCGGCGCTACAGTACATCCCAGTATGGGCTCTTGCCTTCCTCACGATTCTCGTCCACTCTCCTCGATCCTGTGTCATTTCCAACCCGCATATTATTCAAATCTTACTCCAGGTCCTGCATCTTTGCCTCCCACGTCATCTCCTTTCTTCCATGGCCTCAGTTCGCAACTTCTTTGGTAAACTGTCATCTGAACCAAGCTAACCACCGGGACTTCACAAACCTCACTATGTCTTCGCCTCAGAGAATCTCTCCTAATTCTCTACTGATTGCCACGGTGGGTGAGTGGTTAACGTGTCGGTCTACTAACCCCAACATTGCAGGTTCGCTCCTGGTCGTGGTAAGTGATTTTTTGCAAGGCGGCAAAAATTACGATACGCATGCCATACGATGTTGGCATGTCAAAGAACCCATTTGAATTCAGTAGGTCGTGTTCATAATGGCAAAAATAATCTCGGGAGTTTCCGCCAACACAAAGTTCCTCATTTTTCTACTAGAAAGTGCTCAAGTGATAAAAGAGCTTAGATATCTAACCTCCTTGACTCTCATAGTGCTTCAAGGAACAACATGCAAGCTACCCTCTGAGTGTGAAATAACGAAGCTTGCACCCGTCACCCGAGGCTATACGATATTATTCATATTATTTCTCTATTTGAACTTATTCTCCAACCTTCTCCCTCTCTCATTATTTTCGGTACGAAGACTCTTAGAGCATTCTCATCAGCATCTGATGCTTCTGATCCTTATCTCACAACCGGCCGAATGAGAGTCTTGTAATGTTTAACCTTCAGTTGCCTAGATAAAAGTGCTGATTTTAAGGGCTTAATATTAGCGAAGTATGCTCGGTTTCCAGCCATGATCCTCTTATTGATCTCTTGTGTCACCGAATTTCCAGAATTTAATTCAGTATCAAGATCACCGACAGCAGTGGCTAAGCTGGCTAAAGCGCAGCATTAGGTCATGGGGCCAAGCTCTCTGCTGACTCGGTAGACGCGTGGGTTCGAGCCCCACCGTCGGCCGTCCTTGAAATGATTTTCCGTGGTTTCCCATTTTCAACACCAGGCAAATGCTGGGACGGTACCTTCTGACAGGCCACGGCCTCTTCCTTCCACATCCTTGCCCAGTTTCATTCACCATCATTCATTTCATCTCTCATTAACTCCTTTCATGAGGTTGGCGTCAGGAAGGGCATCCGGCCGTAAAAACCATCGCCACAAAGACTTCCATCGCATCTCATCCCCGACCCCGTTGGAAAACGGGAGTAATAAGGGGTAAACATACAATTCAGTACCAAGATCGTTGAAAATCTTCACACTCGCAAATTCTTAATGTTCAATATTACCGTACTGTATGTTTTGAAAGCATCTTCTGTACTCCATGGCTGACATCTTCATGTATTTTGTCTTACTTTCATTGATTCGAAGCCCTATTTTTTCGACTCTTATCTTCCAACTTCCAAGGTCTTGAACATTTCTTTGAGGGAGCCTAGTTTTCTCGCTACGAATGCTATATCATCAGCATACGCGTAGGCCTGTTTGGACTTATAGAATATTCTTAACTGACAGCTATTCAGACAAATGTACCAGTACATTTATTGAAACGGCTCCCTCATATTTAAGCACCCTCAAATGTCAACTAACTGTGTCAGGATTCGATCCTGCAACCTTGAGTACAGCAGGCGAAAACGTAATCGCTGAGCCACACAGCCAGTTAATTTTATTTCTGAATTGGAATGAGATCAAAATAATAGACACACTCGAGAGACGAGAGACAAAACTAAATTTATGTAGGTATCTATGTGGGTGCCATAGCCCACAATGCTTCTGGCATTAACTGAATTAGATCAAAACTGACTTAGTTACAAGTTTTATTGATTTTTTTGTTTTATTAATTTTCGGTCTTTTCAAATTTAGGTGTCCACCTCTAAATTTTAAACTCAATTCCAAATTTGTATACTTTAAACTGTGTTAAGAGGGGCAGATGACCTCGTAGTTCCGCCCCTTAAATCAACAATAACTAACTCTTAGTTACAAAACTTCCTGAGTGGGGAAGATTTTAACATCTTACTTGAAGGGTATTTTGTTCCAAGATCACATTTTGTGCTCAAATTGCCCCTCCTCACGTGTCTGCAGGTTCCCGCTCCTAACAATGAGACTGGGTGAGATTAGCCAGTGTGGTGGTGGACAATAATGAGCACGTGCCAGTGTGTGCGTAATTAACGTAGGTGTCCAGACCCAGCCTTGAACCATGTCACGCGACATGCTCGCAATACTTCCGGACGACACATTCTACTAACAACTGGATTTGAGTCATCACGCACAGTAAGGCTAGGATCTTTATGTAATATCAACATGCAAAATATGCACATATTGAATTAAAAATATTAGTTGAAATATGGTGAGTTAGCCGAGGTCGTTACAGCGTAGCTGCTGGCAGTCGCTCATATCCGGGAGACGAGTAGGTTCGAATCCCCCCGCCGGCAACCTTGAAGATGGTTTTTTGTGGTTTACCATCTTCCTTCCAGGCAAAATGCCGGGGTAGGTCCCAATCTATAGGCCACAGCCGCTACCTTCCAATTCCTAGTCCTTACATTAACACTTTCCTCCCCAGACAACACACGCGACGTTACTTGTAGCTCACCCAATGGGTGTCCGCATAGAAGCAGCTGCAAAACTCTGGCGAGCCGAACATACCTTCGGACACTCCCGGCACTAAGAGCCATACGCTAAAAAGTTGAAATACTGTATGTAATAATACATTTAAAAAATTAATTATGTAGGCTAATATTAATTCAATTTAATCTCTACTTAGTATAAAACAAAGTCCCTATCTCGTGGATGTTACGGGTAATCTCGAGAACCATTGGGTGGATTTTGATGCAGTTTTCACCATTCTGTAAAGGATTTCTCGAGGAAGCTTTCTGTAGAAAATAATCTATTTATGACCAAAGTAAACCAAGCAGTAACGATTTCAGTGTATCGAGTCGAAAAAACCTACCGTCCGCGCGCTTTTTAAGCTTACGCTGGGTAAACCGTAAAAATATCTATAAGGTGCGTTCAAAAAGTAACGAGCCGGAGGCTGGAAGGCGCAAACTGGTAACTACATCGGCTAATCATGGCGTGTGTAACGAGGTGTGGTTTCCGACCAGAGCGTGGAAGGCCACAGCCCGTCGCTAGAGGGCACGCGTGCTCGTCACGTGACGATACAAAGCGAGCAGTAGCATGCATCAATCGTCCAACGCTGCCAGTCGCATTGCAAACAGTGACATGGAGGCGTCAACCGAAGAGCAAAGAGGTGTTGTTCGGTTTCTGTCAGCGGAAGGAGTAGGGGGAACGGACATTCATCGCCGAATGTCACAAGTGTACGGCGAACACTGCATGTCCCTTGCAAGGGCCAAGGCGTGGCACAAGCGCTTCAGGGAAAACAGGTGTCGTTAGCCGATGATGCCCAGTCTGGGGCACCCACCTGCATTACCGATGACTCATTGCCCAGGACTGCCAAGTGACAGTGAATGCCATAGCCGCCGTGGTCGCTTCACGACAATGCACGACCTCTTACGGCCAACACAGTCGCGGCACTCCTGCAGAAATTCAAATGGGAGGTTCTCGGCCGCCCTCCATACAGTCCAGACCTCTCTCCCTGTGATTACGCAATGTTTGTTTCCCTGAAAGGGGCTCTGCGGGGCCAACGATTCACCTCGGATGCCGACGTCCAGCTGTACGTGCGGAACTGGTTCACATCGCAGCTCAGGGAATTTTATGAGACAGCCATTCTCCGCCTCGTGTCACAGTGGGACAAGTGCCTCAACAGCCATGGCCAATACTTCCTAAATACAGGTACTGGTTTCTGTAATTATGCCTCCGGCTCGTTACTTTTTTGAACGCACCTTATATATACTAGACCTATCAGTGTAAGAATTGTTCTACTAAAGTAGTCCGCGACAGCATATCTCTATCTCCAATACATCGCCCACTGTCAGTGTTTTTACGTTTAAATTTCTTCCAGTAATCTCCATTCAATTACTACTTTCGGAGACAGTTTACGAGCTAACTAGCAAGTGAGCCTATCACCCCACTTTCAGCCTTCGTTCCGCAGAAGAGATTGGACGGAAAGGGAATTTGTGTTTCATGCACCTCGCCATTCTTAATTTACATCTGACAAGAATTCGTTGCACTTGCTATCTCCATGATAATATACTTAATAGTTCAGTCAGTGATTTTAACCCATCATAACGAGACGGAAAACGGATATACGTCGTAGTTCATTGAAATAATAAACACGCCTTTTAAGCTTTCGCTGAGTAAACCATTAAAGATACCGGGCGAAGCCGGGCGGGTTGCTTCTGTAAAAATGTTTTTTTTTTAGTCGTTTACCCTCCAGGTTGGTGGAACCTACGTACTCAGCGAGGGAACTCACCACTACCGCCTCTACGGGCAGTGTCCTAGAGCTGGGAACATCGAATCGGAAGGGTTACAACTGGTGAGGTGGGATTGGCACCTCGCCCAGGCGGCCTCACCTGCAAAGCGAACAGGGGCCTCATGAGGGAAGGTAAGGGATGGTTAGGATGGATAGACAAGGAAGAGGGAAGGAGGCGGCCGTGGCCTTGAAGAAGGTACCATCCCGGCATTTGCCCGAAGACGAAGTGGGAAACCACGGAAAACCACTTCGAGGATGGCTGAGGGGGAATAGAACCCCTTCTACTCATTTGGGCCACCCGAGGCTGAGTAGACCCCGTTCCAGTCCTCGTACCACATTTCAAATTTCGCGGCAGAGCCGGGAATCGAACCCAGGACCTCCGGGGCGGCAGCTAACCTTGCTGACCGCTGCGCTACGGAGGCGACATAAATGATATATTACACATGCTATTACTTGAATATTCCTCATTTTGTTCATTATATTTTCGCAAAATACAGTGTGGTACAATAATTAATTAATTAATTATTATTATTATTATTATTATTTTTTTAGTCGTTTACCCTCCAGGTTGGTGGAACCCACGGACTAAGCGAGGGAACTCACCCCTACCGCCTCTACGGGCAGTGCCCTAGAGCTGGGAACATCGAATCGGGAGGGATACAACTGGTGAGGTGCGATTGGCACCTCGCCCAGGCGGCCTCACCTGCAGAGCGAACAGGGGCCTCATGAGGGAAGGTAAGGGATGGTGAGGATGGATAGGCAAGGAAGAGGGAAGGAGGCGGCCGTGGCCTTGAAGAAGGTACCATCCCGGCATTTGCCCGAAGACGAAGTGGGAAACCACGGAAAACCACTTCGACGATGGCTGAGGGGGAATCGAAGCCCCTCTACTCATTTGGGCCACCCGAGGCTGAGTAGACCCCGTTCCAGTCCTCGTACCACTTTTCAAATTTCGTGGCAGAGCCGGAAATCGAACCCAGGACCTCCGGGGCGGCAGCTAACCATGCTGACCGCTACGCTACGGAGGCGACCAATTAATTAATTAATTAATTAATTAAGGATGTCCATATTATAGCAAATTTAAATATTCCATTAATATGTTTGAGAAAATGCGTACGACCTTGAGAATTATTATTGTGAGGGGCACTTTTTGTTTGCGGGGTGGGAGGAAATATAGCAGCCTTTCTGAACAACGGATTGGAAAGTAGAGTCTCAGGCTCACTGGACATCTGAAATAAACTAACGTAAGTTCACTGAGTTTCCAGCAAGGTGTGACGTGAATTCCCATCACCGTATATCCACAATATCGTTCTTGGAATTCTTCCCTGGCCCTTTCTCAGCAGGTTATGAATTACTGTACTTGGAAAATCCGTTTCATGTACCTCAGTTTCTAGTGAACAAATATTGTCATATAGACCGTTTTGAATTATTGTGTATTTCACTTGCGAAAAAATGCTTTCCTTTTTTTTGCAGTACGGTACAGGATATGTAATTTTAGATAAAAGTATGTAAAGACATTTCATTATGATCAAATATGTAAAATACATAACAGTAAAATGTATCAATTAATTAATCCATGAATGATTCAGTCAATCAATCAAAAATCGATCAATGTATGAACTAATGAATGAGTGAATTGAACCAAATCAAAAGTTTGGTGCTTTTCAGTCGGTCAACACGATTGTACCGAAATGAGATGGGTTATTCCCTAATCCTGAAAAAATTACATGAGCTTAATAAATACACTTGGATGACCAGTTTCGATCGTCAAGCGATCATTATTAGATCCATTACACTTAGGCTATATTTTCAGACATAGCTTTTATAGCCTAAGTGTAATGGATCTGATAATGATCGCTTGACGATCGAAACTGGTCATCCATTGTATTTATTACTCTCATAGCTTGCCACGGTGGGTGAGTGGATAGCGTGTAGGTCTACCAACCCCAAGATTGCAGATTCGCTCCTGGCCGTGGTAACTGATTTTTTTTTTGAAAGGCGGCAAAAATACGACACTCATGTCATGGGATGTTGGCGTGTCAAAGAACCCATTTGAATTCAGTAGGCCGTGTTCATAATGGCAAAATTAATCTCGGGAGTTTCCGCCAACACAAAGTTCCTAATTTCTCTACTAGAAAGCGCTATAGTGTTCAAGGAGCTTAGATATCTAACTGACTTTCATAGTGATTCAAGGAACAACGAAATTCGACATGGAAGCTACCCTCTGGGTGTCAAATTACAAAGCTTGCACCCGGCACCCGACCGAGGCCATACGATATTATTATTATTATTAAACTCATGTAGTTCTTTTTTTTCAGGATTAGGGAATAACCCATCTCATTTGGGTACATTCGTGTTGACCGACTGAAAAGCACCAGACTTTTGTTTACTAAGACAACACTGAAAATGGCTTCAAACACCACAATAAATGAACCAATGCACCAATAAATGAATAAATTTTTATTTATTTATTTATTTATTTATCGTATGGCTTTTAGTGTCCGAGGACATGTTTGGCTCGCCAGATTCTGTAGCTGCTTCCAGCGGACACCCTTAGGGTGAGCTACAAGTTCCGTTCAATTTCAAGTAGTTCCAACTTACGCTACCAGATATCACTGACACCTAGTGGCGAACATTGGAACTTTGATAGAGCGTTTCAACGAAATCTAACCTAAAAATTTAGCTTCACACAAGTTTAGTTAGTGGAAGGATCTTTAACACGCCCTAAATCTATGACATGGGACCGCCGGCTTTACTTCCCCTCCGAAGGAAGGCATACTGAAGGATTTTAACGCTCTTAAGAAATCCGACGACTTCGGCCGGGGTTGAACCCGCGATCTTGGACACAGTAGTTCAGCATGCTACCAACTACGCCACCGAAGCCAGTCAATTAATCAACGAATGAACTAATGAATGAGTGAATGGACCAATGCACCAATTAATGAATGAGTGAATGGACGAATGAATGAATGAATGAATCAATAAATCAATCAATGAATCAATAAATTAATAAATGAATGCATGAATCAACGAATGAATGAAACCGATTAAAATATTTTAATAGCTACTTTGTGTTATTTTCATGAAATCGAAAATGACAGGTTCTCCGCCAAGAAAGATAGAAGAGTTGACTTGCTGTATAAACAGATTTCTATTTCTTCTAACTCTACATTGTTTTTGCTCTTCATCCACAGCCAGTATTTCTACTTTACTGCGTACTGCCTAAGCATACTGCTCAACAAAAGTTTTGACTACCGTTATCAATAATAAGCTGATGCTACCATAGAGGAATGGGACCTCTTACCCCAAGATAAACTTGATGGTCTCATTCAGAGCATGTCTCCTCCGTGTGCGGGGAGGACTACTATAGATTGATAGTGACCATTAGGGCACGGATGTTGATGGTCTCATTCAGAGCATGTCTCATCCGTTTGCGGGGAGGACTACTATAGATTGATAGTGATCGTTAGGGCTCGGATGTTGATGGTCTTATACAGAGCATGTCTCCTCCGTGTGCGGGGAGGACTACTATAGATTGATAGTGATCGTTAGGGCTCGGATGTTGATGGTCTCATTCAGAGCATGTCTCCTCCGTGTGCGGGGAGGACTACTATAGATTGATAGTGATCATTAGGGCACGGATGTTGATGGTCTCATTCAGAGCATGTCTCCTCCGTGTGCGGGGAGGACTACTATAGATTGATAGTGATCATTAGGGCACGGATATTGATGGTCTCATTCAGAGCATGTCTCCTCCGTGTGCGGGGAGGACTACTATAGATTGATAGTGATCATTAGGGCACGGATGTTGATGGTCTCATTCAGAGCACGTCTCCTCCGTGTGCGGGGAGGACTACTATAGATTGATAGTGATCATTAGGGCAAGGATGTTGATGGTCTCATTCAGAACATGTCTCCTCCGTGTGCGGGGAGGACTACTATAGATTGATAGTGATCATTAGGGCACGGATATTGATGGTCTCATTCAGAGCATGTCTCCTCCGTGTGCGGGGAGGACTACTATAGATTGATAGTGATCATTAGGGCACGGATGTTGATGGTCTCATTCAGAGCACGTCTCCTCCGTATGCGGAGAGGACTACTATAGATTGATAGTGATCATTAGGGCACGGATGTTGATGGTCTCATTCAGAACATGTCTCCTCCGTGTGCGGGGAGGACTACTATAGATTGATAGTGATCATTAGGGCACGGATGTTGATGGTCTCATTCAGAGCACGTCTCCTCCGTGTGCGGGGAGGACTACTATAGATTGATAGTGATCACTAGGGCACGGATGTTGATGGTCTCATTCAGAACATGTCTCCTCCGTGTGCGGGGAGGACTACTATAGATTGATAGTGATCATTAGGGCACGGATATTGATGGTCTCATTCAGAGCACGTCTCCTCCGTGTGCGGGGAGGACTACTATAGATTGATAGTGATCATTAGGGCACGGATGTTGATGGTCTCATTCAGAACATGTCTCCTCCGTGTGCGGGGAGGACTACTATAGATTGATAGTGATCGTTAGTGTAACAGGCTCTCATCCCCCCCTTTCTCTTCTGATTACCCAAGAAGTGATAATAATAATAATGTCAGCGTATCAAAATAATTAATCACATGACATTACCATACCAAAAATTAATAATGAAAAACACATGAAAGGGCTAATTTAATTACTCACTAGGTCAGCTGAGTTCACAGCAAATAAAACCTAGGAGTGAATGTTTCAAATTTTCGTGGTATTCAAGAACACCCCGATTTGAATTAGGAGAAAAGATCAGACGGGACGAAGCATGTGTCAAGACCAGCTTGTTGAATGGAAAGCTGGGCGTACTCAGAAAGGCCGATAATTCTAATCTTGCCACACATGGTGAAGGGAAGAGAAACAATCTTCCTACTGACTGCCGTCAATAAAAAACAACATCTCAATAACAAAATATAATGAAAATCAAAAGATACAATTAAATCATGATTAAATTACAACTAAAACCCTAAACCGCTTAACTTAGGCTTATATTTAAAGGTAATGCAAGTTACGGATAATACTGTGAATAAAATAAAGTCAGACATTGCCCAGTTGGCAAAATTACCTTTCCCCATCATACGATTAATAGAATTACAGAATTGAGGGTAGTTTCATCCGCAAGGATACAAGGAAAATAAACAACATGAAATTTAGGCCTGGTGCCGTTTCACAAACAAATTGCATAAAGCAACAAACGCGTTCCTTAGTGAACGAAATCGTCTGAGAAGCTTCAGAGTCCAGCACTGACTGTCTTCTGAAGCCTATCTGACCAAAGTTAAATCCACGAGGTTCCCATCCAGCTAACCGGAAATAGGGCAATAATAACCCACCCTGCAGTAATTACATATAAAGGTACCACCAAATCATACAAGCCCTTCCAAAATATTACATACTAAAATAATAATGTCAGTCCGCTTAAAATATGGTCCACCGTCACATGGCCTTAACGACATAGCAAAAAACACAGTTTAATGTTCCATCGAACGGTTGCCCCTTCTAACAAATTGAGTTCATACCACCTGGTGTATTTCGGCCCTCCGGAGGAGCTGGCTTCTCAGTTCCTCCGGAGGCGATCGCTTTAAGTCCTTCCGTCTCCAAGCTTCCTCTCGTACTGTCCCCCCAGCCACAGATCGCACGCCTGTATTCCAGAGTCCCCCCCACCACTTGACTCCAGTAATACCACACGCGACTAGTGGCCCAACCCGCTAACACAAGGGCCAGAGCCCGAGGTTTGAGTTGGTATCATTGAACCTCACCCCAACACAGGTTACTGCGTAGAAACGTTCTAGGACTTGAGGCGTTACACAATGATCTAGTAAGAGTGTTCTTAGAACAAGGCTTGGCGAATGCAGCTGACAAGAAATGTTCACCTTTCAAAAGTTCACGGATCAAAGCTTGACTTATCCCTCTTTTCCATCAGCGATAATACCTTAAGTGACAGTTCGCACGAAGGGTAGAAATCCTGGCACAAAGGCTTGGCGAATGAAACTGACAGGAAATGTTCACCTTTCAAAAGTTCACGTATCAAAGCTTGACTTATCTCCCTTCCATCAGCGATATTACTTTAAGTGACAGTTCACACGAAGGGTAGATATCCTGGCAGAAAGGCTTGGCGATCCCATTTCACCAGTAGCCAGGCGCCAGCTTGGCGAAAGGAATTCTCAGAAGAGGCCTGGTGTATGCTCTCATGATAATCCGGCCAGACCTGGAGCTCCTGCTGCGTCTCGAAGATAAGATGAACATGTACCGATTTGCAAAATTGGTACATCCTCCTCCTCCAAAGGAAGACGATGGGGAGATGATGAACAGGGTGATGGTGTCCAGCTGGTCTCTTGGCAGCTGAAGAGGCTACTCCAATCTCCGCCAGCGGACCTTGAAGTAGATCTCCTCGGGTAGAATGATGCCATGGGACCTAGATGGTACCTCCAAACTGGGCCCAGATTGGTAGTACACGTCCCACATAGTGACCACTGAAACACACATCAGAACAGCAGCGTATGGTCCAAATACAGTTCCCTTAGAGGGAACAATCGTTCCAGGCCAGCCAACCAGCCCATAACAGCTGAAGTTATCCCAGGAAGGATAAAAAAAAACATCACACGAAGCATTAGTGTACCATCGAAGTTCACTTAAAGAGTCTTTCAAGTCACAAGGGCTACTTGAGTCTTCAAACAAGGTTCTACGCCAAGAGATAGTGTCCAGGGCATAATTAAAGGTCCACTGAAGTATGAAAAACACACGAAAGGGGCAACCAACTATACGATATGACTGACGTTAACAAGCTTAATTGAAAGTTCACTACAATACTTAGCAAGAATAACTAAATCAACTTATATCAATCAATTTTTGACTAAAACATCCAGAAACCATAATATTTACAAAATTTCAGATATTTTCCCACCGAAATTCCCTGAAATTTTTATGGGCAACACCATCAAAATAGAAATAAAGCAAGGGGGAACTCACTGGTACCCTTCCAAAACAGTTAAACATACTCAAAAATGAATTTACATTTACTTTGATGGCCTCACGCAGTACCGTAGGAAAACAGAACACATTTAGGAAACACCAAAACATTTTAAAACAAACACAACATACCATAATCAAACCATATGGATCGTCTCAGGTATGTGACACATATAAAAACATAATGAATATCAAAAGCCACTGTCTCATTTCACCAGTCGCTGCCCCTAACCGTCCACGGTGGCCATCCGCCGAACGACAGAAAACAGCAACTACAATAACCAAATGGGGAGACCACGCTAAACAATAGACACCACGATCCAACCAATTCACATACAAGCACCTAACCAAGTTTCACCAAATAACTTCATCGCTACTCGCCAACGCATCCTAACAGTCTACAAACTCCCAAGAGTTCCTGTAGGATGACCAACCGAACTCAGGACACTAAGGTGATCACACCCATCCTGAGAACCAACTTACCACAGTTACACCAAGTGTTCAAAATTAAAACATCTTCTCAAAATGAAGATGCCATCTTCTAGGCACGGAACCCAACCAATATCAAACCAACAACAACTACGAGCCCGGTGCAGAGGCTACACTAATTCTACACCCAAAGCACATAGCTCAGCAGAATTAGACACAAATTCAAGTTGGTACCAACCAATTTTCAAGACATACCTAAACGAACGTGGCTCCACCATTAAAAAAAAACACAAATTACTTATAACGTTTACTCCCACACAGACAACAAACCACTTCCATGGTCCCATACACAGATCTACCTCACTACAACGAACACCCATAGGTGTCATGTGACACATTTCTACAAGCACAAGGTGATTAATATCCTCAAAACTTCAGATTCTCTAACCTAGCGGTCCTCGACATGCCACAGCATGCTCAAAATACAGAATTACAGGATCACAGATGTGATGGCATGATATTTTTTTAAAATGCACGGGGCGGTTACTGTCCCCCAAATTCACATGTTCTCCACTTTTAACATCTCGCACACACTGCATCATGTTCCACACACAGAATTACAAGGTCACTGAGGTGACAAAAATGATAAATTTTCAAAATGCACGGGGTGGTTAATAGTCCCCAAAGAAAATGCACCTTACACAGAACGAGAGTTAGCTCACCAACTAATAGATACCTCAAATTTCTCCAGAACAGGTACGACATCTCCAGTGCAACACTATCTCGATGCATAGAACAACTGACTAACGCTATAGCCTGGCTACCAGCTCGAAGCTGATGCTAATCGAACTTAATTTTTCTTTTTCACACCCAAGTATACGGGGATACATGAACTATGATTCCAACTACAATCACATGAACGTTGTGACAATACCAGCAAGTCAGCAGTCTAACCGTATATACCGCAGATTACAAGTAACCTACTGACTAACCTAACCAGATACATTTTCAACCGACAAGAGATTGCAATTCGAAGATTTTCCAGATCACTGATACAATTTCTAAAGCCCTCACGTCAGCAGCTGAACAACACAGTGAAATGAGCATCACTCTGAAGCATTACACCTTATTTCCACATAAAATAAATTTCACTACCAACCTAACAAAATTATCACTAAATTATCCAAAAAATTTACTCAAAAATATCAACCACGAATACGATGAACAAAACTCAGCTAACAGAAGCAGATCACAGCCTTTCTTGAGGATTACTAAAGATGACATAAGAGATTTGACTTCAGCGGAACAACTAGACCATCTCCCATCGCTATGAACTTCATATCATCACATTCACAGGAAATAGAACATCATAATTTCACCTTTTACACATCTCGAGTTTCTCGTTCACTAGCAGGTTTACAATTCGATATATGAGTCCTAAAAACACGTTTCCTAGACAGATCCTCTAATAACACTGTTACTTCAGAAGGAAAGGACAGAATCTCATAGGGGCCCTCATATTTTGGCTGCAGTTTACCTGATACCTGACGACCTGGGGCCTTAGCCCAGAAGTTTTTTGCATACACAAAATCTCCGACAGAATATCCACCCTGTTTTCGGCCCAAATTATATCTCTCAGCCAGCTTATCATGCGAGATCTTTATAGCAGCTTTGGCCTCCTTCCAGATTTCTCTGACACGATCAGGAGAGGGTTGGTCAGGAAGCAGATCATGAAGTGACCACAGATTCGTTAGAGGGGAATTTGGGACGAACGCATACATAAGTGAGAACGGCGTTTTCCCATGGGATTCATGCTCAGCAGTATTGAAAGCGTAGGGTAACCAATGTAATGACGAATCCCACTTGGCATGATTGTCACGATGATATGCGATAAGTGCAGCTCTCAAATTTCGGTTAACTCTCTCTGCCAAGGGTGTCGTAGTGACATGAGAAATAGCATAATCAAAACAAAATTTTCTAAACTGATGAGAAACAAAGGCCTTGGCATTATCTGACACCAAGTATTGACTAGGACCAAAGGAAGAGAAAACAGACTTTAAACATCTTATGACAGTAGCAGAGTCACAATTTCTAGTTGGAAAAATCCATGAAAAGCGAGAGAAACCATCGACACAAACAAAAGCAAAACGGTTACCCAGTTTAGACCTCGGCAGGGGTCCAACGAAATCCACATACAAGCGTTCCATGGGCCTAGACGCAGATTCAGAAGCTAACTTACCAACCTTACCACTGACGGTAGGCTTACTTACTTTAAAATCATGACACCCCAGCACGAACTTTCTCACGTCCTTATCGAGACCCTTCCAAACAAAAGACTGCCTTATTTTCTGTCGAGTTTTGAATATTCCTAGGTGGCCTCCAGCGGGTGACTCGTGAAAATACATTAGCATGCCATTTATCAGCTGAGTAGGGAAAACAACCTTAGGCTTCCTATCACGCCTAGTTACACAACATAATACACCAGACTTTCTCTTCTCCAGAAACTAATCGAGCAATTAAATCACACAAGACGGGATCTTCCGTCTGATGGTTAGCAATGTCTCCAAACAATAACGGAGAATTTACTAACATGTGTTGAGCTGAATTAGCCCCAACAACAACAGGTTCCTCTAAAGAGGGAGTTTCACACTTGTCAGGAATTTCTCCATAGAGACGTTTAAGTGACACAGCACAAATACTTTCATGATTTTCCTCGGGAACGAGATTCTTACATTTATTAGGAACTTCTTCATACATGCGGCTAAGGGAGTCGGCTATGACATTTTCACAACCCTTTATATGTCGAACGGTGAACTGAAATGATGAAATACGGGTTGCCCACCTGGCGATTCGCCCAGTGGTTCGAGGTCTAGCCAGGACCCAGCTCAGGGCCTGGTTATCGGTTTCAAGTTCGAAAGGAACATGTTCGACATACATTCGGAATTTCTCCAGTCCAAACATCACTGCGAGCCCCTCAAGCTCATACACGGAATAATTTACTTCAGCAGGGGACAGAGTTCGAGAAGCAAAACCAATAGGTCGTCTACCTAACTCACTTTCTTGTAACAACACAGCAGCTACAGCACCGAGCGACGCATCAGTCTGGATTATAAACTTCTTACTGAAATCAGGGACAGCGAGGACAGGAGCGCTACACAGTGCCTCCTTCAAATCGTCAAAAGCTGCTTGCTGCGACGGACCCCACTCAAATTTCACGTCAGACCTTCGCAGATGATTAAGTGGCAACGCCCGCTGTGCAAAATTGGGTATAAATTTGCGCAGAAAGCCAACCATTCCCACGAATCGGGCTACTCCTTTCACATTTTTAGGGGGTGCAAAATCTCTAATTCCCTGGGTTCGGGAGTCATCGACCGAAACACCTTCAGCAGAAACAACATGTCCAAGAAAGGCAATTTTAGGTTTAGCAAGGGACACTTTAGACAACTTTACGGTTAGACCAGCAGATTTTAACCTCTCAAATACTTCACGAAGATGGCGCACGTGGTCTTCGAACGTCTCGCTATAAACAACAACATCGTCCAGGTAGTGATACAAATAATCATATTTGATGCCAGAAAACAAGTGATCAAGAAGCCTACTAAGCACAGCGCCCCCTGTAGAGATGCCAAAAGGTAATCTGCAATACTCATAGAGATTCCAATCGGTGGCGAATGCAGTCAGATGCTTAGATTCTTCAGCTAACGGAATTTGGAAATATGCCTGCGTCAGGTCAATGAGGCTATAATAGGAGGCGTTTTTGAACCAGGAAAAACAGCTATGTAAATCAGGAAGAGGGATGGATTCTAAAACAATCTTTTTGTTTAACCTACGATAATCTACGACTGGCCGAAAACCACCATTTGGCTTAGGTACTAAGAACACAGGTGAGGAATATGCTGATGTGGAGGGTCGAATCACTCCATCTAGCAACATCTGATCGATTAATTTCTGTAATTCCAACATTTTGGGTGGACTCAAACGGTAGGGAGGATGTCTGATGGGTGTAGTATCCGTTACTTCAATTTTATACTCCAGGATCTTAGTCATTCCTAATTCGTCAGTGAACACCTCGGGAAAATACCCACACAAATCTCGAATTTCTTTAGCTTGAGCGTCAGATAAATTATTTAAATCCAAGGATTCAACCCCGGTGGACAAGACGGGTTCAGCATCACGGTTGGCAACATGAGCACTCGCGCTAGGGACAGCAGTAGAAAAGAATTTAAATTTTACCTCAGAACAAAACCTGAACCAGAATGATTCGTGTTGCATATCTAGCAGTAAGCCAGTATGAGCAAAAAAATTAGCGCCCAGAATAATAGGACATGACAAATTCTTAATGACCCAAAAGGAAAATTTCCAACAAAATTTATGAATCCGAACCTTAAACTTCACAGAACCAAGAACGTCCAATTGAGCACCATTGGCAGAAACCAACTTAACATCTACATTTGACAGGTTACTGAATTTACAAATGAGTTTCATAGACAAATACCAATTCTCGCTAACCAATGAAGCGGTACTTCCTGAGTCTAACAAAGCTATTACACATGCGTCATTAATTGCAATTTCAACCATAGGAGAGGGTAGAACTACATCAGAAACTTTAGAACAGACACCATTTGCTCCGATAACTTTGGCATCATCCCTCGTCACCTTATTTCCCAATGCACATCGCTGATCCTTGGCAAGGAGGATTTCAGGATGCTTGTCTCGGAATAGTCAATTTCTTTTTACCGGACAGTTCCATGCTATGTGGCCCTGCTGCCCACAGTTGAAGCACGTCACAGGACGATTACTACTACCCCTAGGCGAATTATGGGAAGGACGACCGGCCCCAGGTGGTGGTCGAACCGAGGGAGGTCGAACAAACGGAACAGGGTTAATGAAAGGAGGGGGCATGCTAGTTGCATACCTTAAGATATCAACCGAACGCACGGATTCGGCCTGAATAGCGGCTTCACGTAGTTCCCTAATCGTACTTGGATTAGTTCCAACACATAGGCAATTCCGAAATTCCGGCGTAGCACCGGCCAAAATAAGCCTTACCACTTCTGCCTCTGGCATATCTACTCTAAAGACTTTTACGAACCTGGATATGTCCACAATGTATGAATTTAACGCCTCGTTAATACCCTGTACTCGGTACAGGTAACGTCCCTTCACAGTATCGAGCGACCTGATGGGCACAAATACTCGCAACACCTCGGACATAAAATTCTCCACACTCCAACCTTCACACATGGCACTAGTCACATAGGCCCCCAACGTATCGGACACATGGGAGGATATTAATTGAAAGACCACTTGGTCGCTGACACCGAATTGGATAGCACACTCATGAATGTCGACCAATATTCTCAAAAAATCAACAACGCCTTCAACCGTGTCCATACTTCTACCCGATAACTTTGAAACAAAACCCAAAATGGGGTGACTGACAGAACCAAAGCTGGCCTTAGAAAAAACAGAATAATTAGAATGCTCGACATTTGACACGTCACGACCCGGCATTTCGGCACAGGGATTTCCTTGCACATAATTTTGGTTTCCGGAACAAGATGAAGAAACGAGGTTACGCCCCGAATTTGAAACACTCCCCTGAGAGTCTCGATAAACAGAATTTAAATCCCTAACCGGTTCGGAAGGAGAATTTTGTGTCACTGTAGGCCCCTGATGACCTGAGTTACCCGGCGCTTTAAATGATGAAACAGACCCGGAATTATCTCTAGAATTTACTTCTCGAGCACCGACACTAACAGGATTACAACTAGATGAGGGGATATTTAAGACAGACTGGGGTTCGATTACCGACCTCCTTACACGAGGCGAGCCGACAACAGCAGAGAAGGAGTTACAAGTTACACAGTTACAACTACAAGTACAATTTTCACGTCCGGGGAGGTTGAAGGTTACGTTGCTGGTATTATTTGGCACAGAAGTCATCACAGCATTAGGGTTAATGGTATTCGAAACTGGTATCACCGTATCAGGACCTAACGGTGCCTGGTCAAGCCCAGAATTTGTTGTCACAGTTTCATGATTAAAAGTACGGTTACCGACAATAGGAAGAATCTCTCGACTCTCACAGCTGTTGGGCAGGCGCGCTATTCCATTGCCACGGAGCGCGGCAGGTTCAGCGACACGATTACCAACTTGGCCAGTGGCATTTTCAGCCAGACTGGCGCCTAGATTTGTCGAGACATTACGGCTACATGCAGGAGTCGAATTCAATAAATCCCCACTTCCACTAACACGATTAACAGTGTCCAAAGTATGAGCACATTCCACTAAATTAACTTCAGCCTCTAATAGACCTTTCAAATCGGCGATGGGACGTTCTTCATCAGATTGTAACAAATCCACACATCGGAGATATAGGTAATCAATTCTAGCTTTCAATTTGGTGAGATCAACAGGGCTACATTCTACTTCACTGAAACAATACTTAATTACATTACAAATTTCCCTAACTGCATCACATAACCTTGACTCACCGAGTTTGAATTCAGCAGTTGACAGCTTTGGAAGGGTTGCTGCAAAATTCACGGCATACTCTAGACACTGGCGCGCTTGTTCTGCGTCCCTGGGCACTTCAAGGTTACGTAACAGCAATTCGTAGGTTACCTCTTCATCCAATAAGTATTTCACGATGATTTTGCGGGAAGCCATCGTACATAAATTTCATGTAACAGAACACAAATTAATCATTACACAGAGTTTAAACCAATCCTACCTATGTGGAGAAAAGATTAATAAGGAGGAGGGCCCAACAATCTACGTTAATTTTCTGAATTTAATTTTAATTGAATACTGCAATCAGTCAGCAGGAAAGACATTTGCTAATGGCAAGATCACAGAACAAACCACGTGCACTGCTACCACTGTAACAGGCTCTCATCCCCCCCTTTCTCTTCTGATTACCCAAGAAGTGATAATAATAATAATGTCAGCGTATCAAAATAATTAATCACATGACATTACCATACCAAAAATTAATAATGAAAAACACATGAAAGGGCTAATTTAATTACTCACTAGGTCAGCTGAGTTCACAGCAAATAAAACCTAGGAGTGAATGTTCCAAATTTTCGTGGTATTCAAGAACACCCCGATTTGAATTAGGAGAAAAGATCAGACGGGACGAAGCATGTGTCAAGACCAGCTTGTTGAATGGAAAGCTGGGCGTACTCAGAAAGGCCGATAATTCTAATCTTGCCACACATGGTGAAGGGAAGAGAAACAATCTTCCTACTGACTGCCGTCAATAAAAAACAACATCTCAATAACAAAATATAATGAAAATCAAAAGATACAATTAAATCATGATTAAATTACAACTAAAACCCTAAACCGCTTAACTTAGGCTTATATTTAAAGGTAATGCAAGTTACGGATAATACTGTGAATAAAATAAAGTCAGACATTGCCCAGTTGGCAAAATTACTTTTCCCCATCATACGATTAATAGAATTACAGAAATGAGGGTAGTTTCATCCGCAAGGATACAAGGAAAATAAACAACATGAAATTTAGGCCTGGTGCCGTTTCACAAACAAATTGCATAAAGCAACAAACGCGTTCCTTAGTGAACGAAATCGTCTGAAAAGCTTCAGAGTCCAGCACTGACTGTCTTCTGAAGCCTATCTGACCAAAGTTAAATCCACGAGGTTCCCATCCAGCTAACCGGAAATAGGGCAATAATAACCCACCCTGCAGTAATTACATATAAAGGTACCACCAAATCATACAAGCCCTTCCAAAATATTACATACTAAAATAATAATGTCAGTCCGCTTAAAATATGGTCCACCGTCACATGGCCTTAACGACATAGCAAAAAACACAGTTTAATGTTCCATCGAACGGTTGCCTCTTCTAACAAATTGAGTTCATACCACCTGGTGTATTTCGGACCTCCGGAGGAGCTGGCTTCTCAGTTCCTCCGGAGGCGATCGCTTTAAGTCCTTCCGTCTCCAAGCTTCCTCTCGTACTGTCCCCCCAGCCACAGATCGCACGCCTGTATTCCAGAGTCCCCCCCCCACCACTTGACTCCAGAAATACCACACGCGACTAGTGGCCCAACCCGCTAACACAAGGGCCAGAGCCCGAGGTTTGAGTTGGTATCATTGAACCTCACCCCAACACAGGTTACTGCGTAGAAACGTTCTAGGACTTGAGGCGTTACACAATGATCTAGTAAGAGTGTTCTTAGAACAAGGCTTGGCGAATGCAGCTGACAAGAAATGTTCACCTTTCAAAAGTTCACGGATCAAAGCTTGACTTATCCCTCTTTTCCATCAGCGATAATACCTTAAGTGACAGTTCGCACGAAGGGTAGAAATCCTGGCACAAAGGCTTGGCGAATGAAACTGACAGGAAATGTTCACCTTTCAAAAGTTCACGGATCAAAGCTTGACTTATCTCCCTTCCATCAGCGATAATACTTTAAGTGACAGTTCGCACGAAGGGTAGATATCCTGGCAGAAAGGCTTGGCGATCCCATTTCACCAGTAGCCAGGCGCCAGCTTGGCGAAAGGAATTCTCAGAAGAGGCCTGGTGTATGCTCTCATGATAATCCGGCCAGACCTGGAGCTCCTGCTGCGTCTCGAAGATAAGATGAACATGTACCGATTTGCAAAATTGGTACAATTAGGGCACGGATGTTGATGGTCTCATTCAGAACATGTCTCCTCCGTGTGCGGGGAGGACTACTATAGATTGATATTGATCATTAGGGCACGGATGTTGATGGTCTCATTCAGAGCACGTCTCCTCCGTGTGCGGGGAGGACTACTATAGATTGATAGTGATCATTAGGGCACGGATGTTGATGGTCTCATTCAGAACATGTCTCCTCCGTGTGCGGGGAGGACTACTATAGATTGATAGTGATCATTAGGGCACGGATATTGATGGTCTCATTCAGAGCATGTCTCCTCCGTGTGCGGGGAGGACTACTATAGATTGATAGTGATCGTTAGGGCTGGGATGTTGATGGTCTCATTCAGAGCATGTCTCCTCCGTGTGCGGGGAGGACTACTATAGATTGATAGTGATCGTTAGGGCACGGATGTTGATGGTCTCATTCAGAGCATGTCTCCTCCGTGTGCGGGGAGGACTACTATAGATTGATAGTGATCGTTAGGGCTCGGATGTTGATGGTCTCATTCAGAGCATGTCTCCTCCGTGTGCGGGGAGGACTACTATAGATTGATAGTGATCGTTAGGGCTCGGATGTTGATGGTCTCATTCAGAGCATGTCTCCTCCGTGTGCGGGGAGGACTACTATAGATTGAGAGTGATCATTAGGGCTCGGATGTTGATGGTCTCATTCAGAGCATGTCTCCTCCGTGTGCGGGGAGGACTACTATAGATTGATAGTGATCATTAGGGCACGGATGTTGATGGTCTCATTCAGAGCATGTCTCCTCCGTGTGCGGGGAGGACTACTATAGATTGAGAGTGATCATTAGGGCACGGATGTTGATACCGTAAAAAAGTTTAAAAATTGCACTTAAAATTTTCAAAAATGACTAATAAATGACGTAAAAAAGTTTAAAAAATGCACTATAAAATGGTGGAAATGATCTTATAATAATAAACTAAACTCACCAAAATTTGAAAAATGCACTTTAAAATGGAGAAAATGATCTTTCAATAACAAACTCACCATTATTTCAAAAATGACTTCTGAAGCTCAAACTGAAAAGTCAATCAAAATAGGTTTCTAGCACTTAACAAACGGTTTATGTTCATGGCTACTAGCATCTTTTTAACTCTGAGAGACGTAACTCCATCATAGAAATCTGTGACATGACTAAGTTGAAAAAAAAAACAACTTAAAAGGCTGATTTCTCTAAAATATGACCAAAAATCTACCAAACTTTAAAAAATGCTCTTAAAATTGAAAAATAGCACAAAAAATACAAATAGATGACAAATAAAAATGACATATTTGAAGACGGGGTGGCCCGTCCGGAGTTTCTATGTACTTCAGCATTGTTTTAGACAGCTCAGTAACATCAACATCCGGGCCCTACTGATCATCATGAGATACAGATTTTCAATGTTTTTGTTTTCAAAAGTGACACTTAGTAGCGAGTTCGCTTTGTTTTTGTACAGTTTCATTGTTATCTAACCACGTTTGTTATTGTTTTCAGAAGGACTGATGTTTAGTTTGTTATGAAGTTATTGTATAAACCACAATAGGTTTACTTCAGGGCTGACGCAACGCTGGTCGAGCCGAAGGTCAGACGAGCACATTGCAACACGGAGCTGAGACAGTTGCGACGCAGCATTTGACGAGTAAAGTTGACTTCTTTATTTCGTTTATAGCCTATTTTAAGTTACACGTGTTATACGTTTATAACGTAGTAATGATGAGTGTTAAAGCCTATTTCTTCAATATTTATTTATGGGGACAATTGAAAAATAAGGTTTATGGTACAACACACTAGATGAACTCAAACTAAATATCACGAGGGAAATTGAGGCAGTCTCGGTATTTGAACTAATGCGCGTGAATGAATATTTCCCTAGAATATGCCAGACATGTGTAGATGAAGGTGGAAAACATTTTCCAACATCTTCTGTGACAATGAATTTACTTTGATTATGTGTTATTTTGTGTGTTTGTTATTTACATGCGAATCGTACGGGCGCTCTCTCGACCCCAAGCTCAGCGAGTTGCCTTGCCATGTGTTCGTTCACCCTCCACGCACCGCGCGGCCGGCCCCACTTTGATTGAAGGACCCTGTACAGAGCGGCAAGCGGCAGTTTTGTTATTCGCTGCTGCGGTGGCCTTGGCCGAGCTTGTGGCACGCCATGGCCCCCTGCTGTACTATTGAAAGCGCGCGCGTAGTGCATACGAGGGCTGTTTTCTTATTCAAGTTCCGATGGACTGTATAAAAATAACAGATTGACATACCAAACTGATTTTACTACTCAATGTTTGCTAGTTATATTCGTATGTCTCAACATAATCACCAAAACGATTGAAACATTTGTCGTATCGTTACACCAGCTTTCCAATGCCCTCGGCAAAATATTCTGCCGCCACTGAGATGGGTACGTTTGGACAGTGTCCTGAAGTTTTTCATTTTTGACGAGGCGATGCCGCCCAACCATACCTTCAATTCTCGAAAAAGGTGAAAATCATTCAGTGCTGGTTTGGACATAACGGCAGATGGTCCAAAACTTTGCACTTGAATTCTTTGAAAAATCTATCGTAACGTTGGTACAGTGTGGTCGTGAATAGTTTGAGGAGGCGGGAATAGACTGTGCATAGACAAGTCACGCGGTATTAACACAGTCCTACTGTGTGTTCCACGATAGTAGCCTATTGTTTACAATGAAAGCTTTTTCTGGCTGTTAAAGGCTATCTTCAAACCATTAAAAATACATTTATCTCTTCTCTTTTTTATATACCGTATAAGCCTAAGTGGTATGTTGAGTGGTTTTATTCTCAGTAAATCGCCTTGCTAGATTAAGAAATCGAAAGTGATTTTCCAGTAGTCTTAATGGTATATTGATCGTAATTGTCTAAAATGAATGCAGCAACCTTGGAAATGGATCATAATTGTTTTTAAATGATCCTCGCAGAGTGTTCGAATTGAGTCTGAGTCTCCTTAAGTGAGTAGCCTAGAGATGCGGGATCAGAATTCGTGTAGTTCTCTTGCACAGACTTCAAAACATACAGCAATAGACCGGCCCGAAGTTACTATTCGTCACCAAGTCACATTGTTAAAACTAGGGCTTGGATTTTTAGGTGGTAAAAATCGGGGAAATATTTATTTTTTATGGATTAAAAATACATGAAATATGTGACAAAAAGGTAAAAATATTTAATTATAATTTAGTTTATTAATGTGAATATAAACAATATGCAGTACTCTCGAATGCAATTTATGCTATGTCTCACTGACTGCTGAAGTATTACAATACACGAGGAGATACATCTCGAGGTTGTTCATCACAAATGACCGACGATTATCGCGAAACACTTCTTCTGAAGGCACGAAACTGCGGCAATAATTTTCTTGCCCTTGAGGTGTTGTGTAACTTGAGATCGCTGTTCAGCCCTGATTGCTTTCCCACATGGTTGCCAGAACAGAACGCTCCCATTAGAAGTAAAATGTATTTTAATTCTGCAACATACGACTGCAAACGATAACTTGTAGTTGTTTTTACTTTAGGCATCGTAGAACTGCCTTCACTTCCCAGTACCAGAAATGAACTGCATGTGAGTGACACTGGTTCCAGGTAGCTGGCGGGGGGAGGGCTAGCACGTGGTGCAATAGGTCGAACATCAATTCCGCCCGATTTTCCTCAATTCCACCCGGTCTTCCAAGGGACCCAAAAATAAGTTCCTCAACTCCGCTCAGGCTTTGACAAGGAGTCGACAAAAGGGTTATTCCCAATGACGTAAACAAATGCCATAACCTTCCTGCTCGCAAACCAAGGGCCGGGTTAACACCTTATGCAGCGCATGAGTGAATTCTTGAATGCAGCTGATTTTTCCGTTCTAGGCTTGAAAACAGTATTTTCAGCATCCGCAGCTGATATCAAAAGTATTCTTTTAGGTTCAAATCATACACCTATTATTATCTAAATTTAATTTTATAATGTCTGACGAGGTCAAAACACATACAAACATTTAATTATGAAAATGAAAATCCACAGCCTGCTTCCAGTCTCCGACCGGGTCAGGGAATGGAATGAATGAAGCCCCTAGCTAGCGGCGAGGATATGAACTGTGCCGGCTGCCGAGGCCTGACGCACTCCTCTGGGGCAATGAGTAAATGAATGACAGATGAAATGAAATGATAGTGGAGAGTGTTGCTGGAATGAAATTTTGACCGGGAAAACCGGAGTACCCGGAGAAAAACCTGTCTGCCTCCGTTTTGTCCAGCACAGATCTCACATGGAGTGACCGGGATTTGAACCACGGACCCAGCGGTGAGAGGCCAGCGTGCTGCCGCCTAAGCCACGGAGGCTTTCAAACATTTAATTATGCACATGTTAAAAACAATGTATAAAATTTGTAGAAAAAAAAATAGAAAACTTGGCAGACTTATTTAAAAGAATATTATGATTAATTTTAAATCACTTGTATTTTCTGCCATATAAGTTATAATGTGCAAAACACTTTATACCTGATTTAACGAATGAGCGGACTTGACTTCAGAGCGTTTGACCAATGGCACAACAATGTCTTGCGAACACCACCACGCCATCGGTCACTCGCTCTGAAGTCAAGTCCGTTCATTCGTTAAATCAGGTATAAGCATAATACATAAAGAGCTAGATATTAATCACTGTTGTTAAATAAAAATATGGGCAGGAAATTTAATAAAATAAGAAAAATCAGTATCTTAAAATCACACAAATCTTTACTTCATTTCAAACTATAACCCCGGCCCTTGGTATGCGAGCAGGAGGGTTATGACATTTGTTTACGTCATTGGGGAAAAGCCTGGGTGGAGTTGAGGAACACATTTCTGGGTCCCTTGGAGGACCGGGAGGAATTGAGGTAATCCTGGCTACCTGACTGGGATTCCCGGGTGGAATTGATGCCCGCCCGTGCAATATGGGTATGGACAAGGAAATCCCCGGCTTCCACAGTGAGAGGCACGGAGCGACAAGTTAAGAATAACACAGTTACAAGCTGACATACGCTCTGCATGAAGATTAGATAGCTCACAGGTTCTTCCGCGTTGAAGTAACACAGAACAAAAATGCAATAAACTGAAAGATCAACATACTGGTTTAAAAAAATGTAAATATTATGTATTTTTATGCGTTAATAAGTGAAAAGCAGGAATTTATGTATTTATAGAAAAATGCTTAAAATATGTATTAACATAAAAAAATATATTTATTTACCTAAAAATCCGAGCCCTAGTTATAACCAGCAGCTAGACTGGCTAGGATTTTGTGAGTGTGTGTGCCCTCTGGGGAGGCCTGGTGCAGATCTCTCAGATTGACGCCTATAGGTGACCTACATGTCGGGATGAGGATGAAATGAATTATGAGGACGTCATAAACACTCAGTCCCCAGTAATATTAACCCTGCGAAAATAAAAACCCATGATTCGGTCGGGAATTAAACCTGGACCAGAAGCTATCGACTTCGCCACGAAGCCGGAGGGACAAACAGTGACTCCTAAGATTCCATCGTCGTTCCCACATCGTCCTGTACGTAAAGCCCTCCGCGGATGCGGATATCTGTGGATAAACCCACGGATATCCGCAACATTTTTCGCCGTGCGGATATAGTTTGTATGGCTGCGCGGATAGCAGATAAGCTGCGGATAATGTTTGGTGTAAATTTGCAGATAGTTTTTAGAATACAATGTTGAACTAGATTTTTTTATAAATTCTTCTAGTTTTTGCTAAGAGCTGAGTCTTTTATGTTTCTTGTTATTTTGCTATTTGCTTTCGCTTGGATCGTATGAGAATAATAGAGAAATTAGAGAAGCCAGTACGGAGATATCATCAATAATTAGTGTTGACTTATGCCAAAATAAGGGGAACGAATTCCTCCTCAAAGGCCTAAATGTGTTAAAAATATTATTGTAATGCCAGCGGATTCGGATAACAAACATGCGGATGCGGGACAGTGTAGGGCTCTATCCATAGAAGGTTGCATATAAAGTAGAGTCTCGCAAACTCGGCACTCGGTAACCCGGCACTCCGGATTTCTCGGCCACCCTGACAGGAGGAAGGAATCATGATTTTTGTTTGTTTTTGTGTTTCCGCACAGAGCGTTATTATGTTTTCATTCGTCTTCTCCATCAATGGAATTATCGACAGTTAAATACGACGCGAAACAAGTTGACCTACAGTACATTGTATGAAGAGTAACGACGGCCTGATAAATACAGGTAGTTGTACAGTACAGTACTGTAAATGCACAAACTGTTGGCAGTAAGAAGTAAACGTAGAGTTTTCGCGCAGAGCGTTGTATTTATTTGATTGCACATTCTTCGCAATTCTGTTTCTTCGCCGTCTTCGTGACGAGGCTTCAAGAAACAGGTTTCAAAGCGAACAGCAAAAGAACATTATTTAATTTTAGGCAAAAAAGAAAATGGTTATTTTCATTAAGCGAAAACACTATTTGCCTACAGGAATTGTTTTGTACATATACAGTACAGTGTACGTATTATAAAAATAATTTGTGGGCCTAATTTTTCTAAGTTTTCTTTTATAATTTACAGTAATTGTTTTCCTTGATTTTTATGCAGTACAGTACGGTACCGTAGTGGCATAATCGTTTTAAAACTTGTGTTTCTGTTAAAAACAAATAAATGTACTGCATTGCATTACTTTTAAACGAAAACAAACAGCTTATTTCTTCTTTTTAGCACATTTCCCGATAACCCGGCAATTTCGCGAACTCGGCCACCCTTCGGTCCACATCAGGCCGAGTTTGCGAGACTCTACTGTACTGTATTCACTCTTGCCCACGCTTCTCACCGCTGAAGTTCGTAATTCGATTCAGTATTTACTCACGTTAGAGCAATACAAGTGTTCGCAGTGTGAGATACACACACAAATACATTTTAGTTACGTTAGTTATTGAGGTTTTAAGGGGCGGAACAGCGAGGTCATCTGTCCCTAAAGTACATTTTTACCCGTACAAACTACGGGTAACCAACGATTAATGGATAATCTGAAACTCCCGCCCTAAACATCCAACGTACATTTTTTTTAATATTTTCCTTTATAAAATTATTAGCAAACCGCCCCGGCTTCGCCCGGTATCTTTAATGGTTTACACAGCGTAAGCTAAAAAGGCGCACGGATTGCAGGTCCCAGACGCAATTCAGAACAGCCGAGGTGAACAGCGAAACTCTTCACTGAAGTCTTAGCTCGACACGATTCGACAGTTTGATGCTGGCCGAAGCTGGATGATTGGCTTGCTCGCTTGCTCATAAACTCGCTCCGAGGCTAGTAATTTAAATTTCCACTGAATTGAGGTTGTTGGATGAAATGAAAACCTAAACACACTTATAGTGGGTGATTTATTAAAGATAGATATATGCTGTCGTGGACTTTTTTGTAGAACTTTTCATGCTGAACTTTCTTACACTCATATATATTTTTAACGGTTTACCCATCGTAAGCTTAAAAGGCGCACGGACGGCAGGTTTTTCTTCAACTCGATTCACTGAAATCGTTACTCCTCGGCTTCCTTTGGTCATAAATGAAAGTTTTTCTACAGAACATTCCTCGAGAAATCCTTTACAGAATGGTGAAAACCGAATCGAAATCTGTCCAGTGGATCTCGAGATTACGCGTTACATCCAAGAGTCGGGGACTTTGTTTTATATTATGTAGAGATCACGCCCCCAAAAGATAATGCCCAGAAATATTTAAAAAGAAAACTTTTGTGTGTTTCCTTGTCCCATGTTCAATACAAATTACTTTAAGGTTTCGTTTAGAGAAATAATAATTAGTCTATTGAAATATCTGCACCGGTTCCGAAGATGTACCCGGAAAAGAATTATAGAACCGGCTGCGGTGGTCGACAGCACAATATTGTGAATAGTAACTAATAATGTATTTTCTTCCAGGAGTGTATTTATATATTTGTATCTTGTACCCCGCCCAATCATTGGACACAATCGTGTTGACCGACTGAAAAGCTACACAAAGTCAATTTTTATAGGCAACAGTGAAAAATAATGGCTTCAAATCTCTGCATATTTAGTGCATTAAATTATGGAAAAAAATGAAATTTTGGAAAACTAGAATTTAAGAATTTAAATCAGTCACATTTCTTTTTATTCAAAATCATATCTTTTTACCCTAATTAGTAATGTTTTCTCCCCCATGGACTTGCACATTTTCCCATAAGGAATTCCGTCTGGAAACTTTCAGAATTGGGGATTCCGAGGTGTCTACCTGAGCTGGGTCCATTTTCTATTTTTTTCATTGACTTTGGAATTTACCCTCTGAGTCAGATGATTTCAATCGATAGTTCATGAATATTTGAATAGTTGAAGAGTGGATCATCAGTAAAAAGACACCAAATCCCTCGGCTCGAAATCCACACGAAAAGTAGAGTAAAGTAATCAAAACAAAACGTGTGGTATTCTGCAGTAATAAGGCTCCTCTGTTAGTGCAAATTCTAAAAATTAATTATCCTTTGAGTTTCTTAAAATAAAATATAATTAAGACTATTGGTTAGTCTAAACATCTGAAATAATTTCAGCGTCTTGAAAACATATTAAGTGGATGGTTGGTTGGTTGGTTGGTTCCTCAGTTTAGGGGCTGTGACAACGCGGTCATGTAGTTTCGTGTACTTTGGGTGTGTGTAGAATCTGTCTGATAACCGGTGTTAATTGTGATGGCTGTAAGTAGTGTGTTTTGGATGGTTCTAATGCCACCTCCACCTCCCCACCTCACAAGATGGCGGCGGCGCGATATCTCTCGAACGCATGGTTGGATTTTGACGAATGAGGTGTCATTGAACTCGGGCTGACACCCCCTTTCCAATGGACAACATACTTCAACCCCAAAATAAAAACCTGCCCCTACTAGGGGGCGAAATTGTAATTTTTTAGAGAATCTCTCTTTCCAATTGCCAGATGTGAGAGTTTGAATGCCGATATGGATTTAAACGTTGTTCCACATAAAGTGCATGTGTTCGGTGGATAGCCACTATGAATTAACATGCTTGTTTTTGTTTTTTACGCATGCCCACTCATGGCTTTTGAAGAGGGTGGGGGAGTGGTTCCCTGTGGACGGGTTATTGTTGACAGGTCATTGTTGACAAGTCATTGTTGACGGGTCCCTGTGGACTGGTCATTGTTGACGAGTCCTTGTGGACGAGTCCTTGTCCCTTTGGACTGATCTCTTTGGACGGGTCCCTATGGCCTGGTTCCTACGGACTAGCCCATGAATTTATTTAAATTATGTCAAAGGGCCTAACTACATTTGTGTGTGTGTTGAATTGACGTTGTTCACTAATCCCCCACTACTATAATGGGATAACGATATGAAAGGAAAGTGACGAAATACATGTGAACACGTGTGAAATGACCTTATTACCGTCCTCCTTGTGAAACAAATCACATCCTGTTTTGCTTCATACGTGAGAAAATGTGAGTTCATGTGTAATATGATCTAACACACAGGTGTTCACATGTGCACGTGCATGATAAGAGCTAATAAGTCACAACCTGTTTTGACAGTGGTGGGAATAAGGCTAGAGACATGTACAAGTAGTCAAATGACTCCGGCAGACAACCCCTTTCCTATGGATAACTTCTTTCCACTCAAAAATAAAATCTACCCCTACCAGGGGGTTAAATAATAATTTTTAGGTAAAAGTCGTTTTCCATGTGCAACATGTGGGAGTTTGTATGCCTATATGAAATTAAACTCGTTCCATATAAAGTGCATGCATACAACTGAATGCCGCTATGATTTATTATTTTTGTTTTTTGTTTTACGAATGCGCAATTGGTTTTTTTGTAAGAGGGCGGGCTTTTTGAATAATGATTTATAGATACGTTTTTTTACAAATTAACCAAAGATCCAAAAACTAATAGGTCATCGGCTTTTTAATATCTTATGAACTAAGAAAGCTAGGGACTTGTGTGAGGGGTCGTTGGACTTGGGGTGACGCCCTGTTTTTTAATGTATTATTCATTTTTTTTGTCAAAAGAGCCTAACTGCACTTTTATTAATATCTCGCTAACTAATAATCACAGAGAGTCAAGTGAGGTGTCATAGGACTTAAAATGGCCAACCCCTCTCCATGACCAATGAATTCACCCCCCAAAAAACAGCAAGGTCTTTAACCTAAGATTTTATCAACTAATAATCAGAGAGGGACAAGTGAGGTGTCACAAGACTCAGGATGGCCAACCCTTTTCCATGACCAACGAATTTACCCAAAATACCCAAAACAGCAAGGTCATTGACCTAAGATTTTGATAAACTTATCAGTAGAGAGGGTCAAGTGAGGTGTCATAGGACTACGAATGGTTAACCCTTTCCCATGACCAATGAATTTACCTCAAAAATTCAAAACAGCAAGGTCATTGACCTGAGATTTTATAAACTAATAATCGGATATCAACATGTGAGGTGTCATAGGACTTAGAATGGTCAACCCTTTCCCATGGCTAATGAATATACCCAAAAATACCCAATACATCAAGGTCATCGACCTGAGATTTTATAAACTTATAATCGGATATGGACATGTGGAATGTTTACAGTGAGTGATGAAACATAGCTAGGTAGTGAAAGAATTATTGTAGGCTACATGTATGGTGACTGACAAATCTTTCACCAATGGAACTTGTTTTCAGATAAAACTGCAGTACAGAGAGAGTATAGGTTGTAGGTATGGGATAATAAATGACAAATGGTGTATACAAAATCTGATTTATCGATTCAAGAAATAAGAGTAGACAATATTTAATTGATTGGTTAAAGAGGATAGCTAAAATCCAAAATGGTGACTACATTGAACTAAACTGAACCAAGCTGAATCAAACCCAACCAAACCGAACCAAACTTAATCAAAAACAAGCCAATGGTTTAAGTGTAAAACTTGTGGGTGAATGTGGTCATTGGTAATGTCAGAAAGGAAAGGGATAACGCTCTACCTATAGAGGGTAAGGTAAAGCTAGTGCAGGATGCTAATGCACACACACAAGTACATGAACCACACACAACTATCCTATGCAGATTTATGGTTGACTGTTAAAACTTGCTCAGTGGTTACTGGGACAAGATGGTCGCTACACACATCAAGCTTTAAATACCTGAGGCTAATAACCTATACACACACTCACACACACTTGTTCTAAACTAAACTGTCTTGCTGGCAGAGCTCACACAGTAGGTAAATGACAGAAATGCTTGGCTAACAGAAATACAATCATTTTAGGTTGTCTAATGTTACCAGCTAAACATTACGTGCTATAGTGGTGAGCACATGTGCCTCTTTCACTGGAGATCTTAACTCGATTTCTAGCTCTAAGGCCTAGAACGAATCAAACTAAGAAAAAAGGGTATGGTGACGCAGTGGTTAAACTGTTAGCCTTTCACTAAGGTAGACTAGGGTTTGATTTTAGGTTAATATACATGTCATAAACAAACAAATAAAAGCAGAGATAATGTTTAAAACTGATTACACTTGTCTCTTTTCAAATCATTACTTAGATTACAAATACAAACGTGGACTGGGTTTGACATACAGTTAATGCTTCCTATCACATACTAGACTGTAAGAAAGCCAAACAAGCAAAAGGCGTAGGTAGAGCAGTGGTAAAATCGCTATGTGTAGAGAAATACCTAACGGTTTTATGAACTGGCGAAGGTATGTCGCACAAACAGTGCAGGATACAATCCAGCAACCATAATTTTTATCTCGTGGACAAGAGAAAACATATATATATAGAGAGAGATATATAGAAAGCTTGAGTGTGTGTGTGTGGGTAGCATTGGTTGTTTGACCAGAGAAAATACGGTGAGGTAGGGTGGGGAGAGGGTGAATTAGCAGTTATATATGAATGGAAAATAGATTTTTTTCAATCGTCTTGTTTTTCAAATGCAGTGGTAGATAGTCGTTTTTTGTAAAACATTCTTACTTGCAGTAGTAATAAGCCTCTATGGTTCCGCTAACACATAGATAGACTGTATTATTGCCATGGTAAAGCACTCACATTAAGATCATTTACAAAATCATAAAATGAAAAATAAAAAATCTTGTTTTGGAAATATCGTTTTTCAACATACACACAAAATAAATATATAAAAAATTTGTAAACAGCAAAATGGAAAATTTATGTTTCCATATAGACAAAATTTAAAAACCTTAAACGGACATTTAAGAAAATATATGCAAATGGGAAATTGACAAATGTGTAAATATGAAAATGGAAAAATCCATGTTTCCATATCATGAAATTGAAAAACATCAAACTGTCATTTTAACAAATGCAAATGGAAAATTGACAAATTGCAATGTGTGAAATGCGAAATTGAACAAATGGCTATCATTATTTAAAAAAAAAAGAACATGGTGCTCTATGGTTGAGGTGTGAATCAAACCCTCTCTACTTATTTGGACCACTAGAGACTGAGTAGACTAGTTTTAGTTGTCATACCACTTTTAAAAGTTTGTGATAAATCTAGGAATTGAACCCAAGAGCTTGTAGGGGGGATCCAAGGTTATAATATGTTAAACAGATACCCTTGAATGTAGGGTGTGGTAGTTATATAGAGATGAGACGTTTCGCTCAGGGCAGGGAGGCATGGAGATCTGCATCAAACCAGTCAAAAGACTGACGACTCAAACAACAACATGTAGAGCTCACCAAAATAATGTTGTGTAACGGTAAATGTTAGTCAACGAACAGTAATGCATTACTAAAACCCATGACACGATACCTAAGAGCTTTTCTAAAATTATTTTAAAATGCCTTTAACCCTATATTAAACACCCTGTTCACAAGACTCATAACTGCAATGTTATGGTCAAACAAAAAACAAAATCTATATTTGAAAACAAACAAGTGGTTTAGTCAATGTATACTGGAAAAAGTTTTATAAACACTCAAGTCCACAAAAATAATTAAATTAGTAAGTGTCAGGTTGACCGAGTGGTTATGGTGTTTGACTTAAGTTCAAATTTTCTGTACAAGAAAGCAAGGGTTCGAATCCCTTACCTGATATAACTATTACCTCAACATGGCTTGACCACACTGTATTATTGTGTACTCGGTACACAAACCATAGATAGAGTGTATTGTTTAAGGTCGCTCTCTTTGCGAACATAGTCAGAGACTGTTGATGGTTAACAATTGCATTAATAGTGGGACATAGGGATAGCAATTAAGAAAAACAGACAATACCCATACACTATTTTTATTTATTTAATGTAAGTACTTGTACAATAGTTATATACAAACTACAACTCTCTTTTGTCTATTACTATCTAGTCCTTTTCGATCCACTTGCATAACAAGGCAGATGACTTTGTAGTTCAGCCCCTTAAAACAACAACAACACTACCTCTTGCATAGTCTGTGATGTTGATGACTCTTGAGGCGTGGAAGATGGATACAACATAACTTTTACAACAGGGGTTAAACGTTGCTCAACAAAGAATGCACTATTTTGAGTAGCAACATCTTTCTCTTGTACTAACTTATTAGCATTCTGATGATTTTTTGCCAACACCATCAGTGTTTTGTCTGGAGCACTACATTGATGATCACTCACACTTAAAACCACACCATTTCTACTTTTCATATTGCCTCGACATCTTGTTGACCTCTGTTTTGAGCATCGCCAGAATATTATTCCTTTTACATTTTGTCGTCTATAGTTATAAGAGTAGCCTTTATAGAGTACACGTTGCTTACCTCGGTTAGTAGTAGTAAGTTCCATAGTAGTAACTAACCTGTTAGTATGATTTGCACACTATAAAGGTTATCTCTGTTCTGGTAATAGAATTATTTAGCGTTGGCTTTTATATTTAATATGTACAGTTAAAAGTGATAGAAAAGTGGTAGAAACGTGGTAGATAAGTGGTAGACAAGTGGTAGACAATTGGTAACATAGTGGTAGAAAAGTGGTAGCAAAGTGGTAGCAAAGTGGTAGAAAAGTGGTAGAAAAGTGGAAGAAAAGTAGTAGAAAAGTGGTAGAAAAGTGGTAGCAAACTAGAAAAGTGGTAGAAAAGTGGTAGAAAAGTAGTAGAAAAGTGGTAGCAAAGTGGTAGAAAAGTGGTAGCAAACTAGAAAAGTGGTAGCAAAGTGGCAGAAATGTAGTAGAAAAGTGGTAGCAAAGTGGTAGAAAAGTGCTAGAAAAGTGGTAGCAAAGTGGTAGCAAAGTGGTAGAAAATATTACATGTATTGATAAGAAATAGTTTAAGCGGTTACATGAATTCATTACACTATAATTTTAGCATCACGAAGCTCATTTTCTATATCCAAAAGTTCTTCCTCATATTTAGTATGACCAGCCTGTTTACAGGTATGCAAGTACTGAAGCCGCTGGATTAGCTTATTGGGATTGTTCCAGTAAACAAATTTAACAAATGATTTTTTGGGTGTAAACCATTATCATCATCATCATCATCATCATCATCATAATCATCATCATCATCATCATGGTTATCATCATCAATATAATTATCATCAATATAATCATTATCACTATTACTATCTAATCCTTTTTGTTCATCTTGCAATGCAACAACCTTTGGCATAGTTTGTGTTGTCTTTGATAGTGTAAGAGGTTTCTTAGACGTTAACGACTGTCCTAACATGTCTTTTTCAGGAGATAATAAACGCTCTTTAACAAACAAAGCACTATCTTGAGCCACACTATTTTTTTCTTGGTCTTGCTTTTTTACCTTGGTTAGAGTATTTTGTCCATTTAAATGAGTATTATTTTGAGATTTACAATGATGATCGATTGAAATAAGTATGTTGGAGCCTTTGGTTTTAATCATTCCTCGACACTTTTTAGATCGTTGTTTCGAACAGCACCAAATAACAGTTCCATTTTTATTAGTTCTTTTTACAATATATGCATATCATTTATAGTAAGCACATGGCTTACCATAGCTAGTCGTTGATACTTCCATGTCAATTGTTGAGCATAAACTAATCTCTAGTAAAGTTAACTCGATAATAAAAATGATAGTTTGTAGTATGTGCAGTTTAAAGTAAGAGCAAAAGTGAGAGTCAAATGGTAGAAAAGTGTTAGCAAAGTGGTGGAAGAGTGGTAGCAGGTTATAGTAGTCATGATCTTTTTTTACCAGAATGTGATTTGAGTAAATGTAATTTCTAAACCTTAGCAGTGAGTAGTCAGTTAGTCTTGGTTCAGACAAGCGTAAACAGTTCTCCAATGAATCAGAGATCAAGATTTTCATTATGAAACAGTTGTGTAACCAATTAGGTATCGGTACTTGATAGCTTCACACATGAACAAAAATTCCAACATATCTGACATGAATTACATGATTTGAAAGTTGACAAAGAATATCCAATCAACCATTGTAGTTGCAATGTCAAACACAAAGACAAAATCAGCATGAACTTTTAAGTTACAGGAAAATTCTATGAAATAGACTATGCAGGAAATTTGGAAATACACATCAGAAGTTTGCAACACCATCCTTCTAGCCTATATAAATTATCGACAGTGTGCACTGCCCCTAACATTAAACCAATTTATCAATAACGCAAGTCAACAATCAAAACATTTTGTGTTATTTAATGCATATATTCTGTCTACATTGAACAGTAACAAAAAACGCCATTCATAATTAATTAAGTTTGCTTTAATTCTTTATGTAATGATAAATACATATTTAAAGTTTTGGCTGACTGTTCAGGGTGAATCGGCTTTGAACACATAAGAGAGGGAATATTTTATGACTTAACCTCAGCTCACCTAACATAACCTAAATTTACCTAACCGAACCTTGTCATATAGGTAAGAAACGGGTCAAGCTATGCTTTCGACTACCGAGTTTCAGCTACTTTTCAAGGTTACTCTCCCGAACATTGCCGGAGACTGCTGATAAACACCTATGTTCCCACGGCGGCGGCGCGCAACGACTTACATGACGCGCTTCCCCCTTTTGATTGATCCCTGTTGATTTGTCCCTTTGGACTGGTCCTTGTTGACTTGCCCCTTTGGAAGGGCCCTTTTTGAATGGAGTCATTTTTGACGAGTCCCTGTGGACAGGTCCTTTTGGCTGATCCCTTTGGACCGGTCCCTTTGGACTGGTACCTATGGACTGGCCCATGCAATTATCCAAATTATGCCAAAGGGTCCGGTCCAAAGGGATCAGCCAAAAGGACCTGTCCACAGGGACCCGTCAAAAATGACTCCATTCAAAAAGGGCCCTTCCAAAGGGGCTAGTCAACAAGGACCAGTCCAAAGGGACAAATCAACAGGGATCAATGAAAAGGGGGAAGCGCGTCATGTAAGTCGTTGCGCGCCGCCGCCGTGGGAACATAGGTGTTTATCAGCAGTCTCCGGCAATGTTCGGGAGAGTAACCTTGAAAAGTAGCTGAAACTCGGTAGTCGAAAGCATAGCTTGACCCGTTTCTTACCTATATGACAAGGTTAGGTTAGGTAAATTTAGGTTATGTTAGGTGAGCTGAGGTTAAGTCTTAAAATATTCCCTCTCTTATGTGTTCAAAGCCGATTCACCCTGAACAGTCATCCAAAACTTTAAATATGTATTTATCATTACATAAAGAATTAAAGCAAACTTAATTAATTATGAATGGCGTTTTTTGTTACTGTTCAATGTAGACAGAATATATGCATTAAATAACACAAAATGTTTTGATTGTTGACTTGCGTTATTGATAAATTGGTTTAATGTTAGGGGCAGTGCACACTGTCGATAATTTATATAGGCTAGAAGGATGGTGTTGCAAACTTCTGATGTGTATTTCCAAATTTCCTGCATAGTCTATTTCATAGAATTTTCCTGTAACTTAAAAGTTCATGCTGATTTTGTCTTTGTGTTTGACATTGCAACTACAATGGTTGATTGGATATTCTTTGTCAACTTTCAAATCATGTAATTCATGTCAGATATGTTGGAATTTTTGTTCATGTGTGAAGCTATCAAGTACCGATACCTAATTGGTTACACAACTGTTTCATAATGAAAATCTTGATCTCTGATTCATTGGAGAACTGTTTACGCTTGTCTGAACCAAGACTAACTGACTACTCACTGCTAAGGTTTAGAAATTACATTTACTCAAATCACATTCTGGTAAAAAAAGATCATGACTACTATAACCTGCTACCACTCTTCCACCACTTTGCTAACACTTTTCTACCATTTGACTCTCACTTTTGCTCTTACTTTAAACTGCACATACTACAAACTATCATTTTTATTATCGAGTTAACTTTACTAGAGATTAGTTTATGCTCAACAATTGACATGGAAGTATCAACGACTAGCTATGGTAAGCCATGTGCTTACTATAAATGATATGCATATATTGTAAAAAGAACTAATAAAAATGGAACTGTTATTTGGTGCTGTTCGAAACAACGATCTAAAAAGTGTCGAGGAATGATTAAAACCAAAGGCTCCAACATACTTATTTCAATCGATCATCATTGTAAATCTCAAAATAATACTCATTTAAATGGACAAAATACTCTAACCAAGGTAAAAAAGCAAGACCAAGAAAAAAATAGTGTGGCTCAAGATAGTGCTTTGTTTGTTAAAGAGCGTTTATTATCTCCTGAAAAAGACATGTTAGGACAGTCGTTAACGTCTAAGAAACCTCTTACACTATCAAAGACAACACAAACTATGCCAAAGGTTGTTGCATTGCAAGATGAACAAAAAGGATTAGATAGTAATAGTGATGATGATTATATTGATGATAATTATATTGATGATGATAACCATGATGATGATGATGATGATTATGATGATGATGATGATGATGATGATGATAATGGTTTACACCAAAAAAATCATTTGTTAAATTTGTTTACTGGAACAATCCCAATAAGCTAATCCAGCGGCTTCAGTACTTGCATACCTGTAAACAGGCTGGTCATACTAAATATGAGGAAGAACTTTTGGATATAGAAAATGAGCTTCGTGATGCTAAAATTATAGTGTAATGAATTCATGTAACCGCTTAAACTATTTCTTATCAATACATGTAATATTTTCTACCACTTTGCTACCACTTTGCTACCACTTTTCTAGCACTTTTCTACCACTTTGCTACCACTTTTCTACTACATTTCTGCCACTTTGCTACCACTTTTCTAGTTTGCTACCACTTTTCTACCACTTTGCTACCACTTTTCTACTACTTTTCTACCACTTTTCTACCACTTTTCTAGTTTGCTACCACTTTTCTACCACTTTTCTACTACTTTTCTTCCACTTTTCTACCACTTTTCTACCACTTTGCTACCACTTTTCTACCACTATGTTACCAATTGTCTACCACTTGTCTACCACTTATCTACCACGTTTCTACCACTTTTCTATCACTTTTAACTGTACATATTAAATATAAAAGCCAACGCTAAATAATTCTATTACCAGAACAGAGATAACCTTTATAGTGTGCAAATCATACTAACAGGTTAGTTACTACTATGGAACTTACTACTACTAACCGAGGTAAACAACGTGTACTCTATAAAGGCTACTCTTATAACTATAGACGACAAAATGTAAAAGGAATAATATTCTGGCGATGCTCAAAACAGAGGTCAACAAGATGTCGAGGCAATATGAAAAGTAGAAATGGTGTGGTTTTAAGTGTGAGTGATCATCAATGTAGTGCTCCAGACAAAACACTGATGGTGTTGGCAAAAAATCATCAGAATGCTAATAAGTTAGTACAAGAGAAAGATGTTGCTACTCAAAATAGTGCATTCTTTGTTGAGCAACGTTTAACCCCTGTTGTAAAAGTTATGTTGTATCCATCTTCCACGCCTCAAGAGTCATCAACATCACAGACTATGCAAGAGGTAGTGTTGTTGTTGTTTTAAGGGGCTGAACTACAAAGTCATCTGCCTTGTTATGCAAGTGGATCGAAAAGGACTAGATAGTAATAGACAAAAGAGAGTTGTAGTTTGTATATAACTATTGTACAAGTACTTACATTAAATAAATAAAAATAGTGTATGGGTATTGTCTGTTTTTCTTAATTGCTATCCCTATGTCCCACTATTAATGCAATTGTTAACCATCAACAGTCTCTGACTATGTTCGCAAAGAGAGTGACCTTAAACAATACACTCTATCTATGGTTTGTGTACCGAGTACACAATAATACAGTGTGGTCAAGCCATGTTGAGGTAATAGTTATATCAGGTAAGGGATTCGAACCCTTGCTTTCTTGTACAGAAAATTTGAACTTAAGTCAAACACCATAACCACTCGGTCAACCTGACACTTACTAATTTAATTATTTTTGTGGACTTGAGTGTTTATAAAACTTTTTCCAGTATACATTGACTAAACCACTTGTTTGTTTTCAAATATAGATTTTGTTTTTTGTTTGACCATAACATTGCAGTTATGAGTCTTGTGAACAGGGTGTTTAATATAGGGTTAAAGGCATTTTAAAATAATTTTAGAAAAGCTCTTAGGTATCGTGTCATGGGTTTTAGTAATGCATTACTGTTCGTTGACTAACATTTACCGTTACACAACATTATTTTGGTGAGCTCTACATGTTGTTGTTTGAGTCGTCAGTCTTTTGACTGGTTTGATGCAGATCTCCATGCCTCCCTGCCCTGAGCGAAACGTCTCATCTCTATATAACTACCACACCCTACATTCAAGGGTATCTGTTTAACATATTATAACCTTGGATCCCCCCTACAAGCTCTTGGGTTCAATTCCTAGATTTATCACAAACTTTTAAAAGTGGTATGACAACTAAAACTAGTCTACTCAGTCTCTAGTGGTCCAAATAAGTAGAGAGGGTTTGATTCACACCTCAACCATAGAGCACCATGTTCTTTTTTTTTAAATAATGATAGCCATTTGTTCAATTTCGCATTTCACACATTGCAATTTGTCAATTTTCCATTTGCATTTTTTAAAATGACAGTTTGATGTTTTTCAATTTCATGATATGGAAACATGGATTTTTCCATTTTCATATTTACACATTTGTCAATTTCCCATTTGCATATATTTTCTTAAATGTCCGTTTAAGGTTTTTAAATTTTGTCTATATGGAAACATAAATTTTCCATTTTGCTGTTTACAAATTTTTTATATATTTATTTTGTGTGTATGTTGAAAAACGATATTTCCAAAACAAGATTTTTTATTTTTCATTTTATGATTTTGTAAATGATCTTAATGTGAGTGCTTTACCATGGCAATAATACAGTCTATCTATGTGTTAGCGGAACCATAGAGGCTTATTACTACTGCAAGTAAGAATGTTTTACAAAAAACGACTATCTACCACTGCATTTGAAAAACAAGACGATTGAAAAAAATCTATTTTCCATTCATATATAAGTGCTAATTCACCCTCTCCCCACCCTACCTCACCGTATTTTCTCTGGTCAAACAACCAATGCTACCCACACACACACACTCAAGCTTTCTATATATCTCTCTATATATATATATGTTTTCTCTTGTCCACGAGATAAAAATTATGGTTGCTGGATTGTATCCTGCACTGTTTGTGCGACATACCTTCGCCAGTTCATAAAACCGTTAGGTATTTCTCTACACATAGCGATTTTACCACTGCTCTACCTACGCCTTTTGCTTGTTTGGCTTTCTTACAGTCTAGTATGTGATAGGAAGCATTAACTGTATGTCAAACCCAGTCCACGTTTGTATTTGTAATCTAAGTAATGATTTGAAAAGAGACAAGTGTAATCAGTTTTAAACATTATCTCTGCTTTTATTTGTTTGTTTATGACATGTATATTAACCTAAAATCAAACCCTAGTCTACCTTAGTGAAAGGCTAACAGTTTAACCACTGCGTCACCATACCCTTTTTTCTTAGTTTGATTCGTTCTAGGCCTTAGAGCTAGAAATCGAGTTAAGATCTCCAGTGAAAGAGGCACATGTGCTCACCACTATAGCACGTAATGTTTAGCTGGTAACATTAGACAACCTAAAATGATTGTATTTCTGTTAGCCAAGCATTTCTGTCATTTACCTACTGTGTGAGCTCTGCCAGCAAGACAGTTTAGTTTAGAACAAGTGTGTGTGAGTGTGTGTATAGATTATTAGCCTAAGGTATTTAAAGCTTGATGTGTGTAGCGACCATCTTGTCCCAGTAACCACTGAGCAAGTTTTAACAGTCAACCATAAAAACTGCATAGGATAGTTGTGTGTGGTTCATGTACTTGTGTGTGTGCATTAGCATCCTGCACTAGCTTTACCTTACCCTCTATAGGTAGAGCGTTATCCCTTTCCTTTCTGACATTACCAATGACCACATTCACCCACAAGTTTTACACTTAAACCATTGGCTTGTTTTTGATTAAGTTTGGTTCGGTTTGGTTGGGTTTGATTCAGCTTGGTTCAGTTTAGTTCAATGTAGTCACCATTTTGGATTTTAGCTATCCTCTTTAACCAATCAATTAAATATTGTCTACTCTTATTTCTTGAATCGATAAATCAGATTTTGTATACACCATTTGTCATTTATTATCCCATACCTACAACCTATACTCTCTCTGTACTGCAGTTTTATCTGAAAACAAGTTCCAATGGTGAAAGATTTGTCAGTCACCATACATGTAGCCTACAATAATTCTTTCACTACCTAGCTATGTTTCATCACTCACTGTAAACATTTCACATGTCCATATCCGATTATAAGTTTATAAAATCTCAGGTCGATGACCTTGATGTATTGGGTATTTTTGGGTAAATTCATTAGCCATGGGAAAGGGTTGACCATTCTAAGTCCTATGACACCTCACATGTTGATATCCGATTATTAGTTTATAAAATCTCAGGTCAATGACCTTGCTGTTTTGAATTTTTGAGGTAAATTCATTGGTCATGGGAAAGGGTTAACCATTCGTAGTCCTATGACACCTCACTTGACCCTCTCTACTGATAAGTTTATCAAAATCTTAGGTCAATGACCTTGCTGTTTTGGGTATTTTGGGTAAATTCGTTGGTCATGGAAAAGGGTTGGCCATCCTGAGTCTTGTGACACCTCACTTGTCCCTCTCAGATTATTAGTTGATAAAATCTTAGGTTAATGACCTTGCTGTTTTTGGGGGGGTAAATTCATTGGTCATGGAGAGGGGTTGGCCATTTTAAGTCCTATGACACCTCACTTGACTCTCTGTGATTATTAGTTAGCGAGATATTAACAAAAGTGCAGTTAGGCCCTTTTGACAAAAAAAATGAATAATACATTAAAAAACAGGGCGTCACCCCAAGTCCAACGACCCCTCACACAAGTCCCTAGCTTTCTTAGTTCATAAGATATTAAAAAGCCGATGACCTATTAGTTTTTGGATCTTTGGTTAATTTGTAAAAAAAAACGTATCTATAAATCATTATTCAAAAAGCCCGCCCTCTTACAAAAACCCCAATTGCGCATTCGTAAAACAAAAAACAAAAATAATAAATCATAGCGGCATTCAGTTGTATGCATGCACTTTATATGGAACGAGTTTAATTTCATATTGGCATACAAACTCCCACATGTTGCACATGGAAAGCGACTTTTACCTAAAAATTATTATTTCACCCCCTAGTAGGGGTAGATTTTATTTTTGAGTGGAAATAAGTTATCCATAGGAAAGGGGTTGTCTGCCGGAGTCATTTGACTACTTGTACATGTCTCTAGCCTTATTCCCACCACTGTCAAAACAGGTTGTGACTTGTTAGCTCTTATCATGCACGTGCACATGTGAACACCTGTGTGTTAGATCATATTACACATGAACTCACATTTTCTCACGTATGAAGCAAAACAGGATGTGACTTGTTTCACAAGGAGGACGGTAATAAGGTCATTTCACACGTGTTCACATGTATTTCGTCACTTTCCTTTCATATCGTTATCCCATTATAGTAGTGGGGGATTAGTGAACAACGTCAATTCAACACACACACAAATGTAGTTAGGCCCTTTGACATAATTTAAATAAATTCATGGGCTAGTCCGTAGGAACCAGGCCAAAGGGACCCGTCCAAAGGGATCAGTCCAAAGGGACAAGGACTCGTCCACAAGGACTCATCAACAATGACCAGTCCACAGGGACCCGTCAACAATGACCAGTCCACAGGGACCCGTCAACAATGACTTGTCAACAATGACCTGTCAACAATAACCCGTCCACAGGAAACCACTCCCCCACCCTCTTCAAAAGCCATGAGTGGGCATGCGTAAAAAACAAAAACAAGCATGTTAATTCATAGTGGCTATCCACCGAACACATGCACTTTATGTGGAACAACGTTTAAATCCATATCGGCATTCAAACTCTCACATCTGGCAATTGGAAAGAGAGATTCTCTAAAAAATTACAATTTCGCCCCCTAATAGGGGTAGGTTTTTATTTTGGGGTTGAAGTATGTTGTCCATTGGAAAGGGGGTGTCAGCCCGAGTTCAATGACACCTCATTCGTCAAAATCCAACCATGCGTTCGAGAGATATCGCGCCGCCGCCATCTTGTGAGGTGGGGAGGTGGAGGTGGCATTAGAACCATCCAAAACACACTACTGCTGTATTAGTGTGTGTATCTGTTTTTAATTTAAGTACAGACTGCAACTTTGAATTTTTCAAATACTGTAGTTCCTACATTTGCCCCCAAACGCCACCGTCAACGACTACTAGACCTAGTTCAGAACTTAGCTACTAGACGCCACCGCAATCGGCTCTTGGCAACGAACGTAGAAACCTAAGAGCGTTGTTTACATTCTTAACCTATACAATTTAGCTTCACACAGGTGTAATTAGTGGAAGGTTCTTTAACATGCCATAAATCTATGACATGGGACCACCGGCTTTACTTCCCCTCCGAAGGAACGCATACTGAGGGATTGTTAACGCTCTTCAAAATCCGACGGCTTCGGCCGGGTTGGAACCCTCTATCTTGGACATAGAAGCTCAGCATGTTACCAACTACGCCACCGAAGCCGCTATATTAAGTGCATCAAGCCGTGAAAAGTATAAAGGCTATTTTGGAAAACTGGTGTAGTTTCTAATAATTTGCACACCTCTTTAAAAAGATGATAGATTGGTAGAGAGATAGATAGAGGGTGAAGCATTCAAGCCTACTGTTTAGCTCGTATAAACACGAGTGTTACTGTTCAATACTCATCAGAAAAATAGATAGTAGATAGGTAGACCAAGGTATAGGGTGATTCTTTTGTTGGAGAGGGACGGGCAACCGGTTGCCAGGCGCGCGAGCCTTCCGCCAGCCAACCGAGCTCACACCGCGGATTGTGCGCAGGTGGAAACCGTAACAAAGTACATTAATTAATGGGAAATTCAACAGCAAATCATGACTAAAGAACTTACCTTTTCCCCGAAGATGCTGAAAATGTTCTCCTTCAACTGACAGACAGGCGTTGTACCATGTAAATAAATTAGCGTTTACACGTAATTCCCTTCCGTTGTGAGGGATATCTGCTGCCGTATATTGTTCTCCAGCTCCACTAGAGTACGGGTAATTGGGATGTACACTTTGAATGTTAAATTAACCCACAATTGAACAACAAATGGGCTTAGGTCCGTGCTTCGATTAATTAAAGTAAACACGCAGGTGGATGGGGGTGCCGGAGTAGCGACATAATGTAACGATGTCTGTCAGATGAAGGAGGACATTTTTAGTATCTTCTGTGAAAAGATAAGTTCTAACCTTTAACTGGTGACGTGAGGTCTTCCAGATTCCCAAGAAATGAAAGAACATCTGTGCTTCTTTAATTAGATCTTGCAGCTGTTGTTTATGCTACCTTCTTATTTCTGCGCTGACACTACACACCCTCGTTGATGAAAGTTTAGTGACTTAATGGACTTAAATGGCCCTGGTTAGCTCGCCTCCGCCTCGCGAAACCCCGCGGCCCAAGCTCGGTTGGCTGGCGGAAAGCGCGCGCGCCCGGCAGCCGGCCGCCGGTCCCGTTCCAGCAAAAGAATCTCACTGTAGATAGAAATATGATAGATAGGTGGTAAGACAGATGGATATGTAGATAGATAGACCGATATATAGATAGAGGTTGGGACATTCAAGCCTGCTATATAGTTTGTATAAACACGATTGTTACTGATCTATACTCGTCAGACGACTGTACTATGTTTGACTATTTCACAGTGTGTTTTGCGCTCCCTCGATTCCTAAACCCAGAAGGAAATCGATTCCGGAAGCTAAAATTGTTTCTTTGTTCATATCTATTTATACCGCTAGCATGCGTGCTACTTATCATGACACGATATTTAATTCAAAACTAACGTGTTCGATAACGACAGGTTGCTTACTACGTTAGGCTCAAAACTCGAAAATTACGACCCTGCAGAATGTGCCGTGTAAGACAAAGTGTCATCTTTGTTATTGTTGTTGGGACATTGTGGTCACCAACCCCGTGTACTTGCCAGTGTGTGTGTGTATTTGTTAGAATGTGTCTGATCACCTGTGTTATTCTGGTGTCGATATTATTGAGTACATTTGTATCTGCGGCAAGGAGACTAACGTAACATTACATTAGAAACGAACTCCGCCATATGTCTTCATCAAAATGTTGGACCACTTCATGGTGTAGTGACTAGCATACTTGTCTGTCACCTCTGAGGTCTGGGTTCGAAACCCGCTTTGCCAAGAAATCCCGTACCCTCAAACAACTATCATCATCATCATCATCATCATCACCATCATCATCATCACCAACACCATCATCGTCATAACCACGCATGTGTACATACTCGTTGCATTCACAGTAAATGGGGCTGATGATACCATTGATCTAAATTAGGTTGACATCTCTTCAATAATGCAGTAGTTTTGCATTTGTCTGTTGGCACAGGCTAGAGTTAAATGTGACTTTTAATCGATATCTCTATCTCGTTGTTGTTGTTTCATGTAAGTAGCTTGGACATCATTGGCATTTATCCCCGTGTACTCTGGTGTTTGTATCTGTTGAGTGTGTCTGATAACCTGTGTTATTGTGTCTACAGTACGGCAGTGTAATGAGCAGGCTATAGGCCAGACCACTCCTAGATCGTGCAGGCCGTGTCCAGCACTATTGGTATGTTACAGTATGGCAGTGGATCGAGCAGGCTGTGTCTTGTACTGTTGGTATGTTACAGTATGGCAGTGTAATGAGCTGGCTACAGGCTACTCCCGGATCAAGTAGGCTGTGTCTAGTATTGTTGGTATGTTATTTACAGTATGGCAGTGTATTGAGCAGGCTACAGACTACCCCTGGATCGAGCAGGCTGTGTCTTGTACTGTTGGTATGTTATAGTACGGCAGTGTAATGAGCAGACTGCAGTCAACCCCCCGGATCGAGCAGGCTGTGGACGGGGCCGGGCTATGTTTAGCAGTGACCCACGCTGCTCTTGGCAATGCTCTCCCTGGACCACTGGCACTGTCTCCTAAATCATCTCCACTCTGTGTTTATGTGATTAGCGCACGGGTTAGGAGGGGGAGTAGGATATACCAACATTATTTCCGGTATCTCACCGGCTGGATGCGTAATAAAGACCCGCCACGGGCGAAGTTCTGACTGTAGCGTTGCTTCGTGCTAAGAATTTGATTCGAGGGGCCTGGAAACTCCTGCTATTTGTTTTATTCAGGGAATATACCGTAATTAGTTTGCTGACTAAGTATTATCCCATAGATCAGTGAAAACTATGGCAAAAGAATTTCATAATTCTAACCAATCACAACTATTTATCGTCACAATGTTATCGTTTAATCAGTTTTATTTTGTCGCACCTACGTACACTTGGTCCACGTCTTGGTGTAGTGGCTAGCATTCTTCGCTGTCGCCCTCGCCATCTTCTAGCAGTGGACCTAAGATCTTTCTGAGAATTCTTCTTTCATTAACTTCCAATTTGTAAATCAAGCCTCTTTTGTTCATTTACAGGCACTCTATTGTCTCCATCTCTTGTTATAAAAGAGGGTGTGGTGGCGCAGCGGACATGCTGTTTGCCTCTCACCAAGGAGAGATTCCCGGTCCGTGCAAAAAGGAGGTCCCGTGCCTCATGATCGCAAGATTAACGACCACGTAAAACTACATGCTTCCTTCCTTTTCTTGTAATAGATATTATTACTATTATTTTTCGATCGTCTAGTGACCACGAGCCGATTTCAATGCATTGCCCTTTGCTGTTCCTTTTTCTTCCACCAGTATTCCTTCATCATGTTTCCTCTTCCTTTCCTCGGACCATTTCGAGCCGGTTTTTTTTCCTTTTCTTCCTTGGAATCATTCCATTTTTAGCACGTTTTGCCTAAAAATGTCTCTCTGTGCTGTATCTTCTTCTCTGATATTGTTTCTTTCCAAATCCTTATTGATTTCTTGTACCCAGGTTGTTGTTGACTTCTTGTTCCACAGGAATGTGAAGATCTGCTTGGTGAACCTACTGTCATCCATCCTGTACAAATGTCCAAAGAATAGCAATCTCCTCTTCCGTATTGTTTCTGATATGTTTTCTATTTTTCGATATATTTCATCATTACTTCTTAGTTTCCAGAACTCTGCAGTTTTTAAAGGACCGAGTATTTTGCGTATAATTCTTCTTTCTACTACTTCTAAGGAAGGAAGGAAGCTTGTAGTTTAACGTGACCGTTAATCTCGAGATCATGAGCCACGGGACCTCCTTTTTACGTGGAATCCGAACCACAGGGCATGGCATTTCACTTCGAAAATCTCACATGCATTGACCGGGAATCGAACCCGGACCGCCTTGGTGAGAGGCATACAGCTAGACCGCTGAGCCACCACGCCCCGTACTACTTCTGAAATGAAAATCCACAGCCTGCTTCCAGTCTTGGACCGGGTCAGGAATGGAATGAATGAAGCCCCTATCTAGCGGCGAGGATATGAACTGTGCCGGCTGCCGAGGCCTGACGCACTCCTCTGGGGCAATGATTAAATGAATGACAGATGAAATGAAATGATAGTGGAGAGTGTTGCTGGAATGAAATGTTGACAGGGAAAACCGGAGTACCCGGAGAAAAACCTGTCTGCCTCCGTTTTGTCCAGCACAGATCTCACATGGAGTGACCGGGATTTGAACCACGGACCCAGCGGTGAGAGGCCGGCGTGCTGCCGCCTAAGCCACGGAGGCTTCCGTACTACTTCTAATTTATCCAATTTGTAGTTCAGTACGAGACATTCACTCGCATACAGGCATTCCGGTTTGACTACGGGGTTGTAGTGCTGTATGTTAAGATCCATAAATTTACCTTTAAAAACATTCTTATATACATATTTACAGAATTTGGCCAATTATAGACCGCTTAGAATGTAAGACAGTGGTACATTATTTTTCCCTTTCTTCCCAGAACTTTCTCATTCGGTGGCTAATCATTTGCCGTTGTTCCACTGACATCACCCTCGTAGGCCGTCGTTGGACTTTGAAAGGTGTAACATCTGCTGAATGGACCCGTCGCCGAAATTCCTCCCTGTCCGAGATTATAGCATCCGTGATCTTCAGGTGTTGCAGTTCCCATCGTATCTCCTCCAGCCATCCAGTAGTGCTTTTTAATTTAGAGCCATCCTGTAAAGATGTTCATAAAATTTTAGTCTTCTCTTTTTAATTGAAACTGTTAATTTCTTCTATATGACGGTAAAGGACTTCATTTCTCCTCTTTGTCCACCTATTTTCTTTATTCTTTTGGGGACCCAATATTCTCCAAAGTATTTACTTTCTTTTTTCTCTAGTTCAACTTGGTTTCCTTTTTTATTCAATGTTAGGCATTCAGAACCATATAATACCTTTTATATTCGTACTATTATTATTTTCAATATATCTATGGCTCACGAACGATGGTCACCTATTTGGTTTTGGATCGTTAAGTTAAGAGCCCCTGCTCTGAAAACATCGCTCGAATACTGTGTAACACCACCTATGGTCTTGATATACGCCTTAACTCGGAGAGAAAGGTTATAATTGTATTAATGCATCCAATGGTCATTCATCTTATTATTAGGGAAGGGATTTTGAAAGCAAATCGGCCGTGAACCTATTGAAAGGAACCAACTCGACATTTGCCAGGTGGTTAAAATAGGAAACCACGAAAATCAATTTCAGGACGGACGAGATGGGATTCGAACCCACGATCTCGACCACCGTGGCTGGCTTCTCACAGATTATAAGATCCCTAGAGCTAACAAATTTCGGGGTTGCTGATTTCACCCGCAGTTCCAAATAGTCCTAGATATGTTCTATGGGATTAATATCAGGTTATTTATGAGCCAGGATGTGTGTGTGTTTGTCACGTGTATGTGCAGTCCTGTAAATATGGCTGTCCACAGTATACTCATCATCATCATGAATATTTTGAATAAAGGCAACATTTGGTCATCAAGAGCGTTGAAATTAACTTATTGGATCATGTTCATGGGGACCTGAATGAGTGGGTCCAAGCTTCCCCAAAACATCACACAACCACCTTCGGCCTATACTAAATACCAACACTTTCCTTGAATAACTATTCTAATTTCTGGTGTGGTAGTATGCCGTAAGTAGGACCAAGAAAGCAAATGCAGCCTTTATCCAGTTGCATCCTATCTGGAAAAGCAATGATATTTCCACACGAACGAAACTCCGAATATTCAATAGCAATGCAGAATCAGTGTTGCTATATGGGTGTGAGACTTGGAAAGTAACAAAATCAATCATAAAGAAAATCCAGCCCTTTATAAACCGGTGCTTACGAAGGATCATGAGATTGTTTTGGTCAAATGTAATATCCAATGAAGAACTATGGAATCTTACAAACGAGAAGCCCGTAGATTTACAGTTAAAGGCAAGAAAGTGGAAGTGGGTGGGACATAAACTGCGCAAAAACCAGGTGGCAATAGAGAGGCAAGCCCTGAGTTGGAATCCTCAGGGACATCGCAGAAGAGGAAGACCGAGGGACACTTGGAGGAGGACAGTGGAGAGGGAAGATGCAGAAGCGAGGAGAACGTGAGGAGAAGTGAAGGCAATGGCACGAATCCGAGTCCGATGGCGATGCTTCTTGGAAGCCCTATGTTCCAGCGATGCGAACAACATGACTTAAGTCAAAATTAAGTACATAGTATGCCGTAGAATAAAATGATCAATACATCATAGTATGAATATAATTTGGAAAAAGGCTGAATAGCGACTCTTTGGATCACACTGCTCGTCTACAATCTACTAACGTCCACCTTTGGTGTCGTTTGTCCATTGAAGACGTGCAACGTGAAGGCTAGCACACACGCCATGGTTATATGGTCACGGCGAAGGGTCACATAACCACCTGGTACATCCACCATCCTCAACGCTCCAAGGTGACCAGTGTGCTGTTTCAAGTGGATGACTTATGTCATCTGAACGTTATTTATTTACTGCAACTACTACAGATAACATATTTTGCACCATTCACGTGTAAGCGTATTTGATCTTTTGTTGCATATTACAGCATACTTCAAAGACGGATCATATTTCCATCGTTTAAGTTTTATGGAATATTTAACGACACATAATATGAAGTCGCCTCCGTAGCGTAGCGGTCAGCACGGTTAGCTGCCGTCCCGGAGGTCCTGGGTTCGATTCCCGGCTCTGCCACGAAATTTGAAAAGTGGTATGAGGACTGGAACGGGGTCTACTCAGCCTCGGGTGGTCCAAATGAGTAGAGGGGGTTCGATTCCCACCTCAGCCATCCTCGAAGTGGTTTTCCGTGGTTTCCCATTTCGTGTTCAGGCAAATGCCGGGATGGTATCTACTGTAAGGCCACGGCCGCCTCCTTCCCTCTTCCTAGCCTATCCATCCCAATCTTCCATCCCTTCCCATCCCTCATGGGGCCCCTGTTCGCTTTGCAGGTGAGGCCGCCTGGGCGAAGTGCTGATCACACCTCCCCAGTTGTATCCATCCCGACCAGATGTTCCAAGCTCCAGGACACTGCCCATAGAGGCGGTAGTGGTGAGTTCCCTCGCTGAGTCCGTGGGAACCACCAACCTAGAGGGTAAATTGACTAAATAGAAAAAAAAATAATAAAAAAAAAACATAATATGAATAATTACCAGAATAAAGTTGTTGTTTTGATTGAAATTGCCTGCGACAATTTACTTCTTGGAAGATTTGATGAGAATATTGTCATCTTAGCCGATTCACCAGATAACTTGAATTAGTTTCTAAGTGCTAATGACTCCGTCTTGAGGAAAGCATTCCCCGGTGGGTGGGTGGTTAACGTGTCGGTCTACTAACCCCAAACTTACAGGTTCGCTCCTGGCCGTAGTAAGTGATTTTTTTTGAAAGGCGGCAAAAATACGACACGTTTGTCATACGATGTTGGCATGTCAAAGAGCCCATTTGAATTCAGTAGGCCGTGTTCATAATGGCAAAATTAATCTCAGGAGTTTCCGCCAACACCAAGTTCCTCATTTCTCTACTAGAGAGCGCTATAGTGTTCAAGGAGCTTAGATATCAAACCTCCTTGTCTTTCGTAGTGCTTCAAGGAACAACGAAATTCGACATGCAAGCTACCTTCTGGGTGTCAAATAACAAAGCTTGCACCCGGCACCCGAGGCATACGATATTATTATTATTATTATTATTATTATTATTATTATTATTATTATTGACGGTCACGTTAAACTACAAGCTTTTATTATTATTATTATTATTATTATTATTATTATTATTATTATTATTATTATTATTATTATGATAAAAATCAATAAATGGACAACAAAAATAATGGAATGCAGCCGAAAGTAATCAGAAACCCCTATGCCGTCAAATTGGTTGGTGAAATCTAAAATAAATAGGAGATAATTATTAGCTACTTAGCAAAATAACCAGTGATGGTCGAAGCTAAGAGTTTATAAAGAGTAGCTTGGCTCAGGCAAGGAAAGCATTTCTACGGAAAAGGAATTTGTTGACATCAAATTTAGATTTAGATGTTGGGAATTCATTTTTAGAAGCCTTTGTCTGGAGCGTGGCGCTCTGTGGAAGTGAAACTTGGAATGTTGGCGCAGCAGAAAATAAATGAGGTGTTACAGGAGAATGATTAAGATCAGATGAGTAGATAGAGTAACAAATGAAGAGGTATCTAGATGAGTGGGAGAGGAGAGATGTTTCTGGCGACTGTTAATGAAGAGAAGAGATAGGTTGGTAGAGCACATACTAAGTCACCCAGGAATAGCAAACTTAGTTATGGAAGGAAGGGTCGAGGACAAAATCTGTAGGGGTAGACCAAGGTTAGAATATGTTAAACAGATTCTGGTAGTTATGTAGAGATGGAACGAATAGCTCAGGACTGAAAGGCAAGAGCTGCATCAAACCAGTCAACAGACTGAAGACTCAAACAACAACAACAACAACAACATCAAAGTAACCAAGACATATGAATGATCGAGTGGCCTCCGGAGAGGCTGAGTGCAGGTCTTTCTAGTTGACACCCGTGGGCGACCTGCGCGTCGTAATGAGGATGAAGTGAGGATGAATACGGCATACACCCAGCCCCCGAGCCACGGGAATTAACCCCAGGAGATTAAAATCCCTGATGGCTCTGCCGGGAATCGAACCCGGGGCACTTTGGGCCAAAGCCTAGCGCGTTAACCATTTAGCCACGGAGCCGGACACCAAGACATAGAAGATAAAACACACGTGGAATCTAATGCCACAATTAATTGGCTGCGTCGTGCAGTGGTAACGTTTTCGCCTGCTGTGCCCAAGGTTCAGGAAAGAATCCTGGCGCAGTCAGTTGGCATTTGAGGGTGCGCAAATGTGAGGGAACCGTGTCAGTAAATTTACTGGCACCTTAAATATCCCTTCCGGGGGAAAATTCTGGCATCCCGGCGTCTGTAAAAGCTTCAGGGTAAATGGGACGTAGTTAGTTAGTTATTGTTGTTTTAAGGGGCGGAACTACGAGGTCATCTGCCCCTAAAATGGGACGTAAAACCAATAACATTAAATATTATCCATTGTAATTATTAATAGAAGTAACATTTATTTAAGTTTGACTTTTAAGGATTCAGTTTTAATCGTTGGTTCATTTTGTCGAATAATATACTGAACTAGCAAAACTTCTTTGTTGAGTAATGAGTGCAAGCTCGTTTTTTTCCGGCAACGAACGCTAGTTAACATCTTCAACTAATAAATATACCGTATAATATACTAAAAATGATTTCGAATCATCAAATTAGGAAATAATGCCTTAAAATAGAAAGAAATATTGAATGGTGTCTCATCAGACCAAAATGTCACAAAATGCAAAATAATGCAAAATAAAAAAGCTTTTTTTTCTTGACTGTGAAGTACAATGGGCTTCTACACCACCGAGTATTGTTTTACAATAACAAGAGAAAAGATGGCACTTCACCCATCATCATAATCTAATACACAGAATGAAGACTGGTAGGCCTATACATGTATTGTAAAGAAATATTGCCGTTGTCTTTGTCATCTAATCCAAGTCTGGATCTAATGTTTGTCTTACTAGAGTGGCCGACCTAAGCTTTCTAAATATCAGTCTGAAACGTCTTTCTTTGTGTTGGGTATCAGTGTTACATGTTTGGTTTCCAACTCCGACCCTTGAGTGAGTGAACACCAACTAGCACTTACCATGGCTGTATCTCTCGACCACTATCGTCACGGCAGAATACATTAACTAGAGACCTACATAAGCATGGAGTTGACCTACCTCAACAGGAGTGCTTTAGGCCAGGGGTGTCCAGCTGTGTGGTGGTTGGTAGGGCCGGGCAAAGTAGAGTTCGAGAGTAACACGTAGAACATTGTATATTTTGATTTCTACAGTATTTATTAGACTCTCTCTTGGTGCAGAGACTTGCGCTAATGACTGGTTCCCCTGATGCTCTCCCCACAAAATTCCAGATTAGTCTTCTTCTTATTATTATTATCATTATATTACAGTAGAACTCCAATTATCCTAACTCCAACTATCCGAATCGCTTTCAGAAGAAAAAAAAGGACGGAAACGTACTGCAATTCGCAAAATAATGATCTATCTACGCGCGCTGTAAGCTCTCCCGACAAAATTCCTGATTATTATTATTAGTATTATTATTATTATTATTATTATTATTATTATTATTCTCTTCTTGTTTCGTATAGGCCATCTAATGACCACGATATTCAACTGTTACATTTGGAGTGGGCTTTGATGTTTGCCCAGTAGTTACGCATCCTCTGGATGTGTTGTTCCCTCCTCTCCTGGATCCAGAGCGAACCTGTTTTCTTTCTTGGCGGTTTGTCCTGGAACCTCAATTGCTGAAGCATCTTCCTGAGAGATATCCGGTCTTTTAAGTCTCTTTCCGTCCCTCCAAGTTCTTGCTGATCTTTGCTCACTTCCCACAACCATGGTGACTTGGTCTTCCGCTTTTGCCAGTAACCGAGGAGCTGGTTGGTCAACCTGGTAGGATGCATCCTGTAGACGTGTCCATAAAATGCTAGACGTCGTTTCCTATCAACATCCATGATTCTTTCACAGTACGTGTAGAGCTCTTCTGTATTCATTCCCTTCCTTAACAGGTCCCAATATCTTCCTCATTATCTTTCTCTCCTGTACTTCGAGTTTGTCCGTGAGTCCATTCCGGTTGAATACCAGAAATTCTGAAGCATATAAGGCTTCAGGACGTATAACTGTCTGGTATTGTCTCATTTTTGTATTTCGGGAGAGACACTTCTTATTATATGTGTTCTTGGTTAGTTGATAAGCGATTTCTAACTTGTTAACTCGAGTTGAAATGCCCTTGCTACCGAGAGATTCGGTTCCAGCCATTCTCCTAGGTACTTATATCTGTCAGTTTTCTTGATCTCTCCCTGTTCCAAATGCAGCGTACAAGGAGATTCACTGATGTTTGTGATGTACTGTGTTTTTTCAAGCGACACATGTAGTCCTACCTTAGCTGATTGTTGCGTGAGTTATGTTGTTTCACAGACGTTTCTATTGAATGAGATAGAAGTGCCAGGTCGTAGGCAAATGCCAGGCAATCAACACTGAGCCCATTGCACTTGTGTCCCAGAGTGATACCACTTGGTACCCCCTGACTAGTTAGCACCTTTCGACACTCCCTTATCACCTTTTCCAGGGCACCGTTAAAGAAGAGAGGTGAGAGACCGTCTCCCTGTCTAACTCCTGACTTAATTTCAAAACTCTCAGAGAGGGCTCCTCGGAACTTCACTCGTGACCTGGTATTATTTAAGGTCTGTTGGATAAGGTTATTATTATTATTATTATTATTATTATTATTATTATTACTAGCGGACCCGTGCGAGAACTCTCGCGTAATGGATTGTGTGCGTCCCCATGTGTACAGACTACCCGCTCGGTTTAGTGCTCTGCGGGCTGTAGGCGACAGAGTTCTCGCAGGGGCTATCATCTTGTTTATTTGTTTAAAAGCACTTTATAAACAAATAAATTATTTCCGTTGACTTTTCAAGAAATGCAAGATTTTTCCCGTACTATTGAGACGATTTGGAAGATTTCGGTACAAACCACACCTTCTAACTCCTTCTGGTTTAGGAGCTTGAGTTTTGTGATACATACACCTTAGTCTTAGCGTATTATATAATAAGATTATTATTATTATTATTATTATTATTATTATTATATTACAGTAAAACTCCAATTATCCGAACTCCGACTAATCGAATCGCTTTCAGAAAAAAATACGGAAACGTACTGCGATTCGCAAAATAATGATTCTGACTACGCGGTAGTCCTTCTGAAAAACCTAAGATCTTAGTTCAGAAGAGCGTTAAAAATCCCTCAGTATGCCTTCCTTCGGAAGGGAAGTAAAGCCGGCGGTCCCATGTCATATATTTATGGCATGTTAAAGAACCTTCCACTAATTACACCTGTGCGAAGCTAAATTGTATAGGTTAAGAATGTAAACAACGCTCTCCTACGTTCGTTGCCAAGACCGACTGCGGTGGCGTCTGGTAGCTAAGTTCTGAACTAGTAGTCGTTGACGGTGGCGTTTGGCGGCAAAAATAGGAACTATTTGAAACATTCAAAAGTCTGCAGTCCTTACTTGAATTAAAAAACAGATAACACGCACTAATACAGTCATCACAATTAACACCGGTTATCAGACAGATTATACACACACCCAAAGTACACGGAGCTACATGACCGCGTTGTCGCAGCCCCTAAATTTAGGAACCAACCAACCTTAGTTCAGAAGCTCTGCCCGAAAACGGATCAAGACAAACAGCTTACTTTGACCGAAATGTTCAGCAAACAATGACTTTCATTTACTAGTATTGTACAGCACTTGTACGTATCCTACGCTATATAACATGTACAAGTGTTGTCTTTTCATTTAATTACATAATGCATACAGTACGGAAAACAAACTTTTTTCTTTTTCCTCATATTGGAAAAGAAATGGGCCCAGGAAAAATTACTGCAAATCCAACGGGGATTCGCACTCAGAATATCCCGTGCCTACCGTACAACCAGCTTGCCACGGTGGGTGAGTGGCTATAGTGTCGGACTACCAACCCCAAGATTGCAGGTTCGCCCCTGGTCGTGGTAAGTGATTTTTGAAGGCGACAAAAATCACGACACTCATGTTATACGTTGTTGGCATGTTAAAGCACCCATTTGAATTCAGTAGGCCGTGTTCAATGGCAAAATTAATCTCGGGATTTTCCGCCAACACAAAGTTCCTCCATTCTCTACTTGAAAGCGCCGTAGTGTCACGGAGTTTAGATATCTAACCTCCATGACTTTCATAGCGTTCAAAGGAACGACGAAATTCGACATGCAAGCTACCCTCTGGGTGTCAATTAACAAAGCTTGCACCAGGCACCCGAGGCCATACGATATTATTATTATTATTACCGTACAATCTCCACTGATGGTGCACTGGTTATTGCAGGGATTGAGCCACTGTTCCTTACTGCTGTCGGGAAAGCTGAACTGACGCTACTAAAGAAAAACGGAACATCAAATACGCCTATTCTGAACATTGTCATTGAACGAAAGTGCCACTTTCTGGAGTGTGGTCATCCAAGTGTCTTTAAGAATTATGTCTTGAATCACTGCCCGAACCCACGCGATTGCTCTATTTACACGGATGGTTCTCTCTTTTCGAATGCCGACGAAACTGATAAAGTTGAATGTGCGTTTGTAGTTTATGAGAACAATATTGAGGTATTGTCATCACAGTATAAACTGTCTTCAAATTGTTCCGTTTATCAGTCAGAACTTTGGACCATAATTTCTGCAGTCCAATGGTGCAAAAAGAACAAGAATGCTCGGATTTTCAGTGATTCCCAAGCTGCTCTAACGTCAATAAATGAGAAATACAATATGAACCCAGTTGCTGTTACTATCAGAGCAATAGCTCATCAAAACCCTCACATTTGTTTCACCTGGATTCAAGGACATATCGGAACTCATGGAAACGAAAGAGCAGATCAACTCGCAAAAACAGCAGCAGCATGTAATATGTAAGCTTCATATGACAAGTCCCCAATATGTTATGCAAAGAGACAATTAGAAGTCACATAAAAAGTCAGTGGAACCGTTCTACAAAAGGATCTGTCACAAGAAATATATTTTTTCCAGAAGTTCACCATAGGCTCCAGTGTAAGAAGTTTGTGCCGAATTTTGATTTACTCGATTCATAACTGGTCTCGGGCGTTTTAAACCCTATTTCGAACGTTTTAAAATTAATATTGTAGATGGTTAATCCTGTTTTGTGATTCTCCTCAAACAATAGATCACCTGTTGTTTGAATGCTCTGTGGTTGGTAAAGCCAGATACAACTTGAACTGTCACTTACATTTCTGCAACTTGAAATTTTCATGACCATTTTATCACATATTCACGAAAAAATGTTGTTATAACCAGTTTTTAGCTTTTATTCATCTTATTTTTCAAAAATTAAGCTCATAATTTATGATGCAATTTATTTTTCATTTTGTAACAAACTACAACCCTAATGTACTATGTGTAATAGGGCTCCATTTACTGTAATGGATATTCAATAATAATGTAAACCCTTTATTTCGGAAAAATCCAATTATTCGAATTTTTTATTATCTGAATGGAGTCCGGTCCCAATTGATTCGGATAGTTGGAGATCTACTGTATTAGTATTAATCATATGTTCGCCATGTTACTGGGTACAATTCACCATTTCATTGGCATTTGTTGCAAGATAGAGTGGAGTTCTCGGTAGGTTAAGGAACGAACGAACTATGGAGCAGGTCTCTAAAATAACTACTTTTTGCATACTGGTATTCAGATTATTGTGGAGCCCCAGTTCATCGAGGTTGGCGTTCAGCGACTTCGGTGTGATCCCTGTAGAAGAGATTATGATACACAATACAGTGACAAATTCCTGTCGCCACATCTATCGGATCTCTTCAGCCAGAGGCATGTATTTGTGTCAATTTCTCAGCATAAATGTGTTGGATATTATGAGAGTTAGGGACTGCGATGTGTATGGCTTTTTGCACTCTAACAACTGGCCTGTTTGCTGATATACAGTAGGTCTATCTGTGATCACTAACCTGTCCCAGAGTAGCTTGTGTGTATCGTTCTCCAGAACAGCATCAGGAATATATTGCTAACAAGGCAGACCATTATTACTTAGCAGTGCTTATTATTATTATTATTATTATTATTATTATTATTATTATTATTATTATTATTATTATTATTATTATTATTCTTTGGTCGTTTGGGCCACCTATGGACTACGGTGCTACTTTTTTAGCTGTAGTTGTGGCCTGCCCCTACTGGTGTTCTTAGTGGTTTGTTGGGTGACTGCTTTCGTCCAGAAATCTTGAGCTTTTCTATTGGCCTAGTAATCTTTCATTTTCCTGCTGAACTCTATCTTACGTTCCTCGGGCCATTTCCTGGACTCGTTGTGGTGAACCTTTGTACTTAAATTTAATTATTTATTTATTTATCGTATGGCTTTTAGTGGCAGGAGTGTCCGAGGACATGTTCGGCTCGCCTGAGTCTATAGCTGCTTCCAGCGGACACCCTTAGGGTGAGCTACAACTTCCGTTCAATTTCAAGTAGTTCTAACTTTCACTAGCTGATATCAATGATACCTAGTGGTGAACGTTGGAACTTTGATAGAGCGTTCCGACGAAATATAACCTGACAATTTAGCTTCACACAAGTTTAGTCTGTGGAAGGATCTTTTACATGCCATATTCTATGACATGGGACCGCCGGCTTTACTTCCCCTCCAAAGGAAGGCATACTGAAGGATTTTTAACGCTTTTAAAAAATCCGACGACTTCGGCCGGGTTGTGCTATCTTGGGCACAGCAGTTCAGCATGCTACCAACTACGCCACCGAAGCCGCTGTAATGAATGTGACGAAAGGTTTTGTTTCAATTGTCAGACGGTAGCGACTCCTCTCATTTATTGTGTCTTGCTGAATATTAAGTTCAATAGGATCCTTCTCAACTTGTTTGATCCACAGGGATCCAGTGGCTTTACCATTATTTGCTACTTTGAAGATCATACCGTATAAGACAGGCTGTGGTGGTCCATTGTGTACAGGTGCCCGTAGAAAGCCAGGCGTCTCCTTTTGATGGCATCGGTGAGGGTTTCCTGATGTTTGTCGAGTTCACAATTTGGTTTGTACCATCGTCTTCCTTGATCCCACTATTTTTCGCAAGACGTTCCTTTCTTATACTTCGATGGCCCTTGGAGGGGTGTTTTAGGTAGATTTCATTAGAAAGCTAACTATTGCAATGGGTACCATGTTTTGACTTCCGGAAAATTTCGACATATCTTCGCGTTTCACATCCCCCAGACCCCAAAACCACCGTCAGTTCAAATGTTTATATATAATTTATATATATATTAGCTGACCCGGCAGACGTTGTCCTGCCAATCAAAGAAAGTGTTGTAACTTTGTTTCTTGAAGTGCTTTTGGATACACAATATTTTTTTTCAATTTCTGTTAACTGCCTCTAAACTATCGTGAAATTAATGAACTAATCTAGAAACATTCGTAGGAGCGTGCACAACAACTCTCCAAAGTTTCATCGCCATCGGATAAATGGCATATAACGCATACGGGATTTTGTTTAAATGATTCGTGCACTGTCACTCATTTGTTGAATCTACTCGTGCTCTACCAATTGTGAAATGGATTTACTAAGTTAGAAAGCTTCACGTAAGTGTACACAACAACTCATCAAAGTTTCATCGCAATCGATGAATAGTATATGACCGCATACGGGATTTTGTTGGAACGCTTCGCGCGTCGTCACTCATTTTTACATCTACTCGTGCGCTACCAATAATGTGAAATGGATTTACCAAGTTGAACACCTTCCCTGGCGTGTACACAACAACTCTTCCATGTTTCATCGGAATCGGATGAATGGCATATGTACGCATACGGGATTTTCTTTAAACGATTCGCATGCCATCACTCATTTGTTGAATCTACTCATGCGCTACTTATTAAAAACTGGATTTAGTAAACCAGAAACCTTTCCTGAAGTGTACACAACAATTCACCAAAGTTTCATCGCAATCGGATAAATGGTATATGAACACCTACAGGACTTTGTCGAAACGATTCTCGCGCCATCGCACATTTGTTGAATCTAGTCGTGCGCTACCTATTGTAAAATGCATTTACTAAGCCAGAAACCTTTACTGAAGTGTACACGACAATTCACCAATGTTTCATCACAATCGGATAAATGGTGTATGGACGCATACGGTACTTTTTTGAAATGATTCGCGTGCTGTCACTCATTTGTTGAATCTACTCGTGCGCTACCTATTGTAAAATGGATTTATTAAGCCAGAAACCTTCCGTAGCGTGTACTCAACATCTCACCCAAGTTTCATCGTAATCGGGCGAATGGTATTTGAACGCATACGGGACCTTATTGAAACGCTTCGCGCGTCGTCGCTCATTTGTTGAATGTACTCGTGCACAACCTCCTGTGAAATGGATTTACTAAGTTAGAAACCCTCATGTAAGTGTACACAATATCTCACCATAGTTTCATTGCAATCGGATGAATGGTATATGAACGCATACGGGACTTAGTTTAAACTTTCGCGCGTCGTCGCTCATTTGTTGAATCTACTCGTGCGCTACCTATGATAAAATGGATTTACTAATCCAGAAGCCACCCCCTGGAGTGTACACAACATCTCACCCAAGTTTCATCGCGATCGGACGAATGGTATTTGAACGCATACGGGATCTTGTTGAAACGTTTCGCACATCGTCGCTCATTTGTTGAATCTACTCGTGCGCAACCTCCTGTGAAATGGATTTACTAAGTTAGAAACCTTCAGGTAAGTGTACACAACAACTCATCAAAGTTTCATCTCAATCGATGAATGGTATATAAACTTATACGGGATTTTGTTGAAACGCTTCGCGCGTCGTCGCTCATTTGTTGAATCTACTCATGCGCTACCTATTGTAAAATGAATTTACTAAGCCAGAAGCCTTCCCTGGAGTGTACACAACATGTCACCCATGTTTCATCGCTATCGGACGAATGGTATTTGAACGCATACGGGACCTTCTTGTAACGCTTCGTGCGTCGTCACTCATTTGTTGAATCTAGTCGTGCGCTATCTATTGTAAAGTAATTTACTAAGCCAAACACCTTCCCTAGAGTACACTCAACATCTCACCCAAGTTTCATCGCAATGGGATGAACGGTATATGAACGCATACGTGACTTTGAAACGCTCCAACGTGCAGAGGCAAACAGTAGAATTCGACATCACTGCCACCTTTGGTATAAAACACAAATTTCCGCCACGGGCGGAGTGTATGTTATGGCGGTAGTTGCACAGGTTGCGACCAGGTGGCTCTAACGTGCAGAGACAAACTGTCCAAAGACATCAGATTTCACCAAGGCCAAGGCTAGTGGTTTCCATGACGACTGTTTTTGACTGTATATTGTGGTTCTAAAATTGTGTGTAAATTGTGGTTCTAAAATTGTGTTCATTCCACCTACCGGGTCAGATTGTGAATCTAAACCATACATGGACCCACCCTAATGTACATACGTAATTTCATCAAAATCGGTCCAGTCGTTTAGGAGGAGTTCGGTGACATACACACGTGTAGAAGAATTATATATATAAAGATACTAGCAGAAGTACCCATTCTTCGAACGGTCTTCGGTATTAATAACCAGATGTTATCAATTGAGCTACTGTTGCAATGTTTAGGGGCTTGGAACCTGTTTGTTTGCAAAGAAAAATTATTAGTTAAAATGTGCTCTCAAACTAAATTTACCTAACGTGTTCTTCCTGGCGTGAAAATAAAATTGAAAACTTCGTAGAAGAATCGCAATACACGTCACATACGAACTGACCCTAACCGTTGTGACAAGTGCCCAACTACAGGAAGACCCCTTTTATAAATTATAAAGGCTTGTGGTGCATGGAAATTCAGTGTTTTTAGCCTCCAATGGCCCAAATTCCTAAAATCAGCAAAAACAGTCTACTATTTCTATTCAGGAATTTTTGAAAATAATGTTGATGTTTGGAGATATAATACACTTTCTGTACGACATATCGCACGTGTAAGTCGCGTTAAAAAAAAATAGGGTACTCCATTTGCAACCTTTCACAGAAATGTAATAAATGGAGTGGCATTACTTATTACAGTAATAGATGGAAAGTTGGATGCCACCTCTTGAGATACTGTTGTCATGGTTAGTGGCTTGCATTCCTTCTTTAGTTTATTAAATAAAATTAGTTTTCTGGGAATATCTAAGAAACTGTTGGGTTTAGAGCCTTAAAATATAGTTTTCGGGGACCCTTTACGGCTCTTGAGGGGCCCCGAGTTATATTTCTGACCCCAAGGGTTTGAAAATGAGCTTTGTCTCTTCGTTGTACGCCATAATAATGATAATAATTAAAATAATAATAATAATAATAATAATAATAATAATATAACAAAATAGGGATAGGGATATAATAGACCTTCCGGACCATACCCGCACGTGTAAATCGCGTTAAAAAATTCTAGATTACCCCTTGACCCCTTAAGCTCATTGTATGTATTGATGAATATTTCAGCTTAATTTGGATCCGTTATAACCTTATTGCCGTTTGCAAACCTTCACAGTAATGTAATAAATGGAATTGTATTGCGTCTTACAGAAATAGATGGACCTCTGAGATTCTGTTGCCATTGTTACCGGCATGCATTTCTTCATTAATTTATTAAGTGAAATTAGTTTTTTGGGAATATCTCAAAAACTGTTGGTTTTAGGGCCTTAAAATGTGGTTTACGGGGTCCTTTTAGGGCCCCGAGTTTCGTTTCTCACATTGAGGGGCTGAAAATAAGCTTTATCTCACGCTTATTTCAGCACGTATTTTAAGGGGGTAGACCCCCCTGTTTTGAGAGGTACGGAGAAGAGTTACATCAATGATTAGTGTCGTGCCTCTGATGGATATCTGTATCAAATTTTACGTTAATCCACCCAGCCGTTCTCGAGTTATAAGGACACAAAAAATTGTCCACAGACAGACAGACAAAATTTTTATATAATAGAGAAGGGATATAATAGACCTTCCGTACCACACCCGCACGTGTAAATCGCGTGAAAAAATTCTAGAGTACCCCTTGACCCCTTAAGCGCATTGTATGTATTAATGAATATTTCAGCTTAATTCTGATCCATTATAACCTTATAGCCGTTAGCAAACCTTCACAGTAATGTAATAAATGGAATTGCATTGCGTCTTACAGAAATAGATGGACCTCTGAGATTCAGTTGCCATGGTTACCGCCATGCATTCTTTCATTAATTTATTAAGTGACATTAGTTTTCTGGGAATATCTCAAAAACTGTTGGTTTTAGGGCCTTAAAATGTGGTTTTCGGGGGCCCTCCCCCGAGTTTCGTTTCTCACATTGAGGGGCTGAAAATGAGCTTTGTGTCACCCTTCTACGCCTATTTCAGCATGTATTTTAAGGGGGTATGGCCCCTTTTATGAGAGGTACGGAGAAGAGTTACATCAATGATTAGTGTGGTGCCTCGGATGGATATCTGTATCAAATTTTACGTTGATCCACCCAGCCGTTCTCAAGTTATAAGGACTCGTAGAAGTTGTCCACAGACACACAGACAGACAAAAAAAATATTTTTGCGCGCATCCGTCATAAAACAGCCTGAAACGCGCAAATATCGCAAATTTCCGTGGAAATTCAGAAAAAACAGACAAACTTTCATTTTTATTTATATATAGAGATAGATATATATATATATATATATATATATATATATATATATATATACTGGCAGTAGTACCCGGCTTCGCCCGGTGGAATGATGATAATGTCTTAAAGTCTCCTTAGAAATATAATGGACTTAAAAATCTAGGTCATTTGTCCCCAAAGACAATGAGGGCGTAATATCTAGGTCATTTGCCCTTTTGATAAAGATGATAATAAAAACTACTGTCAAGCTTACAAACTACCGTAATAGAAATACATATTTCGTAATACACAGGCGAGGAAGACTAAGTCTTATTGTGTGTGGTGATTAAAGGTGTAATGGGCGTTACATGTAGGTCATTTGCTCTTATGATGAGGATGATAAGGGTACTACCGGTATTGAAGTGACACTTCAACTTATAACGTAATACACAGGCGAGGAAGACTAAGTCGGTGTAAATGCAATTACTGCTATGTGCAAAACACAAACTTTTCAGGAGGGACAAAAAACTGTCTGGCGGGAAAATTGGACATTAAATACTTCGAAAAAAAATGTTATTTGAGAGGGATAAGGGACTCGAATTAAAGGGGAATTGAAAAAATAACCAAGAATATATTTATCACATAACGACATTACAAAACTATATTTTGTAGGCACATGACAGATATTTCATGCAATTAGAATTCACATGGCAGGTTTTACACAAAATGTTCTAATTCTAAATGCAAACGTTTATTGGCATAGACACCAAAACTGACACTAAATTATATATAAAAAAGGGAGTTGGTCGTGTATACTTCAATAATACATTAAGTTGCTCGTTACTTCTCGTGAGGAAGATTGTTGTAGAATGAGTGGTAATCTTTGGGAATCAGATTGGTTAAAGAAAGCAAATCTTTGTACTTTTCTGCAGAGATTTTTTTTGGTGCTGGATACAGGACTGGGGGTACTCCCGCGGATCCTGAAGCAGATCGCCGTTTTCTTATTGGAAGAAGCTGGTACTCATATGTATGTCGAAGTCGAAAGTGAATAGAGCCATCAGTTAAATATTTCAGAGCACGTATGTCTGTGACGCTTGGATCGCCAGCAACCTTTCCTGGGCGAAGGGAAGAGAGTGTTGAAACGGCTTCGTAGTTCTTGAAAAAGGTGTGATCAAGATGATGTATCACATACATGGTGCTGAGAGCTGATGCTAGCACTTTGTTTCTATTTTGGTAACCACAACCATCTGATATTAAGGTTACATGAGTTACTGAAGGGGGCAAGTTTTCAATGTAGTCAACAATGCATGAAACAAAACTACTTGCTGAAACGCCTCCACTGGCTTCATGCCAAATGTAAAGGTTGACATCGCCATTCTTGAGACAGTAGGTGGTGAAATTGTGAATTTGTAACTTTCTTTTGTAGTATAGTGCACTCGCTTCCAGTTTCGGAGCAAGAAGAACACTCTGAACGTCCATTGTTATTACGTGATGAGTTTCAGAGGCGTTCTCCTTTGCAGCTGCCTTTGCAATGAACGCTTCCTCCTTCATTTTCAAGTGCGCAGTGTATTTATCAAGCTCTAGGTTACCTGATTTATACATATGACATGTATCACATTGATCTTTCCGAGGCATGTGTATACCGATTTTTTCTTTGTCAAGCTGTGCCACAAACCAAGGCCTGGACCCATGAGGCACCTCTTTTTTTTCACACCATTCACGGTACATGCCGTGCATATTTTGAAATGATGGAAATCCACTTTCAACGTATGTCTTTCCGGTGGATGATCTGCAATAGTGCCTGGGAACTTTTGGGATTACTGCCAACCATTCCAGTAAATACTTCCTTTTGTTTGCAGCATATTTGAATTGTCCACTACTCGAGGTTACATCATTAGAAGCGGCAGAGATGTTAGGCTGGATGTCTGGATCATCAGGCATCTCATCATCAGTGCCAGCGCCGTCATCGCTTTCTCTCTGATCAGAGGTCCATCGAAGGAAAGAATCTCGTTTAATGCCCAATGTGTTTAGGAACAGTGTTCTACAGACTCTTACATGCTGCCCATCTGCTGTTGGTAAATGGCAGTCTTGAAAATGCATCTTCTTCTGCTTCTTCTTTTCTGAGGTCTTTAATTTTCTCCGTTTGATTACATGGCGGTTGGTAACTAATCCTTTGACGTAGGCTTTCTTAGCTTCCCATGACGGGAGATCCCAGAAGTATTTAAAAACTTTTTCACGATCTCTAGTTGTAATTTGTCCACATAAAAAAGACCGCTTTGATTTAGTGTTAGTTGAAGTATGGATACATCTTTCAAGCATGCCCCGCTCATTCCTGTTAACATCATGATTAATTTGCCCACTCTTATCCCTACTATACCCAGTGTAAGCTGCGCCCCTAAGTCGATTCTCTTTGGTGGTTTTCCTCTTCAGTACTTGCATCCTCTGGTTTTCATTCGCTGCTTCTTCCCTATCAGCAAGGGCTTCCTGAGAAATAGGTGGACAGGTGCTGGTTGATGGCATGGATTCACCGTAGGTTTCATCATTATGTGGAATGAAGTGCATAACGTCATGGTCGGATATGGTAGATATGTTTTCATTTTCTGCAATAAAAGATAATAAGGGGTTTATTGTAATAATAGCTACTTGCTGCTTAACGATTTGTAGAAAACATCAACTATATCTAATGCAAGTTAACAATTCATGAGAACGAACTATTAAATGCCTTTCCGTCTGTCAACACGCTTATACCCAATTGTAATGGTTTAAAGCATTTAAAAGTTCGTTTACTAAGGCAACACTGAAAACAGGCTTCCAAGACGATAATAATAAATAAGGGATCGGTTTCTAAAACATGGCAACTAACATGAAGTACGTTTGTAGGAAATGCTATCTTCCGATGGTGTCTAATTTTTCAATGTATTAAGAATCAGAATTACATAAATCTGTACAACAAATATATTTCCTTTAAAATAGGAAGTCTAAATAACACGTACATTTTGCCATTTACCATGCTTTAAAATCGAATACCTCAAATATTTCTCGGCAGCTAACCTTTGATTAAGCTCTTAGATAGGTCAGATTCTTCCTGAATGATAGACGAAGATGGACCCGGCGAACGCGGATAATGTATGGATACATCTTCTCCCACTGGTGCTTCAAATACCGGTAGTAATAACTCGTAGCATAGTGGGGGAGAATTATTACTATGGCTGTCAGGGTCAGTATCTTGCGTATTCAAAAGTTGCTCCAATATTTGCGAGGGTGATAATATGTTTTCCATTGTCTGCGGCAAGAGACTGCGTTCACTTTAGAATATTACCTGTAAACAACAAGACATTGCGGTTGTCAACATGATACTGCAGATTGTATTTATAATCATAATAAGGGGTAGACATACATACATAGAGATAAACTTACCTATTGTCAAGGCTGTAATATCTTCCTGCACTCACATTCACTCCGTCACGTCTCGAAAATGAACAAAACAGCGCGCGCGCCATGTGATATTGTTTACCATTCCCTACTACCTGTCCATAGAATACCAGTCATGTGACGTTTCTTGCACATAGCAGATATTAACTTACAGCTTCCATGCATTGGCACATAGCAGGTATGCTTTGCATAGAAAATACACGGAAATGAAAACTGACTGCACAAAACAGATATTACACGTCGATCCACGGTGCTGCCATCTAGGGGACTGCATTTTTAATTGAAAACAGCTATTTTTGCACATAGCAGGTATTACATTTACACCGACGTTGTGTGTGGTGATTAAAGGTGTAATGGGCGTTACATGTAGGTCATTTGCTCTTATGATGAGGATGATAAGGGTACTACCGGTATTGAAGTGACACTTCAACTTATAACGTAAACAATGTACTGTAATAAATTAAATATTTTAAAAATCACAGTCGAGAAAGATTTAATGCGGCTGTTATTAGTGGTATGATGCGCGTAACATCTAGGTCATTTGCACTTATGGTAATAATAATAAGGTAATGAAAAAATGACTACTAAACGAACATGGTGTTATTTTAAAACTGATATAGGTAATTCAGATGTCTAGCTTCGATGTCTTCCGAAGTCTCAACCTTATTTTCTGGCTTAGGCTTGTACTCGATGCGCCTAGAGGAAGAGCTTATGGCATACTGCTCGGCAAAGAATATGGGTCCATGCTGCACGAACCTGAGATGATCACAGATGATGACGAAATATGCTGACATACGTTCGGGGTTCCCCGTCCTATTTAGATTGGCCGGAAATCACTCACTGTTTCGCAACGGCCCTGTGCTGGCATCAGCATAGACAGCAGATAACACGGCGGGCTCTGGAAAGTCTTCTCATGTCAACTCGCGATGAATCAGCAAGCTATTCTCACAACTGACCCCCCCCCCCAGGGTCTCACAATATGTGGGACGTGGGTTGGCGACCACGGGACCCCAGCTGAGTCTGGCATCGCTTCCACTTCCTGGTGCCGGGCTCCTTTCAGTTCTCTTTCCTGTCGGCCTCCCTTGGTCAACACTTGTTCTATTCCGACCCCGACTGTATTGGGGTATCCGAGGGCTAGGGAGTCTTTCAATTTCTCGCCTTGATTGGCCGTTGTCTCATCTTTCCTGTTACCCTCATTCTTCGAGGGGTCTGCCTTCTTTTCCTTTTCATAATATCTCCTGTCTTCTGCTCAAGGCCCTCAAAGAGGCAGGGTGTGTGTAGCCCGTCCACTTTTGGTACACCCTCAAGGGCTCATGGCTGGTATATTAGGAAGCTGGCAACCCCGAGGAATTCCTGAGCTAAATGCAGGGAATGGAGTGGTATGTCAGAAATTTCAAGTGGACAGTTTTACTCATCGGGTTTCAAAGGGTAAGTATGTAAAATTTGGTTCAGATCGGTGAAACAGTATAGATTTGTGCCAAAGGGCCTAAATGTAAGGAATAGATTGGTCTGTCCGAAATTTCATGTCGACAGTGCTACTCGTCGGGTTCCAAAGGGTAAGTATAAACAATTTGGTTTAGATCAGTGAAACGGTGTAGATTTTCCCAAAGGGCCTAAATGCAGTGAAAGGGATGGTCTGCCCGAAATTTAAAGTGGACAGTGATACTCGTTAGTTTCCAAAGAGTAAGTGTACAAATTTTGGTCCAGATTGGTGAAACTATGTAGATTTGTAACAAAGGGTCTAAATACAGGGAATGGAGTGCTCTGTCCGAAAGTTCAAGCAGACAGTGTGGTCTGTCCGAAATTTCGAGTGGACAGTGTTACTCGTCGAGTTCCAAAGGGTAATTATGTAAAATCTGGTTGAGATCGGTGAAACGGTGTAGGTTTGTTCCAAAGGGCCAAAAAGCAGGGAATAGTGTGGTCTGTCCGAAATTTAAAGTGAACAGTGTTACTTGTCGGGTTCCAAAGGTTAAGTGTATACAATTTGGGTCAGATCGGTGAAACGGTGTAGATTTGTGCCAAATGGCCTAAATGCAGGGGATTGAGTGGCCTCTCCGCAATTTCAAGCAGACAGTGTTAGTCGCAGTGTTCCAAAGGGTAAATATACAAATTTTGGTTGAGATCGGTGAACCGCTGTAGATTTGGGACAAAGGGCCTAAATGCAGGGAATGGAGTGGTCTGTCCGCAATTTCAAGCAGGCAGTGTTACTCGCAGGGTACCAAAGGGTAAGTATCCGAATGTTGGTTCTGATCGGTGAAACGGAGTAGATTTGTGCCAAAGGGCCTAAATGCAGGGAAAGGGGTGGTCTGTCCGAAATTTTAAGTGGACAGTGTTACTCACAGGGTTTCAAAGGGTAAGTATACAAATTTTGGTTCAGATCGGTGAAACGGTGTAGATTTGTGCCAAAGGGCCTAAATGCAGGGGATGGAGTAGCCTCTCCGCAATTTCAAGCAGACAGTGTTAGTCGCAGTGTTCCAAAGGGTATATATACACATTTTGGTTGAGATGGGTGAAACGATGTAGATTTGGGCCAAAGGGCCTAAATGCAGTGAATGGAGTGGTCTATCCGCAATTTCAAGCAGACAGTGTTACTCGCAGGGTACCAAAGGGTAGGAATACCAATGTTGGTTCTGATCGGTGAAACGGTGTAGATTTGGACCAAATGGCCTAAATGCAGGGAATGGGGTGGTCTGTCCGAAATTTTAAGTGGACAGTGTTTCTTGCAGGGTTCCAAAGAGTAAGTATACAAATTTTGGTTGAGATCGGTGAAACGGTGTAGATTTGTGCAAAAGGGCCTAAATGCAGGGAATGGGGTGGTCTCTCCGAAATTTAAAGTTGACAGGGTTACCCGCAGGGTTCCAAAGGGTAAGTATACAAATTTTGGTTCAGATCGGTGGAACGGTGTAGATTTGTATACATAACAGACACACAGACAAACAGACAGACAAACTTTGTGCTTTATATATATAGATAGATAGATATACATATCAGTTCCTTGTGGACACGATAACTGCCGTAATTTTGCACCAATCACTTTGAACTCTTTACATAATATGTATCCCTATAAAATCTCGGTCGAGTTCGTTAATGGGCACAATCGGTCGAAGGGGGTAAAAATGGGGGGCTCTTTTCGAAAAAGTGAAATATCACAATAACTCTCTTAATATGTGAAATATCGAATCCCTTCAAAGTTCATATTATGTGTCGGATAAGTGCCAAAAATTTATGTTTAAAAAATTTTTTGATAGCACCTACCATTGGCCAATGGGGTGGAAAAAAGTGAGTTTTTCGGGAAACATTAATCATATCTCTCTTAATAGGCATAATATCAAAACCGTACAAAATGGACGATATTCCCCTAATAATTACCTAAAACGTTTGTCTGAAAGAATTTTTGATACAACCCACCATTACGCCAAGGGATGAGAAAAATGATTTCGGAATTAGAAGAAAATGCCAAGAGCCTTCAGAGGTTACCATGACACCGCTTCTAAATTGATGAGGGATGAGCTATCAGAGGTTGCCATGACAACGAGATCACATTCAGTTTTCCATCTGACTATGTGGGAAGCGGCTTCGGTGACTTAGCCTAGCTGGTAGCATGCTGAACTTCTATGCCCAAGGTCACGGGTTCAAAGCCGGCCGAAGTCGTCGGATTTTCAAAGAGCGCTGAAACTACCTCAGTATGCTTTCCTTCAGAGGGGAAGTCCAACGTTCGTTGCAAGTTACTGGTTGCGGTGGTATCTAGTAGCCAAGTTCACAGCTAGGTGTCGTTGACGGTATATTTGGTACCAACATTAGGAACTACTACTTGAAATTGACCGCCTGCAGTCCTTACCTGAATTATAGACTAATACAGCCATCACAATTTACACCGTTTATCATAGAGATTCTACACACACCCAAAGTGCACAGGATTACATGACCGCGTTGTCGCAGCCCTAAACTAAGGAATCAACCAACATCTCTGCGGGAGATAAAATTTGACGTGAAGAAGTAACAGACCGTTAGATAGTTACACATCAGTTCCAAACCTTGCATAAGGACGGTGTGACCACAAGTATAAAAATGGACCCCAAATGACAAGAAGGTTACCGTCCCCCTAACACAATATAATGTTAAAAATATGCATAGTAAGACGAAAGAAAGGTTAATTGAGCTCCAATTACATTGTAAAATACTTTCTCGCAATAAATGAGGTCTGATCCCTCTACGAAACCCTGCATATTTTGCCTATTATAGTCTATCCCCTAGTTTGCCCGGTGAAATCTACCTCCGCCTTCCGGCGTGCCGAGAGGATTTTTTTGGTTAGAAATAGGCACTCGGCTGCGCAGAGAATTGATGGTCTGACTATTGCATTATAGTGTTTTTGTTTGGCATTCATCGACAGATGTTTCGAGGCGTACAGTTTCTTGGTTTCTGCAGGCAGAGTATGTCCTGTCTAGTTTGTTTCTCCTTTGTTCGAGAGCCATTACTGTGATTTGCCAGTGAAGTTTTCAGCTGTTAGGTCATGTTGTGCACTTGATCTAAAAGCTATATTGATATAAGGAAGAGAGTTCAAAATGACAATCGAGTGCGGGCTTTTAACCAGCAACGTTCAGATATACTTAATACTTATACTTTACCAACTGAGCTCACGCAGCAAACAATCATCGAACACTCTATATCATCGCATCTCATCCCCGACCCCGTTGGAAAAAGGATTAATAAGGGGTTGACATAGATTTTGATGATGATGATAACATTATTAAAATGAATAACTACATTTCCTAAATTGAGTTGACTTTTTCGAATTTGGTGTTACGGTTTCGGATTTAGTAAAAAGGAACCTCAGAAGACTTCGTATTCAAGGATAATCCTATATACCAGGGTTTCCCAAAACTTTTTCTGACCATCGCCCACTTTCGAGATTTATAACTTTTTTCGCCCACCTCATTTCAAAAAACGCACAAATCCTAAAATTACTAACACATACTGTATATTCAAATACCTACATACACAGTAAGTTTAGAATTGAGGATTTTTACGGACATTTATATCTTAATAGGTACATCATGTTTATTTAGGTATAATTATGTAGACTACATTAAAAATTTGCAAATAAAATGTCTAAAAAGGGAATAACAATCAATGAAATGAATTAAAGAAAAAATAATAATTAAAACTACATGAATTTTATATCTAATTAATTATACAACATGAATACCTATGTCTAATTAATATAATTTGATGAATTACTGTAGTTGTAAATAGATTAAAAAGGAAAAATAATTTGATATAATTAAATTGCTTGTTTGCATTTCTATTTCATTCCTTGTTTTTATGGGCAAAAACTTCTCGGTCATATTGTATATATAACAAACTGATTATTTGCCCACCATTTTTTCAAATCGCCCATCGAATTCACAGTCTGCCAGTTTCGCCCACTGGCGTGCTAAAATCGCTCAATACTGGGCGAATTCGCCCAGTTTGGGAATCTCTGCTATTTACTGTAGAATTTACATTTTCCGAAATTAATGGACGTACAGTATTTCTGAAATTGCTGTATGGCTCTGAAACATGGTCAGCACGGAAAACACACAGTAACGGGCTTGACGTAGGTAACAGAAATGAGAACGCTCAGGTGGATGAGTGGAGTAACTAAACGTGATAGAAAAAAAATATATCAAAATAAGAGGAATAAGAGGAACCGAATGACTCTTCATCGATGAGTCCGGAGGTGATTAAAAAGCCCAATGTGGGAGACACACAGTTTTCCGCAGTGATGACAGGTAGTATCAGGTCCAGGTGAGACATCCGCATTCATTCCCTGTCTTCTAATGAACAATCTGTTCTTTCTGCGCTGCCTCCGATCTTTCTTCAAAAAGTTTCGCACCACGATGAACAATTGATCTCCAGGATGAGCGATCAAGAGCTAAGGTCTCCCAGTTGTTGATATCAATATGGCACATTTGCATATTAGCCTTTAGTACGTCTTTCAATCGCTTCTCGGACCTCCCACACAGCGCTTGCTCACAGTTAGTTCAGAGCAAAACACCTGCTTGGGAATGCGATTATTGGTCATGCGGATTACGTGTCCTCTCCATCGCAGCTGACGTTTTAAAAGCATGGCTTCAACACTGGTAGTTTGTGCTTCTTCGAGAATGCTGGTGTTTGTGCGTTTGTCTTGCCATGTCACACGAAGAATTCTCCTCAAACATCGCTGGTGATATTGCTCCAGCTTTTTAAAATGACGTCTGTAGCATGTCCAGGATTCAGATCCGTAAAGTAAGGTGGGAACTACAACTGAGTTGTACACAAGGATCTTCGTTGCAGCATTGATTTCATGGTTGTCAAAAACTCTAGACTTGAATCTTGCAAAGGATGCCCCAGCACGGTTAATCCTGTGTTGGATTTCGGAATCTATATTTGCACTTGATGACAGGGTGCTGCCAAGATAAGGAAAGGTGTTAACTTCTTGAAGCTTCGCTCCATCGATGGTGACATAGATGTTTCTTTGTCCTTGTCCAGGGTCTGGTTGGTAGAGGACTGGGGTTTTACTGGTGTTAAGTTTCAGCCCAATCTTTTTGTATGCTGAAGAAAAAGCATTCAGGATTTTCCTAAGTTCGTCCTCTGATTGAGCTACTACTGCATTATCATCAGCGTACTGTAACTCAACCAATGCAGCAGGAGATGTTCGAATCCTTGCCTTTCGACGGCTCAAATTAAAGATCTTCCCATCCATCCTGTAAGTTATCTGTATGCCTGTAGGAAGATCATCTTTGACTAACTGCATGACAGTGGCAACGTACAGAGAAATCAATGTAGGGGCAATCACGCAGCCTTGTGTTCATTTAATGTACCATATTTCACTCCGCTCAGACGGTTAAATCGCGAGAAACGTTTATTAAAATGTTTCAACTTCGCTTGGCCGCCATGTTCGTTTTGAATTCTACACGTTTTTGAAACTTACAAATATAAACGTGTAATTGTGCCCTGTATCACCGTACAAAATTTCAGGGTGATATCAGAAATAGTTTCGGAGATATAGAATGCCGGTAAAATATTTCGCACAGCCGCCATCTTGAGGTTATGTAAACAATTGAAATAAATTAGATGTCAGTGCATTACAATGTGTATTAACATTTGTTGTACCAAATTTCATTGCGTTTGGATGGTTAAATAGTGAGAAAGGGCCATTTAAAAGTCTTAACTTTGCCTGGCCGCCATGTTGGTTTTGTAGTTACCAGGTTTTTGAAAGTCACATAGGTGAACTTGAAGTAGTGCCCTTTATCACCGTACAACATTTCGTGGTGATATCGGTAATAGTTTCGGAGATATTGAATGCTGGTGAATTATTTCGCACTGCCGCCATGCTGGATTGGCGAGACGTAATACAATTTGAAGCCAACGGTCGGGATCGGCCAAAATGGTGCTATGACCTTACCGAGTTTCATTAAAATCGCCCCAGCCATTTAAAAGTTATTAGGGGGGACACACACACACAGATACACAGACACTCACACACACATACGCACACACATACACACGGACAAAAGGTGATCTCATAAGCCTATTTTTTCATAAAATGAAAATAGGCTAAAAATTGGGGTTGAACATTTATACAATGCGCATGGACGCGGATAACCGGCAAGAATTGCGGCTATGGTGAACGGCTATCCAGTATCCACAGTTAGTTATGTTTCCGCTCATATTGAGTTCAGGTTTCTTTGTTGTCAAATGAGGCGGAAACCGAGATAGAGGAATGAGCTCACTTCCAATTAAGTCTAGCCAGTGGGAGGTGGGTTAGTGGTCACTTCAGATAGCTCTCGGTCTGCTGATATGACACACTCGCTTAGGGCCTAACTAACGGACTTACAAGGGGTCTCCAGCTGACGGGGTGGAGTGCCACAATAACAGGGGATTGGTCATTCTATGTTGAATCCCACCTCGGCCGTCCTGAAAATCGTTTTCTTGGGTACCCATTTTCACCACCAGTCAAATAACTGGATGGTTCCCGGTCGACCTCCTTCCAAAATCCCTTCCCTGACCTTTCCTTAATTAGATCCAAAGGACACCTCGTGGTGTAGCGGCTAGCGTTCTTGAACTGTCGCCCCAGAGGTCCGGAGTCGATTTCCGGCTCTGCCAAGAAATTCATTATGGTGTGGGAGCTGGAATGGGGTATACTCAGCCTCGTGAGGCTGAACTGCGAAAAGGAGGCTTTGATTCCCACTTCAACCATCCTGGAAGTTGTTTACCATGGTTTCCCCCACTTTTACTCCAGGCAAATGCTGAGATGGTTTCTAACTTGAGGCCATGGCCACCTCCTTCCCAACCCTATGCTCAGTTTACATATACACACACTTAAGATTCAAGGATAAATAATTTCAACTCTGAGATTTGTTGATGACATCGTCATCTTAGCCGACACTCCAGAGAATCTGAATGAGTTTTTATATGATACGGATTCTGTCTTGAGGAAATAATTCATCATGAAAATTAATAGACTAAATGTAGAACTAAAATATTGGAATGCAGCCGAAATAAATCAGAAACACCTATAGGCGTCGAATTGGCAGGTGAAAATCTACATGAAATAGGAGACTTACGAAGCAAAATAACCAGTGATAGACGAAGCAAAGATGATACAAAAAGTAGGCTAGCACAGGCAAGGAAAGCATTTCTACAGAAAAGGAGTCTATTGTCATCGATTAGATTTAGGTATTAGGAAGTCATTTCTGAAAGCCCTTGTCTGGAGCGTGGACCTCTATAGAAGTGAAACCTGGTCTGTTGGAGCAGCTTAAAAGAGGAGAATTGAAGGGTTTGAAATGTGGTGTTACAGGAGAATGATGGAGATCAGATGGGTAGAGAGTTAGGTACGCCACAGATGAGGGCGTTCTACATTTACTCAGATATTAGAAAAGGTTGCACGCTCACTTCACTTTAATACACGTAAGAACCATGAACATTTGCAACACTCTTGATCCAAGTTCCCAGTAAGTCGCTATCACGCGCGTATGACAGGAAGTCCCGTACCCCTCCCCCGTGATCGTCAGAGTACAAACCTCACGTTTCCTGAGTGCCGGTTAAGTACCTTGTTGTGCGGTGTACAGCTTCCAGGACAATCCTACAAGGACTGTATCATCCAACAATTCTCATGTCTCCACGATCCAAAATAGTGACGATTCCTCCATGTAGGACGTGAGGATCATCCTACAGTCAGCTCTCAGCTGTAACTGTTTAAAAAATTAAATTGATTGTTTTGTAAAATAGTCTTTCGGGCTACCTTGCACACCCTCTCGATAACCTCCGTCTCACTGTCACTGTCAGTACTTGTAACTAGTTCTACATTCCACCCCTAGATGGGAGTATAAAGCTGAGGGAGAAAGCCTTGCATCCTCAAAGCTCTTGTTTATAGCTTTAGAAATGTATGGGAGCCCTTGAGGGGGGAGGGGCAGGTTTGGTCTATTTAATGGCGATCTGAGGACGTCTACTGATTGTGAGATCCTCAAGTCTCGCTATTGGTTGAATTTAAACCAACACTACGGGCTTATTGGTTACGATTTCACGCGGTCAGAATGGTAAGTCTGTTTCCAGCGTGTGCATATCTTTGGAGTGGTATTCAATTGTATTGTATTGTATTGTATTGTGTAATGTGTTCGTAATATTGCTGTGCGACTAAATAATTAATATTAGACTGAGTCTACAGTAATATCTCAATTTATCCCAGCTATAATAATTATTGTAAGTTTAATAAGTAGCCTATCATATTATGTCCTACACATTGTACAAATCAGCAGTCGCCTCTGATCCAAAATGATTTGAGGTTCTTCTATTTCAACGTTGTTGTTTGAGTCTTCAGTCTTTCGACTGGTTTGATGCAACCCTCCATACCTCCCTGTCCTGAGCTAATCGTTTCATCTCTACTTAGCTACCACACCCTACATCCGAGGCAATCTGTTTCACATATTTTAAATTTGGTATACTCCTACAGTTCTTGCCCTTAACCCTCCCCTCTATAACTAAGTTTGCTATTACTGGGTGTCTTAGTATGCGTCCTACCAACCTATCTCTTCTCTTCATTAGCAGTCACCAGAAACCCATTCGTCTTAATACTTCTTCATTTGTTACTCTATTTACGCACCTGATGTACAGCCTGTTCCGATTCAACACGGAACTGTAAAATGGGTTGCCTACCCACCCGCAATTGGCTTCAAATCTGCTCGCAGCGCGCTAGCGACGGGGCTGAGTTCGATTTCACTGATTGCCGCCTTCTTATGCAGCATTGCAAAGTACTGGATTTCTTCAATTGGGGCTACGTCAGGTCGAGAGAATTTTTAAGATCACCAATAACAACCGAAGAAATGGAGCTCATCATTACCGAAGTCTTTGCGAAAATTACTCCTCAGATGTTGTCGAACGCATGAGAGAACTTCATGCGACGAGTGGCCCTCTACATGGGAAATGATGGACGCCACTTCGAACACCTTATGTGAATGTCCATTTACAGTAGATGTAACGTCAGTGATAAATTAACTGTTTTAGTCGCATCGAAGACTGATTACAATTTTGTAACAAATCATTTCTAAATTGTATCTCGTTTTGTGGTATTGGGTTAAAAAGCAATACATTGTGTTGTAAATAAAATACAACACTAAAATGCATTGTGTTTTAATAAACTATGTTGTAAAATAAAATTTAATTTCATAGAAATGCTCTGCAAAAGCAGAAGCGTGAAATAACAAGTTCTCAAACAGAAATCGTTCAAACTTATTGTGAAGCCTGTGTAAATATATTTTGAAAGAGCAAAATACTTTGCAATGCTGCATAAAAAGGCGGCAATCAGTGAAATCGAACTCAGCCCCGTCGCTAGAGCGCTGCGAGCAAATTTCATGTCGATTGCGGGTGGGTTGGCAACCCATTTTACACTTCCGTGTTGAATCGGAACAGGTTGTACATCAATCTCCTGGAACACCACATTTCAAACACTTCTATTCTCCTCTTTTCTGCAGCGCCAACAGTCCACGTTTCACTTCCATAGAGCGCCACGCTCCAGATAAAGGCTATACAAATTGATTTCCTAATATCTAAATTTGATGTCAACAGATTTCGTTTCAGTAGAAATGCTTTCCTTGCCTGAGCCAACCTATTTTTAGCCCATTTTCATTTATGAAAAAAAAATAGGCTTATGAGATCACCTTTTGTCCGTGTGTCTACCTGTGTGTGTGCGTGTGTGTGTGATGGTGTGTGTTTCCCCCTAATAACTCCTAAACGGCTGGAGCGATTTCAATGAAACTCGGTAAGTTCATAGCACTATTCTGGGCGACCCCGACCGTACCCTTTACATTTTGTTGCATCTCACCAATCCAACATGGCGGCTGTGCGAAATATTTCACCAGCATTCAATATCTCCGAAACTATTACCGATATCACCCTGGAATATTTTATGGTGATAAAGGAAACTACTAGAAGTTCACCTGGTAACTACAAAACCAACTGGTGCCCAAGCGAATCTGTGACTTTTAAATAGACTTTTCTCGCGATTTAACCAACCAAACGCAATAAAACTTGGTACCGGTACAGTATATGTTTATACACAGTGCAATGCACCGACATATAATTTCGTTCAATTGTTTACATAACCTCAAGATGGCGGACGTGCGAAATATTTAAACGGCATTCTATATCTCTGAAACTAATAGCGGAATCACCCTGACATTTTGTACGGAGATAAAAGGCACTACTGGAAGTTCATCTATAAGACATTCAGAAACCGGATAACTACAAAACGAATATGGCGGTCAAACGAAGTTGAAAATTTTAAATAGACCTTTCTCGCGATTTAATGATCTAAACGCAATGAAACTTGGTACAGGAAATGTTTATATACATTGTAATGCACTGGTATCTAATTTTATGTTCGACCCTGACTATTATAATGATGGTCATTATAACACTATTTTTCGTTATGAAACAGTTTCTCCCACCAATCAATGCTCAAGAAACAGTTGTTTGACCAATTAGATAAGGTTAGCATCGCACCTGCGTGGAGTTCTTAGGCCTTCTAAACGGCGTTGCCTAGTGTCATAGTGGGGTAATCGAGAAGGCCATGATCAAATACAAGGCATTCTCTGCGTCTCGTGCGCTCTGTTCAGTACTGGTGTATTCTTTGGAATACACGGTAAGACAGAGTAAGCTTTTGCTTCTCTTTGCTTTAGTTCATCCCTTCCTTTTTTTCGCAAACACCAACAGTGATCTCCTGGTTTCTCTTTGTTGGTATATGTTTCTTACACTACCTGTAAGTCTGTTCTAGATGTATATCTTCCATGACCCACCTAGCGTCATCTAGCGGCGAATCTCTGAAGTTCCTCAATTTTTTCCTGCACAAGAGGACTTCCTTACCAATCTAGCCACCAGATCTCGTCGCTATCGCCAGCTATCATCTCCGTGATCAAGAGAACTTCGTCTACTTTTTCACCCACCTGGCTGCGCTAGTGACGCCTGCTATCAACTCTTTGAAGACCATTTCATCAAGAGAAATTATTATTTCAAAGTTGGCTATTCTTAAATGTATTCCTTTTGTCTCCTACCCCCACCTTTTTCCCTTCCCTGGTCTCTCCGCGCTCCGTTGAGCTGGCCTCACTTGTGCGTCTGAAGTCAAACCAGTCAGTTGGAGCTTAACTAAAGCTCGCCTCCTTTACTCTAGAGGCAAACTTTTAAATTCGACGCCATGTTCGAGTTTTAGAATCAACCGTCAACAGCAACATCGCCTTCTTCATGAAGCAAAGATAAGTACCGACTTCATGTTTTTACCACATTCTCATCGCTTTTAAAAGGCTCAATGCTTTTATTTGGATTTTATAGACAGTGAAAATTGCTATATGTGATAAAATAACTGCTTTCAAGAGATCTTCTTGATCAAACTCGAACTATCAAGTCTAACTTTCAAAATGAAAGATTTTCTGAGATGCTATCTCACATCGAGGGATATTTCTAAAATACCCACTGTCTAAATAATCTAGTTTTCCGCCTAGGGATTCTCTACCCAATTTAAACAAGTCATCATTGCTCTGGAACCTTCCAGAACCTACACTCTATCTACCAGTTATACTGTCATGTATTTACCACTTGATATGGGAATACTTTCTTCGCTGAGAAACGTATGTGGGATAAACTTCTAATCCACATAAACTGTCTTCCTACGTGGGAAATTTTCTGCCGTATTTAATTGCCGCCCATAGAAACTACGACTCATAATTCCCTCAAGCCCAAACTCAACTTTTACATAACTGCAATAACTTTTCTTTCTATAAACTTTTTGTGCTGGTACAGTGAACTTTCAACTAGCCTATATCAACAGACTATAGTGATAACAGTGCCTGTTCAACTTTTTCATCCGCGTCGCGCTCGTCCGAGTATAATAAATACGGCCATGAACACTCTTCCACAATCCCATTTGATCTTTCCCAAACCCTTTACTAACAAACTAAAATAATAAAATTGTTACTTTAGGTCTTTTTTCAATGAGGTGTCACTCTCAATAAGTGCCCTCCCTTACTTGTTCCACGTACAACGAATTAATGTCTGTAAAACTTCGTGTCTAGTACACGCCTTAAAGTATATTGTTTCTCCCTTCTAATAAGGGAATCCAATTCTTTCTACTCAAAAGTGAGTTATCTCTAGGTTTCACGATAGGGAAATTTGCCCCATTTTTCTCGTGATCCCTACTTAAACATAGGAGTTCTAGAAACTTCCTTCCAATTTTTCTCTTTAGGTTTCACAATAAGTGACCTGCCCTATTTGTATAATCTCTAAACGTAGTTCTGTATTAATACAAGAAGTTATAGAAACTTCTATTTCATTTCTTTCTGTTTTTTGTTGTTGTTACTTTCGAAGTTGTTATTTGTTCATATTTCTAAGATACCTATCTAGAAATCCTTAAAGTACACACCTTGTACTTGATTTATTGTTTAACCTTAATTACTTTAATTATCTTAAAATTTTCTATTTATTAATCTTAGCTATTTCAAAATCTTACAAAGATTTATCTCATATAAAAGGTTTGAAACCAAAAAATTATCAATTGCCTGGCGCAAGATTTAAATGATTTCGGAGGTCTGCGACCCCAATTGTTTGTAAACTCAAATTATATATGTCTTAAATTCATTACACCTTTTTGCATTGTTAAATAAATTTGAATTTTTTCCTTTGCTCTATCATTTCTCTGAAATAACGGTTAGGCAAGATCCTGACTTCCCTGACTCATCCTAGGTTTATGCCCTCTTTAATAAAAATAAATCCATTGATAAGGTTTTCACTACTTGTTGCATTTGAGCAAGAACTCTTAGTTATTAACTTATTAAAGTCTCTCTTAGCTTTGATAGCTAATTTAACTGGCCAGTAAGGCAAGCATAGCTCCCTACGCCAGCTTCCTGCTTGTGGAGATTCTCTCTACCACTTATGGTAGGTTTTTCAAAATTTAAGTGTTTCCATTGTCTAAATTTTTAGTCGGCGCCTTGCTGGGTAAAAGCTTAGTGATTTCTAAATGCAACTATTGGTGCTCCTACCGAAATTATTCCCAAGGGTATAATTGCTTTATCCCTATCCTTCTTGGAAGCATTCGGTCGCTCTTTAGAAATTCTACAATTTCAAGAACTAAAATATCACGGCTGATTCAAATTATTTGTATTCTTCAAAATACTTGTTTAGAAACAAACTCCTTTGAACAGATACACAATAAATCTGTTACTCTTTGTCTTGCCAGACCACCACCTTTCCCCATAGTAGGTATATTTATGCTTGAGAGGGAATACGCCATAGCAGCTTTCTTGCGAATAGCCCAAGTTCCAGCTGCGTTTCCTGTTAGCTTCGCCCAGGTCCCTACCCACTTTAGGTATCGGAAAGCGGATTTGCAGTGGCAGCTGCCTTTGAGTATACTTAAAGTTAAAATTATAACTTCTCTTGGACTCTCGTCCTATTTCTCCATCCTTTTTTTCCAGTCCGAAACCCACTTCTTTTTCTTCATCATTTTCCCTTGGGGGTTAGGTTATTCCCAAGCTAATAATCTACCCAAGTACATAAAACTGTCGAAATCTCGACAGATATTTATGAATATTTATCTTCGAACATAAAATAGTTATAATAATTATAGTCGAACATAAACAGTCGTATGCAACTCGCCTATAATGGTAATTAAGACACTCGTATGGAAATTATAAAACTCGCATATGCTCGTTTTATAAATATACTCGTGTCTTAATTATAGCCATTACATGCTCGTTGCATAATGTACTATAGTTAAATTGTTTACATAACCTCAAATGGCGGCTGTGCGAATTTTAAAATTAAGTTTTTATTTCTTGTGTCGTAATCATGCGATCGAAGTGAAAGTATGAATAATGAGCCTACGCAATAATTTTCCTTTGGTGGTACATGACTCTATGGCCTATACATATAACAATCCAACATGGCGACCATTCGAAATATTTAGATGGATCTCAATATCTACGAATCTGTTACAGCAATCAAACTGATTTTTTTAATTTTCATAGGGGCTATGAACATAAGTTCACCTATCGGACTTTCAATAACCTGGTGATCACAAATCCAACATGACGGGGACGCGAAATATAAATATTCACATGGTCGTTTCTCGCAATTTAACCATCCGAGTGCCGTGACACTTGGTACAGTAAATCCTTATACAAATGTTAATCCACTGGCATCTAATTTTATTCACTTGTTTCCATAACCACAAGATGGCAGTTGTGCGAAATTTTAAAATCTCGTTTTTACTTCTTGTGTCCTAATCATGCGATTGAAGTTTGAATAGTACACGTACATAATACTCTTCATGTAACAGTACATAACTCTAAGACCTACATGTATAAAAATCCAACATGGTGAACATCCGCAATATTTAGTCGGTTCTCAATATCTACGAATCTATTACAGCAATCAAACTGACATTTTGTAGGTTGATAGAGGAAATTAACATAAGTAGGATATATGAAAATAGGCTGTAAAGTTCTTCACAGAACTACTTGTTCTATATTCTTTGCTTCGTCCATCACTGGTTATTTTGCTTCATAAGTAGCAGAATTCTCCTACTTCTCTTCGCTTTTCACCTGCCAATTTTATGCCAATACATGTTTCTGATTTCTTTTCAGTACGGTATCGTTATTGTTTTTGTTGTTGTTGGTTCATTTAGGGATTTTGTGTCATCGTGATCATTTATCCCCCTGTACTTGGGGTGTGTGAAATCTGTCTGATAGCCTGTGTGATTATGATGTCTGTATCAGTGAGTGTGTTCGTTTGTGGATATGATTGCGTAGGAGGCGACTGGGGCCTATGTTTGATACCCTCCCAACATTTACCTGTGAAATGAAGAAACCCAAAGTGCCACTTTTAGAATGACTGAGGTGGGAATCGAAACCACCTATTTTTAGTTATGCCTCACGTGGCCGATTGTACTCATTTACAGCCCTCAAACCAGAAATAATTTTCTTGACAGAGCCGTGGATTGAACCCGGTCCTTAGGGGTGGCAGCCAAGAATACCAGGCAATATGCCACGAGGTGGTGGTGGTTGGTTGTTGTTTTAATGCATGCAACTTCCCTCCAGGGGCTCACATCTAGTGAGACGTGGGTTGGCGACCACGGGACCCCTCTGAGTCCAGCATCGCTTGCACTTACTTGTGCCGGGCTCCTTTCTGTCTTCTTTCCTGTCGACCTCTCTTGGTCAACTCTTGTTCTTTTCCAACCCCGACGGTATTAGGGTATCCGAGGCCTAGGGAGTTTTTCAATTTCCTGACTTAATTGGCCCTTGTTTCATATTTTCTGATACCCTCCTTATTCGAGGGGTCAGCCTTCTTTTCCTTTTCATGATATCTCCTGCCTTCTGCACAAGGCCCTCAAGGAGGCAGGGTGTATGTATCCCCAGCACTTCTGGTGCACCCTGGATAGTGCTATACCCTCAAGGGCTCACGGCCGATGAGTTTAGGAGTTGGCGAACCCGAGGGATTCCTGAGCTGGGTCCGTTTTGTCCCCTTTTTCCTCTGACCTTGGGGCGGGCCCTCTCCTCTTTCCCTTTCCTATCTGCCTTTCATGGCTCTCCTACCTTCCAAGTCCCTCAATCCTCATTCTTCGAGGGTTGAGGGCATTTCTTTTCTTCCTGTCCTTTATTTGATTTATTTGTTTACCATTTCTTCTTCTATTATGTAAGTTTGTAGGTAGTATATTAGTTATATTTTTCATTCTCATCTCATCTTTAACTACTGTATCACCAAAATCATTAGTGGCCGATAACCTAGATGTTAGGCCTCTTAGAACAACAATTATCATCATCATGTAACTTCTTCGCTGCTATGCGTCTTCTGTTCTTTATTACGGAGTAGAGACATGGACTTGAACAAAGTCACTCAATAAAGAATTACAGGCCTTTGAGATGTGTATCGACGGATGCTAACAGTATCAGGGACAGATCATTTATCACAAATGCCGAGATCCTTCGAAGAATGGGAAAGTATAAGGAAGTTCTGGTCACTGTAAAATCGAGAACGATGCAATACCTCGGTCACATTATGCGCAACAGAAGCAGATACAATGTACTGCAAGAAATTCTGCAAGGAATAATACCCGGAAAGATAAGTGTTGGCAGAAGACTGAACTCTCAAGACATCGGTAGAGTTATTCCAAACGGCTCAGAACAGAGAAAGCACAGCCGGTTGCCGATATGCGGAACAGATAGGGACTAGAAGAAGGAGAGGAACATCTACAATTGGTCATCTGCCCCGAATAGTAAGGATTCTCGTGAATATGAAATGAATAGTTTTTCTAAAAAAGGAGTTTAGTGCCTTTCAGTCGGTCAACACGATTGTACCCAAACGAGCTGGGTTATGCCCTAATCCTGAAATAAATTACATGACATTAATAAATACACTAGGATGACCAGTTTTGATCGTCAAGCGATCATCATCAGATCCATTACACTAAGGCTATTAAATCTATGTTTGAAAATACAGGTGAAAATATTTACAATACCGTATGTAAAATTGAACAAGTAGTTCCGTGAAGAACTATACAGCCTATTTTCATATACCCTACTTATGTTAATTGCCCCTATCAACATACAAAATTTCAGTCTAATTGCTGTAATAGATTCGTAGATATTGAGAACCGACTAAATATTGCGGATGGTCGGCATATTGGATTTTTATATATGTAGGTCTTAGAGTTATGCTCTGCTACATGAAGATTATTGTGTACGTGTAGTATTCAAATATCAATTGCATGATTAGGACGCAAGAAGTAGAAACAAGATTGTAAAATTTCGCACAGCTGCCATCTTGTGGTTATGGAAACAATTGAAAAAATTAGATGCCAGTGGATTAACATTTGTATAAGGATTTCTTGTACCAAGTGTCACTGCACTCGGATGGTTAAATTGCGAGAAATGACCATGTGAATATTTATACATCGCGTCGCCGCCATGTTGGATTTGTGATCACCAGGTTATTGAAATACTATAGGTGAACTTATGTTCATAGCCCATATGAACATTAAAACATTCAAATAGATTCGTAGATAATGAGATCCATCTAAATATTTCGGATGGTCGCCATGTTGGATTGTTATATGTATAGGCCATAGAGTTATGTACCATTAAAGGAAAATTATTGCGTAGGTTCATTATTCAAACTTTCACTTCGATCTTATGATTACGACACAAGAAATAAAAACTTAATTTAAAAATTCGCACAGCTGCCATCTTGAGGTTCTGTAAACAATTGAACTAAATTAGATAGAAGTGCATTACAATGTGTTCAAACATTTCCTGTATCAAGTTTCATTGCGTTTGGATCATGAAATCGCGAGAAAGGTCTATTTTGTACCCATGTGAGTAATCTCGATGGAAAATATGCTTCTGCCTCCAGCTAGCGTCAGGTCTCAGGCGTGTACCGTTCCCCCATTGAGCAGTTGCATATTTTGGATTTGAGGCTAAAAGGTATCAACTCTACAATGATAAGGCACAACTCTACTCTAAAGACTTTAATTCAGTAAAACTCATGGCTTCAAACAAAATAATAAGAACACAATCCCAATAAACAATACACAAACAAACAAAGTTACTCCCACAATCCACTAATTATTCACATAGTTGAACAAATTAAATCCATATCATTATTCAATCCTTTACCAATATGTGGACTTTAAACTTCACTCAAGTGCGCTGATGCACATGTAACGTTTCACAAAAACTGAACTATTACACTCATGTCACCTAATGTGACTTCTTTAAATTCGCAACGTTACTTGCTTCTTATAATACATCTTAATTTACATCATGTGTACTGTCGGTGTTATATCTCTCTCTCCCACCGAATGCTTTCATGCATTAGCCAACTCATGGTTTGCACTACAATCTACTTGCAATACCACAATTACGTAAATTTACCACTCCACTCCCCTCTTTTTATAGTTCCACTGCATGCCATTGTGATTTCAATAAATAACTTCTGTTATCGTTGTGTCGGATAGTATCATTACGCTACCCTCGCGAGCGTAGCCTGTGGCATCAAGTAACCAACTTCATTAACTAGATGTCACCGTCAGTATCAAATGCAACTTCCGACCATTCGTTAGATTGCTAAAATTTTATATCATCAGGGTAATCTATGATTAGCAATGTGTTTTTAAACCACACACATTCATTACACACTATAACAATTCTTCCTTTCAATACAAGCAAGGTCTTAAATCTGTCCGCTCAAAACGTGAGCCGTCACAGTTTGTTTAGCAACCCAGCCCCTTGGAGCTGCCCGTATACAATGGAACAGAGTAGGGGTGTTCACAGCTGTAAATCGTCCCTTGTCTCCCTGATTCCTGGACTTTACCTCCCCAAGCAGTATTACGCTTTTGAATACAACATTGTGGTCACAATGATCCACGTGATGCCATATGATCTAAACTGAATATTATGCAATGGTTCTGGGTGAGCTTGAATATTTAATCCTAGCCTTAGGACATTAATAACGGCCTCAACAGGTCCGTATCATACTATGAAGGCACGAGATTCATGAAACACAGGTGTAGAGGTTAGCCGGTTTCTTAATAAAATATTACGGTCAGTCAACAGCTGCCGCCAATGGATTCGCTTCACAAGAGCCGAATCATTCAATAACAAGTTCGCGGGCAATCAGGTATAGTGTAAGGGTTTCCAATGTTCTCCCTTCACTTACCACAGGATTCGAACCCGGAACATTTCATATCCATCATCGGAGATAGGGTACACACTAAATACGCTCCGGCATAAATTAATATCTCTGTACGCCCCATGGCTGTACAAGATTCCATACGTCGATTAGATCACCTGGCGTCTACCTGTCTATGATCTCGCCCTATATAAAGAGAACTCTATCTGTTACTCTACAAGCTTATACTCAAGCCACAAATTCAATTCACTGTCAAGCTCCTTCATTTCCTTGCATAATTATATTCCCATTAATACAATATATTTAATATTAACTCTTTTCTCTTCCCTTAATGTAATCTACTGCTTGGCTAGATAAATAATCCAATTAGCGTAAATATTTCTTGCTTATAACCTTTTATCCTGATGCATTCAATTATACCGTTTATCATTATTATTACTGACATAAATTATTTTTCCGACACAACGTAACCATTTCAATAATCGAACATCCGTGTTCGTTAAGTTTTACATAACTGAATTGCCATTTTATTAACAATATTAATAGTGGTAACGATTAATCCTCTCTCTGATGTATTCAACATCTTAACCTTACTGAAATCAAACATAAACACATGAGGGTATGCCTCCTAAAATTGATTCATACTGGCTTATTTTATACTTCCTAAATCACATTACATGCAGTGGCTATACATCTATAATAACATGATTTGTGGGGTACTTACGTCGGCTATCCAGGTGGCTCCAACCACCATATTCCAGTGTCACCTGCCATTGGCCTACTTAGTGACACATTGTCATACTGCTAAGACACATCTTATATGACATCTGATTCATAAACACACGACACTTTGCCATTTTTATAATGAAGCTAATGCTTCCAAAACACATGACACTTTATAACACTGGTTATATTATTAATTTAAGAGATATTTTACATAAAATCACTGCACAAACACACGTTACACTTTATATTCCTGATTGGTTGAAATTCCCTAGCATATATCAAAAGTGCAGGTGCGGACGGCCCTTTCTTCTGTCCTACCCCCTCCTGATTGAACATCTTGATCATCTGCTCACGGATTCACCAACAGTCTCTCGATCATCCCTTGATAACCTTCCTGATATTGCAGTGATATGCTTACATATCGTCATGAACGCTACTTACTGGTATACTCCAGATATGTATAACCAATCACTATTTTTACCGCGCTCAACATTGTACATTGTATTTACATAAATTACTACTTTCAACAGTTCTGCCTAGTATATCACACGGCACTTAATAAACAATATATAACAGTCTTAATGCACGGCTTCCCAAATTGAAGTCCGAGCCTCCTCTCTTAACTTCGGTAATATGCTTTTCGCATAATCAAGCTTGTTGATTACCGACTCCATTCTTATTTCATGACCATGCATGAATATATTCTCACTGGTGCGTTACACTGCACAGCTAACATGCTGATTACCAGTAAAATGTTTAAGTCTTTGTGTGCGCGCCTGGGTGCTCCGTAACTTTCAAACACAACAACTCCCACCAACTGCAAGTTCCAACTGTGTTCCAACTGTGTGCCAACTGTAGTAAGTTCCGACTATCTGCGACTCCAAGTTCCGACTGTCTCTCTGACTGGGTCCACCCTCTTATATCTGTTTCACACAAAAAAGTAGGGCAAGAATTCCCGCGCTATACCAGCTCCTCTCCCAGGATGATTCTGGTCTTTGAATAATATTCATTTTGTTCCTTTTTCTTCGCTGGTCACGAAAATGCATGTGTGCTCGAGGATCGATCGGCCAATTAATTAATATTAATTGCCTGATCCATGGCGTGGGGACGCTGTTTCTGTGGGAATACCTGGCGACATCGTCAAACCCAGCCGCGAACATCCATAGTCCTATGTCCTTCCGCACTCCATTAAATATGCCTCAATTTCGCAGATTAAAGGCTCTAAAATTAGCCTCCTGGCTAAAGATTCACCTGTGTGCAACTCTCATGTCATTGCGTTACTCCAATCACGAGTAATCAATGATTTTCCTTGGGATCTTCCCATCCCATTCTCATTTCCATTCTCAAACGGGGAATAACCTGGTCATTATTCAACCCTCCGACCCCTTGCAGACGACTTAACTAGGTCAGCAAGATTGACGTGGCTCCAAGGGTCACCTCCCACAATTCTGGGGCTATTTGTAAAACGTCCAACTCTGGAACTTCTGTGTTTCAAGTCCAGCATAGCCTACTTCATGTAGTCCAAATAATGCTATTTTCCATTCATTTCCCTGCATTATTTCACTAAATAATGTCAGTATCAACTGATATCACACCAGTGATTAAATATATAATTTCCTCTAGGGGTTCTTACAACGAACCACCCTCAACAGATCTCGGGTTCGTTCCCTGGTGGAACTTTCATTCAGAGCTCAACTTATCTCCGAGATCCACGTTCGATACCAGTCAGCATGACCCCCTCGGCTTCATATTCCCCTTGCAAAACTTATAAAAGTCAATTGCAAGTGACTTTCTGTAAGTAACCAACTGACTGTCCGACTGTCTGTGTTTACATTAGGGGTCCTTCACCTCGTCTGGCTGCGAGTAGGTTAGTCTGGCTCTCCCTTTCCACTCTGCGCTCAGTCCTAAGCTGTTCATTCTCTAAGCGGAGGGTCGCATTTATGGCCTCAACCTCTCGCGCTTCTTCAACCATTTCTTTGTAAAGTTCTTGCAGGCACTGGCACTCTTGTTGTTTGCTGTTTTCAATGGGCAAGCTGTCTGCTTCTCGTTCCGACTCGCTGCGCGGTCCTTCAGGTCTGACTTCCTGGCTGACTTTGCCGCCCCCGTATAGTTGGGTGTGCGCTGCTAATACTTCTTCTTGTTCGTCAAATTCTTCTGGCGAATGGTAAATTTTTAAATTGGCTGCATTCATAACGACCTCGTTTCCTGTTTCTAAATGCCTTATTCTGTATGCATTGTTCTGTAGGTCTCTGATAACCTCGAACGGGCCGTGATATCCAAAAATGTACTTCTTATATTTCCTTGCTCCTGGATCTGAACTGGCTGGCCTCCTGACTAAAACTCTTTCGCCAACGAGAAGCGGTCTGTGATACCTCTTCGCACGATTTCTCCTCTGACGTCTCTCTGCTTGTGCCTGGAGATATTCGAAGGTTCGTTGGATCCTCAATTCTCGTCCTGGCTGTGCGTCTACTGGTAATGGAATAACACCAGTCCACGGTCTCTCCGGTCTCTGATCCAAATGTAGAGTCACGGGAACCTGACCTGTCGCCTCATGTACCGTATTATTTATACAGTATTCAATTACTTCAAGGAACTCAATCCAACGCCAATTCTCTTCAGAGCAGTAGATCTTCATGTACTTCTGGATCTCTCTCATTACTCTTTCAACTGGACTTGCCTCAGGATGGCGACTGGTAGATAAAATCTGCCTAATTCCTAGATTCTCCAGTTCTCGACGAAATTCTGCACTAGTGAAGCAGCTCCCATGGTCCGAGAGGATGTTATTCGGCTTCCCAAGAATCGGAATAACTCTCTCTTTCAGGCGTTTCAATACCTGCTTTGAACTTGTCTTCTGTATGGGGCATAATACCACCATTTTTGAACATACATCCATGGCTACAAAAATGTGTCTATTGCCTCTACGTGCTCTAGGCATTGGCCCAAAATTGTCTATGCTCAATAGCTGCCTTGGCTTCTCCGGTAACAACGGAATAGGTCGTTGTCTCATTAAAAATGGATTTGTCTTTACCCTTTGGCACAAATCGCATGTCCTAATAGCATTTCTCACAGTTTCTCTCAACTTTGGCCAAGTGAATGCTTCTTTCAACAGAGCAGTGACCTTGTCTATCCTGGGATGTCCAAATGCTCTGTGTGCTAGCCACACCAATCTCCTCTGCAAAGATGCAGGAATGACAACTCTTTGGCGGGTATGGTCCACATAATCCCACTTGTGTAGTATCTGATTATACCATACATAATCTGTTGATAATGCCTCTGCCTCTCTGTATATTGCAGTTCCCCTTGCTAAACGTCCCTCGAAGTAATCGATCATCATCTTCAACCACGGGTCTTCGCGTTGTAGGTTGGTAAGATTCCTCAAATCATCCAAGGTCTTCTGATCTCGATTCTCAATCTGGACAGCTAGAGTTTCCTCTTCTCTAGGGTAACGGCTTAATATGTCCGGTATTACATTCTCTTTCCCAGGACAGTATTCTATTTCCACATTGAATTGTTGAATATACAGGGACCATCTTGTCAACCGCTGGCTAGACAAGTCTGTCTTTAACAGAAATGTTAAAGCTTTATAGTCTGTTCTGAGGACTATTTGAAAGCCATACACGAGTTTATGCCTTGATTGCAACGCGTACAAAATTGCGAGCAACTCTATCTCTGTAATCGTGTAGTTTTTCTCATGGGCTTTCAACCTCCTACTTATAAAGGCAATAAAAACTTTCTTTTCAGGCTTATCAACATTTTCCTGGAATAGCATCGCTCCTATACCAATAAGTGATGCATCCGTCTGTATGATGAATTTCTGGGTATAATCCGGGTATCCCAGCTTCACATGTTCCAAAAGCATTTGTTTTGACCTCACGAATGCTTCCTGACATTGCTCCGTCCAATTCCATCTGCCGCCTTTCTTCAATAGGTCCTGCAGGGGTGCTACTGTCGTAGTATAGTTTGGGCAGTGGTTCGAAAAGAATCCAATTACTCCCAAGTACTGTCGGACGTGCTTAACTTTCGTGGGTCGAGGGAAATTTCGAATTACCTCCAATTTATCTGGGTTTGGCTTAACTCCATTTGCATCAATGACATGCCCTAGGAATTTAACTTCCCACTGACAGAAGTGCGATTTCTTGATATTAACCTTAAAGTTAGCTTCTCGAAGGTTATCTAGCAACTTCTTCAGGTCTCTCATGTGCTCCTCCAGAGATTCTGATGTGAGTAGAATGTCGTCTACATATCTGATGGTACTTTCCTTCACATCATCGGATAGATTGCGATCTAACGCTCTTATCAGGGCTGAACCAGCTGTTTTCAAACCAAAAGGTAGCCTTAAAAACGTGTACGTGTGTTGATCAAATATGAATCCCGTCAACAGCCTAGTTTTCTTCTCTAATTCAAGATGGTGGAAACTGGAAGTGATATCCAAGTTTGTGAATACGGTTTTCCCTGTGAATTTCCTGAGGATTTCTTTAATAGGTGGCACTTGGTCGAACTCCGGAATAACCTTCATATTTAAATGTCTCAGGTCCAGACATACTCTGACAGTTCCGTCTGTCTTAGGTACGATTACCAATGGGCTCACATAAGGCGTAGGTGTCTTCTCAATAACACCGGCCTCCAACATCTCCTGAATTGCCTCTTTCACTTTAGCATAGTGCTTTTCGGCTATAGGGTAGGGTTTCTGCCTAAATTGTGTCCAATCACTGACTTGAAAAGCATAAGTGAAGTTCTTTATACGACCAGGTCTCGAGTCAAAGACTTCTTTCTGTTCCAGTAATAATTGCTTTAAATTTTCTTTCTCCTTTGGTCCAATTTTTGCTTCTTCAAATTTTTCCGAAATATGTTCTTCCAGTTCGGGTTCCAGATCTTTTTCCAAGTCTGCGGCTAGTGTTTTCAGTTCTTCTTCTAACTGCTCAATAGCTAACACTTCTTCCTCAGCCGCATCTCTGTATGTATGCCATACTTGTTCATCTGACCCTGGTTCATTCTGATTGAGTGCGACCTCCAAGCCTTCGGCTTCCTCATTCACACGGAACATATCCCTGTCCTGTGCTAGGTATATTATCTCTCTGTATTCCCTTATAAACTGTGCCCCTACAATCAGGTTAAAAGTCAGTTTGTTTACTAATAGAAAACTCTGTGAAAACGTAGAGCCTCCTATCTGTAACACTAGGAATACTTGATATTTGCATACCATCGTTCTGTCTGGAATTACACCTTTTATTTTGACACTTGAGATAGGTATTTCCAAAACATTCTCTCTCTGGGCTATTTCATTATACGAAGCTTGTGTCATAAGGCACACTGTTGAACCCGTATCTAATAAACTTCTTATTTTCAACCCTGCCACTCTTATAAAAATAATGGGCAATTCTCTCTTGACCATGACCTGTGATCCTCCCGTATCCTCAATTAACTCTTCTGGTTTGGCTATCCAATTGATGACGTTGACTAACTTCCATCCATCATTTCCAAATTCTTCTAATTTTGGCGTTTTTTTTTTCAATAGCGCCAGTCCCCTTAGAGTTTCTTCTCTCCTGTTCGCTGCGCTGTAGCTCCAAACTCTTAGCTCCGTCTCCATATCTGTCTGGCGACGTCCTATTCTGCATAACGTCTTGCCAGTGGACTTGTTGCTTCTGGGGCTCATCTCCCCTTTCATTGAGGTATTGCAATGAAGCGTGGTATCGTTCCTCTACCTCATCATCGAAGTTACGTCTTCTCTCCTGGGGTCTCCAATTCCTATCGTTGCCTTCTCGGCCATTGTTACCTCCATTATTTTGGTACGGTCTATCCCTGGTATTCTGCTTATTCCAAGAATGTCGGCCTCTTCCTCTGCCAGCATTACCTTTATACTTCGGCTGCCATCTTCTGGGTTCCTGTTCCCATTGACGTCCGTTGGAATCTAACGTATCTGTGCTAGTAGCTTTGTTGTTCCTTGGAGCTTGATGTTGGTCAGTCTGCGTGTTCGTCACGTGTACCTGTTCCACGGTTCGATTCTGACGCATAGTATTTGCTGTTGTGAGGTCCAGTTGCCTAAGAATTGTCTCCATTTCCATAGCCGTTTTTGCATTAGCCGATATTAGCAGTCTTTGGATCTCGTATGGAAGCTGCTTGGCGATAGCAATACATAATTCCAGCTCGCTAGGCTTTTGATCAAGTTCTTTGAACCGACACATCTGTGATATGAAGAATTCTGCATACTTCGTTAGATTGTTAGTGCTGTATCTTTTTGAATATAAATCCAACCGTAAATTCTGTTGGGTCGCTGGATCCCAATACCGTTTCAAAAATGCCTCCCGAAACTCCTCAACAGTATCGAAAGTGTAGCGGAAACTGCGAAACCATAATGCACACTCCCCCTCTGTTAATTTCTCTATAGCTCGTAGCCTGCGCTCTTGTGGTATTCGCGCATCATTCAAGTATTCAGACACTTCTTCTAGCCAATATTTCGGTGTCATACTACAATGGCTACCTGAGAATTTCCTTGGTTTCTCTTCACTTGCTCTGATAACATTTATCACTTGTGTGTGCATAGCATTTTCGTGTGGCGTCGATGCTGCAACTGGTGCACCTGGCGTCATATAAGCACTTTAGCCTGGGCCTGTAGCACTCCTTATTATAGGCTGGGTTTCCAAATCTGCCCACCTATTTCTCCTCATATCGTCCATGCTGCCTTCGCTAGACTTAGGATCTTTCATAAGGGTTTCCTCTTGCGCGATTATCCTAGTCTCCATTTGATTGTGGCGCATCTCTGCTCTTTCCAGACGAGTAATGACCTATTTCTCTATTCTGGTAAGCCTATCTCGATTTTCCTCGGCTACTTGAAATATTTTCTGCTTATCTTCCTTCAGGCTTTGCTTAATATGGGATATTTCATCCTCGACATCTTCTTTTATCTGAGCAAGGGTCTTGTCGTTTGCCTCTGTCTTTTGGCCTTCTCTCACTTCGAGTTCTTCCCTTAATCCTTTGATTTCCTCTCGAATGTGTCCATTGACCTTTGACATTTCATTCTGGACCTTAATGATTTCACCTCTATTCTCATCTTGCCTTTTGTTAACTACGACAATGTCACTTTGAACTTGGTCCAGTTCTTGATGAACTTTGCTCATCTGACCCTTCATATTTCCTACCAGCTCTTTACTCTCGTTAACGACGGCCTTGATTTCACCTATTTCCTGACATTGACCTAATATATTCTGATCCTGTTTCTTTAGATCACCGTTAATTGCTCTAGCATAGCTTTTCAATTTCGTGTCCCACTTATTGTCGTTTTCTTCCAACCTTTGATCGACCGTACGAGTAAATTCTGAGAACGGTTTCGCTTGGCGTTCGAGATTCGCCTCATTTTGGATTTGAATATCCTTAATGTCGTTAGATAACGCGTCTAACCTACTGTTGGTTTCATCCTGCGCATGCTTACACGCTTGTAAATTACTCTCAAGTTTGGCTTCTATAGCCTCGAAACGTTTATCTGTCTTAACCTGCATTTCTGATATAATGCTTTCAACAGTTTCTGTAACTTCGGTCTTAATTACCTCTTGCATCTGACCTAACTTCTCGTTTAATTCAACCTTATTTGCATTCATTGCAACCTGATTTGCATTAATTGCCAGCTGATTGGCATCTAACCGATTGTTCAATTCACTCTGATTAGCATTCATTGCAACCTGATTTGCATTAATTGCCTCCTGATTGGCATCTAAACGAGTGTTTATTTCATCCTGGAAAGCCTTAGCTTCCAGCTTGTTCTGTTCGTTCACAGCATCAAAATGCTGTCTCAACCCTGCAATCAACTGCACGATCTCCTCTGTACCAGAAATTCTCCCAATAATACACTTTGAGATACAGGCAGGCTTCCTGGAAATATGTGTGGATACGTTTTGGAGAGAGACACAAAACACTGTACACATATTGTAAGATTGTATAAACTTTGAATTTATGGATTAATTATGGATTGGGTGCGTAGCGCTCATACCCTTGGGTAATCCTCTTCTCAATAGAGAGATTCTGCGTTACGTCAAAAGCCTACTGAACTCAAAAATCACTCAAACAGTTTGAGGCAAAAATATAATTACTATGGTTTTCCCCATGAAATACCATAAAAAATCTATGGGGTTTCCCTAAATCCCATAAGCTCCACAAACTTGGGCGCCATGATAAAAGAAAAGTAATAGTCGTCATGCTTTGCCCACACACGGGCGACATGATAAATCAATACACCTCTGCGCCTATGGTGACCTGTATTTAAAACCGGCCCACATACCAGCGCCATGATAATAAAATAGGAGGTTTGCCATGATAACTAAAAATAAAGATCAGGTCTTGCAATGCCAAGATATACATATTGCAATACTGAGGCGATTCCATGATAGAATAATACCGCCCCATGTTACCTGGATCATGGTATTAAGGTGTTTATCAAAATTTATATTGTTTGTATCGGAGCTTAGCTTAAGATTAGGTGCGGTCCTCCCCTAATTCACGTTATTCATTACTTCAATAGAGTAGTGTGCACTAAATCTAGACCGACTTTAGTTGTACCTATAGCTCAAATCACTGTACAGGACATCAATTTCCATGTACCCATGTGAGTAATCTCGATGGAAAATATGCTTCTGCCTCCAGCTAGCGTCAGGTCTCAGGCGTGTACCGTTCCCCCATTGAGCAGTTGCATATTTTGGATTTGAGGCTAAAAGGTATCAATTCTACAATGATAAGGCACAACTCTACTCTAAAGACTTTAATTCAGTAAAACTCATGGCTTCAAACAAAATAATAAGAACACAATCCCAATAAACAATACACAAACAAACAAAGTTACTCCCACAATCCACTAATTATTCACATAGTTGAACAAATTAAATCCATATCATTATTCAATCCTTTACCAATATGTGGACTTTAAACTTCACTCAAGTGCGCTGATGCACATGTAACGTTTCACAAAAACTGAACTATTACACTCATGTCACCTAATGTGACTTCTTTAAATTCGCAACGTTACTTGCTTCTTATAATACATCTTAATTTACATCATGTGTACTGTCGGTGTTATATCTCTCTCTCCCACCGAATGCTTTCATGCATTAGCCAACTCATGGTTTGCACTACAATCTACTTGCAATACCACAATTACGTAAATTTACCCCTCCACTCCCCTCTTTTTATAGTTCCACTGCATGCCATTGTGATTTCAATAAATAACTTCTGTTATCGTTGTGTCGGATAGTATCATTACGCTACCCTCGCGAGCGTTGCCTGTGGCATCAAGTAACCAACTTCATTAACTAGATGTCACCGTCAGTATCAAATGCAACTTCCAACCATTCGTTAGATTGCTAAAATTTTATATCATCAGGGTAATCTATGATTAGCAATGTGTTTTTAAACCACACACATTCATTACACACTATAACAATTCTTCCTTTCAATACAAGCAAGGTCTTAAATCTGTCCGCTCAAAACGTGAGCCGTCACAGTTTGTTTAGCAACCCAGCCCCTTGGAGCTGCCCGTATACAATGGAACAGAGTAGGGGTGTTCACAGCTGTAAATCGTCCCTTGTCTCCCTGATTCCTGGACTTTACCTCCCCAAGCAGTATTACGCTTTTGAATACAACATTGTGGTCACAATGATCCACGTGATGCCATATGATCTAAACTGAATATTATGCAATGGTTCTGGGTGAGCTTGAATATTTAATCCTAGCCTTAGGACATTAATAACGGCCTCAACAGGTCCGTATCATACTATGAAGGCACGAGATTCATGAAACACAGGTGTAGAGGTTAGCCGGTATCTTAATAAAATAATTCGGTCAGTCAACAGCTTCACAAGAGCCGAATCATTCAATAACAAGTTCGCGGGCAATCAGGTACAGTGTAAGGGTTTCCAATGTTCTCCCTTCACTTACCACAGGATTCGAACCCGGAACATTTCATATCCATCATCGGAGATAGGGTACACACTAAATACGCTCCGGCATAAATTAATATCTCTGTACGCCCCATGGCTGTACAAGATTCCATACGTCGATTAGATCACCTGGCGTCTACCTGTCTATGATCTCGCCCTATATAAAGAGAACTCTATCTGTTACTCTACAAGCTTATACTCAAGCCACAAATTCAATTCACTGTCAAGCTCCTTCATTTCCTTGCATAATTATATTCCCATTAATACAATATATTTAATATTAACTCTTTTCTCTTCCCTTAATGTAATCTACTGCTTGGCTAGATAAATAATCCAATTAGCGTAAATATTTCTTGCTTATAACCTTTTATCCTGATGCATTCAATTATACCGTTTATCATTATTATTACTGACATAAATTATTTTTCCGACACAACGTAACCATTTCAATAATCGAACATCCGTGTTCGTTAAGTTTTACATAACTGAATTGCCATTTTATTAACAATATTAATAGTGGTAACGATTAATCCTCTCTCTGATGTATTCAACATCTTAACCTTACTGAAATCAAACATAAACACATGAGGGTATGCCTCCTAAAATTGATTCTTACTGGCTTATTTTATACTTCCTAAATCACATTACATGCAGTGGCTATACATCTATAATAACATGATTTGTGGGGTACTTACGTCGGCTATCCAGGTGGCTCCAACCACCATATTCCAGTGTCACCTGCCATTGGCCTACTTAGTGACACATTGTCATACTGCTAAGACACATCTTATATGACATCTGATTCATAAACACACGACACTTTGCCATTTTTATAATGAAGCTAATGCTTCCAAAACACATGACACTTTATAACACTGGTTATATTATTAATTTAAGAGATATTTTACATAAAATCACTGCACAAACACACGTTACACTTTATATTCCTGATTGGTTGAAATTCCCTAGCATATATCAAAAGTGCAGGTGCGGACGGCCCTTTCTTCTGTCCTACCCCCTCCTGATTGAACATCTTGATCATCTGCTCACGGATTCACCAACAGTCTCTCGATCATCCCTTGATAACCTTCCTGATATTGCAGTGATATGCTTACATATCGTCATGAACGCTACTTACTGGTATACTCCAGATATGTATAACCAATCACTATTTTTACCGCGCTCAACATTGTACATTGTATTTACATAAATTACTACTTTCAACAGTTCTGCCTAGTATATCACACGGCACTTAATAAACAATATATAACAGTCTTACTGCACGGCTTCCCAAATTGAAGTCCGAGCCTCCTCTCTTAACTTCGGTAATATGCTTTTCGCATAATCAAGCTTGTTGATTACCGACTCCATTCTTATTTCATGACCATGCATGAATATATTCTCACTGGTGCGTTACACTGCACAGCTAACATGCTGATTACCAGTAAAATGTTTAAGTCTTTGTGTGCGCGCCTGGGTGCTCCGTAACTTTCAAACACAACAACTCCCACCAACTGCAAGTTCCAACTGTGTTCCAACTGTGTGCCAACTGTAGTAAGTTCCGACTATCTGCGACTCCAAGTTCCGACTGTCTCTCTGACTGGGTCAACCCTCTTATATCTGTTTCACACAAAAAAGTAGGGCAAGAATTCCCGCGCTATACCAGCTCCTCTCCCAGGATGATTCTGGTCTTGGAATAATATTCATATTGTTCCTTTTTCTTCGCTGGTCACGAAAATGCATGTGTGCTCGAGGATCGATCGGCCAATTAATTAATATTAATTGCCTGATCCATGGCGTGGGGACGCTGTTTCTGTGGGAATACCTGGCGACATCGTCAAACCCAGCCGCGAACATCCATAGTCCTATGTCCTTCCGCACTCCATTAAATATGCCTCAATTTCGCAGATTAAAGGCTCTAAAATTAGCCTCCTGGCTAATGATTCACCTGTGTGCAACTCTCATGTCATTGCGTTACTCCAATCACGAGTAATCAATGATTTTCCTTGGGATCTTCCCATCCCATTCTCATTTCCATTCTCAAACGGGGAATAACCTGGTCATTATTCAACCCTCCGACCCCTTGCAGACGACTTAACTAGGTCAGCAAGATTGACGTGGCTCCAAGGGTCACCTCCCACAATTCTGGGGCTATTTGTAAAACGTCCAACTCTGGAACTTCTGTGTTTCAAGTCCAGCATAGCCTACTTCATGTAGTCCAAATAATGCTATTTTCCATTCATTTCCCTGCATTATTTCACTAAATAATGTCAGTATCAACTGATATCACACCAGTGATTAAATATATAATTTCCTCTAGGGGTTCTTACAACGAACCACCCTCAACAGATCTCGGGTTCGTTCCCTGGTGGAACTTTCATTCAGAGCTCAACTTATCTCCGAGATCCACGTTCGATACCAGTCAGCATGACCCCCTCGGGTTCAATTTATAATATTCAACTTCGCTTGACCGCCATATTCGTTTTGTAATTAACTGGTTTTTGAAAGTCTTATAGATTAACTTCCAGTAGTGCCCTTTATATCCGTACAAAATTTCAAGGTGATACCGGTAATGGTTTCAGAGATATAGAATGCCGGTGAAATATTTCGCACAGCCGCCTTCTTGAGGTTATGTAAACAATTGAACGAAGTTAGATGTCGGTGCATTACAATGTGTATAAACATAAACTGTACCAAGTTTTATTGCGTTTGGTTGGTTAGATCGCGAGAAACGTCTATTTAAAAGTCGCAACTTCGCTTGGCCGCCAGGTTATCAATTTTTCAAGACATTAGCGAATCGTTAGACCATGGAGTTTCAGTCGACGCCGTGGTTATAGATTTTGCGAAGGCATTTGATGTCGTGCCGCATGACATGCTACTCCATAAATTAGCTTCGACGAAGATTGATAGAAGAGTAATTTTATGGATCCAAGAATTTTTGACGGGTCGTTCACAGAAAGTGAAAGTCGAAGGCATATTCTCGGATGAAATTACCGTAACGTCGGGTATCCCTCAGGGCAGCGTAATCGGAACTTTGTTATTTTTGGCGTTTATAAATGACTTACCAAATGGGATTCGCAGTGACTGTCGATTGTTTGCGGATGATTGTGTAATATATCGAAAGATACATGACTCACAAGACAATGCAGTGCTTCAAGAGGACCTGAACCTGGTCTATAAGTGGGCGATTGAAAATAAAATGAAAATAAACACAAGAAAATGTAGTCTCTTAAAAATAGGGAAAGTGCGAAGGCAGGATTTTCATTATAACATTGGCTCGGAAATACTTGTAGAAGAAGATTCCTGCAAATATTTGGGCGTTCACGTAAGGAATGATATGAAATGGAGTAGTAATGTAGGATGTGTAGTTTCAAAAGCTTACAAATCCCTGCACTTTGTAATGAGGGTATTAAAAGGAAGTAGTACCTCTGCTAAAGAATTAGGCTATTTGTCACTTGTAAGACCTATTCTGGAATATGCCTCGGCGGTTAGGGATCCATATCAAGTAGGGCTCATCAATGAGTTGGAAATGGTACAAAGAAAGGCCGCTAGATTTGTGCTCAGTGACTTTAATCCCAGGAGCAGTGTGAGCCGTATGTTAAAGAAACTTGGGTGGGAATCACTGGAGGCTAGGAGGATGAAATCTAGACTCTGCGCTATGTACAACACGTATACAAATCAACCAGCATGGGGTGAGCTTAGCAAACGATTGGGAAAGCCCACTTACATGGGTAGGAGCGATAATCCTTTCAAAGTTAAGGGCCGACCACAGCGAACAAATTATGGTAAATATTCTTTTGTAAACCGTGCCATTGATAACTGGAACTCTCTACCTGCCGCAGTCTTAGAGCCTTTTCCCAAACATATAGGTGTGTTTAAGAAAAGACTGACTATTTGTGTAAATACTCCAGTTTAATTGTTGTATAATTGTTAATGAATTGTTATGTATAATTATTTATTTGTTATGTATATCCAATTTGCCACCGGGGGACACACCCCCCATTGCAAATAAATGAATGAATGAATGAATGTTGGTTTTGTAGTTACCAGGTTTTCAAATAGGTGAACTTCTAGTAGTTCCCTTTATCACTGTAAAATATTCGAGTGTGATATCGGTAATAGTTTCGGAGATATTGAATGCTGGTGAAATATTTCGCACAGCCGCCTTCTTGAGGTTATGTAAACAATTGAACGAAGTTAGATGTCGGTGCATTACAATGTGTATAAACATAAACTGTACCAAGTTTTATTGCGTTTGGTTGGTTAGATCGCGAGAAACGTCTATTTAAAAGTCGCAACTTCGCTTGGCCGCCAGGTTATCAATTTTTCAAGACATTAGCGAATCGTTAGACCATGGAGTTTCAGTCGACGCCGTGGTTATAGATTTTGCGAAGGCATTTGATGTCGTGCCGCATGACATGCTACTCCATAAATTAGCTTCGACGAAGATTGATAGAAGAGTAATTTTATGGATCCAAGAATTTTTGACGGGTCGTTCACAGAAAGTGAAAGTCGAAGGCATATTCTCGGATGAAATTACCGTAACGTCGGGTATCCCTCAGGGCAGCGTAATCGGAACTTTGTTATTTTTGGCGTTTATAAATGACTTACCAAATGGGATTCGCAGTGACTGTCGATTGTTTGCGGATGATTGTGTAATATATCGAAAGATACATGACTCACAAGACAATGCAGTGCTTCAAGAGGACCTGAACCTGGTCTATAAGTGGGCGATTGAAAATAAAATGAAAATAAACACAAGAAAATGTAGTCTCTTAAAAATAGGGAAAGTGCGAAGGCAGGATTTTCAATATAACATTGGCTCGGAAATACTTGTAGAAGAAGATTCTTGCAAATATTTGGGCGTTCACGTAAGGAATGATATGACATGGAGTAGTCATGTAGGATGTGTAGTTTCAAAAGCTTACAAATCCCTGCACTTTGTAATGAGGGTATTAAAAGGAAGTAGTACCTCTGCTAAAGAATTAGGCTATTTGTCACTTGTAAGACCTATTCTGGAATATGCCTCGGCGGTTAGGGATCCATATCAAGTAGGGCTCATCAATGAGTTGGAAATGGTACAAAGAAAGGCCGCTAGATTTGTGCTCAGTGACTTTAATCCCAGGAGCAGTGTGAGCCGTATGTTAAAGAAACTTGGGTGGGAATCACTGGAGGCTAGGAGGATGAAATCTAGACTCTGTGCTATGTACAACACGTATACAAATCAACCAGCATGGGGTGAGCTTAGCAAACGATTGGGAAAGCCCACTTACATGGGTAGGAGCGATAATCCTTTCAAAGTTAAGGGCCGACCACAGCGAACAAATTATGGTAAATATTCTTTTGTAAACCGTGCCATTGATAACTGGAACTCTCTACCTGCCGCAGTCTTAGAGCCTTTTCCCAAACATATAGGTGTGTTTAAGAAAAGACTGACTATTTGTGTAAATACTCCAGTTTAATTGTTGTATAATTGTTAATGAATTGTTATGTATAATTATTTATTTGTTATGTATATCCAATTTGCCACCGGGGGACACACCCCCCATTGCAAATAAATGAATGAATGAATGAATGTTGGTTTTGTAGTTACCAGGTTTTCAAATAGGTGAACTTCTAGTAGTTCCCTTTATCACTGTAAAATATTCGAGTGTGATATCGGTAATAGTTTCGGAGATATTGAATGCTGGTGAAATATTTCGCACAGCCGCCATGTGAGTTTCATTGAAATCGCTCCAGCCGTTTAGAAGTTATTAGGGGGGGGCACACACCATCACACATACACACACGCACACACAGGCACACACACGGACAAAAGGTGATCTCATAAGCCTATTTTTTCATAAATGAGAATAAGCTAAAAATGGCTTCAAACCCTACAATGCAATAGTTTTTCTACTACAGTAAAACCTGCCTAAACCGGACACTTTATATACCGGAAACCTGGACAAACGGGAAACAAAATTCGGAACGGAGGTATTTCCTACGTAAAATGACACTGTAAACCGGAAAACTGCCTAACGCGGAAATGGAAAGTAATTCCAGAACTGTAAGCGTAAATAACCTGACTAAGACGGATTATCTTATCCATAATTCAAAGCTATGTTGGCCTGCAGTACTAAATTTTGAGCGCGACTGTACTTGCACCAAACTTCTAGAAAACATTTAACGACTGATGACATTCAAAGTGCAGCTGATATTGCTGCCGAAAACAGCAGGGGCAAAGTCGTGGAAGAAATGGACGACGATGATGAAGGCAACGATAGGGAGCTAAAAATACACACTTTTGGAGAAGCACTATCTGTTGTGAGTGACCTTGAGGAATTTGCTGCTTCCAAGAAAGTTCCAGAACTCCTTGCGTTAATGCAGGATGCAAAGGAGATCATACAACGTTCTCTTGTAAAGAAGTCACGACAATGCACTTTAAAAGACGTTTGGAAACAAAGAAATGAGCAGAGAAACTGAAATGTATGTTGGTTGGCTGGTTCCTTAGTTTATGGGCTGCGACAACGCGGTCATGTAGCTCCGTGTACTTTGGGCGTGTGTAGAATCTGTCTGATAACCGGTGATAATTGTGATGGCTGTATTAGTGTGTGTATCTGTTTTAATTCAAGTAAGGACGTCAGACATTGAATTTTTTCAAGTAGTTCCTACTTTTGCCGCCAAACGCCACCGTCAACGACCAACTAGTTAAGAACTTAGTTACCAGATGCCACCGCAGTCGGCTCTTGACGACGAACGTAGGAACCTAAGAACGATAGTCAAATGTTTAACCTATATATAATTTAGCTTCACACAGGTGTAATTAGTGGAAGGTTCTTTAATATGCCATAAATCTATGACATGGGACCGCCGGCTTTACTTCCCCTCTGAAGGAAGGCATCCTGAGGGATTTTCAACGTTCTTAAAAAATCCGACAACTTCGGCCGGGTTTGAACCAGCGATCTTGGACATAGAAGCTCAGCATGCTACCAACTACGCCACCGAAGCCGCAAAATGTTTGTACGTAAGTTGAAAATACAGTGTAATGCATGAGAACCTATTTTCTTTTTTATTTATAGACCTATATTTTAAATTACAATTTCATTGTAATCCTATGCGATGTGTATTTTGTCTTATTAAAACTCAACCCTTTGTAAAACGGAAACTTGTGAAAACAGAAAAATAAATCCTGAACTATTGCGTTCCGCTTTAGGCAGGTTTTACTGCACTAACTTACATCTAACATACTCGAAGAAGAAGAGGAAGAATAAGTAAGAAAAGACATGGATTAAAAATCAGTTTCTTTATAACATTGTTGACACACAAAGGTAGCTATTTTTGCATTGAATTTCCGCGGACAAGTACAAATTCAGAACAAGATAAGTCTCATATGTTCAGTGGACATGTTCTTGCCACGGTGGGTGAGTGGTTAACATGTCAGTCTGCTAACCCCAAGCTTGCAGGTTCGTTCCTGGCCGTGGTAAGTGATTTTTGAAAGGCGGCAAAATTTTACGACACGCATGTCTTGCGATGTTGGCATGTTAATGAACCCATTTGAATTCAGTAGGCCGTGTTCATAATGGCAAAATTAATCTCGGGAGTTTCCGCCAACACAAAGTTCCTCATTTCTCTACTAGAAAGCACTCTAGTGTCAAGGAGCTTAGATATCTAACCTCCTTGACTTTCATAGTGCTTCAAGGAACAACAAAATTGGACATGAAAGCTGCCCTCTGGGTGTCAAATAACAAAGCTTACACCCGGGATCCGATGCCATACGATATTATTATTAAAGCGGGCATGTTGCCACTGAGCAAGTTACTCTACAACGACGCATTACATTACAAATGAAGTTTCCATTTATTGTTATGTTATTTGGTGTGCTTATTTCAAAAATGACCTCCATTTTCCCCCCCATCACGTCAGGGTTTCTTGTAAAATCGATATCGATATTTTTACTAAAATCGAGAGCAAATAAATTCCCTTGAGTTTAAACTTTTTACTTCGAATTATGGTGCAGCTTCTAGAAGAAATTAACATAATAGAATAGACGACTGACCAAGAGGAACAAAGACAGGGCCCCGGGAATGTTCTCCGCAGTGCCCACAAACTCCTGCGAAAGATTACGTCACCAGTTACGTTGGCAGCACGGCTGTCGCTTGTTTCATAACAAACAGTAAACTTTTATACTCACCACAGCCATTCATAACTGATGCTGGAAGTGCTGATGACACATACGCTCGCTAATTGCAATACTGACGAATTCGACAGCCCACAGCCCACACATGTGGCCTTCACCCTATCAAGGACACCGTGCTGCCAACTAAACTGATGACGCTACCCTCACAGCCGCACGTAGCCACGGCGGAGAACATTCCAGGGCGCCCTGAATTATACCGTATATGTTTACATGAACGATCGAAACAAATTTTAAAATGAGCAATAAACAAACTCTCTATGTAAGTACAGAAAGTAGTCTTTTTCCTTTGAAAAGTTTTCTTGACATTCTTCTATTATGATCAATCTCACACAAATGTTCATAACATCCAAGTACAATTGAATTTTTCAAGAAAACGTGACGTGATAGAACTTTTTAATTACTATTTATGAAATCAGCGCCGAAAAATACATGAAGTTCAGATATCACTTCCCTCGAAGCCTCCGTGGCTTAGGTGGCAGTACGTCGGCCTCTCACCTCTGGGTCCGTGGTTCAAATCCCGGTCACTGCATGTGAGATCTGTGCTGGACAAAACGAAGGAAGACAGGTTTTTATCCGGCTACTCCAGTTTTACCTGTCAGACTTTCATTCCAGCAACACTCTCCACTATCATTTCATTTCATCTGTCATTCATTTAACCATTGCCTCAGGGAGTGTGATAGGCTTCAGCAGCCGGCACAGTCGGTTGGTCGGTTGTGTCCTGATTGCGACCATTCCGGATTGAGTTCACATTAGCTGTCCTGATTGCGGTCACTTTCATTTTAGGGAAGAGCTATAAACATTCCAGCGTCCAGATTGCGGTCACTTTTCTTGGGAGACCGGTCCTTGGTTCTTCCCGACTGACTCATACCTTCCGTAAGTTTTGTGGATAACAAGGGAAAACTGATAGTTCACTACCTAACCAAAGAATACAGTTCAGTGTCCAGCTGATCACACCCCATAAAACTTCGCTTAAAAAAATCAAGTCCCCTCCCAATCTGACAGCACCTCGTAAAGCAATGATTATAACATTTTCAGTCTTAAGAATAGAAACGTTTCAGGATTGGAATCGACGACCTTCACTTTAAACAAAATTGTTTTAACGGGAAATTTTATACTTACAGGGTATACTTTTTAATTTCCGCCCCTGTCCTCCCATTTGAGACGCGAGATATCTATTTTTATAATAGGTAGCCTACTGTATATAGTGAAAAACTTTCTTTTTATTACCTCGAAAAATTCGTCTCGTTAAAGTAATTTGTTCTGCGTTTGATTCTAAATCCCCTTTGTAATCAAGTTTTGTCCCCGCCCCCTCCTACACACAAAATCAAACATTTGAAGTTTTAGGTTTATTAACATTCCAAAGAGAACTGACATATGGCATGTACCTCATCATTGGCAAGAGGGGTGGAAGTGAAAGGTGAGGAAATCCCCAGGGGAGTTACAACCGGACCGGTCTCCCAAGGAAAGTGACCGCAATCTGGACGCTGGAATGTTTATAGTTCTTCCCTAAAATGAAAGTGACCGCAATCAGGACAGCTAATGAGGTGAACTCAATCCGGAATGGTCGCAATCAGGAAGACACCGGTTGGTCGACTGGAAGCAGGCTGTGGATTTTCATTTTTCATCACTTCTCTTGTATTATTTTCATCGCAGGCCTTTTTTATCGAAGCATAATAATAATGATGATGATAATTGTTGTTTTAAGGGGCCTAACATCTAGGCTATCGGCCCCTGATGGTTTGGGTGATCGTGAAGATGAAAATGAAAAGCGAACTTAAAACTAAAACTAACTACTAACCTACATACTAGAAGAAGAAATGGAAAACTAAAAGAGAATAAGGCAAAAAAAGGACAGAAGGAAAAGAAATGCCCTCAACCCTCGGAGAAGGCGGATTGAGGGACTTGGAAGGAAGGAGAGCCATGAAAGGCATATAGGAAAGTGAAAGAGGAGAGGGTCCGCCCCAAAGGTAAGGGACAAAAGGGGGAAACGGACCCAGCTCAGGAATCCCTCGGGGTTGCCAACTGCCGAACTCACCAGCCGTGAGCCCCTGAGGGTGTAGCATTATCTAGGGTGCACCAGAAGTGGTGGGGCTACATACACCCTGCCTCCTTAAGGGCCTAGAGCACAAGGCAGGAGGTAAAAGGAAGAGAAAAAGAAGGCTGACCCCTCGCAGAAGGAGGGTATCAGAAAAGATGAGACAAGAGCCAATTAAGGCGGGAAAGGAAGAGACTCCCTAGGCCTCGGATACCCTAATACTGTCGGGGTCAGAAGAGAACAAGAGTTGACCAAGTGAGGTCGACAGGAAAGAAGACAGAGAGGAGCCCGGCACAAGTAAGTGGAAGCAATGCCGGACTCAGCTGGGGCCCCGTGGTCGCCAACCCACGCCCACAATATGTGAGCCCCTGGTTTTTTTTATCGAAGCAATAAACAGCGAGGTCCTTCTGTAAATGACGGAACCTCACAAGGACCGCGTGGTGGGTGGGCCACAATGTGTAAGTTATATTACCCATGTAACATTTGATTGCCGCTGAGCATGGCTGCGCTACCGTTTGTTGATTATTGTAGCAGGAGCCCCGCGGGGTAAAGAGGAGGACACAGTGATGACAGAGTGCATTCTGCACACAAGCCAAGGAGCATTGCACGCGCTACCTGTCTTAGAAGCGCAGATAAGCGTCATGTCACCACGGACAGCTACTGGAGCTGAGTCATATCCTACTCGCGCAACTGTACCTGTCAACGAAGCAGAGTGACGTGTGACACAAGTAAACAGAGAATAGTTCCTATATCGACCGCCGGCAATCAATTCGTGAAAGGCTAATACCTCTAGTCTCCTCAAGACCTAAGCGGTCCCTTAGATGTTCTGGTCTGTGAAGAGGCTAACGCACCAGGAAATAGTTCCCACTTTTCTGCTTGTTTTTGGTGCACAAAATGTTCCTGCACATGTTGCTGTTTTCATAAGCTGGCTTGATTACTTTTCAGGATTTTCTTTGTAAAAAGTTATGAATTTCTTATTTATTTTCTCGTTAACCAACCAGCTTAACCAGCTTTGCTTTTCATGTGATGAATTGTGCGTGAATAAAGATTTTAGTGCTATTTGGAACGATCCGCATAGTATAGGCTAATAATAATAATAATAATAATAATATTATGGTATGGCCTCGGATGCCGGGTGCAAGCTTTGTAATTTGATACCCAGAGGGTAGCTTGCATGTCGAATTTCGTTGTTCCTTGAATCACTATGAAAGTCAAGGAGGTTAGATATCTAAGCTCCTTGAACACTATAGCGCTTTCTAGTAGAGAAATGAGGAACTTTGTGTTGGCGGAAACTCCCGAGATTAATTTTGCCATCATGAACACGGCCTACTGAATTCAAATGGGTTCTTTGACATGCCAACATGGTATGACATGCGTGTCGTATTTTTGCCGCCTTTCAAAAATCAGTAGACCGACACGCTATCCTCTCACCCACCGTGGCAAGCTGATACGCTGAGTAATTCAGTACGAATTTGATATTATATTACAGTTTGTGTTTTGTACAAACCTTGTTTGAGTGGCAAAAGAGTACCTGAGTGATTCGATATGATGGTGAATTTAGCTCAAAGGTTGGCAACACTGTTATGATTGCATGAAGTTCAACATGTAAAGCTTGAATCACCTATAAAATACTTCAAAGGTACGGTTATAAGAGTGGAGAGAAGTTGGGTAATCGGTGCAAACAAATGATTTTAAATGTACTGTCGGCCAACGTCTCCCAAACTGTGGTACGCGTACCACTGGTGGTACGATCGTACTGCTGCAGTGGTACGCGGTGATATTACGAAAAATATAAAAATATAAAACATTTATATGTAGCCCGAGGGCTTTACGGCTAAATATAAGGAGTACGGTAGTTTTATTAATTGAATTGTGATTCAGAACTAAGGCAATCTTTTTCAAAAATGGCTCTTGTGAATTTTTGGGATGAGAGGCGTGCAGACTCTGCAGACATAGCTGACAAATCAGTTAGATTTTTACTGCCTTTCACTACCTCGTACTTGAGTGAGACTGCATTTTCTTCACTTGTTTATCTTAAGAATAAATACCGGAATAGGCTCCTTACAGTGGAAAACGATCTTCGTTTGAGACTCGGCAATCTTAAACCAGACTTCTAATCTAATCAGGCTTCTAATCTTCAAGCTCACCCTTCACATTGAAGTTGTTAGTTGAACTTTGGTTTTCATGTTCAATTATTAAGAGTTCTTTTATTAATATTATTTGTACAGTGTCATTTCTGAATGTTTGAATTGAATGAAAATCCACAGCCTGCTTCCAGTATCCGACCGGGTCAGGAATGGAATGAATGAAGTCCCCATCTAGCGGCGAGGATATCAACTGTGCCGGCTGCCAAGGCCTGTCGCACTCCTCTGGGGCAATGATTAAATGAATGACAGATGAAATGAAATGATAGTGGAGAGTGTTGCTGGAATGAAATGTTGACAGGGAAAACCGGAATACCCGGAGAAAAACCTGTCTGCCTCCGTTTTGTCCAGCACAGATCTCACATGGAGTGACCGGGATTTGAACCACGGACCCAGTGGTGAGAGGCCGGCGTGCTGCCGCCTAAGCCACGGAGGCTCGTTTGAATTGAATACTTGTTGTAATAAATAATAAAACAACTGGAAACACATTTTATTTTTCGAACTTCAACTCCAACAGTCTGGGGCAGATGACCTCACTGTTCCGCCCCTTAAAACCTCAATAACTAACTTACTAACTCCAACAGTCTAACTCTAACAAACACAATTTACAGTGCATCTTTTGGTTGCTACGTAGTGGTGGTGAGGGTTATAGTTACTATATACCCCAACCATTAGGTGGTACGCGAGTGATTCTCATCTCATAAGTGGTACACACTCAAAAACGTTTGGGAAACTCTCCTGTAGGCTATATAGCAGGTGAGGGATGGCAACCATGCCGGGAACACAAGACGGGACAGAGAGAGGAGATGAGCGTAGTGATATTTTCCTCAGGACTTGACCTGACGTTTGGGAAAGGCACAGGTGTTAGCAGCAGCGTAGCGCCCAACTAGTTTGACACTTTTACACTTTTTAACGTACATTTTATGTACATATGGTGAAGTATTGTAATTTTTGCCAATTCAAGCTTCGACCAGTGTTTTGGAGCGGATTCACGAATGAACTGTCCACTGATTCTCTGTGTTTTGATGGCTGAATATCATCGCTGTTTCATATATTTTTTTAGTTTTGCTCAACATTTTTCTGTGACCTACTTATATGGTGCACCATATTAAGTCAAATAGCCATTTTTTTTTTTTTTTTTTGAGTGCTACGCTATTTTATATCCTTCTTCAGATATTTGTCTTGGCTGATGAAGGGGATAAAAACTATTAATCCCTGAAACATGTACCAGGAGCAAATGTATGTATATTTTCTTTTTGTTTATGTATTGACTAAGGCGGATATATAATTTGTTGTTAAAAAGTATTTAATAATCATTAGTACTCACATGAACTTCACAGTAGTTGCTGGAATAGCTGTCCTTTTTCTACACACACGTTGCACAAACGTACGGCGGCTTCGGTGGCGTAGTCGGTAGCATGCTGAACTTCTGTTCCCAAGATCGCAGGCGGCGAAGTCGTCGGATTTTTAAGCATTAAAATCGTTCAGTATGTCTTCCTTCGGAAGGAAAGTAAAGCCGGCGGTCCCATGTCATAGATTCATGATATGTAAAAGAACCTTCCACTAACTAAACTTGTGTGCAGCTAAATTTCTAGGTTAGATTTCGTTAAAACGCCGTATCAAAGTACCAACGCTCACCACGAGGTGTCAGTGATATCTGGTTGCGAAAGTTGGAACTACTTGAAATTGAACGTAACTTGTAGCTCACCCCATGGATGTCCGCATTGAAGCAGCTACAGCCTCTGGTGAAAGGAACATGTCCTCGGACACTCCCGGCACTAAAATAATAATTTATTTATTTATTTATTTATTTATTTATCGTATGGCTTTTAGTGCCGGGAGTGTCCGAGGACATGTTCGGCTCGCCTGAGTCTGTAGCTGCTTCCAGCGGACACCCTAAAGGGAGAGCTACAAGTTCCGTTCAATTTCAAGTAGTTCCAACTTTCGCCACCAGATATCAATGATACCTAGTGGTGAACGTTGGAACTTTGATAGAGCGTTCTGACGAAATCTAACCTAACAAATTTTGCTTTACACAAGTTTAGTCTGTGAAAGGATCTTTTACATGCCATAAATCTATGACATGGGACCGCCGGCTTTACTTCCCCTCCGAAGGAAGGCATACTGAAGGATTTTTAACGCTCTTAAAAAATCCGACGACTTCGGCCGGGTTTGAACCCGCTATCTTGGGCACAGCAGTTCAGCATGCTACCGACTACCCCTGGCTCTACGGCCCGTGAAGAGCCTAGGCCTACCAAGCGACCGCTGCCCAGCCATTTGAACTGCAGGTATTGGGGTGACGCATGTTCAGCGCATCGGGTCCGCTCGGCCGTTAATCTTGGTTTTCGTGTTCGGGGCGCTGTCTCACCATCAGACAGCTACTCAATTGTCCTCACGAGGCTGAGTGCATCCCGTTCCAGTCCTCCTGTCAGTTTCTAAGATCCCGGACGGAGCCGGGAATCGAACCCGGGGCCTCCGGGTGAGAGGCAGGCGCGCTACCCCAACACCACGGGGCTGGTTCCCGGCACCTAAAAGCCTTACGCTAAATAATAAATAACACCAACGCACGAAGTTTTGGTACACTCGCTGTAATTCATCCTCACTGACATTTCGTATCAGTGAAGTTATTTCATTCTCGAGAGCCTGCAGAGTACGCGGATGGTTTATGTATACATTTTGTTTGAGGTTCCCCAACAAGTACGTAAAATTTGCAAGGCACTGAAACTTACGACCACATTTACTGTAAGACTTCTTCTTGAGAAGATAAGTTTCCACTAGGAAAACTCATTGTTTTGTTCTATACCTAACTATGTTGACAGGATACGAGATAGGTTACAGTATTAAACCACTAGTCTTAACTCTTTTGACTAGGGTATCTTGCCAGGTGCGTATGTAATCATTGCTATGACAGCATCTGGGTCTTCCCGACCCACTGTTTTGTAATCGGTACATGCTAGTTATCTGGCCGAGATTCGTTGCGATCCGCCCACGTCCGCTTAGGGGCAAGGTGCGTGGTAGACCGTTACACATGTTTTGCTAAAATGAGGAAAAAGTAGACTTATGAGATCGATCCGGGAAAATGTGTGTCTGTCTGTCCTTCTGTCTGGCTGTCTGTCAGTGTGTCGTCCCCCCCCCCCCCTATCATCTCCTAAACGGCTGCAGCTATCGAAACCAAATTTGGTAACAGTAAAGATATATACCTAATATCTCACGGCTATATTTGAAATTGACGTCAGTGTTACCAACTGCTGAAAAATCGCAATTGAAATCAAAGTTCTATATTGGATATCTCAGACGTTATGCATGCGAAATATTCAAAAATAATAACATTCCAGATTAATTTTCAGAAGTCCATACATACCAGTGTTGCCAACATGATTCTAAGTCTGCCGATAGATCCAATTTCTAAATGCAAACCACTTCTATACTGTCAATTGAATTTCAACCAAATTTCGTATGTACTATATGTACTACAACTATATGACTGTGCGTATTCTAAACAGCCACCAGGGCTGGCAACTGTTAATAAATGCTCTCTCTATGTTTTAACCCTAATATCAATATATCAGAAAGTATGCAAGCCAACAGCTCTAAACTTTGCACACGTATATTACCTGCAATTCCACCTTAGTTTGGTGTAACTTATATACATCAGTGCTGCCAACACGATTCTAAGCCTGCTGATAGATCTATACTGACAAATGGATTTCAACCAAATTTCGTATGTGCATTTTTACCATAACAGTTATGACTATGTGCATTCGTAAGAACCAGCAGGGCTGCCAACTCCTGATAACTGATCTCTCTATTTTTTAAATCCTAATATCAATATATCAGAAAGTATGCAGGCTCTAAACTTTGCACACGAATAGTACCTAGATTAATTTGGAGTAACTAATATACCTCATTGCTGCCAAAATGATTCTAAGCTTGCTGATAGTTTAAATTTTTAATTACACGTAACTTCTACAGTATACTAACAAATGGATTTTATCCAAAATTGGCACTATAATAGATCGTAATATTTCAGATTAATTCTGAGCATCACATACATGACATTGTTGCCAACATGATTTTACGCTCACTGATAAATCCAATATCAATCAGCATGTAATGTCCATACTATCCATTAGACTTCAACCAAAATTTGTATGTGCAGTCTATACCTTAAGAGATGGAACTAAGAATATATTCAGAGTCACCAGGGCTGCCAACTGTAGTAAATTACTCACTAAGGCCACACTATTTCAGGTGTATTTAAAACTGCAGTACTACTGCAAGAAATGTTAGTATTACCAACTTGATTTCGTCATTATTCTAGATAGCCCTATATAGATTGCCACCAAACGCCACCGTCAACGACTACTAGTTCAGAACTTAGCTACCAGACGTCACGGCTCTTGGCAACGAACGTAGGAACCTAAGAACATTCTTAACCTATACAATTTAGCTTCACAAAGGTGTAATTAGTGGAAGGTTCTTTAACATGCCATAAATCTATGACATAGAACCGCCGGCTTTACTTCCCCTCCGACGAAAGGCATGCTGAGGGATTTTTAACGCTCTTAAAAATCCGACGGCCGGATTTGAACCCGCGATCTTGGGCATAGAAGCTCAGCATGCTACCGACTACGCCACCGAAGCCGCCTCGCAGGGAAAGTAAAGCCGGCGGTCCCACTTCATAGATTTATGGCACGAAAAATAACTTTCTACTAACTAAACTTGTGTGAAGCAAAATTTGTAGGTTAGGTTTGATTAATGCTCTTAAGTTCCAACGTTCGTCACAGGGTGAAACTAGTTGAAATTATTGTCTGCAGTCCTTACTTGAATTAAAAAAGTTACAGTCAGTCCGAAAGACTAGACTTTATATAATTTCAAATGACGCATGCTACCAATGCTACACATGTTAGTAAGGCAGGAGGGCTCTTCGAACAGACTCAATTACCCATTAACTTAGGTACCCGCGTGGGGAACGGAGAGCGGGAGGTGCACTCTGCTGCATGACGTCACGCGCTCTCCGTCTCCGTATCGCATAACGCCATAGTTCAGGAGTAAACTCAGACTCGGTGCATTTGCACTGAACAACATGATGACGTCATACACTCAAGTGCATCCTTAGTACATTCCCTCTCCGTAACCATAACGCATAACGGTAGACCAAAGCATAACGATGAAGTCGACAAGATCATTTGAAATGACAAAACAGATAACACACACTAATACAGTCATCACCATTAACACCGGTTATCAGACAGATTCTACACACACCCAAAGTGCACGGGGCTACATGAACGCGTTGTCGCAGCCCCTAAACTAAGGAACCGCTTGCCACGGTGGGTGAGTGGATACCGTGTCGGTCTACTAACCCCAAGATTGCAGGTTCACTCCTGGCCGTGGTAAGTGGTTTTTGAAAGGCAGCAAAATTACGACACGCATGTCGTACGTTGTTGGCATGTCAAATAACCCATTTGAATTCAGTAGGCCGTGTTCATAATGGCAAAATTAATCTCGGGAGTTTCCGCCAACACAAAGTTCCTCATTTCTCTACTAGTAGCACTATATTGTTCAAGGAGCTTAGATATCTAATCTCCTTTACTTTCATAGTGATTCAAGGAACAACGAAATTCGACATGCAAGCTACCCTCTGGGTGTCAAATTACAAAGCTTGCACCCGGCACCCAAGGCCATACGATATTATTATTATTAACTGAGGAACCAACCAACCATCCAACAAATATAGATAGTTGCATTATTTGAACTACTACTGCAACTTAATAAGTGTACATATTGCAAATACTTTCAGCCATACTTTTAGATCTAGATCTAGATTTAATAGCCTAAATGAAATAGATCTGATGATGATCGCTTGAAGATCGAAACTGGTCATCCAAGTATTCATTATCTATTGATTTATTTAGGATCGTTTCAACCTCTTATGGGTTACGATTACACAACTTCCTTGACTGTTGATGTTCTTTCCTGTTACGCCAATACTCTTTCATTCGTTGGGTCACTCTTGCTCGTCCGAGAACACCCTTCGAGTTATCGTGTCCACAAGAAAGTTGAAAAGTTGTCTGAGGACTGGAATGGGGTCTACTCAGCCTCGGGTGGCCCAAATGAGTAGAGGGGGTTCGATTCCCACCTCAGCCATCCTCGAAGTGGTTTTCCGTGGTTTCCCACTTCGTCTTCGGGCAAATGCCCCTCCCTTCCCATCCCTCGCTTTGCAGGTGAGGCCGCCTGGGCGAGGTGCTAAACACACCTCACCAGTTGTATCCACTCCGACCAGATGTTCCCAGCTCTAGGACACTGCCCGTAGTGGCGGTAGTGGTGAGTTCCCTCGCTGAGTCCGTGGGTTCCACCAACCTGGAGGGTAAACTCGATTTAAAAAGTATATATGTATATATAAAGTATACCTATAGCAGGTATAGCGTAGGTCATCAATGTATTATTACATTTAACGTGCCATCAGCTCCCGCCTTTGTGTGTTTACGTCTTGAGGTGTGGTTACGATCAGACCGGCTGGTGAAGAGGTGAGCAGGCGACCTCCACGGTTATAGTGAATGAATGGCTGTGTTGATCACAGGTCAGAGGAAGGCTCTGGAACACGCGCTCACCTTAATAGGATCTAGTCAAGAGGGGTAGGGTGCAACCGTCTCGTAACGGAAAAATACAAGTATTGTGGATGTGATACAATTCACCAGGAAACGTTCAGCTCAATGAGTGCCGACACAGAAGATTTACTCGTATCTAGAGCCCACAAGTAAATGTGCTCTTACTAACCGCAATTTCTTAAAACGTTTGATTAAATAAACGGTTGGTTCCTAAGTTTAGGGGCTGCGACAACGTGGTCATGTTGTCCCGTGGACGATGGGTGTGTGTAGAATCTGTTTGATAACCGGTGATAATTGCGATGACTGTATTAGTGAGTTTTAAGCTATCTGTTTTAGGTAGATTTCATTAGAAAGCTAACTATTGCAATGGGTACCATGTTTCGACTTCCGGAAAATGTCGACTATCTTCGCGTTTCACATCCCCAAGATCCCAAAACCACCGCCAGTTCAAATGTTTATATATAATTTATGTATATATTGGGACGGTCAGGGGTTTCTTTTTGTATTAGGGGGATTTTCGGGGCCGTGCATGTTAGCACACAAAGGGATATGAATCATTGCAATTTCCACTCCTCTACTAACTGCAGTATCCGTCTTAATCGCTCTTCACATACACTTTTACCTTTCATTAAAATTTTTATTTCAACAAGGCTATCTTTCCTTCCACACATCAATACTACTTCTTTCTTCATTTACAAAACCAAAACATAACTCAAACAAGCCTCCATTACCTCTCTTCTTCATTTTCAAATATATATGCCCCCTTCCATTCTTCTCTTATGTAAAACATCTCATCCTTTTCCTATTTCTTTCTATCAGAACAAACCAATAATCAGACCTAACACTATATTTTTGTAAAATTTTAGAATAATCTATAAAAACAATATAACATAAAAAAATATATAAAAGAAGCTTCACTGCCAGAAACTAGATATGTCTAACTTTGGGCAATGGACAGCACTCCCAGCAAGCGCCATTTTCTTAACCTAACATTTGGGCTTAGCTATGTAGCCGCATGTTACATTATGTATATAACACTTTCTTGTGGACACGATAACTACCGCAATTTTTCACCAATCACTTTGCATTATTTTACATAATATGTATAGGCCTACCTATAATATCTCAGCCGAGTTCGTTAAGGGCACAATCGGTCGAAGGGGGTGAAAATGGTTTTTTTTTCGAAAAAGTGAAATATCGCTATAACTTTCTTAATATGTGAAATATTGAATCCATTTAAAGTTCATACTATGTGTCGGATAAGGCCCAAAAATGAATGTTTAAATGTTTTTTGATAACACCAACCATTGGCCAAAGGGCTGGGAAAAAGTGGGTTTTTTGGGAAACATTAATCATATCTCTCTTAATAGCCTTAATAGGCACAATATGAAAACCGTACAAAATGGTCAATATTCCCCTAATAATTACCTAAAACTTTTGATGAAAGAATATTTGATATGACCCACCATTACGCCTAGGGATGAGAAAAATGATTTCGAAATTAGAAGAAAATGACAAGAGCCATCAGAGGCTGCCATGACAACACTACAAAATTGATGAGGGATGAGCCATCAGACGTTGCCATGACAATGCCATTGCACGAGATCACATTCAGTTTTCCAGCTGACTCTGTGGGAAGCGGATTCAGTGACGAAACTGGTAGCATGCTGAAGTTCTATGCCCAAGTTCACGGGTTCAAAGCCGACCGAAGTCATCGGATTTTCTAAGAGCGCTAAAATTCCCTCAGTATGCTTAACTTCGGAGGGGAAGTTCCAACGTTCGTTGCGAGTTGCTGGTTGCGGTGTCATCTTGTAGCCAAGTCTACAGCTAGGTGTCATTGATGGTAGTATTTGGTAGCAAAATTAGGAACTACTACTTGAAATGGACCATCTGCAGTCCTTACCTGAATTACAGACTAATACAGCCATCACAATTAACACCGTTTATCAGACAGATTCTACAAACACCCAAAGTACACGGGGCTTCATGGCCGCGTTGTTGCAGCCCCTGTACTGAGAAATCAACCAAAACCTCAGCGAGAGATATAATTATGCATGAAGAAGTAACAGACCGTTAGATAATTACACATCAGTGTCGAAATCTTGCATAAGGACAGTGTGACCACAAGTATAAAAATGGACCCCAAATGACGAGAAGGTTACCGTCCCCATAAGACAATAAAATGTTTAAAATATGCATAAAAAAACGAAAAACAAAGTTAATTAAGCACCAATTATAAAATACTCTCCCGCAATATAAATGAGGTCTGATCCTTCTACGAAAACCTGCATATTCTGCCTATTTTCGCCTATCCCCTAGTTTGCCCGGTGAAATCTACCTCCGCCTTCCGGCGTGCCGAGAGGATTTTTTTAATTCAAGTAAGGACTGCGGACAATAATTTCAAGTAGTTCCTACTTTCACTACCAAATGCTACCGTCCATGACACCCAGCTGAGAACTTTGCTACTACTACAGTAGATGCCATTGCACCAGCGCCCGGTGATGGACGTAGGAAATTAAGAGCATTAATCAAACCTAACCTACACATTTTGGCTTCACACAAGTGTAATTAGTGGAAGGTTCTTTTTCATGCCGGCTTTACTTCCCCTCCGGGGGAAGTCATATTGAGGGATTTTTAACGCTCTTAAAAATCAGACGATTTCGGCCAGGTTTGAACTCGCGACTTTGGGCATAGAAGATCAGCATGCTACCAACTACGCCACCGAAGCTGCCCTAAATAAACGGTTGTTGATAAATAAAGACAAAACCTTACGAGGCAGACGGATTTTACGGCTGTATGCCCTTACTGACGCCAACCTCATGAGATGAGTTAATGAAAGATGAAATGAATGATGGTGAATGAAACTGGGCAAGGATGTAGAATGAAGCGGCCGTGTCCTGTTTGAAGGTACTGTCCCAGCATTTGCCTGAAGTTGTAAATGGGAACCCACGGAAAAACATTTCAAAGACGACCGACGATGGGGCTCGAACCCAAGTCTACAGAGTCAGCAGAGAGATTGCCCCTTGGCCTAAACCTTGTTGAAATAAGAAAATTATTTCTAATTCATAAGTACAGTGAATCGGCTATAGTTACATTATAACCTTCTACAGCAAACAATATTGATTGCATAATTGACACATTTTTTTAAAGGTTATTTTCAAAATTATTTCCAAAATTTTTTATTTTTTTATTTATTTATTTAGTCAATTTACCCTCTAGGTTGGTGGTTCCCACGGACTCAGCGAGGGAACTCACCACTACCGCCTCTATGGGCAGTGTTCTGGAGCCGGGAACATCTGGTCTGGATGGATACAACTGGGGAGGTGTGATCAGCACTTCGCCCAGGCGGCCTCACCTGCAAAGCGAACAGGGGCCTCATGAGGGATGGGAAGGGATGGAAGATTGGGATGGATAGGCGAAAGAGGGAAGGAGGAGGCCGTGGCTTTACAGTAGGTACTGCACCATTATTCATAAAAGGGCTTAAGTACAGACATGGTTACAGTATTTTGGGAACACCCTGTAACTTCCTAACTTGCCTCTGAAGTCGATCATAACAGCTGGTCTGCAGCAAGAAAAAGCCATGCTATCATGAACGAGATCGGCAGAGCTCGTGTTTCCGACGAGAAGCCCGAAGGTCATCGATAATAACCATGTTGACTGTGTCTAACACCATATCGATTGATTCACCTGAGAGTGATTAATACAAATTAATGCATATTTAGCGCTTTATGTAAGCAGATACATGTGTCTATATGTATATTTCCATGGCAGAAAGCCATTATTAAGAAAGCCATTATTAAGAAAGTATGAAGAACAGAAGATGCTATGTTAACTCACTGCTGATCACGTTTCGACTGCGATATATTTCGTATCGAGTCATGACGTGTGAGGAAGGAGTGGGGGGAGCAGATGTGAGACTCAGGCGACCTCGTGCAGAGCACAATGTGTATAGAACTTGACAGCGCAGAGGGTTGAGCTGGAAATCAGTGAAAGTAAAATCGCCAGCTAACGGGAGTTTTAAAAACGTGTGACCGTGCTGAAGTGTATTCTAGTTCGTTAAGCATTCTACGTGAAGTAGAAACGTGTTTAATGGGGCTCAGACATGGTCTTAAACATGTAATAGTTTATCTCTGCGACTGTGTGTCTACAGCAACTAACGGGCCATGCGGATGGATACTTTTATAATCACGACAGCGAGCTCAGCCGTGATGTGTCACGAAACTCTGCATATAAACCGTCGTGGAAATGCAGCCTAGATTTGATTCACTCTTCACAGTGATTATACCTTTTGAAAAGAGTACATTCTCAAGCAAGGCGTCAGGGGGAAGAGACAATATGAAGCTTATATCCACTACGATGGTAGGCTAAATTGATTTAAGAATACTGCATTAGCAGGGTGCAGCGGGGACTTGTCGAAGGCAACTTTCATTCAGCATGAAGTGTGCACGCGACTCTCGTGTTGTAAGGGACCGCGTCGACCCTCGTGAACTTGTTCATACGCGCGTTCACATATTGGAACTTGTTAGTGACTGTTCGAGTTCACCTTCGCTTCGTGACGAGTTGATAAACTGTGTGAGGTCCATCCGTTGGTATTCGAATATGTATGGGAAGATATCGCCAGGATATGTTGGAACTATTTCGACCGACCGGGTGTGGTTCGAGCCTGGGAGGACTTTGGTTCGTTCTATGGAAACCCAGTTGAAGTCCAGCATATTTTCTGTTGGTTTGGAGCTGATTATGGCCAACGATATCCTTTTTTCCTCATCTAGATTCGCCAAAGGTACTGATCACTTCAACTTGTTACAGTAGTGTAGCGTGGACGTTTATAAATACCACTTTGCCATATTTGATTTTGTAGTTTAAATGGTTCAGTAGAAAGTGCGGGTTCGATGTTCATTTCGAAACTGACCTTCTATGATGCCAGGATTTTGACTCATAAAAATGAGTGCATCCTTTGTGTAATTTTGATGAATAAATTAATAATTTCAGTAGTATTTTACAGTATTTAAACTATTATGCTCATTCTTATTTGTCGAGAAGCAAAAGTAGGAAGAAGATTTACAGTTTTTCTTGTGTAAGAACATTATAGTAACGCAACTTTCTTTTGAGAACGTTGGTTGAGTTTTCATATTCTAGTGCATTGTTCTTTAAGCACTTTCGCTTGGATTATCGTATTCTTTGGAGGGGAATTTTCCTTTTCGTATTTTGATTAAGATACTAGGAAGTTTTCGAACCCAGTTATTCTAAATGTTACTTCGAGTCCTTGGACTATATTTTCTTCAGTTTTTTTTATAACAGATTTAACTTGTGTTTTCTGAGCGTGATTTTCGAAATGGATTGCCTAATGGGTCATTAGTCGCTTAGCCTTTGTTGCTAACCTAGATCCATGCTGTAGGTCTAATCCATCGACATTTTCGCGTTCGGGAAATTCAGGGAGGATCTTATTTTGAGATTGAATTTATCTTTATAGATCACTTTACAACCTCAGTTTGTGTGGTTGGGCAGCGTTATATACAGTTTTTTTTTTGATGTTAACACTGGATTAAATTGATATCATTGCCTTTAGTGCAATAGTTTTTCTTTAGTAAGAGGGTATTTGAACGACATCCAAATTTGCGAGGATAATCCCAGGGACGACTTACTATAAGTCATACGTTTAAGAATTATGGATCATGTAATAAATCGATGTAAGGCAAGTTTTTAAAGTTAGGTGGAATACTTCTGAAATCCACTGGGTTTTGTTGGTAATCTGTTACGGGATCATATTTTTCGAGTTCAGGATTTTTACCATAAACAGCTGATTTGCATAATTGTGGATTTATAACAGTAAGGCTCCTATTATAGGTGCATATTGGTCTTTAGAGAGGCATATACTATGAGTAATGTCTTTGTGTTTAAGTATATTGATGCTATGCTTTGTAAAGCAGATTTTTCTTGTAGAGGATTGAGCTAGTTGTGCCAATCAGGATTAGATTGATTGGGGTTTTAACCCAGAGAGGTGTTGTTTTAACCTAGTATGGTTAATATTTGGTCATTGTTAACTTTATCGCTGTTATCGTGAAAATGCCTGTATGAAGATTAATATTTTTCTGAGCAGTATTGTTGGGAATCTTGTGTGGATATTCGGTTAAATATTTCCAGTAAAACTAATATAACAATTTTGTCATAAGATGTATGTTTAAAAAGGAAACCGATAACTATTTAAGACTGACTTTACAATTAATTTTTGCTTAGCTTAACTGTTCGGCAGAATTTCCCTAAAACAAGAATTGAAATAATATTAAACAGAAAGGAATGTCGTGACTTCAAGTCAGTAGGAAGAGAATAATTGAAATTATTCTGGAATTTTGTGTAAATTATATTCTGTAAATAGGCCATATGAATTTCTTCATTCAATAACAAGAACATATAATGTTACTGAAGATGTCGTGTAGGATTAGTAATTATAACCAGGATATTTTTGTATAGGATGTTATTTCCGTTAAGGAACCGAAATTAATTTAATGTATTCAAGTCTTATAATATTTCTCTTTTTGTAAATGCTTACCCTATGGGATTGATCATCATTGTTATTATTAATATGCCTTATATTTTAATCAGCTAAAAGTTAGTTGTGACAATGGGTAATATTTTTTTTCTGGAAGATAATCCAATATAATCAATGAGATTTTTTTTTTGATTGGTCGTGGTATCGACGAAATTGATATTCTTCTGTCTTGTTTATTCTTACAATAAATCACTTTATTACTTGGTTTTAATTATTGCGTGATGCTTTATAGAGGTGATGGAAGGGTGTATTAAGGGGGCCATCGCTAGGTATTTTAGTGTCTACCACACCTTTGAGATTCTTTCTTCCTCTTGAAGAATTCTTGTGTTTTGAGCTAGTTTCTTTTTTTCTTTTTCTGAGCCTTGGTCAGTCTTAATACATCCTGTTAGGTATTCGAGTGGCCCTATTATCCCTGTGTCTGTTGGTAGAACTTGGGGGGTCTTTAGAGCCGGGGCATTTTCAGGTTCTACGATCCAGCTGCTATCCAGGGATTCAACAGGTATTGGTAGGTAAAAGGGTACATTAGGTGGCGCCCAGCTCAGGGGCTTCGAAAAACTGGAATACCAGAGCGAATACCAGGGAGTTGAATGCCATAATTCTGCCAAAATTGAAACTGAAAGTACAAAGTGGAAATTAGTTTATGATCATGTAACACAGATCGCGAATTGGAACACCGTGTTTCTTGTGTGACTATGAATCGAGGCGATAAAATAATGGTGAACCAATATTTTGGCACGAACTATTGGACTTCCTATGGAACAAAGCAATTACGAGGATACTCGAGCTACTTGACCCACAAGTGGTATTGCAACCATTATTAATTTTTATTTTATTTTATGTATTGGAGTGGTGCCACACGCTTTGTTAATAATTTGTTCTACTTGTTTCCGGCTGATGATCATTGCTGACATCATTAAAAATAGAAGTATTTGTAGTAAATTTAAAATTTAAGTAATGGTAGAATCACAGACCTTCACCGATATAAACCAACACGCACTTGTATATGGTCGATCCCAAATGAAATGGGGCACTTTGTGGTTAGACATAAGTTTATTTTAAGGTAACGCCAGACAATAAGAATGAGCATATATGGTAAATGGTGGTTGTTTGTAGATGTTCTCGCTGTGCTTTGTTGGTGTGGTATTCTTATTTCTTGTGAAGTGTAGTGAAGCATGTCTGAAGGTAATATGGTGACTGTTGGTGACGTTAAGAAGATGTTTGAAATTATTCAACATAAAATGGACAATTTGAATCAGGACATAGAAAATATTAAGGTCCAAACTAAATCTGCATTAGACCATATGTCTGAAACTGTTATTCAAAGTCAGGTAGTGATAAAAGATGCAGTTGCTGAAGGTATCAGGGGGGAAATTGATACTATGCAATCCTCCTTGAAGGCTATCAATGACAGTTCTAAAAGGGTAGAAAAGAAGGTTACCAGTGTAGAATCTAATATCGAAGATATCCAGGACGATAATAGGAAAACTCAACTAGATATCAGTACATTACGGGCTAATGTTGGCCTGGTACAGGTTGCCCAAGAAAGAATCCAAACTAGTCAGACATCAATGCAAACTAGTCAAACTTCAATGCAAACTAGTCAAACATCAATCCAAACAGATCTTAACAATATGCAAACTAGTCAAACATCAATCCAAACAGATCTTAACAATATGCAAACTAGTCAAACATCAATCCAAACAGATCTTAACAATATTCAGACTAGTCAAAGGGGAATTGAGGAAACTGTAAAGGATGTAAACTCTAATATAAGGATTATGCAATCCCAAATCAATGATTTAAGAACAGATGTGGGATTAATAGAATCCAGTCAAAATAAAATGGAGCTAGAGGTCCGAAAAATCGAATCTAGTCAAAATCAGACAGAGGTTAAGTTAATGGAGCTAGAAAAATCTAATAAAGAATTTCAAGTTGAGATTAGACTAGACTTTGAAAAGAGTGTGAAGCTCAGTAAAAAAAATTTAGAAGCACTTCAGCTGCAGTTTTCCCATGACACTAATCAGACCCAGAATAGCCTGGAACAGTTGAAATGTGAAATGGGGACACTCCGAGCTCAAGTCACTGATCATACGAAACTTCTCAGGGATGATTTTGACATCGATTTGAAAGGGATCATAAGTGATAATATTGTAACATTTCGTCAAGATATTATGAAAATTAATGAGGAATGTTTTAAAGTTGAGAAATCTAAGCTAGAATCTAAACTTGCCACTGGTCTTGCAACTAATAGCAAAGACATAATAAATGTTAGGGAAGATCTAAGCAAAAGAATGGATGGAATTCAAAATACTCAGGTTAATAACATATCCGATTTAGAGAAACGTATTAACAGTGTTGAAACTAAAGTCGACCAAAGTAAGATAGAGTTAAATGAGGTCAGGGAGAAGAAAACTTCCGAGATTAATGAAATTAGAAAGGGTCTCGAGCAAATTAATCTAGAGGGGCATATCAGTTTGGATACTCTAAAAGATCAATTGCGATCACTTTTACAGTCCGATTTTCGAGTTGTAGTTGAACAACCTGAAGTGATAGTACCTGATGGTAGGGAAAGGATGATACAGGAATCTTCCAACAACGAACCCAACGTTCGGCTTAGTCAAATGGAACATTCGAGTCCCATTCGAACAAGCAGGGAAACTTTTAGTTCTCCGAACCCCAACGTAGGCGTGGGTGATTATACTTCGAAATCATCGGAAAGGACACCGAATGTAACCATAATACGAAATTTTGATGACAAACCTAGGAAGTTTAGCAATTTGGATGGAATGACACCAATCGAATTTGTCAAGACATTAAGAGATTACTTTTTGGAGTCACATGTGCCACGTGAGCGTGAGCTACGTATGGTGGAAAGGTTTCTCACCGATGCTCCGTTACAATGGTTCAGGGCTTTTCGTTACACATTTGACAACTTTGAGCAGTTTTCGGAAGCCTTCATACAAAGATTTTGGTCGATCGAGGTCCAACAGAATGTGAGATCAGAAGTCTATTCACGCAAGTACTCCAGTACAGGACCAACCAGCTACGCTGAATACTTTGCGTGTCAGTTAGCAAAACTCCGTTTTCTTCAGCCGCCGTTAACACAGGAAGAACTCCTTGAAGCTATCTCACGTCAATTGCCTGCGGAAGTAAGGAAATCAATTATTTCTTCCGGAGTATCGTCTTTAACGTCGTTAGATGACCTGTTACGTCGATTAGATCACATGAGTATGATGACGCAACCTACTATAGTCAAAAATGCCAGGCAGGAATCGAAAGTTGTAAACGCGGTAATGATGAACCGTACACAGCAGACGGATCGTTTCGAACAAAGAAGAGATGATAGAATAGGTCCTATTAGAAATACCCATCAGGAAGAGAGGAGATGGGAAAACCAACGTAGGGACGCCCAGGAGAGGCCTTGGCAACGTCGCTACGAGGAGAGAAATTTTTATCGAAGAGATAATGATCGAGACCGGAATGATCATCGAGAAACGCCTTATGATAGGAATTACAGATATGATCAAAATAATCGAGATAACAGATACAATAGGAATGATAGAGATACCCGAGACAATAGAGATAACAGATATAATAGGAATGATAGAGATACCCGAGACAATAGAGATAACAGACAAAATCAAGGGTACTCAAGATACAACAATTATCGAACGGAGGCGTCCGATAAAAAAGTGCAACAGGAGAGGCTCAAGAGAGGGCGAGATAAGTCCACGGAGGTTGGACGAAGAAAATCGAAGGAAAGAAAGGATGAAAATCTAGATAAGTCACAACCCAGTACTAGCAGAGAAGGTCGGAGTTCAGAAAGAGCTCCGGATCGAGAAAAAAAAACGCCAATTTCCGGGCGAAATTAATAACTGACGTTGCCACGCATTCCTCTGATATCACGATTTTTGAAATATTTGAAGCTACTGACGAAGACCTTCTATTTGAACCAGAAACGAAACCGAGAGGAAGGATAGTTGAACTTCCCGTTATTGATATACTTATTGGTCTACAACATTGTAAAGCCTTGATGGACACAGGTGCTATGATCTCTATAGTTGACGAGGACTGTTTTGAGAGATTGAAACCAGAAAATCAATTTACCATTCTTCCAGCATCTCCAACAAAAATTCGTGGGATATTTAAGGATAAAACTATGAAATGCAAATTGCAGATTCTAATGAAATTCTGGATCAATGAGAGAAGTTACGAACATATTTTTATAGTCGTTAAGAATATTAATTTTGACGTCATACTAGGGATCGATTTTATTACTCAAGCTAGAGCAATCATCGACATGGACAAAGGAATAATAAGATTCAAGGAAGAAAGTACAGAGGATGTAGTGATGGAGGAAATGGATGGAAACGAAATTAATAGAGATATCCCTAGAATGGAAATCCTAGATCACGTAGTTGAAGAAACTGAGCAAGTGAGGGAACGATATACCTATGGTTGTTCACCATAATAAGAGGCCAGAAAGAGCCTGGACAGAGATCGTGAGATTTCTACCTAAGGACAGGGAGCCTACAGTCCAAGAAAGAATTAATTCAGCTAGAGAAAGCTTGATGGATGCAGCGGAGAAGCGGCATAAACGAATCAGAAATAAAAGATATCGGCCACCGATGAGAGTAGGCGAGATGATTCTCGTCAAGAAACCGACGAAAGCAGATGTGGCTAAGAAGCAATTCACCAAGTTTTCCTATGTCTTCCACGGACCCTATAAGATTGCTAGGTCGTTCGGAAATAATTGTTATGAGGTAGTAAGCCTAAATGGAAGAGAAATGATAGGTCGTTTCAATGCAAAGAACCTGAAAAGATATGTGAAGAAGATAGACTGAGTGTTGACTGAATAATGCTACATATGCTGAGATTACCTGGAATGGTGTAAATAAAAGTTGAGAAGACTTTTATTTAAGGCATCAAAGGGAAAATGCACCATTATTCATAAAAGGGCTTAAGTACAGACATGGTTACAGTATTTTGGGAACACCCTGTAACTTCCTAACTTGCCTCTGAAGTCGATCATAACAGCTGGTCTGCAGCAAGAAAAAGCCATGCTATCATGAACGAGATCGGCAGAGCTCGTGTTTCCGACGAGAAGCCCGAAGGTCATCGATAATAACCATGTTGACTGTGTCTAACACCATATCGATTGATTCACCTGAGAGTGATTAATACAAATTAATGCATATTTAGCGCTTTATGTAAGCAGATACATGTGTCTATATGTATATTTCCATGGCAGAAAGCCATTATTAAGAAAGCCATTATTAAGAAAGTATGAAGAACAGAAGATGCTATGTTAACTCACTGCTGATCACGTTTCGACTGCGATATATTTCGTATCGAGTCATGACGTGTGAGGAAGGAGTGGGGGGAGCAGATGTGAGACTCAGGCGACCTCGTGCAGAGCACAATGTGTATAGAACTTGACAGCGCAGAGGGTTGAGCTGGAAATCAGTGAAAGTAAAATCGCCAGCTAACGGGAGTTTTAAAAACGTGTGACCGTGCTGAAGTGTATTCTAGTTCGTTAAGCATTCTACGTGAAGTAGAAACGTGTTTAATGGGGCTCAGACATGGTCTTAAACATGTAATAGTTTATCTCTGCGACTGTGTGTCTACAGCAACTAACGGGCCATGCGGATGGATACTTTTATAATCACGACAGCGAGCTCAGCCGTGATGTGTCACGAAACTCTGCATATAAACCGTCGTGGAAATGCAGCCTAGATTTGATTCACTCTTCACAGTGATTATACCTTTTGAAAAGAGTACATTCTCAAGCAAGGCGTCAGGGGGAAGAGACAATATGAAGCTTATATCCACTACGATGGTAGGCTAAATTGATTTAAGAATACTGCATTAGCAGGGTGCAGCGGGGACTTGTCGAAGGCAACTTTCATTCAGCATGAAGTGTGCACGCGACTCTCGTGTTGTAAGGGACCGCGTCGACCCTCGTGAACTTGTTCATACGCGCGTTCACATATTGGAACTTGTTAGTGACTGTTCGAGTTCACCTTCGCTTCGTGACGAGTTGATAAACTGTGTGAGGTCCATCCGTTGGTATTCGAATATGTATGGGAAGATATCGCCAGGATATGTTGGAACTATTTCGACCGACCGGGTGTGGTTCGAGCCTGGGAGGACTTTGGTTCGTTCTATGGAAACCCAGTTGAAGTCCAGCATATTTTCTGTTGGTTTGGAGCTGATTATGGCCAACGATATCCTTTTTTCCTCATCTAGATTCGCCAAAGGTACTGATCACTTCAACTTGTTACAGTAGTGTAGCGTGGACGTTTATAAATACCACTTTGCCATATTTGATTTTGTAGTTTAAATGGTTCAGTAGAAAGTGCGGGTTCGATGTTCATTTCGAAACTGACCTTCTATGATGCCAGGATTTTGACTCATAAAAATGAGTGCATCCTTTGTGTAATTTTGATGAATAAATTAATAATTTCAGTAGTATTTTACAGTATTTAAACTATTATGCTCATTCTTATTTGTCGAGAAGCAAAAGTAGGAAGAAGATTTACAGTTTTTCTTGTGTAAGAACATTATAGTAACGCAACTTTCTTTTGAGAACGTTGGTTGAGTTTTCATATTCTAGTGCATTGTTCTTTAAGCACTTTCGCTTGGATTATCGTATTCTTTGGAGGGGAATTTTCCTTTTCGTATTTTGATTAAGATACTAGGAAGTTTTCGAACCCAGTTATTCTAAATGTTACTTCGAGTCCTTGGACTATATTTTCTTCAGTTTTTTTTTATAACAGATTTAACTTGTGTTTTCTGAGCGTGATTTTCGAAATGGATTGCCTAATGGGTCATTAGTCGCTTAGCCTTTGTTGCTAACCTAGATCCATGCTGTAGGTCTAATCCATCGACATTTTCGCGTTCGGGAAATTCAGGGAGGATCTTATTTTGAGATTGAATTTATCTTTATAGATCACTTTACAACCTCAGTTTGTGTGGTTGGGCAGCGTTATATACAGTTTTTTTTTTGATGTTAACACTGGATTAAATTGATATCATTGCCTTTAGTGCAATAGTTTTTCTTTAGTAAGAGGGTATTTGAACGACATCCAAATTTGCGTGGATAATCCCAGGGACGACTTACTATAAGTCATACGTTTAAGAATTATGGATCATGTAATAAATCGATGTAAGGCAAGTTTTTAAAGTTAGGTGGAATACTTCTGAAATCCACTGGGTTTTGTTGGTAATCTGTTACGGGATCATATTTTTCGAGTTCAGGATTTTTACCATAAACAGCTGATTTGCATAATTGTGGATTTATAACAGTAAGGCTCCTATTATAGGTGCATATTGGTCTTTAGAGAGGCATATACTATGAGTAATGTCTTTGTGTTTAAGTATATTGATGCTATGCTTTGTAAAGCAGATTTTTCTTGTAGAGGATTGAGCTAGTTGTGCCAATCAGGATTAGATTGATTGGGGTTTTAACCCAGAGAGGTGTTGTTTTAACCTAGTATGGTTAATATTTGGTCATTGTTAACTTTATCGCTGTTATCGTGAAAATGCCTGTATGAAGATTAATATTTTTCTGAGCAGTATTGTTGGGAATCTTGTGTGGATATTCGGTTAAATATTTCCAGTAAAACTAATATAACAATTTTGTCATAAGATGTATGTTTAAAAAGGAAACCGATAACTATTTAAGACTGACTTTACAATTAATTTTTGCTTAGCTTAACTGTTCGGCAGAATTTCCCTAAAACAAGAATTGAAATAATATTAAACAGAAAGGAATGTCGTGACTTCAAGTCAGTAGGAAGAGAATAATTGAAATTATTCTGGAATTTTGTGTAAATTATATTCTGTAAATAGGCCATATGAATTTCTTCATTCAATAACAAGAACATATAATGTTACTGAAGATGTCGTGTAGGATTAGTAATTATAACCAGGATATTTTTGTATAGGATGTTATTTCCGTTAAGGAACCGAAATTAATTTAATGTATTCAAGTCTTATAATATTTCTCTTTTTGTAAATGCTTACCCTATGGGATTGATCATCATTGTTATTATTAATATGCCTTATATTTTAATCAGCTAAAAGTTAGTTGTGACAATGGGTAATATTTTTTTTCTGGAAGATAATCCAATATAATCAATGAGATTTTTTTTTGATTGGTCGTGGTATCGACGAAATTGATATTCTTCTGTCTTGTTTATTCTTACAATAAATCACTTTATTACTTGGTTTTAATTATTGCGTGATGCTTTATAGAGGTGATGGAAGGGTGTATTAAGGGGGCCATCGCTAGGTATTTTAGTGTCTACCACACCTTTGAGATTCTTTCTTCCTCTTGAAGAATTCTTGTGTTTTGAGCTAGTTTCTTTTTTTCTTTTTCTGAGCCTTGGTCAGTCTTAATACATCCTGTTAGGTATTCGAGTGGCCCTATTATCCCTGTGTCTGTTGGTAGAACTTGGGGGGTCTTTAGAGCCGGGGCATTTTCAGGTTCTACGATCCAGCTGCTATCCAGGGATTCAACAGGTATTGGTAGGTAAAAGGGTACAGTACCATCCCGGCATTTGCCCGAAGACGAAGTGGGAAACCACGGAAAACCACTTCGAGGATTGCTGAGGCGGGAATCGAACCCCCTCTACTCATTTGGACCACCCGAGGCTGAGTAGACCCCGTTCCAGTCCTCATACCACTTTACAAATTTCGTGGCAGGACCTCCGGGGTGGCAGCTAACCATGCTAACCACTACGCTACGGAGGCGACAAAAATTATTAAAAATACAATAAATGGCTAACAACCAGATTTCTTACAATTGTTACATTAACGATGAAAGATACATTTCTTGAAAAGACAGCTCGAAGTGGAAATGTAACCGATGTAAAGATTCATTGAGAATTTCAGCATTCACCTGCCTAGCAAGAAAGGAACTTCTCCTTAAGACTGGCGCCTCTGACCGCTCGGCCATCCTGACGAAACCTGACTTTACTCCAAGAAGTCTGTACATAAGTAGAAAATACAATGCAAAGAAACAAAGATAATGTCAGGAGAGAGATTCGAACCCACGCCTTCATGGAGGACCAGAATTCACCTGCCTAACAGGTAAGGATATTTTCCTTAAGTGTAGCGCCTTAGACGGCTCGGCCATCCTGGCGACACATCACACTGCTCCAAAAAGTCTGTACGTAAGTAGAAAATTCAATGCAAGGATAAAAGACATTGTCAAGAGTGGGATTCGAACCCTCGCCTACAGAGAGGACCAGAATTCACCTTCCTAGCAAGAAGGGAACTTCTACTCAATTCTGGCGCCTTACACTCTCGGCCATCCTGTACAGAAGTAGAAATGTCAATGCAAAGAAACAAAGCTATTGTCAGGAGGGGGGTTTCGAACACGAGCCCATCAGAATTCACTTTCCTAGCAAGTAAGGAACTATTCCTTGAGTCTGGCGCCTTAGACCGCTCGGCCATCCTGACGACTCATAACTGCACTCCAAGAAGAAAGTACACAAGTAGAAATTTCAATGCAAAGAAACAAATATATTTTCAGGAGTGGGATTCAATTCCACGCCCTCATAGAGGACCAGAATTCACTTTCCTACCTAGTAGGAAACTTCTACTTAGGTCTGGCGCCTTAGACCGCTCGGCCATCCTGAAGGCAAATTGCTGCACCCTAAGAAGTATGTACACATATAGAAATTGCAATGCAAAGAAACAAAGATATTGTCATGAGTAGGATTCTAACCCACGCCCTCATAGAGGATCAGAATTTACCTGCCTCGCAAGTAAGGAACAATTCCTTCAGTCTAGCGCCGTAGACCGCTCGGCCATCCTGACCACCCAACACTCCACTACAAGAAGTATGTACACAAGTTGAAATTTCAATGCAAAGAAACAAAGATATTGTCAGGAGTGGGATTCGAACCTACGCCCTTAGAGAGGACCAGAATTCACCTTCCTAGTTAATAGGGCATTTCTACATAAGCGTGGCGCTTTACACCTCTCGGCCATCCTCACGACACCTGACTGTATTCGAAGATGTATGTACATGAGTTGAAATTTCAATGCAAAGAAACAAAGATATTGTCAGGAGTCTGATCCAAATCCACGCCCTCATTGAGGACCAGAATTTACCTGCGTAGCAAGTAAGGAACTATTCCTTGAGTCTGGTGCCATAGACCACTTCCTGACCACACCTCACTCCACTCCAAGAAGTATGTGCACATAATGAAATTTCAATGCAAAGAAACAAAGATATTGTCAGAGGAGGACTTCGAACCCACGCCCTCAGCGAGGCCCAGAATTCCCTTCATACTTAGTAGGGAGTCGCCTCCGTAGCGTAACGGTCAGCATAGTTAGCTGCCGCCCTGGAGGTCCTGGGTTCGATTCCCGGCACTGCCACTAAATTTGAAAAGTGGTATGAGGACTGGAACGGGGTCTACTCAGCCTCGGGTGGCCCAAATGAGTAGAGGGGGTTTGATTCCCACCTCAGCCATCCTCGAAGTGGTTTTCCGTGGTTTCCCACTTCGTCTTCGGGCAAATGCCGGGATGGTACTGTACCCGATAATCCGGAGAGGATCCTGTTGGAATATCCACTGCCCCAGCTGGATTGCCTATTTTTAACAGCTCCGGCAAATACTACATTAGAAATCGCTTCCAACATGGCCTTTAGGGATTTACATACAGCAGTTACAAGAATATTGTGGATCAACAACCAACTACACGGGGCACTTACCTTTACTTACCTCCTCGGGGACTGGGAATTCAGCTTCACCTACAATACATCCACAATACTCTTCTCCTTATATTTAAAATGAATCACACTCCAACAACAACGGATAACAAACTGAAAAAATGTATTAACAATAGTGTAAACTAATCTAGTATAAACAAAATAACAATAAACTAATTTAACAATAGAAATTAAATTAAAAACACGCAATCATTCACACTTCCTTTCAACTCTACATCTTACTACAATGCTGTGTATAAAAATTATGAGCATAAAATCTTGGCTTGTTTTAGGCCTACACAGCCTAAAAATAAAACCGTTTAATGAAGGCTCTTATATTTGTGGCATTCCTGACACTTGGTTTCATTCAATAGCTTGCGTTTGTAGAACGCACGTGCAGTGGCCTTGTTTCATCAATGAAATACTAACACCACGCTGCACTCGCAACTGGTTATACAATTTTTATACAAGGCGGCGAGTGTCCGGCTGCTTATGTTATGACATCGTTCTCCAACTCTAACGGTGAATCATTCTAGGTAGCCCACAAAGAGACTGCTTGTGTGTGCGTTTATAAAATAACACGTAAAATTAACATTTAGATCTTACAAAAATGCATAGAACTACTCTGTTTCTTAAACAATCATTCCAAAAATTTTTATACACTCTTTCATTCGCTCCCCGCAATTGATCATGACCAATTCGGTTCCACATTTACTCTTAACAGTGAACAATCATTCATACCAAAAACATCCACTCATAAAACACACGCCATTTCAAAACAATTGATTAATAAATCCTACTAAATTATTTAACTCATTAAATCATTTTCAAAAATTATTTACATATAATATGTTCATAATAATATACATTATTTAGTGTTCCTAACAAGATACTTTCGAGATTCTGGCTTCTCGGTTACAATACAATTCTCAACTAACTATATTCACTGGTTTTTCACATAACCAACCTCTAACGTTCCGTAGTTTTGATATACTGCTTACACATCGTCTTATATATGTTTCAATACATTGTCGGTATAATAGAGTCGACTAATGAAAGTTAACTGTACGTAATTACATAACTTCGGGTTTAATAAAATATAATAATTGTATTATAGACATGAGTAGACAATCTTTCTCAAGTTGTATTTCCGCTGAAACCCTCGTGTTAACACAGCTAAATCGTTACTTCACAAGAACTGGACTACTTGTATACAACGGCTCTTATGATGGTCCATGCCTTCTTATCAAAGAACAACAATACTTTGACTTCCCTTAAAAATGCAGAACTCCCTCGCACGAGCATTCTTCATAGTTCTACAAATCCTCATATAACAATATATATGGCATAAACAGTTATCATCCACTATGTTAAACAAAAACCAAGAGGATTAATTGTTATTATCATATCTTCTGTAGGCACTTCTCTCAAATAATGGCATGACCCTCAGTATCATTCCACATGACTACTGGACTACAATTATACATGCTTAAGTTCTTCAAACGAAACTTCCAATTGTAATGAACGATATTAAACAGTCGTGATTAACCTCCTAAAGTTAACTCCACAACAAAAAATAATTAACTGTTAACTCGTCTGTCGCAAATACATGTAATAAAAATAATACTCCTGTCTCACCTCACTTGTCAAGCTTTAAATTGTTTATCGCTGTAATATCATGTCGAAAAAATGACGTGATGTTACACAAATAGAATAAAATAACACACATGTTATTTATAGTATCAGATAGAATTCAATCTTGACCGGGATAAACTAGCTTTGAATTCCTAGCCAAAGATTTGAATAATCTTCTATCAAAAGTTATTTCCTCTAACCTATTAAATGAACAAAGTTCTTAGCTTTACAAATAATAAAAAGGTTTGTCAATGTCGTAATGTTTTTCCACTCTACACAAAGAATGTTCATAGGGATTAAGACTTCGGTCTTATCAAACGACTAGTATTTCCCAGATCGTCGACAGTTTATGTACAATAATGATATAACAATATAATTCGATGTTCCTTCTGTTCTTGAAGTTAGATGTTGTTACATTAAAGTGCTCAAATTAAATCTAATAAGAATTTAATTCGAAGCTATGACACAATGTCAGAATACTTGGTTTAAATGAAATTATTAAAATTCGAGAGTCGGAACGACTAGTCTCCTATGAGGCAATATAATTCCTCAAACAAAATTTTTAGTGTCAGTTCCACAACTGATCCGTAGAATAAAATTGAAAAATAGATGAAATGCAATCATCTCCTAAATAATCTTGAAGCATAAACATCTCAACACACATCTGAAGTGTAAAATACATGAAAACACTGAAATACATGAAATGTGATAATATAGAAATATGGAATAAGATCGTTGCCTCAGGATGTCACTAATCACGCTCTATACTACAAATGAGATACACTGCTACCTTATTTGGACGAAAACATGAAGATCTATGTAAGTATTCCCACAATACTTTAGATGTTTCCTCAGTACAAGATACTGAGATGGATCTGCATACGAACCTCGGATCTGCGACCTCAGAGATAGGAAACGTCCCTCTCTGGAATTCACCAACATTTGCCTGGGCTCGAACGACATCCTTCTGGCAAATTCTTCTGTGTTGCTGGGCTATCCCCTAGCATCTTGACAAATCTCTTCTGTAGAGTCTTCATTCTCCGTCGTAAATATGTATCAGCCTCGACATTTGAATAATTTATAGAAATATTCATATAAATGTTGAATGAAATATTTCCATTGCTAATTGATGTTATATAAGTGTTCGTAGACTGACGAAAATGTACAAGATGGACCGTACACTACGTCTGTATTCAAGAATACGTCGTCTAACGAAGCTCCATCGTTGTATCTTAACTCCTGTTATCGAATATGTCTCTGGCGCATGACTATTTAGTTCATCATATCAACAATGTTAATTGTGTCGAATGAAAATATTTGAAGAATTATAATAGTCATACTGTTACTGTTTATGTGTTGCGCCAATATTAAAAGTTCTCCGCTACTGTTCACTTGAACTGCGTTCGCCAACTTCACGTTGCAATTTAAAATAATATTCAGCTTTATTTCCAACACATTTGATAATCTGACTTAACAGGCTTATATTGTCGAAACGGTAAGTTTTAAAATGCTCGACTTTTCACAATATATAGTATGCGTCCTGTTCTTCATATATATTCGCTTAGTTATATTCAGATCTCAATCAGATAAGAGATATAATCAATTCAGAGTTCCTCACAACTTCACATAGAATGGAAGTGCGGTGATCTCCTACGCTCCACCTAGCTATTCTCGCGTCTCCACAAGTCGACAGTCGTCGCACTCGGACAAAGCCTTCGGATCTCCGTTAACAGAGTAAAAACACTTCCTCGCTCTTCAAAGACTGCTGGAATAAGAACATCGATCCTTGGATCTCCCCCTCCAAGTCGAAATTATGGCGGCCATATCAAACTCCCACCATAATTTTAGCGCGTAGATTACTAATGCTTATTACTGCGTAGATTAACCGATCTGCGGTTTTTTAAGAATCAGACATAATGTCTTTAAATATTCTCTTCATTACCAAATAAGAAAATCTTCTTCTAAGGGCCTAAATGCATAATTTCATCATATTATGTAATTGAAGTTGATCCCGTCTTCAATAAGACCTCTTCTCATTGGCTCTGGGCTGGGATCCAATAGCATAATTTATAACAATATTTATAATATTAATTTCCAAACTCGCTGTTGCTATTCTAATTATATCCTTCTAGAAGCGTCCATTGTGCAATATGTTACGTTATCGGGTTCTCCCACAGCCTCGAGCTTGTAACACTACCCTCCTGTGACACACTTCCAGAAATTATATTTGCTGGTTAAATTTTATCATGGGGACGGAAAATACCCTCATTTTGTCCTTAAATAATTCAATTTACGGGGGCATTCCTCCGTCATCTCAAGTTAAAAACAGTTGCAAATTGTTTTTAATCATTCTTATTCAAGACTTTTGATATGTCACTTGAACTCGAATATTGAATTATTTTAGCCTATTTTCTTATGGTACTTTTTCAAATTTTTAGCGTTGAATTTTCCTAGAATAACGTTGTTTTCATCATCAAACAACTCATAACACGTATTCCCATAATCATTAGTTATGCGGAACGCTCTTTCTTCATGGTTTTACTGCAGTTATCTTCATCTGACCCGTTCCTCTTCTTCTATTCTTCAACGTCTTCCTCTTCTTCTTTTCTTGGTTCTTCAACGTCTTCTTCTTCTTCCTCTTTTCTTGGTTCTGTGCAGCAGTATATCCTCTTCTCTCTTCTACTTCTTTTGGTCAACTTAATTGGTCCCTCCATATCGTCTATGAGAACCATTTCCACTACCTTCTCCTTTACTGGTGGTTGGTTTGGAATCGATACTCAAATCCTTCTTATCACCATTCCCATTTTGCTTGTCTCTTAAATCTTTAAGATATTCTTGTCCTTCCTTATGACGTTCATCATACTTCTCCTTCGTCATAATTTCAACTTGGGAGTTTCTGTTACGATTATCGTTTTGGTTATTCCTATTGTTATTCCTGTTATAATAAACATTATTATTGTATCGGTAGTTATTATTATTGTGATAATAACCACTTCTCTGGTTGCCATTGCTATTATCGTTATTACGTCCTTGCTGTTGCTGGTACGGACGACCTCCACGGGATAATTATTCCTGTCTGGACCAATATTTCGCTTTTCAGGTTCTTTCGGATTGTCTGTCTGATGTGTTTGGTCAAGATATACTGTGTAAATGTCTTTGTACTCTTGCCTTTGGTTCTTCGCAACAACGTTTGACATCGGGCTCGTGCAATCGAGTTTTCTGAGCAATTCGTCCATACTGGCTAGATCGATGATTCTTGACGAGATAATTAGACGTCTGACTTCAACAGGGAGCATCCTGGCTATCGCGTCTATCAACTGAGCTGTAGATAACGGGGGTTGAAGAAATCTGAGTCTGGCTAACTGACTCGTGAAGAAGTCTGCGTAGCGTGTGGGAAGAGTTCCTGAATTTTTCGTGAGTATACTTCTGCGCGTAGGGAATTTTGAGCTTCAATCGACCAGAAACGCTTTATTAGTGCTTCTGCGAATTCATCGAAGTTCATGAAGGTATATCTAAAGGCACGAAACAATTCAAGGGGCCCATCTGACAGATAGCGTTCTACGATCTTCATTTCTCTCTCTCTTGGAATATGCGCTTCGATGAAGTAATCTTTGAGATTTCTGATGTACTCTATCGGTGTGAAACTATCTAGGTTGCTGAACTTACGCGGTTTGTCTTCAAATTTCCTTATGACCGTCACGTTTCTCGGATATGAATCCTGAAGGTTTGGTCGAAAATCACTATTGTAACTTTTGGGCTCTTTACTCCTCTCCTCTAAACGTTCCGTAAACCTGAATAATCTTTCTTCCGGCCTGATTTCTCTTTCTTCCATTTCTAGACTATTTATTCAAGTCTGATTCCTCGAATTTTCGAAATATATCTTCTCCCTTTCCTTTTCTTCTATCTCAGCGATAATCTTCTTCAGCTGTTGGCCTACTTCGGTCTTTAAATCTTCCTTATACGTCTCAAGCTTGGCATCTTATCCTAGATTAAGATTTTGTAATTTCTTGGATACGTATTCTTCTAGTTCATTAGTTTTCTCCTCACTCATGGCATTGACGTTAGCGACAACCTTGTTTAATCTTTCCTCTATCGTTTTAGTCTTACTCTCTAACGATTCTTTCAAAGCTTGCACATCCTGACTAGACTGAGTTCTATCTTCTACTTGCTTTTCAGTGAGCGTATCAATCTTTCACCTAAATCCGTTCTTACTTCAGTAACCTCTCTATTAATTTCTACTTGAGTACTGGCTAATTTCTTTTCTATGTTATCTTGGATTTGCTTAACATGTTCCCCACTGGATTTGTTCCACTCGTCTTTCCAGACAACTACATTACTTTTTAACATTGCAGCTATGTCCTCCTCAATATCTGACTTAAGAATTTTATTATGGTCAATAACCTGTGTTCGTAAAGTTTCTACGTAACCTTTTAATTCGACCAGAGAAGCTGTAGTTTTTAACGCATCGTTAACAAAACGTGTCGTTAAATCAGTTATATTCTGTGTACACAATTCTTTAGACACCTCTACCTCTTGTCTAATCTTATTAATGTCCACCTGGATTTTTGTTACATCTACAAATACCGTATTGACTTCTGTTTGTATTTTACCTATGTCAGACTGTACATCACTGACATCTGACTGCATATTGTTTATGTCAACCTGAACACTAGTGACATCGGCTTGGACTCTATCTACTTTAGATTGGACATTGGATACTTCTAACCTCACATTACCAATATCGGACTGTACATTAGACACATCCACTTGTACTGAGTCTACTTTGGATTGGACAGTGGATACATCTACTTGGACTGTATCGACTTTACCTTGGACATTACCGACCTCTGTTCGTACACCACTTACATCATCCTGAATCTGCTTTGAGCTGGCCTGTATACGCGTGACATTTGCAACCATTTTAGAGGCACTAGTATGTAAACCATCTAAAGAAGTCTGAACTTCCTGAATTTCAGTTTTGAAACTCTCTTTGACACTTTGTGCGACTTTATCTGTAAGAGAATCAACAACTTTAACAATCGCTGTGTTAAGGTCCTCCTTTCGTTCCCGCTTCAGTTGTTCTAGGTCCTGCTTGGCTTCCTGAAACTTACCATGCATATCTACCATATTCGCAGATAAATTCTCCTTTATCTCACCTTTGACAACATTTAAACTGCTCTGCAGTTGCTCCTTCAAATTCTCCTTCATACTTTCTTACAGCTTCATCTGCATCTCCTCCAACATCCTCTTTACATCCTCGGATGCCATTGCAATAACCCTTTATATAATGCTGTAGAGACTTAAACGATAGCAGGGCAAAATAACAACATCTGAGCAACGTCCTATTCCACATATATTTTTGAGCACCCTAATGTCTAAAAGTAACTTAAAATTACCTTAGCATTAATTTAAAGTACACCATGTGCAGAATAAACTTACTCATAATGTTCGTTCTCCTGTGATTCACTTTAAATATACTACCACAAAGAAAATTCTACCATTACAATCATCAAAACAAGTTAGCTTTAGTTTTAACATGACCTTAGCAATCGTCATGTAACGGTGAAATAAAATAGATATTCAGATCGTAGGTCGTTTTTCGAAACTGTCTACCTACTACACCTCTCTCAGGTTTCTCAGATCTGATCTTTATCGGAGTGTAACCTTCCTAATATCAATTTAAATTAAGCCTATATAATTACACTCACACCCATCCGAAATTGGATAAGACATCCGACAAGTCTGGTAATTATTTCTTTCACTAGAAATGTTCAAACCAACTTCCTTTAGAGACACTACAAAGTAATTTCGTAGCCTCAAAGTTCATAGGGCGCCATTCCTACTGTACCCGAAAATCCGGAAAGGATCCTGTTGGCCTATCCATTGCCCCAGCTGGATTGCCTACTTCTAATAGCTGCGGCAAATTACTACGTTAGAAATCGCTTCCAACATGGCCTTTAGGGATTTACATACAGCAGTTACAAGAATATTGTGGATCAACAACCAACTACACGGGGCACTTACCTTTATTTACCTCCTCGGGGACTGGGAATTCAGCTTCGCCTACAATACATCCACAATACTCTTCTCCTTATATTTAAAATGAATCTCACTCCAACAACAACGGATAACAAACTGAATAAAATTTATTAACAATATTGTAAACTAATCTAGTATAAACAAAATAACAATAAACTAATTTAACAATAGAAATTAAATTAAAAACACGCAATCATTCACACTTCCTTTCAACTCTACATCTTACTACAATGCTGTGTATAAAAATTATGAGCATAAAATCTTGGCTTGTTTTAGGCCTACATTGCGTAAAAATAAAACCGTTTCATGAAGGCTCTTACATTCGTGGCATTCCTGACACTTAGTTTCATTCACTAGCTTGCGTTTGTAGAACGCACGTGCAGTGGACTTGTTTCATCAATGAAATACTAACATCACGCTGCACTCGGAACTGGTTATACAATGTATATACAAGGCGGTGAGTGTCCACTTGCTTATGTTATGACATCGTTCTCCAACTCTAACGGTGAATCATTCTTGCTAGCCCACTTAGAGACTGCTTGTGTGTGCGTTTATAAAATAACACGTAAAATTAACATTTAGATCTTACAAAAATGCATAGAACTACTCTGTTTCTTAAACAATCATTCCAAAAATTTTTATACACTCTTTCATTCGCACCCCGGAATTGTTAATGACCAATTCGGTTCCACATTTACTCTTAACGGTGAACAACCATTCATACCAAAAACATCCGCACATAAAACACATGATATTTCAAAACAATTGATTAATAAATCTTACTAAATTATTTAACTAATTAAATCATTTTCAAAAATTATTTACATATAATATGTTCATAATAATATATATTATTTAGTGTTGCTAACACGATACTTTCGAGATTCTGGCTTATCGGTTACAATACAATTCTCAACTAACTATATACACTGGTTTTTCAGATAACCAACCTCTAACGTTCCGTAGTTTTGATAAACTGCTTACACATCGTCTTATATAGGTTTCAATATATTGTCTGTATAATACAGTCGTCTAATGAAAGTTAACTGTACGTAATTACATAACTTCGGGTTTAATAAATATAATAATTGTATTATAGACATGAGTAGACAATCTTTCTCAAGTTGTATTTCCGCTGAAACCCTCCTGTTAACACAGCTAAATCATTACTTCACAAGAACTGGGCTACTTGTATACAACGGCTCTTATCATGATCCATGCCTTCTTATCAAAGAACAACAATAATTTGACTTCCTTAAAAAAATGCGGAACTCCCTCGCACGAGCATTCTTCATAGCTCTACAAATCCTCACATAACAATATATATGGCATAAACAATTATCATCCACTATGTTAAACAATAATCAAAAGGATTAATTGTTATTAACATATCTTCTGTAGGCACTTCTCTCAAATAATGGCATGACCCTCGGTATCATTCCACATGACTACTGGACTACAATTATACATGCTTAAGTTCTTCAAACGAAACTTCCAATTGTAATGAACGATATGAAACAGTCGTGATTAACGTCCTAAAGTTTACACCACAACAAGATAATTAACTGTTAACCCGTCTGTCGCAAATACATGTAATAAAAATAATACTCCTGTCTCACCTCACTTGTCAAGCTTTAAATTGTTTATCGTTGTAATATCATGTCGACAAAATGACGTGATGTTACACAAATAGAATAAAATAACACACATGTTATTTATAGTGTCAGATAGAATTCAATCTTGACCGGGATCAACTAGCTTTGAATTCCTACCCAAAGATTTGAATAATCTTCTATCAAAAGGTATTTCCTCTAACCTATTAAATGAACAAAGTTCTTAGCTTTACAAATAATAAAAAGGTTTGTCAATGTCGTAATGTTTTTCCACTCTACACAAAGAATGTTCATAGGGATTAAGACTTCGGTCTTATCAAACGACTAGTATTTCCTAGATCGTCGACAGTTTATGTACAATAATGATATAACAATATCATTCGATATTTCTCCTGTTCTTGAAGTTAGATGTTGTTACATTAAAGTGCTCAAATTAAATTTAATAAGAATTTAATTCGAAGCTATGACACAATGTCAGAATACTTGGTTTAAATGAAATTATTAAAATTCGAGAGTCGGAACGACTAGTCTCCTATGAGGCAATATAATTCCTCAAACAAAATTTTTAGTGTCAGTTCCACAACTGATCCGTAGAATAAAATTGAAAAATAGGTGAAGGGCAATCATCTCCTAAATATTCTTGAAGCATAAAAATCTCAACACACATCTGAAATGTAAAATACATGAAAACACTGAAATACATGAAATGTGAAAATATAGAAATATGGAATATGATCGTTGCCTCAGGATGTCACTAATAAAACTCTATACTACAAATGAGATACACTGCTACATTATTTGGACGAAAACTTGAAGATCTATGTAAGTATTCCCACAATACTTTTGATGTTTCCTCAGTACAAGATACTGAGATGGATCTGCATTCGAACCTTGGATCTGCGACCTCAGAGATAGGAAGCGTCCCTCTCTGGAATTCACCAACATTCGCGTCGGCTCGAAAGACATCCTTCTGGCAAATTCTTCTGTGTTGCTGGGCTACCCTCCCTAGCATCTTGACAAATCTCTTCTGTAGAGTCTTCATTCTCCGTCGTAAATATGTATCAGCCTCATCATTGAAATATAATTATAGAAATATTCATATAAATGGTGAATGAAATATTTCCATTGCTAATTGATGTTATATAAGTGTTCGTAGACTGACGAAAATGTACAAGATGGACCGTACACTATGTCTGTATTCAAGAATACGTCGTCTAACGAAGCTCCATCGTTCTATCTTAACTCCTGCTATCGAATATGTCTCTGGCGCATGACTATTTAGTTCATCATATCAACAATGTTACTTATGTTGAATGAAGACATTTGAAGAATAATAATAGTCATTCTGTCAATGTTTATGTGTGGCGCCAATATTAAAAGTTCTCCGCTACTGTTCACTTGAACTGCGTTCGTCAACTTCACGTTGCAATTTAAAATAATATTCAGCTTTATTTCCAACACATTTGAAAATCATACTTAACAGGCTTATATTGTCGAAACGGTAAGTTTTAAAACGCTCGACTTTTCGAAGAATGCAGTATGCGACTTTTTCTTTATATATATTCGCTTATTTAAATTCAGATCTCAATGATATGAGAGATTTAATCAATTCAATAGTCCTCGCAACTTCATATAGAATGGAAGTGCGGTGATCTCCTACGTTTCACCTAGCTATCCTCGCGTCTCCACAAGTCGAGAGTCGTCGCACTCGGACTAAGCCTTGGGATCTCCGTTAACCCAGTATAAACACTTCCTCACTCTTCAAAGACTGCTGGAATAAGAACATCGATCCTTGGATCTCCCGCTCCAAATCGAAATTTTTGGCGGCCATATCAAACTCCCACCACAATTTTAGCGCGTAGATTACTAATGCTTATTACTGCGTAGATTAACCGATCTGTGGGTTTTAAAGTATCAGACATAATTTCATTCAATATTCTCTTCATTACCAAATAAGAAAATCTTCTTCTAAGGGCCCAAATGCATAATTTCATCATATTGCGTAATTGAAGTTGATCCCGTCTTCAATAAGACCTCTTCTCATTGGCTCTGGGCTCGGATCCAATAACATAATTTATAACAATATTTATAATATTAATTTCCAAACTCGCTGTTTCTATGCTAATTATAGAATTCTAGAAGCGTCCATTGTGCAATATATCACGTGATCGGGCTCTCACACAGCCTCGAGCTTGTAAACTACCCTCCAGTGTCACACTTCCAGAAATTATATTTGCTGGTTAAATTTTATCATGGCGACGGAAAATACTCTCATTTTGTCCCAAAATAATTCAATTTCCGGGGGCAGTACCATCCCGGCATTTGCCCGAAGACGAAGTGGGAAACCACGGAAAACCACTTCGAGGATGGCTGAGGTGGAAATCGAACCCACTCTACTCATTTGGGCCACCCGAGGCTGAGTAGACCCCGTTCCAGTCCTCATACCACTATTCAAATTTCGTGGCAGAGCCGGGAATCGAACCCAGGACCACCGGGCCGGCAGCTAACCATGCTGACCGCTACGCTACGGAGGCAAATCCATCCTGACGAAGGGCGTGGTGGCTCAGCGGTCTAGCTGTGTGCCTCTCACCAAGGCGGTCCGGGTTCGATTCCCGGTCAATGCATGTGAGATTTTCGATGTGAAATGCCATGTCCTGTGGTTCGGATTCCACGTAAAAAGGAGGTCCCGTGGCTCATAATCACAAAATTCACAGTCACGTAAAACAACAATCTTCCTTTTCCATCCTGACGATACATTCAAATTCTGGTTTGCAGGGGCCTAAAAAACCCCGATCCAACGTACTGGGTGATTTATTTCAGGTGAACAAAACCCTGAATATCTCAAAGAGTACGTATTTTATTTTATTTTTAGTCGTCTACCCTCCAGGTTGGTAGAACCCCCGGACTCAGCGAGGGAACTCATCACTATCCCCTCTACGGGCAGTGTCCTAGAGCGGGGAACATTGAATCGGAAGGGAGACAACTGGTGAGGATGGATTGGCACCTCGCCCAGGCGGCCTCACCTGCAAAGCCAACAGGGGCCTCATGAGGGAAGGTAAAGGATGGTTAGGATTGATAGGCAAGGAAGTGGGAAGGAGGAGGCCGTGGCCTTGAAGAGGTACCATCCCGGCATTTGCCCGAAGACGAAGTGGGAAACCACGGAAAACCACTTCGAGAATGGCTGAGGGGGAATCGAACCCCTTCTACTCATGTGGGCCACCCGAGGCTGAATAGACCCCGTTCCAGCCCTCATACCACTTTTCAAATTTCGTGGCAGAGCCGGGAATTGAACCCAGGACCTCCGGGGCGGCAGTTAACCATGCTGACCGCTACGCTCTTATAATACGTACTCTTTGAGATATTCGCCTGGGCGATGTGCCAATCCCACCTCACCAGTTGTATCCACTCCGATTAGATGTTCCCAGCTCTAGAACACTGCACGTAGAGGCGGTAGTGGTGAGTTCCCTCGCTGAGTACGTGGTTCCACCAACGAGGAGGGTAAACGACTAAGAAAAGAAAAAACGAGAAAAACGTATTACATGTAAAATAATTTAAGACTAAAATTGACGTTAAAAACTATCCATTTTTATTAAGAAATTAGAACAACCATTAACTTCAAAGTGTCAAGAGAGGGATTATAAACCACGCCCCCACAGAGGACGAGAATTCGTATTAAGACTGCTCGGCAGTGAAGGGTGAACCTAGAGTTTGGCGCCTAAGACCGCTTGGCCATCCTGACGATACCTCTAAAATGTGGTTTGCAGGGGCCTAAAAAGGACCGATCCAACGTACTGGGTGATTTCCTTCTGGCGAAGAAAAACTCTGAATATCTCAAAGAGTACGTATTACAAGTACAGATAATTTAAGACTAAGAGGGACGTTGAGAAATTATCATTCTGATTAAGAAATTAAAACATCCGTTAAAATTAATGTGTCAGGAGTAGGATTCGAACCCACGCCCTCAGAGAGGACCAGAATTCACAGTAAGACGGGTCGGCATTCAAGGATAATCCTCGAGTCTGGCGCCTTAGACCGCTCGGCCATCCTGACGATACTTCTGAGAAGTGGTTTGCAGGGGACTAAAAAGAACGATCCAACGTACTGGGTGATTTCCTTGTGGTGAAGAAAAACTTTGATTATCTCAAAGAGTACGTATTACAAGTACGAATAATGTAAGACAAAGAGGGACGCTAAAAACGTATCATTCTGATTAAGAAATTACAACATCCATTAAAATTAATGTGTCAGGAGTGGGATTCGAACCCACGCCCTCAGAGAGGACCAGAAATCACATTAGGACTGCTTGGCAGTGGAAGTAATCCTTGAGTCTGGCGCATTAGACCGCTCGGCCATCCTGACGATACCGCCAAACAGTGGTTTGCAGGGGAGTAAAAAGGAACGATCCAACGTACTGGGTGATTTATCTCTGGTGAACAAAACCCTGAATACCTCAAAGAGTACGTATTACAGGTACAAATAATCTAAAGTGACGTTAAATTCATATCATTCTGATTAAGAAATTACAACATCAATTATAATTAATTTTTCAGGAGTTGGATTCGAATCCCCGCCCTCAGAGAGGACCAGAATTCACATTTGGACTGCTAGGCAGTGAAGGGTAATCCTAGAATCTGGCGTCTTAGATGGCTCGGCCTTCCTGACGTTACCGCAAAAATGTGGTTTATAGGGGACTAAAAAGAAACGATCCAACGTACTGGGTGATTGCTTTCTTGTGAAGAAAAACTCTGAATATCTTAAAGAGTACGTATTACAAGTACAAATATTTTAAGACCCTGAGGGACGTTAAAAACTTATCATTCTGATTAAGAAAACACAACTTCCGTTAAAATTAATGTGTAAGGCGCAGGATTCGAACCCACGCCCTCAGAGAGGACCAGAATTCATATTAAGACTGGTCGGCAGTGAAGGGCAAACCTTGAGTCCTGCGCCTCAGACCGGTCGGCCATCCTGACGATATGTTTAAAATCTGGGTTGCAGGGGCCTAAAAAGGAACGATCCAACGTACTGGGTGATTTTCTTTTGGTGAACAAAACCCTGATTATCCCAAAGAGTAGGTGTTACATGTAAAATAACTTATGACTAAAAGTGACGTTAAAAACTAATCATTTTGATTAAGAAATTACAACATCCATTAAAATTGAAGTGTCAGGAGTGGGATTCGAACCCACGCCTTCAGAGAGGATTAGAATTCTCATTTAGACTGCTTGGCAGTTGGGTAGGTTTTTGCTAGGAATTAACCTTACCCCCAAGGGAAGATGAAGAGAGAAAAAAAGGGAAGTGGGTTTCGGACTAAGGAACAAGTGTGGATAATGGGACGAGAGTCCAACACCAAACAAAGACAATGTTTAGAAACGAGTGTCACCGCAAAGCCCGTGAAACACCTAAAGTGGGTATGGACCTGGACGTAGCTAACGGGAAATGCAGCTGGAGCTTGAGCTATTTGCCGGCGAGAGTTGATAGTACCTGCCCTTCCAAGCCATGACACGGCTACTATGTGGCAGGGTGGTGGTCTGGCAAAGAAAGAAATGTGTCCCTTCAAAGGAGTTTGTTATAAACAAATATTTCGAAGAATGCAAATAATTTGAATTAGCCGTGATGTTTTAGTTCTTGAAATTGTAGAATTTCTAAGGAGCGACCGAATGTTTCCAAGAAGGGTAGTGATGAAGCAATTATTCCCTTGGTAATAATTTTGGTAAGAGCACCAATAGTTGCATTTAAGAATGGCTAAATTTTTACCCAGCATGCGCCGACTAAAAGTTTAGACAATGAGAAAAACTTAAATTTGGAAAACCAACCATAAGTTATAGAGAAAGTCTCAACAAGCAGAAAGCTGGCGGAGCGAGCTATAATTGCCTTACTGGCTAGTTAGAATTAGCTATAAAAGCTAAGAGCGACTTTAATAATTTTGTGACTAAGAGTTCTTACTCAAATGCAACAAATAGTGGAACTATTGTTAATTTGATTTGAGAGTTTTTAAAATGTAAGCCTATAGGAAGAGTCGCGGAAGACAGGATCTTGCCTAATTGTTATTTTACAGAAAATGATGAAGCAAAAGGATATAGTTTAATTTATTTAACAATGCGTAGAATATGATCCCTTTTAACAAATGTATAATTTGATTTTTTAAACCATTGAGGTCTCAGACCTCCTAAATTATTTAATGTTTGCACTAGGCAATTGACAATTTTTTGGTTTGGAACCTTTTATAAGCACTAAAATCTGCATAAGATTTAAAAATGGTGCTAAGATTAACAAATTGAAAATTTAAAGATAATTAACGTAATCAAAGTTAAACAATAGGTCAGGTACAATGTGTGTACTTGAAGAATTCCTCTACGGGCATCTTAAAAGTATGAACAAATAACAGCTTCGAAATTATAACAATAACAAAAAGAGAGAGAAATTAAATAGAAGTTTCTATAACTTCTTATATTTAAACAGTAATCACGATTGTGATTTATACAAATAGGGCAGGCCACTTACTGTGAAACCTGAAGAGAAAAATTAAGAAGACATTTCTAGAACTTCTATGTTTAAACAGGATCACGAGGAAAAATAGGGCAAGTTACCCTTTCGTGAAACCTGGATCAACGAGATTAATGAAAAGTTGAGTACTTAGAACATAAACAATTCCTGTACTAGCAAGAAAAGAAAATAGATTAATAGGCAGTTTCTAACTGCTGATATTTAAGCGGAATGAATAAGTTATAAATGGAGAAAATTTGGGAGGGCGCCTATGGTTTGGCGAGGCCTCATTGAAATAGACATAAATTTAAAGATTAACCTAATTTGTTAGTAAAGAGTGGTTGAGGAAGAGGAAATAGGGACTTTGTGGAGAAAGTTCTTGGCCTTATTTATTTTTCTCGGACGAGCGCGGCGCGGATGAGAAGTTGAACGAGCACTGGTTTCAGTATAGTCTATTGACGTGGTTGAAAAATTCACTATTGTAGCACAGAAAGTTTATAGAAAGGAAAGTTATTGCGGTGGTGTAAAATAACTAGTTGCATTTTGGTTTGAGAGAGTCTATTGCGTTGAAAACTTTGTAGGTTAGTGTTGAATGCAGCGGACGAATTCCCACGAAGGAAGACAAATTAGGTGTTGATTAGCTGTTCATAAAGAAAATTCCTTGGTTAGAAAAAGTATTTCCATATGTGAGTGTAAAATACTAGAAGGTTTAGCTTGTAGATGAATTGTTTGTCGTGGAACATTCCAGAACAATCATAACTGTTGAATTGGGTAAATAAAGTCCAGCGGTGGAACGAGCTAAATTTTGTTTAATAAGAATCCCACGGTGTGAGAGCTCATTCTCAGTTAATATGCACAAAAGATGCTGCTTCGTTTTACAAGATTAGCTGTCTTAGATAGACAAAGCCTGACATCGAAAATTCCGCGAAGATTGCAATTGCACAACATTTAGCAACTTCTCACTCTCTATACAACGGTATTAAAAGCGTATAGCTAATTAAAAACAATTAAAATATGGTGAAGAACATAGTACTTATCTCATTTCTGTAGTAGGCGATCCAGGCGACAGTTGGTTAAGAACTGGACATGGCGTCCGATTCAAAAGTTTGTCTCTCGAGGAGAGGAGACGAGCCCTAGATAGGCTCCAACTGGAGGTCTTGACGACTGAAGCACAAGTGAGACCAGCTCAACGAAGCGCGGAGGGACCAAGGAAGGAAAAAAGTTGGGGTAGGAGACAAAGGAATATACATCATCATCATCATCATCATCATCATCATCATTTCCCCTTATCCAGCTCCTGCCGGGTCGGGGTATTTATGGCACTTCTCCACTTTCATCTTTCCTTCCACCATTCTTCTTCCACGATCTTGTCTCTGTCCAGATTTCTTTTTCTTACGCTGTTCTTAACTGAAACAATCCACCTTGTTCTAGGTCTTCCTCTTGCTCTCTTACCCTTGCACTTTGCCTCCAGCATCTGTCTTGGTATTCTATTTTCCTCCATCCTCTTTACATGTCCAAACTACCTTATTCTTCTCAATTCTCTCATTTAGTTTTCCCATCCCAACTTCCTTCCTAACATCTTCATTCCTCACTCTGTCTTTCCTTGTCTTTCCTATCATACATCTTAGGAATGTCATTTCACTGGCTTGGATTCTACACTCTTGCCTGCTTGTCAGGGTCCAAGTCGCAGCTGCATAAGTTAATATGGGAACATAGTACACTTTATACATTACCTCCTTGCTTTTCCTTGGTACTTCCTTATCCCAAACAAGTTTTCTTACACTTTGATAGAATGCATTGCTCTGCTGTACCCTCCTGCCAATTTCCATGTCCAACCTACCAGTTTGCATCAATTCACTTCCTAGGTATTTGAACGTGTCCACAATTTCCAAACTTTGACTTCTAATTTTCACAGTGCCCTTTCCTTGTCTTTCCCCTCTTGTCATCACCATGGTCTTGCTTTTCTCTATACTGATTTTCAGGCCGTACTTCTGAATATTTTCGTTCAGTGCATCTAGTTGTTTTTGCACTTCTTCGGTGTTCCTTCCCCAGACCACAATATCATCTGCAAATAACCGTAACTTCATTTCTTTATGTCCATATGCTTCCTTTGTTTCCTTTACAATTTCATCCATCACCATTATGAACAAGAGGGGTGACAGCACACTCCCCTGTCTTAGTCCAGTCTTGTTCCTAAACCAATCTGTCTTTCCAACTGGGGGTCAGTACCCTGCTAACACAGTTGTTGTACATTGCTTGCACCATTTCCAACATTTCTCTTCCCAGTCTCTTCTTAACCATGGTTTCCCATACCTTCTCTCTGGGGACACTATCATATGCCTTTTCTAGATCTATGAAAGTCATGATCAAATCCTCTCCATATTCCCAGTTCTTTTCCATCACCTGCCTCAAGCTAATGATTGGGTCCACTGTGGATCTTCCACTCCTGAAGCCATACTGTTCCTCTTGCAACTCACCTTCCACCTTTCTTCTCATTCTTCTTTCTAATATCCTTTCCAGTAATTTTACTATCTATGATATGAGGGTGAACCCTCTATAGTTATCGCACACCTTCTTGTCCCCCTTCTTAAACACTGGTATTATTAGCCCTTTCTCCCAGTCTTCTGGTACACATTTCCGTTTCCACACACACTTTAGCAGTCGATACAACCATTGCATACCTACAGGTCCAGCAGCCTTTATCATTTCTACACTGATTTCATCCACCCCTGTTGCTTTTCCCATCTTCATTTTCTGTACTGCTAATTCCACCTCCAGCATTGTTATATCATCTTCTGTTATAGAGTCGTCAGATTGTGTCACTTCCATCTCACCAGTACAATTGCTCACATTCAATAGCTTATCGAAATACTCCTTCCATCGTCCCTTTATCTTTTCTGGGTGTGTTAACAAATCTCCATCTTCCTTTTTCACTAGCTTTGTAGTAACGCTTTCTTTCCTCTTACTTCTTAGAAGTCCATACAGCATCCTTTTATTGCCACTTACATCTGTTTCCATTCTTCATGTAAATTCTTCCCAACTTTTCTTCTTTTCTTCTCCTACCACTTTCTTACACCTCCGTTTGCTGTCGTGATACTTCCTTTTGCTTTCTTCTGTTTGATCTCGGTTCCATTCTTTCCATGCAAACTTCTTTTCTTTCACTGCTTTCCTCACTTTCTCATTCCACCACGGTGTCTCCTTCTCTTTCACTCTTGTTGACGTCCTACCACAAGCACTCTCTGCCTCACCAACAAATGCATTTTTAAAGTGGGACCATTCATCTTCTATGTTTTCCACTTCAGTAACTGGGATTTGTTGCTTCAATCTCTCCTGAAAATCTTCCTGTACAGTTTTGTCTTTCAATTTCCATACTTTTATTTTACTTTCTCTGATCTCCTTTAGGTTTTCCAATTTTTCCCATCTACATTTTGCCACCACAGCTCTGTGGTCCCCATCAAATGCTTCTCCTGGAAAGCTGTCACATCTATCAGCCTTCTGCGATTAGTCCTTTCCACCAGAAAGTAGTCAATTAGTGATTTTGTTCTTCTGTCGCCCCAACCATATCTCGTAATTTTCCTGCTATTTTTCTTCCGAAACCAAGAATTACCCACTATCAGTCCATTCCTTTCACAAAAGTTTACAAGTTCCTCTCCTTCCCGGTTCTTTTTCCCATATCCATATGGTCGAATGACTTCTTCCTTTCCTTGTCTCTCGTTTCCGACTTGTGCATTCATATCTCCCATGATCACCATTTCTACATCTGAAATTACTCATTCTACATCCTCCAGGAATACTTCAATATCTTCTTCTCTGTTTCCAGTCTGTGGTGCATACACTTGTATGAAGTCCATCACGTCATTTTTCATCTTTATTCTAATTTTCATTATTCTGTCACTTACACACTCGGCCACTTCAACATACTCCTCCAGTTGTTTTGAGGTTATCAGTACCACGCTATTTTGTTGCCTCTTGGCCACCACTACAGTATAATGAATATCCTTTCCTCAATGTCTTCCTTCCTTTACCTTTCCATTTCACTTCACTCAGCCCCATCAATCCAACATTCTCCCTCTCCATGAAGTCTATCACCTCCTCCACCTTGCCTGTCAGGATCATGACATTCATGATTCCCACTTTTATTTCGGTTACTGGTCGCCCATTTCTCACAGTTCCCCCAGTACCAAAAGAACTGCGCGTCGCCTGCAGGGTACGCCCTAACCTTCTCCGAATCATTTGAAGTGCCATTTCCATTTTAGGCTATTATTACGATGGGATCGCCACTCCCAAAGGCATTTTATGAAGCTACTGCCGGCTATTATACAGGCCGCCCCTAACATGGTAAACAGACGCTCTTGCAGCCGCCTCTAACCTGGGAAACAGACGCTGCCGATTGATGCTGTACTCATACTATTCCCTGAGTACTGGGTTGCCTCTTCCGCAATCTCCACAGTTCCGAAGTCCTTCTTCTCCGCTGCAGATTCCGTTGAGGTCTTCGCACGTAACCCTGTGCATGGGGCCTATGTTATACCCCATAGGACTGGGTCCTCACCAGAACTTAGCCGGTACTGTAGTTCCGTGGTATATTACAGTACCGTTGCCCACCCCCACGGAGTGGACGCGCCTGGCGAGAATTATCCATGTAGCCAATTATAATTGCCTCATGGACCGGGTTAAGGAGCTGTCTAAATCCAGCCTCCAAGGCATACACACATACATGAGAATGACAAACATTACAAAAATTAGGTATCTGGATGAAATTGTCTTCAAAGAGTTGATAGCAGGCGTCACTAGCGAAGCCTGGAGTTGTAGACGAAGTTCTCTTGATCACGGAGATGATAGCTGGCGATAGCGACGAGATCTGATGGCTACATTGGTAAGGAAGTCCTCTTGTACATGGAAAAATTGAGGAACTTCAGAGATTCGCTGCTAGATGACGCTAGGTTGATCATGGAAGATATATATCTAGAACAGACTTACAGGTAATATAAGCAAAGTGCACAAACAAAGAAAAACCAGGAAATCACTGTTGGTGTTTGCGAAAGAGGAAGGAATGAAATAAAGCAAAGAGCAGCAAAAGCTCACTCTGTCTTACCGTGTATTCCAAGGAATACACCAGCAGTGAAGGGTAATCCTTGAGACTGGCCTGACGATGCCACTAAAATGTCGTTTGCAGGGGACTAAAAAGGAAAGATACAGCGTATTGGGTGATTTCGTTTTGGTGAAGCAAACTCTGAATATCTCAAAGAGTACGTATTACAAGTACAAATAATTACAACAGCCAATAACATCAATGTGTCAGGAGTGGGATTATAAGCCGCGCCCCCACACAGGACCAGAATTCACATTACGACTGCTTGGAAGTGAAGGGTAATCCTTGAGTTTGGCGCCTTAGACCGCTTGGCCATCCTGACGTTACCTATAAAATGCGGTTTGCAGGGGACTAAAAAGGAACGATCCAACGTACTGGGTGATTTCCTTCTGGTGAAGAACAACTCTGAATATCTCAAAGAGTACGTATTACAAGTTTTTTTTTAAATTTAGTCAATTTACCCTCTAGGTTGGTGGTTCACACGGACTCAGCGAGGGAACTCACCACTACCGCCTCTATGGACAGTGTCCTGGAGCCTGGAACATCTGGTCGGGTTGGATATAACTGGGGAGGTGTGATCAGCACTTCGCCCAGGCGGCCTCACCTGCAAGGCAACCAGGGGCCTCATGAGGGATGGGAAGGGAAGATTGGGATGGAGAGGCTAGGAAGAGTGAAGGAGGCGGCCGTGGCCTTACAGTAGGTACTGCCCCCGTAAATTGAATTATTTTGGGACAAAATGAGAGTATTTTCCGTCCCCATGATAAAATTTAACCAGCAAATATAATTTCTGGAAGTGTGACACAGGAGAGCAGTGTTACAAGCTCGAGGCTGTGAGAGAGCCCGATTACGTGATATATTGCCCAATGGACGCTTCTAGAAGGCTATATTTGGCATAGCAACAGCGAGTTTGGAAATTAATATTATAAATATTGTTATAAATTATGCTATTGGATCCCAGCCCAGAGACAATGAGAAGAGGTCTTATTGAAGACGAGATCAACTTCAATTACATAATATGATGAAATTATGCATTTAAGCCCTTAGAAGATTTTCTTATTTGGTAATGAAGAGAATATTAAAAGAAATTATGTCTGATACTTTAAAACCGCAGATCGGTTAATCTACGGAGTAATGAGCATTAGTAATCTACGCGCTAAAATTATGGTGGGAGTTTGATATGGCCGTCAAAATTTCGACTTGGAGGGGGAGATCCAAGGATCGATGTTCTTATTCCAGCAGTCTTTGAAGAGTGAGGAAGTGTTTTTACTGGGTTAACGGAGATCCCAAGGCTTAGTCCGAGTGCGACGACTGTCGACTTGTGGAGACGCGAGGATAGCTAGGTGGAACGTAGGAGATCACCGCACTTCCATTCTATATGAAGTTGCGAGGGACATTGAATTGATTATATCTCTCATATCATTGAGATCTGAATTTAAATAAGCGAATATATATAAAGAAAAAGTCGCATACTGCATTCTTCGAAAAGTCGAGCGTTTTAAAACTTACCGTTTCGACAATATAAGCCTGTTAAGTATGATTTTCAAATGTGTTGGAAATAAAGCCGAATATCGTTTTAAATTGCAACGTGAAGTTGACGAACGCAGTTCAAGTGATTAGTAGAGGAGAACTTTTAATATTGGCGCAACACATAAACATTAACAGAATGACTATTATTATTCTTCAAGGGTTTTCATTCAACATAAGTAACATTGTTGATATGATGAACTAAATAGTCATGCGCTATAGACATATTCGATAGCAGGAGTTAAGATAGAACGATGGAGCTTCGTTAGACGACGTATTCTTGAATACAGACATAGTGTACGGTCCATCTTGTACATTTTCGTCAGTCTACGAACACTAATATAACATCAATTAGCAATGGAAATATTTCATTCACCATTTATATGAATATTTCTATAAATTATTCCAATGATGAGGCCGATACATATTTACGACGGAGAATGAAGATTCTACTGAACAGATTTGTCAAGATGCTAGGGGATAGCCCAGCAACACAGAAGAATTTGCCAGAAGGATGTCGTTCGAGCCAAGGCGAATGTTGGTGAATTCCAGAGAGGGACGTTTCCTATCTCTGAGGTTGCAGATCCGAGGTTCGAATGCAGATCAATCTCAGTGTCTTGTACTGAGGAAACATCTTAAGTATTGTGAGAATACTTACATAGATCTTCAAGTTTTCGTCCAAATAAAGTAGCAGTGTATCTCATTTATAGTATAGAGCTTGATTAGTGACATCCTGGGGCAACGATCTTATTCCATATTTCTATATTTTCACATTTCATGTATTTCCGTGTTTTCATGTATTTTACACTTCAGATGTGTGTTGAGATTTTTAAGCTTCAAGATTATTTAGGAGATGATTGCCTTTCATCTAATTTTCAATTTTATTCTACGAATAAGTCGTGGAACTGACATTAAAAATTTTGTTTGAGGAATTATATTTCATAGAAGACTAGTCGTTTCGACTCTCGAATTTTTAATAATTTATTTCAAACCAAGTATTCTGACATTGTGTCTTGGATTCAAATTAAATTCTTATTAAATTTAATTTGAGCACTTTAATGTAACAACATCTAACTTCAAGAACAGAAGAAACATCGAACGATATTGTTATATCATTATTGTACATAAACTATCGACGATCTAAGAAATTCTAGTCGTTTGATAAGACCGAAGTCTTAATCACTATGAACATTCTTTGTGTAGAGTGGAAAAAAATTACGACATTGACAAACCATTTTTATTATTTGAAAAGCTAAGAGCTTTGTTCATTTAATATGTTAGAGGAAATACCATTTGATAGAAGATTATTCAAATCTTTGGCTAGGAATTCAAAGCTAGTTTATCCCGGTCAAGATTGAATTCTATCTGACACTATAAATAACATGTGTGTTATTTTATTCTATTTGTGTAACATCACGTCATTTTGTGGACATGATGTTACAACGATAAACAACTTAAAGCTTGACAAGTGAGGTGAGACAGGAGTATTATTTTTGTTACTTGTATTTGCGACAGACGAGTTAACAGTTAATTATCTTGTTGTGGAGTAAACATTAGAGGTTAATCACGACTGTATAATATCGTTCATTACAATTGGAAGTTTCGTTTGAAGAACTTAAGCATGTATAATTGTAGTCCGGTAGTCATGTGGAATGATACTGAGGGTCATGCCATTATTTGAGGGAAGTGTCTACAGAAGATATGTTAATAACAATTAATCATTTTGGTTATTGTTTAACATAGTGGATGATAATTGTTTATGCCATATATATTGTTATATGAGGATTTGTACAGCTATGAAGAATGCTCGTGCGAGGGAGATCTGCATTTTTAAGGGAAGTCAAAGTATTGTTGTTCTTTGATAAGAAGGCATGGACCATGATAAGAGCCATTGTATACATGTAGTCCAGTCCTTGTGAAGTAACGATTTAGCTGTGTTAACAGGAGGGTTTCAGCGGAAATACATTTTGAGAACGATTGTCTACTAATGTCTAAAATACTATTATTTTTATTTATTAAACCCGAAGTTATGTAATTAAGTAAAGCTAACTTTAATTAGTCGACTGTATTATACCGACAATGTAATGAAACCTATATAAGATGATGTGTAAGCAGTATATCAAAACTACGGAACGTTAGAGAATGGTTATGTGAAAAACCAGTGTATATAGTTAGTTGAAAATTGTATTGAAACCGAGGAGTCAGAATCTCGAATGTAACGTGTTAGCAACACTAAATAATGGATATTATTATGAACATATTACATATAAATATCCTTGAAAATGATTTAATTAGTTAAATAATTTAGTAGGATTTATTAATCAATTGTTTTGAAACAGCGTGTGTATTATGAGCGGATGTTTTTGGTATGAATGATTGTTCAATGTTAAGAGTAAATGTGGAACCGAATTGGTCATGAACAATTGCGGGGTGCGAATGAGAGAGTGTATAATTTTTTATAATGATTGTTTAAGAAACAGAGTAGTTATGTGAACTTTTGTAAGATCTAAATGTTAATTTTACGTGTTGTTTTAAATGCACACACAAGCAGTCTCTATGTTGGCTTGCTAGAATGATTCACCGTTAGAGTTGGAGAACGGTGTGACATAATATAAGCATGTGGACACTCACCGCCTTGTATAAAAATGTAAAACAGTTACGAGGGCAGCGAGGTGCTGGTATTTCATTGATGAAACAAGGCCAGTGCACGTGGGTTTTACAAACGCAAGCTAGTGAATAAAACTATGTCTTAGTAATACCACGAATGTAAGAGCCTTCATTAAACGGTTTTATTTTTACGCTGTGTAGGCCTAAAACAAGCCAAGATTTTATGCTCATAATTTTTATACACAGAATTGTAGTAAGAAGTGGAGTTGAAAGGAAGTGTGAATGATTGCGTGTTTTTATTTTAATCTCTACTGTTAAATTAATTTGTTAATACTAGATTAGTTTACACTATTGTTAATAAATTTTATTCAGTTTGTTATCCGTTGTTGTTGGAGTGATATTCATTTTAAATATAAAGAGAAGAGTATTGTGGATGTATTTTAGGCGAATTCCCGGTCCCCGAGAAAGTAAGTAAAGGTAAGTGCCCCGTGTAGTTTGTTGTTGATCCACAATATCCTTGTAACTGCTGTATGTAAATCCCTAAAGGCCATGTTGGAAGCGATTTCTAATGTAGTAATTTGCCGGAGCTGTTAGAAATAGGCAATCCAGCGGGGGCAATGGATATTCCAACAGGATCCTTTCCGGATTATCGGGTACAGTACCATCCCAGCATTTCCCCGAAGACGAAGTAGGAAACCACGAAAACCACTTCGAGGATGGCTGAGGTGGGAATCGAACCCCCTCTACTCATTTGGGCTAGCCGAGGCTGGGTAGACCCTGTTCCAGTCCTCTTACAACTTTTCAAATTTCGTGCCAGAGCCAGGAACCGAACCCAGAACCTCCGGGGCGGCAGCTAACCATGCTGACCGCTACGCACGTATTACAAGTACGAATAAATAAAGTCTAAAAGCGACGTTAGAAATTTATCATTCTGATTAAGAAATTACAACATTCATTATAATTAACATGTCAGGAGTTGGACCAGAATTCACATCCTGACGACACTTCTAAGATGTGGTTTGCAGGGGATTTAAAAGGAACGATCCAACGTACTGGGTGATTTTCGTGTGGTCCAGAAAAACTCTGAATATCTCAAAGAGTGCGTATTACAAGTACAAATAATTTAAGAATAGGAGGGACGTTGAAAACTCAACATTCTGATTAAGAAAACAATACATCCGTTAAAATTAATATGTCAAGAGGGGGATTCTAACCCACGCCCTCAGAGAGGACCAGAATTCACATTTGGACTGCTTGACATTGAACGATAATCCTTGAGTCTGGCGCCTTAGACCGCTCGGCCACCCTGACGATACATCTTTACGTGGATGCAGGGGATTAAAGGAACCGATCCAACGTACTGTGTGATTTCCTTCTGGTGAAGAAAAACTCTGAATATCTCAAAGAGTACGTATTACAAGTACGAATAATGTAAGACTAAGAGGGACGTTAAAAACTTATCATTCTGAATAGGAAATTACAACATCCATTACAATTAATGGGTCAGGAGTCGGATTCGAACCCACGCCCTCATAGAGGACCAGATTTCACATTAGGACTGCTTGGCAGTGAAGGGTAATCCCTGAGTCTGGCGCCTTAAATGGCTCGCCATCCTGACGATATCTCTAAATTGTGGTTTGCAGGGGCCAAAAAAGGACCGATCCAACGTACTGTGTGATTTCCTTCTGGTGAAGAAAAACTCTGAATAAATCAATGAGAATGTGTTACAAGTACGAATAATGTAAGACTAAGAGGGACGTTAAAAACCTAGCATTCTGATTAAGAAATTACAACATTCATTATAATTGAAGTGTCAGGAGTGGGATTCGAACCCACGCTCTCAGAGAGGACCGGAATTCACGTTAGGATTGCTTGGTAGTGAAGGGTAAACCTTCAGTCTAGCGCCTTAGAACACTCGGCCATCCTGACGATACCTATAAAATGTGGTTATCAGGGGCCTAAAATGGACCGATCCAACGTACTGGGTGATTTCCATCTGGCGATGAAAAATCAGAATATCTCAAAGAGTACGTATTACAAGTGCAAATAATTTAAGACTAAGAGGGACGTTAAAAACTTATCATTCTGATTAAGAAATTACAACATCCATTATAATTAATGTGTCAGGAGTCGGATTCGAACCCACGCCATCATAGAGGACCAGATTTCACATTAGGACTGCTTGGCAGTGAAGGATAATCCTTGAGTCTGGCGCTTTAGACAGCTCGGCCATCCTGACGATACCCCTGAAAAGTGGATGCAGGGGACTAAAAGGGACGATCCTACGTACTGTGTGATTTCCTTCTGGTGAAGAAAAACTCTGAATATTTCCAAGAGTACGTATTACTTTTTTACCCTCTAGGTTGGTGATTCCCACGGACTCAGCGAGGGGACTAACCACTACCGCCTCTATGGGCAGTGTCCTGGAGCTTGGAACATCTGGTCGGGATGGATACAACTGGGGAAGTGTGATCAGCACTTCGCCCAGGCGGACTCACCTGCAAAGCGAACAGGGGCCTCATGAGGGATGAGAAGGGATGGAAGGTTGGGATGGATAGGCTATGAATAGGGAAGGAGGCGGCCGTGGCCTTACAGTAGGTACTATCCCAGATAATCCGGGTAGTAGGCTGTCAGAAATCCGCCCCCTCAATCGGATTGCCAATAATCGATTGCACCGGCACAGCTACATCAATGAAAATGGCACTGACAGATTCTACCGAGATTAGAGCACAGTAGTAAACATGAAATTATTGTGGAACATACCAAAATATACGGGGGTTCATACTTACCTTTTACTTACCTATTCAATTTAATCTCGGGTCTGGGTTTTCAACTGGATCACTTAATAGTATGCCCTCACAATAACCTCCACCACGATATTTAAAATGAACCAAGTCGAAAACAAGAAAATTTAAACTGCACAATAATTTATTTCACATAAAGAAAAATATAATTTAACAAAATTTAACAACAAAATATACGTGGCAATCAGAAGCCATTGTCAATGCAACCATGTCCTCCTGTAGGACTTGTAGACTTCACATACAAAAATTCAGCTTTCTCTAGCTCAAAAGAACGTAATAATAACAATAATGCACTTTGGAATGGATAAGGGAGCTGGAATGAGACATATAGCATTTGTTTCCTTGTTCATGAACTTCATAATTTAGTTAATTGACACACATTTATTAATAACCGCAAGGCCGCTAAGTAGTTGACCTTGACCTCCACCATTCAGTTATCTGGCCACCTGCAATACACCCTAAGCAGTGTTGCATGCTTGCTTCGTCAAAAGGACGCAGCTGCCTAACCAGTGTCACCACATGCTGGCCAACGCAGAATCTAGCTCTCATTCAAAACAATTTAAATGCTCACATCTCAACTCAAATATTATCACGCAAAATTTATACAAGTTCCGTTCACATTGCAATGGATTACTCTGTTAATCTCAAATCTTATTTAAATGTTTATTCCAATTATCGAACTAGCGTTGTTTAAATGTTGATAGCAAAACGCATAATGTTATATCATAGTGTTCAATAATTATTTATAACATTTAGATTGTTCATAACTTAGTCAAACGACAATTGAAAAAATTTTACACGCCTCTATTAATCCCGTTTGTTTCAAATTATTATTATAGATATTTACATAGTTATTTACATTATTTATATTTTATTTATATTTGAAATACATTAACCACACGTTTATCCGGTTGATATTTTCTTAAATCGTGGTAATATAATCGACCGATGAAGGTTACTTATATTTAAATTTTAGATTCAGGTTTAATAAGATTTAATAATTATTATTTGTGACGGTAACCTCCATTCAAAATCTATAATTCAATCAATTTATCACTCTTGTTAATTTTAACAGTAACTTCACATGAATAATTTTCAATGGACCTGAGCAATACAACTCAGCGGAAACATACCTCGCACAAACGCACAAAATTGACCCATAATTCATCATATATCTCATTATATATGGCATCAAAATCTTCCACAATACACACAAAAAACCTCCACTTATAAATTCATCGTCATCATCAATACTACTGTGGGAACCTCCTTCACTTATTAAAGGCATTATTCATCAGCGACTTTTACACGTCCACTGAACTAACGATTATACATCCATAGTTCCTCTTTAAAAATTCTTATATTCATCAATTGTATCGAAAACTGTTATTATATTTAACCTTCGTGGGTTTCATTCATGAAGCGATATGAAGTAAAAATTTGCCAGTCACAAATAAATTTAATAGAAAATACGATTAGACACGCCTCCCTGGTCTATCAAAATGAATTAATCTCATCATAATTATCGCAGTATAAAAATACTATATTCAAGCAAAATTCATTTAACTGCAGAAATAGTCGAATAGAATGCAAATAGACTAGAAAATGCAAACATTATTGTTTCAATCTAGAATTGAGAAAATCTCCTATCAAATGTTCATTACTATAGTGTACTGAATAAATCGTATTCAAAGTTCATATTTCATAAAATTGTCTATAATGCAATGGTATTTCAGAATTGACTGAAAATGTCTGTGTTTCAATCATGTTCATAAAAACGACTAGTATTTCCAAGATCGTCGATAAAGTAGTAGATTTTAACGCTCTAAAATCTTTTAATCATTCTTCTTTCTTGAGGATGACAGAAAATTGGTCAAAGTAATTTACTGGAAAGAATTACTTTAATAAAACGACACGCTGTCTGAATTCAAACTTGCCATAGAAAATCGTTAACTTTACAGTCAAATTGTGACTACAAGAAAAATTCAAATTCTCGAAAGAATATTTAACTTCAGTATAAACTGATCCAAAATGTTTAAATATGCAAATGACATAATAATGTCTCAATAAATCGAAGAAAATGGCATAAAGCTGCAAAGTGTACAGAGTACAGAAACATCTAGCAAAAGAATATGGGGCAATCAAATATATGACTGAAAATATGGGAAAGATAGTTGCTCAGATCTCACTAAAATGGCTCAAATAAATCAAGAAACGTTCACGGCTACCTTATCTGTTGGATTGAAGTTCTAGAAGAAAATTTCACAGAAGACTGCTGCTGGTTCCATTTCACCACAGGATAGATGTGCACCAACCTCGAACCTGGAACCTGCGCCCTCGGAGAATAGAACAGCTTCCTCCTCCGGAAATCGCACTGCTCCGTGTAGACGATAGACATCCTTCTGGCAAAACTCTTCTTTGTGTGCTGGGAAAAACCCTTGCCACTCTTGAAAGTTCCCTGAAGTTCTTGTAGAAATCAGCCATGAAGTTCATTGCAAATATTTCCGCAGAAATGTTCATAATTGTGGAGTATGAATTTATTTCCACTGCCATTTGATGTAATTCAGCGATGGATTACGATGCATGAGTGTAGCTGAATGTTCACTACATGCTCGTCTTTGTAGAATGACGATTATCGAAACTCCATGTTGCTACTTCACACTACTGATGTATGTCCCAATTGCATTAAAGTTTTAGTCTTCCATCTCCACTTCCATTATAATGTTAGTCGAAAGTACTGCCAGATTGTATAGTTCCATTGTAGAATGTAGCGTTGTATCACCAAATGTATCGTCAGTATCACGGTTGCAATACACGTGTCTGCCGTAGCGTAGAATGTGGTATTAAAAGTGCTTCTCAGGATTCGAGAAAAACACTTTTCTCTGCAGTCTTTAAATGCGAATATCTTCTGAAGTATTATAATGAAAATGTTCAACTTTCGCACACGCCTCAATATTGTAATGCACTATTGAATTAGTATAAATGCAGTAGCTAATTCTTGATAGATAAACTTGTAGAATCGTTTATGTGTGCGCTCCAACTTCGCCTAGTTTTAGTAACAGTAAAATTGCACTGCTGGATACCCAATACTGTTCGATGCGGTGGGCTCTGCCACGCTTGCTTATGACGATATGCTTGTTCTATCAGAACACGAAGTCAGACTATGAAGTCAGAATAAAACCACGAAGTGAGATGACCCTCTCTGCTGTGCAAGGCCTTTTATCAACTTTGAAGGGGCGTATCCATCCCTACCATAGCTTCTTCTTCCATCATTACTCGAAGTTCCAACTTTGGCTATTCTTGACGGATTTTCAGATTTCAAAAACATATAATTAATTTCTTCAAAATTCCAAATCAATGCCATAACTGAAAATAGTTTTCCACAATTCTGCATGCCAAAAGTTATTAAATATGGTAGTTTCAGTAATCTCCGTCTCCCTTCAAGCATTCATTCATTGGTTCGAGCCTCTCCTCCAATAGCGTAACTTCTTCCTCAGCACGTTTACTTGCTTCCCTGCGACTGCGTCGTAAATCTAAGATCCTTCTCGAACAAAATCGTGACGTCAGCAAGAATCTAAGCTCAGCCAGCCTACTTGCTCGAGCGTTGTGTCATCCACGCCTACGTCATGAATATACACGTCACAACTATGACGGCCATAACTTTATTCACACATGCCAATACAGCCACCGTGGTCTCAGTATAATTCAATTTACGGGGGCATTCTCCCTTCACCACGTTTTAAAAACAGTTGCAAATTGTTTTTAAACTCTGTTACAAATATCTGAATTCACTTGAACACGAAATTGAATTATTATTGGCTTACTCTTGGATAATATTTCTTCAAGTTTCCAGCATTGAACTTGCCATATACGACATCATTCTCATCATCATAGAGTTCATAACAGTTGTTCCATAAGCATTCGTAATTCTGAACGGACCCATAAATACTATTCCAAACTTGGGATAGATTTTCTTACTCACGTCAGCCTTGACAGGTCTGCGTAGTAATACCAGATTTCCAATTTCTAAGGGAGTACCAAAACGTTTTCCAGCTACTCTTTTCAGTCGTTTTTGTGCTGCTCTCTGGAGTTGTTCTTTCGCTCTGTCAATTCTCTGCTGCCTTCCTAGGTCGGGATCTCTAGGAACGTGGTTGAAAAGATTGTCCCACGGCCTTTCTGGGTTTCTTCCTAGATGAAGTATAGTCTTTAATCAATCCAGGCTTTTCATCAAATATATCTTGGAATTCCTTTATCAAATCCTCAAATTCCCCCGAATTTCTTCAAATCCTTCAGTTTTTCTACTGGGTATTTCTGTTAGATTCTCCACTTCATTGATAATGGTATTTAAAGTCTCTTCCCTAAGGTCTATCTCCAGACTGTTTTTCACGTCCTGTTCTTCGATCTCTTCTGTGATCATGTACCCATCATTAAAGCTAATAATCCTATTCTTCATATCAATAATGGCCCCAACTTTCGATATAAAATCGATTCCTAGCACAATGTCGAAATGGATCTTGTTCACCACAATAAAGATCTGTTCGTAATTCCTTCCATTAATTTCAAAGTTCAACAACACTTGGATCTTGCATTTCACTGCTTTGTCTTGGAAAATTCCTCTCACTTTGACGGTAGTAGCAGGTAAAACTGTCATGTTTTCTCCCTTTAATAGACTTTGATAGCATTCATCAGAAATGATAGAAATAATTGCGCCGGTATCCATAAGAGCGTTGTACTGTTGGCCATCTATCAGTACAGAAATAATAGGTAAGGCACATGGTCTTTCCTCTTTGACGATTCCTCTCTCTTCTAATAAATCCTCATCAGTTACTTCGTAAATTTCATTGATAGTAATTATGTGTGGTGTGGCAATGTATTCATTGTTCCTCACTTTCGTTGAGAAATCGGCGTTTTTTTTTCTGTGTTACCATTTTCAAAGTTCCCCTGCTGGCTTGTAGAAGGACCAGGATCGATCACTAAATCCTGTCTTTTCTTCTGGTTTTCAGCTTCCTTCTCTCGTAATTCCTTCAAATACTGCTGACTTTCTTTCTCTCTCTCTTGATACTTGTCCGGTGTCATAACCTGACCTTGAGAATTTTGATTCCGATTCTGGTACTGGTTATTTCTGTTGTAGTTCCTATTGTACCCATTGTTATTATAATATCTACCTCTTCCGTTATTATAGTTCCCTCTATTGTTATTCCAGCCTCGTCTTTGCTGATATGGACGGTAACCTTGTGATCTGTTGTTGCGAAAATAATTGTTCCTGTGAGGACCTACATTTTCAGTTTTCTCTTCAGCAGGCGTATCAGTTTGCTGAACTTGATCCATGTAGACTGTATTAATGTCTTTGAATTCGTGCCTCTGACCTCTTTGAACCAAATTTGGCACGGGACTCGTGTATTCAAGCCTTCTCAATAGTTTGTCCATACTGGTCAAATCCCTTATATTTGACGATATAATAAGCCTTCTTACCTCAACAGGTAGCATACGTGAAATGGCATCTATTAACTGCTCTGTAGACAATGGGGGTTGTAAAAATCATAAGGGCGATAACTGGCTCGTGAAGAAATCAGCGTACCGTGTTGGAAGAGTACCCGAATACTTCCTCGAGTATACCTCAGCTCTTAATGAATTTTGTGCTTCTATTGACCAGAATCGTTTTATCAGTGCCTCTGCAAATTCATCGAAATTACTAAAAGTGTACCGAAATGCTCAGAACCACTCAAGAGGTCCTCCAGCTAGAAATCTTTCTACGATTCTCATTTCTCTTTCTCTAGGAATATGGGCTTCAATAAAATAGTCTTTCAGGTTTCTGATATACTCTATCGGTGTTAGACTATCTGTATTACTAAATTTCTGAGGCTTGTCCTCAAAGTTTTGGATGACTGTCACATTTCTTGGATATGAATCCATGTAATTCTTCCCACTATCACGATATTTCCATTCAGGTTCAATATTCCTATCCTCTTCTTCTTCTTCCCGGAATCTGAATATACGTTCCTCAGGACTAATATCTCTCTCTTCAGTAGCGAGGTTACATCTTCTCACGTAATTCCTATTATCTTCAAAAGTCAACCCTTCTGGATCCTTATCTGTGATTTCCGTGATGACTTTCCTAATCAACTCTTCTTTATACGTTTCCAACATGCTAGCTTCTCCTAGGTTTAAATTCTGAAGTTTGCTCGTAGTTTCATTGACATCAGAGACAACCTTATGAATTTGTTCCTCTAACGCGGTTTTTAATGCTTGCACGTCCTGGCCTATTTGAGTTCTATCCTCTACCTGCTTTTCGGATAGCGAATCCATCCTTATACTCAAATCCTTTCTAATTTGAACTACCTCATTATTTATATCTACTTGTGTACTGGCTAGTTTTCGTTCAATTCGCTCCTGAATCTGATTGACATGTTCCCCACTTGACTTGTTCCATTCATCTTTCCAAACCGTTACATTTGCAGTTAACATTTCAGCAATATCTACTTCAATGTCTTCCTTAAGTAAACGATTATGATCTAAGACTTGGGTCCTCATGACCTCTACATCATGTTTTAATCCAGCTAGTGAAGCTGTTGTCCTAACAGACTCGTCAACCAATCTAGTTGTTAAAGCACTAATGTTACGAGTACAAAGCGTTTTTGAAGTTTCAATTTCTTCTCTAACCTTGGTTGGTTGGTTGGTTCCTTAGTTTAGGGGCTGCGACAACGCGGTCATGTAGCCCCGTGTACTTTGGGTGTGTGTAGAATTTGTCTAATAACCGGTGTTAATTGTGATGACTGTATTAGTGTGTGTATCTGTTTTTTAATTCAAGTAGGGACTGCAACTTTGAATTTTCAAATAGTTCCTACTTTTTCCGCCAAACGCCACCGTCAACGACTACTAGGCCTAGTTCAGAACTAGCTACTAGACGCCACCGCAGTCGGCTCTTGGCAACGAACGTAGCAACCTAAGAGCGTTGTTTACATTCTTAACCTATCCAATTTAGTTTCACACAGGTGTAATTAGTGGAAAGATCTTTAACATGCCATAAATCTATGACATGGGACCGCCGGCTTTACTTCCCCTCCGAAGGAAGGCATACTGAGGAATTTTTAACGCTCTTAAAAAATCCGACGGCTTCGGCCGGGTTTGAACCCGCTATCTTGGGCATAGAAGCTCAGCATGCTACCAACTACGCCACCGAAGCCGCCTCTTCTCTAACCTTATTAACATCAGTTTGAACTTTGGCAATGTCTACAAAAACTGTATTAACTTCTATTTGCACCTTATTGATATCGCTTTGCATATCATTAACATCAGACTGAATATTATTTATGTCTACTTGAACGTTTGACACATCGGTTCGAACATTTCTAATCTCTCTTTGAACTTCTTCTACCTTGTCTTGTACAGTAGCAACATCATTCCTAACAACGATTACTTCTGCTCTAGCACATGAAATATCAACCCGGACATTACCAACATCAAGATTTAACAAAGTAAGGTCTTTCTGGACTGAATCAACTTTTCCCTGTACATTGGAAACATCAATTTTTACATCTGAAACATCTTTATGGACATTGGATAAATCTACTTTAACATCTGAGACATCCTTGTGATTGTCAGTCACGGCATTCTGGACCTCCTGTGTACTGGTCTGTAAACGCAACATGTTATTTTCCAAATTTGCAGAACTGGTCTGGAGATCCTTCAAATTCTCCTTCATCATCTCCTGCATTCGACTAGCATTCCTAGCTTCCATCTCCCTCACACTTTCATTCATGCTAGCTTTCAAACTGTTGGACATCTCCTCCAACATCTTTCTCATACTCTCATCTGCCATCTCAATAATATTTCAATAATAGACTGCGTTAGGGACATACATCAAATAGAGCAAGATAACAACATCTGAGCAACGCCTTTCACCATATATAAAGTTTGACATTGTGGTGTTTGAAGCCATATTTTCAGTGTTGCCTTAGTAAACAAGAGTTTAGTGCTTTTCAGTCGGTCAACACGAATGTACCCAAAAGAGATGGGTTATGCCCTAATCCTGAAATAAATTACATGAGATTAATAAAACACTAGGATGACCAGTTTCGATCGTCAAGCGATCATCATCAGATCCAATACACTTAGGCTATAAAATCTATGTTTGAAATACAGGTGAAAATATTTACAATATGTACAATTATTTAGTTGCAGTACTGGTACTGCAACTGTCAGTGTATGCTAAATGCAGTATATATGTTAGGTGAAATGCTAAATGGTGATGGCTATCCGGAGATTGTACTTTAGAGAGATTATATGGTTGTAAACTATGGTTAAACTATAACATTTTAGGCTAACTACTTATCTGATTGTCTTCCGTACTACAGCTATTCGCAGTTTCCGTGCTCACTTGAACTCGCTGTGTGGTCGACTGCGGTGGTTATCTTAACGACTGGTTTTTCCCTGCCTTCCCCCCCCCTGTCCCTACGTGCTGTGGGGAGTGATCGCGATGTGTTTATGTGAGGTGTTGCCAACCTAGATAAGATGTATGTTATTGAATGAGGTGGATCTACAACTATTAAAGACCGTGGATTAGTCCTCGCCACGCGTGGAGCATAACCCATTCGAACTAAGCGTTGACGGTCTTATGAGGACGTCCCGGCACCTTTAATACTGCCTCTAATATGGGCCTTGGTTTATTGCAGAAGAAAAGTACATCGTACACCTGATCCAGATAACATTTACCTATTAAAAAACCCCTAATTTCCCCCCTTTTTGTTATCTAGCTTGGCTGTGTCGCTAAATTGTGTTTTGTTTCCGACAGGGTGTGTTTTTTAGTAGCGTGAAGAGGGGTGAGCTCTCCATGAACGTGTGTTCATTTAGATTGTTGGGATTGTTTCGTTTGGCTAGGTGTATCTCGATTGCTTCCTTTATGTCAAGAGCTCTGCCTTTCGATTCGTGATGGATTATTTTAAGGTCCGACTCTATGTTGGTAAAGCTATGCCCTGCGTCACACATATGTTCGCACACGGCTGAATGTGTTCCGTATCTTATCGCATGTCAGGAGTGGGATGTAGGTGACACCATCAAAATCAGAGCAACGAGGAAGCATGAAACGCTAGAAAATAAATTAAGAAAACTAGGAGAAACACAGAACCATCAATCTAACGAACAACACACGAATAACAATGAATTCAATTTCCACAGCAGAGTAAACAACAGAACGAACGTAACCTTTTCTCAAGGTGAAATGAATATGTTAGACAAAGGTTTGAAATACAACTGCACAGACGCACACACGAACCACAATATAAAACAGTTGATCACAGATATTGAGATAGCCAGTCACAAGCTCCCAGCAGAAGACAGGGAATTAACCAAAAATCTCGCCACCAACGAAGCCAAAAAAATCCTCAAACGAGAGGGCGATAGCAATAACATTCAAAACAACAAACAACTCAAAGAAATAAAGTCGTTGAAACAAAAAATAAAAGAACATGACTTAATCATCACAAAAGCAGATAAGGGAAACACTACAGTAATTTTGAACAAAACAGAATACATTGAAAAAACAGTCGAATTCCTAAACAACAACGAAATCAAGGAATTAACAAAAGACCCCACCAACAAATTCCAAAAACAAATAAAAAGTGCGCTAAAAGAAACAGAATACATACTGACCAAAGCCGAAAAATCAAAACTAATAAACATGAACCCGAAAATACCGTCATTGAGGGGACAACCAAAAATACACAAAAAGGAATGCCCAATGAGACCAATAGTCAATTGTAGGAATGCCCCTAATTACAAAATCAGCAAAGAGTTACTAAAAATCTTAAAATGCCGTCTTTCCAACGACAAAAACAACTCTGTAAAGAACACAACAGAACTAGTAACAGCATTGAACACCCTACAAATGAAACCTAGCTTCAAGCTAGTATCCTTCGACGTAACTAACATGTACACCAATATTCCGATTATTGAAGCAATCAACACTATCGAAAACAACTTAAAATCCAACAATTCGGTAAAAGAAATTGAAGAGATTGTGAGATTACTGAGGGTCGTTCTCAACCAAAACGTGTTTCAATTCGACAATAAAATATACACACAGAGAGAAGGCCTAGCAATGGGATCGCCACTAAGTGGGTTAATCGCTGACATCTTCATCAATGCACTAGAAAATGCGTTCTTAGAAAAGACTTCAACAAAGGGAATAGTAATATGGAAAAGATACGTAGATGATGTAATTTGCATCTACGATACTGAACTAACAAGCGAAGAAACAATTCTCCAATCCATTAATAGCCTTCACCACTCTATCAAATTCACTAAGGAATCCGAAATAGACCGGAAAATAAATTATCTCGATATAACTATTGAACGTAAAGACAACGACCTTTCATATTCCATATTCCGGAAAGCAACACAAACCTCGCATGCAATCGACAATCAGTCTAATCACCCCAGTACGCACAAACTAGCGGGTTTCAACTCAATGGTGCACAGGGCTTTAAACATACCCATGTCAAAAGACAACTATAATAAGGAAATAAGAACAATTATGCAAATAGCTAAGGAAAACAACTTCTCGCCAAGCAAAATAAACCAAATTATAGCCAAACATAAAAATAAAGATAAAACGATTCCCAAACCGGACAGTAATGAGAAAAAAATTGCGCGTTTCAACTATGTGAATGCGAATACATATAAAATCACTAACCTATTCAAAAAGCAAGGCATAAAGATAGCTTTCACGACGAAAAACACAACCGCTAGGCACCTCCTAAATAGTAATCTAAATAAACGTGACCCGTATTCAAGGTCAGGGGTATATTCTATAACGTGCCAAGACACCGATTGTCAAGCTAATTACATCGGGCAGAGTGGAAGGCGAGTAGACACACGTTATAATGAACATAGGAATGCGATAAGATACGGAACACATTCAGCCGTGTGCGAACATATGTGTGACGCAGGGCACAGCTTTACCAACATAGAGTCGGACCTTAAAATAATCCATCACGAATCGAAAGGCAGAGCTCTTGACATAAAGGAAGCAATCGAGATACACCTAGCCAAACGAAACAATCCCAACAATCTAAATGAACACACGTTCATGGAGAGCTCACCCCTCTTCACGCTACTAAAAAACACACCCTGTCGGAAACAAAACACAATTTAGTGACACAGCCAAGCTAGATAAAAAAGGGGGGAAATTAGGGGGTTTTTAATAGGCAAATGTTATCTGGATCAGGTGTACGATGTACTTTTCTTCTGCAATAAACCAAGGCCCATATTCGCGGCAGTATTAAAGGTGCCGGGACGTCCTCATAAGACCGTCAACGCTTAGTTCGAATGGGTTATGCTCCACGCGTGGCGAGGGCTAATCCACGGTCTTTAATAGTTGCAGACCCACCTCATTCAATAACATACATCTTATCTAGGTTGGCAACACCTCACATAAACACATCGCGATCACTCCCCACAGCACGTAGGGGTAGGGGGGAGAAGGGAGGGAAAAACCAGTCGTTAAGATAACCACCGCAGTCGACCGCACAGTGAGTTCTAGTAAACACGAAAACTGCGAGTAGCTGTAGTACGGAAGACAATCAGATAAGTAGTTAGCCTAAAATGTTATAGTTTAACCACAGTTTACAACCATATAATCTCTCTAAAGTACAATCTCCGGATAGCTATCACCATTTAGCATTTCACCTAACATATATACTGCATTTAGCATGCACTGACAGTTGCAGTACCAATACTGCAACTAAATAATTGTACATATTGTAAATATTTTCACCTGTATTTCAAACATAGATTTTATAGCCTAAGTGTAATGGATCTGATGATGATCGCTTGACGATCGAAACTGGTCATCCTAGTGTTTTATTAATTTCATGTAATTTATTTCAGGATTAGGGCATAACCCATCTCTTTTGGGTACATTCGTGTTGACCGACTGAAAAGCACTAAACACTTGTTTACTAAGGCAACACTGAAAATATGGCTTCAAACACCACAAAATTACAACATCCATTAAAATTAATTTGTCAGGAGTGGGTTTCGAACCCTCGCCCTCAGAGAGGACCAGAATTCACATTAGGACTGCTTGGCAGTGAAGGGTAATCCGTGAGTTTGGCGCCATAGATGGCACGGCCATCCTGACGATATCTCTAAATTGTGGTTTGCAGGGGCCTAAAAAGGAACGATCCAACGTACTGTGTGATTTCCTTCTGGTGAAGAAAAAATCTTAATATCTCAAAGAGTACGTATTACACGTACGAATAATGTAAGACTAAGACGGACGTTAAAAACTTATCATTCTGATTAAGAAATTACAACATCCATTAAAATTGATGTGTCAGGAGTCGGATTCGAACCCACGCCATCATAGAGGCCCAGATTTCACATTAGAACTGCTTGGCAGTGAAGGGTAATCCTTGAGCTTGGCGCCATAGATGGATCGGCCATCCTGACGATATCTCTAAATTGTCGTTTGCAGGGGACTAAAAAGAACCGATCCAACTTACTGTGTGATTTCCTTCTGGCGAAGAAAAATTCTGAATATATTAAAGAGCACGTATTACAAGTACGAATAATGTAAGACTAAGAGGGACGTTAAAAACTTATCATTCTGGTTTAAGAAATTACAACATCCATTAAAATTAATGTGTCAGGAGTGGGATTCGAAACCACGCCCTCAGAGAGGCCCAGAATTCACAGTTGGACTGCTTGGCAGTGAAGGATAATCCTTGAGTCTGGCGCCTTAGATGGCTCGGCCATTCTGACGATATCTGTAAATTTTGGGTTCAGGGGCCTAAAAAGGACCAACCCAACGTACTGTGTGATGTCCTTCTTGTGAAGAAAAAATCTTAATATCTCAAAGAGTAGGTATTACAAGTACGAATAATGTAAGACTAAGAGGGACGTTAAAAACTTATCATTCTGATTAAGAAATTACAACATCCATTAAAATTGATGTGTCAGGAGTGGGATTCGAACTCACGCCCTGAAGAGAGGACCAGAATTCACATTTGGCTGCATGGCAGTGATGGATAATCCTTGAGGCTGGCGCCTTAGATGGCTCGGCCATCCTGACGATATCTCGAAATTTTGGGTTGCAGGGGCTTAAATAGGACCGATCCAACGTACTGTGTGATTTCCTTCTTGTGAAGAAAAAATCTTAATATCTCAAAGAGTACCTATTACTAGTACGAATAATGTAAGACTAAGAGGGACGTTAGAGATTTATAATTCTGATTAAGAAATTACAACATCCATTATAATTAACGTGTCAGGAGTCGGATTCGAACCCACGCCATTATAGAGCACCAGATTTCACATTGGGACTGCTTGGCAGGAAAGGGTAATCCTTGAGTCTGGAGCCTTAGATGGCTCGGCCATCCTGACGATAACTCTAAATTTTTGGTTGCAGGGGCCTAAAAAGGACCGATCCAACGTACTGTGTGATTTCCTTCATGTGAAGAAAAAATCTTAACATCTCAAAGAGTACGTATTACAAGTACGAATAATGTAAGACTAAGAGGGACGTTAAAAACTAATCATTCTGATTGAGAAATTACAACATCCATTAAACTTGATGTGTCAGGAGTCGGATCCGAACTCACGCCATCATAGAGGACCAGATTTCACATTAGGACTGCTTGGAAGTGACGGGTAATCCTTGAGTCTGGCGCCATAGATGGCTCGGCCATCCTGACGATATCTCTAAAGTGTGGTTTGCAGGGCCTAAAAAGGACCGATCCAACGTAATGTCTGATTTCCATCTGGTGAAGAAAAACTCTGAATACATTAATGAGTACGTATTTCTAGTACGAATAATGTAAGACTAAGAGGGACGTTGAAAACTTATCATTCTGATTAAGAAATTAAAACATCCATTAGAATTAATGTGTCAGGAGTGGGATTCGAACCCACGCCGTCAGAGGGGACCAGAATTAACATTTGGACTGCTTGGCAGTGAAGTATAATCCTTGAGTCTGGCGCCTTAGACCGCTCGGCCACCCTGAGGGTACCTCTAAATTGTGGGTTGCAGGGGCCTAAAAAGGACCGATCCAACGTACTGTGTGATTTCCTTCTTGTGAAGAAAAAATCTTAATATCTCAAAGAGTAGTCTACGTATTACAAGTACGAATAATGTAAGACTAAGAGGGACGTTAAAAACTTATCATTCTGATTAAGGAATTACAACATCCATTATAATTAATGTGTCAGGAGTCGGATTCGAACCCACGCCATCACAGAGGACCAGATTTCACATTAAGACTGCTTGGCAGTGAAGGGAAATCCTTGAGTCTGGCGCCATAGATGACTCGGCCATCCTGACGATATCACTAAATTGTGGTCTGCAGGGGCCTAAAAAGGACCGATCCAACGTACTGTGTGATTTCCTTCTGGTGAAGAAAAAATCTGAATATATTAGAGAGTACGTATTACAAGTACGAATAATGTAGGACTAGGAGGGACATTAAAAACTTATCATTCTGATTAAGAAATTACAACATCCATTAAAATTGATGTGTCAGGAGTCGGATTCAAACCCACGCCATCATAGAGGACCAGATTTCACATTAGGACTGCTTGGCAGTGAAGGGTAACCCTTGAGTCTGGCGCCTTGGACCGCTCGGCCACCCTGACGATACATCTAAAACGTGGATGCAGGGGATTAAAGGAACCGATCCAACGTACTGTGTGACTTCCTTCTGGTGAACAAAAACTCTGAATATCTCAAAGAGTACGTATTACAAGTACGAATAATGTAAGATTAAGAGGGACGTTAAAAACGTATCATTCTGATTAAGAAATTACATCATCCATTAAAATTGATGTGTCAGGAGTCGGATTCAAACCCACGCCATCATAGAGGACCAGATTTCACATTAGGACTGCTTTGCAGTGAAGGGTAATCCTTGAGTCTGGCGCCATAGATGGCTCGGCCATCCTGACGATATCTCTAAATTGTGGTTTGCAGGGCCTAAAAAGGACCGATCCAACGTACTGTCTGATTTCCTTCTGGTGAAGAAATACTCTGAATATATTAAGGATTACGTATTACAAGTACGAATAATGTAAGTCTAGGAGGGACGTTGAAAACTTATCATTCTGATTAAGAAGTTACAACATCCATTATAATTAATGTGTCAGGAGTGGGATCCGAACCCACGCCCTCAGAGAGGACCAGAATTCACAGTTGGACTGCTTGGCATTGAAGGATAATCCTTGAGTCTGGCGCCTTAGATGGCTCGGCCATCCTGACGATAGCTCTAATTTTGGCTTGCAGGGGCCTAAAAAGGACCGATCCAACGTACTGTGTGTTTTCCTACTTGTGAAGAAAAAATCTTAATATCTCAAACAGTACGTATTACAAGTACGAATAATGTACGATTAAGAGGGACGTTAAAAACTTATCATTCTGATTAAAAAATTACAACATCCATTAAAATTAATGTGTCAGGAGTGGGATCGGAACCCACGCCCTCAGAGAGGACCAGAATTCACAGTTGGACTGCTTGGCAGTGAAGGATAATCCTTGAGTCTGGTGCCTTAGATGGCTCGGCCATCCTGACGATAGCTCTAATTTTGGCTTGCAGGGGCCTAAAAAGGACCGATCCAACGTACTGTGTGATTTCCTTCTGGTGAACAAAAACTCTGAATATCTCAAAGAGTACGTATTACAAGTACGAATAATGTAAGACTAAGAGGGACGTTGAAAACTTATCATTCTGATTAAGAAATTACAACATCCATTGAAATTAATGTGTCAGGAGTGGGATTCGAACCTACGCCCTCAGAGAGGACCAGAATTCACATTTGGACTGCTTGGCAGTTAAGGATAATCCTTGAGTATGGCTCCTTAGACCGTTCGGCCACCCTGACGATACATCTAACACGTGGAAGCAGGGGATTAAAGGAAACGATCCAACGTACTGTGTGATTTCCTTCTGGTGAAGAAAAACTCTGAATATCTCAAACACTGAATTAATGTGTCAGGAGTCGTATTCGAACCCACGCCATCACAGAGGACCAGATTTCACATTAGGACTGCTTGGCAGTGAAGGGTAATCCTTGAGTTTGGCGCCATAGAGGGCTCGGCCATCCTGACGATATCTCTAAATTGTGGTTTGCAGGGGCCTAAAAAGGACCGATCCAACGTACTGTGTGATTTCCTTCTGGTGAAGAAAAACTCTGAATATATTAAAGATTACGTATTACAAGTACGAATAATGTAAGACTAAGAGGGACGTTGAAAAATTATCATTCTGATTAAGAAATTACAACAACCATTAAGATTAATGTGCCAGGAGTGGGATTCGATCCCACGCACTGAAGAGACGACCAGAAATCACATTTTTACTGCTTGGCAGTGAAGGAAAATCCTTGAGTCTGGCGCCTTGGCCCGCTCGGCCACCCGGACGATACATCTAAAAAGTGGATGCAGGGGATTAAAGGAACCGATCCAACGTACTGTGTGATTTCCTTCTGGTGAACAAAAACTCTGAATATCTCAAAGAGTACGTATTAAAAGTACGAATAATGTAAGACTAAGAGGGACGTTGAAAACTTATCATTCTGATTAAGAAATTACAACAGCCATTATAATTAATGTGTCAGGAGTCGGATTCGAACCCACGCCATCATAGAGGACCAGATTTCACATTAGGACTGCTTGGCAGGGAAAGGAACTCCTTGAGTCTGGCGCCATAGATGGCTCGGCCATCCTGACGATATCTCTAAATTGTGGTTTGCAGGGGCCTAAAAGGGACCGATCCAAAGTACTGTGTGATTTGCCAGGGTGAAGAAAAAATCTGAATGTATTAAAGAGTACGTATTACAAGTACGAATAATGTAAGACTAAGAGGGACGTTGAAAACTTATCATTCTGATTAAGAAATTACAACAACCATTAAAATTACTGCGTCAGTAGCGGGATTCGAACCCACGCCCTCAGGGAGGTCCAGAATTCACAGTTGGACTGCTTGGCAGTGAAGGATAATCCTTGAGTCTGGCGCCTTAGATGGCTCGGCCATCCTGACGATAGCTATAATTTTTGTTTGCAGGGGCCTAAAAAGGACCGATCCAACGTACTGTGTGTTTTCCTTCTTGTGAAGAAAAAATCTTAATATCTCAAAGAGTACGTATTACAAGTACGAATAATGTAAGACTAAGAGGGACGTTGAAAACTTATCATTCTGATTAAGAAATTACAACATCCATTAAAATTAATGTGTCAGGAGTGGGATCCGAAACCACGCCCTCAGAGAGGACCAGAATTCACAGTTGGACAGCTTGGCAGTGAAGGATAATCCTTGAATCTGGCGCCTTAGACCGCTCGGCCACCCTGACGATACCTCTAACACGTGGAAGCAGGGGATTATTGGAACCGATCCAACGTACTGTGAGATTTCCTTCTGGTGAAGAAAAACTCTGAATATCTCAAACACTGAATTAATGTGACAGGCGTCGGATTCGAACCCACGCCATCACAGAGGACCAGATTTCACATTAGGACTGCTTGGCAGTGAAGGGTAATCCTTGAGTTTGGCGCCATAGATGGCTCGGCCATCCTGACGATATCTCTAAATTGTGGTTTGCAGGGTCTAAAAAGGACCGATTCAACGTACTGTGTGATTTCCTTCTGGTGAAGAAAAACTCTGAATATATTAAAGAGTAGGTATTACAAGTACGAATAATGTAAGACTAAGAGGGACGTTGAAAACTTATCATTCTGATTAAGAAATTACAACATCCATTAAAATTAATGTGTCAGGAGTGGGATTGGAACCCACGCACTGAAGAGACGACCAGTATTCACAATTGTACTGCATGGCAGTGAAGGATAATCCTTGAGTCTGGCGCCTTAGACCGCTCGGCCACCCTGACGATACCTCTAACACGTGGAAGCAGGGGATTATTGGAACCGATCCAACGTACTGTGAGATTTCCTTCTGGTGAAGAAAAACTCTGAATATCTCAAACACTGAATTAATGTGACAGGCGTCGGATTCGAACCCACGCCATCATAGAGGAACAGATCTCACATTAGGACGGTTTGGCAGTGAAGGGTAATTCTTGAGTTTGGTGCCATAAATGGCTCGGCCATCCTGACGATATCTCGAAATTGTTGTTTGCAGAGGCCTAAAAAGGACCGATCCAACGTACTGTGTGATTTCCTTCTGGTGAAGAAAAACTCTGAATATATTACAGAGTACGTATTACAAGTACGAATAATGTAAGACTAAGAGGGACGTTGAAATCTTATCATTCTGATTAAGAAATTACATCATCCATTAAAATTAATGTGTCAGGAGTGCGATACGAACCCACGGCCTCATAGAGGACCAGAATTCACATTTGGACTGCTTGGCAGGTAAGAATACTCCTTGAGTCTGGCGCCTTAGGCCGCTCGGCCACCCTGACGATACTTCTAACCCGTGGAAGCAGGGGATTAAAGGAACCGATCCAACGTACTGTGTGATTTCCTTCTGGTGAAGAAAAACTCTATCTCAAACACTGAATTAATGTGACAGGAGTCGGATTCGAACCCACGCCATCACAGAGGACCAGATTTCACATTAGTACTGCTTGGCAGTGAAGGGTAATCCTTGAGTTTGGCGCCATAGATGGCTCGGCCATCCTGACGATATCTCTAAATTGTGAATTGCAGGGGCCTAAAAAGGACCGATCCAACGTACTGTGTGATTTCCTTCTGGTGAAGAAAAACTCTGAATATATTAAAGAGTACGTATTACAAGTACGAATAATGTAAGACTAAGAGGGACGTTGAAGACTTATCATTCTGATTAAGAAATTACAACAACCATTAAGATTAATGTGCCAGGAGTGGGATTCGAACCCACGCACTGAAGAGACGACCAGAATTCACATTTTTACTGCTTGGCAGTGAAGGATAATCCTTGAGTCTGGCGCCTTGGACCGCTCGGCCACCCTGACGATACATCTAAAAAGTGGATGCAGGGGATTAAAGGAACCGATCCAACGTACTGTGTGATTTTCTTCGGGTGAACAAAAACTCTGAATATCTCAAAGAGTACGTATTACAAGTACGAATAATGTAAGACTAACAGGGACGTTGAAAACTTATCATTCTGATTAAGAAATTACAACATCCATTAAAATTAATGTGTCAGGAGTGGGATTCGAACCCACGCCCTCAGAGAGGACCAGAATTCACATTTGGACTGCTTGGCAGTTAAGGATAATCCTTGAGTCTGGCGCCTTAGACCGCTCGGCCAACCTTACGATATCTCTAACACGTGGAAGCAGGGGATTATAGGAACCGATCCAACGTACTGTGTGATTTCCTTCTGGTGAAGAAAAACTCTGAATATCTCAAACACTAAATTAATGTGACAGGAGTCGGATTCGAACCCACGCCATCACAGAGGACCAGATTTCACATTAGGACTGCTTGTCAGTGAAGGGTAATCCTTGAGTTTGGCGCCATAGATGGCTCGGCCATCCTGACGATATCTCTAAATTGTGGTTTGCAGGGTCTAAAAAGGACCGATCCAACGTACTGTGTGATTTCCTTGTGGTGAAGAAAAACTCTGAATATATTAAAGAGTACGTATTACAAGTACGAATAATGTAAGACTAAGAGGGACGTTGAAAACTTATCATTCTGATTAAGAAATTACAACATCCATTAAAATTAATGGGTCAGGAGTGGGATTGGAACCCACGCACTGAAGAGACGACCAGCATTCACATTTGTACTGCTTGGCAGTGAAGGATAATCCTTGAAACTGGCGCCTTGGACCGCTCGGCCACCCTGACGATACATCTAAAAAGTGGATGCAGGGGATTAAAGGAACCGATCCAACGTACTGTGTGATTTCCTTCTGGTGAACAAAAACTCTGAATATCTCAAAGAGTACGTATAAAAAGTACGAATAATGTAAGACTAAGAGGGACGTTGAAAACTTATCATTCTGATTAAGAAATTACAACAGCCATTATAATTAATGTGTCAGGAGTCGGATTCGAACCCACGCCATCATAGAGGACCAGAATTCACATTTGGACTGCTTGGCAGTTAAGGATAATCCTTGAGTCTGGCGCCTTAGACCGCTCGGCCAACCTTACGATATCTCTAACACGTGGAAGCAGGGGATTATAGGAACCGATCCAACGTACTGTGTGATTTCCTTCTGGTGAAGAAAAACTCTGAATATCTCAAACACTAAATTAATGTGACAGGAGTCGGATTCGAACCCACGCCATCACAGAGGACCAGATTTCACATTAGGACTGCTTGTCAGTGAAGGGTAATCCTTGAGTCTGGCGCCATAGATGGCTCGGCCATCCTGACGATATCTCTAAATTGTGGTTTGCAGGGGCCTAAAAGGGACCGATCCAAAGTACTGTGTGATTTGCCAGGGTGAAGAAAAAATCTGAATGTATTAAAGAGTACGTATTACAAGTACGAATAATGTAAGACTAAGAGGGACGTTGAAAACTTATCATTCTGATTAAGAAATTACAACAACCATTAAAATTACTGCGTCAGTAGCGGGATTCGAACCCACGCCCTCAGGGAGGTCCAGAATTCAAAGTTGGACTGGTTGGCAGTGAAGGATAATCCTTGAGTCTGGCGCCTTAGATGGCTCGGCCATCCTGACGATAGCTATAATTTTTGTTTGCAGGGGCCTAAAAAGGACCGATCCAACGTACTGTGTGTTTTCCTTCTTGTGAAGAAAAAATCTTAATATCTCAAAGAGTACGTATTACAAGTACGAATAATGTAAGATTAAGAGGGACGTTAAAAACTTATCATTCTGATTAAGAAATTACAACATCCATTAAAATTAATGTGTCAGGAGTGGGATCCGGAACCACGCCCTCAGAGAGGACCAGAATTCACAGTTGGACAGCTTGGCAGTGAAGGATAATCCTTGAGTCTGGCGCCTTAGACCGCTCGGCCACCCTGACGATACCTCTAACACGTGGAAGCAGGGGATTATTGGAACCGATCCAACGTACTGTGAGATTTCCTTCTGGTGAAGAAAAACTCTGAATATCTCAAACAGTGAATTAATGTGACAGGCGTCGGATTCGAACCCACGCCATCACAGAGGACCAGATTTCACATTAGGACTGCTTGGCAGTGAAGGGTAATCCTTGAGTTTGGCGCCATAGATGGCTCGGCCATCCTGACGATATCTCTAAATTGTGGTTTGCAGGGTCTAAAAAGGACCGATTCAACGTACTGTGTGATTTCCTTCTGGTGAAGAAAAACTCTGAATATATTAAAGAGTAGGTATTACAAGTACGAATAATGTAAGACTAAGAGGGACGTTGAAAACTTATCATTCTGATTAAGAAATTACAACATCCATTAAAATTAATGTGTCAGGAGTGGGATTGGAACCCACGCACTGAAGAGACGACCAGTATTCACAATTGTACTGCATGGCAGTGAAGGATAATCCTTGAGTCTGGCGCCTTAGACCGCTCGGCCACCCTGACGATACCTCTAACACGTGGAAACAGGGGATTATTGGAACCGATCCAACGTACTGTGAGATTTCCTTCTGGTGAAGAAAAACTCTGAATATCTCAAACACTGAATTAATGTGACAGGCGTCGGATTCGAACCCACGCCATCATAGAGGAACAGATTTCACATTAGGACTGTTTGGCAGTGAAGGGTAATCCTTGAGTTTGGTGCCATAAATGGCTCGGCCATCCTGACGATATCTCGAAATTGTTGTTTGCAGGGGCCTAAAAAGGACCGATCCAACGTACTGTGTGATTTCCTTCTGGTGAAGAAAAACTCTGAATATATTACAGAGTACGTATTACAAGTACGAATAATGTAAGACTAAGAGGGACGTTGAAATCTTATCATTCTGATTAAGAAATTACATCATCCATTAAAATTAATGTGTCAGGAGTGCGGTACGAACCCACGGCCTCATAGAGGACCAGAATTCATATTTGGACTGCTTGGCAGGTAAGGATATTCCTTGAGTCTGGCGCCTTACGCCGCTCGGCCACCCTGACGATACTTCTAACCCGTGGAAGCAGGGGATTAAAGGAACCGATCCAACGTACTGTGTGATTTCCTTCTGGTGAAGAAAAACTCTATCTCAAACACTGAATTAATGTGACAGGAGTCGGATTCGATCCCACGCCATCACAGAGGACCAGATTTCACATTAGTACTGCTTGGCAGTGAAGGGTAATCCTTGAGTTTGGCGCCATAGATGGCTCGGCCATCCTGACGATATCTCTAAATTGTGAATTGCAGGGGCCTAAAAAGGACCGATCCAACGTACTGTGTGATTTCCTTCTGGTGAAGAAAAACTCTGAATATATTAAAGAGTACGTATTACAAGTACGAATAATGTAAGACTAAGAGGGACGTTGAAGACTTATCATTCTGATTAAGAAATTACAACAACCATTAAGATTAATGTGCCAGGAGTGGGATTCGAACCCACGCACTGAAGAGACGACCAGAATTCACATTTTTACTGCTTGGCAGTGAAGGATAATCCTTGAGTCTGGCGCCTTGGACCGCTCGGCCACCCTGACGATACATCTAAAAAGTGGATGCAGGGGATTAAAGGAACCGATCCAACGTACTGTGTGATTTTCTTCGGGTGAACAAAAACTCTGAATATCTCAAAGAGTACGTATTACAAGTACGAATAATGTAAGACTAACAGGGACGTTGAAAACTTATCATTCTGATTAAGAAATTACAACATCCATTAAAATTAATGTGTCAGGAGTGGGATTCGAACCCACGCCCTCAGAGAGGACCAGAATTCACATTTGGACTGCTTGGCAGCTAAGGATAATCCTTGAGTCTGGCGCCTTAGACCGCTCGGCCAACCTTACGATATCTCTAACACGTGGAAGCAGGGGATTATAGGAACCGATCCAACGTACTGTGTGATTTCCTTCTGGTGAAGAAAAACTCTGAATATCTCAAACACTAAATTAATGTGACAGGAGTCGGATTCGAGCCCACGCCATCACAGAGGACCAGATTTCACATTAGGACTGCTTGGCAGTGAAGGGTAATCCTTGAGTTTGGCGCCATAGATGGCTCGGCCATCCTGACGATATCTCTAAATTGTGGTTTGCAGGGTCTAAAAAGGACCGATCCAACGTACTGTGTGATTTCCTTCTGGTGAAGAAAAACTCTGAATATATTAAAGAGTACGTATTACAAGTACGAATAATGTAAGACTAAGAGGGACGTTGAAAACTTATCATTCTGATTAAGAAATTACAACATCCATTAAAATTAATGTGTCAGGAGTGGGATTGGAACCCACGCACTGAAGAGACGACCAGCATTCACATTTGTACTGCTTGGCAGTGAAGGATAATCCTTGAAACTGGCGCCTTGGACCGCTCGGCCACCCTGACGATACATCTAAAAAGTGGATGCAGGGGATTAAAGGAACCGATCCAACGTACTGTGTGATTTCCTTCTGGTGAACAAAAACTCTGAATATCTCAAAGAGTACGTATTACAAGTACGAATAATGTAAGACTAAGAGGGACGTTGAAAACTTATCATTCTGATTAAGAAATTACAACATCCATTAAAATTAATGTGTCAGGAGTGGGATTCGAACCCACGCCCTCAGAGAGGACCAGAATTCACATTTGGACTGCTTGGCAGTGAAGGATAATCCTTGAGTCTGGCGCCTTAGATGGATCAGCCTTCCTGACGATATCTCTAAATTTTGGTTTGCAGGGGCCTAACTAGGACCGATCCAACGTACTGTGTGATTTCCTTCTTGTGAAGAAAAAATCTTAATATCTCAAAGAGTACGTATTATAAGTAGGAATAATGTAAGACTAAGAGGGACGTTAAAAACTTATCATTCTGATTAAGGAATTACAACATCCATTATAATTAATGTGTCAGGAGTCGGATTCGAACCCACGCCATCATAGAGGACCAGATTTCACATTAGGACTGCTTGGCAGTGAAGGGGAATCCTTGAGTCTGGCGCCATAGATGGCTCGGCCATCGTGACGATATCTCTAAATTGTGGTTTGCAGGGGCCTAAAAAGGACCGATCCAACGTACTGTATGATTTCCTTGGGTGAAGAAAAAATCGGAATATATCAAAGAGTACGTATTACAAGTACGAATAATGTAAGACTAAGAGGGACGTTGAAAACTTATCATTCTGATTAAGAAATTACAACATCCATTAAAAAATTCCTCTCGGCACGCCGGAAGGCGGAGGTAGATTTCACCGGGCAAACTAGGGGATAGGCTATAATAGGCAAAATATGCAGGTTTTCGTAGGAGGATCAGACCTCATTTATTGCGAGAAAGTATTTTACAATTGGAGGTTAGATAACATTTTTTCGTCTTTCTATGCATACTTTTAACATTTTACTGTCTTATGGGGATGGTAACCTTCTTGTCATTTGGGGTTAATTTTTATACTTGTGATCACACTGTCCTTATGCAAGGTTTGGAACTAATGTGTAACTATCTAACAGTCTGTTACTTCTTCACGCAAAATTTTATCTCCCGCAGAGATGTTGGTTGGTTTCTCAGTTTAGGGGCTGCGACAAGGTGGTCATGTAACCCCGTGTACATTGGGTGTGTGTAGAATCTGTCTGATAAACTGTGTTATTTGTGATGACTGTATTAGTCTGTAATTCAGGTAAGGTCTGCAGACGGTCAATTTTAAGTAGTAGTACCTAATTTTGTACCAAATTCTAACGTCAACGACACCTAGCTGTGAACTTGGCTGCTAGATGCCACCGCAACCAGCAACTTGCAACGAACGTTGTAACTTCCCCTCCGAAGGAAAGCATGCTGACGGATGTTTAGCGCTCTTAGAAAATCTGGCGACTTTGTCCGGCTTTGAACCAGCACCTTGGGCATAGAAGTTCAGCATGCTACCAGTTAGCCGCTTCCCTCATAGTCAGATGGAACAAGAAGTTCCGTGACGAACTAAAGAGCCTACTTTTCTTAAAATTAAGATTCATGCCATAGATTAATCTACAGTATATGAACCTATCTAGAATAATGACGAAATTAAGTGGGTAATATCGAAATGTCTTAATTAGTTCGAAATAAGGTATACTAGGCATAGCCTAATGTAGCCTAATAGAGCAATACAGTTGGCAGCTCTGGTGACTGAATATATTCTTACTTCCATCTCCTAAGGTACAGAATACAAAATGTGGTTGAAGTCCAAAGGACGTTACATGGATTTAGACATTGGATCTATTAGTACACGTAAAAGCATGTTGGCAACAATATCATGCGAGTGCTGGTCAGAAATAATCTGAAATATTATATATTTTTGTGCCAATTTTGATGAAATCCATTTGTTGGTATAGAAGTTACATGTATTTAAAAATTGGTCCTATCAGCAGGCTTAGAATCATGTTGGTAGAACTGACGTATATAAGTTAGTCCAAATTAATGTAAAATGTCGGGTAATTTACGTGTGCATAGTTTAAAGCTGTCGGCTTGCATACTTTCTGATATATTTGGATACAAAATAGAGAGCAATTATTAACAGTTGGCAGCCCTGGTGGCTCTTAAGAATACACTCAGTCATATATGTTTATGTACACATATTACATACAAAATTTGGTTGAAATCCAATTGATAGTGTAGAAGTTATATGCATTTAAAAATTGGACATATCAGAAGGCTTAAAATTATTTTGGCAACGCTGTCATGTATGGCCACCTGGAAATTAAACTGAAATAGTATTATCTACATGTGTGCCAATTTTAGAATAGCTCCCATGTATACCTTCCAAGATATCCAACATGGAGCTCAAATTTCTAGTGCGTTTTTTTTAGCAGTTGGTAGCACTGGCATCTTTTTCAAATATGGGCCTGAGATATTCCGGTATACATCTTTACTCATACTAAATTTGGTTTCGATTGCTGCAGCCGTTTAGGAGTTGATAGGGGGGACACACACACACACAGCCAGACAGACAGAAGGACAGACAGACAGACAGACAGACAGACAAAAGGACAGACACATTTTCCCGGATATATCTTATAAGTCTACTTCTTCCTCATTTTTGAAAAGTGTGAAAAGTAGGCTAAAAATGAATGTGATCTCGTCAATGGCGTTGTCTTGGCAACCTCTGATAGATCATCCCTTATCAATTTAAAAGCGTTGTTATGGTAACCTCTGATGGCACTTGGCATTTTTAAAAATTCCGAAATCATTTTTCTCATCCCTTGGCGTAATGGTGGGTCATATCAAAAATTCTTTCAGACAAAAGTTTTAGGTAATTATTGGGGGAATATTTTCCATTTGGTACGGTTTTGATATTGTGCCTATTAAGAGAGATATGATTAATGTTTCCCGAAAAACCCACTTTTTTCCACCCCTTTGGTCAATGGTTGGTGCTATCAAAAAACCTATTTGACATAAATGTTTGGCACTTATCCGACACATATTATGAACTTTGAATGGATTCGATATTTCACGTATTAAGAGAGTTATAGCGAAATTTCACTTTTTCGAAAAAAAGCCCCCCATTTTCACCCCCTTCGACCGATTTTGCCCCTTAACGAACTCGACCGAGATTTTATAGGGATACATATTATGTAAAAAATTCAAAGTGATTGGTGCAAAATTACGGCAGTTATCGTGTCCACAAGAAACTGATATATATATATATATAGATAGATAGATAGATAGATAGATACATATATACATAAATTATATATAAACTTTTGAACTGACGGTGGTTTTGGGGTCTGGGGGATGTGAAACGCGAAGATATGTCGAAATTTTCCGGAAGTCGAAACATGGTACCCATTGCAATAGTTAGCTTTCTAATGAAATCTACCTAATTAATGTGTCAGGAGTGGGATTCGAAGCCACGTCCTCAGAGAGGACCAGAATTCACATTTGGACTGCTTGGCAGTGAAGGATAATTCTTAAGTCTGGCGCCTTAGACCGCTCGGCCACCCTGACGATACCTATAACACGTGGATGCAGGGGATTAAACGAACCGATCCAACGTACTGTGTGATTTCCTTCCGGTGAAGAAAAACTCTGAATAAACCAAACTCTGAATTAATGTGTCAGGAGTCGGATTCGAACCCACGCCATCATAGAGGAACAGATTTCACATTAGGACTGTTTGGCAGTGAAGGGTAATCCTTGAGTTTGGTGCCATAAATGGCTCGGCCATCCTGACGATATCTCGAAATTGTTGTTTGCAGGGGCCTAAAAAGGACCGATCCAACGTACTGTGTGATTTCCTTCTGGTGAAGAAAAACTCTGAATATATTACAGAGTACGTATTACAAGTACCGTACGAATAATGTAAGACTAAGAGGGACGTTGAAAACTTATCATTCTGATTAAGAAATTACATCATCCATTAAAATTAATGTGTCAGGAGTGGGATTCGAACCCACGGCCTCGGAGAGGACCAGAATTCACATTTGGACTGCTTGGCAGGAAAGGATAATCCTTGAGTCTGGCGCCTTAGGCCGCTCGGCCACCCTGACGATACTCCTAACCCGTGGAAGCAGGGGATTAAAGGAACCGATCCAACGTACTGTGTGATTTCCTTCTGGTGAACAAAAACTCTGAATATCTCAAAGAGTACGTATTACAAGTACGAATAATGTAAGACTAAGAGGGACGTTGAAAACTTATCATTCTGGTTAAGAAATTACAACATCCAATAAAATTAATGTGTCAGGAGTGGGATTCGAACCCACGCCCTCAGAGAGGACCAGAATTCACATTTGCACTGCTTGGCAGTGAAGGATAATCCTTGAGTCTGGCGCCTTAGATGGATCAGCCTTCCTGACGATATCTCTAAATTTTGGTTTGCAGGGTCCTAACTAGGACCGATCCAACGTACTGTGTGATTTCCTTCTTGTGCAGAAAAAATCTTAATATCTCAAACACTACGTATTACAAGTACGAATAATGTAAGACTAAGAGGGACGTTAAAAACTTATCATTCTGATTAAGGAATTACAACATCCATTATAATTAATATGTCAGGAGTCGAATTCGAACCCACGCCATCATAGAGGACCAGATTTCACATTAGGACTGCTTGGCAGGGAAGGGAAATCCTTGAGTCTGGCGCCATAGATGGCTCGGCCATCCTGACGATATCTCTAAATTGTGGTTTGCAGGGGCCTAAAAAGGACCGATCCAAAGTACTGTGTGATTTCCCAGGGTGAAGAAAAAATCTGAATATATCAAAGAGTACGTATTACAAGTACGAATAATGTAAGACTAAGAGGGACGTTGAAAACTTATCATTCTGATTAAGAAATTACAACATCCATTAAAATTAATGTGTCAGGAGTGGGATTCGAACCCACGCACTCACAGAGGACCAGAATTCACATTTGGACTGCTCGGCAGTGAAATATAATCCTTGAGTCTGGCGCCTTAGACCGCTCGGCCACCCTGACGTTACCTCTAACACGTGGATGCAGGGGATTAAACGAACCGATCCAACGTACTGTGTGATTTCCTTCTGGTGAAGAAAAAATTCTGAATAACCCAAACTCTGAATTAATGTGTCAGGAGTCGGATTCGAACCCACGCCATCATAGAGGACCAGATTTCACATTAGGACTGCTTGGCAGTGAAGGGTAATCCTTGAGTTTGGCGCCATAAATGGCTCGGCCACCCTGACGATATCTCTAAATTGTTGTTTGCAGGGGCCTAAAAAGGACCGATCCAACGTACTGTGTGACTTCCTTCTGGTGAAGAAAAACTCTGAATATATTACAGAGTACGTATTACAAGTACGAATAATCTAAGACTAAGAGGGACGTTGAAAACTTATCATTCTGATTAAGAAATTACATCATCCATTAAAATTAATGTGTCAGGAGTGGGATTCGAACCCACGCCCTCAGAGAGGACCAGAATTCACATTTGGACCGCTTGGCAGTTAAGGATAATCCTTGAGTCTGGCGCCTTAGACCGCTCGGCCACCCTGACGATACCTCTAACACGTGGAAGCAGGGGATTATAGGAACCGATCCAACGTACTGTGTGATTTCCTTCTGGTGAAGAAAAACTCTGAATATCTCAAACACTGAATTAATGTGACAGGAGTCGGATTCGAACCCACGCCATCACAGAGGACCAGATTTCACATTAGGACTGCTTGGCAGTGAAGGGTAATCCTTGAGTTTGGCACCATAGATGGCTCGGCCATCCTGACGATATCTCTAAATTGTGGTTTGCAGGGTCTAAAAAGGACCGATCCAACGTACTGTGTGATTTCCTTCTGGTGAAGAAAAACTCTGAATATATTAAAGAGTACGTATTACAAGTACGAATAATGTAAGACTAAGAGGGCCGTTGAAAACTTATCATTCTGATTAAGAAATTACAACATCCATTAAAATTAATGTGTCAGGAGTGGGACTGGAACCCACGCACTGAAGAGACGACCAGTATTCACATTTGTACTGCTTGGCAGTGAAGGATAATCCTTGAGAATGGCGCCTTGGACCGCTCGGCCACCCTGACGATACATCTAAAAAGTGGATGCAGGGGATTAAAGGAACCGATCCAACGTACCTTGTGATTTCCTTCTGGTGAACAAAAACTCTAATATCTCAAAGAGTACGTATTACAAGTACGAATAATGTAAGACTAAGAGGGACGTTGAAAACTTATCATTCTGATTAAGAAATTACAACATCCATTAAAATTAAACTGTCAGGAGTGGGATTCGAACCCACGCCCTCAGAGATGTACAGAATTCACATTTGGACTGCTTGGCAGTGAAGGATAATCCTTGAGTCTGGCGCCTTAGACCGCTCGGCCACCCTGACGTTACCTCTAACACGTGGATGCAGGGGATTAAACGAACCGATCCAACGTACTGTGTGATTTCCTTCTGGTGAAGAAAAACTCTGAATATATTAAAGAGTACGTATTACAAGTACGAATAAAGTAAGACTAAGAGGGACGTTAAAAACTTATCATTCTGATTAAGAAATTACAACATCCATTAAAAATAATGTGTCAGGAGTGGGATTCGAACCCACGTCCTCAGAGAGGACCAGAATTCACATTTGGACTGCTTGGCAGTGAAGGATAATTCTTAAGTCTGGCGTCTTAGACCGCTCGGCCACCCTGACGATACCCATATCACGTGGATGCAGGGGATTAAACGAACCGATCCAACGTACTGTGTGATTTCCTTCTGGTGAAGAAAACCTCTGAATAAACCAAACTCTGAATTAATGTGTCAGGAGTCGGATTCGAACCCACGCCATCATAGAGGAACAGATTTCACATTAGGACTGTTTGGCAGTGAAGGGTAATCCTTGAGTTTGGTGCCATAAATGGCTCGGCCATCCGGACGATATCTCGAAATTGTAGTATGCAGGGGCCTAAAAGGGACCGATCCAAAGTACTGTGTGATTTGCCAGGGTGAAGAAAAAATCTGAATGTATTAAAGAGTACGTATTACAGGTACGAATAATATAAGACTAAGAGGGACGTTGAAAACTTATCATTCTGATTAAGAAATTACAACAACCATTAAAATTACTGCGTCAGTAGCGGGATTCGAACCCACGCCCTCAGGGAGGTCCAGAATTCACAGTTGGACTGCTTGGCAGTGAAGGATAATCCTTGAGTCTGGCGCCTTAGATGGCTCGGCCATCCTGACGATAGCTATAATTTTTGTTTGCAGGGGCCTAAAAAGGACCGATCCAACGTACTGTGTGTTTTCCTTCTTGTGAAGAAAAAATCTTAATATCTCAAAGAGTACGTATTACAAGTACGAATAATGTAAGATTAAGAGGGACGTTAAAAACTTATCATTCTGATTAAGAAATTACAACATCCATTAAAATTAATGTGGCAGGAGTGGGATCCGAACCCACGCCCTCAGAGAGGACCAGAATTCACAGTTGGACAGCTTGGCAGTGAAGGATAATCCTTGAGTCTGGCGCCTTAGACCGCTCGGCCACCCTGATGATACCTCTAACACGTGGAAGCAGGGGATTATTGGAACCGATCCAACGTACTGTGTGATTTCCTTCTGGTGAAGAAAAACTCTGAATATCTCAAACACTGAATTAATGTGACAGGCGTCGGATTCGAACCCACGCCATCACAGAGGACCAGATTTCACATTAGGACTGCTTGGCAGTGAAGGGTAATCCTTGAGTTTGGCGCCATAGATGGCTCGGCCATCCTGACGATATCTCTAAATTGTGGTTTGCAGGGTCTAAAAAGGACCGATTCAACGTACTGTGGGATTTCCTTCTGGTGAAGAAAAACTCTGAATATATTAAAGAGTAGGTATTACAAGTACGAATAATGTAAGACTAAGAGGGACGTTGAAAACTTATCATTCTGATTAAGAAATTACAACATCCATTAAAATTAATGTGTCAGGAGTGGGATTGGAACCCACGCACTGAAGAGACGACCAGTATTCACAATTGTACTGCATGGCAGTGAAGGATAATCCTTGAGACTGGCGCCTTGGACCGCTCGGCCACCCTGACGATACATCTAAAAAGTGGATGCAGGGGATTAAAGGAACCGATCCAACGTACTGTGTGATTTTCTTCTTGTTAACAAAAACTCTGAATATCTCAAAGAGTACGTATTACAAGTACGAATAATGTAAGACTAAGAGGGACGTTGAAAACTTATCATTCTGATTAAGAAATTACAACATCCATTAAAATTAAACTGTCAGGAGTGGGATTCGAACCCACGCCCTCAGAGATGTACAGAATTCACATTTGGACTGCTTGGCAGTGAAGGATAATCCTTGAGTCTGGCGCCTTAGACCGCTCGGCCACCCTGACGTTACCTCTAACACGTGGATTCAGGGGATTAAACGAACCGATCCAACGTACTGTGTGATTTGCCAGGGTGAAGAAAAAATCTGAATGTATTAAAGAGTACGTATTACAAGTACGAATAATGTAAGACTAAGAGGGACGTTAAAAACTTATCATTCTGATTAAGAAATTACAACATCCATTAAAAATAATGTGTCAGGAGTGGGATTCGAACCCACGTCCTCAGAGAGGACCAGAATTCACATTTGGACAGCTTGCGAGTGAAGGATAATTCTTAAGTCTGGCGTCTTAGACCGCTCGGCCACCCTGACGATACCTATAACACGTGGATGCAGGGGATTAAACGAACCGATCCAACGTACTGTGTGATTTCCTTCTGGTGAAGAAAACCTCTGAATAAACCAAATTCTGAATTAATGTGTCAGGAGTCGGATTCGAACCGACGCCATCATAGAGGAACAGATTTCACATTAGGACTGTTTGGCAGTGAAGGGTAATCCTTGAGTTTGGTGCCTTAAATGGCTCGGCCATCCTGACGATATCTCGAAATTGTAGTATGCAGGGGCCTAAAAGGGACCGATCCAAAGTACTGTGTGATTTGCCAGGGTGAAGAAAAAATCTGAATGTATTAAAGAGTACGTATTACAGGTACGAATAATGTAAGACTAAGAGGGACGTTGAAAACTTATCATTCTGATTAAGAAATTACAACAACCATTAAAATTACTGCGTCAGTAGCGGGATTCGAACCCACGCCCTCAGGGAGGTCCAGAATTCACAGTTGGACTGCTTGGCAGTGAAGGATAATCCTCGAGTCTGGCGCCTTAGATGGCTCGGCCATCCTGACGATAGCTATAATTTTTGTTTGCAGGGGCCTAAAAAGGACCGATCCAACGTACTGTGTGTTTTCCTTCTTGTGAAGAAAAAATCTTAATATCTCAAAGAGTACGTATTACAAGTACGATTAATGTAAGATTAAGAGGGACGTTAAAAACTTATCATTCTGATTAAGAAATTACAACATCCATTAAAATTAATGTGGCAGGAGTGGGATCCGAACCCACGCCCTCAGAGAGGACCAGAATTCACAGTTGGACAGCTTGGCAGTGAAGGATAATCCTTGAGTCTGGCGCCTTAGACCGCTCGGCCACCCTGATGATACCTCTAACACGTGGAAGCAGGGGATTATTGGAACCGATCCAACGTACTGTGTGATTTCCTTCTGGTGAAGAAAAACTCTGAATATCTCAAACACTGAATTAGTGTGACAGGAGTCGGATTCGAACCCACGCCATCACAGAGGACCAGATTTCACATTAGGACTGCTTGGCAGTGAAGGGTAATCCTTGAGTTTGGCGCCATAGAAGGCTCGGCCATCCTGACGATATCTCTAAAATGTGGTTTGCAGGGGCCTAAAGAGGACCGATCCTACGTACTGTGTGATTTCCTTCTGGTGAAGAAAAAATCTGAATATATTAATGTATTCGTATTACAAGTACGAATAATGAAAGACTAAGAGGGACGTTGAAAACGTATCATTCTGATTAAGAAATTACAACATCCATTAAAATAAATGTGTCAGGAGTGGATTCGAACCCACGCCCTCGGAGAGGACCAGAATTTACATTTGGACTGCTTGGCAGTGAAGGATAATCCTTGAGTCTGGCGCCTTAGATGGATCAGCCTTCCTGACGATATCTCTAAATTTTGGTTTGCAGGGGCCTAACTAGGACCGATCCAACGTACTGTGTGATTTCCTTCTTGTGAAGAAAAAATCTTAATACCTCAAAGAGTACGTATTATAAGTACGAATAATGTAAGACTAAGAGGGACGTTAAAAACTTATCATTCTGATTAAGGAATTACAACATCCATTATAATTAATGTGTCAGGAGTCGGATTCGAACCCACGCCATCATAGAGGACCAGATTTCACATTAGGACTGCTAGGCAGTGAAGGGAAATCCTTGAGTCTGGCGCCATAGATGGCTCGGCCATCCAGACGATATCTCTAAATTGTGGTTTGCAGGGGCCTAAAAAGGACCGATCCAACGTACTGTGTGATTTCCTTGGGTGAAGAAAAAATCTGAATATATCAAAGAGTACGTATTACAAGTACGAATAACGTAACATTAAGAGGGACGTTGAAAACTTATCATTCTGATTAAGAAATTGCAACATCCATTAAAATTAATGTGTCAGGAGTGGGATTCGATCCCACGCCCTCAGAGAGGACCAGAATTCACATTTGGACTGCTTGGCAGTGAAGGATAATCCTTGAGTCTGGCGCCTTAGACCGCTCGGCCACCCTGACGTTACCTCTAACACGTGGATGCAGGGGATTAAAGGGACCGATCCAACGTACTGTGTGATTTCCTTCTGGTGAAGAAAAACTCTGAATATCTCAAATAGTACGTATTGCAAGTACGAAAAATGTAAGACTAAGAGGGACGTTAAAAACTTATCATTCTGATTAAGGAATTACAACATCCATTAAAATTAATGTGTCAGGAGTGGGATTCGAACCCACGTACTCAGAGAGGACCAGAATTCAATTTTGGCCTGCTTGGCAGTGAAGGATAATCCTTAAGTCTGGCGCCTTAGACCGCTAGGCCACCCTGACGATACCTCTAACACGTGGATGCGGGGCATTAAACGAACCGATCCAACGTACTGTGTGATTTCCTTCTGGTGAAGAAAAACTCTGAATAACTCAAACTCTGAATTAATGTGTCAGGAGTCGGATTCGAACCCACGCCATCATAGAGGAACAGATTTCACATTAGGACTGCTTGGCAGTGAAGGGTAATCCTTGAGTTTGGCGCCATAAATGGCTCGGCCATCCTGACGACATCTCGAAATTATTGTTTGCAGGGGCCTAAAAAGGACCGATCCAACGTACTGTGTGATTTCCTTCAGGTGAAGAAAAACTCTGAATATATTACAGAGTACGTATTACAAGTACGAATAATGTAAGACTAAGAGGGACGTTGAAAACTTATCATTCTGATTAAGAAATTACATCATCCATTAAAATTAATATTTCAGGAGTGGGATTCGAACCCACGGCCTCAGAGAGGACCAGAATTCACATTTGGACTGCTTGGCAGTGAAGGGTAATCCTTGAGTTTGGCGCCATAGATGGCTCGGCCATCCTGACGATATCTCTAAATTGTGGTTTGCACGGGCCTAAAAAGGACCGATCCAACGTACTGTGTGATTTCCTTCTGGTGAAGAAAAACTCTGAATATATTAAAGAGTACGTATTACAAGTACGAATAATGTAAGACTAAGAGGGACGTTGAAAACTTATCATTCTGATTAAGAAATTACATCATCCATTGAAATTAATGTGTCAGGAGTGGGATTGGAACCCACGCACTGAAGAGACGACCAGTATTCACATTTGTACTGCTTGGCAGTGAAGGATAATCCTTGAGTCTGGCGCCTTGGACTGCTCGGCCACCCTGACGATACATCTAAAAAGTGGATGCAGGGGATTAAATGAACCGATCCAACGTACTGTGTGATTTCCCTCTGGTGACCAAAAACTCGAATATCTCAAAGAGTACGTAATACAAGTACGAATAATGTAAGACTAAGAGGGACGTTGAAAACTTATCATTCTGATTAAGGAATTACAACATCCATTATAATTAATGTGTCAGGAGTCGGATTCGAACCCACGCCATCATAGAGGAACAGATCTCACATTAGGACTGCATGGCAGTGAAGGGAAATCCTTCAGTCTGGCGCCATAGATGGCTCGGCCATCCTGACCATAACTCTAAATTGTGGTTTCCAGGGGCCTAAAAATGACCGGTCCAACGTACTGTCTGATTTCCATCTGGTGAAGAAAAACTCTGAATACATTGAAGAGTACGTATTACTAGTACGAATAATGTAAGACTAAGAGGGACGTTGAAAACTTATCATTCTGATTAAGAAATTACTACATCCATTAAAATTAATGGGTCAGGAGTGGGTTTCGAACCCACGCCCTCAGAGAGGACCAGAATTCACATTTGGACTGCTTGGCAGTGAAGGATAATCCTTGAGTCTGGCGCCTTAGACCGCTCAGCCACCCTGACGATACCTCTAACACGTGGATGCAGGGGATTAAACGAACCGATCCAACGTACTGTGTGATTTCCTTCTGGTGAAGAAAAACTCTGAATAACTCAAACTCTGAATTAATGTGTCAGGAGTCGGATTCGAACCCACGCCATCATAGAGGATCAGATTTCACTTTAGGACTGCTTGGCAGTGAAGGGTAATCCTTGAGTTTGGCGCCATAGATGGCTCGCCCATCCTGACGATATCTCTAAATTGTGGTTTGCAGGGGCCTAAAAAGGACCGATCAAACCTACTGTGTGATTTCCTTCTGGTGAAGAAAAACCCTGAATATATTAAAGAGTACGTATTACAAGTACGAATAATGTAAGACTAAGAGGGACGTTGAAAACTTATCATTCAGCTTAAGAAATTACAACACCAATTAAAATTACTGCGTCAGTAGCGGGATTCGAACCCACGCCCTCAGAGAGGACCAGAATTCACAGTTTGAATGCTTGGCAGTGAAGGATAATCTTTGAGTTTGGCGCCTTAGATGGCTCGGCCATCCTGACGATAGATCTAATTTTGGATTGCAGGGGCCTAAAAGACACCGATCCAACGTACTGTGTGATTTCCTTCTGGTGAAGAAAACCTCTGAATATATTAAACGGTACGTATTACAAGTACGAATAATGTAAGACTAAGAGGGACGATGAAAACTTATCATTCTGATTAAGAAATTACAACATCCATTAAAATTAACGTGTCAGGAGTGGGATTCGAACCCACGCCCTCAGAGAGGACCAGAATTCACATTTGGACTGCTTGGCAGAGAAGGATAATCCTTGAGTCTGGCGCCTTAGACCCCTCGGCCACCCTGACGATAACTCTAACATTTGGATGCAGGGGATTAAAGGAACCGATCCAACGTACTGTGTGATTTCCTTCTGGTGAAGAAAAACTCTGAATATCTCAAACTCTGAATTAACGTGACAGGAGTCGGATTCGAACCCACGCCATCATAGAGGACCAGATTTAACATTAGGACTGCTTGGCAGTGAAGGGTAATCCTTGAGTTTAGCGCCATAGATGGCTCGGCCATCCTGACGATATCTCTAAATTGTGGCTTGCAGGGGCCTAAAGAGGGCCGATCCAACGTACTGTGTGATTTCCTTCTGGTGAAGAAAAACCCAGAATATATTAAAGAGTACGTATTACAAGTACGAATAATGTAAGACTAAGAGGGACGTTGAAAACTTATCATTCTGATTAAGAAATTACATCATCCATTAAAATTAATGTGTCAGGAGTGGGATTGGAACCCACGCACTGAAGAGACGACCAGTATTCACATTTGAACTGCTTGGCAGTGAAGGATAATCCTTGAGTCTGGCGCCTTGGACCGCTTGGCCACCCTGACGATACATCTAAAAAGTGGATGGAGGGGTTTAAATGAACCGATCCAACGTACTGTGTAATTTCCTTCTGGTGACCAAAAACTCGAATATCTCAAAGAGTACGTATTACAAGTACGAATAATGTAAGACTAAGAAGGACGTTGAAAACTTATCATTCTGATTAAGGAATTACAACATCCATTATAATTAATGTGTCAGGAGTCGGATTCGAACCCACGCCATCATAGAGGAACAGATCTCACATTAGGACTGCTTGGCAGTGAAGGGAAATCCTTGAGTCTGGCGCCATAGATGACTCGGCCATCCTGACGATAACTCTAAATTGTGGTTTCCAGGGGCCTAAAAATGACCGGTCCAACGTACTGTGTGATTTCCTTCTTGTGAAGAAAAAATCTTAATATCTCAAAGAGTACGTATTACAAGTACGAATAATGTAAGACTAAGAGGGACGTTAAAAACTTATCATTCTGATTAAGGAATTACAACATCCATTATAATTAATGTGTCAGGAGTCGGATTCGAATCCACGCCATCATAGAGGACCAGATTTCACATTAGAACTGCCTTGCAGTGAAGGGAAATCCTTGAGTCTGGCGCCATAGATGGCTCGGCCATCCTGACGATATCTCTAAATTGTGGTTTGCAGGGGCCTAAAAAGGACCGATTCAAAGTACTATGTGATTTCCCAGGGTGAAGAAAAAATCTGAATATATTAAAGAGTACGTATTACAAGTACGAATAATGTAAGACTAAGAGGGACGTTGAAAACTTATCATTCTGATTATGAAATTACAACATCCATTAAAATTATGTGTCAGGAGTGGGATTCGAACCCACCCCTCAGAGAAAACCAGAATTCACATTTGGTCTGCTTGGCAGTGAAGGATAATCCGTGAGTCTGGCGCCTTAGACCGCTCGGCCACCTTGACGTTACCTCTAACACGTGGATGCAGGGGATTAAAGGGACCGATCCAACGTACTGTGTGATTTCCTTCTGGTGAAGAAAAACTCTGAATAACTCAAACTCTGAATTAATGTGTCAGGAGTCGGATTCGAACCCACGCCATCATTGAGGACCAGATTTCACATTAGGACTGCTTGGCAGTGAAGGGTAATCCTTGAGTATGGCGCCATAAATGGCTCGGCCACCCTGACGATATCTCTAAATTGTTGTTTGCAGGGGCCTAAAAAGGACCGATCCAACGTACTGTGTGATTTCCTTCAGGTGAAGAAAAACTCTGAATATATTACAGAGTACGTATTACAAGTACGAATAATGTAAGACTAAGAGGGACGTTGAAAACTTATCATTCTGATTAAGAAATTACATCATCCATTAAAATTAATATGTCAGGAGTGGGATTCGAACCCACGGCCTCAGAGAGGACCAGAATTCACATTTGGACTGCTTGGCAGTGAAGGGTAATCCTTGAGTTTGGCGCCATAGATGGCTCGGCCATCCTGACGATATCTCTAAATTGTGGTTTGCACGGGCCTAAAAAGGACCGATCCAACGTACTGTGTGATTTCCTTCTGGTGAAGAAAAACTCTGAATATATTAAAGAGTACGTATTACAAGTACGAATAATGTAAGACTAAGAGGGACGTTGAAAACTTATCATTCTGATTAAGAAATTACATCATCCATTGAAATTAATGTGTCAGGAGTGGGATTGGAACCCACGCACTGAAGAGACGACCAGTATTCACATTTGTACTGCTTGGCAGTGAAGGATAATCCTTGAGTCTGGCGCCTTGGACTGCTCGGCCACCCTGACGATACATCTAAAAAGTGGATGCAGGGGATTAAATGATCCGATCCAACGTACTGTGTGATTTCCCTCTGGTGACCAAAAACTCGAATATCTCAAAGAGTACGTAATACAAGTACGAATAATGTAAGACTAAGAGGGACGTTGAAAACTTATCATTCTGATTAAGGAATTACAACATCCATTATAATTAATGTGTCAGGAGTCGGATTCGAACCCACGCCATCATAGAGGAACAGATCTCACATTAGGACTGCATGGCAGTGAAGGGAAATCCTTCAGTCTGGCGCCATAGATGGCTCGGCCATCCTGACCATAACTCTAAATTGTGGTTTCCAGGGGCCTAAAAATGACCGGTCCAACGTACTGTCTGATTTCCATCTGGTGAAGAAAAACTCTGAATACATTGAAGAGTACGTATTACTAGTACGAATAATGTAAGACTAAGAGGGACGTTGAAAACTTATCATTCTGATTAAGAAATTACTACATCCATTAAAATTAATGGGTCAGGAGTGGGTTTCGAACCCACGCCCTCAGAGAGGACCAGAATTCACATTTGGACTGCTTGGCAGTGAAGGATAATCCTTGAGTCTGGCGCCTTAGACCGCTCAGCCACCCTGACGATACCTCTAACACGTGGATGCAGGGGATTAAACGAACCGATCCAACGTACTGTGTGATTTCCTTCTGGTGAAGAAAAACTCTGAATAACTCAAACTCTGAATTAATATGTCAGGAGTCGGATTCGAACCCACGCCATCATAGAGGATCAGATTTCACTTTAGGACTGCTTGGCAGTGAAGGGTAATCCTTGAGTTTGGCGCCATAGATGGCTCGCCCATCCTGACGATATCTCTAAATTGTGGTTTGCAGGGGCCTAAAAAGGACCGATCAAACCTACTGTGTGATTTCCTTCTGGTGAAGAAAAACCCTGAATATATTAAAGAGTACGTATTACAAGTACGAATAATGTAAGACTAAGAGGGACGTTGAAAACTTATCATTCAGCTTAAGAAATTACAACACCAATTAAAATTACTGCGTCAGTAGCGGGATTCGAACCCACGCCCTCAGAGAGGACCAGAATTCACAGTTTGAATGCTTGGCAGTGAAGGATAATCTTTGAGTTTGGCGCCTTAGATGGCTCGGCCATCCTGACGATAGATCTAATTTTGGATTGCAGGGGCCTAAAAGACACCGATCCAACGTACTGTGTGATTTCCTTCTGGTGAAGAAAACCTCTGAATATATTAAACGGTACGTATTACAAGTACGAATAATGTAAGACTAAGAGGGACGATGAAAACTTATCATTCTGATTAAGAAATTACAACATCCATTAAAATTAACGTGTCAGGAGTGGGATTCGAACCCACGCCCTCAGAGAGGACCAGAATTCACATTTGGACTGCTTGGCAGAGAAGGATAATCCTTGAGTCTGGCGCCTTAGACCCCTCGGCCACCCTGACGATAACTCTAACATTTGGATGCAGGGGATTAAAGGAACCGATCCAACGTACTGTGTGATTTCCTTCTGGTGAAGAAAAACTCTGAATATCTCAAACTCTGAATTAACGTGACAGGAGTCGGATTCGAACCCACGCCATCATGATGATGATGATGATGATGATGATAGCAAACACTCGTCTCGAGTAGGTTGGCCTTCCAATACTGAATGACTCTTCATCGATGAGTCCGGAGGTGACTAAAAAGCCCAATGCGGGAGAGACACAGTTTCCCGCAGTGATGACAGGTAGTATCAGGGTCAGGTGAGACATCCGCATTCATTCCCTGTCTTCTAATGAACACTCTGTTCTTTCTGCGTTGCCTCCGATCTTCTATCATACGTCGGCGGTTTTCTTCAAAAAGTATCGCACCACGATGAACAATTGATCTCCAGGATGAGCGATCAAGAGCTAAGGTCTCCCAGTTGTTGATATTAATATGGCACATTTGCATATTAGCCTTTAGTACGTCTTTGAATCGCTTCCTCGGACCTCCCACACAGCGCTTGCCCTCAGTTAGTTCAGAGCAAAACACTTGCTTGGGAATGCGATTATTGGGCATGCGGATTACGTGTCCTGTCCATCGCAGCTGACGTTTTAAAAGAATGGCTTCAACACTGGTAGTCTGTGCTTCTTCGAGAATGCTGGTGTTTGTGCGTTTGTCTTGCCATGTGACACGAAGAATTCTCCTCAAACAACGCTGGTGATATTGCTCCAGCTTTTTAAAATGACGTCTGTAGCATGTCCAGGATTCAGATCCGTAAAGTAAGGTGGGAACTACAACCGAGTTGTACACAAGGATCTTCGTTGCAGCATTGATATCATGGTTGTCAAAAACTCTAGACCTCAATCTTGCAAAGGATGCCCCAGCACGGTTAATCCTGTGTTGGATTTCGGAATCTATATTTGCACTTGATGACAGGGTGCTGCCAAGATAAGAAAAGGCGTTAACTTCTTGAAGCTTCGCTCCGTCGATGGTGACATTGATGTTTCTTTGTCCTTGTCCAGGGGCTGGTTGGTAGAGGACTTGGGTTTTACTGGTGTTAAGTTTCAGCCCAATCTTTTTGTAGGCTGAAGAAAAAGCATTCAGGATTTTCCTAAGTTCGTCCTCTGATTGAGCTACTACTGCATTATCATCAGCGTACTGTAACTCAACCAATGCAGCAGGAGATGTTCGAGTCCTTGCCTTTAGACGGCTCAAATTAAAGATCTTCCCATCCATCCTGTAAGTTATCTGTATGCCTGTAGGAAGATCATCTTTGACTAACTGCATGACAGTGGCAACGTACAGAGAAAACAATGTAGGGGCAATCACACAGCCTTGTTTAACGCCGGTATTAATATGAAATGGTTCTCCAATCGAGTCGTTACCAATGACATTTGCCTTCATATCATTGTGGAGTAGTCTTAAGATGGTAATAAATTTCAGTGGAAAACCATACAATGATAAAATCTTCCACAAGGCTTCACGGTTTACCGAGTCAAATGCCTTACTGAGGTCTATAAAGGCAATATAAAGAGGTCTATTTTGCTCTCTACATTTCTCCTGAAGCTGACGAACAGTGAATATCATATCTGCAGTTCCTCTAGAAGGCCTGAAACCACATTGGCTCTCTGGGAGTATTTTCTCCACCAGGGATAGAATACGATTCGCCAAAATACGAGCAATAAGCTTTCCAAGGCATGATAACAAAGATATACCACGATAGTTGTTGCAGTCTGCACGATCACCATCATAGAGGACCAGATTTAACATTAGGACTGCTTGGCAGTGAAGGGTAATCCTTGAGTTTAGCGCCATAGATGGCTCGGCCATCCTGACGATATCTCTAAATTGTGGCTTGCAGGGGCCTAAAGAGGGCCGATCCAACGTACTGTGTGATTTCCTTCTGGTGAAGAAAAACCCAGAATATATTAAAGAGTACGTATTACAAGTACGAATAATGTAAGACTAAGAGGGACGTTGAAAACTTATCATTCTGATTAAGAAATTACATCATCCATTAAAATTAATGTGTCAGGAGTGGGATTGGAACCCACGCACTGAAGAGACGACCAGTATTCACATTTGAACTGCTTGGCAGTGAAGGATAATCCTTGAGTCTGGCGCCTTGGACCGCTTGGCCACCCTGACGATACATCTAAAAAGTGGATGGAGGGGTTTAAATGAACCGATCCAACGTACTGTGTAATTTCCTTCTGGTGACCAAAAAATCGAATATCTCAAAGAGTACGTATTACAAGTACGAATAATGTAAGACTAAGAAGGACGTTGAAAACTTATCATTCTGATTAAGGAATTACAACATCCATTATAATTAATGTGTCAGGAGTCGGATTCGAACCCACGCCATCATAGAGGAACAGATCTCACATTAGGACTGCTTGGCAGTGAAGGGAAATCCTTGAGTCTGGCGCCATAGATGACTCGGCCATCCTGACGATAACTCTAAATTGTGGTTTCCAGGGGCCTAAAAATGACCGGTCCAACGTACTGTGTGATTTCCTTCTTGTGAAGAAAAAATCTTAATATCTCAAAGAGTACGTATTACAAGTACGAATAATGTAAGACTAAGAGGGACGTTAAAAACTTATCATTCTGATTAAGGAATTACAACATCCATTATAATTAATGTGTCAGGAGTCGGATTCGAATCCACGCCATCATAGAGGACCAGATTTCACATTAGAACTGCCTTGCAGTGAAGGGAAATCCTTGAGTCTGGCGCCATAGATGGCTCGGCCATCCTGACGATATCTCTAAATTGTGGTTTGCAGGGGCCTAAAAAGGACCGATTCAAAGTACTATGTGATTTCCCAGGGTGAAGAAAAAATCTGAATATATTAAAGAGTACGTATTACAAGTACGAATAATGTAAGACTAAGAGCGACGTTGAAAACTTATCATTCTGATTATGAAATTACAACATCCATTAAAATTATGTGTCAGGAGTGGGATTCGAACCCACCCCTCAGAGAAAACCAGAATTCACATTTGGTCTGCTTGGCAGTGAAGGATAATCCGTGAGTCTGGCGCCTTAGACCGCTCGGCCACCTTGACGTTACCTCTAACACGTGGATGCAGGGGATTAAAGGGACCGATCCAACGTACTGTGTGATTTCCTTCTGGTGAAGAAAAACTCTGAATAACTCAAACTCTGAATTAATGTGTCAGGAGTCGGATTCGAACCCACGCCATCATTGAGGACCAGATTTCACATTAGGACTGCTTGGCAGTGAAGGGTAATCCTTGAGTATGGCGCCATAAATGGCTCGGCCACCCTGACGATATCTCTAAATTGTTGTTTGCTGGGGCCTAAAAAGGACCAATCCAACGTACTGTGTGATTTCCTTCTGGTGGAGAAAAAGCCTGAATATATTACAGAGTACGTATTACAAGTACGAATAATATAAGACTAAAAGGGACGTTGAAAACTTATCATTCTGATTAAGAAATTACATCATCCATTAAAATTAATGTGTCAGGAGTGGGATTCGAACCCACGCCCTCAGAGAGGACCAGAATTCACATTTAGACTGCTTGGCAGTTAAGGATAATTCTTGAGTCTGGCGCCTTAGACCGCTCGGCCACCCTGACGATACTTCTAACCCGAGGAAGCAGGGGATTAAAGGAACCGATCCAACGTACTGTGTGATTTCCTTCAGGTGAAGAAAAACTCTGAATATCTCAAACACTGAATTAATGTGTCAGGATTCGGATTCGAACCCCCGCCATCGTAGAGGACCAGATTTCACATTAGGACTGCTTAGCAGTGAAGGGTAATCCTTGAGTTTGGCGCCATAGATGGCTCGGCCATCCTGACGATATCTCTAAATTGCGGTTTGCAGGGGCCTAAAAAGGACCGATCCAACGTACTGTGTGATTTCCTTCTGGTGAAGAAAAACTCTGAATATATTAAAGAGTACGTATTACAAGTACGAATAATGTAAGACTAAGAGGGACGTTGAAAACTTATCATTCTGATTAAGAAATTACAACATCCATTAAAATTAATGTGTCAGGAGTGGGATTGGAACCCACGCACCGAAGAGACGACCAGTATTCACATTTGTACTGCTTGGCAGTGAAGGATAATCCTTGAGACTGGCGCCTTGGACCGCTCGGCCTCCCTGACGATACATCTTAAAAGTGGATGCAGGGGATTAAAGGAACCGATCCAACGTACTGTGTGATTTCCTTCTGGTGAACAAAAACTCTGAATATCTCAAAGAGTACGTATTACAAGTACGAATAATGTAAGACTAAGGGGGACGTTGAAAACTTATCTTTCTGATTAAGAAATTACAACATCCATTAAAATTAATGTGTCAGGAGTGGGATTCGAACACACGCCCTCAGAGAGGACCAGAATTCACATTTGGACTGCTTGGCAATGAAGGATAATCCTTGAGTCTGGCGCCTTATATGGATCAGCCTTCCTGACGATATCTCTAAATTTTGGTTTGCAGGGGCCTAACTAGGACCGATCCAACGTACTGTGTGATTTCCTTCTGGTGAAGAAAAACTTTGAATATCTCAAATAGTACGTATTGCAAGTACGAAAAATGTAAGACTAAGAGGGACGTTAAAAACGTATCATTCTGATTAAGGAATTACAACATCCATTAAAATTATTGTGTCAGGAGTGGGATTCGAACCCTCGTTCTCAGAGAGGACCAGAATTCACATTTGGACTGCTTGGCAATGAAGGATAATCCTTAAGTCTGGCGCCTTAGACCGCTCGGCCACCCTGACGATACCTCTAACACGTGGATGCAGGGGATTAGACGAACCGATCCAACGTACTGTGTGATTTCCTTCTGGTGGAGAAAAACTTTGAATAACTCAAACTCTGAATTAATGTGTCAGGAGTCGGATTCGAACCCACGCCATCATAGAGGAACAGATTTTACATTAGGACTGCTTGGCAGTGAAGGGTAATCCTTGAGTTTGGCGCCATAAATGGCTCGGCCATCCTGACGATATCTCTAAATTGTTGTTTGCAGGGGCCTAAAAATGACCGATCCAACGTACTGTGTGATTTCCTTCTGGTGAAGAAAAACTCTGAATATATTACAGAGTACGTATTACAAGTACGAATAATGTAAGACTAAGAGGGACGTTGAAAACTTATCATTCTGATTAAGAAATTACATCATCCATTAAAATTAATGTGTCAGGAGTGGGATTCGAACCCACGGCCTCAAAGAGGACCAGAATTCACATTTGGACTGCTTGGCAGTTAAGGATAATCCTTGAGTCTGGCGCCTTAGGCCGCTCGGCCACCCTGACGATAAATCTAAGCCGTGGAAGCAGGGGATTAAAGGAACCGATCCAACGTACTGTGTGATTTCCTTCTGGTGAAGAAAAACACTGAATATCTCAAACACTGAATTAATGTGACACGAGTCGGATTCGAACCCACGCCATCACAGAGGACCAGATTTCACATTAGGACTGCTTGGCAGTGAAGGGTAATCCTTGATTTTGGCGCCATAGATGGCTCGGCCATCCTGACGATATCTCTAAATTGTGGTTTGCAGGGGCCTAAATAGGACCGATCCAACGTACTGTGTGATTTCCTTCTGGTGAAGAAAAACTCTGAATATATTAAAGAGTACGTATTACAAGTACGAATAATGTAAGACTAAGAGGGACGTTGAATACTTATCATTCTGATTAAGAAATTACATTATCCATTAAAATTAATATGTCAGGAGTGGGATTGGAACCCACGCACTGAAGAGACGACCAGTATTCACATTTGTACTGCTTGGCAGTGAAAGATAATCCTTGAGTCTGGTGCCTTGGACCGCTCGGCCACCCTGACGATACATCTAAAAAGTGGATGCAGGGGATTAAATGAACCGATCCAACGTACTGTGTGATTTCCTTCTGGTGAACAAAAACTCTGAATATCTCAAAGAGTACGTATTACAAGTACGAATAATGTAAGACTAAGAGGGACGTTGAAAACTTATCATTCTGATTAAGGAATTACAACATCCATTATAGTTAATGTGTCAGTAGTCGGATTCGAACCCACGCCATCATAGAGGACCAGATTTGACATTAGGACTGCTTGGCAGTGAAGGGAAATCCTTGAGTCTGGCGCCATAGATGGCTCGGCCATCCTGACGATATCTCTAAATTGTGGTTTGCAGGGGCCTAAAAAGGACCGATCAAACGTGCTGTGTGATTTCCTTGGGTGAAGAAAAAATCTGAATATATCAAAGAGTACGTATTACAAGTACGAATAATTTAAGACTAAGAGGGACTTTGAAAACTTATCATTCTGATTAAGAAATTACAACATCCATTAAAATTAACGTGTCAGGAGTGGGATTCGAACCCACGCCCTCAGAGAGGACCAGAATTCACATTTGGACTGCTTGGCAGTGAAGGATAATCCTTGAGTCTGGCGCCTTAGACCGCTCGGCCACCCTGACGTTACCTCTAACACGTGGATGCAGGGGATTAAAAGGACCGATCCAACGTACTGTGTGATTTCCTTCTGGCGAAGAAAAACTCTGAATATCTCAAAGAGTACGTATTGCAAGTACGAAAAATGTAAGACTAAGAGGGACGTTGAAAACTTATCATTCTGATTAAGAAATTACAACATCCATTAAAATTAATGTGTCAGGAGTGGGATTCGAACCCACGCCCTGAAGAGAGGAACAGAATTCATATTTGGACTGCTTGACAGTGAAGGATAATCCTTGAGTCTGGCGCCTTGGACCGCTCGGCCACCCTGACGATACATCTAAAACGTGGATGCAGGGGATTAAAGGAACCGATCCAACGTACTGTGTGATTAACTTATGGTGAACAAAAACTCTGAATATCTCAAAAAGAACGTATTACAAGTACGAATAATGTAAGACTAAGTGGAACGTTAAATCTTATCATTCTGATTAAGGAATTACAACATCCATTATAATTAATGTGTCAGGAGTCGGATTCGAACCCACGCCATCAAAAAGGACCAGATTCCTCATTAGGACTGCTTGGCAGTGAAGGGAAATCCTTGAGTCTGGCGCCATAGATGGCTCGGCCATCCTGACGATATCTCTAAATTGTGGTTTGCAGGGGCCTAAAAAGGACCGATCCAACGTACTGTGTGATTTCCTTGGGTGAAGAAAAAATCTGAATATATCAAAGAGTACGTATTACAAGTACGAATAATGTAAGACTAAGAGGGACGTTGAAAACTTATCATTCTGATTAAGAAATTACATCATCCATTAAAATTAATGTATCAGGAGTGGGATTCGAACCCACGGCCTCAAAGAGGACCAGAATTCACATTTGGACTGCTTGGCAGTTAAGGATAATCCTTGAGTCTGGCACCTTAGGCCGCTCGGCCACCCTGACGATAAATCTAAGCCGTGGAAGCAGGGGATTAAAGGAACCGATCCAACGTACTGTGTGATTTCCTTCTTGTGAAGAAAAAATCTTAATATCTCACAGAGTACGTATTATAAGCACGAATAATGTAAGATTAAGAGGGACGTTAAAAACTTATCATTCTGATTAAGGAATTACAACATCCATTATAGTTAATGTGTCAGTAGTCGGATTCGAACCCACGCCATCATAGAGGACCAGATTTCACATTAGGACTGCTTGGCAGTGAAGGGAAATCCTTGAGTCTGGCGCCATAGATGGCTCGGCCATCCTTACGATATCTCTAAATTGTGGTTTTCAGGGGCCTAAAAAGGACCGATCCAACGTGCTGTGTGATTTCCTTGGGTGAAGAAAAAATCTGAATATATCAAAGAGTACGTATTGCAAGTACGAAAAATGTAAGACTAAGAGGGACGTTGAAAACTTATCATTCTGATTAAGAAATTACAACATCCATTAAAATTAATGTGTCAGGACTGGGATTCGAACCCACGCCCTGAAGAGAGGACCAGAATTCACATTTGGACTGCTTGACAGCGAAGGATAATCCTTGAGTCTGGCGCCTTGGACTGCTCGGCCACCCTGACGATACTTCTAAAACGTGGATGCAGGGGATTAAAGGAACCGATCCAACGTACTGTGTGATTACCTTATGGTGAACAAAAACTCTGAATATCTCAAAGAGTACGTATTACAAGTACGAATAATGTAAGACTAAGACGGACGTCGAAAACTTATCATTCTGATTAAGAAATTACAACATCCATTAAAATTAATATGTCAGGAGTGGATTCGAACCCACGCCCTCAGAGAGGACCAGAATTCACATTTGGACTGCTTGGCAGTGAAGGATAATCCCTGAGTCTGGCGCCTTAGATGGATCAGCCTTCCTGACGATATCTCTAAATTTTGGTTTGCAGGGGCCTAACTAGGACCGATCCAACGTACTGTGTGATTTCCTTCTTGTGAAGAAAAAATCTTAATATCTCAAAGAGTACGTATTATAAGTACGAATAATGTAAGACTAAGTGGGACGTTAAATCTTATCATTCTGATTAAGGAATTACAACATCCATTATAATTAATTTGTCAGGAGTCGGATTCGAACCCACGCCATCAAAAAGGACCAGATTTCTCATTAGGACTGCTTGGCAGTGAAGGGAAATCCTTGAATCTGGCGCCATAGATGGCTCGGCCATCCTAACGATATCTCTAAATTGTGGCTTGCAGGGGCCTAAAAAGGACCGATCCAACGTACAGTGTGATTTCCTTGGGTGAAGAAAAAATCTGAATATATCAAAGAGTACGTATTACAAGTACGAATAATGTAAGACTAAGAGGGACGTTGAAAACTTATCATTCTGATTAAGAAATTACAACATCCATTAAAAATAATGTGTCAGGAGTGGGATTCGAACCCACGCCCTCAGAGAGGACCAGAATTCACATTTGGACTGCTTGGCAGTGAAGGGTAATCCTTGGGTCTGGCGCCTTAGACCGCTCGGCCACCCTGACGTTACGTCCAACACCTGGATGCAGGGGATTAAAGGGACCGATCCAACGTACTGTGTGATTTCCTTCTGGTGAAGAAAAATTCTGAATAACTCAAACTCTGAATTAATGTGTCAGGAGTCGGATTCGAACCCACGCCATCATAGAGGAACAGATTTCACATTAGGACTGCTTGGCAGTGAAGGGTAATCCTTGAGTTTGGCGCCATAAATGGCTCGGCCATCCTGACGATATCTCGAAATTGTTGTTTGCAGGGGCCTAAAAAGGAGCGATGCAACGTACTGTGTGATTTCCTTCTGGTGTAGAAAAACTCTGAATATATTACAGAGTACGTATTACAAGTACGAATAATGTAAGACTAAGAGGGACGTTGAAAACTTATCATTCTGATTAAGAAATTACATCATCCGTAAAAATTAATGTGTCAGGAGTGTGATTCGAACCAACGGCCTCAGAGCGGACCAGAATTCACATTTGGACTGCTTGGCAGTTAAGGATAATCCTTGAGTCTGGCGCCTTAGGCCGCTCGGCCACCCGGACGATACTTCTAACCCGTGGAAGCAGGGGATTAAAGGAACCGATCCAACGTACTGTGTGATTTCCTTCTGGTGAAGAAAAACTCTGAATATCTCAAACACTGAATTAATGTGACAGGAGTCGGATTCGAACCCACGCCATCACAGAGGCCCAGATTTCACATTAGGACTGCTTGGCAGTGAAGGGTAATCCTTGAGTTTGGCGCCATATATGGCTCGGCCATCCTGACGATATCTCTAAATTGTGGTTTGCAGGGGTCTAAAAAGGACCGATCCAACGTACTGTGTGATTTCCTTCTGGTGAAGAAAAACTCTGAATATATTAAAGAGTACGTATTACAAGTACGAATAATGTAAGACTAAGAGGGACGTTGAAAACTTATCATTCTGATTAAGAAATTACAACATCCATTAAAATTAATGTGTCAGGAGTGGAATTCGAACCCACGCCCTCAGAGAGGACCAGAATTCACATTTGGACTGCTTGGCAGTGAAGGGTAATCCTTGAGTCTGGCGCCTTAGACCGCTCGGCCACCCTGACGTTACGTCTAATACGTGGATGCAGGGGATTAAAGGGACCGATCCAACGTACTGTGTGATTTCCTTCTGGTGAAGAAAAACTCTGAATATCTCAAATAGTACGTATTGCAAGTACGAAAAATGTAAGACTAAGAGGGACGTTAAAAACTTATCATTCTGATTAAGGAATTACAACAACCATTAAAATTAATGTGTCAGGAGTGGGATTCGAACCCACGTCCTCAAAGAGGACCAGAATTCAAATTTGGACTCCTTGGCAGTGAAGGATAATCCTTAAGTCTGGCGCCTTAGACCGCTCGGCCACCCCGACGATACCACTGACCCGTGGATGCAGGGCATTAAACGAACCGATCCAACGTACTGTGTGATTTCCTTCTGGTGAAGAAAAACTCTGAATAACTCAAACTCTGAATTAATGTGTCAGGAGTCGGATTCGAACCCACGCCATCATAGAGGATCAGATTTCACATTAGGACTGCTTGGCAGTGAAGGGTAATCCTTGAGTTTGGCGCCATAAATGGCTCGGCCATCCTGACGATATCTCGAAATTGTTGTTTGCAGGGGCCTAAAAAGGAGCGATGCAACGTACTGTGTGATTTCCTTCTGGTGTAGAAAAACTCTGAATATATTACAGAGTACGTATTACAAGTACGAATAATGTAAGACTAAGAGGGACGTTGAAAACTTATCATTCTGATTAAGAAATTACATCATCCGTAAAAATTAATGTGTCAGGAGTGTGATTCGAACCCACGGCCTCAGAGCGGACCAGAATTCACATTTGGACTGCTTGGCAGTTAAGGATAATCCTTGAGTCTGGCGCCTTAGGCCGCTCGGCCACCCGGACGATACTTCAAACCCGTGGAAGCAGGGGATTAAAGGAACCGATCCAACGTACTGTGTGATTTCCTTCTGGTGAAGAAAAACTCTGAATATCTCAAACACTGAATTAATGTGACAGGAGTCGGATTCGAACCCACGCCATCACAGAGGCCCAGATTTCACATTAGGACAGCTTGGCAGTGAAGGGTAATCCTTGAGTTTGGCGCCATAGATGGCTCGGCCATCCTGACGATATCTCTAAATTGTGGTTTGCAGGGGCCTAAAAAGGACCGATCCAACGTTCTGTGTGATTTCCTTCTGGTGAAGAAAAACTCTGAATATATTAAAGAGTACGTATTACAAGTACGAATAATGTAAGACTAAGAGGGACGTTGAAAACTTATCATTCTGATTAAGGAATTACAACATCCATTATAATTAATGTGTCAGGAGTCGGATTCGAACCCACGCCATCATAGAGGAACAGATCTCACATTAGGAATGCTTGGCAGTGAAGGGAAATCCTTGAGTCTGGCGCCATAGATGGCTCGGCCATCCTGACGATAACTCTAAATTGTGGTTTCTAGCGGCCTAAAAATGACCGGTCCAACGTACTGTCTGATTTCCATCTGGTGAAGAAAAACTCTGAACACATTGAAGAGTACGTATTACTAGTACGAATAATGTAAGACTAAGAGGGACGTTGAAAACTTATCATTCTGATTAAGAAATTACAACATCCATTAAAATTAATGTGTCAGGAGTGGGTTTGAACCCACGCCCTCAGAGAGGACCAGAATTCACATTTGGACTGCTTGGCAGTGAAGGATAATCCTTGAGACTGGCGCCTTAAACCGCTCAGCCACCCTGTCGACACCTCTAACACGTGGATGCAGGGGATTAAACGAACCGATCCAACGTACTGTGTGATTTCCTTCTGGTGAAGAAAAACTCTGAATAACTCAAACTCTGAATTAATGTGTCAGAAGTCGGATTCGAACCCACGCCATCATAGAGGATCAGATTTCACTTTAGGACTGCTTGGCAGTGAAGGGTATTCCTTGAGTTTGGCGCCATAGATGGCTCGCCCATCCTGACGATATCTCTAAATTGTGGTTTGCAGGGGCTTAAAAAGGACCGATCAAACCTACTGTGTGATTTCCTTCTGGTGAAGAAAAACCCTGAATATATTAAAGAGTACGTATTACAAGTACGAATAATGTAAGACTAAGAGGGACGTTGAAAACTTATCATTCAGCTTAAGAAATTACAACACCAATTAAAATTACTGCGTCAGTAGCGGGATTCGAACCCACGCCCTCAGGGAGGACCAGAATTCACATTTGGACTGCTCGACAGTGTAGGATAATCCTTGAGTCTGGCGCCTTGGACCGCTCGGCCACCCTGACGATACATTTGAAACGTGGAGGCAGGGGATTAAAGGAACCGATCCAACGTACTGTGTGATTACCTTCTGGTGAACAAAAACTCTGAATATCTCAAAGAGTACGTATTACAAGTACGAATAATGTAAGATTAAGAGGGACGTTAAAAACTTCTCATTCTGATTAAGAAATTACAACATCCATTAAAATTAATGTGTCAGGAGTGAGATCCGAACCCACGCCCTCAGAGAGGACCAGAATTCACAGTTCGACTGCTTGGCAGTGAATGATAATCCTTGAGTCTGGTGCCTTAGATGGCTCGGCCATCCTGACGATAGATCTAATTTTGGCTTGCAGGGGCCTAAAAGACACCGATCCAACGTACTGTATGATTTCCTTCTGGTGAAGAAAACCTCTGAATATATTATAGAGTACGTATTACAAGTACGAATAATGTAAGACTAAGAGGGACGTTGAAAACTTATCATTCTGATTAAGAAATTACAACATCCATTAAAATTAATGTGTCAGGAGTGGGATTCGAACCCACGCCCTCAGAGAGGACCAGAATTCACATTTGGACTGCTTGGCAGTGAAGGGTAATCCTTGAGTCTGGCGCCTTAGACCGCTCGGCCACCCTGACGTTACGTCTAATACGTGGATGCAGGGGATTAAAGGGACCGATCCAACGTACTGTGTGATTTCCTTCTGGTGAAGAAAAACTCTGAATATCTCAAATAGTACGTATTGCAAGTACGAAAAATGTAAGACTAAAAGGGACGTTAAAAACTTATCATTCTGATTAAGGAATTACAACAACCATTAAAATTAATGTGTCAGGAGTGGGATTCGAACCCACGTCCTCAGAGAGGACCAGAATTCAAATTTGGACTCCTTGGCAGTGAAGGATAATCCTTAAGTCTGGCGCCTTAGACCGCTCGGCCACCCTGACGATACCACTGACCCGTGGATGCAGGGCATTAAACGAACCGATCCAACGTACTGTGTGATTTCCTTCTGGTGAAGAAAAACTCTGAATAACTCAAACTCTGAATTAATGTGTCAGGAGTCGGATTCGAACCCACGCCATCATAGAGGAACAGATTTCACATTAGGACTGCTTGGCAGTGAAGGGTAATCCTTGAGTTTGGCGCCATAAATGGCTCGGCCATCCTGACGATATCTCGAAATTGTTGTTTGCAGGGGCCTAAAATGGAGCGATGCAACGTACTGTGTGATTTCCTTCTGGTGTAGAAAAACTCTGAATATATTACAGAGTACGTATTACAAGTACGAATAATGTAAGACTAAGAGGGACGTTGAAAACTTATCATTCTGATTAAGGAATTACAACATCCATTATAATTAATGTGTCAGGAGTCGGATTCGAACCCACGCCATCATAGAGGAACAGATCTCACATTAGGAATGCTTGGCAGTGAAGGGAAATCCTTGAGTCTGGCGCCATAGATGGCTCGGCCATCCTGACGATAACTCTAAATTGTGGTTTCTAGCGGCCTAAAAATGACCGGTCCAACGTACTGTCTGATTTCCATCTGGTGAAGAAAAACTCTGAATACATTGAAGAGTACGTATTACTAGTACGAATAATGTAAGACTAAGAGGGACGTTGAAAACTTATCATTCTGATTAAGAAATTACAACATCCATTGAAATTAATGTGTCAGGAGTGGGTTTGAACCCACGCCCTCAGAGAGGACCAGAATTCACATTTGGACTGCTTGGCAGTGAAGGATAATCCTTGAGACTGGCGCCTTAAACCGCTCAGCCACCCTGTCGACACCTCTAACACGTGGATGCAGGGGATTAAACGAACCGATCCAACGTACTGTGTGATTTCCTTCTGGTGAAGAAGAACTCTGAATAACTCAAACTCTGAATTAATGTGTCAGAAGTGGGATTCGAACCCACGCCATCATAGAGGATCAGATTTCACTTTAGGACTGCTTGGCAGTGAAGGGTATTCCTTGAGTTTGGCGCCATAGATGGCTCGGCCATCCTGACGATATCTCTAAATTGTGGTTTGCAGGGGCCTAAAAAGGACCGATCCAACGTACTGTGTGATTTCCTTCTGGTGAAGAAAAACTCTGAATATATTAAAGAGTACGTATTACAAGTACGAATAATGTAAGACTAAGAGGGACGTTGAAAACTTATCATTCTGATTATGGAATTACAACATCCATTATAATTAATGTGTCAGGAGTCGGATTCGAACCCACGCCATCATAGAGGAACAGATCTCACATTAGGAATGCTTGGCAGTGAAGGGAAATCCTTGAGTCTGGCGCCATAGATGGCTCGGCCATCCTGACGATAACTCTAAATTGTGGTTTCTAGCGGCCTAAAAATGACCGGTCCAACGTACTGTCTGATTTCCATCTGGTGAAGAAAAAAAAAATACATTGAAGAGTACGTATTACTAGTACGAATAATGTAAGACTAAGAGGGACGTTGAAAACTTACCATTCTGATTAAGAAAATACAACATCCATTAAAATTAATGTGTCAGGAGTGGGATTCGAACCCACGCTCTCAGAGAGGACCAGAATTCACATTTGGACTGCTTGGCAGTGAAGGGTAATCCTTGAGTCTGGCGCCTTAGATGGATCAGCCTTCCTGACGATATCTCTAAATTTGGGTTTGCAGGGGCCTAACTAGGACCGATCCAACGTACTGTGTGATTTCCTTCTTGTGAAGAAAAAATCTTAATATCTCAAAGAGTACGTATTATAAGCACGAATAATGTAAGATTAAGAGGGACGTTAAAAACTTATCATTCTGATTAAGGAATTACAACATCCATTATAGTTAATGTGTCAGTAGTCGGATTCGAACCCACGCCATCATAGAGGACCAGATTTCACATTAGGACTGCTTGGCAGTGAAGGGAAATCCTTGAGTCTGGCGCCATAGATGGCTCGGCCATCCTTACGATATCTCTAAATTGTGGTTTGCAGGGGCCTAAAAAGGACCGATCCAACGTGCTGTGTGATTTCCTTGGGTGAAGAAAAAATCTGAATATATCAAAGAGTACGTATTGCAAGTACGAAAAATGTAAGACTAAGTGGGACGTTAAATCTTATCATTCTGATTAAGGAATTACAACATCCATTATAATTAATGTGTCAGGAGTCGGATTCGAACCAACGCCATCAAAAAGGACCAGATTTCTCATTAGGACTGCTTGGCAGTGAAGGGAAATCCTTGAGTCTGGCGCCATAGATGGCTCGGCCATCCTGACGATATCTCTAAATTGTGGTTTGCAGGGGCCTAAAAAGGACCGATCCAACGTACTGTGTGATTTCCTTGGGTGAAGAAAAAATCTGAATATATCAAAGAGTACGTATTACAAGTACGAATAATGTAAGACTAAGAGGGACGTTGAAAACTTATCATTCTGATTAAGAAATTACAACATCCATTAAAATTAATGTGTCAGGAGTGGGATTCGAACCCACGCCCTCAGAGAGGACCAGAATTCACATTTGGACTGCTTGGCAGTGTAGGGTAATCCTTGAGTCTGGCGCCTTAGACCGCTCGGCCACCCTGACTTTACCTCTAACACGTGGATTCAGGGGATTAAAGGGACCGATCCAACGTACTGTGTGATTTCCTTCTGGTGAAGAAAAACTCTGAATATCTCAAATAGTACGTATTGCAAGTACGAAAAATGTAAGAATAAGAGGGACGTTAAAAACTTATCATTCTGATTAAGGAATTACAACATCCATTAAAATTAATGAGTCAGGAGTGGGATTCGAACCCACGCCCTCAGAGAAGACCCGAATTCACATTTGGACTGCTTGGCAGTGAAGGATAATGCTTGAGTCTGGCGCCTTAGACCGCTCGGCCACCCTAACGATATCTCTAACACGTGGATGCAGGGGATTAAACGAACCGATCCAACGTACTGTGTGATTTCCTTCTCGTGAAGAAAAACTCTGAATAACTCAAACTCTGAATTAATGTGTCAGGAGTCGGATTCGAACCCACGCCATCATTGAGGACCAGATTTCACATTAGGACTGCTTGGCAGTGAAGGGTAATCCTTGAGTATGGCGCCATAAATGGCTTGGCCACCCTGACGATATCACTAAATTGTTGTTTGCAGGGGCCTAAAAAGGACCAATCCAACGTACCGTGTGATTTCCTTCTGTTGAAGAAAAAATTCTGAATATATTACAGAGTACGTATTACAAGTACGAATAATGTAAGACTAAAAGGGACGTTGAAAACCAATCATTCTGATTAAGAAATTACATCATCCATTAAAATTAATGTGTCAGGAGTGGGATTCGAACCCACGCCCTCAGAGAGGACCAGAATACACAGTTCGACTGCTTGGCAGTGAATGATAATCCTTGAGTCTGGTGCCTTAGATGGCTCGGCCATCCTGACGATAGATCTTATTTTGGCTTGCAGGGGCCTAAAAGACACCGATCCAACGTACTGTATGATTTCCTTCTGGTGAAGAAAACCTCTGAATATATTATAGAGTACGTATTATAAGTACGAATAATGTAAGACTAAGAGGGACGTTGAAAACTTATCATTCTGATTAAGAAATTACAACATCCATTAAAATTAATGTGTCAGGAGTGGGATTCGAACCCACGCCGTCAGAGAGGACCAGAATTCACATTTGGACTGCTTGGCAGAGAAGGATAATCCTTGAGTCTGGCGCCTTAGACCGCTCGGCCACCCTGACGATAACTCTAACATGTGGATGCAGGGGATTAAAGGAACCGATCCAACGTACTGTGTGATTTCCTTCTCGTGAAGAAAAACTCTGAATATCTCAAACTCTGAATTAATGTGACAGGAGTCGGATTCGATCCCACGCCATCATAGAGGACCAGATTTCACATTAGGACTGCTTGGCAGTGAAGTGTAATCCTTGAGTTTGGCGCCATAAATGGCTCGGCCATCCTGACGATATCTCTAAATTGTGGTTTGCAGGGGCCTAGGAAGGACCGATCCAACGTACTGTGTGATTTCCTTCTGGTGAAGAAAAACTCTGTATATCTTAAAGAGTAAGTATTACAAGTACGAATAATGTAAGAATAAGAGGGATGTTGAAAACTTATCATTCTGATTAAGAAATTACAACATCCATTGAAATTAATGCGTCAGGAGTGGGATTCGAACCTACGCCCTCAGAAAGGACCAGAATTCACATTTGGACTGCTTGGCAGTTAGTGATAATCCTTGATTCTGGCGCCTTAGACCGTTCGGCCACCCTGACGATACCTCTAGCACGTGGAAGCAGGGGATTAAAGGAAACGATCCAACGTATTGTGTGATTTCCTTCTGGTGAAGAAAAACTCTGAATATCTCAAACACTGAATTAATCTGACAGGAGTCGGATTCGAACCCACGCCATCACAGAGGACCAGATTTCACATTAGGACTGCTTGGCAGTGAAGGGTAATCCTTGAGTTTGGCGCCATAGATGGCTCGGCCATCCTGACGATATCTCTAAATTGTGGTTTGCAGGGGCCTAAAAAGGACCGATCCAACGTACTGTGTGATTTCCTTCTGGTGAAGAAAAACTCTGAATATATTAAAGAGTACGTATTACAAGTACGAATAATGTAAGACTAAGAGGGACGTTAAAAACTTATCATTCTGATTAAGGAATTACAACATCCATTATAATTAATGTGTCAGAAGTCGGATTCGAACCCACGCCATCGTAGAGGACCAGATTTCACATTAGGACTGCTTGGCAGTGAAGGTAAATCCTTGAGTCTGGCGCCATAGATGGCTCGGCCATCCTGACGATAACTCTAAATTGTGGTTTCTAGCGGCCTAAAAATGACCGGTCCAACGTACTGTCTGATTTCCATCTGGTGAAGAAAAACTCTGAATACATTGAAGAGTACGTATTACTAGTACGAATAATGTAAGACTAAGAGGGACGTTGAAAACTTACCATTCTGATTAAGAAATTACAACATCCATTAAAATTAATGTGTCAGGAGTGGGATTCGAACCCACGCTCTCAGAGAGGACCAGAATTCACATTTGGACTGCTTGGCAGTGAAGGGTAATCCTTGAGTCTGGCGCCTTAGATGGATCAGCCTTCCTGACGATATCTCTAAATTTGGGTTTGCAGGGGCCTAACTAGGACCGATCCAACGTACTGTGTGATTTCCTTCTTGTGAAGAAAAAATCTTAATTTCTCAAAGAGTACGTATTATAAGCACGAATAATGTAAGATTAAGAGGGACGTTAAAAACTTATCATTCTGATTAAGGAATTACAACATCCATTATAGTTAATATGTCAGTAGTCGGATTCGAACCCACGCCATCATAGAGGACCAGATTTCACATTAGGACTGCTTGGCAGTGAAGGGAAATCCTTGAGTCTGGCGCCATAGATGGCTCGGCCATCCTTACGATATCTCTAAATTGTGGTTTGCAGGGGCCTAAAAAGGACCGATCCAACGTGCTGTGTGATTTCCTTGGGTGAAGAAAAAATCTGAATATATCAAAGAGTACGTATTGCAAGTACGAAAAATGTAAGACTAAGAGGGACGTTGAAAACTTATCATTCTGATTAAGAAATTACAACATCCATTAAAATTAATGTGTCAGGACTGGGATTCGAACCCACGCCCTGAAGAGAGGACCAGAATTCACATTTGGACTGCTTGACAGAGAAGGATAATCCTTGAGTCTGGCGCCTTGGACCGCTCGGCCACGCTGACGATACATCTAAAACGTGGATGCAGGGGATTAAAGGAACCGATCCAACGTACTGTGTGATTACCTTATGGTGAACAAAAACTCTGAATATCTCAAAGAGTACGTATTACAAGTACGAATAATGTAAGACTAAGACGGACGTCGAAAACTTATCATTCTGATTAAGAAATTACAACATCCATTAAAATTAATGTGACAGGAGTGGGATTCGAACCCACGCCCTCAGAGAGGACCAGAATTCACATTTGGACTGCTTGGCAGTGAAGGATAATCCCTGAGTCTGGCGCCTTAGATGGATCAGCCTTCCTGACGATATCTCTAAATTTTGGTTTGCAGGGGCCTAACTAGGACCGATCCAACGTACTGTGTGATTTTCTTCTTGTGATGAAAAAATCTTAATATCTCAAAGAGTACGTATTATAAGTACGAATAATGTAAGACTAAGTGGGACGTTAAATCTTATCATTCTGATTAAGGAATTACAACATACATTATAATTAATGTGTCAGGAGTCGGATTCGAACCAACGCCATCAAAAAGGACCAGATTTCTCATTAGGACTGCTTGGCAGTGAAGGGAAATCCTTGAGTCTGGCGCCATAGATGGCTCGGCCATCCTGACGATATCTCTAAATTGTGGTTTGCAGGGGCCTAAAAAGGACCGATCCAACGTACTGTGTGATTTCCTTGGGTGAAGAAAAAATCTGAATATATCAAAGAGTACGTATTACAAGTACGAATAATGTAAGACTAAGAGGGACGTTGAAAACTTATCATTCTGATTAAGAAATTACAACATCCATTAAAATTAATGTGTCAGGAGTGGGATTCGAACCCACGCCCTCAGAGAGGACCAGAATTCACATTTGGACTGCTTGGCAGTGAACGGTAATCCTTGAGTCTGGCGCCTTAGACCGCTCGGCACCCCTGACGTTACCTCTAACACGTGGATTCAGGGGATTAAAGGGACCGATCCAACGTACTGTGTGATTTCCTTCTGGTGAAGAAAAACTCTGAATATCTCAAAAAGTACGTATTGCAAGTACGAAAAATGTAAGAATAAGAGGGACGTTAAAAACTTATCATTCTGATTAAGGAATTACAACATCCATTAAAATTAATGTGTCAGGACTGGGATTCGAACCCACGCCCTCAGAGAAGACCCGAATTCACATTTGGACTGCTTGGCAGTGAAGGATAATGCTTGAGTCTGGCGCCTTAGACCGCTCGGCCACCCTAACGATATCTCTACCACGTGGATGCAGGGGATTAAACGAACCGATCCAACGTACTGTGTGATTTCCTTCTGGTGAAGAAAAACTCTGAATAACTCAAACTCTGAATTAATGTGTCAGGAGTCGGATTCGAACCCACGCCATCATTGAGGACCAGATTTCACATTAGGACTGCTTGGCAGTGAAGGGTAATCCTTGAGTATGGCGCCATAAATGGCTCGGCCACCCTGACGATATCTCTAAATTGTTGTTTGCAGGGGCCTAAAAAGGACCAATCCAACGTACTGTGTGATTTCCTTCTGGTGAAGAAAAAATTCTGAATATATTACAGAGTACATATTACAAGTACGAATAATGTAAGACTAAAAGGGACGTTGAAAACCTATCATTCTGATTAAGAAATTACATCATCCATTAAAATTAATGTGTCAGGAGTGGGATTCGAACCCACGCCCTCAGAGAGGACCAGAATTCACAGTTCGACTGCTTAGCAGTGAATGATAATCCTTGAGTCTGGTGCCTTAGATGGCTCGGCCATCCTGACGATAGATCTGATTTTGGCTTGCAGGGGCCTAAAAGACACCGATCCAACGTACTGTATGATTTCCTTCTGGTGAAGAAAACCTCTGAATATATTATAGAGTACGTATTACAAGTACGAATAATGTAAGACTAAGAGGGACGTTGAAAACTTATCATTCTGATTAAGAAATTACAACATCCATTAAAATTAATGTGTCAGGAGTGGGATTCGAACCCACGCCCTCAGAGAGGACCAGAATTCACATTTGGACTGCTTGGCAGAGAAGGATAATCCTTGAGTCTGGCGCCTTAGACCGCTCGGCCACCCTGACGATAACTCTAACATGTGGATGCAGGGGATTAAAGGAACCGATCCAACGTACTGTGTGATTTCCTTCTCGTGAAGAAAAACTCTGAATATCTCAAACTCTGAATTAATGTGACAGGAGTCGGATTCGAACCCACGCCATCATAGAGGACCAGATTTCACATTAGGACTGCTTGGCAGTGAAGTGTAATCCTTGAGTTTGGCGCCATAAATGGCTCGGCCATCCTGACGATATCTCTAAATTGTGGTTTGCAGGGGCCTAGGAAGGACCGATCCAACGTACTGTGTGATTTCCTTCTGGTGAAGAAAAACTCTGTATATATTAAAGAGTAAGTATTACAAGTACGAATAATGTAAGAATAAGAGGGATGTTGAAAACTTATCATTCTGATTAAGAAATTACAACATCCATTGAAATTAATGCGTCAGGAGTGGGATTCGAACCTACGCCCTCAGAAAGGACCAGAATTCACATTTGGACTGCTTGGCAGTTAATGATAATCCTTGATTCTGGCGCCTTAGACCGTTCGGCCACCCTGACGATACCTCTAGCACGTGGAAGCAGGGGATTAAAGGAAACGATCCAACGTATTGTGTGATTTCCTTCTGGTGAAGAAAAACTCTGAATATCTCAAACACTGAATTAATCTGACTGGAGTCGGATTCGAACCCACGCCATCACAGAGGACCAGATTTCACATTAGGACTGCTTGGCAGTGAAGGGTAATCCTTGAGTTTGGCGCCATAGATGGCTCGGCCATCCTGACGATATCTCTAAATTGTGGTTTGCAGGGGCCTAAAAAGGACCGATCCAACGTACTGTGTGATTTCCTTCTGGTGAAGAAAAACTCTGAATATATTAAAGAGTACGTATTACAAGTACGAATAATGTAAGACTAAGAGGGACGTTAAAAACTTATCATTCTGATTAAGGAATTACAACATCCATTATAATTAATGTGTCAGAAGTCGGATTCGAACCCACGCCATCGTAGAGGACCAGATTTCACATTAGGACTGCTTGGCAGTGAAGGGAAATCCTTGAGTCTGGCGCCATAGATGGCTCGGCCATCCTGACGATAACTCTAAATTGTGGTTTCTAGCGGCCTAAAAATGACCGGTCCAACGTACTGTCTGATTTCCATCTGGTGAAGAAAAACTCTGAATACATTGAAGAGTACGTATTACTAGTACGAATAATGTAAGACTAAGAGGGACGTTGAAAACTTACCATTCTGATTAAGAAATTACAACATCCATTAAAATTAATGTGTCAGGAGTGGGATTCGAACCCACGCTCTCAGAGAGGACCAGAATTCACATTTGGACTGCTTGGCAGTGAAGGGTAATCCTTGAGTCTGGCGCCTTAGATGGATCAGCCTTCCTGACGATATCTCTAAATTTGGGTTTGCAGGGGCCTAACTAGGACCGATCCAACGTACTGTGTGATTTCCTTCTTGTGAAGAAAAAATCTTAATATCTCAAAGAGTACGTATTATAAGCACGAATAATGTAAGATTAAGAGGGACGTTAAAAACTTATCATTCTGATTAAGGAATTACAACATCCATTATAGTTAATATGTCAGTAGTCGGATTCGAACCCACGCCATCATAGAGGACCAGATTTCACATTAGGACTGCTTGGCAGTGAAGGGAAATCCTTGAGTCTGGCGCCATAGATGGCTCGGCCATCCTTACGATATCTCTAAATTGTGGTTTGCAGGGGCCTAAAAAGGACCGATCCAACGTGCTGTGTGATTTCCTTGGGTGAAGAAAAAATCTGAATATATCAAAGAGTACGTATTGCAAGTACGAAAAATGTAAGACTAAGAGGGACGTTGAAAACTTATCATTCTGATTAAGAAATTACAACATCCATTAAAATTAATGTGTCAGGACTGGGATTCGAACCCACGCCCTGAAGAGAGGACCAGAATTCACATTTGGACTGCTTGACAGCGAAGGATAATCCTTGAGTCTGGCGCCTTGGACTGCTCGGCCACCCTGACGATACATCTAAAACGTGGATGCAGGGGATTAAAGGAACCGATCCAACGTACTGTGTGATTACCTTATGGTGAACAAAAACTCTGAATATCTCAAAGAGTACGTATTACAAGTACGAATAATGTAAGACTAAGACGGACGTCGAAAACTTATCATTCTGATTAAGAAATTACAACATCCATTAAAATTAATATGTCAGGAGTGGATTCGAACCCACGCCCTCAGAGAGGACCAGAATTCACATTTGGACTGCTTGGCAGTGAAGGATAATCCCTGAGTCTGGCGCCTTAGATGGATCAGCCTTCCTGACGATATCTCTAAATTTTGGTTTGCAGGGGCCTAACTAGGACCGATCCAACGTACTGTGTGATTTCCTTCTTGTGAAGAAAAAATCTTAATATCTCAAAGAGTACGTATTATCAGTACGAATAATGTAAGACTAAGTGGGACGTTAAATCTTATCATTCTGATTAAGGAATTACAACATCCATTATAATTAATTTGTCAGGAGTCGGATTCGAACCCACGCCATCAAAAAGGACCAGATTTCTCATTAGGACTGCTTGGCAGTGAAGGGAAATCCTTGAATCTGGCGCCATAGATGGCTCGGCCATCCTAACGATATCTCTAAATTGTGGCTTGCAGGGGCCTAAAAAGGACCGATCCAACGTACAGTGTGATTTCCTTGGGTGAAGAAAAAATCTGAATATATCAAAGAGTACGTATTACAAGTACGAATAATGTAAGACTAAGAGGGACGTTGAAAACTTATCATTCTGATTAAGAAATTACAACATCCATTAAAAATAATGTGTCAGGAGTGGGATTCGAACCCACGCCCTCACAGAGGACCAGAATTCACATTTGGACTGCTTGGCAGTGAAGGGTAATCCTTGGGTCTGGCGCCTTAGACCGCTCGGCCACCCTGACGTTACGTCCAACACGTGGATGCAGGGGATTAAAGGGACCGATCCAACGTACTGTGTGATTTCCTTCTGGTGAAGAAAAACTCTGAATAACTCAAACTCTGAATTAATGTGTCAGGAGTCGGATTCGAACCCACGCCATCATAGAGGAACAGATTTCACATTAGGACTGCTTGGCAGTGAAGGGTAATCCTTGAGTTTGGCGCCATAAATGGCTCGGCCATCCTGACGATATCTCGAAATTGTTGTTTGCAGGGGCCTAAAAAGGAGCGATGCAACGTACTGTGTGATTTCCTTCTGGTGTAGAAAAACTCTGAATATATTACAGAGTACGTATTACAAGTACGAATAATGTAAGACTAAGAGGGACGTTGAAAACTTATCATTCTGATTAAGAAATTACATCATCCGTAAAAATTAATGTGTCAGGAGTGTGATTCGAACCAACGGCCTCAGAGCGGACCAGAATTCACATTTGGACTGCTTGGCAGTTAAGGATAATCCTTGAGTCTGGCGCCTTAGGCCGCTCGGCCACCCGGACGATACTTCTAACCCGTGGAAGCAGGGGATTAAAGGAACCGATCCAACGTACTGTGTGATTTCCTTCTGGTGAAGAAAAACTCTGAATATCTCAAACACTGAATTAATGTGACAGGAGTCGGATTCGAACCCACGCCATCACAGAGGCCCAGATTTCACATTAGGACTGCTTGGCAGTGAAGGGTAATCCTTGAGTTTGGCGCCATATATGGCTCGGCCATCCTGACGATATCTCTAAATTGTGGTTTGCAGGGGTCTAAAAAGGACCGATCCAACGTACTGTGTGATTTCCTTCTGGTGAAGAAAAACTCTGAATATATTAAAGAGTACGTATTACAAGTACGAATAATGTAAGACTAAGAGGGACGTTGAAAACTTATCATTCTGATTAAGAAATTACAACATCCATTAAAATTAATGTGTCAGGAGTGGGATTCGAACCCACGCCCTCAGAGAGGACCAGAATTCACATTTGGACTGCTTGGCAGTGAAGGGTAATCCTTGAGTCTGGCGCCTTAGACCGCTCGGCCACCCTGACGTTACGTCTAATACGTGGATGCAGGGGATTAAAGGGACCGATCCAACGTACTGTGTGATTTCCTTCTGGTGAAGAAAAACTCTGAATATCTCAAATAGTACGTATTGCAAGTACGAAAAATGTAAGACTAAGAGGGACGTTAAAAACTTATCATTCTGATTAAGGAATTACAACAACCATTAAAATTAATGTGTCAGGAGTGGGATTCGAACCCACGTCCTCAAAGAGGACCAGAATTCAAATTTGGACTCCTTGGCAGTGAAGGATAATCCTTAAGTCTGGCGCCTTAGACCGCTCGGCCACCCCGACGATACCACTGACCCGTGGATGCAGGGCATTAAACGAACCGATCCAACGTACTGTGTGATTTCCTTCTGGTGAAGAAAAACTCTGAATAACTCAAACTCTGAATTAATGTGTCAGGAGTCGGATTCGAACCCACGCCATCATAGAGGATCAGATTTCACATTAGGACTGCTTGGCAGTGAAGGGTAATCCTTGAGTTTGGCGCCATAAATGGCTCGGCCATCCTGACGATATCTCGAAATTGTTGTTTGCAGGGGCCTAAAAAGGAGCGATGCAACGTACTGTGTGATTTCCTTCTGGTGTAGAAAAACTCTGAATATATTACAGAGTACGTATTACAAGTACGAATAATGTAAGACTAAGAGGGACGTTGAAAACTTATCATTCTGATTAAGAAATTACATCATCCGTAAAAATTAATGTGTCAGGAGTGTGATTCGAACCCACGGCCTCAGAGCGGACCAGAATTCACATTTGGACTGCTTGGCAGTCAAGGATAATCCTTGAGTCTGGCGCCTTAGGCCGCTCGGCCACCCGGACGATACTTCTAACCCGTGGAAGCAGGGGATTAAAGGAACCGATCCAACGTACTGTGTGATTTCCTTCTGGTGAAGAAAATCTCTGAATATCTCAAACACTGAATTAATGTGACAGGAGTCGGATTCGAACCCACGCCATCACAGAGGCCCAGATTTCACATTAGGACTGCTTGGCAGTGAAGGGTAATCCTTGAGTTTGGCGCCATAGATGGCTCGGCCATCCTGACGATATCTCTAAATTGTGGTTTGCAGGGGCCTAAAAAGGACCGATCCAACGTTCTGTGTGATTTCCTTCTGGTGAAGAAAAACTCTGAATATATTAAAGAGTACGTATTACAAGTACGAATAATGTAAGACTAAGAGGGACGTTGAAAACTTATCATTCTGATTAAGGAATTACAACATCCATTATAATTAATGTGTCAGGAGTCGGATTCGAACCCACGCCATCATAGAGGAACAGATCTCACATTAGGAATGCTTGGCAGTGAAGGGAAATCCTTGAGTCTGGCGCCATAGATGGCTCGGCCATCCTGACGATAACTCTAAATTGTGGTTTCTAGCGGCCTAAAAATGACCGGTCCAACGTACTGTCTGATTTCCATCTGGTGAAGAAAAACTCTGAACACATTGAAGAGTACGTATTACTAGTACGAATAATGTAAGACTAAGAGGGACGTTGAAAACTTATCATTCTGATTAAGAAATTACAACATCCATTAAAATTAATGTGTCAGGAGTGGGTTTGAACCCACGCCCTCAGAGAGGACCAGAATTCACATTTGGACTGCTTGGCAGTGAAGGATAATCCTTGAGACTGGCGCCTTAAACCGCTCAGCCACCCTGTCGACACCTCTAACACGTGGATGCAGGGGATTAAACGAACCGATCCAACGTACTGTGTGATTTCCTTCTGGTGAAGAAAAACTCTGAATAACTCAAACTCTGAATTAATGTGTCAGAAGTCGGATTCGAACCCACGCCATCATAGAGGATCAGATTTCACTTTAGGACTGCTTGGCAGTGAAGGGTATTCCTTGAGTTTGGCGCCATAGATGGCTCGCCCATCCTGACGATATCTCTAAATTGTGGTTTGCAGGGGCTTAAAAAGGACCGATCAAACCTACTGTGTGATTTCCTTCTGGTGAAGAAAAACCCTGAATATATTAAAGAGTACGTATTACAAGTACGAATAATGTAAGACTAAGAGGGACGTTGAAAACTTATCATTCAGCTTAAGAAATTACAACACCAATTAAAATTACTGCGTCAGTAGCGGGATTCGAACCCACGCCCTCAGGGAGGACCAGAATTCACATTTGGACTGCTTGACAGTGAAGGATAATCCTTGAGTCTGGCGCCTTGGACCGCTCGGCCACCCTGACAATACATTTGAAACGTGGAGGCAGGGGATTAAAGGAACCGATCCAACGTACTGTGTGATTACCTTCTGGTGAACAAAAACTCTGAATATCTCAAAGAGTACGTATTACAAGTACGAATAATGTAAGATTAAGAGGGACGTTAAAAACTTCTCATTCTGATTAAGAAATTACAACATCCATTAAAATTAATGTGTCAGGAGTGAGATCCGAACCCACGCCCTCAGAGAGGACCAGAATTCACAGTTCGACTGCTTGGCAGTGAATGATAATCCTTGAGTCTGGTGCCTTAGATGGCTCGGCCATCCTGACGATAGATCTAATTTTGGCTTGCAGGGGCCTAAAAGACACCGATCCAACGTACTGTATGATTTCCTTCTGGTGAAGAAAACCTCTGAATATATTATAGAGTACGTATTACAAGTACGAATAATGTAAGACTAAGAGGGACGTTGAAAACTTATCATTCTGATTAAGAAATTACAACATCCATTAAAATTAATGTGTCAGGAGTGGGATTCGAACCCACGCCCTCAGAGAGGACCAGAATTCACATTTGGACTGCTTGGCAGTGAAGGGTAATCCTTGAGTCTGGCGCCTTAGACCGCTCGGCCACCCTGACGTTACGTCTAATACGTGGATGCAGGGGATTAAAGGGACCGATCCAACGTACTGTGTGATTTCCTTCTGGTGAAGAAAAACTCTGAATATCTCAAATAGTACGTATTGCAAGTACGAAAAATGTAAGACTAAGAGGGACGTTAAAAACTTATCATTCTGATTAAGGAATTACAACAACCATTAAAATTAATGTGTCAGCAGTGGGATTCGAACCCACGTCCTCAGAGAGGACCAGAATTCAAATTTGGACTCCTTGGCAGTGAAGGATAATCCTTAAGTCTGGCGCCTTAGACCGCTCGGCCACCCTGACGATTCACTGACCCGTGGATGCAGGGCATTAAACGAACCGATCCAACGTACTGTGTGATTTCCTTCTGGTGAAGAAAAACTCTGAATAACTCAAACTCTGAATTAATGTGTCAGGAGTCGGATTCGAACCCACGCCATCATAGAGGAACAGATTTCACATTAGGACTGCTTGGCAGTGAAGTGTAATCCTTGAGTTTGGCGCCATAAATGGCTCGGCCATCCTGACGATATCTCGAAATTGTTGTTTGCAGGGGCCTAAAATGGAACGATGCAACGTACTGTGTGATTTCCTTCTGGTGTAGAAAAACTCTGAATATATTACAGAGTACGTATTACAAGTACGAATAATGTAAGACTAAGAGGGACGTTGAAAACTTATCATTCTGATTAAGAAATTACATCATCCGTAAAAATTAATGTGTCAGGAGTGTGATTCGAACCCACGGCCTCAGAGCGGACCAGAATTCACATTTGGACTGCTTGGCAGTTAAGGATAATCCTTGAGTCTGGCGCCTTAGGCCGCTCGGCCACCCGGACGATACTTCTAACCCGTGGAAGCAGGGGATTAAAGGAACCGATCCAACGTACTGTGTGATTTCCATCTGGTGAAGAAAAACTCTGAATATCTCAAACACTGAATTAATGTGACAGGAGTCGGATTCGAACCCACGCCATCACAGAGGCCCAGATTTCACATTAGGACTGCTTGGCAGTGTGTGGTAATCCTTGAGTTTGGCGCCATAGATGGCTCGGCCATCCTGACGATATCTCTAAATTGTGGTTTGCAGGGGCCTAAAAAGGACCGATCCAACGTTCTGTGTGATTTCCTTCTGGTGAAGAAAAACTCTGAATATATTAAAGAGTACGTATTACAAGTACGAATAATGTAAGACTAAGAGGGACGTTGAAAACTTATCATTCTGATTAAGGAATTACAACATCCATTATAATTAATGTGTCAGGAGTCGGATTCGAACCCACGCCATCATAGAGGAACAGATCTCACATTAGGAATGCTTGGCAGTGAAGGGAAATCCTTGAGTCTGGCGCCATAGATGGCTCGGCCATCCTGACGATAACTCTAAATTGTGGTTTCTAGCGGCCTAAAAATGACCGGTCCAACGTACTGTCTGATTTCCATCTGGTGAAGAAAAACTCTGAATACATTGAAGAGTACGTATTACTAGTACGAATAATGTAAGACTAAGAGGGACGTTGAAAACTTATCATTCTGATTAAGAAATTACAACATCCATTGAAATTAATGTGTCAGGAGTGGGTTTGAACCCACGCCCTCAGAGAGGACCAGAATTCACATTTGGACTGCTTGGCAGTGAAGGATAATCCTTGAGACTGGCGCCTTAAACCGCTCAGCCACCCTGTCGACACCTCTAACACGTGGATGCAGGGGATTAAACGAACCGATCCAACGTACTGTGTGATTTCCTTCTGGTGAAGAAAAACTCTGAATAACTCAAACTCTGAATTAATGTGTCAGAAGTCGGATTCGAACCCACGCCATCATAGAGGATCAGATTTCACTTTAGGACTGCTTGGCAGTGAAGGGTATTCCTTGAGTTTGGCGCCATAGATGGCTCGGCCATCCTGACGATATCTCTAAATTGTGGTTTGCAGGGGCCTAAAAAGGACCGATCCAACGTACTGTGTGATTTCCTTCTGGTGAAGAAAAACTCTGAATATATTAAAGTGTACGTATTACAAGTACGAATAATGTAAGACTAAGAGGGACGTTGAAAACTTATCATTCTGATTATGGAATTACAACATCCATTATAATTAATGTGTCAGGAGTCGGATTCGAACCCACGCCATCATAGAGGAACAGATCTCACATTAGGAATGCTTGGCAGTGAAGGGAAATCCTTGAGTCTGGCGCCATAGATGGCTCGGCCATCCTGACGATAACTCTAAATTGTGGTTTCTAGCGGCCTAAAAATGACCGGTCCAACGTACTGTCTGATTTCCATCTGGTGAAGAAAAAAAAAATACATTGAAGAGTACGTATTACTAGTACGAATAATGTAAGACTAAGAGGGACGTTGAAAACTTACCATTCTGATTAAGAAAATACAACATCCATTAAAATTAATGTGTCAGGAGTGGGATTCGAACCCACGCTCTCAGAGAGGACCAGAATTCACATTTGGACTGCTTGGCAGTGAAGGGTAATCCTTGAGTCTGGCGCCTTAGATGGATCAGCCTTCCTGACGATATCTCTAAATTTGGGTTTGCAGGGGCCTAACTAGGACCGATCCAACGTACTGTGTGATTTCCTTCTTGTGAAGAAAAAATCTTAATATCTCAAAGAGTACGTATTATAAGCACGAATAATGTAAGATTAAGAGGGACGTTAAAAACTTATCATTCTGATTAAGGAATTACAACATCCATTATAGTTAATGTGTCAGTAGTCGGATTCGAACCCACGCCATCATAGAGGACCAGATTTCACATTAGGACTGCTTGGCAGTGAAGGGAAATCCTTGAGTCTGGCGCCATAGATGGCTCGGCCATCCTTACGATATCTCTAAATTGTGGTTTGCAGGGGCCTAAAAAGGACCGATCCAACGTGCTGTGTGATTTCCTTGGGTGAAGAAAAAATCTGAATATATCAAAGAGTACGTATTGCAAGTACGAAAAATGTAAGACTAAGTGGGACGTTAAATCTTATCATTCTGATTAAGGAATTACAACATCCATTATAATTAATGTGTCAGGAGTCGGATTCGAACCAACGCCATCAAAAAGGACCAGATTTCTCATTAGGACTGCTTGGCAGTGAAGGGAAATCCTTGAGTCTGGCGCCATAGATGGCTCGGCCATCGTGACGATATCTCTAAATTGTGGTTTGCAGGGGCCTAAAAAGGACCGATCCAACGTACTGTGTGATTTCCTTGGGTGAAGAAAAAATCTGAATATATCAAAGAGTACGTATTACAAGTACGAATAATGTAAGACTAAGAGGGACGTTGAAAACTTATCATTCTGATTAAGAAATTACAACATCCATTAAAATTAATGTGTCAGGAGTGGGATTCGAACCCACGCCCTCAGAGAGGACCAGAATTCACATTTGGACTGCTTGGCAGTGTAGGGTAATCCTTGAGTCTGGCGCCTTAGACCGCTCGGCCACCCTGACTTTACCTCTAACACGTGGATTCAGGGGATTAAAGGGACCGATCCAACGTACTGTGTGATTTCCTTCTGGTGAAGAAAAACTCTGAATATCTCAAATAGTACGTATTGCAAGTACGAAAAATGTAAGAATAAGAGGGACGTTAAAAACTTATCATTCTGATTAAGGAATTACAACATCCATTAAAATTAATGTGTCAGGAGTGGGATTCGAACCCACGCCCTCAGAGAAGACCCGAATTCACATTTGGACTGCTTGGCAGTGAAGGATAATGCTTGAGTCTGGCGCCTTAGACCGCTCGGCCACCCTAACGATATCTCTAACACGTGGATGCAGGGGATTAAACGAACCGATCCAACGTACTGTGTGATTTCCTTCTCGTGAAGAAAAACTCTGAATAACTCAAACTCTGAATTAATGTGTCAGGAGTCGGATTCGAACCCACGCCATCATTGAGGACCAGATTTCACATTAGGACTGCTTGGCAGTGAAGGGTAATCCTTGAGTATGGCGCCATAAATGGCTTGGCCACCCTGACGATATCACTAAATTGTTGTTTGCAGGGGCCTAAAAAGGACCAATCCAACGTACCGTGTGATTTCCTTCTGTTGAAGAAAAAATTCTGAATATATTACAGAGTACGTATTACAAGTACGAATAATGTAAGACTAAAAGGGACGTTGAAAACCAATCATTCTGATTAAGAAATTACATCATCCATTAAAATTAATGTGTCAGGAGTGGGATTCGAACCCACGCCCTCAGAGAGGACCAGAATTCACAGTTCGACTGCTTGGCAGTGAATGATAATCCTTGAGTCTGGTGCCTTAGATGGCTCGGCCATCCTGACGATAGATCTTATTTTGGCTTGCAGGGGCCTAAAAGACACCGATCCAACGTACTGTATGATTTCCTTCTGGTGAAGAAAACCTCTGAATATATTATAGAGTACGTATTATAAGTACGAATAATGTAAGACTAAGAGGGACGTTGAAAACTTATCATTCTGATTAAGAAATTACAACATCCATTAAAATTAATGTGTCAGGAGTGGGATTCGAACCCACGCCCTCAGAGAGGACCAGAATTCACATTTGGACTGCTTGGCAGAGAAGGATAATCCTTGAGTCTGGCGCCTTAGACCGCTCGGCCACCCTGACGATAACTCTAACATGTGGATGCAGGGGATTAAAGGAACCGATCCAACGTACTGTGTGATTTCCTTCTCGTGAAGAAAAACTCTGAATATCTCAAACTCTGAATTAATGTGACAGGAGTCGGATTCGAACCCACGCCATCATAGAGGACCAGATTTCACATTAGGACTGCTTGGCAGTGAAGTGTAATCCTTGAGTTTGGCGCCATAAATGGCTCGGCCATCCTGACGATATCTCTAAATTGTGGTTTGCAGGGGCCTAGGAAGGACCGATCCAACGTACTGTGTGATTTCCTTCTGGTGAAGAAAAACTCTGTATATATTAAAGAGTAAGTATTACAAGTACGAATAATGTAAGAATAAGAGGGATGTTGAAAACTTATCATTCTGATTAAGAAATTACAACATCCATTGAAATTAATGCGTCAGGAGTGGGATTCGAACCTACGCCCTCAGAAAGGACCAGAATTCACATTTGGACTGCTTGGCAGTTAATGATAATCCTTGATTCTGGCGCCTTAGACCGTTCGGCCACCCTGACGATACCTCTAGCACGTGGAAGCAGGGGATTAAAGGAAACGATCCAACGTATTGTGTGATTTCCTTCTGGTGAAGAAAAACTCTGAATATCTCAAACACTGAATTAATCTGACAGGAGTCGGATTCGAACCCACGCCATCACAGAGGACCAGATTTCACATTAGGACTGCTTGGCAGTGAAGGGTAATCCTTGAGTTTGGCGCCATAGATGGCTCGGCCATCCTGACGATATCTCTAAATTGTGGTTTGCAGGGGCCTAAAAAGGACCGATCCAACGTACTGTGTGATTTCCTTCTGGTGAAGAAAAACTCTGAATATATTAAAGAGTACGTATTACAAGTACGAATAATGTAAGACTTAGAGGGACGTTAAAAACTTATCATTCTGATTAAGGAATTACAACATCCATTATAATTAATGTGTCAGAAGTCGGATTCGAACCCACGCCATCGTAGAGGACCAGATTTCACATTAGGACTGCTTGGCAGTGAAGGGAAATCCTTGAGTCTGGCGCCATAGATGGCTCGGCCATTCTGACGATAACTCTAAATTGTGGTTTCTAGCGGCCTAAAAATGACCGGTCCAACGTACTGTCTGATTTCCATCTGGTGAAGAAAAACTCTGAATACATTGAAGAGTACGTATTACTAGTACGAATAATGTAAGACTAAGAGGGACGTTGAAAACTTACCATTCTGATTAAGAAATTACAACATCCATTAAAATTAATGTGTCAGGAGTGGGATTCGAACCCACGCTCTCAGAGAGGACCAGAATTCACATTTGGACTGCTTGGCAGTGAAGGGTAATCCTTGAGTCTGGCGCCTTAGATGGATCAGCCTTCCTGACGATATCTCTAAATTTGGGTTTGCAGGGGCCTAACTAGGACCGATCCAACGTACTGTGTGATTTCCTTCTTGTGAAGAAAAAATCTTAATATCTCAAAGAGTACGTATTATAAGCACGAATAATGTAAGATTAAGAGGGACGTTAAAAACTTATCATTCTGATTAAGGAATTACAACATCCATTATAGTTAATATGTCAGTAGTCGGATTCGAACCCACGCCATCATAGAGGACCAGATTTCACATTAGGACTGCTTGGCAGTGAAGGGAAATCCTTGAGTCTGGCGCCATAGATGGCTCGGCCATCCTTACGATATCTCTAAATTGTGGTTTGCAGGGGCCTAAAAAGGACCGATCCAACGTGCTGTGTGATTTCCTTGGGTGAAGAAAAAATCTGAATATATCAAAGAGTACGTATTGCAAGTACGAAAAATGTAAGACTAAGAGGGACGTTGAAAACTTATCATTCTGATTAAGAAATTACAACATCCATTAAAATTAATGTGTCAGGACTGGGATTCGAACCCACGCCCTGAAGAGAGGACCAGAATTCACATTTGGACTGCTTGACAGAGAAGGATAATCCTTGAGTCTGGCGCCTTGGACCGCTCGGCCACGCTGACGATACATCTAAAACGTGGATGCAGGGGATTAAAGGAACCGATCCAACGTACTGTGTGATTACCTTATGGTGAACAAAAACTCTGAATATCTCAAAGAGTACGTATTACAAGTACGAATAATGTAAGACTAAGACGGACGTCGAAAACTTATCATTCTGATTAAGAAATTACAACATCCATTAAAATTAATGTGACAGGAGTGGATTCGAACCCACGCCCTCAGACAGGACCAGAATTCACATTTGGACTGCTTGGCAGTGAAGGATAATCCCTGAGTCTGGCGCCTTAGATGGATCAGCCTTCCTGACGATATCTCTAAATTTTGGTTTGCAGGGGCCTAACTAGGACCGATCCAACGTACTGTGTGATTTTCTTCTTGTGAAGAAAAAATCTTAATATCTCAAAGAGTACGTATTATAAGTACGAATAATGTAAGACTAAGTGGGACGTTAAATCTTATCATTCTGATTAAGGAATTACAACATCCATTATAATTAATGTGTCAGAAGTCGGATTCGAACCCACGCCATCGTAGAGGACCAGATTTCACATTAGGACTGCTTGGCAGTGAAGGGAAATCCTTGAGTCTGGCGCCATAGATGGCTCGGCCATCCTGACGATAACTCTAAATTGTGGTTTCTAGCGGCCTAAAAATGACCGGTCCAACGTACTGTCTGATTTCCATCTGGTGAAGAAAAACTCTGAATACATTGAAGAGTACGTATTACTAGTACGAATAATGTAAGACTAAGAGGGACGTTGAAAACTTACCATTCTGATTAAGAAATTACAACATCCATTAAAATTAATGTGTCAGGAGTGGGATTCGAACCCACGCTCTCAGAGAGGACCAGAATTCACATTTGGACTGCTTGGCAGTGAAGGGTAATCCTTGAGTCTGGCGCCTTAGATGGATCAGCCTTCCTGACGATATCTCTAAATTTGGGTTTGCAGGGGCCTAACTAGGACCGATCCAACGTACTGTGTGATTTCCTTCTTGTGAAGAAAAAATCTTAATATCTCAAAGAGTACGTATTATAAGCACGAATAATGTAAGATTAAGAGGGACGTTAAAAACTTATCATTCTGATTAAGGAATTACAACATCCATTATAGTTAATATGTCAGTAGTCGGATTCGAACCCACGCCATCATAGAGGACCAGATTTCACATTAGGACTGCTTGGCAGTGAAGGGAAATCCTTGAGTCTGGCGCCATAGATGGCTCGGCCATCCTTACGATATCTCTAAATTGTGGTTTGCAGGGGCCTAAAAAGGACCGATCCAACGTGCTGTGTGATTTCCTTGGGTGAAGAAAAAATCTGAATATATCAAAGAGTACGTATTGCAAGTACGAAAAATGTAAGACTAAGAGGGACGTTGAAAACTTATCATTCTGATTAAGAAATTACAACATCCATTAAAATTAATGTGTCAGGACTGGGATTCGAACCCACGCCCTGAAGAGAGGACCAGAATTCACATTTGGACTGCTTGACAGAGAAGGATAATCCTTGAGTCTGGCGCCTTGGACCGCTCGGCCACGCTGACGATACATCTAAAACGTGGATGCAGGGGATTAAAGGAACCGATCCAACGTACTGTGTGATTACCTTATGGTGAACAAAAACTCTGAATATCTCAAAGAGTACGTATTACAAGTACGAATAATGTAAGACTAAGACGGACGTCGAAAACTTATCATTCTGATTAAGAAATTACAACATCCATTAAAATTAATGTGACAGGAGTGGATTCGAACCCACGCCCTCAGACAGGACCAGAATTCACATTTGGACTGCTTGGCAGTGAAGGATAATCCCTGAGTCTGGCGCCTTAGATGGATCAGCCTTCCTGACGATATCTCTAAATTTTGGTTTGCAGGGGCCTAACTAGGACCGATCCAACGTACTGTGTGATTTTCTTCTTGTGATGAAAAAATCTTAATATCTCAAAGAGTACGTATTATAAGTACGAATAATGTAAGACTAAGTGGGACGTTAAATCTTATCATTCTGATTAAGGAATTACAACATACATTATAATTAATGTGTCAGGAGTCGGATTCGAACCAACGCCATCAAAAAGGACCAGATTTCTCATTAGGACTGCTTGGCAGTGAACGGTAATCCTTGAGTCTGGCGCCTTAGACCGCTCGGCACCCCTGACGTTACCTCTAACACGTGGATTCAGGGGATTAAAGGGACCGATCCAACGTACTGTGTGATTTCCTTCTGGTGAAGAAAAACTCTGAATATCTCAAAAAGTACGTATTGCAAGTACGAAAAATGTAAGAATAAGAGGGACGTTAAAAACTTATCATTCTGATTAAGGAATTACAACATCCATTAAAATTAATGTGTCAGGACTGGGATTCGAACCCACGCCCTCAGAGAAGACCCGAATTCACATTTGGACTGCTTGGCAGTGAAGGATAATGCTTGAGTCTGGCGCCTTAGACCGCTCGGCCACCCTAACGATATCTCTACCACGTGGATGCAGGGGATTAAACGAACCGATCCAACGTACTGTGTGATTTCCTTCTGGTGAAGAAAAACTCTGAATAACTCAAACTCTGAATTAATGTGTCAGGAGTCGGATTCGAACCCACGCCATCATTGAGGACCAGATTTCACATTAGGACTGCTTGGCAGTGAAGGGTAATCCTTGAGTATGGCGCCATAAATGGCTCGGCCACCCTGACGATATCTCTAAATTGTTGTTTGCAGGGGCCTAAAAAGGACCAATCCAACGTACTGTGTGATTTCCTTCTGGTGAAGAAAAAATTCTGAATATATTACAGAGTACGTATTACAAGTACGAATAATGTAAGACTAAAAGGGACGTTGAAAACCAATCATTCTGATTAAGAAATTACATCATCCATTAAAATTAATGTGTCAGGAGTGGGATTCGAACCCACGCCCTCAGAGAGGACCAGAATTCACAGTTCGACTGCTTAGCAGTGAATGATAATCCTTGAGTCTGGTGCCTTAGATGGCTCGGCCATCCTGACGATAGATCTGATTTTGGCTTGCAGGGGCCTAAAAGACACCGATCCAACGTACTGTATGATTTCCTTCTGGTGAAGAAAACCTCTGAATATATTATAGAGTACGTATTACAAGTACGAATAATGTAAGACTAAGAGGGACGTTGAAAACTTATCATTCTGATTAAGAAATTACAACATCCATTAAAATTAATGTGTCAGGAGTGGGATTCGAACCCACGCCCTCAGAGAGGACCAGAATTCACATTTGGACTGCTTGGCAGAGAAGGATAATCCTTGAGTCTGGCGCCTTAGACCGCTCGGCCACCCTGACGATAACTCTAACATGTGGATGCAGGGGATTAAAGGAACCGATCCAACGTACTGTGTGATTTCCTTCTCGTGAAGAAAAACTCTGAATATCTCAAACTCTGAATTAATGTGACAGGAGTCGGATTCGAACCCACGCCATCATAGAGGACCAGATTTCACATTAGGACTGCTTGGCAGTGAAGTGTAATCCTTGAGTTTGGCGCCATAAATGGCTCGGCCATCCTGACGATATCTCTAAATTGTGGTTTGCAGGGGCCTAGGAAGGACCGATCCAACGTACTGTGTGATTTCCTTCTGGTGAAGAAAAACTCTGTATATATTAAAGAGTAAGTATTACAAGTACGAATAATGTAAGAATAAGAGGGATGTTGAAAACTTATCATTCTGATTAAGAAATTACAACATCCATTGAAATTAATGCGTCAGGAGTGGGATTCGAACCTACGCCCTCAGAAAGGACCAGAATTCACATTTGGACTGCTTGGCAGTTAATGATAATCCTTGATTCTGGCGCCTTAGACCGTTCGGCCACCCTGACGATACCTCTAGCACGTGGAAGCAGGGGATTAAAGGAAACGATCCAACGTATTGTGTGATTTCCTTCTGGTGAAGAAAAACTCAGAATATCTCAAACACTGAATTAATCTGACAGGAGTCGGATTCGAACCCACGCCATCACAGAGGATCAGATTTCACATTAGGACTGCTTGGCAGTGAAGGGTAATCCTTGAGTTTGGCGCCATAGATGGCTCGGCCATCCTGACGATATCTCTAAATTGTGGTTTGCAGGGGCCTAAAAAGGACCGATCCAACGTACTGTGTGATTTCCTTCTGGTGAAGAAAAACTCTGAATATATTAAAGAGTACGTATTACAAGTACGAATAATGTAAGACTAAGAGGGACGTTAAAAACTTATCATTCTGATTAAGGAATTACAACATCCATTATAATTAATGTGTCAGAAGTCGGATTCGAACCCACGCCATCGTAGAGGACCAGATTTCACATTAGGACTGCTTGGCAGTGAAGGGAAATCCTTGAGTCTGGCGCCATAGATGGCTCGGCCATCCTGACGATAACTCTAAATTGTGGTTTCTAGCGGCCTAAAAATGACCGGTCCAACGTACTGTCTGATTTCCATCTGGTGAAGAAAAACTCTGAATACATTGAAGAGTACGTATTACTAGTACGAATAATGTAAGACTAAGAGGGACGTTGAAAACTTACCATTCTGATTAAGAAATTACAACATCCATTAAAATTAATGTGTCAGGAGTGGGATTCGAACCCACGCTCTCAGAGAGGACCAGAATTCACATTTGGACTGCTTGGCAGTGAAGGGTAATCCTTGAGTCTGGCGCCTTAGATGGATCAGCCTTCCTGACGATATCTCTAAATTTGGGTTTGCAGGGGCCTAACTAGGACCGATCCAACGTGCTGTGTGATTTCCTTCTTGTGAAGAAAAAATCTTAATATCTCAAAGAGTACGTATTATAAGCACGAATAATGTAAGATTAAGAGGGACGTTAAAAACTTATCATTCTGATTAAGGAATTACAACATCCATTATAGTTAATATGTCAGTAGTCGGATTCAAACCCACGCCATCATAGAGGACCAGATTTCACATTAGGACTGCTTGGCAGTGAAGGGAAATCCTTGAGTCTGGCGCCATAGATGGCTCGGCCATCCTTACGATATCTCTAAATTGTGGTTTGCAGGGGCCTAAAAAGGACCGATCCAACGTGCTGTGTGATTTCCTTGGGTGAAGAAAAAATCTGAATATATCAAAGAGTACGTATTGCAAGTACGAAAAATGTAAGACTAAGAGGGACGTTGAAAACTTATCATTCTGATTAAGAAATTACAACATCCATTAAAATTAATGTGTCAGGACTGGGATTCGAACCCACGCCCTGAAGAGAGGACCAGAATTCACATTTGGACTGCTTGACAGAGAAGGATAATCCTTGAGTCTGGCGCCTTGGACCGCTCGCCCACGCTGACGATACATCTAAAACGTGGATGCAGGGGATTAAAGGAACCGATCCAACGTACTGTGTGATTACCTTATGGTGAACAAAAACTCTGAATATCTCAAAGAGTACGTATTACAAGTACGAATAATGTAAGACTAAGACGGACGTCGAAAACTTATCATTCTGATTAAGAAATTACAACATCCATTAAAATTAATGTGACAGGAGTGGATTCGAACCCACGCCCTCAGACAGGACCAGAATTCACATTTGGACTGCTTGGCAGTGAAGGATAATCCCTGAGTCTGGCGCCTTAGATGGATCAGCCTTCCTGACGATATCTCTAAATTTTGGTTTGCAGGGGCCTAACTAGGACCGATCCAACGTACTGTGTGATTTTCTTCTTGTGAAGAAAAAATCTTAATATCTCAAAGAGTACGTATTATAAGTACGAATAATGTAAGACTAAGTGGGACGTTAAATCTTATCATTCTGATTAAGGAATTACAACATACATTATAATTAATGTGTCAGGAGTCGGATTCGAACCAACGCCATCAAAAAGGACCAGATTTCTCATTAGGACTGCTTGGCAGTGAAGGGAAATCCTTGAGTCTGGCGCCATAGATGGCTCGGCCATCCTGACGATATCTCTAAATTGTGGTTTGCAGGGGCCTAAAAAGGACCGATCCAACGTACTGTGTGATTTCCTTGGGTGAAGAAAAAATCTGAATATATCAAAGAGTACGTATTACAAGTACGAATAATGTAAGACTAAGAGGGACGTTGAAAACTTATCATTCTGATTAAGAAATTACAACATCCATTAAAATTAATGTGTCAGGAGTGGGATTCGAACCCACGCCCTCAGAGAGGACCAGAATTCACATTTGGACTGCTTGGCAGTGAACGGTAATCCTTGAGTCTGGCGCCTTAGACCGCTCGGCACCCCTGACGTTACCTCTAACACGTGGATTCAGGGGATTAAAGGGACCGATCCAACGTACTGTGTGATTTCCTTCTGGTGAAGAAAAACTCTGAATATCTCAAAAAGTACGTATTGCAAGTACGAAAAATGTAAGAATAAGAGGGACGTTAAAAACTTATCATTCTGATTAAGGAATTACAACATCCATTAAAATTAATGTGTCAGGACTGGGATTCGAACCCACGCCCTCAGAGAAGACCCGAATTCACATTTGGACTGCTTGGCAGTGAAGGATAATGCTTGAGTCTGGCGCCTTAGACCGCTCGGCCACCCTAACGATATCTCTACCACGTGGATGCAGGGGATTAAACGAACCGATCCAACGTACTGTGTGATTTCCTTCTGGTGAAGAAAAACTCTGAATAACTCAAAATCTGAATTAATGTGTCAGGAGTCGGATTCGAACCCACGCCATCATTGAGGACCAGATTTCACATTAGGACTGCTTGGCAGTGAAGGGTAATCCTTGAGTATGGCGCCATAAATGGCTCGGCCACCCTGACGATATCTCTAAATTGTTGTTTGCAGGGGCCTAAAAAGGACCAATCCAACGTACTGTGTGATTTCCTTCTGGTGAAGAAAAAATTCTGAATATATTACAGAGTACGTATTACAAGTACGAATAATGTAAGACTAAAAGGGACGTTGAAAACCTATCATTCTGATTAAGAAATTACATCATCCATTAAAATTAATGTGTCAGGAGTGGGATTCGAACCCACGCCCTCAGAGAGGACCAGAATTCACAGTTCGACTGCTTAGCAGTGAATGATAATCCTTGAGTCTGGTGCCTTAGATGGCTCGGCCATCCTGACGATAGATCTGATTTTGGCTTGCAGGGGCCTAAAAGACACCGATCCAACGTACTGTATGATTTCCTTCTGGTGAAGAAAACCTCTGAATATATTATAGAGTACGTATTACAAGAACGAATAATGTAAGACTAAGAGGGACGTTGAAAACTTATCATTCTGATTAAGAAATTACAACATCCATTAAAATTAATGTGTCACGAGTGGGATTCGAACCCACGCCCTCAGAGAGGACCAGAATTCACATTTGGACTGCTTGGCAGAGAAGGATAATCCTTGAGTCTGGCGCCTTAGACCGCTCGGCCACCCTGACGATAACTCTATCATGTGGATGCAGGGGATTAAAGGAACCGATCCAACGTACTGTGTGATTTCCTTCTCGTGAAGAAAAACTCTGAATATCTCAAACTCTGAATTAATGTGACAGGAGTCGGATTCGAACCCACGCCATCATAGAGGACCAGATTTCACATTAGGACTGCTTGGCAGTGAAGGGTAATCCTTGAGTTTGGCGCCATAAATGGCTCGGCCATCCTGACGATATCTCTAAATTGTGGTTTGCAGGGGCCTAGGAAGGACCGATCCAACGTACTGTGTGATTTCCTTCTGGTGAAGAAAAACTCTGTATATATTAAAGAGTAAGTATTACAAGTACGAATAATGTAAGACTAAGAGGGATGTTGAAAACTTATCATTCTGATTAAGAAATTACAACATCCATTGAAATTAATGCGTCAGGAGTGGGATTCGAACCTACGCCCTCAGAAAGGACCAGAATTCACATTTGGACTGCTTGGCAGTTAATGATAATCCTTGATTCTGGCGCCTTAGACCGTTCGGCCACCCTGACGATACCTCTAGCACGTGGAAGCAGGGGATTAAAGGAAACGATCCAACGTATTGTGTGATTTCCTTCTGGTGAAGAAAAACTCTGAATATCTCAAACACTGAATTAATGTGACAGGAGTCGGATTCGAACCCACGCCATCACAGAGGACGAGATTTCACATTAGGACTGCTTGGCAGTGAAGGGTAATCCTTGAGTTTGGCGCCATAGGTGGCTCGGCCATCCTGACGATATCTCTAAATTGTGGTTTGCAGGGGCCTAAAAAGGACCGATCCAACGTACTGTGTGATTTCCTTCTGGTGAAGAAAAACTCTGAATATATTAAAGAGTACGTATTACAAGTACGAATAATGTAAGACTAAGAGGGACGTTAAAAACTTATCATTCTGATTAAGGAATTACAACATCCATTATAATTAATGTGTCAGGAGTCGGATTCGAAGCCACGCCATCATAGAGGACCAGATTTCACATTAGGACTGCTTGGCAGTGAAGGGAAATCCTTGAGTCTGGCGCCATAGATGGCTCGGCCATCCTGACGATATCTCTAAATTGTGGTTTGCAGGGGCCTAAAAAGGACCGATCCAACGTACTGTGTGATTTCCTTGGGTGAAGAAAAAATCTGAATATATCAAAGAGTACGTATTACAAGTACGAATAATGTAAGACTAAGAGGGACGTTGAAAACTTATCATTCTGATTAAGAAATTACAACATCCATTAAAAATAATGTGTCAGGAGTGGGATTGGAACCCACGCCCTCAGAGAGGACCAGAACTCACATTTGGACTGCTTGGCTGTGAAGGGTAATCCTTGAGTCTGGCGCCTTAGACCGCTCGGCCACCCTGACGTTACGTCTAGCACGTGGATGCAGGGGATTAAAGGGATCGATCCAACGTACTGTGTGATTTCCTTCTGGTGAAGAAAAACTCTGAATATCTCAAATAGTACGTATTGCAAGTACGAAAAATGTAAGACTAAGAGGGACGTTAAAAACTTATCATTCTGATTAAGGAATTACAACAACCATTAAAATTAATGTGTCAGGAGTGGGATTCGAACCCACGTCCTCAGAGAGGACCAGAATTCAAATTTGGACTGCTTGGCAGTGACGGATAATCCTTAAGTCTGGCGCCTTAGACCGCTCGGCCACCCTGACGATACCACTGACCCGTGGATGCAGGGCATTAAACGAACCGATCCAACGTACTGTGTGATTTCCTTCTGGTGAAGAAAAACTCTGAATAACTCAAACTCTGAATTAATGTGTCAGGAGTCGGATTCGAACCCACGCCATCATAGAGGAACAGATTTCACATTAGGACTGCTTGGCAGTGAAGGGTAATCCTTGAGTTTGGCGCCATAAATGGCTCGGCCATCCTGACGATATCTCGAAATTGTTGTTTGCAGGGGCCTAAAAAGGAGCGATGCAACGTACTGTGTGATTTCCTTCTGGTGTAGAAAAACTCTGAATATATTACAGAGTACGTATTACAAGTACGAATAATGTAAGACTAAGAGGGACGTTGAAAACTTATCATTCTGATTAAGAAATTACATCATCCGTAAAAATTAATGTGTCAGGAGTGTGATTCGAACCAACGGCCTCAGAGCGAACCAGAATTCACATTTGGACTACTTGGCAGTTAAGGATAATGCTTGAGTCTGGCGCCTTAGGCCGCTCGGCCACCCGGACGATACTTCTAACCCGTGGAAGCAGGGGATTAAAGGAACCGATCCAACGTACTGTGTGATTTCCTTCTGGTGAAGAAAAACTCTGAATATCTCAAACACTGAATTAATGTGACAGGAGTCGGATTCGAACCCACGCCATCATAGAGGAACAGATCTCACATTAGGAATGCTTGGCAGTGAAGGGAAATCCTTGAGTCTGGCGCCATAGATGGCTCGGCCATCCTGACGATAACTCTAAATTGTGGTTTCTAGCGGCCTAAAAATGACCGGTCCAACGTACTGTCTGATTTCCATCTGGTGAAGAAAAACTCTGAATACATTGAAGAGTACGTATTACTAGTACGAATATTGTAAGACTAAGAGGGACGTTGAAAACTTACCATTCTGATTAAGAAATTACAACATCCATTAAAATTAATGTGTCAGGAGTGGGATTCGAACCCACGCTCTCAGAGAGGACCAGAATTCACATTTGGACTGCTTGGCAGTGAAGGGTAATCCTTGAGTCTGGCGCCTTAGACCTCTCGGCCACCCTGACGTTACGTCTAACACGTGGATGCAGGGGATTAAAGGGACCGATCCAACGTACTGTGTGATTTCCTTCTGGTGAAGAAAAACTCTGAATAACTCAAACTCTGAATTAATGTGTCAGAAGTCGGATTCGAACCCACGCCATCATAGAGGATCAGATTTCACTTTAGGACTGCTTGGCAGTGAAGGGTATTCCTTGAGTTTGGCGCCATAGATGGCTCGGCCATCCTGACGATATCTCTAAATTGTGGTTTGCAGGGGCCTAAAAAGGACCGATCCAACGTACTGTGTGATTTCCTTCTGGTGAAGAAAAACTCTGAATATATTAAAGTGTACGTATTACAAGTACGAATAATGTAAGACTAAGAGGGACGTTGAAAACTTATCATTCTGATTATGGAATTACAACATCCATTATAATTAATGTGTCAGGAGTCGGATTCGAACCCACGCCATCATAGAGGAACAGATCTCACATTAGGAATGCTTGGCAGTGAAGGGAAATCCTTGAGTCTGGCGCCATAGATGGCTCGGCCATCCTGACGATAACTCTAAATTGTGGTTTCTAGCGGCCTAAAAATGACCGGTCCAACGTACTGTCTGATTTCCATCTGGTGAAGAAAAAAAAAATACATTGAAGAGTACGTATTACTAGTACGAATAATGTAAGACTAAGAGGGACGTTGAAAACTTACCATTCTGATTAAGAAAATACAACATCCATTAAAATTAATGTGTCAGGAGTGGGATTCGAACCCACGCTCTCAGAGAGGACCAGAATTCACATTTGGACTGCTTGGCAGTGAAGGGTAATCCTTGAGTCTGGCGCCTTAGATGGATCAGCCTTCCTGACGATATCTCTAAATTTGGGTTTGCAGGGGCCTAACTAGGACCGATCCAACGTACTGTGTGATTTCCTTCTTGTGAAGAAAAAATCTTAATATCTCAAAGAGTACGTATTATAAGCACGAATAATGTAAGATTAAGAGGGACGTTAAAAACTTATCATTCTGATTAAGGAATTACAACATCCATTATAGTTAATGTGTCAGTAGTCGGATTCGAACCCACGCCATCATAGAGGACCAGATTTCACATTAGGACTGCTTGGCAGTGAAGGGAAATCCTTGAGTCTGGCGCCATAGATGGCTCGGCCATCCTTACGATATCTCTAAATTGTGGTTTGCAGGGGCCTAAAAAGGACCGATCCAACGTGCTGTGTGATTTCCTTGGGTGAAGAAAAAATCTGAATATATCAAAGAGTACGTATTGCAAGTACGAAAAATGTAAGACTAAGTGGGACGTTAAATCTTATCATTCTGATTAAGGAATTACAACATCCATTATAATTAATGTGTCAGGAGTCGGATTCGAACCAACGCCATCAAAAAGGACCAGATTTCTCATTAGGACTGCTTGGCAGTGAAGGGAAATCCTTGAGTCTGGCGCCATAGATGGCTCGGCCATCCTGACGATATCTCTAAATTTTGGTTTGCAGGGGCCTAAAAAGGACCGATCCAACGTACTGTGTGATTTTCTTCTTGTGAAGAAAAAATCTTAATATCTCAAAGAGTACGTATTATAAGTACGAATAATGTAAGACTATGTGGGACGTTAAATCTTATCATTCTGATTAAGGAATTACAACATCCATTATAATTAATGTGTCAGGAGTCGGATTCGAACCAACGCCATCAAAAAGGACCAGATTTCTCATTAGGACTGCTTGGCAGTGAAGGGAAATCCTTGAGTCTGGCGCCATAGATGGCTCGGCCATCCTGACGATATCTCTAAATTGTGGTTTGCAGGGGCCTAAAAAGGACCGATCCAACGTACTGTGTGATTTCCTTGGGTGAAGAAAAAATCTGAATATATCAAAGAGTACGTATTACAAGTACGAATAATGTAAGACTAAGAGGGACGTTGAAAACTTATCATTCTGATTAAGAAATTACAACATCCATTAAAATTAATGTGTCAGGAGTGGGATTCGAACCCACGCCCTCAGAGAGGACCAGAATTCACATTTGGACTGCTTGGCAGTGTAGGGTAATCCTTGAGTCTGGCGCCTTAGACCGCTCGGCCACCCTGACGTTACCTCTAACACGTGGATTCAGGGGATTAAAGGGACCGATCCAACGTACTGTGTGATTTCCTTCTGGTGAAGAAAAACTCTGAATATCTCAAATAGTACGTATTGCAAGTACGAAAAATGTAAGAATAAGAGGGACGTTAAAAACTTATCATTCTGATTAAGGAATTACAACATCCATTAAAATTAATGTGTCAGGAGTGGGATTCGAACCCACGCCCTCAGAGAAGACCCGAATTCACATTTGGACTGCTTGGCAGTGAAGGATAATGCTTGAGTCTGGCGCCTTAGACCGCTCGGCCACCCTAACGATATCTCTAACACGTGGATGCAGGGGATTAAACGAACCGATCCAACGTACTGTGTGATTTCCTTCTCGTGAAGAAAAACTCTGAATAACTCAAACTCTGAATTAATGTGTCAGGAGTCGGATTCGAACCCACGCCATCATTGAGGACCAGATTTCACATTAGGACTGCTTGGCAGTGAAGGGTAATCCTTGAGTATGGCGCCATAAATGGCTTGGCCACCCTGACGATATCACTAAATTGTTGTTTGCAGGGGCCTAAAAAGGACCAATCCAACGTACCGTGTGATTTCCTTCTGTTGAAGAAAAAATTCTGAATATATTACAGAGTACGTATTACAAGTACGAATAATGTAAGACTAAAAGGGACGTTGAAAACCAATCATTCTGATTAAGAAATTACATCATCCATTAAAATTAATGTGTCAGGAGTGGGATTCGAACCCACGCCCTCAGAGAGGACCAGAATTCACAGTTCGACTGCTTGGCAGTGAATGATAATCCTTGAGTCTGGTGCCTTAGATGGCTCGGCCATCCTGACGATAGATCTTATTTTGGCTTGCAGGGGCCTAAAAGACACCGATCCAACGTACTGTATGATTTCCTTCTGGTGAAGAAAACCTCTGAATATATTATAGAGTACGTATTATAAGTACGAATAATGTAAGACTAAGAGGGACGTTGAAAACTTATCATTCTGATTAAGAAATTACAACATCCATTAAAATTAATGTGTCAGGAGTGGGATTCGAACCCACGCCCTCAGAGAGGACCAGAATTCACATTTGGACTGCTTGGCAGAGAAGGATAATCCTTGAGTCTGGCGCCTTAGACCGCTCGGCCACCCTGACGATAACTCTAACATGTGGATGCAGGGGATTAAAGGAACCGATCCAACGTACTGTGTGATTTCCTTCTCGTGAAGAAAAACTCTGAATATCTCAAACTCTGAATTAATGTGACAGGAGTCGGATTCGAACCCACGCCATCATAGAGGACCAGATTTCACATTAGGACTGCTTGGCAGTGAAGTGTAATCCTTGAGTTTGGCGCCATAAATGGCTCGGCCATCCTGACGATATCTCTAAATTGTGGTTTGCAGGGGCCTAGGAAGGACCGATCCAACGTACTGTGTGATTTCCTTCTGGTGAAGAAAAACTCTGTATATATTAAAGAGTAAGTATTACAAGTACGAATAATGTAAGAATAAGAGGGATGTTGAAAACTTATCATTCTGATTAAGAAATTACAACATCCATTGAAATTAATGCGTCAGGAGTGGGATTCGAACCTACGCCCTCAGAAAGGACCAGAATTCACATTTGGACTGCTTGGCAGTTAATGATAATCCTTGATTCTAGCGCCTTAGACCGTTCGGCCACCCTGACGATACCTCTAGCACGTGGAAGCAGGGGATTAAAGGAAACGATCCAACGTATTGTGTGATTTCCTTCTGGTGAAGAAAAACTCTGAATATCTCAAACACTGAATTAATCTGACAGGAGTCGGATTCGAACCCACGCCATCACAGAGGACCAGATTTCACATTAGGACTGCTTGGCAGTGAAGGGTAATCCTTGAGTTTGGCGCCATAGATGGCTCGGCCATCCTGACGATATCTCTAAATTGTGGTTTGCAGGGGCCTAAAAAGGACCGATCCAACGTACTGTGTGATTTCCTTCTGGTGAAGAAAAACTCTGAATATATTAAAGAGTACGTATTACAAGTACGAATAATGTAAGACTTAGAGGGACGTTAAAAACTTATCATTCTGATTAAGGAATTACAACATCCATTATAATTAATGTGTCAGAAGTCGGATTCGAACCCACGCCATCGTAGAGGACCAGATTTCACATTAGGACTGCTTGGCAGTGAAGGGAAATCCTTGAGTCTGGCGCCATAGATGGCTCGGCCATTCTGACGATAACTCTAAATTGTGGTTTCTAGCGGCCTAAAAATGACCGGTCCAACGTACTGTCTGATTTCCATCTGGTGAAGAAAAACTCTGAATACATTGAAGAGTACGTATTACTAGTACGAATAATGTAAGACTAAGAGGGACGTTGAAAACTTACCATTCTGATTAAGAAATTACAACATCCATTAAAATTAATGTGTCAGGAGTGGGATTCGAACCCACGCTCTCAGAGAGGACCAGAATTCACATTTGGACTGCTTGGCAGTGAAGGGTAATCCTTGAGTCTGGCGCCTTAGATGGATCAGCCTTCATGACGATATCTCTAAATTTGGGTTTGCAGGGGCCTAACTAGGACCGATCCAACGTACTGTGTGATTTCCTTCTTGTGAAGAAAAAATCTTAATATCTCAAAGAGTACGTATTATAAGCACGAATAATGTAAGATTAAGAGGGACGTTAAAAACTTATCATTCTGATTAAGGAATTACAACATCCATTATAGTTAATATGTCAGTAGTCGGATTCGAACCCACGCCATCATAGAGGACCAGATTTCACATTAGGACTGCTTGGCAGTGAAGGGAAATCCTTGAGTCTGGCGCCATAGATGGCTCGGCCATCCTTACGATATCTCTAAATTGTGGTTTGCAGGGGCCTAAAAAGGACCGATCCAACGTGCTGTGTGATTTCCTTGGGTGAAGAAAAAATCTGAATATATCAAAGAGTACGTATTGCAAGTACGAAAAATGTAAGACTAAGAGGGACGTTGAAAACTAATCATTCTGATTAAGAAATTACAACATCCATTAAAATTAATGTGTCAGGACTGGGATTCGAACCCACGCCCTGAAGAGGACCAGAATTCACATTTGGACTGCTTGACAGAGAAGGATAATCCTTGAGTCTGGCGCCTTGGACCGCTCGGCCACGCTGACGATACATCTAAAACGTGGATGCAGGGGATTAAAGGAACCGATCCAACGTACTGTGTGATTACCTTATGGTGAACAAAAACTCTGAATATCTCAAAGAGTACGTATTACAAGTACGAATAATGTAAGACTAAGACGGACGTCGAAAACTTATCATTCTGATTAAGAAATTACAACATCCATTAAAATTAATGTGACAGGAGTGGATTCGAACCCACGCCCTCAGACAGGACCAGAATTCACATTTGGACTGCTTGGCAGTGAAGGATAATCCCTGAGTCTGGCGCCTTAGATGGATCAGCCTTCCTGACGATATCTCTAAATTTTGGTTTGCAGGGGCCTAACTAGGACCGATCCAACGTACTGTGTGATTTTCTTCTTGTGAAGAAAAAATCTTAATATCTCAAAGAGTACGTATTATAAGTACGAATAATGTAAGACTAAGTGGGACGTTAAATCTTATCATTCTGATTAAGGAATTACAACATCCATTATAATTAATGTGTCAGAAGTCGGATTCGAACCCACGCCATCGTAGAGGACCAGATTTCACATTAGGACTGCTTGGCAGTGAAGGGAAATCCTTGAGTCTGGCGCCATAGATGGCTCGGCCATCCTGACGATAACTCTAAATTGTGGTTTCTAGCGGCCTAAAAATGACCGGTCCAACGTACTGTCTGATTTCCATCTGGTGAAGAAAAACTCTGAATACATTGAAGAGTACGTATTACTAGTACGAATAATGTAAGACTAAGAGGGACGTTGAAAACTTACCATTCTGATTAAGAAATTACAACATCCATTAAAATTAATGTGTCAGGAGTGGGATTCGAACCCACGCTCTCAGAGAGGACCAGAATTCACATTTGGACTGCTTGGCAGTGAAGGGTAATCCTTGAGTCTGGCGCCTTAGATGGATCAGCCTTCCTGACGATATCTCTAAATTTGGGTTTGCAGGGGCCTAACTAGGACCGATCCAACGTACTGTGTGATTTCCTTCTTGTGAAGAAAAAATCTTAATATCTCAAAGAGTACGTATTATAAGCACGAATAATGTAAGATTAAGAGGGACGTTAAAAACTTATCATTCTGATTAAGGAATTACAACATCCATTATAGTTAATATGTCAGTAGTCGGATTCGAACCCACGCCATCATAGAGGACCAGATTTCACATTAGGACTGCTTGGCAGTGAAGGGAAATCCTTGAGTCTGGCGCCATAGATGGCTCGGCCATCCTTACGATATCTCTAAATTGTGGTTTGCAGGGGCCTAAAAAGGACCGATCCAACGTGCTGTGTGATTTCCTTGGGTGAAGAAAAAATCTGAATATATCAAAGAGTACGTATTGCAAGCACGAAAAATGTAAGACTAAGAGGGACGTTGAAAACTTATCATTCTGATTAAGAAATTACAACATCCATTAAAATAAATGTGTCAGGACTGGGATTCGAACCCACGCCCTGAAGAGAGGACCAGAATTCACATTTGGACTGCTTGACAGAGAAGGATAATCCTTGAGTCTGGCGCCTTGGACCGCTCGGCCACGCTGACGATACATCTAAAACGTGGATGCAGGGGATTAAAGGAACCGATCCAACGTACTGTGTGATTACCTTATGGTGAACAAAAACTCTGAATATCTCAAAGAGTACGTATTACAAGTACGAATAATGTAAGACTAAGACGGACGTCGAAAACTTATCATTCTGATTAAGAAATTACAACATCCATTAAAATTAATGTGACAGGAGTGGATTCGAACCCACGCCCTCAGACAGGACCAGAATTCACATTTGGACTGCTTGGCAGTGAAGGATAATCCCTGAGTCTGGCGCCTTAGATGGATCAGCCTTCCTGACGATATCTCTAAATTTTGGTTTGCAGGGGCCTAACTAGGACCGATCCAACGTACTGTGTGATTTTCTTCTTGTGATGAAAAAATCTTAATATCTCAAAGAGTACGTATTATAAGTACGAATAATGTAAGACTAAGTGGGACGTTAAATCTTATCATTCTGATTAAGGAATTACAACATACATTATAATTAATGTGTCAGGAGTCGGATTCGAACCAACGCCATCAAAAAGGACCAGATTTCTCATTAGGACTGCTTGGCAGTGAAGGGAAATCCTTGAGTCTGGCGCCATAGATGGCTCGGCCATCCTGACGATATCTCTAAATTGTGGTTTGCAGGGGCCTAAAAAGGACCGATCCAACGTACTGTGTGATTTCCTTGGGTGAAGAAAAAATCTGAATATATCAAAGAGTACGTATTACAAGTACGAATAATGTAAGACTAAGAGGGACGTTGAAAACTTATCATTCTGATTAAGAAATTACAACATCCATTAAAATTAATGTGTCAGGAGTGGGATTCGAACCCACGCCCTCAGAGAGGACCAGAATTCACATTTGGACTGCTTGGCAGTGAACGGTAATCCTTGAGTCTGGCGCCTTAGACCGCTCGGCACCCCTGACGTTACCTCTAACACGTGGATTCAGGGGATTAAAGGGACCGATCCAACGTACTGTGTGATTTCCTTCTGGTGAAGAAAAACTCTGAATATCTCAAAAAGTACGTATTGCAAGTACGAAAAATGTAAGAATAAGAGGGACGTTAAAAACTTATCATTCTGATTAAGGAATTACAACATCCATTAAAATTAATGTGTCAGGACTGGGATTCGAACCCACGCCCTCAGAGAAGACCCGAATTCACATTTGGACTGCTTGGCAGTGAAGGATAATGCTTGAGTCTGGCGCCTTAGCCCGCTCGGCCACCCTAACGATATCTCTACCACGTGGATGCAGGGGATTAAACGAACCGATCCAACGTACTGTGTGATTTCCTTCTGGTGAAGAAAAACTCTGAATAACTCAAACTCTGAATTAATGTGTCAGGAGTCGGATTCGAACCCACGCCATCATTGAGGACCAGATTTCACATTAGGACTGCTTGGCAGTGAAGGGTAATCCTTGAGTATGGCGCCATAAATGGCTCGGCCACCCTGACGATATCTCTAAATTGTTGTTTGCAGGGGCCTAAAAAGGACCAATCCAACGTACTGTGTGATTTCCTTCTGGTGAAGAAAAAATTCTGAATATATTACAGAGTACGTATTACAAGTACGAATAATGTAAGACTAAAAGGGACGTTGAAAACCAATCATTCTGATTAAGAAATTACATCATCCATTAAAATTAATGTGTCAGGAGTGGGATTCGAACCCACGCCCTCAGAGAGGACCAGAATTCACAGTTCGACTGCTTAGCAGTGAATGATAATCCTTGAGTCTGGTGCCTTAGATGGCTCGGCCATCCTGACGATAGATCTGATTTTGGCTTGCAGGGGCCTAAAAGACACCGATCCAACGTACTGTATGATTTCCTTCTGGTGAAGAAAACCTCTGAATATATTATAGAGTACGTATTACAAGTACGAATAATGTAAGACTAAGAGGGACGTTGAAAACTTATCATTCTGATTAAGAAATTACAACATCCATTAAAATTAATGTGTCAGGAGTGGGATTCGAACCCACGCCCTCAGAGAGGACCAGAATTCACATTTGGACTGCTTGGCAGAGAAGGATAATCCTTGAGTCTGGCGCCTTAGACCGCTCGGCCACCCTGACGATAACTCTAACATGTGGATGCAGGGGATTAAAGGAACCGATCCAACGTACTGTGTGATTTCCTTCTCGTGAAGAAAAACTCTGAATATCTCAAACTCTGAATTAATGTGACAGGAGTCGGATTCGAACCCACGCCATCATAGAGGACCAGATTTCACATTAGGACTGCTTGGCAGTGAAGTGTAATCCTTGAGTTTGGCGCCATAAATGGCTCGGCCATCCTGACGATATCTCTAAATTGTGGTTTGCAGGGGCCTAGGAAGGACCGATCCAACGTACTGTGTGATTTCCTTCTGGTGAAGAAAAACTCTGTATATATTAAAGAGTAAGTATTACAAGTACGAATAATGTAAGAATAAGAGGGATGTTGAAAACTTATCATTCTGATTAAGAAATTACAACATCCATTGAAATTAATGCGTCAGGAGTGGGATTCGAACCTACGCCCTCAGAAAGGACCAGAATTCACATTTGGACTGCTTGGCAGTTAATGATAATCCTTGATTCTGGCGCCTTAGACCGTTCGGCCACCCTGACGATACCTCTAGCACGTGGAAGCAGGGGATTAAAGGAAACGATCCAACGTATTGTGTGATTTCCTTCTGGTGAAGAAAAACTCAGAATATCTCAAACACTGAATTAATCTGACAGGAGTCGGATTCGAACCCACGCCATCACAGAGGATCAGATTTCACATTAGGACTGCTTGGCAGTGAAGGGTAATCCTTGAGTTTGGCGCCATAGATGGCTCGGCCATCCTGACGATATCTCTAAATTGTGGTTTGCAGGGGCCTAAAAAGGACCGATCCAACGTACTGTGTGATTTCCTTCTGGTGAAGAAAAACTCTGAATATATTAAAGAGTACGTATTACAAGTACGAATAATGTAAGACTAAGAGGGACGTTAAAAACTTATCATTCTGATTAAGGAATTACAACATCCATTATAATTAATGTGTCAGAAGTCGGATTCGAACCCACGCCATCGTAGAGGACCAGATTTCACATTAGGACTGCTTGGCAGTGAAGGGAAATCCTTGAGTCTGGCGCCATAGATGGCTCGGCCATCCTGACGATAACTCTAAATTGTGGTTTCTAGCGGCCTAAAAATGACCGGTCCAACGTACTGTCTGATTTCCATCTGGTGAAGAAAAACTCTGAATACATTGAAGAGTACGTATTACTAGTACGAATAATGTAAGACTAAGAGGGACGTTGAAAACTTACCATTCTGATTAAGAAATTACAACATCCATTAAAATTAATGTGTCAGGAGTGGGATTCGAACCCACGCTCTCAGAGAGGACCAGAATTCACATTTGGACTGCTTGGCAGTGAAGGGTAATCCTTGAGTCTGGCGCCTTAGATGGATCAGCCTTCCTGACGATATCTCTAAATTTGGGTTTGCAGGGGCCTAACTAGGACCGATCCAACGTACTGTGTGATTTCCTTCTTGTGAAGAAAAAATCTTAATATCTCAAAGAGTACGTATTATAAGCACGAATAATGTAAGATTAAGAGGGACGTTAAAAACTTATCATTCTGATTAAGGAATTACAACATCCATTATAGTTAATATGTCAGTAGTCGGATTCAAACCCACGCCATCATAGAGGACCAGATTTCACATTAGGACTGCTTGGCAGTGAAGGGAAATCCTTGAGTCTGGCGCCATAGATGGCTCGGCCATCCTTACGATATCTCTAAATTGTGGTTTGCAGGGGCCTAAAAAGGACCGATCCAACGTGCTGTGTGATTTCCTTGGGTGAAGAAAAAATCTGAATATATCAAAGAGTACGTATTGCAAGTACGAAAAATGTAAGACTAAGAGGGACGTTGAAAACTTATCATTCTGATTAAGAAATTACAACATCCATTAAAATTAATGTGTCAGGACTGGGATTCGAACCCACGCCCTGAAGAGAGGACCAGAATTCACATTTGGACTGCTTGACAGAGAAGGATAATCCTTGAGTCTGGCGCCTTGGACCGCTCGGCCACGCTGACGATACATCTAAAACGTGGATGCAGGGCATTAAAGGAACCGATCCAACGTACTGTGTGATTACCTTATGGTGAACAAAAACTCTGAATATCTCAAAGAGTACGTATTACAAGTACGAATAATGTAAGACTAAGACGGACGTCGAAAACTTATCATTCTGATTAAGAAATTACAACATCCATTAAAATTAATGTGACAGGAGTGGATTCGAACCCACGCCCTCAGACAGGACCAGAATTCACATTTGGACTGCTTGGCAGTGAAGGATAATCCCTGAGTCTGGCGCCTTAGATGGATCAGCCTTCCTGACGATATCTCTAAATTTTGGTTTGCAGGGGCCTAACTAGGACCGATCCAACGTACTGTGTGATTTTCTTCTTGTGAAGAAAAAATCTTAATATCTCAAAGAGTACGTATTATAAGTACGAATAATGTAAGACTAAGTGGGACGTTAAATCTTATCATTCTGATTAAGGAATTACAACATACATTATAATTAATGTGTCAGGAGTCGGATTCGAACCAACGCCATCAAAAAGGACCAGATTTCTCATTAGGACTGCTTGGCAGTGAAGGGAAATCCTTGAGTCTGGCGCCATAGATGGCTCGGCCATCCTGACGATATCTCTAAATTGTGGTTTGCAGGGGCCTAAAAAGGACCGATCCAACGTACTGTGTGATTTCCTTGGGTGAAGAAAAAATCTGAATATATCAAAGAGTACGTATTACAAGTACGAATAATGTAAGACTAAGAGGGACGTTGAAAACTTATCATTCTGATTAAGAAATTACAACATCCATTAAAATTAATGTGTCAGGAGTGGGATTCGAACCCACGCCCTCAGAGAGGACCAGAATTCACATTTGGACTGCTTGGCAGTGAACGGTAATCCTTGAGTCTGGCGCCTTAGACCGCTCGGCACCCCTGACGTTACCTCTAACACGTGGATTCAGGGGATTAAAGGGACCGATCCAACGTACTGTGTGATTTCCTTCTGGTGAAGAAAAACTCTGAATATCTCAAAAAGTACGTATTGCAAGTACGAAAAATGTAAGAATAAGAGGGACGTTAAAAACTTATCATTCTGATTAAGGAATTACAACATCCATTAAAATTAATGTGTCAGGACTGGGATTCGAACCCACGCCCTCAGAGAAGACCCGAATTCACATTTGGACTGCTTGGCAGTGAAGGATAATGCTTGAGTCTGGCGCCTTAGACCGCTCGGCCACCCTAACGATATCTCTACCACGTGGATGCAGGGGATTAAACGAACCGATCCAACGTACTGTGTGATTTCCTTCTGGTGAAGAAAAACTCTGAATAACTCAAACTCTGAATTAATGTGTCAGGAGTCGGATTCGAACCCACGCCATCATTGAGGACCAGATTTCACATTAGGACTGCTTGGCAGTGAAGGGTAATCCTTGAGTATGGCGCCATAAATGGCTCGGCCACCCTGACGATATCTCTAAATTGTTGTTTGCAGGGGCCTAAAAAGGACCAATCCAACGTACTGTGTGATTTCCTTCTGGTGAAGAAAAAATTCTGAATATATTACAGAGTACGTATTACAAGTACGAATAATGTAAGACTAAAAGGGACGTTGAAAACCTATCATTCTGATTAAGAAATTACATCATCCATTAAAATTAATGTGTCAGGAGTGGGATTCGAACCCACGCCCTCAGAGAGGACCAGAATTCACAGTTCGACTGCTTAGCAGTGAATGATAATCCTTGAGTCTGGTGCCTTAGATGGCTCGGCCATCCTGACGATAGATCTGATTTTGGCTTGCAGGGGCCTAAAAGACACCGATCCAACGTACTGTATGATTTCCTTCTGGTGAAGAAAACCTCTGAATATATTATAGAGTACGTATTACAAGAACGAATAATGTAAGACTAAGAGGGACGTTGAAAACTTATCATTCTGATTAAGAAATTACAACATCCATTAAAATTAATGTGTCACGAGTGGGATTCGAACCTACGCCCTCAGAAAGGACCAGAATTCACATTTGGACTGCTTGGCAGTTAATGATAATCCTTGATTCTGGCGCCTTAGACCGTTCGGCCACCCTGACGATACCTCTAGCACGTGGAAGCAGGGGATTAAAGGAAACGATCCAACGTATTGTGTGATTTCCTTCTGGTGAAGAAAAACTCTGAATATCTCAAACACTGAATTAATGTGACAGGAGTCGGATTCGAACCCACGCCATCACAGAGGACGAGATTTCACATTAGGACTGCTTGGCAGTGAAGGGTAATCCTTGAGTTTGGCGCCATAGGTGGCTCGGCCATCCTGACGATATCTCTAAATTGTGGTTTGCAGGGGCCTAAAAAGGACCGATCCAACGTACTGTGTGATTTCCTTCTGGTGAAGGAAAACTCTGAATATATTAAAGAGTACGTATTACAAGTACGAATAATGTAAGACTAAGAGGGACGTTAAAAACTTATCATTCTGATTAAGGAATTACAACATCCATTATAATTAATGTGTCAGGAGTCGGATTCGAAGCCACGCCATCATAGAGGACCAGATTTCACATTAGGACTGCTTGGCAGTGAAGGGAAATCCTTGAGTCTGGCGCCATAGATGGCTCGGCCATCCTGACGATATCTCTAAATTGTGGTTTGCAGGGGCCTAAAAAGGACCGATCCAACGTACTGTGTGATTTCCTTGGGTGAAGAAAAAATCTGAATATATCAAAGAGTACGTATTACAAGTACGAATAATGTAAGACTAAGAGGGACGTTGAAAACTTATCTTTCTGATTAAGAAATTACAACATCCATTAAAAATAATGTGTCAGGAGTGGGATTGGAACCCACGCCCTCAGAGAGGACCAGAACTCACATTTGGACTGCTTGGCAGTGAAGGGTAATCCTTGAGTCTGGCGCCTTAGACCGCTCGGCCACCCTGACGTTACGTCTAGCACGTGGATGCAGGGGATTAAAGGGATCGATCCAACGTACTGTGTGATTTCCTTCTGGTGAAGAAAAACTCTGAATATCTCAAATAGTACGTATTGCAAGTACGAAAAATGTAAGACTAAGAGGGACGTTAAAAACTTATCATTCTGATTAAGGAATTACAACAACCATTAAAATTAATGTGTCAGGAGTGGGATTCGAACCCACGTCCTCAGAGAGGACCAGAATTCAAATTTGGACTGCTTGGCAGTGACGGATAATCCTTAAGTCTGGCGCCTTAGACCGCTCGGCCACCCTGACGATACCACTGACCCGTGGATGCAGGGCATTAAACGAACCGATCCAACGTACTGTGTGATTTCCTTCTGGTGAAGAAAAACTCTGAATAACTCAAACTCTGAATTAATGTGTCAGGAGTCGGATTCGAACCCACGCCATCATAGAGGAACAGATTTCACATTAGGACTGCTTGGCAGTGAAGGGTAATCCTTGAGTTTGGCGCCATAAATGGCTCGGCCATCCTGACGATATCTCGAAATTGTTGTTTGCAGGGGCCTAAAAAGGAGCGATGCAACGTACTGTGTGATTTCCTTCTGGTGTAGAAAAACTCTGAATATATTACAGAGTACGTATTACAAGTACGAATAATGTAAGACTAAGAGGGACGTTGAAAACTTATCATTCTGATTAAGAAATTACATCATCCGTAAAAATTAATGTGTCAGGAGTGTGATTCGAACCAACGGCCTCAGAGCGAACCAGAATTCACATTTGGACTACTTGGCAGTTAAGGATAATGCTTGAGTCTGGCGCCTTAGGCCGCTCGGCCACCCGGACGATACTTCTAACCCGTGGAAGCAGGGGATTAAAGGAACCGATCCAACGTACTGTGTGATTTCCTTCTGGTGAAGAAAAACTCTGAATATCTCAAACACTGAATTAATGTGACAGGAGTCGGATTCGAACCCACGCCATCACAGAGGCCCAGATTTCACATTAGGACTGCTTGGCAGTGAAGGGTAATCCTTGAGTTTGGCGCCATAGATGGCTCGGCCATCCTGACGATATCTCTAAATTGTGGTTTGCAGGGGCCTAAAAAGGACCGATCCAACGTACTGTGTGATTTCCTTCTGGTGAAGAAAAACTCTGAATATATTAAAGAGTACGTATTACAAGTACGAATAATGTAAGACTAAGAAGGACGTTGAAAACTTATCATTCTGATTATGGAATTACAACATCCATTATAATTAATGTGTCAGGAGTCGGATTCGAACCCACGCCATCATAGAGGAACAGATCTCACATTAGGAATGCTTGGCAGTGAAGGGAAATCCTTGAGTCTGGCGCCATAGATGGCTCGGCCATCCTGACGATAACTCTAAATTGTGGTTTCTAGCGGCCTAAAAATGACCGGTCCAACGTACTGTCTGATTTCCATCTGGTGAAGAAAAACTCTGAATACATTGAAGAGTACGTATTACTAGTACGAATATTGTAAGACTAAGAGGGACGTTGAAAACTTACCATTCTGATTAAGAAATTACAACATCCATTAAAATTAATGTGTCAGGAGTGGGATTCGAACCCACGCTCTCAGAGAGGACCAGAATTCACATTTGGACTGCTTGGCAGTGAAGGGTAATCCTTGAGTCTGGCGCCTTAGATGGATCAGCCTTCCTGACGATATCTCTAAATTTGGGTTTGCAGGGGCCTAACTAGGACCGATCCAACGTACTGTGTGATTTCCTTCTTGTGAAGAAAAAATCTTAATATCTCAAAGAGTACGTATTATAAGCACGAATAATGTAAGATTAAGAGGGACGTTAAAAACTTATCATTCTGATTAAGGAATTACAACATCCATTATAGTTAATGTGTCAGTAGTCGGATTCGAACGCACGCCATCATAGAGGACCAGATTTCACATTAGGACTGCTTGGCAGTGAAGGGAAATCCTTGAGTCTGGCGCCATAGATGGCTCGGCCATCCTTACGATATCTCTAAATTGTGGTTTGCAGGGGCCTAAAAAGGACCGATCCAACTTGCTGTGTGATTTCCTTGGGTGAAGAAAAAATCTGAATATATCAAAGAGTACGTATTGCAAGTACGAAAAATGTAAGAATAAGAGGGACGTTGAAAACTTATCATTCTGATTAAGAAATTACAACATCCATTAAAATTAATGTGTCAGGAGTGGATTCGAACCCACGCCCTCAGAGAGGACCTGAATTCACATTTGGACTGCTTGGCAGTGAAGGATAATCCCTGAGTCTGGCGCCTTAGATGGATCAGCCTTCCTGACGATATCTCTAAATTTTGGTTTGCAGGGGCCTAACTAGGACCGATCCAACGTACTGTGTGATTTTCTTCTTGTGAAGAAAAAATCTTAATATCTCAAAGAGTACGTATTATAAGTACGAATAATGTAAGACTAAGTGGGACGTTAAATCTTATCATTCTGATTAAGGAAATACAACATCCATTATAATTAATGTGTCAGGAGTCGGATTCGAACCAACGCCATCAAAAAGGACCAGATTTCTCATTAGGACTGCTTGGCAGTGAAGGGAAATCCTTGAGTCTGGCGCCATAGATGGCTCCGCCATCCTGACGATATCTCTAAATTGTGGTTTGCAGGGGCCTAAAAAGGACCGATCCAACGTACTGTGTGATTTCCTTGGGTGAAGAAAAAATCTGAATATATCAAAGAGTACGTATTACAAGTACGAATAATGTAAGACTAAGAGGGACGTTGAAAACTTATCATTCTGATTAAGAAATTACAACATCCATTAAAATTAATGTGTCAGGAGTGGGATTCGAACCCACGCCCTCAGAGAGGACCAGAATTCACATTTGGACTGCTTGGCAGTGAAGGGTAATCCTTGAGTCTGGCGCCCTAGACCTCTCGGCCACCCTGACGTTACGTCTAACACGTGGATGCAGGGGATTAAAGGGACCGATCCAACGTACTGTGTGATTTCCTTCTGGTGAAGAAAAACTCTGAATATCTCAAATAGTACGTATTGCAGGTACGAAAAATGTAAGACTAAGAGGGACGTTAAAAACTTATCATTCTGATTAAGGAATTACAACAACCATTAAAATTAATGTGTCAGGAGTGGTATTCGAACCCACGTCCTCAGAGAGGACCAGAATTCAAATTTGGACTCCTTGGCAGTGAAGGATAATCCTTAAGTCTGGCGCCTTAGACCGCTCGGCCACCCTGACGATACCACTGACCCGTGGATGCAGGGCATTAAACGAACCGATCCAACGTACTGTGTGATTTCCTTCTGGTGAAGAAAAACTCTGAATAACTCAAACTCTGAATTAATGTGTCAAGAGTCGGATTCGAACCCACGCCATCATAGAGGAACAGATTTCACATTAGGACTGCTTGGCAGTGAAGGGTAATCCTTGAGATTGGCGCCATAAATGGCTCGGCCATCCTGACGATATCTCGAAATTGTTGTTTGCAGGGGCCGAAAAAGGAGCGATGCAACGTACTGTGTGATTTCCTTCTGGTGTAGAAAAACTCTGAATATATTACAGAGTACGTATTACAAGTACGAATAATGTAAGACTAAGAGGGACGTAGAAAACTTATCATTCTGATTAAGAAATTACATCATCCGTAAAAATTAATGTGTCAGGAATGTGATTCGAACGCACGCCCTCAGAGAGGACCAGAATTCACATTTAGACTGCTTGGCAGTTAAAGATAATCCTTGAGTCTGGCGCCTTGGACCGCTCGGCCACCCTGACGATATCTCTAAGTTGTGGTTTGCAGGGGCCTAAAAAGGACTGATCCAACGTGCTGTGTGATTTCCTTGGGTGAAGAAAAAATCTGAATATATCAAAGAGTACGTATTGCAAGTACGAAAAATGTAAGACTAAGAGGGACGTTGAAAACTTATCATTCTGATTAAGAAATTACAACATCCATTAAAATTAATGTGTCAGGACTGGGATTCGAACCCACGCCCTGAAGAGAAGACCAGAATTCACATTTGGACTGCTTGACAGTGAAGGATAATCCTTGAGTCTGGCGCCTTGGTCCGCTCGGCCACCTTGACGATACATCTAAAACGTGGATGCAGGGGATTAAAGGAACCGATCCAGCGTACTGTGTGATTACCTTCTTGTGAAGAAAAAATCTTAATATCTCAAAGAGTACGTATTATAAGTACGAATAATGTAAGACTAAGTGGGACGTTAAATCTTATCATTCTGATTTAGGAATTACAACATCCATTATAATTAATGTGTCAGGAGTCGGATTCGAACCCACGCCATCAAAAAGGACCAGATTTCTCATTAGGACTGCTTGGCAGTGAAGGGAAATCCTTGAGTCTGGCGCCATAGATGGCTCGGCCATCCTGACGATATCTCTAAATTGTGGTTTGCAGGGGCCTAAAAAGGACCGATCCAACGTACTGTGTGATTTCCTTGGATGAAGAAAAAATCTGAATATATCAAAGAGTACGTATTACAAGTACGAAAAATGTAAGACTAAGAGGGACGTTAAAAACTTATCATTCTGATTAAGGAATTACAACAACCATTAAAATTAATGTGTCAGGAGTGGGATTCGAACCCACGTCCCCAGAGAGGACCAGAATTCAAATTTGGACTGCTTGGCAGTGAAGGATAATCCCTAAGTCTGGCGCCTTAGACCGCTCGGCCACCCTGACGATACCACTGACCCGTGGATGCAGGGCATTAAACGAACCGATCCAACGTACTGTGTGATTTCCTTCTGGTGAAGAAAAACTCTGAATAACTCAAACTCTGAATTAATGTGTCAGGAGTCGGATTCGAACCCACGCCATCATAGAGGAACATATTTCACATTAGGACTGCTTGGCAGTGAAGGGTAATCCTTGAGTTTCGCACCATAAATGGCTCGGCCATCCTGACGATATCTCGAAATTGTTGTTTGCAGGGGCCTAAAAAGGAGCGATGCAACGTACTGTGTGATTTCCTTCTGGTGTAGAAAAACTCTGAATATATTACAGAGTACGTATTACAAGTACGAATAATGTAAGACTAAGAGGGACGTTGAAAACTTATCACTCTGATTAAGAAATTACATCATCCGTAAAAATTAATGTGTCAGGAGTGTGATTCGAACCCACGGCCTCAGAGCGGACCAGAATTCACATTTGGACTGCTTGGCAGTTAAGGATAATCCTTGAGTCTGACGCCTTAGGCCGCTCGGCCACCCGGACGATACTTCGAACCCGTGGAAGCAGGGGATTAAAGGAACCGATCCAACGTACTGTGTGATTTCCTTCTGGTGAAGAAAAACTCTGAATATCTCAAACACTGAATTAATGTGACAGGAGTCGGATTCGAACCCACGCCATCACAGAGGCCCAGATTTCACATTAGGACTGCTTGGCAGTGAAGGGTAATCCTTGAGTTTGGCGCCATAGATGGCTCGGCCATCCTGACGATATCTCTAAATTGTGGTTTGCAGGGGCCTAAAAAGGACCGATCCAACGTACTGTGTGATTTCCTTCTGGTGAAGAAAAACTCTGAATATATTAAAGAGTACGTATTACAAGTACGAATAATGTAAGACTAAGAGGGACGTTGAAAACTTATCATTCTGATTAAGAAATTACAACATCCATTAAAAATAATGTGTCAGGAGTGGGATTGGAACCCACGCCCTCAGAGAGGACCAGACTTCACATTTGGACTGCTTGGCAGTGAAGGGTAATCCTTGAGTCTGGCGCCTTAGACCGCTCGGCCACCCTGACGTTACGTCTAGCACGTGGATGCAGGGGATTAAAGGGATCGATCCAAAGTACTGTGTGATTTCCTTCTGGTGAAGAAAAACTCTGAATATCTCAAATAGTACGTATTGCAAGTACGAAAAATGTAAGACTAAGAGGGACGTTAAAAACTTATCATTCTGATTAAGGAATTACAACAACCATTAAAATTAATGTGTCAGGAGTGGGATTCGAACCCACGTCCTCAGAGAGGACCAGAATTCAAATTTGGACTGCTTGGCAGTGAAGGATAATCCTTAAGTCTGGCGCCTTAGACCGCTCGGCCACCCTGACGATACCACTGACCCGTGGATGCAGGGCATTAAACGAACCGATCCAACGTACTGTGTGATTTCCTTCTGGTGAAGAAAAACTCTGAATAACTCAAACTCTGAATTAATGTGTCAGGAGTCGGATTCGAACCCACGCCATCATAGAGGAACAGATTTCACATTAGGACTGCTTGGCAGTGAAGGGTAATCCTTGAGTTTGGCGCCATAAATGGCTCGGCCATCCTGACGATATCTCGAAATTGTTTTTTGCAGGGGCCTAAAAAGGAGCGATGCAACGTACTGTGTGATTTCCTTCTGGTGTAGAAAAACTCTGAATATATTACAGAGTACGTATTACAAGTACGAATAATGTAAGACTAAGAGGGACGTTGAAAACTTATCATTCTGATTAAGAAATTACATCATCCGTAAAAATTAATGTGTCAGGAGTGTGATTCGAACCAACGGCCTCAGAGCGGACCAGAATTCACATTTGGACTACTTGGCAGTTAAGGATAATGCTTGAGTCTGGCGCCTTAGGCCGCTCGGCCACCCGGACAATACTTCTAACCCGTGGAAGCAGGGGATTAAAGGAACCGATCCAACGTACTGTGTGATTTCCTTCTGGTGAAGAAAAACTCTGAATATCTCAAACACTGAATTAATGTGACAGGAGTCGGATTCGAACCCACGCCATCACAGAGGCCCAGATTTCACATTAGGACTGCTTGGCAGTGAAGGGTAATCCTTGAGTTTGGCGCCATAGATGGCTCGGACATCCTGACGATATCTCTAAATTGTGGTTTGCAGGGGCCTAAAAAGGACCGATCCAACGTACTGTGTGATTTCCTTCTGGTGAAGAAAAACTCTGAATATATTAAAGAGTACGTATTACAAGTACGAATAATGTAAGACTAAGAGGGACGTTGAAAACTTATCATTCTGATTATGGAATTACAACATCCATTATAATTAATGTGTCAGGAGTCGGATTCGAACCCACGCCATCATAGAGGAACAGATCTCACATTAGGAATGCTTGGCAGTGAAGGGAAATCCTTGAGTCTGGCGCCATAGATGGCTCGGCCATCCTGACGATAACTCTAAATTGTGGTTTCTAGCGGCCTAAAAATGACCGGTCCAACGTACTGTCTGATTTCCATCTGGTGAAGAAAAACTCTGAATACATTGAAGAGTACGTATTACTAGTACGAATAATGTAAGACTAAGAGGGACGTTGAAAACTTACCATTCTGATTAAGAAATTACAACATCCATTAAAATTAATGTGTCAGGAGTGGGATTCGAACCCACGCTCTCAGAGAGGACCAGAATTCACATTTGGACTGCTTGGCAGTGAAGGGTAATCCTTGAGTCTGGCGCCTTAGATGGATCAGCCTTCCTGACGATATCTCTAAATTTGGGTTTGCAGGGGCCTAACTAGGACCGATCCAACGTACTGTGTGATTTCCTTCTTGTGAAGAAAAAATCTTAATATCTCAAAGAGTACGTATTATAAGCACGAATAATGTAAGATTAAGAGGGACGTTAAAAACTTATCATTCTGATTAAGGAATTACAACATCCATTATAGTTAATGTGTCAGTAGTCGGATTCGAACGCACGCCATCATAGAGGACCAGATTTCACATTAGGACTGCTTGGCAGTGAAGGGAAATCCTTGAGTCTGGCGCCATAGATGGCTCGGCCATCCTTACGATATCTCTAAATTGTGGTTTGCAGGGGCCTAAAAAGGACCGATCCAACGTGCTGTGTGATTTCCTTGGGTGAAGAAAAAATCTGAATATATCAAAGAGTACGTATTGCAAGTACGAAAAATGTAAGAATAAGAGGGACGTTGAAAACTTATCATTCTGATTAAGAAATTACAACATCCATTAAAATTAATGTGTCAGGAGTGGATTCGAACCCACGCCCCCAGAGAGGACCTGAATTCACATTTGGACTGCTTGGCAGTGAAGGATAATCCCTGAGTCTGGCGCCTTAGATGGATCAGCCTTCCTGACGATATCTCTAAATTTTGGTTTGCAGGGGCCTAACTAGGACCGATCCAACGTACTGTGTGATTTTCTTCTTGTGAAGAAAAAATCTTAATATCTCAAAGAGTACGTATTATAAGTACGAATAATGTAAGACTAAGTGGGACGTTAAATCTTATCATTCTGATTAAGGAAATACAACATCCATTATAATTAATGTGTCAGGAGTCGGATTCGAACCAACGCCATCAAAAAGGACCAGATTTCTCATTAGGACTGCTTGGCAGTGAAGGGAAATCCTTGAGTCTGGCGCCATAGATGGCTCCGCCATCCTGACGATATCTCTAAATTGTGGTTTGCAGGGGCCTAAAAAGGACCGATCCAACGTACTGTGTGATTTCCTTGGGTGAAGAAAAAATCTGAATATATCAAAGAGTACGTATTACAAGTACGAATAATGTAAGACTAAGAGGGACGTTGAAAACTTATCATTCTGATTAAGAAATTACAACATCCATTAAAATTAATGTGTCAGGAGTGGGATTCGAACCCACGCCCTCAGAGAGGACCAGAATTCACATTTGGACTGCTTGGCAGTGAAGGGTAATCCTTGAGTCTGGCGCCTTAGACCGCTCGGCCACCCTGACGTTACGTCTAACACGTGGATGCAGGGGATTAAAGGGACCGATCCAACGTACTGTGTGATTTCCTTCTGGTGAAGAAAAACTCTGAATATCTCAAATAGTACGTATTGCAGGTACGAAAAATGTAAGACTAAGAGGGACGTTAAAAACTTATCATTCTGATTAAGGAATTACAACAACCATTAAAATTAATGTGTCAGGAGTGGTATTCGAACCCACGTCCTCAGAGAGGACCAGAATTCAAATTTGGACTCCTTGGCAGTGAAGGATAATCCTTAAGTCTGGCGCCTTAGACCGCTCGGCCACCCTGACGATACCACTGACCCGTGGATGCAGGGCATTAAACGAACCGATCTAACGTACTGTGTGATTTCCTTCTGGTGAAGAAAAACTCTGAATAACTCAAACTCTGAATTAATGTGTCAAGAGTCGGATTCGAACCCACGCCATCATAGAGGAACAGATTTCACATTAGGACTGCTTGGCAGTGAAGGGTAATCCTTGAGTTTGGCGCCATAAATGGCTCGGCCATCCTGACGATATCTCGAAATTGTTGTTTGCAGGGGCCGAAAAAGGAGCGATGCAACGTACTGTGTGATTTCCTTCTGGTGTAGAAAAACTCTGAATATATTACAGAGTACGTATTACAAGTACGAATAATGTAAGACTAAGAGGGACGTAGAAAACTTATCATTCTGATTAAGAAATTACATCATCCGTAAAAATTAATGTGTCAGGAATGTGATTCGAACGCACGCCCTCAGAGAGGACCAGAATTCACATTTAGACTGCTTGGCAGTTAAGGATAATCCTTGAGTCTGGCGCCTTGGACCGCTCGGCCACCCTGACGATATCTCTAAATTGTGGTTTGCAGGGGCCTAAAAAGGACTGATCCAACGTGCTGTGTGATTTCCTTGGGTGAAGAAAAAATCTGAATATATCAAAGAGTACGTATTGCAAGTACGAAAAATGTAAGACTAAGAGGGACGTTGAAAACTTATCATTCTGATTAAGAAATTACAACATCCATTAAAATTAATGTGTCAGGACTGGGATTCGAACCCACGCCCTGAAGAGAAGACCAGAATTCACATTTGGACTGCTTGACAGTGAAGGATAATCCTTGAGTCTGGCGCCTTGGACCGCTCGGCCACCTTGACGATACATCTAAAACGTGGATGCAGGGGATTAAAGGAACCGATCCAACGTACTGTGTGATTACCTTATGGTGAACAAAAACTCTGAATATCTCAAAGAGTACGTATTACAAGTACGAATAATGTAAGACTAAGACGGACGTCGAAAACTTATCATTCTGATTAAGAAATTACAACATCCATTAAAATTAATGTGTCAGGAGTGGATTCGAACCCACGCCCTCAGAGAGGACCGGAATTCACATTTGGACTGCTCGGCAGTGAAGGATAATCCCTGAGTCTGGCGCCTTAGATGGATCAGCCTTCCTGACGATATCTCTAAATTTTGGTTTGCAGGGGCCTAACTAGGACCGATCCAACGTACTGTGTGATTTCCTTCTTGTGAAGAAAAAATCTTAATATCTCAAAGAGTACGTATTATAAGTACGAATAATGTAAGACTAAGTGGGACGTTAAATCTTATCATTCTGATTAAGGAATTACAACATCCATTATAATTAATGTGTCAGGAGTCGGATTCGAACCCACGCCATCAAAAAGGACCAGATTTCTCATTAGGACTGCTTGGCTGTGAAGGGAAATCCTTGAGTCTGGCGCCATAGATGGCTCGGCCATCCTGACGATATCTCTAAATTGTGGTTTGCAGGGGCCTAAAAAGGACCGATCCAACGTACTGTGTGATTTCCTTGGATGAAGAAAAAATCTGAATATATCAAAGAGTACGTATTACAAGTACGAAAAATGTAAGACTAAGAGGGACGTTAAAAACTTATCATTCTGATTAAGGAATTACAACAACCATTAAAATTAATGTGTCAGGAGTGGGATTCGAACCCACGTCCCCAGAGAGGACCAGAATTCAAATTTGGACTGCTTGGCAGTGAAGGATAATCCCTAAGTCTGGCGCCTTAGACCGCTCGGCCACCCTGACGATACCACTGACCCGTGGATGCAGGGCATTAAACGAACCGATCCAACGTACTGTGTGATTTCCTTCTGGTGAAGAAAAACTCTGAATAACTCAAACTCTGAATTAATGTGTCAGGAGTCGGATTCGAACCCACGCCATCATAGAGGAACATATTTCACATTAGGACTGCTTGGCAGTGAAGGGTAATCCTTGAGTTTCGCGCCATAAATGGCTCGGCCATCCTGACGATATCTCGAAATTGTTGTTTGCAGGGGCCTAAAAAGGAGCGATGCAACGTACTGTGTGATTTCCTTCTGGTGTAGAAAAACTCTGAATATATTACAGAGTACGTATTACAAGTACGAATAATGTAAGACTAAGAGGGACGTTGAAAACTTATCACTCTGATTAAGAAATTACATCATCCGTAAAAATTAATGTGTCAGGAGTGTGATTCGAACCCACGGCCTCAGAGCGGACCAGAATTCACATTTGGACTGCTTGGCAGTTAAGGATAATCCTTGAGTCTGACGCCTTAGGCCGCTCGGCCACCCGGACGATACTTCGAACCCGTGGAAGCAGGGGATTAAAGGAACCGATCCAACGTACTGTGTGATTTCCTTCTGGTGAAGAAAAACTCTGAATATCTCAAACACTGAATTAATGTGACAGGAGTCGGATTCGAACCCACGCCATCACAGAGGCCCAGATTTCACATTAGGACTGCTTGGCAGTGAAGGGTAATCCTTGAGTTTGGCGCCATAGATGGCTCGGCCATCCTGACGATATCTCTAAATTGTGGTTTGCAGGGGCCTAAAAAGGACCGATCCAACGTACTGTGTGATTTCCTTCTGGTGAAGAAAAACTCTGAATATATTAAAGAGTACGTATTACAAGTACGAATAATGTAAGACTAAGAGGGACGTTGAAAACTTATCATTCTGATTAAGGAATTACAACATCCATTATAATTAATGTGTCAGGAGTCGGATTCGAAACCACGCCATCATAGAGGAACAGATCTCACATTAGGAATGCTTGGCAGTGAAGGGAAATCCTTGAGTCTGGCGCCATAGATGGCTCGGCCATCCTGACGATAACTCTAAATTGTGGTTTCTAGCGGCCTAAAAATGACCGGTCCAACGTACTGTCTGATTTCCATCTGGTGAAGAAAAACTCTGAATACATTGAAGAGTACGTATTACTAGTGCGAATAATGTAAGACTAAGAGGGACGTTGAAAACTTATCATTCTGATTAAGAAATTACAACATCCATTAAAATTAATGTGTCAGGAGTGGGTTTGAACCCACGCCCTCAGAGAGGACCAGAATTCACATTTGGACAGCTTGGCAGTGAAGGATAATCCTTGAGACTGGCGCCTTAAACCGCTCAGCCACCCTGACGACACCTCTAACACGTGGATGCAGGGGATTAAACGAACCGATCCAACGTACTGTGTGATTTCCTTCTGGTGAAGAAAAACTCTGAATAACTCAAACTCTGAATTAATGTGTCAGAAGTCGGATTCGAACCCACGCCATCATAGAGGATCAGATTTCACTTTAGGACTGCTTGGCAGTGAAGGGTAATCCTTGAGTTTGGCGCCATAGATGGCTCGCCCATCCTGACGATATCTCTAAATTGTGGTTTGCAGGGGCTTAAAAAGGACCGATCAAACCTACTGTGTGATTTCCTTCTGGTGAAGAAAAACCCTGAATATATTAAAGAGTACGTATTACAAGTACGAATAATGTAAGACTAAGAGGGACGTTGAAAACTTATCATTCAGCTTAAGAAATTACAACACCAATTAAAATTACTGCGTCAGTAGCGGGATTCGAACCCACGCCCTCAGAGAGGACCAGAATTCACACTTGGACTGCTTGGCAGAGAAGGATAATCCTTGAGTCTGGCGCCTTAGACCGCTCGGCCCACCCTGACGATAACTCTAACATGTGGATGCAGGGGATTAAAGGAACCGATCCAACGTACTGTGTGATTTCCTTCTCGTGAAGAAAAACTCTGAATATCTCAAACTCTGAATTAATGTGACAGGTGTCGGATTCGAACCCACGCCATCATAGAGGACCAGATTTCACATTAGGACTGCTTGGCAGTGAAGGGTAATCCTTGAGTTTGGCGCCATAAATGGCTCGGCCATCCTGACGATATCTCTAAATTGTGGTTTGCAGGGGCCTAAAAAGGACCGATCCAACGTACTGTGTGATTTCCTTCTGGTGAAGAAAAACTCTGAATATATTAAAGAGTACGTATTACAAGTACGAATAATGTAAGACTAAGAGGGATGTTGAAAACTTATCATTCTGATTAAGAAATTACAACATCCATTAAAATTAATGCGTCAGGAGTGGGATTTGAACATACGCCCTCAGAAAGGACCAGAATTCACATTTGGACTGCATGGCAGTTAATGATAATCCTTGATTCTGGCGCCTTAGACCGTTCGGCCACCCTGACGATACCTCTAGCACGTGGAAGCAGGGGATTAAAGGAAACGATCCAACGTATTGTGTGATTTCCTTCTGGTGAAGAAAAACTCTGAATATCTCAAACACTGAATTAATGTGACAGGAGTCGGATTCGAACCCACGCCATCACAGAGGACCAGATTTCACATTAGGACTGCTTGGCAGTGAAGGGTAATCCTTGAGTTTGGCGCCATAGATGGCTCGGCCATCCTGACGATATCTCTAAATTGTGGTTTGCAGGGGCCTAAAAAGGACCGATCCAACGTACTGTGTGATTTCCTTCTGGTGAAGAAAAACTCTGAATATATTAAAGAGTACGTATTACAAGTACGAATAATGTAAGACTAAGAGGGACGTTAAAAACTTATCATTCTGATTAAGGAATTACAACATCCATTATAATTAATGTGTCAGGAGTCGGATTCGAACCCACGCCATCATAGAGGACCAGATTTCACATTAGGACTGCTTGGCAGTGAAGGTAAATCCTTGAGTCTGGCGCCATAGATGGCCCGGCCACCCTGACGATATCTCTAAATTGTGGTTTGCAGGGGCCTAAAAAGGACCGATCCAAAGTACTATTTGATTTCCCAGGGTGAAGAAAAATTCTGAATATATTAAAGAGTAAGTATTACAAGTAAGAATAATGTAAGACTAAGAGGGACGTTGAAAACTTATCATTCTGATTAAGAAATTACAACATCCATTAAAATTATGTGTCAGGAGTGGGATTCGAACCCACGCCCTCAGAGAGGACCAGAATTCACATTTGGTCTGCTTGGCAGTGAAGGATAATCCTTGAGTCTGGCGCCTTAGACCGCTCGGCCACCCTGACGTTACCTCTAGCACGTGGATTCAGGGGTTTAAAGGGACCGATCCAACGAACTGTGTGATTTCCTTCTGGTGAAGAAAAACTCTGAATATCTTGCAATAGTACTTATTGCAAGTACGAAAAATGTAAGAATAAGAGGGACGTTAAAAACTTATCATTCTGATTAAGGAATTACAACATCCCTGAGTCTGGCGCCTTAGATGGATCAGCCTTCCTGACGATATCTCTAAATTTTGGTTTGCAGGGGCCCAACTAGGACCGATCCAACGTACTGTGTGATTTCCTTCTTGTGAAGAAAAAATCTTAATATCTCAAAGAGTACGTATTATAAGTACGAATAATGTAAGACTAAGTGGGACGTTAAATCTTATCATTCTGATTAAGGAATTACAACATCCATTATAATTAATGTGTCAGGAGTCGGATTCGAACCCACGCCATCAAAAAGGACCAGATTTCTCATTAGGACTGCTTGGCAGTGAAGGGAAATCCTTGAGTCTGGCGCCATAGATGGCTCGGCCATCCTGACGATATCTCTAAATTGTGGTTTGCAGGGGCCTAAAAAGGACCGATCCAACGTACTGTGTGATTTCCTTGGGTGACGAAAAAATCTGAATATATCAAAGAGTACGTATTACAAGTACGAATAATGTAAGACTAAGAGGGACTTTGAAAACTTATCATTCTGATTAAGAAATTACAACATCCATTAAAATTAATGTGTCCGGAGTGGGATTCGAACCCACGCCATCATAGAGGACCAGATTTCACATTAGGACTGCTTGGCAGTGAAGGGTAATCCTTGAGTTTGGCGCCAAAAATGGCTCGGCCATCCTGACGATATCTCGAAATTGTTGTTTGCAGGGGCCTAAAAAGGAGCGATGCAACGTACTGTGTGATTTCCTTCTGGTGTAGAAAAACTCTGAATATATTACAGAGTACGTATTACAAGTACGAATAATGTAAGACTAAGAGGGAAGTTGAAAACTTATCATTCTGATTAAGAAATTACAACATCCATTATAATTAATGTGTAAGGAGTCGGATTCGAACCCACGCCATCATAGAGGACCAGATTTCACATTAGGACTGCTTGGCAGTGAAGGGAAATCCTTGAGTCTGGCGCCATAGATGGCTCGGCCATCCTGACGATATCTCTAAATTGTGGTTTGCAGGGGCCTAAAAAGGACCGATCCAACGTACTGTGTGATTTCCTTGGGTGAAGAAAAAATCTGAATATATCAAAGAGTACGTATTACAAGTACGAATAATGTAAGACTAAGAGGGACGTTGAAAACTTATCATTCTGATTAAGAAATTACAACATCCATTAATATTAATGTGTCAGGAGTGGGATTCGAACCCACGCCCTCAGGGAGGACCAGAATTCACATTTGGACTGCTTGACAGTGAAGGATAATCCTTGAGTCTGGCGCCTTGGACCGCTCGGCCACCCTGACGATACATTTGAAACGTGGAGGCAGGGGATTAAAGGAACCGATCCAACGTACTGTGTGATTACCTTCTGGTGAACAAAAACTCTGAATATCTCAAAGAGTACGTATTACAAGTACGAATAATGTAAGATTAAGAGGGACGTTAAAAACTTCTCATTCTGATTAAGAAATTACAACATCCATTAAAATTAATGTGTCAGGAGTGAGATCCGAACCCACGCCCTCAGAGAGGACCAGAATTCACAGTTCGACTTCTTGGCAGTGAAGGATAATCCTTGAGTCTGGTGCCTTAGATGGCTCGGCCATCCTGACGATAGATCTAATTTTGGCTTGCAGGGGCCTAAAAGACACCGATCCAACGTACTGTATGATTTCCTTCTGGTGAAGAAAACCTCTGAATATATTAAAGAGTAAGTATTACAAGTACGAACAATGTAAGACTAAGAGGGATGTTGTAAACTTTTCATTCTGATTAAGAAATTACAACATCCATTGAAATTAATGCGTCAGGAGTGGGATTCGAACCTACGCCCTCAGAAAGGACCAGAATTCACATTTGGACTGCTTGGCAGTTAATGATAATCCTTGATTCTGGCGCCTTAGACCGTTCGGCCACCCTGACGATACCTCTAGCACGTGGAAGCAGGGGATTAAAGGAAACGATCCAACGTATTGTGTGATTTCCTTCTGGTGAAGAAAAACTCTGAATATCTCAAACACTGAATTAATGTGACAGGAGTCGGATTCGAACCCACGCCATCACAGAGGACCAGATTTCACATTAGGATTGCTTGGCAGTGAAGGGTAATCCTAGAGTTTGGCGCCATAGATGGCTCGGCCATCCTGACGATATCTCTAAATTGTGGTTTGCAGGGGCCTAAAAAGGACCGATCCAACGTACTGTGTGATTTTCTTCTGGTGAAGAAAAACTCTGAATATATTAAAGAGTACGTATTACAAGTACGAATAATGTAAGACTAAGAGGGACGTTAAAAACTTATCATTCTGATTAAGGAATTACAACATCCATTATAATTAATGTGTCAGGAGTCGGATTCGAACCCACACCATCATAGAGGACCAGATTTCACATTAGGACTGCTTGGCAGTGAAGGGAAATCCTTGAGTCTGGCGCCATAGATGGCTCGGCCATCCTGACGATATCTCTAAATTGTGGTTTGCAGGGGCCTAAAAAGGACCGATCCAAAGTACTATTTGATTTCCCAGGGTAAAGTAAATTCTGAATATATTAAAGAGTACGTATTACAAGTACGAATAATGTAAGACTAAGAGGGACGTTGAAAACTTATCATTCTGATTAAGAAATTACAACATCCGTTAAAATTAAGTGTCAAGAGTGGGATTCGAACCCACGCCCTCAGAGAGGACCAGAATTCACATTTGGTCTGCTGGGCAGTGAAGGATAATCCTTGAGTCTGGCGCCTTAGACCGCTCGGCCACCCTGACGTTACCTCAAACACGTGGATTCAGGGGATTAAAGGGACCGATCCAACGTACTGTGTGATTTCCTTCTGGTGAAGAAAAACTCTGAATATCTCAAATAGTACATATTGCAAGTACAAAAAATGTAAGAATAAGAGAGACGTTAAAAACTTATCATTCTGATTAAGGAATTACAACATCCATTAAAATTAATGTGTCAGGAGTGGGATTCGAACCCACGCCCTCAGAGAAGACCAGAATTCACATTTGGACTGCTTGGCAGTGAAGGATAATGCTTGAGTCTGGCGCCTTAGACCGCTCGGCCACCCTAACGATATCTCATACACGTGGATACAGGGGATTAAACGAACCGATCCAACGTACTGTGTGATTTCCTTCTGGTGAAGAAAAACTCTGAATATCTCAAACACTGAATTAATGTGACAGGAGTCGGATTCGAACCCACGCCATCACAGAGGACCAGATTTCACATTAGGACTGCTTGGCAGTGAAGGGTAATCCTTGAGTTTGGCGCCATAGATGGCTCGGCCATCCTGACGATATCTCTAAATTGTGGTTTGCAGGGGCCTAAAAAGGACCGATCCAACGTACTGTGTGATTTCCTTCTGGTGAAGAAAAACTCTGAATGTATTAAAGAGTACGTATTACAAGTACGAATAATGTAAGACTAAGAGGGACGTTGAAAACCTATCATTCTGATTAAGAAATTACAACATCCATTAAAATTAATGTGTCAGGAGTGTGATTGGAACCCACGCACTGAAGAGACGACCAGCATTCACATTTGTACTGCTTGGCAGTGAAGGATAATCCTTGAGACTGGCGCCTTGGATCGCTCGGCCACCCTGACGCTACATCTTAAAAGTGGATGCAGGGGATTAAAGGAACCGATCCAACGTACTGTGTGATTTCCTTCTGGTGAACAAAAACTCTGAATATCTCAAAGAGTACGTATTACAATTACGAATAATGTAAGACTAAGAGGGACGTTGAAAACTTATCATTCTGATTAAGAAATTACAAAATCCATTAAAATTAATGTGTCAGGAGTGGGATTCGAACCCACGCCCTCAGAGAGGACCAGAATTCACATTTGGACTACTTGGCAGTGAAGGATAATCCTTGAGTCGGGCGCCTTAGATGGATCAGCCTTCCTGACGATATCTCTAAATTTTGGTTTTGCAGGGGCCTAACTAGGACCGATCCAACGTACTGTGTGATTTCCTTCTTGTGAAGAAAAACTCTGAATAATTCAAACTCTGAATTAATGTGTCAGGAGTCGGATTCGAACCCACGCCATCATAGAGGAACAGATTTTACATTAGGACTGCTTGGCAGTGAAGTGTAATCTTTGAGTTTGGCGCCATAAATGGCTCGGCCATCCTGACGATATCTCTAAATTGTTGTTTGCAGGGGCTTAAAAAGGACCGATCCAACGTACTGTTTGATTTCCTTCTGGTGAAGAAAAACTCTGAATATATTACAGAGTACGTATTACAAGTACGAATAATGTAAGACTAAGAGGGACGTTGAAAAATTATAATTCTGATTATGAAATTACATCATCCATTAAAATTAATGTGTCAGGAGTGGGATTGGAACCCACGCACTGAAGAGTCGACCAGTATTCACATTTGTACTGCTTGGCAGTGAAAGATAATCCTTGAGTCTGGCGCCTTGGACCGCTCGGCCACCCTGACGATACATCTAAAAAGTGGATGCAGGGGATTAAATGAACCGATCCAACGTACTGTGTGATTTCCTTCTGGTGAACAAAAACTCTGAATATCTCAAAGAGTACGTATTAAAAGTACGAATAATGTAAGAGTAAGAGGGACGTTGAAAACTTATCATTCTGATTAAGAAATTACAACATCCATTAAAATTAATGTGTCAGGAGTGGGATTCGAACCCACGCCCTGAGAGAGGACCAGAATTCACATTTGGACTGCTTGGCAGTGATGGATAATCCTTGAATCTGGCGCCTTAGACCGCTCGGCCACCCTGACGATACCACTGACCCGTGGATGCAGGGCATTAAACGAACCGATCCAACGTACTGTGTGATTTCCTTCTGGTGAAGAAAAACTCTGAATATCTCAAAGAGTACGTATTGCAAGTACGAATAATGTAAGAATAAGAGGGACGTTAAAAACTTATCATTCTGATTAAGAAATTACAACATCCATTAAAATTGATGTGTCTGTAGTGGGATTGGAACCCACGCCCTCAGAGAGGACCAGTATTCATATTTGGACTGCTTGGCAGTGAAGGATAATCCTTGAGTCTGGCGCCTTAGATGGATCAGCCTTCCTGACGATATCTCTAAATTATGGTCTGCAGGGGCCTAACTAGGACCGATCCAACGTACTGTGTGATTTCCTTCTTGTGAAGAAAAAATATTAATATCTCAAACAGTACGTATTACAAGTACGAATAATGTAAGAGTAAGAGGGACGTTAAATACTTATCATTCTGTTTAAGAAATTAAAACATCCATTATAATTAATGTGTCAGGAGTCGGATTCGAACCCACGCCATCATAGAGGACCAGATCTCACATTAGGACTGCTTGGCAGTGAAGGGTAACCCATGAGTCTGGCGCCATAGATGGCTCGGCCATCCTGACGATATCTCTAAATTCTGGGTTGCAGGGCCTAAAAATGGACCGATCCAACGTACTGTGTGATTTCCTTCTGGAGAAGAAAAATTCTGAATACATTAAAGAGTACGTATTACAAGTACAAATAATGTAAGACTAAGAGGGACGTTGAAAACTTATCATTCTGATTAAGAAATGACAACATCCATTAAAATTAATGTGTCAGGAGTGGGATCCGAACACAAGCCGTCAGAGAGGACCAGAATTCACATTTGGACTGCTTGGCAGTGAAGTATAATTCTTGAGTCTGGCGCCTTAGACCGCTCGGCCACCCTGACGACACCTGTAAAACGTGGATGCCGGGGATTAAAGAAACCGATCCAACGTACTGTGTGATTTCCTTTTGGTGAAGAAAAATTCTGAATATATTAAAGAGTACGTATTACAAGTACTGTAACGATTCGATCCCCAAGCTTTTATATTTATAATAATTAATCTTTTTCGTTTTATTTATATATATATATATTAATTTTTTATTAAGTAGTATTCCATGCTACAAGATTTTATCTGTCTGTAAGCAGCTCAAATCATTCTGAACAGATTTCCATTTACGAATGGTTGTAAGGTTAGTTGTCAGAGAGACGTGGGAAATGACAGGTTCGCTTACATTTCTACAATTGATGTTATGTCCTAAAGAAGGTCCTAGCGCGTGACAAAGGCAGGCGATGCGGTGTCCGGTCACTATTAGTGCCGGTAGTGGGAAATCTATTCTCTACCCCAAATGAATGTAAGAAACCCTTGCTGTTGTGGAGAAATAACTTAAGAAATGGCATTATTCAATAATGGAAATGTCAGTATTCCTGATGAGTATTGTTCGTGAAGGAGCAGTGACTTATAGACTGTGTTTAATTGAAAGGGTTGGACTTAACATTCGCACCCCCAAATGAATGTAAGAAACCCTGGCAGCTGTGTCGAAATAACTGAAGACATGGCATATTCTATAATGGAAATGTCAGTATTCCTGATGAGTATTGTTCGTGAAGGAGAAGTGACTTATAGACTGTGTCTAATTGAAAGGGTGGATTTTAAGAACCATATTATCGACAAAAACTTGAAGATGATATAAATACAGGAGCTCAAGCCAGAGAAGAACACTTACTATTATTCATTCAGTCACGCCAGTAGTCCTACGTACTGGGAGTCAGTTTAACGTGAGTTGGGAGTCGCCATCAAACCGTCGTTCCCTGAGCATCGACCATCCAACTTTATACATTCAGAGGAAAATATTAGCGAGGCATCATGCTGAAGTACTACAACATGTCAACTACGGGACGGATCAACGAGGACATCAGTCATATTATCTATATATATGACAATACTTCAAGAGTTGAGCGAAGATCATGATTTATCTCACGTCTCTCAGGCCATGTAAAATCAAGCTTGTATTCATTTTAGTTCAATCCATTCATTATCCTTTATCTGTTGAGCCGCAGTAAATTTTCTTTAAATTCAAATTTGTAACTATTCTTATTGTGTTTTTCTTTTTATATTTGTTACCTAGATTCATTAAATTCATTTAAGTCAATGTCAGGACCCTCATTTATAGTAGTTAGTAATATTATATAAGGCTAACCCAACTATCCTTCATAATGCTGAATCGGTTTGAGTACTTCGGTTTCACTTCGACCAGGGGTAAGATATCGTGTTTTCTGCCAATGAGTAGCTGTGCAATCCCCTTCTTTTGACTATCTAATTAGTCTGGCGCCCATACCAAATCATATCATTTTTAGTGTACAATTCAAGGTAAGTACAAAACAAAAGTGCATATTTTAATTGTGTCTCATTTTCATTTCATTCATCATTTTATGTTAATTCATTCCCCATCTTGTTTAACGCCCCATTACATTATGGCACCTTAACGTGGCGCTCGAAAACTTGTTCAGTATTTATGAAGGGAAGGTATAAATGTCAGTGCAAGTGTGATTTTGAGGGAGTGAAGTGATTTTGGAAGGGCAATTTTTAAAACGGTGTACTTCGAGATGGCGAATGAGAAACAGAAATCTCCAGATATTCCGGAAGGTAAATTCGAGGCAATCATGAGGGCGTTGCAGAATATAAAGAGTAATAATCAGGATCTGAGTAATAAGTTAGAAGCCACTAATGCTAAAATTGAACTTAATAATGAAGAATTAAATAGGAAATATGGTATATTGCAGAAGAGTATTGAGGGGATGAAACAGGAAATCAGAGGTGAAATTAATGAGATGATAGAAGTGAAGGCTAAATATATCATAGAGAAAATGGATAAACAATTAGAAGCAGTAGAAAGTAAGATTGAAAAGAAAATAGTTAAACAAATTGAGGAAAAAATAGCAACTCAAGGTGAGATTGTTGGCAAATTAGTAGAAGCAGAAACTAGGCAGGTGAGAATAGAGCTGGGGGACAAGATTGAGAGAGTCGAGTCTGAATTTCATAGGAAGGTAGAGGAAAATCACTTGAAAAATACCGAGAATTATCAAGAGATTCAAGAGAAACAGAAGGTATTGAGAAGGGAACTAATGGATAAAGAAAGTAATTTCCAAGAAAAGGTGGAAATGGTAGGAACGGTAGACGTAGATGAAAGTAGCTTAAAAGAGGAACGACAGTCAGCGGAGATAGTAGAAGAAATCATAGTAGAGTTGGTAGAAACGGTAGACGTAGATGAAGGTAGCTTAAAAGAGGAACGCCAGTTAGCAGAGATAGTAGAAGAAAGCATAGTAGAGTTGGTAGAAACGGTAGACTTAAATGAAAGTAGCGTAGGTGAGGAACAACAGTCAGCGGAGATAGCGGAGGTAATAGGTGAAAGAAGGATACATGTAGAAGAGATTATAGAACGTAATGAGATAGGGGAGAAGTGTAAAGAAAATATAGCAAGGGAAGTAGGTAAAATAAAGAAAGTACTAAGCACTCAAGAAATAGAAATGCAGAAAAACATATATGAAGAGAAGAGGCAGACAAGGGAAGATTTCCAAATTGGTATAGAGGAAATTAATATAAAATTATTAGAGGCAGAGAGGCGTGCGTTAAGTAACAGTCATAAAGAAATGGTTATCGAACAAGGTCAGCAGGAGGCAGATTACAGTGAACGAGGAATGCAGATGATAGGAGTTAAAGTCTATAGGAGTAGGTCAAAGCGGAAAATCCAGGTCACATTGTTAGATGAGATTAGAAAGATATTTAAAAATAAGAATGAAGATTACTATTTGGAATGGAGGCTAGAAGTAGAGATATTAGGCGAAAAGTTAGGAGGAGGGGTTAAGGGTAGCTTCACTGCAGCGATGTATTGTAATGAGGAGATAGAATCTATTGTGATAAAGAGAGAAGGATGTATAACTAGTAAGAAAGGTGGAATCGAAGAAGAAAGTGGTGAGAACGTTAAAATAACAGAGAGAGTAGTTACGAAAGTGTGTAGTACCATGTGTTAATTATCCGTAGGACCTTAATATTCGTGATGAATTACTATTTGATTTATGTGATGTATCAGAGGAACCAATTAGTAATAAATTCAACTCAGTCGTAGAATTTAGAGTGCGAGGGGCGCACATACCTGTGCTTCTTGATAGTGGGATAGGTAAACATGGTGAACTGCTTAACGATAGGCAGCTTCTATTAAGATGTGCGTAATTGGAAGAAGTACTTAAGTGTATTAAAACAGAAATGAAAAGAATATCTTGAAAGCAATAACTATTATGCCAACCATAATAATAATAATAATAATAATAATAAAGTAGAGATGGTTAATTGATTTACGTTGAGGTGGTACAGTGAGAATAAAATTAATAAGTTGATTAAGTAAATATTGATATACAGTAATGTAGTTTCAGTTGAGGACATCGAGATAATCAGGTACTATAAGTGGAGAAATGTAGAAGTGGTTTAAAGTTAACGAAGGTAACGCATAGTGAATTAACCAACATCTGGTGGAGAAAAGAGAGTATTAGATTAATAGGACGTCGGATACATGGAGATGAATATATGTGGATGTGTAAGGTCACATAAATGGTGTAAGGAGGAAGTAGGCTAGCGATATTTAGTGCCATTGAACATTTGGGGTTTAAGATTTGGTAGTTGACCAAATGAGTTTATTGAAGTGAGAGTTGAAGAAATAAGTGTGCCAGAGTAGATTGGTATCTCTGAGCAAGAGTTTTTTATGGTGTCAAAGGAACACGTGGAGGTGATGATGGGAGTTTTTGGAGTAGGAAGAAGCGCTGTTGTATGCAAGGGAATACAGATGAGAGTTGGTCCAAGTTTTTGATATAGATCGTTATACTGTACTTAATTTATGAACACATCCAAATAGATTACAAAGCTTAATACCTAGTTGAACCACTTCTAACATAAATTGCTGATGATGAGCGAGAAGGAATTAATGGTATATTGTGTTATTGTTCGACGCAAGTTTAAAAGTAAAAATAATAATAATAATAATTATTATTATAATTTGGTTGACATAATATTCAGAAGTTATTGAAAGGAATTTGTTATAATTCAAAGATAATTGCTTGAATGGTTGAAGTATTCGGAGAAGAAGTTAATGTATGCAAAGTGGGACTAATTCATGTGAAATTTAAAATGAAGTGGCGGTTTACTGGTAGTTTATTGGGTGAGAAAGCATTGAGACTTATTGTCAGAAGAGATTTCGGAGGAATCATTTATTAATAATTATAAATCAGTTAAAGGGATAAGGGGTGCGCGGTGCTACATTTATTGATAGTGAGGTAATCACGGTACTCTGGATTTAAAGGTAAGTCATTCCTTTAGAGGAGAAATTAAAATCTCATGTTATCAGGCGGATTTCGCGGAAGGATAATAATTAAAGAGTATTAAGGCAGGTAACTACGGATAAAACAGGTAAAGGTAAGTGAGGGTTCTATGTATAATTGTACGAGAGATAGAGTTATTAATAACCTGTGTTATTGTGTGTCCGGATAAGAGCAAGTAGGATACTTGGGTAAATATAATATTAATTGACGGAAATTTCATGTGTATGTGGGGTAATTTCATGAGTAATACATATGTACTGACATTTGGGTTGTTTTATGAGTATTGCTAATTGTTCCTTGTTTCTACATTTACATATTAAGCATCACCAGATTGATCCATTGCAACTTCGTAATTCTTTTAAAGAGACGAAAGATAAATTATGTAATTCGTGAAAGTAATCGTGTGCAGTGATGTGTAACGAGTGATATTGTCAGTAGTACAACAACTATGTATTCCTACACTAGGCTGACAGAAAAATTCTACGCTCATTAGCTATAAAGCTAACACGTATGATATGCATACGATATCTCAGTTATTAAAGTGCAACGAAGACGAATTACGTCTAATGCGAAAGTGAAGGGTACATCAATGTCTCTTTCTTTCAGGAATTCATTTAAATAAAACCAAAGACTATATGAACACTTGAGAAGTTGAGAAATGGGGAATGCAAATATAAAATGAAGGGTATATTTTGTTTATATGTATAATTTTGTGGTAGTGTAATTGTATATTGTGATGGTGGAGATTTTTCTTTATGTTGTCATTCTGAAGTGTATTTGTGTATTTTCATTTTGAGTGTAACGTATTTAGACATTTTTTGGCAGAGTGCATTGAAAGAAATAATGTTGTCATTTCATGTAAAATCATTTATTTCAAGGGGCGATTTGTAACGATTCGATCCCCAAGCTTTTATATTTATAATAATTAATCTTTTTCGTTTTATTTATATATATATATATATATTAATTTTTTATTAAGTAGTATTCCATGCTACAAGATTTTATCTGTCTGTAAGCAGCTCAAATCATTCTGAACAGATTTCCATTTACGAATGGTTGTAAGGTTAGTTGTCAGAGAGACGTGGGAAATGACAGGTTCGCTTACATTTCTACAATTGATGTTATGTCCTAAAGAAGGTCCTAGCGCGTGACAAAGGCAGGCGATGCGGTGTCCGGTCACTATTAGTGCCGGTAGTGGGAAATCTATTCTCTACCCCAAATGAATGTAAGAAACCCTTGCTGTTGTGGAGAAATAACTTAAGAAATGGCATTATTCAATAATGGAAATGTCAGTATTCCTGATGAGTATTGTTCGTGAAGGAGCAGTGACTTATAGACTGTGTTTAATTGAAAGGGTTGGACTTAACATTCGCACCCCCAAATGAATGTAAGAAACCCTGGCAGCTGTGTCGAAATAACTGAAGACATGGCATATTCTATAATGGAAATGTCAGTATTCCTGATGAGTATTGTTCGTGAAGGAGAAGTGACTTATAGACTGTGTCTAATTGAAAGGGTGGATTTTAAGAACCATATTATCGACAAAAACTTGAAGATGATATAAATACAGGAGCTCAAGCCAGAGAAGAACACTTACTATTATTCATTCAGTCACGCCAGTAGTCCTACGTACTGGGAGTCAGTTTAACGTGAGTTGGGAGTCGCCATCAAACCGTCGTTCCCTGAGCATCGACCATCCAACTTTATACATTCAGAGGAAAATATTAGCGAGGCATCATGCTGAAGTACTACAACATGTCAACTACGGGACGGATCAACGAGGACATCAGTCATATTATCTATATATATGACAATACTTCAAGAGGTGAGCGAAGATCATGATTTATCTCACGTCTCTCAGGCCATGTAAAATCAAGCTTGTATTCATTTTAGTTCAATCCATTCATTATCCTTTATCTGTTGAGCCGCAGTAAATTTTCTTTAAATTCAAATTTGTAACTATTCTTATTGTGTTTTTCTTTTTATATTTGTTACCTAGATTCATTAAATTCATTTAAGTCAATGTCAGGACCCTCATTTATAGTAGTTAGTAATATTATATAAGGCTAACCCAACTATCCTTCATAATGCTGAATCGGTTTGAGTACTTCGGTTTCACTTCGACCAGGGGTAAGATATCGTGTTTTCTGCCAATGAGTAGCTGTGCAATCCCCTTCTTTTGACTGTCTAATTAGTCTGGCGCCCATACCAAATCATATCATTTTTAGTGTACAATTCAAGGTAAGTACAAAACAAAAGTGCATATTTTAATTGTGTCTCATTTTCATTTCATTCATCATTTTATATTAATTTATTTCCCACATATCTCTCATAATCGCCCCATTACAGTACGAATAATGTAAGAATAAGAGGGACGTTAAAAACTTATCATTCTGATTAAGAAATTACAACATCCATTAAAATTAAAGTGTCAGGAGTCGGACTCGAACCCACGCCATCACAGATGACCAGATTTCAGATTAGGACTGCTTGGCAGTGAAGGGTAATCCTTGAGTTTGGCGCCATAGATGGCTCGGCCATCCTGGCGATACCGCTAAACAGTGGTGTGCAGGGGACTAAAAAGGAACGATCCGACGTTCTGGGTGATTTATTCCTGGTGATCAAAACCCTGAATATCTCAAAGAGTACGTATTACAAGTACAAATAATTTGAGACAGAGAGTGACGTTAAATTCATATAACACGTGGATGCAGGGGATTAAAGGGACCGATCCAACGTACTGTGTGATTTCCTTCTGGTGAAGGAAAACTCAGAATATCTCAAATAGTACGTATTGCAAGTACGAAAAATGTGAGACTAAGAGGGACGTTAAAAACTTATCATTCTGATTAAGGAATTACAACATCCATTAAAATTAATGTGTCAAGAGTGGGATTCGAACCCACGGCCTCACAGAGGACCAGAATTCACATTTGGACTGCTTGGCAGTGAAAGATAATCCTTGAGTCTGGCGCCTTAAACCGCTCGGCCACCCTGACGAAACCTGTAACACGTGGATGCAGAGGATTAAACGAACCGATCCAACGTACTGTGAGATTTCCTTCTGGTGAAGAAAAACTCTGAATAACTCAAACTCTGAATTAATGTGTCAGTAGTCGGATTCGAACCCACGCCATCATAGAGGACCAGATTTCACATTAGGACTGCTTGGCAGTGAAGGGTAATCCTTGAGTTTGGCGCCATAAATTGTTCGGCCACCCTGACGATATCTCTAAATTGTTGTTTGCAGGGGCCTAAAAAGGACCGATCCAACGTACTGTGTGATTTCTTTCTGGTGAAGAAAAACTCTGAATATATTACAGAGTACGTATTACAAGTACGAATAATGTAAGACTAAGAGGGACGTTGAAAACTTATCATTCTGATTAAGGAATTACAACATCCATTATAATTAATGTTTCAGGAGTCGGATTCGAACCCACGCCATCATAGGGGAACAGATCTCACATTAGGAATGCTTGGCAGTGAAGGGAAATCCTTGAGTCTGGCGCCATAGATGGCTCGGCCATCCTGACGATAACTCTAAATTGTGGTTTCCAGCGGCCTAAAAATGACCGGTCCAACGTACTGTCTGATTTCCATCTGGTGAAGAAAAACTCTGAATACATTGAAGAGTACGTATTACTAGTACGAATAATGTAAGACTAAGAGGGTCGTTGAAAACTTATCATTCTGATTAAAAAATTACAACATCCATTAAAATTAACGTGTCAGGAGTGGGTTTCGAACCCACGCCCTCAGAGAATACCAGAATTCACATTTGGACAGCTTGGCAGTGAAGGATAATCCTTGAGTCTGGCGCCTTAGGCCGCTCAGCCACCCTGACGATACCTCTAACACGTGGATGCAGGGGATTAAACGAACCGATCCAACGTACTGTGTGATTTCCTTCTGGTGAAGAAAAACTCTGAATAACTCAAACTCTGAATTAATGTGTCAGGAGTCGGATTCGAACCCACGCCATCATAGAGGATCAGATTGCACTTTAGGACTGCTTGGCAGTGAAAGGTAATCCTTGAGTTTGGCGCCATAGATGGCTCGCCCATCCTGACGATATCTCTAAATTGTGGTTTGCAGGGGCTTAAAAAGGACCGATCAAACCTACTGTGTGATTTCCTTCTGGTGAAGAAAAACCCTGAATATATTAAAGAGCACGTATTACAAGTACGAATAATGTAAGACTAAGAGGGACGTTGAAAACTAATCATTCAGCTTAAGAAATTGCAACACCAATTAAAATTACTGCGTCAGTAGCGGGATTCGAACCCAAGGCCTCAGGGAGGACCAGAATTCACATTTGGACTGCTTGACAGTGAAGGATAATCCTTGAGTCTGGCGCCTTGGACCGCTCGGCCACCCTGACGATACATCTGAAACGTGGATGCAGGGGATTAAAGGAACCGATCCAACGTACTGTGTGATTACCTTCTGGTGAACAAAAACTCTGAATATCTCAAAGAGTACGTATTACAAGTACGAATAATGTAAGATTAAGAGGGACGTTAAAAACTTCTCATTCTGATTAAGAAATTACAACATCCATTAAACTTAATGTGTCAGGAGTGAGATCCGAACCCACGCCCTCAGAGAGGACCAGAATTCACAGTTCGACTGCTTGACAGTGAAGGATAATCCTTGAGTCTGGTGCCTTAGATGGCTCGGCCATCCTGACGATAGATGTAATTTTGGCTTGCAGGGGCCTAAAAGACACCGATCCAACGTACTGTGTGATTTCCTTCTGGTGAAGAAAACCTCTGAATATATTAAAGAGTACGTATTACAAGTATGAATAATGTAAGACTAAGAGGGACGTTGAAAACTTATCATTCTGATTAAGAAATTACAACATCCATTAAAATTAAAGTGTCAGGAGTGGGATTCGAAACCACGCCCTCAGAGAGGACCAGAATTCACATTTGGACTGCTTGGCAGAGAAGGATAATCCTTGAGTCTGGCGCCTTAGACCGCTCGGCCACCCTGACGATAAGTCTAACATGTGGATGCAGGGGATTAAACTAACCGATCCAACGTACTGTGTGATTTCCTTCTGGTGAAGAAAAACTCTGAATATTTCAAACTCTGAATTAATGTGACAGGAGTCGGATTCGAACCCACGCCATCATAGAGGACCAGATTTCACATTAGGACTGCTTGGCAGTGAAGGGTAATCCTTGAGTTTGGCGCCATAAATGGCTCGGCCATCCTGACGATATCTCTAAATTGTGGTTTGCAGGGGCCTAAAAAGGACCGATCCAACGTACTGTGTGATTTCCTTCTGGTGAAGAAAAACTCTGAATATATTAAAGAGTAAGTATTACAAGTACGAATAATGTAAGACTAAGAGGGATGTTGAAAACTTATCATTCTGATTAAGAAATTACAACATCCATTGAAATTAATGCGTCAGGAGTGGGATTCGAACCTACGCCCTCAGAGAGGACCAGAATTCACATTTGGACTGCTTGGCAGTGAAGGGTAATCCTTGAGTCTGGCGCCTTGGACCGCTCGGCCACCCTGACGATAACTATAACATGTGGATGCAGGGGATTAAATGAACCGATCCAACGTACTGTGTGATTTCCTTCTGGTGACCAAAAACTCGAATATCTCAAAGAGTACGTATTACAAGTACGAATAATGTAAGACTAAGAGGGACGTTGAAAACTTATCATTCTGATTAAGGAATTACAACATCCATTATAATTAATGTGTCAGGAGTGGGATTGGAACCCACGCACTGAAGAGACGACCAGTATTCACATTTGTACTGCTTGGCAGTGAAGGATAATCCTTGAGTCTGGCGCCTTGGACCGCTCGGCCACCCTGACGATACATCTAAAAAGTGGATGCAGGGGATTAAATGAACCGATCCAACGTACTGTGTGATTTCCTTCTGGTGACCAAAAACTCGAATATCTCAAAGAGTACGTATTACAAGTACGAATAATGTAAGACTAAGAGGGACGTTGAAAACTTATCATTCTGATTAAGGAATTACAACATCCATTATAATTAATGTGTCAGGAGTCGGATTCGAACCCACGCCATCATAGAGGAACAGATCTCACATTAGGACTGTTTGGCAGTGAAGGGAAATCCTTGAGTCTGGCGCCATAGGTGGCGCGGCCATCCTGACGATAACTCTAAATTGTGGTTTCCAGGGGCCTAAAAATGACCGGTCCAACGTACTGTGTGATTTCCTTCTTGTGAAGAAAAAATCTTAATATCTCAAAGAGTACGTATTACAAGTACGAATAATGTAAGACTAAGAGGGACGTTGAAAACTTATCATTCTGATTAAGAAATTACAACATCCATTAAAATTAATGTGTCAGGAGTGGAATTCGAACCCACGCTCTCAGAGAGGACCAGAATTCACATTTGGACTGCTTGGCAGTGAAGGGTAATCCTTGAGTCTGGCGTCTTAGATGGATCAGCCTTCCTGACGATATCTCTAGATTTGGGTTTGCAGGGGCCTAACTAGGACCGATCCAACGTACTGTGTGATTTCCTTCTTGTGAAGAAAAAATCTTAATATCTCAAAGAGTACGTATTATAAGTACGAATAATGTAAGATTAAGAGGGACGTTAAAAACTTATTATTCTGATTAAGGAATTACAACATCGATTATAATTAATGTGTAAGGAGTCGGATTCGAACCCACGCCATCATAGAGGACCAGATTTCACATTAGGACTGCTTGGCAGTGAAGGGAAATCCTTCAGTCTGGCGCCATAGATGGCTCGACCATCCTGACGATATCTCTAAATTGTGGTTTGCAGGGGCCTAAAAAGGACCGATCCAACGTGCTGTGTGATTTCCTTGGGTGAAGAAAAAATCTGAATATATCAAAGAGTACGTATTACAAGTACGAATAATGTAAGACTAAGAGGGACGTTGAAAACTTATCATTCTGATTAAGAAATTACAACATCCATTAATATTAATGTGTCAGGAGTGGGATTCGAACCCACGCCCTCAGAGAGGACCAGAATTCACACTTGGACTGCTTGGCAGTGAAGGATACTCCTTGAGACTGGCGCCTTCGACCGCTCGGCCACCCTGACGTTACCTCTAACACGTGGATGCAGGGGTTTAAAGGGACCGATCCAACGTACTGTGTGATTTTCTTCTGGTGAAGAAAAACACTGATTATCTCAAAGAGTACGTATTGCAAGTACGAAAAATGTAAGACTAAGAGGGACGTTAAAAACTTATCATTCTGATTAAGAAATTACAACATCCATTAAAATTGATGTGCCAGGAGACGGATTCGAACCTACGCCATCATAGAGGACCAGATTTCACATTTGGACTGCTTGGCAGTGAAGGGTAATCCTTGAGTCTGGCGCCATAGATGGCTCGGCCATCCTGACGATAACTCTAAATTGTGGTTTGCAGGGGCCTAAAAAGGACTGATCCAACGTACTGTGTGATTTCCTTCTGGTGAAGAAAAGCTCTGAATATATTAAAGAGTACGTATTACAAGTACGAATAATGTAAGACAAAGAGGGACGTTGAAAACTTATCATTCTGATTAAGAAATTACAACATCCATTAAAATTAATGTGTCAGGAGTGGGATTCGAACCCACGCCCTCAGAGAGGACCAGAATTCACATTTGGACTGCTTGGCAGTGAAGGATAATCCTTGAACCTGGCGCCTTAGACCACTCGGCCACCCTGACGTTACCTCTAACACGTGGAAGCAGGGGATTAAAGGAATCGATCCAACGTAATGTGTGATTTCCTTCTGGTGAAAAAAGACTCTGAATATCTCAAAGAGTACGTATTGCAAGTACGAATAATGTAACAATAAGAGGGACGTTAAAAACTTATCATTCTGATTAAGATATTACAACATCCATTAAAATTGATGTGTCTGTAGTAGGATTGGAACCCACGCCCTCAGAGAGGACCAGTATTCATATTTGGACTGCTTGGCAGTGAAGGATAATCCTTGAGTCTGGCGCCTTAGATGGATCAGCCTTCCTGACGATATCTCTAAATTATGGTTTGCAGGGGCCTAACTAGGACCGATCCAACGTACTGTGTGATTTCCTTCTTGTGAAGAAAAATCTTAATATCTCAAAGAGTACGTATTACAAGTACGAATAATGTAAGACTAAGAGGGACGTTAAAAACTTATCATTCTGATTAAGAAATTACAACATCCATTACAATTGATGTTTCTGGAGTGGGATTCGAACCCACGCCCTCAGAGAGGAGCAGAATTCACATTTGGACTGCTTGGCAGTGAAGGATAATCCTTGAGTCTGGCGCCTTAAATGTCTCAGCCTTCCTGACGATATCTCTAAATATTGGTTTGCAGGGGCCTAACTAGGACCGATCCAACGTACTGTGTGATTTCCATCTGGTGAAGAAAAACTCTGAATACATTGAAGAGTACGTATTACTAGTACGAATAATGTAAGACTAAGAGGGACGTTTAAAACTTATCATTCTGATTAAGAAATTACAACATCCTTTAAAATTAATGTGTCAGGAGTGGGTTTCGAACCCACGCCCTCAGAGAGGATCAGAATTCACATTTGGACTGCTTGGCAGCGAAGGATAATCCTTGAGTCTGGCGCCTTAGACCGCTCAGCCACCCTGACGATACGTCTAGCACGTGGATGCAGGGGATTAAACGAACCGATCCAACGTACTGTGTGATTACCTTCTGGTGAACAAAAACTCTGAATATCTCAAAGAGTACGTATTACAAGTACGAATAATGTAAGATTAAGAGGGACGTTAAAAACTTCTCATTCTGATTAAGAAATTACAACATTCATTAAAATTAATGTGTCAGGAGTGAGATCCGAACCCACGCACTCAGAGAGGACCAGAATTCACAGTTCGACTGCTTGGCAGTGAAGGACAATCCTTGAGTCTGGTGCCTTAGATGGCTCGGCCATCCTGACGATAGATCTAATTTTGGCTTGCAGGGGCCTAAAAGACACCGATCCAACGTACTGTATGATTTCCTTCTGGTGAAGAAAACCTCTGAATATATTATAGAGTACGTATTACAAGTACGAATAATGTAAGACTAAGAGGGACGTTGAAAACTTATCATTCTGATTAAGAAATTACAACATCCATTAAAATTAATGTGTCAGGAGTGGGATTCGAACCCACGCCCTCAGAGAGGACCAGAATTCACATTTGGACTGCTTGGCAGAGAAGGATAATCCTTGAGTCTGGCGCCTTAGACCGCTCGGCCACCCTGACGATAACTTTAACATGTGGATGCAGGGGATTAAAGGAACCGATCCAACGTACTGTGTGATTTCCTTCTCGTGAAGAAAAACTCTGAATATCTCAAACTCTTAATTAATGTGACAGGAGTCGGATTCGAACCCACGCCATCATAGAGGACCAGATTTCACATTAGGACTGCTTGGCAGTGAAGGGTAATCCTTGAGTTTGGCGCCATAAATGGCTCGGCCATCCTGACGATATCTCTAAATTGTGGTTTGCAGGGGCCTAAAAAGGACCGATCCAACGTACTGTGTGATTTCCTTCTGGTGAAGAAAAACTCTGAATATATTAAAGAGTACGTATTACAAGTACGAATAATGTAAGACTAAGAGGGACGTTAAAAACTTATCATTCTGGTTAAGGAATTAAAACATCCATTATAATTAATGTGTCAGGAGTCGGATTCGAACCCACGCCATCATAGAGGACCAGATTTCACATTAGGACTGCTTGGCAGTGAAGGGAAATCCTTGAGTCTGGCGCCATAGATGGCTCGGCCATCCTGACGATATCTCTAAATTGTGGTTTGCAGGGGCCTAAAAAGGACCGATCCAAAGTACTATTTGATTTCCCAGGGTGAAGAAAAATTCTGAATATATTAAAGAGTACGTATTACAAGTACGAATAATGTAAGACTAAGAGGGACGTTGAAAACTTATCATTCTGATTAAGAAATTACAACATCCATTAAAATTAAAGTGTCAGGAGTGGGATTCGAACCCACGCCCTCAGAGAGGACCAGAATTCACATTTGGACTGCTTGGCAGAGAAGGATAATCCTTGAGTCTGGCGCCTTAGACCGCTCGGCCACCCTGACGATAACTCTAACATGTGGATGCAGGGGATTAAACTAACCGATCCAACGTACTGTGTGATTTCCTTCTGGTGAAGAAAAACTCTGAATATTTCAAACTCTGAATTAATGTGACAGGAGTCGGATTCGAACCCACGCCATCATAGAGGACCAGATTTCACATTAGGACTGCTTGGCAGTGAAGGGTAATCCTTGAGTTTGGCGCCATAAATGGCTCGGCCATCCTGACGATATCTCTAAATTGTGGTTTGCAGGGGCCTAAAAAGGACCGATCCAACGTACTGTGTGATTTCCTTCTGGTGAAGAAAAACTCTGAATATATTAAAGAGTAAGTATTACAAGTACGAATAATGTAAGACTAAGAGGGACGTTGAAAACTTATAATTCTGATTAAGAAATTACATCATCCATTAAAATTAATGTGTCAGGAGTGGGATTGGAACCAACGCACTGAAGAGACGACCAGTATTCACATTTGTACTGCTTGGCAGTGAAAGATAATCCTTGAGTCTGGCGCCTTGGACCGCTCGGCCACCCTGACGATACATCTAAAAAGTGGATGCAGGGTATTAAATGAACCGATCCAACGTACTGTGTGATTTCCTTCTGGTGAACAAAAACTCTGAATATCTCAAAGAGTACGTATTACAAGTACGAATAATGTAAGACTAAGAGGGACGTTGAAAACTTATCATTCTGATTAAGAAATTACAACATCCATTAAAATTAATGTGTCAGGAGTGGAATTCGAACCCACGCTCTCAGAGAGGACCAGAATTCACATTTGGACTGCTTGGCAGTGAAGGGTAATCCTTGAGTCTGGCGTCTTAGATGGATCAGCCTTCCTGACGATATCTCTAGATTTGGGTTTGCAGGGGCCTAACTAGGACCGATCCAACGTACTGTGTGATTTCCTTCTTGTGAAGAAAAAATCTTAATATCTCAAAGAGTACGTATTATAAGTACGAATAATGTAAGATTAAGAGGGACGTTAAAAACTTATTATTCTGATTAAGGAATTACAACATCGATTATAATTAATGTGTAAGGAGTCGGATTCGAACCCACGCCATCATAGAGGACCAGATTTCACATTAGGACTGCTTGGCAGTGAAGGGAAATCCTTCAGTCTGGCGCCATAGATGGCTCGACCATCCTGACGATATCTCTAAATTGTGGTTTGCAGGGGCCTAAAAAGGACCGATCCAACGTGCTGTGTGATTTCCTTGGGTGAAGAAAAAATCTGAATATATCAAAGAGTACGTATTACAAGTACGAATAATGTAAGACTAAGAGGGACGTTGAAAACTTATCATTCTGATTAAGAAATTACAACATCCATTAATATTAATGTGTCAGGAGTGGGATTCGAACCCACGCCCTCAGAGAGGACCAGAATTCACACTTGGACTGCTTGGCAGTGAAGGATACTCCTTGAGACTGGCGCCTTCGACCGCTCGGCCACCCTGACGTTACCTCTAACACGTGGATGCAGGGGTTTAAAGGGACCGATCCAACGTACTGTGTGATTTTCTTCTGGTGAAGAAAAACACTGATTATCTCAAAGAGTACGTATTGCAAGTACGAAAAATGTAAGACTAAGAGGGACGTTGAAAACTTATCATTCTGATTAAGAAATTACAACATCCATTAAAATTAATGTGTCAGGAGTGGGATTCGAACCCACGCCCTCAGAGAGGACCAGAATTCACATTTGGACTGCTTGGCAGAGAAGGATAATCCTTGAGTCTGGCGCCTTAGACCGCTCGGCCACCCTGACGATAACTTTAACATGTGGATGCAGGGGATTAAAGGAACCGATCCAACGTACTGTGTGATTTCCTTCTCGTGAAGAAAAACTCTGAATATCTCAAACTCTTAATTAATGTGACAGGAGTCGGATTCGAACCCACGCCATCATAGAGGACCAGATTTCACATTAGGACTGCTTGGCAGTGAAGGGTAATCCTTGAGTTTGGCGCCATAAATGGCTCGGCCATCCTGACGATATCTCTAAATTGTGGTTTGCAGGGGCCTAAAAAGGACCGATCCAACGTACTGTGTGATTTCCTTCTGGTGAAGAAAAACTCTGAATATATTAAAGAGTACGTATTACAAGTACGAATAATGTAAGACTAAGAGGGACGTTAAAAACTTATCATTCTGGTTAAGGAATTAAAACATCCATTATAATTAATGTGTCAGGAGTCGGATTCGAACCCACGCCATCATAGAGGACCAGATTTCACATTAGGACTGCTTGGCAGTGAAGGGAAATCCTTGAGTCTGGCGCCATAGATGGCTCGGCCATCCTGACGATATCTCTAAATTGTGGTTTGCAGGGGCCTAAAAAGGACCGATCCAAAGTACTATTTGATTTCCCAGGGTGAAGAAAAATTCTGAATATATTAAAGAGTACGTATTACAAGTACGAATAATGTAAGACTAAGAGGGACGTTGAAAACTTATCATTCTGATTAAGAAATTACAACATCCATTAAAATTAAATTGTCAGGAGTGGGATTCGAACCCACGCCCTCAGAGAGGACCAGAATTCACATTTGGACTGCTTGGCAGAGAAGGATAATCCTTGAGTCTGGCGCCTTAGACCGCTCGGCCACCCTGACGATAACTCTAACATGTGGATGCAGGGGATTAAACTAACCGATCCAACGTACTGTGTGATTTCCTTCTGGTGAAGAAAAACTCTGAATATTTCAAACTCTGAATTAATGTGACAGGAGTCGGATTCGAACCCACGCCATCATAGAGGACCAGATTTCACATTAGGACTGCTTGGCAGTGAAGGGTAATCCTTGAGTTTGGCGCCATAAATGGCTCGGCCATCCTGACGATATCTCTAAATTGTGGTTTGCAGGGGCCTAAAAAGGACCGATCCAACGTACTGTGTGATTTCCTTCTGGTGAAGAAAAACTCTGAATATATTAAAGAGTAAGTATTACAAGTACGAATAATGTAAGACTAAGAGGGATGTTGAAAACTTATCATTCTGATTAAGAAATTACAACATCCATTGAAATTAATGCGTCAGGAGTGGGATTCGAACCTACGCCCTCAGAGAGGACCAGAATTCACATTTGGACTGCTTGGCAGTGAAGGGTAATCCTTGAGTCTGGCGCCTTGGACCACTCGGCCACCCTGACGATAACTATAACATGTGGATGCAGGGGATTAAATGAACCGATCCAACGTACTGTGTGATTTCCTTCTGGTGACCAAAAACTCGAATATCTCAAAGAGTACGTATTACAAGTACGAATAATGTAAGACTAAGAGGGACGTTGAAAACTTATCATTCTGATTAAGGAATTACAACATCCATTATAATTAATGTGTCAGGAGTGGGATTGGAACCCACGCACTGAAGAGACGACCAGTATTCACATTTGTACTGCTTGGCAGTGAAGGATAATCCTTGAGTCTGGCGCCTTGGACCGCTCGGCCACCCTGACGATACATCTAAAAAGTGGATGCAGGGGATTAAATGAACCGATCCAACGTACTGTGTGATTTCCTTCTGGTGACCAAAAACTCGAATATCTCAAAGAGTACGTATTACAAGTACGAATAATGTAAGACTAAGAGGGACGTTGAAAACTTATCATTCTGATTAAGGAATTACAACATCCATTATAATTAATGTGTCAGGAGTCGGATTCGAACCCACGCCATCATAGAGGAACAGATCTCACATTAGGACTGTTTGGCAGTGAAGGGAAATCCTTGAGTCTGGCGCCATAGATGGCGCGGCCATCCTGACGATAACTCTAAATTGTGGTTTCCAGGGGCCTAAAAATGACCGGTCCAACGTACTGTGTGATTTCCTTCTTGTGAAGAAAAAATCTTAATATCTCAAAGAGTACGTACTACAAGTACGAATAATGAAAGAGTAAGAGGGACGTTAAATACTTATCATTCTGTTTAAGAAATTAAAACATCCATTAATATTAATGTGTCAGGAGAGGGATTCGAACCCACGCCCTCAGAGAGGACCAGAATTCACATTTGGACTGCTTGGCAGTGATGGATAATCCTTGAGTCTGGCGCCTTAGACCGCTCGGCCACCCTGACGATACTTCTCGCCCGTGGAAGCAGGGGATTAAAGCAACCGATCCAACGTACTGTGTGATTTCCTTCTGGTGAAGAAAAAATCCGAATATCTCAAACACTGAATTTATGTGACAGGAGTCGGATTCGAACCCACGCCATCACAGAGGACCAGATTTCACATTAGGACTGCTTGGCAGTGAAGGGTAATCTTTGAGTTTGGCGCCATAAATGGCTCGGCCATCCTGACGATATCTCTAAATTGTTGTTTGCAGGGGCTTAAAAAGGACCGATCCAACGTACTGTGTGATTTCCTTCTGGTGAAGAAAAACTCTGAATATATTACAGAGTACGTATTACAAGTACGAATAATGTAAGACTAAGAGGGACGTTGAAAACTTATAATTCTGATTAAGAAATTACATCATCCATTAAAATTAATGTGTCAGGAGTGGGATTGGAACCAACGCACTGAAGAGACGACCAGTATTCACATTTGTACTGCTTGGCAGTGAAAGATAATCCTTGAGTCTGGCGCCTTGGACCGCTCGGCCACCCTGACGATACATCTAAAAAGTGGATGCAGGGTATTAAATGAACCGATCCAACGTACTGTGTGATTTCCTTCTGGTGAACAAAAACTCTGAATATCTCAAAGAGTACGTATTACAAGTACGAATAATGTAAGACTAAGAGGGACGTTGAAAACTTATCATTCTGATTAAGAAATTACAACATCCATTAAAATTAATGTGTCAGGAGTGGAATTCGAACCCACGCTCTCAGAGAGGACCAGAATTCACATTTGGACTGCTTGGCAGTGAAGGGTAATCCTTGAGTCTGGCGTCTTAGATGGATCAGCCTTCCTGACGATATCTCTAGATTTGGGTTTGCAGGGGCCTAACTAGGACCGATCCAACGTACTGTGTGATTTCCTTCTTGTGAAGAAAAAATCTTAATATCTCAAAGAGTACGTATTATAAGTACGAATAATGTAAGATTAAGAGGGACGTTAAAAACTTATTATTCTGATTAAGGAATTACAACATCGATTATAATTAATGTGTAAGGAGTCGGATTCGAACCCACGCCATCATAGAGGACCAGATTTCACATTAGGACTGCTTGGCAGTGAAGGGAAATCCTTCAGTCTGGCGCCATAGATGGCTCGACCATCCTGACGATATCTCTAAATTGTGGTTTGCAGGGGCCTAAAAAGGACCGATCCAACGTGCTGTGTGATTTCCTTGGGTGAAGAAAAAATCTGAATATATCAAAGAGTACGTATTACAAGTACGAATAATGTAAGACTAAGAGGGACGTTGAAAACTTATCATTCTGATTAAGAAATTACAACATCCATTAATATTAATGTGTCAGGAGTGGGATTCGAACCCACGCCCTCAGAGAGGACCAGAATTCACACTTGGACTGCTTGGCAGTGAAGGATACTCCTTGAGACTGGCGCCTTCGACCGCTCGGCCACCCTGACGTTACCTCTAACACGTGGATGCAGGGGTTTAAAGGGACCGATCCAACGTACTGTGTGATTTTCTTCTGATGAAGAAAAACACTGATTATCTCAAAGAGTACGTATTGCAAGTACGAAAAATGTAAGACTAAGAGGGACGTTAAAAACTTATCATTCTGATTAAGAAATTACAACATCCATTAAAATTGATGTGCCAGGAGACGGATTCGAACCTACGCCATCATAGAGGACCAGATTTCACATTTGGACTGCTTGGCAGTGAAGGGTAATCCTTGAGTCTGGCGCCATAGATGGCTCGGCCATCCTGACGATAACTCTAAATTGTGGTTTGCAGGGGCCTAAAAAGGACTGATCCAACGTACTGTGTGATTTCCTTCTGGTGAAGAAAAGCTCTGAATATATTAAAGAGTAAGTATTACAAGTACGAATAATGTAAGACAAAGAGGGACGTTGAAAACTTATCATTCTGATTAAGAAATTACAACATCCATTAAAATTAATGTGTCAGGAGTGGGATTCGAACCCACGCCCTCAGAGAGGACCAGAATTCACATTTGGACTGCTTGGCAGTGAAGGATAATCCTTGAACCTGGCGCCTTAGACCACTCGGCCACCCTGACGTTACCTCTAACACGTGGAAGCAGGGGATTAAAGGAATCGATCCAACGTAATGTGTGATTTCCTTCTGGTGAAAAAAGACTCTGAATATCTCAAAGAGTACGTATTGCAAGTACGAATAATGTAACAATAAGAGGGACGTTAAAAACTTATCATTCTGATTAAGATATTACAACATCCATTAAAATTGATGTGTCTGTAGTGGGATCGGAACCCACGCCCTCAGAGAGGACCAGTATTCATATTTGGACTGCTTGGCAGTGAAGGATAATCCTTGAGTCTGGCGCCTTAGATGGATCAGCCTTCCTGACGATATCTCTAAATTATGGTTTGCAGGGGCCTAACTAGGACCGATCCAACGTACTGTGTGATTTCCTTCTTGTGAAGAAAAATCTTAATATCTCAAAGAGTACGTATTACAAGTACGAATAATGTAAGACTAAGAGGGACGTTAAAAACTTATCATTCTGATTAAGAAATTACAACATCCATTACAATTGATGTTTCTGGAGTGGGATTCGAACCCACGCCCTCAGAGAGGAGCAGAATTCACATTTGGACTGCTTGGCAGGGAAGGATAATCCTTGAGTCTGGCGCCTTAAATGTCTCAGCCTTCCTGACGATATCTCTAAATATTGGTTTGCAGGGGCCTAACTAGGACCGATCCAACGTACTGTGTGATTTCCATCTGGTGAAGAAAAACTCTGAATACATTGAAGAGTACGTATTACTAGTACGAATAATGTAAGACTAAGAGGGACGTTGAAAACTTATCATTCTGATTAAGAAATTACAACATCCATTAAAATTAATGTGTCAGGAGTGGGTTTCGAACCCACGCCCTCAGAGAGGATCAGAATTCACATTTGGACTGCTTGGCAGCGAAGGATAATCCTTGAGTCTGGCGCCTTAGACCGCTCAGCCACCCTGACGATACGTCTAGCACGTGGATGCAGGGGATTAAACGAACCGATCCAACGTACTGTGTGATTACCTTCTGGTGAACAAAAACTCTGAATATCTCAAAGAGTACGTATTACAAGTACGAATAATGTAAGATTAAGAGGGACGTTAAAAACTTCTCATTCTGATTAAGAAATTACAACATCCATTAAAATTAATGTGTCAGGAGTGAGATCCGAACCCACGCACTCAGAGAGGACCAGAATTCACAGTTCGACTGCTTGGCAGTGAAGGACAATCCTTGAGTCTGGTGCCTTAGATGGCTCGGCCATCCTGACGATAGATCTAATTTTGGCTTGCAGGGGCCTAAAAGACACCGATCCAACGTACTGTATGATTTCCTTCTGGTGAAGAAAACCTCTGAATATATTATAGAGTACGTATTACAAGTACGAATAATGTAAGACTAAGAGGGACGTTGAAAACTTATCATTCTGATTAAGAAATTACAACATCCATTAAAATTAATGTGTCAGGAGTGGGATTCGAACCCACGCCCTCAGAGAGGACCAGAATTCACATTTGGACTGCTTGGCAGAGAAGGATAATCCTTGAGTCTGGCGCCTTAGACCGCTCGGCCACCCTGACGATAACTTTAACATGTGGATGCAGGGGATTAAAGGAACCGATCCAACGTACTGTGTGATTTCCTTCTCGTGAAGAAAAACTCTGAATATCTCAAACTCTTAATTAATGTGACAGGAGTCGGATTCGAACCCACGCCATCATAGAGGACCAGATTTCACATTAGGACTGCTTGGCAGTGAAGGGTAATCCTTGAGTTTGGCGCCATAAATGGCTCGGCCATCCTGACGATATCTCTAAATTGTGGTTTGCAGGGGCCTAAAAAGGACCGATCCAACGTACTGTGTGATTTCCTTCTGGTGAAGAAAAACTCTGAATATATTAAAGAGTACGTATTACAAGTACGAATAATGTAAGACTAAGAGGGACGTTAAAAACTTATCATTCTGGTTAAGGAATTAAAACATCCATTATAATTAATGTGTCAGGAGTCGGATTCGAACCCACGCCATCATAGAGGACCAGATTTCACATTAGGACTGCTTGGCAGTGAAGGGAAATCCTTGAGTCTGGCGCCATAGATGGCTCGGCCATCCTGACGATATCTCTAAATTGTGGTTTGCAGGGGCCTAAAAAGGACCGATCCAAAGTACTATTTGATTTCCCAGGGTGAAGAAAAATTCTGAATATATTAAAGAGTACGTATTACAAGTACGAATAATGTAAGACTAAGAGGGACGTTGAAAACTTATCATTCTGATTAAGAAATTACAACATCCATTAAAATTAAAGTGTCAGGAGTGGGATTCGAACCCACGCCCTCAGAGAGGACCAGAATTCACATTTGGACTGCTTGGCAGAGAAGGATAATCCTTGAGTCTGGCGCCTTAGACCGCTCGGCCACCCTGACGATAACTCTAACATGTGGATGCAGGGGATTAAACTAACCGATCCAACGTACTGTGTGATTTCCTTCTGGTGAAGAAAAACTCTGAATATCTCAAACTCTGAATTAATGTGACAGGAGTCGGATTCGAACCCACGCCATCATAGAGGACCAGATTTCACATTAGGACTGCTTGGCAGTGAAGGGTAATCCTTGAGTTTGGCGCCATAAATGGCTCGGCCATCCTGACGATATCTCTAAATTGTGGTTTGCAGGGGCCTAAAAAGGACCGATCCAACGTACTGTGTGATTTCCTTCTGGTGAAGAAAAACTCTGAATATATTAAAGAGTAAGTATTACGAGTACGAATAATGTAAGACTAAGAGGGATGTTGAAAACTTATCATTCTGATTAAGAAATTACAACATCCATTGAAATTAATGCGTCAGGAGTGGGATTCGAACCTACGCCCTCAGAGAGGACCAGAATTCACATTTGGACTGCTTGGCAGTGAAGGGTAATCCTTGAGTCTGGCGCCTTGGACCGCTCGGCCACCCTGACGATAACTATAACATGTGGATGCAGGGGATTAAATGAACCGATCCAACGTACTGTGTGATTTCCTTCTGGTGACCAAAAACTCGAATATCTCAAAGAGTACGTATTACAAGTACGAATAATGTAAGACTAAGAGGGACGTTGAAAACTTATCATTCTGATTAAGGAATTACAACATCCATTATAATTAATGTGTCAGGAGTGGGATTGGAACCCACGCACTGAAGAGACGACCAGTATTCACATTTGTACTGCTTGGCAGTGAAGGATAATCCTTGAGTCTGGCGCCTTGGACCGCTCGGCCACCCTGACGATACATCTAAAAAGTGGATGCAGGGGATTAAATGAACCGATCCAACGTACTGTGTGATTTCCTTCTGGTGACCAAAAACTCGAATATCTCAAAGAGTACGTATTACAAGTACGAATAATGTAAGACTAAGAGGGACGTTGAAAACTTATCATTCTGATTAAGGAATTACAACATCCATTATAACTAATGTGTCAGGAGTCGGATTCGAACCCACGCCATCATAGAGGAACAGATCTCACATTAGGACTGTTTGGCAGTGAAGGGAAATCCTTGAGTCTGGCGCCATAGATGGCGCGGCCATCCTGACGATAACTCTAAATTGTGGTTTCCAGGGGCCTAAAAATGACCGGTCCAACGTACTGTGTGATTTCCTTCTTGTGAAGAAAAAATCTTAATATCTCAAAGAGTACGTATTACAAGTACGAATAATGAAAGAGTAAGAGGGACGTTAAATACTTATCATTCTGATTAAGAAATTACAACATCCATTAATATTAATGTGTCAGGAGTGGGATTCGAACCCACGCCCTCAGAGAGGACCAGAATTCACATTTGGACTGCTTGGCAGTGAGGAATACTCCTTGAGACTGGCGCCTTCGACCGCTCGACCACCCTGACGTTACCTCTAACACGTGGATGCAGGGGTTTAAAGGGACCGATCCAACGTACTGTGTGATTTTCTTCTGGTGAAGAAAAACACTGATTATCTCAAAGAGTACGTATTGCAAGTACGAATAATGTAAGACTAAGAGGGACGTTGAAAACTTATCATTCTGATTAAGAAATTACAACATCCATTAAAATTAATGTGTCAGGAGTGGAATTCGAACCCACGCTCTCAGAGAGGACCAGATTTCACATTAGGACTGCTTGGCAGTGAAGGGAAATCCTTCAGTCTGGCGCCATAGATGGCTCGGCCATCCTGACGATATCTCTAAATTGTGGTTTGCAGGGGCCTAAAAAGGACCGATCCAACGTGCTGTGTGATTTCCTTGGGTGAAGAAAAAATCTGAATATATCAAAGAGTACGTATTACAAGTACGAATAATGTAAGACTAAGAGGGACGTTGAAAACTTATCATTCTGATTAAGAAATTACAACATCCATTAAAATTGATGTGCCAGGAGACGGATTCGAACCTACGCCATCATAGAGGACCAGATTTCACATTTGGACTGCTTGGCAGTGAAGGGTAATCCTTGAGTCTGGCGCCATAGATGGCTCGGCCATCCTGACGATAACTCTAAATTGTGGTTTGCAGGGGCCTAAAAAGGACTGATCCAACGTACTGTGTGATTTCCTTCTGGTGAAGAAAAGCTCTGAATATATTAAAGAGTACGTATTACAAGTACGAATAATGTAAGACAAAGAGGGACGTTGAAAACTTATCATTCTGATTAAGAAATTACAACATCCATTAAAATTAATGTGTCAGGAGTGGGATTCGAACCCACGCCCTCAGAGAGGACCAGAATTCACATTTGGACTGCTTGGCAGTGAAGGATAATCCTTGAATCTGGCGCCTTAGACCACTCGGCCACCCTGACGTTACCTCTAACACGTGGAAGCAGGGGATTAAAGGAACCGATCCAACGTAATGTGTGATTTCCTTCTGCTGAAAAAAGACTCTGAATATCTCAAAGAGTACGTATTGCAAGTACGAATAATGTAACAATAAGAGGGACGTTAAAAACTTATCATTCTGATTAAGAAATTACAACATCCATTAAAATTGATGTGTCTGTAGTGGGATTGGAACCCACGCCCTCAGAGAGGACCAGTATTCATATTTGGACTGCTTGGCAGTGAAGGATAATCCTTGAGTCTGGCGCCTTAGATGGATCAGCCTTCCTGACGATATCTCTAAATTATGGTTTGCAGGGGCCTAACTAGGACCGATCCAACGTACTGTGTGATTTCCTTCTTGTGAAGAAAAATCTTAATATCTCAAAGAGTACGTATTACAAGTACGAATAATGTAAGACTAAGAGGGACGTTAAAAACTTATCATTCTGATTAAGAAATTACAACATCCATTACAATTGATGTTTCTGGAGTGGGATTCGAACCCACGCCCTCAGAGAGGACCAGAATTCACATTTGGACTGCTTGGCAGTGAAGGATAATCCTTGAGTCTGGCGCCTTAAATGTCTCAGCCTTCCTGACGATATCTCTAAATTGTGGTTTGCAGGGGCCTAAAAAGGACCGATCCAAAGTACTATTTGATTTCCCAGGGTGAAGAAAAATTCTGAATATATTAAAGAGTACGTATTACAAGTACGAATAATGTAAGACTAAGAGGGACGTTGAAAACTTATCATTCTGAATAAGAAATTACAACATCCATTAAAATTAAAGTGTCAGGAGTCGGACTCGAACCCACGCCATCACAGAGGACCAGATTTCACATTAGGACTGCTTGGCAGTGAAGGGTACTCCTTGAGTTTGGCGCCATAGATGGCTCGGCCATCCTGGCGATACCGCTAAACAGTGGTGTGCAGGGGACTAAAAACGAACGATCCAACGTTCTGGGTGATTTATTCCTGGTGATCAAAACCCTGAATATCTCAAAGAGTACGTATTACAAGTACAAATAATTTGAGACAGAGAGTGACGTTAAATTCATATAACACGTGGATGCAGGGGATTAAAGGGACCGATCCAACGTACTGTGTGATTTCTTTCTGGTGAAGAAAAACTCTGAATATCACAAAGAGTACGTATAGCAAGTACGAAAAAAGTAAGACTAAGAGGGACGTTAAAATTTTTTTATCATTCTGATTAAGGAATTACAACATCCATTATAATTAATGTGTCAGGAGTCGGATTCGAATTAAGAAATTACAATATTCATTTTAATAAATGTGACAGGAGTGGGATTCGAACCCACGCCCTCAGAGAGGACCAGAATTCACATTAGGACTGCTTGGCAGTGAAGGATAATCCTTGGGTCTTGCTCCTTAGATGGCTAGGCCATCCTGACGATACCTCTATAACGTGGCTGCAGGGGATTAAAAGTGACGATCCAACGTACTGTGTGATTTCCTTCAGGTGAAGAAAAACTCTGAATATCTCAAAGAGTACGTATTACAAGTACGAATAATGTAAGACTAAGAGGGACGTTAATTTTTTTTTATCATTCTGATTAAGGAATTACAACATCCATTATAATTAATGTGTCAGGAGTCGGATTCGAATTAAGAAATTACAATATTCATTTTAATAAATGTGACAGGAGTGGGATTCGAACCCACGCCCTCAGAGAGGACCAGAGTTCACATTTGGGCTGCTTGGCAGAGAAGGATAATCCTTGAGTCTGGCGCCTTAGACCGCTCGGCCACCCTGACGATAACTTTAACATGTGGATGCAGGGGATTAAAGGAACCGATCCAACGTACTGTGTGATTTCCTTCTCGTGAAGAAAAACTCTGAATATCTCAAACTCTGAATTAATGTGACAGGAGTCGGATTCGAACCCACGCCATCATAGAGGACCAGATTTCACATTAGGACTGCTTGGCAGTGAAGGGTAATCCTTGAGTTTGGCGCCATAAATGGCTCGGCCATCCTGACGATATCTCTAAATTGTGGTTTGCAGGGGCCTAAAAAGGACCGATCCAACGTACTGTGTGATTTCCTTCTGGTGAAGAAAAACTCTGAATATATTAAAGAGTACGTATTACAAGTACGAATAATGTAAGACTAAGAGGGACGTTAAAAACTTATCATTCTGATTAAGGAATTACAACATCCATTATAATTAATGTGTCAGGAGTCGGATTCGAACCCACGCCATCATAGAGGACCAGATTTCACATTAGGACTGCTTGGCAGTAAAGGGAAATCCTTGAGTCTGGCGCCATAGATGGCTCGGCCATCCTGGCGATACCGCTAAACAGTGGTGTGCAGGGGACTAAAAAGGAACGATCCGACGTTCTGGGTGATTTATTCCTGGTGATCAAAACCCTGAATATCTCAAAGAGTACGTATTACAAGTACAAATAATTTGAGACAGAGAGTGACGTTAAATTCATATAACACGTGGATGCTGGGGATTAAAGGGACCGATCCAACGTACTGTGTGATTTTCTTCTGGTGAAGAAAAACTCTGAATATCACAAAGAGTACGTATAGCAAGTACGAAAAAAGTAAGACTAGGAGGGACGTTAAATTTTTTTTATCATTCTGATTAAGGAATTACAACATCCATTATAATTAATGTGTCAGGAGTCGGATTCGAATTAAGAAATTACAATATTCATTTTAATAAATGTGACAGGAGTGGGATTCGAACCCACGCCCTCAGAGAGGACCAGAATTCACATTAGGACTGCTTGGCAGTGAAGGATAATCCTTGGGTCTTGCTCCTTAGATGGCTAGGCCATCCTGACGATACCTCTATAACGTGGTTGCAGGGGATTAAAAGTGACGATCCAACGTACTGTGTGATTTCCTTCAGGTGAAGAAAAACTCTGAATATCTCAAAGAGTACGTATTACAAGTACGAATAATGTAAGACTAAGAGGGACGTTAATTTTTTTTTATCATTCTGATTAAGGAATTACAACATCCATTATAATTAATGTGTCAGGAGTCGGATTCGAATTAAGAAATTACAATATTCATTTTAATAAATGTGACAGGAGTGGGATTCGAACCCACGCCCTCAGAGAGGACCAGAATTCACATTTGGACTGCTTGGCGGAGAAGGATAATCCTTGAGTCTGGCGCCTTAGACCGCTCGGCCACCCTGACGATAACTTCAACATGTGGATGCAGGGGATTAAAGGAACCGATCCAACGTACTGTGTGATTTCCTTCTGGTGAAGAAAAACTCTGAATATCTCAAACTCTGAATTAATGTGACAGGAGTCGGATTCGAACCCACGCCATCATAGAGGACCAGATTTCACATTAGGACAGCTTGGCAGTGAAGGGTAATCCTTGAGTTTGGCGCCATAAATGGCTCGGCCATCCTGACGATATCTCTAAATTGTGGTTTGCAGGGGCCTAAAAAGGACCGATCCAACGTACTGTGTGATTTCCTTCTGGTGAAGAAAAACTCTGAATATATTAAAGAGTAAGTATTACAAGTACGAATAATGTAAGACTAAGAGGGATGTTGAAAACTTATCATTCTGATTAAGAAATTACAACATCCATTGAAATTAATGCGTCAGGAGTGGGATTCGAACCTACGCCCTCAGAGAGGACCAGAATTCACATTTGGACTGCTTGGCAGTGAAGGGTAATCCTTGAGTCTGGCGTCTTAGATGGATCAGCCTTCCTGACGATATCTCTAAATTTGGGTTTGCAGGGGCCTAACTAGGACCGATCCAACGTACTGTGTGATTTCCTTCTTGTGAAGAAAAAATCTTAATATCTCAAAGAGTACGTATTATAAGTACGAATAATGTAAGATTAAGAGGGACGTTAAAAACTTATTATTCTGATTAAGGAATTACAACATCCATTATAATTAATGTGTAAGGAGTCGGATTCGAACCCACGCCATCATAGAGGACCAGATTTCACATTAGGACTGCTTGGCAGTGAAGGGAAATCCTTGAGTCTGGCGCCATAGATGGCTCGGCCATCCTGACGATATCTCTAAATTGTGGTTTGCAGGGGCCTAAAAAGGACCGATCCAACGTGCTGTGTGATTTCCTTGGGTGAAGAAAAAATCTGAATATATCAAAGAGTACGTATTACAAGTACGAATAATGTAAGACTAAGAGGGACGTTAAAAACTTATCATTCTGATTAAGAAATTACAACATCCATTAATATTAATGTGTCAGGAGTGGGATTCGAACCCACGCTCTCAGAGAGGACCAGAATTCACATTTGGACTGCTTAGCAGTGAAGGATACTCCTTGAGTCTGGCGCCTTAGACCGCTCGGCCACCCTGACGTTACCTCTAACACGTGGATGCAGGGGTTTAAAGGGACCGATCCAACGTACTGTGTGATTTTCTTCTGGTGAAGAAAAACACTGATTATCTCAAAGAGTACGTATTACAAGTACGAATAATGTAAGATTAAGAGGGACGTTAAAAACTTATCATTCTGATTAAGAAATTACAACATCCATTAAAATTGATGTGTCTGTAGTGGGATTGGAACCCACGCCCTCAGAGAGGACCAGTATTCATATTTGGACTGCTTGGCAGTGAAGGATAATCCTTGAGTCTGGCGCCTTAAATGTCTCAGCCTTCCTGACGATATCTCTAAATATTGGTTTGCAGGGGCCTAACTAGGACCGATCCAACGTACTGTGTGATTTCCATCTGGTGAAGAAAAACTCTGAATACATTGAAGAGTACGTATTACTAGTACGAATAATGTAAGACTAAGTGGGACGTTGAAAACTTATCATTCTGATTAAGAAATTACAACATCCATTAAAATTAATGTGTCAGGAGTGGGTTTCGAACCCACGCCCTCAGAGAGGATCAGAATTCACATTTGGACTGCTTGGCAGTGAAGGATAATCCTTGAGTCTGGCGCCTTAGACCGCTCAGCCACCCTGACGATACGCCAACACGTGGATGCAGGGGATTAAACGAACCGATCCAACCTACTGTGTGATTACCTTCTGGTGAACAAAAACTCTGAATATCTCAAAGAGTACGTATTACAAGTACGAATAATGTAAGATTAAGAGGGACGTTAAAAACTTCTCATTCTGATTAAGAAATTACAACATCCATTAAAATTAATGTGTCAGGAGTGAGATCCGAACCCACGCACTCAGAGAGGACCAGAATTCACAGTTCGACTGCTTGGCAGTGAAGGACAATCCTTGAGTCTGGTGCCTTAGATGGCTCGGCCATCCTGACGATAGATCTAATTTTGGCTTGCAGGGGCCTAAAAGACACCGATCCAACGTACTGTATGATTTCCTTCTGGTGAAGAAAACCTCTGAATATATTATAGAGTACGTATTACAAGTACGAATAATGTAAGACTAAGAGGGACGTTGAAAACTTATCATTCTGATTAAGAAATTACAACATCCATTAAAATTAATATGTCAGGAGTGGGATTCGAACCCACGCCCTCAGAGAGGACCAGAGTTCACATTTGGGCTGCTTGGCAGTAAAGGGAAATCCTTGAGTCTGGCGCCATAGATGGCTCGGCCATCCTGGCGATACCGCTAAACAGTGGTGTGCAGGGGACTAAAAAGGAACGATCCGACGTTCTGGGTGATTTATTCCTGGTGATCAAAACCCTGAATATCTCAAAGAGTACGTATTACAAGTACAAATAATTTGAGACAGAGAGTGACGTTAAATTCATATAACACGTGGATGCTGGGGATTAAAGGGACCGATCCAACGTACTGTGTGATTTTCTTCTGGTGAAGAAAAACTCTGAATATCACAAAGAGTACGTATAGCAAGTACGAAAAAAGTAAGACTAGGAGGGACGTTAAATTTTTTTTAATATTCTGATTAAGGAATTACAACATCCATTATAATTAATGTGTCAGGAGTCGGATTCGAATTAAGAAATTACAATATTCATTTTAATAAATGTGACAGGAGTGGGATTCGAACCCACGCCCTCAGAGAGGTCCAGAATTCACATTAGGACTGCTTGGCAGTGAAGGATAATCCTTGGGTCTTGCTCCTTAGATGGCTAGGCCATCCTGACGATACCTCTATAACGTGGCTGCAGGGGATTAAAAGTGACGATCCAACGTACTGTGTGATTTCCTTCAGGTGAAGAAAAACTCTGAATATCTCAAAGAGTACGTATTACAAGTACGAATAATGTAAGACTAAGAGGGACGTTAAAAACTTATCATTCTGATTAAGGAATTACAACATCCATTAAAATTAATGTGTCAAGAGTGGGATTCGAACCCAGGGCCTCACAGAGGACCAGAATTCACATTTGGACTGCTTGGCAGTGAAAGATAATCCTTGAGTCTGGCGCCTTAAACCGCTCGGCCACCCTGACGAAACCTCTAACACGTGGATGCAGAGGATTAAACGAACCGATCCAACGTACTGTGAGATTTCCTTCTGGTGAAGAAAAACTCTGAATAACTCAAACTCTGAATTAATGTGTCAGTAGTCGGATTCGAACCCACGCCATCATAGAGGACCAGATTTCACATTAGGACTGCTTGGCAGTGAAGGGTAATCCTTGAGTTTGGCGCCATAAATTGCTCGGCCACCCTGACGATATCTCTAAATTGTTGTTTGCAGGGGCCTAAAAAGGACCGATCCAACGTACTGTGTGATTTCTTTCTGGTGAAGAAAAACTCTGAATATATTACAGAGTACGTATTACAAGTACGAATAATGTAAGACTAAGAGGGACGTTGAAAACTTATCATTCTGATTAAGAAATTACATCATCCATTAAAATTAATGTGTCAGGAGTGGGATTCGAACCCACGCCATCATAGAGGAACAGATCTCACATTAGGAATGCTTGGCAGTGAAGGGAAATCCTTGAGTCTGGCGCCATAGATGGCTCGGCCATCCTGACGATAACTCTAAATTGTGGTTTCCAGCGGCCTAAAAATGACCAGTCCAACGTACTGTCTGATTTCCATCTGGTGAAGAAAAACTCTGAATACATTGAAGAGTACGTATTACTAGTACGAATAATGTAAGACTAAGAGGGACGTTGAAAACTTATCATTCTGATTAAGAAATTACAACATCAATTAAAATTAACGTGTCAGGAGTGGGTTTCGAACCCACGCCCTCAGAGAGGACCAGAATTCACATTTGGACTGCTTGGCAGAGAAGGATAATTCTTGAGTCTGGCGCCTTAGGCCGCTCAGCCACCCTGACGATAACTCTAACACGTGGATGCAGGGGATTAAACGAACCGATCCAACGTACTGTGTGATATCCTCATGGTGAAGAAAAACTCTGAATAACTCAAACTCTGAATTAATGTGTCAGGAGTCGGATTCGAACCCACGCCATCATAGAGGATCAGATTTCACTTTAGGACTGCTTGGCAGTGAAGGGTAAACCTTGAGTTTGGCGCCATAGATGGCTCGCCCATCCTGACGATATCTCTAAATTGTGGTTTGCAGGGGCTTAAAAAGGACCGATCAAACCTACTGTGTGATTTCCTTCTGGTGAAGAAAAACCCTGAATATATTAAAGAGTACGTATTACAAGTACGAATAATGTAAGACTAAGAGGGACGTTGAAAACTAATCATTCAGCTTAAGAAATTACAACACCAATTAAAATTACTGCGTCAGTAGCAGGATTCGAACCCACGCCCTCAGGGAGGACCAGAATTCACATTTGGACTGCTTGACAGTGAAGGATAATCCTTGAGTCTGGCGCCTTGGACCGCTCGGCCACCCTGACGATACATCTGAAACGTGGATGCAGGGGATTAAAGGAACCGATCCAACGTACTGTGTATTTACCTTCTGGTGAACAAAAACTCTGAATATCTCAAAGAGTACGTATTACAAGTACGAATAATGTAAGATTAAGAGGGACGTTAAAAACTTATCATTCTGATTAAGGAATTACAACATCCATTATAATTAATGTGTCAGGAGTGAGATCCGAACCCACGCCCTCAGAGAGGACCAGAATTCACAGTTCGACTGCTTGGCAGTGAAGGATAATCCTTGAGTCTGGTGCCTTCATTGGCTCGACCATCCTGACGATAGATCTAAGTTTGGCTTGCAGGGGCCTAAAAGACATCGATCCAACGTACTGTGTGATTTCCTTCTGGTGAAGAAAACCTCTGAATATATTAAAGAGTACGTATTACAAGTATGAATAATGTAAGACTAAGAGGGACGTTGAAAACTTATCATTCTGATTAAGAAATTACAACATCCATTAAAATTAATGTGTCAGGAGTGGGATTCGAACCCACGCCCTCAGAAAGGACCAGAATTCACATTTGGACTGCTTGGCAGAGAAGGATAATTCTTGAGTCTGGCGCCTTAGACCGCTCGGCCACCCTGACGATAACTCTAACATGTGGATGCAGGGGATTAAAGGAACCGATCCAACGTACTGTGTGATTTCCTTCTGGTGAAGAAAAACTCTGAATATCTCAAACTCTGAATTAATGTGACAGGAGTCGGATTCGAACACCCGCCATCATAGAGGACCAGATTTCACTTTAGGACTGCTTGGCAGTGAAGGGTAATCCTTGAGTTTGGCGCCATAAATGGCTCGGCCATCCTGACGATATCTCTAAATTGTGGTTTGCAGGGGCCTAAAAAGGACGGAACCAACGTACTGTGTGATTTCCTTCTGGTGAAGAAAAACTCTGAATATATTAAAGAGTAAGTATTACAAGTACGAATAATGTAAGACTAAGAGGGACGTTGAAAACTTATCATTCTGATTAAGAAAATACAACATCCATTGAAATTAATGTGTCAGGAATGGGATTGGAACCCACGCACTGAAGAGACGACCAGTATTCACATTTGTACTGCTTGGCAGTGAAGGATAATCCTTGAGTCCAGCGCCTTGGACCGCTCGGCCACCCTGACGATACATCTAAAAAGTGGATGCAGGGGATTAAATGAACCGATCCAACGTACTGTGTGATTTCCTTCTGGTGACCAAAAACTCGAATATCTCAAAGAGTACGTATTACAAGTACGAATAATGTAAGACTAAGAGGGACGTTGAAAACTTATCATTCTGATTAAGGAATTACAACATCCATTATAATTAATGTGTCAGGAGTCGGATTCGAACCCACGCCATCATAGAGGAACAGATCTCACATTAGGACTGTTTGGCAGTGAAGGGAAATCCTTGAGTCTGGCGCCATAGATGGCTCGGCCATCCTGACGATAACTCTAAATTGTGGTTTCCAGGGGCCTAAAAATGACCGGTCCAACGTACTGTGTGATTTCCTTCTTGTGAAGAAAAAATCTTAATATATCAAAGAGTACGTATTACAAGTACGAATAATGTAAGACTAAGAGGGACGTTAAAAACTTATCATTTTGATTAAGGAATTATAACATCCATTATAATTAATGTGTCAGGAGTCGGATTCGAACCCACGCCATCATAGAGGACCTGATTTCACATTAGGACTGCTTGGCAGTGAAGGGAAATCCTTGAGTCTGGCGCCTTAGACCGCTCGGCCACCCTGACGTTACCTCTAGTACGTGGATGCAGGGGATTAAAGGGACCGATCCAACGTACTATGTGATTTCCTTCTGGTGAAGAAAAACTCTGAATATTTCAAATAGTACGTATTGCAGGGAAGAAAAATGTAAGAATAAGAGGGACGTTAAAAACTTATCATTCTGATTAAGGAATTACAACATCCATTAAAATTAATGTGTCAGGAGTGGGATTCGAACCCACGCCCTCAGAGAAGACCCGAATTCACATTTGGACTGCTTGAGTCTGACGCCTTAGACCGCTCGGCCACCCGGACGATACCTCTGACACGTGGATGCAGGGGATTAAACGAACCGATCCAACGTACTGTGTGATTTCCTTCTGGTGAAGAAAAACTCTGAATATATTACAGAGTAAGTATTACAAGTACGAATAATGTAAGACTAAAAGGGACGTTGAAAACTTATCATTCTGATTAAGAAATTACATCATCCATTAAAATTAATGTGTCAGGAGTGGGATTCGAACCCACGCCCTCAAAGAAGACCAGAATTCACATTTAGACTGCTTGGCAGTTAAGGATAATCCTTGAGTCTGGCGCCTTAGACCGCTCGGCCACCCTGACGATACTCCTCGCCCGTGGAAGCAGGGGATTAAAGGAACCGATCCAACGTACTGTGTGATTTCCTTCTGGTCAAGAAAAAATCTGAATATCTCAAACACTGAATTAATGTGACAGGAGTCGGATTCGAACCCACGCCATCACAGAGGACCAGATTTCACATTAGGACTGCTTGGCAGTGAAGGGTAATCCTTGAGTTTGGCGCCATAGATGGCTCGGCCATCCTGACGATATCTCTAAATTGTGGTTTGCAGGGGCCTAAAAAGGACCGATCCAACGTACTGTGTGATTTCCTTCTGGTGAAGAAAAACTCTGAATATATTAAAGAGTACGTATTACAAGTACGAATAATGTAAGACTAAGAGGGAAGTTGAAAACTTATCATTCTGATTAAGAAATTACAACATCCATTAAAAGTAATGTGTCAGGAGTGGGATTCGAACCCACGCCCTCAGAGAGGACCAGAATTCACATTTGGACTGCTTGGCAGTGAAGGATAATCCTTGAGTCTGGCGCCTTAGATGGATCAGCCTTCCTGACGATATCTCTAAATTTTGGTTTGCAGGGGCCTAACTAGGACCGATCCAACGTACTGTGTGATTTCCTTCTTGAGAAGAAAAAATCTTAATATCTCAAAGAGTACGTATTATAAGTACGAATAATGTAAGACTAAGAGGGACGTTGAAAACTTATCATTCTGATTAAGGAATTACAACATCCATTAAAATTAATGTGTCAGGAGTGGGATACGAACCCACGCCCTCAGGTAGGACCAGAATTCACATTTGGACTGCTTGGCAGTGAAGGATAATCCTTAAGTCTGGCGCCTCAGACCGCTCGGCCACCCTGACGTTACCTCTAAGACGTGGATGCAGGGGATTAAAGGGACCGATCCAACGTACTGTGTGATTTCCTTCTGGTGAAGAAAAACTCTGAATATCTCAAATAGTACGTATTGCAAGTACGAAAAATGTAAGACTAAGAGGGACGTTAAAAACTTATCATTCTGATTAAGGAATTACAACATCCATTAAAATAAATGTGTCCGGAGTGGAATTCGAACCCACGCTCTCAGAGAGGACCAGAATTCACATTTGGACTGCTTGGCAGTGAAGGATACTCCTTGAGTCTGGCGCCTTAGACCGCTCGGCCACCCTGACGTTACCTCTAACAAGTGGATGCAGGGGTTTAAAGGGACCTATCCAACGTACTGTGTGATTTTCTTCTGGTGAAGAAAAACACTGATTATCTCAAAGAGTACGTATTGCAAGTACGAAAAATGTAAGACTAAGAGGGACGTTAAAAACTTATCATTCTGATTAAGAAATTACAACATCCATTAAAATTGATGTGTCAGGAGTCGGATTCGAACCTACGCCATCATAGAGGACCAGATTTCACATTCGGACTGCTTGGCAGTGAAGGGTAATCCTTGAGTTTGGCGCCATAGATGACTCGGCCATCCTGACGATATCTCTAAATTGTGGTTTGCAGGGGCCTAAAAAGGACCGATCCAAAGTACTGTGTGATTTCCTTCTGGTGAAGAAAAACTCTGAATATATTAAAGAGTACGTATTACAAGTACGAATAATGTAAGACTAAGAGGGAAGTTGAAAACTTATCATTCTGATTAAGAAATTACAACATCCATTAAAATTGATGCGTCAGGAGTGGGATTCGAACCTACGCCCTCAGAGAGGACCAGAATTCACATTTGGACTTTTTGGCAGTTAATGATAATCCTTGATTCTGGCGCCTTAGACCGTTCGGCCACCCTGACGATACCTCTAGCACGTGGAAGCAGGGGATTAAAGGCAACGATCCAACGTATTGTGTGATTTCCTTCTGGTGAAGAAAAACTCTGAATATCTCAAACACTGAATTAATGTGACAGGAGTCGGATTCGAACCCACGCCATCACAGAGGACCAGATTTCACATTAGGACTGCTTGGCAGTGAAGGGTAATCCTTGAGTTTGGCGCCATAGATGACTCGGCCATCCTGACGATATCTCTAAATTGTGGTTTGCAGGGGCCTAAAAAGGACCGATCCAAAGTACTGTGTGATTTCCTTCTGGTGAAGAAAAACTCTGAATATATTAAAGAGTACGTATTACAAGTACGAATAATGTAAGACTAAGAGGGACGTTGAAAACTTATCATTCTGATTAAGAAATTACAACATCCATTAAAATTAAAGTGTCAGGAGTCGGACTCGAACCCACGCCATCACAGAGGACCAGATTTCACATTAGGACTGCTTGGCAGTGAAGGGTAATCCTTGAGTTTGGCGCCATAGATGGCTCGGCCATCCTGGCGATACCGCTAAACAGTGGTGTGCAGGGGACTAAAAAGGAACGATCCGACGTTCTGGGTGATTTATTCCTGGTGATCAAAACCCTGAATATCTCAAAGAGTACGTATTACAAGTACAAATAATTTGAGACAGAGAGTGACGTTAAATTCATATAACACATGGATGCAGGGGATTAAAGGGACCGATCCAACGTACTGTGTGATTTCCTTCTGGTGAAGAAAAACTCTGAATATATTAAAGAGTACGTATTACAAGTACGAATAATGTAAGACTAAGAGGGAAGTTGAAAACTTATCATTCTGATTAAGAAATTACAACATCCATTAAAAGTAATGTGTCAGGAGTGGGATTCGAACCCACGCCCTCAGAGAGGACCAGAATTCACATTTGGACTGCTTGGCAGTGAAGGATAATCCTTGAGTCTGGCGCCTTAGATGGATCAGCCTTCCTGACGATATCTCTAAATTTTGGTTTGCAGGGGCCTAACTAGGACCGATCCAACGTACTGTGTGATTTCCTTCTTGAGAAGAAAAAATCTTAATATCTCAAAGAGTACGTATTATAAGTACGAATAATGGAAGACTAAGAGGGACGTTATAAACTTATCATTCTGATTAAGGAATTACAACATCCATTATAATTAGTGTGTCAGGAGTCGGATACAAACCCACGCCATCATAGAGGACCAGATTTCACATTAGGACTGCTTGGCAGTGAAGGGAAATCCTTGAGTCTGGCGCCATAGATGGCTCGGCCATCCTGACGATATCTCTAAATTGTGGTTTGCAGGGGCCTAAAAAGGACCGATCCAACGTACTGTGTGATTTCCTTGGGTGAAGAAAAAATCTGAATATATCAAAGAGTACGTATTACAAGTACAAATAATGTAAGACTAAGAGGGACGTTGAATACTTATCATTCTGATTAAGCAATTACAACATCCATTAAAATTAATGTGTCAGGAGTGGGATACGAACCCACGCCGTCAGGTAGGACCAGAATTCACATTTGGACTGCTTGGCAGTGAAGGATAATCCTTAAGTCTGGCGCCTCAGACCGCTCGGCCACCCTGACGTTACTTCTAAGACGTGGATGCAGGGGATTAAAGGGACCGATCCAACGTACTGTGTGATTTCCTTCTGGTGAAGAAAAACTCTGAATATCTCAAATAGTACGTATTGCAAGTACGAAAAATGTAAGACTAAGAGGGACGTTAAAAACTTATCATTCTGATTAAGGAATTACAACATCCATTAAAATAAATGTGTCCGGAGTGGAATTCGAACCCACGCTCTCAGAGAGGACCAGAATTCACATTTGGACTGCTTGGCAGTGAAGGATACTCCTTGAGTCTGGCGCCTTAGACCGCTCGGCCACCCTGACGTTACCTCTAACAAGTGGATGCAGGGGTTTAAAGGGACCTATCCAACGTACTGTGTGATTTTCTTCTGGTGAAGAAAAACACTGATTATCTCAAAGAGTACGTATTGCAAGTACGAAAAATGTAAGACTAAGAGGGACGTTAAAAACTTATCATTCTGATTAAGAAATTACAACATCCATTAAAATTGATGTGTCAGGAGTCGGATTCGAACCTACGCCATCATAGAGGACCAGATTTCACATTCGGACTGCTTGGCAGTGAAGGGTAATCCTTGAGTCTGGCGCCATAAATGGCTCGGCCATCCTGACGATATCTCTAAATTGTGGTTTGCAGGGGCCTAAAAAGGACCGATCCAACGTACTGTATGATTTCCTTCTGGTGAAGAAATACTCTGAATATATTAAAGAGTAAGTATTACAAGTACGAATAATGTAAGACTAGGAGGGATGTTGAAAACTTATCATTCTGATTAAGAAATTACAACATCCATTGAAATTAATGCGTCAGGAGTGGGATTCGAACCTACGCCCTCAGAGAGGACCAGAATTCACATTTGGACTTTTTGGCAGTTAATGATAATCCTTGATTCTGGCGCCTTAGACCGTTCGGCCACCCTGACGATACCTCTAGCACGTGGAAGCAGGGGATTAAAGGAAACGATCCAACGTATTGTGTGATTTCCTTCTGGTGAAGAAAAACTCTGAATATCTCAAACACTGAATTAATGTGACAGGAGTCGGATTCGAACCCACGCCATCACAGAGGACCAGATTTCACATTAGGACTGCTTGGCAGTGAAGGGTAATCCTTGAGTTTGGCGCCATAGATGGCTCGGCCATCCTGACGATATCTCTAAATTGTGGTTTGCAGGGGCCTAAAAAGGACCGATCCAAAGTACTGTGTGATTTCCTTCTGGTGAAGAAAAACTCTGAATATATTAAAGAGTACGTATTACAAGTACGAATAATGTAAGACTAAGAGGGACGTTGAAAACTTATCATTCTGATTAAGAAATTACAACATCCATTAAAATTAAAGTGTCAGGAGTCGGACTCGAACCCACGCCATCACAGAGGACGAGATTTCACATTAGGACTGCTTGGCAGTGAAGGGTAATCCTTGAGTTTGGCGCCATAGATGGCTCGGCCATCCTGGCGATACCGCTAAACAGTGGTGTGCAGGGGACTAAAAAGGAACGATCCGACGTTCTGGGTGATTTATTCCTGGTGATCAAAACCCTGAATATCTCAAAGAGTACGTATTACAAGTACAAATAATTTGAGACAGAGAGTGACGTTAAATTCATATAACACATGGATGCAGGGGATTAAAGGGACCGATCCAACGTACTGTGTGATTTCCTTCTGGTGAAGAAAAACTCTGAATATCACAAAGAGTACGTATAGCAAGTACGAAAAAAGTAAGACTAAGAGGGACGTTAAATTTTTTTTATCATTCTGATTAAGGAATTACAACATCCATTATAATTAATGTGTCAGGAGTCGGATTCGAATTAAGAAATTACAATATTCATTTTAATAAATGTGCCAGGAGTGGGATTCGAACCCACGCCCTCAGAGAGGACCAGAATTCACATTAGGACTGCTTGGCAGTGAAGGATAATCCTTGGGTCTTGCTCCTTAGATGGCTAGGCCATCCTGACGATACCTCTATAATGTGGCTGCAGGGGATTAAAAGTGACGATCCAACGTACTGTGTGATTTCCTTCAGGTGAAGAAAAACTCTGAATATCTCAAAGAGTACGTATTACAAGTACGAATAATGTAAGACTAAGAGGGACGTTAAAAACTTATCATTCTGATTAAGGAATTACAACATCCATTAAAATTAATGTGTCAAGAGTGGGATTCGAACCCAGGGCCTCACAGAGGACCAGAATTCACATTTGGACTGCTTGGCAGTGAAAGATAATCCTTGAGTCTGGCGCCTTAAACCGCTCGGCCACCCTGACGAAACCTCTAACACGTGGATGCAGAGGATTAAACGAACCGATCCAACGTACTGTGAGATTTCCTTCTGGTGAAGAAAAACTCTGAATAACTCAAACTCTGAATTAATGTGTCAGTAGTCGGATTCGAACCCACGCCATCATAGAGGACCAGATTTCACATTAGGACTGCTTGGCAGTGAAGGGTAATCCTTGAGTTTGGCGCCATAGTTGGCTCGCCCATCCTGACGATATCTCTAAATTGTGGTTTGCAGGGGCTTAAAAAGGACCGATCAAACCTACTGTGTGATTTCCTTCTGGTGAAGAAAAACCCTGAATATATTAAAGAGTACGTATTACAAGTACGAATAATGTAAGACTAAGAGGGACGTTGAAAACTAATCATTCAGCTTAAGAAATTACAACACCAATTAAAATTACTGCGTCAGTAGCGGGATTCGAACCCACGCCCTCAGGGAGGACCAGAATTCACATTTGGACTGCTTGACAGTGAAGGATAATCCTTGAGTCTGGCGCCTTGGACCGCTCGGCCACCCTGACGATACATCTGAAACGTGTATGCAGGGGATTAAAGGAACCGATCCAACGTACTGTGTGATTACCTTCTGGTGAACAAAAACTCTGAATATCTCATAGAGTACGTATTACAAGTACGAATAATGTAAGACTAAGAGGGACGTTGAAAACTTATCATTCTGATTAAGGAATTACAACATCCATTAAAATTAATGTGTCAGGAGTGAGATCCGAACCCACGCCCTCAGAGAGGACCAGAATTCACAGTTCGACTGCTTGGCAGTGAAGGATAATCCTTGAGTCTGGTGCCTTAGATGGCTCGGCCATCCTGACGATAGATCTAAGTTTGGCTTGCAGGGGCCTAAAAGACATCGATCCAACGTACTGTGTGATTTCCTTCTGGTGAAGAAAACCTCTGAATATATTAAAGAGTACGTATTACAAGTATGAATAATGTAAGACTAAGAGGGACGTTGAAAACTTATCATTCTGATTAAGAAATTACAACATCCATTAAAATTAATGTGTCAGGAGTGGGATTCGATCCCACGCCCTCAGAGAGGACCAGAATTCACATTTGGACTGCTTGGCAGAGAAGGATAATCCTTGAGTCTGGGGCCTTAGACCGCTCGGCCACCCTGACGATAACTCTAACATGTGGATGCAGGGGATTAAAGGAACCGATCCAACGTACTGTGTGATTTCCTTCTGGTGAAGAAAAACTCTGAATATCTCAAACTCTGAATTAATGTGACAGGAGCCGGATTCGAACACACGCCATCATAGAGGACCAGATTTCACATTAGGACTGCTTGGCAGTGAAGGGTAATCCTTGAGTTTGGCGCCATAAATGGCTCGGCCATCCTGACGATATCTCTAAATTGTGGTTTGCAGGGGCCTAAAAAGGACCGAACCAACGTACTGTGTGATTTCCTTCTGGTGAAGAAAAACTCTGAATATATTAAAGAGTAAGTATTACAAGTACGAATAATGTAAGACTAAGAGGGATGTTGAAAACTTATCATTCTGATTAAGAAATTACAACATCCATTGAAATTAATGTGTCAGGAGTGGGATTGGAACCCACGCACTGAAGAGACGACCAGTATTCACATTTGTACTGCTTGGCAGTGAAGGATAATCCTTGAGTCCGGCGCCTTGGACCGCTCGGGCACCCTGACGATACATCTAAAAAGTGGATGCAGGGGATTAAATGAACCGATGCAACGTACTGTGTGATTTCCTTCTGGTGACCAAAAACTCGAATATCTCAAAGAGTACGTATTACAAGTACGAATAATGTAAGACTAAGAGGGACGTTGAAAACTTATCATTCTGATTAAGGAATTACAACATCCATTATAATTAATGTGTCAGGAGTCGGATTCGAACCCACGCCATCATAGAGGAACAGATCTCACATTAGGACTGTTTGGCAGTGAAGGGAAATCCTTGAGTCTGGCGCCATAGATGGCTCGGCCATCCTGACGATAACTCTAAATTGTGGTTTCCAGGGGCCTAAAAATGACCGGTCAAACGTACTGTGTGATTTCCTTCTTGTGAAGAAAAAATCTTAATATATCAAAGAGTACGTATTACAAGTACGAATAATGTAAGACTAAGAGGGACGTTAAGAACTTATCATTTTGATTAAGGAATTATAACATACATTATAATTAATGTGTCAGGAGTCGGATTCGAACCCACGCCATCATAGAGGACCTGATTTCACATTAGGACTGCTTGGCAGTGAAGGGAAATCCTTGAGTCTGGCGCCTTAGACCGCTCGGCCACCCTGACGTTACCTCTAGCACGTGGATGCAGGGGATTAAAGGGACCGATCCAACGTACTATGTGATTTCCTTCTGGTGAAGAAAAACTCTGAATATTTCAAATAGTACGTATTGCAAGTACGAAAAATGTAAGAATAAGAGGGACGTTAAAAACTTATCATTCTGATTAAGGAATTACAACATCCATTAAAACTAATGTGTCAGGAGTGGGATTCGAACCCACGCCCTCAGAGAAGACCAGAATTCACATTTGGACTGCTTGAGTCTGACGCCTTAGACCGCTCGGCCACCCTGACGATACCTCTAACACGTGGATGCAGGGGATTAAACGAACCGATCCAACGTACTGTGTGATTTCCTTCTGGTGAAGAAAAACTCTGAATATATTACAGAGTAAGTATTACAAGTACGAATAATGTAAGACTAAAAGGGACGTTGAAAACTTATCATTCTGATTAAGAAATTACATCATCCATTAAAATTAATGTGTCAGGAGTGGGATTCGAACCCACGCCCTCAAAGAAGACCAGAATTCACAGTTAGACTGCTTGGCAGTTAAGGATAATCCTTGAGTCTGGCGCCTTAGACCGCTCGGCCACCCTGACGATACTTCTCGCCCGTGGAAGCAGGGGATTAAAGGAACCGATCCAACGTACTGTGTGATTTCCTTCTGGTCAAGAAAAAATCTGAATATCTCAAACACTGAATTAATGTGACAGGAGTCGGATTCGAACCCACGCCATCACAGAGGACCAGATTTCACATTAGGACTGCTTGGCAGTGAAGGGTAATCCTTGAGTTTGGCGCCATAGATGGCTCGGCCATCCTGACGATATCTCTAAATTGTGGTTTGCAGGGGCCTAAAAAGGACCGATCCAACGTACTGTGTGATTTCCTTCTGGTGAAGAAAAACTCAGAATATATTAAAGAGTACGTATTCCAAGTACGAATAATATAAGACTAAGAGGGACGTTGAAAACTTATCATTCTGATTAAGAAATTACAACATCCATTAAAAGTAATGTGTCAGGAGTGGGATTCGAACCCACGCCCTCAGAGAGGACCAGAATTCACATTAGGACTGCTTGGCAGTGAAGGATAATCCTTGGGTCTTGCTCCTTAGATGGCTAGGCCATCCTGACGATACCTCTATAACGTGGCTGCAGGGGATTAAAAGTGACGATCCAACGTACTGTGTGATTTCCTTCAGGTGAAGAAAAACTCTGAATATCTCAAAGAGTACGTATTACAAGTACGAATAATGTAAGACTAAGAGGGACGTTAAAAACTTATCATTCTGATTAAGGAATTACAACATCCATTAAAATTAATGTGTCAAGAGTGGGATTCGAACCCAGGGCCTCACAGAGGACCAGAATTCACATTTGGACTGCTTGGCAGTGAAAGATAATCCTTGAGTCTGGCGCCTTAAACCGCTCGGCCACCCTGACGAAACCTCTAACACGTGGATGCAGAGGATTAAACGAACCGATCCAACGTACTGTGAGATTTCCTTCTGGTGAAGAAAAACTCTGAATAACTCAAACTCTGAATTAATGTGTCAGTAGTCGGATTCGAACCCACGCCATCATAGAGGACCAGATTTCACATTAGGACTGCTTGGCAGTGAAGGGTAATCCTTGAGTTTGGCGCCATAAATTGCTCGGCCACCCTGACGATATCTCTAAATTGTTGTTTGCAGGGGCCTAAAAAGGACCGATCCAACGTACTGTGTGATTTCTTTCTGGTGAAGAAAAACTCTGAATATATTACAGAGTACGTATTACAAGTACGAATAATGTAAGACTAAGAGGGACGTTGAAAACTTATCATTCTGATTAAGAAATTACATCATCCATTAAAATTAATGTGTCAGGAGTGGGATTCGAACCCACGCCATCATAGAGGAACAGATCTCACATTAGGAATGCTTGGCAGTGAAGGGAAATCCTTGAGTCTGGCGCCATAGATGGCTCGGCCATCCTGACGATAACTCTAAATTGTGGTTTCCAGCGGCCTAAAAATGACCAGTCCAACGTACTGTCTGATTTCCATATGGTGAAGAAAAACCCTGAATACATTGAAGAGTATGTATTACTAGTACGAATAATGTAAGACTAAGAGGGACGTTGAAAACTTATCATTCTGATTAAGAAATTACAACATCAATTAAAATTAACGTGTCAGGAGTGGGTTTCGAACCCACGCCCTCAGAGAGGACCAGAATTCACATTTGGACTGCTTGGCAGTGAAGGATAATCCTTGAGTCTGGCGCCTTAGGCCGCTCAGCCACCCTGACGATAACTCTAACACGTGGATGCAGGGGATTAAACGAACCGATCCAACGTACTGTGTGATATCCTCATGGTGAAGAAAAACTCTGAATAACTCAAACTCTGAATTAATGTGTCAGGAGTCGGATTCGAACCCACGCCATCATAGAGGATCAGATTTCACTTTAGGACTGCTTGGCAGTGAAGGGTAAACCTTGAGTTTGGCGCCATAGATGGCTCGCCCATCCTGACGATATCTCTAAATTGTGGTTTGCAGGGGCTTAAAAAGGACCGATCAAACCTACTGTGTGATTTCCTTCTGGTGAAGAAAAACCCTGAATATATTAAAGAGTACGTATTACAAAGACGAATAATGTAAGACTAAGAGGGACGTTGAAAACTAATCATTCAGCTTAAAAAATTACAACACCAATTAAAATTACTGCGTCAGTAGCTGGATTCGAACCCACGCCCTCAGGGAGGACCAGAATTCACATTTGGACTGCTTGACAGTGAAGGATAATCCTTGAGTCTGGCGCCTTGGACCTCTCGGCCACCCTGACGATACATCTGAAACGTGGATGCAGGGGATTAAAGGAACCGATCCAACGTACTGTGTGATTACCTTCTGGTGAACAAAAACTCTGAATATCTCAAAGAGTACGTATTACATGTACGAATAATGTAAGATTAAGAGGGACGTTAAAAACTTATCATTCTGATTAAGGAATTACAACATCCATTATAATTAATGTGTCAGGAGTGAGATCCGAACCCACGCCCTCAGAGAGGACCAGAATTCACAGTTCGACTGCTTGGCAGTGAAGGATAATCCTTGAGTCTGGTGCCTTCATTGGCTCGGCCATCCTGACGATAGATCTAAGTTTGGCTTGCAGGGGCCTAAAAGACATCGATCCAACGTACTGTGTGATTTCCTTCTGGTGAAGAAAACCTCTGAATATATTAAAGAGTACGTATTACAAGTATGAATAATGTAAGACTAAGAGGGACGTTGAAAACTTATCATTCTGATTAAGAAATTACAACATCCATTAAAATTAATGTGTCAGGAGTGGGATTCGAACCCACGCCCTCAGAAAGGACCAGAATTCACATTTGGACTGCTTGGCAGAGAAGGATAATTCTTGAGTCTGGCGCCTTAGACCGCTCGGCCACCCTGACGATCACTCTAACATGTGGATGCAGGGGATTAAAGGAACCGATCCAACGTACTGTGTGATTTCCTTCTGGTGAAGAAAAACTCTGAATATCTCAAACTCTGAATTAATGTGACAGGAGTCGGATTCGAACACCCGCCATCATAGAGGACCAGATTTCACTTTAGGACTGCTTGGCAGTGAAGGGTAATCCTTGAGTTTGGCGCCATAAATGGCTCGGCCATCCTGACGATATCTCTAAATTGTGGTTTGCAGGGGCCTAAAAAGGACCGAACCAACGTACTGTGTGATTTCCTTCTGGTGAAGAAAAACTCTGAATATATTAAAGAGTAAGTATTACAAGTACGAATAATGTAAGACTAAGAGGGACGTTGAAAACTTATCATTCTGATTAAGAAAATACAACATCCATTGAAATTAATGTGTCAGGAGTGGGATTGGAACCCACGCACTGAAGAGACGACCAGTATTCACATTTGTACTGCTTGGCAGTGAAGGATAATCCTTGAGTCCGGCGCCTTGGACCGCTCGGCCACCCTGACGATACATCTAAAAAGTGGATGCAGGGGATTAAATGAACCGATCCAACGTACTGTGTGATTTCCTTCTGGTGACCAAAAACTCGAATATCTCAAAGAGTACGTATTACAAGTACGAATAATGTAAGACTCAGAGGGACGTTGAAAACTTATCATTCTGATTAAGGAATTACAACATCCATTATAATTAATGTGTCAGGAGTCGGATTCGAACCCACGCCATCATAGAGGAACAGATCTCACATTAGGACTGTTTGGCAGTGAAGGGAAATCCTTGAGTCTGGCGCCATAGATGGCTCGGCCATCCTGACGATAACTCTAAATTGTGGTTTCCAGGGGCCTAAAAATGACCGGTCCAACGTACTGTGTGATTTCCTTCTTGTGAAGAAAAAATCTTAATATATCAAAGAGTACGTATTACAAGTACGAATAATGTAAGACTAAGAGGGACGTTAAAAACTTATCATTTTGATTAAGGAATTATAACATCCATTATAATTAATGTGTCAGGAGTCGGATTCGAACCCACGCCATCATAGAGGACCTGATTTCACATTAGGACTGCTTGGCAGTGAAGGGAAATCCTTGAGTCTGGCGCCTTAGACCGCTCGGCCACCCTGACGTTACCTCTAGCACGTGGATGCAGGGGATTAAAGGGACCGATCCAACGTACTATGTGATTTCCTTCTGGTGAAGAAAAACTCTGAATATTTCAAATAGTACGTATTGCAGGGAAGAAAAATGTAAGAATAAGAGGGACGTTAAAAACTTATCATTCTGATTAAGGAATTACAACATCCATTAAAATTAATGTGACAGGAGTGGGATTCGAACCCACGCCCTCAGAGAAGACCAGAATTCACATTTGGACTGCTTGAGTCTGACGCCTTAGACCGCTCGGCCACCCTGACGATACCTCTAACACGTGGATGCAGGGGATTAAACGAACCGATCCAACGTACTGTGTGATTTCCTTCTGGTGAAGAAAAACTCTGAATATATTACAGAGTAAGTATTACAAGTACGAATAATGTAAGACTAAAAGGGACGTTGAAAACTTATCATTCTGATTAAGAAATTACATCATCCATTAAAATTAATGTGTCAGGCGTGGGATTCGAACCCACGCCCTCAAAGAAGACCAGAATTCACATTTAGACTGCTTGGCAGTTAAGGATAATCCTTGAGTCTGGCGCCTTAGACCGCTCGGCCACCCTGACGATACTTCTCGCCCGTGGAAGCAGGGGATTAAAGGAACCGATCCAACGTACTGTGTGATTTCCTTCTGGTCAAGAAAAAATCTGAATATCTCAAACACTGAATTAATGTGACAGGAGTCGGATTCGAACCCACGCCATCACAGAGGACCAGATTTCACATTAGGACTGCTTGGCAGTGAAGGGTAATCCTTGAGTTTGGCGCCATAGATGGCTCGGCCATCCTGACGATATCTCTAAATTGTGGTTTGCAGGGGCCTAAAAAGGACCGATCCAACGTACTGTGTGATTTCCTTCTGGTGAAGAAAAACTCTGAATATATTAAAGAGTACGTATTAAAAGTACGAATAATGTAAGACTAAGAGGGACGTTGAAAACTTATCATTCTGATTAAGAAATTACAACATCCATTAAAATTAATGTGTCAGGAGTGGGATTGGAACCCACGCACTGAAGAGACGACCAGTATTCACATTTGTACTGCTTGGCAGTGAAGGATAATCCTTGAGACTGGCGCCTTGGACCGCTCGGCCACCCTGACGATACATCTTAAAAGTGGATGCAGGGGATTAAAGGAACCGATCCAACGAACTGTGTGATTTCCTTCTGGTGAACAAAAACTCTGAATATCTCAAAGAGTACGTATTACAAGTACGAATAATGTAAGACTAAGAGGGACGTTGAAAACTTATCATTCTGATTAAGAAATTACAACATCCATTAAAATTAATGTGTCAGGAGTGGGATTCGAACCCACGCCCTCAGAGAGGACCAGAATTCACATTTGGACTGCTTGGCAGTGAAGGATAATCCTTGAGTCTGGCGCCTTAGATGGATCAGCCTTCCTGATGATATCTCTAAATTTTGGTTTCCAGGGGCCTAACTAGGACCGATCCAACATACTGTGTGATTTACTTCTTGTGATGAAAAAATCTTAATATCTCAAAGAGTACGTATTATAAGTATGAATAATGTAAGACTAAGAGGGACGTTAAAAACTTATCATTCTGATTAAGGAATTACAACATCCATTATAATTAATGTGTCAGGAGTCGGATTCAAACCCACGCCATCATAGAGGACCAGATTTCACATGAGAACTGCTTGGCAGTGAAGGGAAATCCTTGAGTCTGGCGCCATAGATGGCTCGGCCATCCTGACGATATTTCTAAATTGTTGTTTGCAGGGGCCTAAAAAGGACCGATCCAACGTACTGTGTGATTTCCTTGGGTGAAGAAAAAATCTGAATATATCAAAGAGTACGTATTACAAGTACGAATAATGTAAGACTAAGAGGGACGTTGTAAACTTATCATTCTGATTAAGAAATTACAACATCCATTAAAATTAATGTGTCAGGAGTGGGATTCGAACCCACGCCCTCAGAGAGAACCAGAATTCACATTTGGACTGCTTGGCAGTGAAGGATAATCCTTGAGTCTGGCGCCTTAGATGGATCAGCCTTCCTGACGATATCTCTAAATTTTGGTTTGCAGGGGCCTAAATAGGACCGATCCAACGTACTGTGTGATTTCCTTCTTGTGAAGAAAAAATATTAATATCTCAAACAGTACGTATTACAAGTACGAATAATGTAAGACTAAGAGGGACGTTGAAAACTTATCATTCTGATTAAGAAATTACAACATCCATTAAAATTAATGTGTCAGGAGTGGGATTCGAACCCACGCCCTCAGAGAGAACCAGAATTCACATTTGGACTGCTTGGCAGTGAAGGATAATCCTTGAGTCTGGCGCCTTAGATGGATCAGCCTTCCTGACGATATCTCTAAATTTTGGTTTGCAGGGGCCTAAATAGGACCGATCCAACGTACTGTGTGATTTCCTTCTTGTGAAGAAAAAATATTAATATCTCAAACAGTACGTATTACAAGTACGAATAATGTAAGAGTAAGAGGGTGTTAAATACTTATCATTCTGTTTAAGAAATTAAAACATCCATTATAATTAATGTGTCAGGAGTCGGATTTGAACCCACGCCATCACAGAGGACCAGATCTCACATTAGGACTGCTTGGCAGTGAAGGGTAATCCTTGAGTCTGGCGCCATAGATGGCTCGGCCATCCTGACGATATCTCTAAATTGTGGTTTGCAGGGCCTAAAAATGGACCGATCCAACGTACTGTGTGATTTCCTTCTGGAGAAGAAAAATTCTGAATACATTAAAGAGTACGTATTACAAGTACAAATAATGTAAGACTAAGAGGGACGTTGAAAACTTATCATTCTGATTAAGAAATGACAACATCCATTAAAATTAATGTGTCAGGAGTGGGATTCGAACACAAACCGTCAGAGAGGAGCAGAATTCACATTTGGACTGCTTGGCAGTGAAGTATAATTCTTGAGTCTGGCGCCTTAGACCGCTCGGCCACCCTGACGACACCTCTAAAATGTGTATGCCGGGGATTAAAGGAACCGATCCAACGTACTGTGTGATTTCCTTCTGGTGAAGAAAAACTCTGAATATTTCAAAGAGTACGTATAGCAAGTACGAAAAATGTAAGACTAAGAGGGACGTTAAAAAAAAATTATGATTCTGATTAAGGAATTACAACATCCATTATAATTGATGTGTCAGGAGTCGGATTCGAATTAAGAAATTACAATATTCATTTTAATAAATGCGACAGGAGTGGGATTCGAACCCACGCCCTCAGATAGGACCAGAATTCACATTAGGACTGCTTGGCAGTGAAGGATAATCCTTGGGTCTTGCTCCTTAGATGGCTCGCCCATCCTGACGATACCTCTATAACGTGGATGCAGGGGATTAAAAGTGACGATCCTACGTACTGTGTGATTTCCTTCAGGTGAAGAAAAACTCTGAATATCTCAAAGAGTACGTATTAGAAGTACGAATAATGTAAGACTAAGAGGGACGTTGAAAACTTATCAATCTGATTAAGAAATTAAAATATCCATTAAAATTAATGTGTCAGGAGTGGGATTCGAACCCACGCGCTCACAGAGGACCAGAAGTCACATTTGGACTGCTTGGCAGTGAAGGATAATCCTTGAGTCTGGCGCCTTAGACCGCTCGGCCGCCCTGACGTTACCTCTAACACGCGGATGCAGGGGATTAAAGGGACCGATCCAACGTACTGTGTGATTTCCGTCTGGTGAAGAAAAACTCTGAATAACTCCAACTCTGAATTAATGTGTCAGTAGTCGGATTCGAACCCACGCCATCATAGAGGACCAGATTTCACATCTGGACTGCTTGGCAGTGAAGGGTAATCCTTGAGTTTGGCGCCATAAATTGCTCGGCCACCCTGACGATATCTCTAAATTGTTGTTTGCAGGGGCCTAAAAAGGACCGATCCAACGTACTGTGTGATTTCTTTCTGGTGAAGAAAAACTCTGAATATATTACAGAGTACGTATTACAAGTACGAATAATGTAAGACTAAGAGGGACGTTGAAAACTGATCATTCTGATTAAGAAATTACATCATCCATTGAAATTAATGTGTCAGGAATGGGATTCGAACCCACGCCCTCAGAGAGGACCAGAATTCACATTTGTACTGCTTGGCAGTGAATGATAATCCTTGAGACTGGCACCTTGGACCGCTCGGCCACCCTGACGATACATCTAAAAAGTGGATGCAGGGGATTAAAGGGACCGATCCAACGTACTGTGTGATTTCCTTCTGGTGAAGAAAAACTCTGAATATCTCAAATAGTACGTATTGCAAGAACGAAAAATGTAAGACTAAGAGGGACGTTGAAAACTTATCATTCTGATTAAGAAATTACAACATCCATTAAAATTAATGTGTCAGGAGTGGGATTGGAACCCACGCACTGAAGAGACGTCCAGTATTCACATTTGTACTGCTTGGCAGTGAAGGATAATCCTTGAGTGTGGCGCCTTGGACCGCTCGGCCACCCTGACGATACATCTAAAAAGTGGATGCAGGGGATTAAATGAACCGATCCAACGTACTGTGTGATTTCCTTCTGGTGAACAAAAACTCTGAATATCTCAAAGAGTACGTATTACAAGTACGAATAATGTAAGACTAAGAGGGACGTTGAAAACTTATCATTCTGATTAAGAAATTACAACATCCATTAAAATTAATGTGTCAGGAGTGGGATTCGAACCCATGCCCTCAGAGAGGACCAGAAATCACATTTGGACTGCTTGGCAGTGAAGGATAATCCTTGAGTCTGGCGCCTTATATGGATCAGCCTTCCTGATGATATCTCTAAATTTTGGTTTCCAGGGGCCTAACTAGGACCGATCCAACGTACTGTGTGATTTACTTCTTGTGATGAAAAAATCTTAATATCTCAAAGAGTACGTATTATAAGTACGAATAATGTAAGACTAAGAGGGACGTTAAAAACATATCATTCTGATTAAGGAATTACAACATCCATTATAATTAATGTGTCAGGAGTCGGATTCAAACCCACGCCATCATAGAGGACCAGATTTCACATGAGAACTGCTTGGCAGTGAAGGGAAATCCTTGAGTCTGGCGCCATAGATGGCACGGCCATCCTGACGATATCTCTAAATTGTGGTTTGCAGGGGCCTAAAAAGGACCGATCCAACGTACTGTGTGATTTCCTTGGGTGAAGAAAAAATCTGAATATATCAAAGAGTACGTATTACAAGTACGAATAATGTAAGACTAAGAGGGACGTTGAAAACCTATCATTCTGAATAAGAAATTACAACATCCATTGAAATTAATGTGTCAGGAGTGGAATTCGAACCCACGCTCTCAGAGAGGACCAGAATTCACATTTGGACTGCTTGGCAGTGAAGGGTAATCCTTGAGTCTGGCGTCTTAGATGGATCAGCCTTCCTGACGATATCTCTAAATTTGGGTTTGCAGGGGCCTAACTAGGAACGATCCAACGTACTGTGTGATTTCCTTCTGGTGAAGAAAAACTCTGAATATCTCAAATAGTACGTATTGCAAGTACGAAAAATGTAAGACTAAGAGGGACGTTAAAAACTTATAATGCTGATTAAGGAATTACAACATCCATTACAATTAATGTGTCAGGAGTGGGATTCGAACCCACGCCCTCAGAGAGGACCAGAATTCACATTTGGACTGCTTGGCAGTGAAGGATAATCCTTAAGTCTGGCGCCTTAGACCGCTCGGCCACCCTGACGATACCTTTAACAAGTGGATGCAGGGGATTAAACGAACCGATCCAACGTACTGTGTGATTTCCTTCTGGTGAAGAAAAACTCTGAATAACTCAAACTCTGAATTAATGTGTCAGGAGTCGGATTCGAACCCACGCCATCATAGAGGAACAGATTTCACATTAGGTCTGCTTGGCAGTGAAGGGTAATCCTTGAGTTTGGCGCCATAAATGGCTCGGCCCTCCTGACGATATCTCGAAATTGTTGTTTGCAGGGGCCTAAAAAGGACCGATCCAACGTACTGTGTGATTTCCTTCTGGTGAAGAAAAACTCTGAATATATTAAAGAGTACGTATTACAAGTACGAATAATGCAAGACTAAGATGGACGTTGAAAACTTATCATTCAGATTAAGCCATTACAACATCCATTAAAATTACTGGTTCAGTAGAGGGATTCGAACCCACGCCCTCAGGGAGGTCCAGAATTCACAGTTGGACTGCTTGGCAGTGAAGGGTAATCCTTGAGTTTGGCGCCATAGATGGCTCGGCCATCCTGACGATATCTGTAAATTGTGGTTTGCAGGGGCCTAAATAGGACCGATCCAACGTACTGTGTGATTTCCTTCTGGTGAAGAAAAACTCTGAATATCTCAAATAGTACGTATTGCAAGTACGAAAAATGTAAGACTAAGAGGGACGTTAAAAACTTATCATTCTGATTAAGAAATTACAACATCCATTAAAATTGATGTGTCAGGAGTCGGATTCGAACCTACGCCATCATAGAGGACCAGATTTCACATTCGGACTGCTTGGCAGTGAAGGGTAATCCTTGAGTCTGGCGCCATAGATGGCTCGGCCATCCTGACGATAACTCTAAATTGTGGTTTGCAGGGGCCTAAAAAGGACTGATCCAACGTACTGTGTGATTTCCTTCTGGTGAAGAAAAACTCTGAATATATTAAAGAGTACGTATTACATGTACGAATAATGTAAGACAAAGAGGGACGTTGAAAACTTATCATTCTGATTAAGAAATTACAGCATCCATTAAAATTAATGTGTCATGAGTGGGATTCGAACCCACGCCCTAAGAGAGGACCAGATTTCACATTCGGACTGCTTGGCAGTGAAGGGTAATCCTTGAGTCTGGCGCCATAGATGGCTCGGCCATCCTGACGATAACTCTAAATTGTGGTTTGCAGGGGCCTAAAAAGGACTGATCCAACGTAATGTGTGATTTCCTTCTGGTGAAGAAAGACTCTGAATATCTCAAAGAGTACGTATTGCAAGTACGAATAATGTAAGAATAAGAGGGACGTTAAAAACTTATCATTCCGATTAAGAAATTACAACATCCATTAAAATTGATGTGTCTGTAGTGGGATTGGAACCCACGCCCTCAGAAAGGACCAGTATTCATATTTCGACTGCTTGTCAGTGAAGGATAATCCTTGAGTCTGGCGCCTTAGATGGATCAGCCTTCCTGACGATATCTCTAAATTTTGGTTTGCAGGGGCCTAAATAGGACCGATCCAACGTACTGTGTGATTTCCTTCTTGTGAAGAAAAAATATTAATATCTCAAACAGTACGTATTACAAGTTTGAATAATGTAAGAGTAAGAGGGACATTAAATACTTATCATTCTGTTTAAGAAATTAAAACATCCCTATAATTAATGTGTCAGGAGTCGGATTCAAACCCACGCCATCACAGAGGACCAGATCTCACATTAGGACTGCTTGGCAGTGAAGGGTAATCCTTGAGTCTGGCGCCATAGATGGCTCGGCCATCCTGACGATATCTCTAAATTGTGGTTTGCAGGGCCTAAAAATGGACCGATCCAACGTACTGTGTGATTTCCTTCTGGAGAAGAAAAATTCTGAATACATTAAAGAGTACGTATTACAAGTACAAATAATGTAAGACTAAGAGGGACGTTGAAAACTTATCATTCTGATTAAGAAATGACAACATCCATTAAAATTAATGTGTCAGGAGTGGGATTCGAACACAAGCCGTCAGAGAGGACCAGAATTCACATTTGGACTGCTTGGCAGTGAAGTATAATTCTTGAGACTGGCGCCTTAGACCGCTCGGCCACCCTGACGACACCTCTAAAATGTGGATGCCGGGGATTAAAGGAACCGATCCAACGTACTGTGTGATTTCCTTCTGGTGAAGAAAAACTCTGAATATCTCAAAGAGTACGTATAGCAAGTACGAAAAATGTAAGACTAAGAGGGACGTTAAAAAAAATTTATGATTCTGATTAAGGAATTACAACATCCATTATAATTAATGTGTCAGGAGTCGGATTCGAATTAAGAAATTACAATATTCATTTTAATAAAAGTGACAGGAGTGGGATTCGAACCCACGCCCTCAGAGAGGACCAGAATTCACATTAGGACTGCTTGGCAGTGAAGGATAATCCTTGGGTCTTGCTCCTTAGATGGCTCGGCCATCCTGACGATACCTCTATAACGTGGATGCAGGGGATTAAAAGTGACGATCCAACGTACTGTGTGATTTCCTTCAGGTGAAGAAAAACTCTGAATATATTACAGAGTAAGTATTACAAGTACGAATAATGTAAGACTAAAAGGGACGTTGAAAACTTATCATTCTGATTAAGAAATTACATCATCCATTAAAATTAATGTGTCAGGAGTGGGATTCGAACCCACGCCCTCAGAGAAGACCAGAATTCACATTTAGACTGCTTGGCAATTAAGGATAATCCTTGAGTTTGGCGCCTTAGACCACTCGGCCACCCTGACGATACTTCTCGTCCGTGGAAGCAGGGGATTAAAGGAACCGATCCAACGTACTGTGTGATTTCCTTCTGGTCAAGAAAAAATCTGAATATCTCAAACACTGAATTAATGTGACAGGAGTCGGATTCGAACCCACGCCATCACAGAGGACCAGATTTCACATTAGGACTGCTTGGCAGTGAAGGGTAATCCTTGAGTTTGGCGCCATAGATGGCTCGGCCATCCTGACGATATCTCTAAATTGTGGTTTGCAGGGGCCTAAAAAGGACCGATCCAACGTACTGTGTGATTTCCTTCTGGTGAAGAAAAACTCTGAATATATTAAAGAGTACGTATTACAAGTACGAATAATGTAAGACTAAGAGGGACGTTGAAAACTTATCATTCTGATTAAGAAATTACAACATCCATTAAAATTAATGTGTCAGGAGTGGGATTGGAACCCACGCACTGAAGAGACGACCAGTATTCACAATTGTACTGCTTGGCAATGAAGGATAATCCTTGAGACTGGCGCCTTGGACCGCTCGGCCACCCTGACGATACATCTTAAAAGTGGATGCAGGGGATTAAAGGAACCGATCCAACGTACTGTGTGATTTCCTTCTGGTGAACAAAAACTCTGAATATCTCAAAGAGTACGTATTACAAGTACGAATAATGTAAGACTAAGAGGGACGTTGAAAACTTATCATTCTGATTAAGAAATTACAACATCCATTAAAATTAATGTGTCAGGAGTGGGATTCGAACCCACGCCCTCAGAGAGGACCAGAATTCACATTAGGACTGCTTGGCAGTGAAGGATAATCCTTGGGTCTTGCTCCTTAGATGGCTCGGCCATCCTGACGATACCTCTATAACGTGGATGCAGGGGATTAAAAGTGACGATCCAACGTACTGTGTGATTTCCTTCAGGTGAAGAAAAACTCTGAATATATTACAGAGTAAGTATTACAAGTACGAATAATGTAAGACTAAAAGGGACGTTGAAATCTTATCATTCTGATTAAGAAATTACATCATCCATTAAAATTAATGTGTCAGGAGTGGGATTCGAACCCACGCCCTCAGAGAAGACCAGAATTCACATTTAGACTGCTTGGCAGTTAAGGATAATCCTTGAGTTCGGCGCCTTAGACCACTCGGCCACCCTGACGATACTTCTCGCCCGTGGAAGCAGGGGATTAAAGGAACCGATCCAACGTACTGTGTGATTTCCTTCTGGTCAAGAAAAAATCTGAATATCTCAAACACTGAATTAATGTGACAGGAGTCGGATTCGAACCCACGCCATCACAGAGGACCAGATTTCACATTAGGACTGCTTGGCAGTGAAGGGTAATCCTTGAGTTTGGCGCCATAGATGGCTCGGCCATCCTGACGATATCTCTAAATTGTGGTTTGCAGGGGCCTAAAAAGGACCGATCCAACGTACTGTGTGATTTCCTTCTGGTGAAGAAAAACTCTGAATATATTAAAGAGTACGTATTACAAGTACGAATAATGTAAGACTAAGAGGGACGTTGAAAACTTATCATTCTGATTAAGAAATTACATCATCCATTAAAATTAATGTGTCAGGAGTGGGATTGGAACCCACGCACTGAAGAGACGACCAGTATTCACATTTGTACTGCTTGGCAGTGAAGGATAATCCTTGAGACTGGCGCCTTGGACCGCTCGGCCACCCTGACGATACATCTTAAAAGTGGATGCAGGGGATTAAAGGAACCGATCCAACGTACTGTGTGATTTCCTTCTGGTGAACAAAAACTCTGAATATCTCAAAGAGTACGTATTACAAGTACGAATAATGTAAGACTAAGAGGGACGTTGAAAACTTATCATTCTGATTAACAAATTACAACATCCATTAAAATTAATGTGTCAGGAGTGGGATTCGAACCCACGCCCTCAGAGAGGACCAGAATTCACATTTGGACTGCTTGGCAGTGAAGGATAATCCTTGAGTCTGGCGCCTTAGATGGATCAGCCTTCCTGATGATATCTCTAAATTTTGGTTTCCAGGGGCCTAACTAGGACCGATCCAACATACTGTGTGATTTACTTCTTGTGATGAAAAAATCTTAATATCTCAAAGAGTACGTATTATAAGTATGAATAATGTAAGACTAAGAGGGACGTTAAAAACTTATCATTCTGATTAAGGAATTACAACATCCATTATAATTAATGTGTCAGGAGTCGGATTCAAACCCACGCCATCATAGAGGACCAGATTTCACATGAGAACTGCTTGGCAGTGAAGGGAAATCCTTGAGTCTGGCGCCATAGATGGCTCGGCCATCCTGACGATATTTCTAAATTGTTGTTTGCAGGGGCCTAAAAAGGACCGATCCAACGTACTGTGTGATTTCCTTGGGTGAAGAAAAAATCTGAATATATCAAAGAGTACGTATTACAAGTACGAATAATGTAAGACTAAGAGGGACGTTGTAAACTTATCATTCTGATTAAGAAATTAAAACATCCATTAAAATTAATGTGTCAGGAGTGGGATTCGAACCCACGCCTTCAGAGAGGACCAGAATTCACATTTGGACTGCTTGGCAGTGAAGGATAACTCTTGAATCTGGCGCTTTAGACCGCTCGGCCACCCTAACGTTACCTCTAACACGTGGATGCAGGGGATTAAAGGGAACGATCCAACGTACTGTGTGATTTCCTTCTGGTGAAGAAAAACTCTGAATATCTCAAATAGTACGTATTACAAGTACGAATAATGTAAGACTAAGAGGGACGTTGAAAACTTATCATTCTGATTAAGAAATTACAACATCCATTAAAATTAATGTGTCAGGAGTGGGATTCGAACCCACGCCCTCAGAGAGAACCAGAATTCACATTTGGACTGCTTGGCAGTGAAGGATAATCCTTGAGTCTGGCGCCTTAGATGGATCAGCCTTCCTGACGATATCTCTAAATTTTGGTTTGCAGGGGCCTAAATAGGACCGATCCAACGTACTGTGTGATTTCCTTCTTGTGAAGAAAAAATATTAATATCTCAAACAGTACGTATTACAAGTACGAATAATGTAAGAGTAAGAGGGTGTTAAATACTTATCATTCTGTTTAAGAAATTAAAACATCCATTATAATTAATGTGTCAGGAGTCGGATTCGAACCCACGCCATCACAGAGGACCAGATCTCACATTAGGACTGCTTGGCAGTGAAGGGTAATCCTTGAGTTTGGCGCCATAGATGGCTCGGCCATCCTGACGATATCTCTAAATTGTGGTTTGCAGGGGCCTAAAAAGGACCGATCCAACGTACTGTGTGATTTCCTTCTGGTGAAGAAAAACTCTGAATATATTAAAGAGTACGTATTACAAGTACGAATAATGTAAGACTAAGAGGGACGTTGAAAACTTATCATTCTGATTAAGAAATTACAACATCCATTAAAATTAATGTGTCAGGAGTGGGATTGGAACCCACGCACTGAAGAGACGACCAGTATTCACATTTGTACTGCTTGGCAGTGAAGGATAATCCTTGAGACTGGCGCCTTGGACCGCTCGGCCACCCTGACGATACATCTTAAAAGTGGATGCAGGGGATTAAAGGAACCGATCCAACGTACTGTGTGATTTCCTTCTGGTGAACAAAAACTCTGAATATCTCAAAGAGTACGTATTACAAGTACGAATAATGTAAGACTAAGAGGGACGTTGAAAACTTATCATTCTGATTAAGAAATTACAACATCCATTAAAATTAATGTGTCAGGAGTGGGATTCGAACCCACGCCCTCAGAGAGGACCAGAATTCACATTTGGACTGCTTGGCAGTGAAGGATAATCCTTGAGTCTGGCGCCTTAGATGGATCAGCCTTCCTGACGATATCTCTAAATTTTGGTTTCCAGGGGCCTAACTAGGACCGATCCAACGTACTGTGTGATTTACTTCTTGTGATGAAAAAATCTTAATATCTCAAAGAGTACGTATTATAAGTATGAATAATGTAAGACTAAGAGGGACGTTAAAAACTTATCATTCTGATTAAGGAATTACAACATCCATTATAATTTATGTAAACCAGAGTTTAGTGCTTTTCAGTCGGTCAACACGAATGTACCCAAAAGAGATGGGTTATGCCCTAATCCTGAAATAAATTACATGAGATTAATAAAACACTAGGATGACCAGTTTCGATCGTCAAGCGATCATCATCAGATCCAATACACTTAGGCTATAAAATCTATGTTTGAAATACAGGTGAAAATATTTACAATATGTACAATTATTTAGTTGCAGTATTGGTACTGCAACTGTCAGTGTATGCTAAATGCAGTATATATGTTAGGTGAAATGCTAAATGGTGATGGCTATCCGGAGATTGTACTTTAGAGAGATTATATGGTTGTAAACTATGGTTAAACTATACAATTTTAGGCTAACTACTTATCTGATTGTCTTCCGTACTACAGCTATTCGCAGTTTCCGTGCTCACTTGAACTCGCTGTGCGGCCGACTGCGGTGGTTATCTTAACGACTGGTTTTTCCCTGCCTTCCCCCCCTGTCCCTACGTGCTGTGGGGAGTGATCGCGATGTGTTTATGTGAGGTGTTGCCAACCTAGATAAGATGTATGTTATTGAATGAGGTGGATCTACAACTATTAAAGACCGTGGATTAGTCCTCGCCACGCGTGGAGCATAACCCATTCGAACTAAGCGTTGACGGTCTTATGAGGACGTCCCGGCACCTTTAATACTGCCTCTAATATGGGCCTTGGTGTATTGCAGAAGAAAAAGTACATCGTACACCTGATCCAGATAACATTTACCTATTAAAAACCCCCTAATTTCCCCCCTTTTTTTATCTAGCTTGGCTGTGTCGCTAAATTGAGTTTTGTTTCCGACAGGGTGTGTTTTTTAGTAGCGTGAAGAGGGGTGAGCTCTCCATGAACGTGTGTTCATTTAGATTGTTGGGATTGTTTCGTTTGGCTAGGTGTATCTCGATTGCTTCCTTTATGTCAAGAGCTCTGCCTTTCGATTCGTGATGGATTATTTTAAGGTCCGACTCTATGTTGGTAAAGCTATGCCCTGTGTCACACATATGTTCGCACACGGCTGAATGTGTTCCGTATCTTATCGCATTTCTATGTTCATTATAACGTGTGTCTACTCGCCTTCCACTCTGCCCGATGTAATTAGCTTGACAATCGGTGTCTTGGCACGTTATAGAATATACCCCTGACCTTGAATACGGGTCACGTTTATTTAGATTACTATTTAGGAGGTGCCTAGCGGTTGTGTTTTTCGTTGTGAAAGCTATCTTTATGAGTTGCTTTTTGAATAGGTTAGTGATTTTATATGTATTCGCATTCACATAGTTGAAACGCGCAAATTTTTTCTCATTACTGTCCGGTTTGGGAATCGTTTTATCTTTATTTTTATGTTTGGCTATAATTTGATTTATTTTGCTTGGCGAGAAGTTGTTTTCCCTTGCTATTTGCATAATAGTTCTTAATAGGGTTTTTAATAGGTAAATGTTATCTGGATCAGGTGTACGATGTACTTTTTCTTCTGCAATACACCAAGGCCCATATTAGAGGCAGTATTAAAGGTGCCGGGACGTCCTCATAAGACCGTCAACGCTTAGTTCGAATGGGTTATGCTCCACGCGTGGCGCGGACTAATCCACGGTCTTTAATAGTTGTAGATCCACCTCATTCAATAACATACATCTTATCTAGGTTGGCAACACCTCACATAAACACATCGCGATCACTCCCCACAGCACGTAGGGACAGGGGGGGAAGGCAGGGAAAAACCAGTCGTTAAGATAACCACCGCAGTCGGCCGCACAGCGAGTTCAAGTGAGCACGGAAACTGCGAATAGCTGTAGTACGGAAGACAATCAGATAAGTAGTTAGCCTAAAATTGTATAGTTTAACCATAGTTTACAACCATATAATCTCTCTAAAGTACAATCTCCGGATAGCCATCACCATTTAGCATTTCACCTAACATATATACTGCATTTAGCATACACTGACAGTTGCAGTACCAATACTGCAACTAAATAATTGTACATATTGTAAATATTTTCACCTGTATTTCAAACATAGATTTTATAGCCTAAGTGTATTGGATCTGATGATGATCGCTTGACGATCGAAACTGGTCATCCTAGTGTTTTATTAATCTCATGTAATTTATTTCAGGATTAGGGCATAACCCATCTCTTTTGGGTACATTCGTGTTGACCGACTGAAAAGCACTAAACTCTGGTTTACTAAGGCAACACTGAAAATATGGCTTCAAACACCACAATGTATAATTAATGTGTCAGGAGTCGGATTCGAACCCACGTCATCATAGAGGACCAGATTTCACATGAGAACTGCTTGGCAGTGAAGGGAAATCCTTGAGTCTGGCGCCATAGATGGCTCGGCCATCCTGACGATATTTCTAAATTGTTGTTTGCAGGGGCCTAAAAAGGACCGATCCAACGTACTGTGTGATTTCCTTGGGTGAAGAAAAAATCTGAATATATCAAAGAGTACGTATTACAAGTACGAATAATGTAAGACTAAGAGGGACGTTGTAAACTTATCATTCTGATTAAGAAATTACAACATCCATTAAAATTAATGTGTCAGGAGTGGAATTCGAACCCACGCCCTCAGAGAGGACCAGAATTCACATTTGGACTGCTTGGCAGTGAAGGATAACTCTTGAATCTGGCGCCTTAGACCGCTCGGCCACCCTAACGTTACCTCTAACACGTGGATGCAGGGGATTAAAGGGAACGATCCAACGTACTGTGTGATTTCCTTCTGGTGAAGAAAAACTCTGAATATCTCAAATAGTACGTATTACAAGTACGAATAATGTAAGACTAAGAGGGACGTTGAAAACTTATCATTCTGATTAAGAAATTACAACATCCATTAAAATTAATGTGTCAGGAGTGGGATTCGAACCCACGCCCTCAGAGAGAACCAGAATTCACATTTGGACTGCTTGGCAGTGAAGGATAATCCTTGAGTCTGGCGCCTTAGATGGATCAGCCTTCCTGACGATATCTCTAAATTTTGGTTTGCAGGGGCCTAAATAGGACCGATCCAACGTACTATGTGATTTCCTTCTTGTGAAGAAAAAATATTAATATCTCAAACAGTACGTATTACAAGTACGAATAATGTAAGAGTAAGAGGGTGTTAAATACTTATCATTCTGTTTAAGAAATTAAAACATCCATTATAATTAATGTGTCAGGAGTCGGATTCGAACCCACGCCATCACAGAGGACCAGATCTCACATTAGGACTGCTTGGCAGTGAAGGGTAATCCTTGAGTCTGGCGCCATAGATGGCTCGGCCATCCTGACGATATCTCTAAATTGTGGTTTGCAGGGCCTAAAAATGGACCGATCCAACGTACTGTGTGATTTTCTTCTGGAGAAGAAAAATTCTGAATACATTAAAGAGTACGTATTACAAGTACAAATAATGTAAGACTAAGAGGGACGTTGAAAACTTATCATTCTGATTAAGAAATGACAACATCCATTAAAATTAATGTGTCAGGAGTGGGATTCGAACACAAACCGTCAGAGAGGACCAGAATTCACATTTGGACTGCTTGGCAGTGAAGTATAATTATTGAGTCTGGCGCCTTAGACCGCTCGGCCACCCTGACGACACCTCTAAAATGTGTATGCCGGGGATTAAAGGAACCGATCCAACGTACTGTGTGATTTCCTTCTGGTGAAGAAAAACTCTGAATATTTCAAAGAGTACGTATAGCAAGTACGAAAAATGTAAGACTAAGAGGGACGTTAAAAAAAATTTATGATTCTGATTAAGGAATTACAACATCCATTATAATTGATGTGTCAGGAGTCGGATTCGAATTAAGAAATTACAATATTCATTTTAATAAATGCGACAGGAGTGGGATTCGAACCCACGCCCTCAGATAGGACCAGAATTCACATTAGGACTGCTTGGCAGTGAAGGATAATCCTTGGGTCTTGCTCCTTAGATGGCTCGCCCATCCTGACGATACCTCTATAACGTGGATGCAGGGGATTAAAAGTGACGATCCAACGTACTGTGTGATTTCCTTCAGGTGAAGAAAAACTCTGAATATCTCAAAGAGTACGTATTAGAAGTACGAATAATGTAAGACTAAGAGGGACGTTGAAAACTTATCAATCTGATTAAGAAATTAAAATATCCATTAAAATTAATGTGTCAGGAGTGGGATTCGAACCCACGCGCTCACAGAGGACCAGAAGTCACATTTGGACTGCTTGGCAGTGAAGGATAATCCTTGAGTCTGGCGCCTTAGACCGCTCGGCCGCCCTGACGTTACCTCTAACACGCGGATGCAGGGGATTAAAGGGACCGATCCAACGTACTGTGTGATTTCCGTCTGGTGAAGAAAAACTCTGAATAACTCCAACTCTGAATTAATGTGTCAGTAGTCGGATTCGAACCCACGCCATCATAGAGGACCAGATTTCACATCTGGACTGCTTGGCAGTGAAGGGTAATCCTTGAGTTTAGCGCCATAAATTGCTCGGCCACCCTGACGATATCTCTAAATTGTTGTTTGCAGGGGCCTAAAAAGGACCGATCCAACGTACTGTGTGATTTCTTTCTGGTGAAGAAAAACTCTGAATATATTACAGAGTACGTATTACAAGTACGAATAATGTAAGACTAAGAGGGACGTTGAAAACTGATCATTCTGATTAAGAAATTACATCATCCATTGAAATTAATGTGTCAGGAATGGGATTCGAACCCACGCCCTCAGAGAGGACCAGAATTCACATTTGTACTGCTTGGCAGTGAAGGATAATCCTTGAGACTGGCACCTTGGACCGCTCGGCCACCCTGACGATACATCTAAAAAGTGGATGCAGGGGATTAAAGGAACCGATCCAACGTACTGTGTGATTTCCTTCTGGTGAACAAAAACTCTGCATATCTCAAAGAGTACGTATTACAAGTACGAATAGAGTAAGACTAAGAGGGACGCTGAAAACTTATCATTCTGATTAAGAAATTACAACATCCATTAAAATTAATGTGTCAGGAGTGGGACTCGAACCCACTCCCTCACAGAGGACCAGAATTCACATTTGGCCTGCTTGACAGTGAAGGATAATCCTTGAGTCTGGCGCCTTAGACCGCTCGGCCACCCTGACATTACCTCTAACACGTGGATGCAGGGGATTAAAGGGACCGATCCAACGTACTGTGTGATTTCCTTCTGGTGAAGAAAAACTCTGAATATCTCAAATAGTACGTATTGCAAGAACGAAAAATGAAAGACTAAGAGGGACGTTGAAAACTTATCATTCTGATTAAGAAATTACAACATCCATTAAAATTAATGTGTCAGGAGTGGGATTGGAACCCACGCACTGAAGAGACGTCCAGTATTCACATTTGTACTGCTTGGCAGTGAAGGATAATCCTTGAGTGTGGCGCCTTGGACCGCTCGGCCACCCTGACGATACATCTAAAAAGTGGATGCAGGGGATTAAATGAACCGATCCAACGTACTGTGTGATTTCCTTCTGGTGAACAAAAACTCTGAATATCTCAAAGAGTACGTATTACAAGTACGAATAATGTAAGACTAAGAGGGACGTTGAAAACTTATCATTCTGATGAAGAAATTACAACATCCATTAAAATTAATGTGTCAGGAGTGGGATTCGACCCATGCCCTTAGAGAGGACCAGAAATCACATTTGGACTGCTTGGCAGTGAAGGATAATCCTTGAGTCTGGCGCCTTATATGGATCAGCCTTCCTGATGATATCTCTAAATTTTGGTTTCCAGGGGCCTAACTAGGACCGATCCAACGTACTGTGTGATTTACTTCTTGTGATGAAAAAATCTTAATATCTCAAAGAGTACGTATTATAAGTACGAATAATGTAAGACTAAGAGGGACGTTAAAAACATATCATTCTGATTAAGGAATTACAACATCCATTATAATTAATGTGTCAGGAGTCGGATTCAAACCCACGCCATCATAGAGGACCAGATTTCACATGAGAACTGCTAGGCAGTGAAGGGAAATCCTTGAGTCTGGCGCCATAGATGGCACGGCCATCCTGACGATATCTCTAAATTGTGGTTTGCAGGGGCCTAAAAAGGACCGATCCAACGTACTGTGTGATTTCCTTGGGTGAAGAAAAAATCTGAATATATCAAAGAGTACGTATTACAAGTACGAATAATGTAAGACTAAGAGGGACGTTGAAAACCTATCATTCTGAATAAGAAATTACAACATCCATTGAAATTAATGTGTCAGGAGTGGAATTCGAACCCACGCTCTCAGAGAGGACCAGAATTCACATTTGGACTGCTTGGCAGTGAAGGGTAATCCTTGAGTCTGCCGTCTTAGATGGATCAGCCTTCCTGATGATATCTCTAAATTTTGGTTTCCAGGGGCCTAACTAGGACCGATCCAACGTACTGTGTGATTTACTTCTTGTGATGAAAAAATCTTAATATCTCAAAGAGTACGTATTATAAGTACGAATAATGTAAGACTAAGAGGGACGTTAAAAACATATCATTCTGATTAAGGAATTACAACATCCATTATAATTAATGTGACAGGAGTCGGATTCAAACCCACGCCATCATAGAGGACCAGATTTCACATGAGAACTGCTAGGCAGTGAAGGGAAATCCTTGAGTCTGGCGCCGTAGATGGCACGGCCATCCTGACGATATCTCTAAATTGTGGTTTGCAGGGGCCTAAAAAGGACCGATCCAACGTACTGTGTGATTTCCTTGGTTGAAGAAAAAATCTGAATATATCAAAGAGTACGTATTACAAGTACGAATAATGTAAGACTAAGAGGGACGTTGAAAACCTATCATTCTGAATAAGAAATTACAACATCCATTGAAATTAATGTGTCAGGAGTGGAATTCGAACCCACGCTCTCAGAGAGGACCAGAATTCACATTTGGACTGCTTGGCAGTGAAGGGTAATCCTTAAGTCTGGCGCCTTAGACCGCTCGGCCACCCTGACGATACCTTTAAAAAGTGGATGCAGGGGATTAAACGAACCGATCCAACGTACTGTGTGATTTCCTTCTGGTGAAGAAAAACTCTGAATAACTCAAACTCTGAATTAATGTGTCAGGAGTCGGATTCGAACCCACGCCATCATAGAGGAACAGATTTCACATTAGGTCTGCTTAGCAGTGAAGGGTAATCCTTGAGTTTGGCGCCATAAATGGCTCGGCCCTCCTGACGATATCTCGAAATTGTTGTTTGCAGGGGCCTAAAAAGGACCGATCCAACGTACTGTGTGATTTCCTTCTGGTGAAGAAAAACTCTGAATATATAAAAGAGTACGTATTACAAGTACGAATAATGTAAGACTAAGAGGGACGTTGAAAACTTATCATTCAGATTAAGACATTACAACATCCATTTAAATTACTGGTTCAGTAGAGGGATTCGAACCCACGCCCTCAGGGAGGTCCAGAATTCACAGTTGGACTGCTTGGCAGTGAAGGGTAATCCTTGAGTTTGGCGCCATAGATGGCTCGGCCATCCTGACGATATCTCTAAATTGTGGTTTGCAGGGGCCTAAATAGGACCGATCCAACGTACTGTGTGATTTCCTTCTGGTGAAGAAAAACTCTGAATATATTAAAGAGTACGTATTACAAGTACGAATAATGTAAGACTAAGAGGGACGTTGAAAACTTATCATTCTGATTAAGAAATTAAATCATCCATTAAAATTAATGTGTCAGGAGAGGGATTGGAACCCACGCACTGACGAGACGACCAGTATTCACATTTGTACTGCTTGGCAGTGAAGGATAATCCTTGAGTCTGGCGCCTTGGACCGCTCGGCCACCCTGACGATACATCTAAAAAGTGGATGCAGGGGATTAAATGAACCGATCCAACGTACTGTGTGATTCCCTTCTGGTGAACAAAAACTCTGAATATCTCAAAGAGTACGTATTACAAGTACGAATAATGTAAGATTAAGAGTGACGTTGAAAACTTATCATTCTGATTAAGAAATTACAACATCCATTAAAATTAATGTGTCAGGAGTGGGATTCGAACCCACGCCCTCAGAGAGGACCAGAATTCACATTTGGACTGCTTGGCAGTGAAGGATAATCCTTAAGTCTGGCGCCTTAGACCGCTCGGCCACCCTGACGATACCTTTAACAAGTGGATGCAGGGGATTAAACGAACCGATCCAACGTACTGTGTGATTTCCTTCTGGTGAAGAAAAACTCTGAATAACTCAAACTCTGAATTAATGTGTCAGGAGTCGGATTCGAACCCACGCCATCATAGAGGAACAGATTTCACATTAGGTCTGCTTGGCAGTGAAGGGTAATCCTTGAGTTTGGCGCCATAAATGGCTCGGCCCTCCTGACGATATCTCGAAATTGTTGTTTGCAGGGGCCTAAAAAGGACCGATCCAACGTACTGTGTGATTTCCTTCTGGTGAAGAAAAACTCTGAATATATTAAAGAGTACGTATTACAAGTACGAATAATGTAAGACTAAGATGGACGTTGAAAACTTATCATTCAGATTAAGCCATTACAACATCCATTAAAATTACTGGTTCAGTAGAGGGATTCGAACCCACGCCCTCAGGGAGGTCCAGAATTCACAGTTGGACTGCTTGGCAGTGAAGGGTAATCCTTGAGTTTGGCGCCATAGATGGCTCGGCCATCCTGACGATATCTGTAAATTGTGGTTTGCAGGGGCCTAAATAGGACCGATCCAACGTACTGTGTGATTTCCTTCTGGTGAAGAAAAACTCTGAATATCTCAAATAGTACGTATTGCAAGTACGAAAAATGTAAGACTAAGAGGGACGTTAAAAACTTATCATTCTGATTAAGGAATTACAACAGCCATTAAAATTAATATGTCAGGAGTGGGATCCGAACCCACGTCCTCAGAGAGGACCAGAATTCATATTTGGACTGCTTGGCAGTGAAGGATAATCCTTAAGTCTGGCGCCTTAGACCGCTCGGCCACCCTGACGATACCTTTAACAAGTGGATGCAGGGGATTAAACGAACCGATCCAACGTACTGTGTGATTTCCTTCTGGTGAAGAAAAACTCTGAATAACTCAAACTCTGAATTAATGTGTCAGGAGTCGGATTCGAACCCACGCCATCATAGAGGATCAGATTTCACATTAGGTCTGCTTGGCAGTGAAGGGTAATCCTTGAGTTTGGCGCCATAAATGCCTCGGCCCTCCTGACGATATCTCGAAATTGTTGTTTGCAGGGGCCTAAAAAGGACCGATCCAACGTACTGTGTGATTTCCTTCTGGTGAAGAAAAACTCTGAATATATTAAAGAGTACGTATTACAAGTACGAATAATGTAAGACTAAGAGGGACGTTGAAAACTTATCATTCAGATTAAGACATTACAACATCCATTAAAATTAATGTGTCAGGAGTGGGATTCGAACCCACGGCCTCAGAGAGGACCAGATTACACATTTGGACTGCTTGGCAGTTAAGGATAATCCTTGAGTCTGGCGCCTTAGGCCGCTCGGCCACCCTGACGATACATCTAAAAAGTGGATGCAGGGGATTAAATGAACCGATCCAACGTACTGTGTGATTTCCTTCTGGTGAACAAAAACTCTGAATATCTCAAAGAGTACGTATTACAAGTACGAATAATGTAAGACTAAGAGGGACGTTGAAAACTTATCATTCTGATTAAGAAATTACAACATCCATTATAATAAATGTGTCAGGAGTGGGATTCGAACCCACGCCGTCAGAGTGGACCAAAATTCACAATTGGACTGCTTGGCAGTGAAGTATAATCCTTGCGTCTGGCGCCTTAGACCGCTCGGCCACCCTGATGATACCTCTAAATTTTGGGTTGCAGGGGCCTAAAAAGGACAGATCCAACGTACTGAGTGATTTCCTTCTTGTGAAGAAAAAATCTTAATATCTCAAAGAGTACGTATTACAAGTACGAATAATGTAAGACTAAGAGGGACGTTAAAAACTTACCATTCTGATTAAGGAATTACAACATCCATTATAATTAATATGTCAGGAGTCGGATTCAAACCAACGCCATCATAGAGGACCAGATTTCACATTAGGACTGCTTGGCAGTGATGGATAATCCTTGAGTCTGGCACCTCAGACCGCTCGGCCACCCTGACGATACCTCTAACACGTGGATGCAGGGGATTAAACGAACCGATCCAACGAACTGTGTGATTTCCTTCTGGTGAAGAAGAACTCTGAATAAATCAAACTCGGAATTAATGTGTCAGGAGTCGTATTCGAATCCACGCCATCATAGAGGACCAGATTTCACATTAGGACTGCTTGGCAGTGAAGGGTAATCTTTGAGTTTGGCGCCATAAATGGCTCGGCCATCCTGACGATATCTCTAAATTGTGGTTTGCAGGGGCCTAAAAAGGACCGATCCAACGTACTGTGTGATTTCCTTCTGGTGAAGAAAAACTCTGAATATATTACAGAAAACGTATTACAAGTACGAATAATGTAACACTAAGAGGGACGTTGAAAACTTATCATTCAGATTAAGAAATTTTATCATACATTAAAATTAATGTGTCAGGAGTGGGATTCGAACCCACGGCCTCAGAGAGGACCAGATTTCACATTTGGACTGCTTGGCAGTTATGGATAATCCTTGAGTCTGGCGCCTTAGGCCGCTCGGCCACCCTGGCGATACTTCTAACCCGTGGAAGCAGGGGATTAAAGGAACCTATCCAACGTACTGTGTGATTTCCTTCTGGTGAAGAAAAACTCTGAATATCTCAAACACTGAATTAATGTGACAGGAGTCGGATTCGAACCCACGCCATCACAGAGGACCAGATTTCACTTTAGGACTGCTTGGCAGTGAAGGGTAATCCTTGAGTTTGGCGCCATAGATGGCTCGGCCATCCTGACGATATCTCTAAATTGTGGTTTGCAGGGGCCTAAAAAGGACCGATCCAACGTACTGTGTGATTTCCTTCTGGTGAAGAAAAACTCTGAATATATTAAAGAGTACGTATTACAAGCTCGAATAATGTAAGACTAAGAGGGACATAGAAAACTTATCATTCTGATTAAGAAATTACATCATCCATTAAAATTAATGTGTCAGGAGTGGGATTGGAACCCACGCACTGACAAGACGACCAGTATTCACATTTGTACTGCTTGGCAGTGAAGGATAATCCTTGAGTATGGCGCCTTGGACCGCTCGGCCACCCTGACGATACATCTAAAAAGTGGATGCAGGGGATTACATGAACCGATCCAACGTACTGTGTGATTTCCTTCTGGTGAACAAAAACTCTTAATATCTCAAAGAGTACGTATTACAAGTACGAATAATGTAAGACTAAGAGGGACGTTGAAAACTTATCATTCTGATTAAGAAATTACAACATCCTTTAAAATTAATGTGTCATGAGTGGGATTCGAACCCACGCCCTCAGAGAGGACCAGAATTCACATTTGGACTGCTTGGCAGTGAAGGATAATCCTTGAGTCTGGCGGCTTAGATGAATCAGCCTTCCTGACGATATCTCTAAATTTTGGTTTGCAGGGGCCTAACTAGGACCGATCCAACGTACTGTGTGATTTCCTTCTTGTGAAGAAAAAATCTTAATATCTCAAAGAGTACGTATTATAAGTACGAATAATATAAGACTAAGAGGGACGTTAAAAACTTATCATTCTGATTAAGGAATTACAACATCCATTATAATAAATGTGTCAGGAGTCGGATTCGATCCCACGCCATCATAGAGGAACAGATCTCACATTAGGACTGCTTGGCAGTGAAGGGAAATCCTTGAGTCTGGCGCCATAGATGGCTCGGCCATCCTGACGATAACTCTAAATTGTGGTTTCCAGGGGCCTAAAAAGGACCGATCCAACGTACTGTGTGTTTTCCTTCTTGTGAAGAAAAAATCTTAATATCTCAAAGAGTACGTATTACAAGTACGAATAATGTAAGACTAAGAGGGACGTTAAAAACTTATCATTCTGATTAAGGAATTACAATATCCATTATAATTAATATGTCAGGAGTCGGATTCAAACCAACGCCATCATAGAGGACCAGATTTCACATTAGGACTGCTTGGCAGTGAAGGGTAATCTTTGAGTTTGGCGCCATAGATGGCTCGGCCATCCTGACGATATCTCTAAACTGTGGTTTGCAGGGGCCTAAAAAGGACCGATCCAACGTACTGTGTGATTTCCTTCTGGTGAAGAAAACCCCTGAATATATTAAAGAGTACGTATTACAAGTACGAATAATGTAAGACTAAGAGGGACGTTAAAAACTTACCATTCTGATTAAGAAATTACAACATCCATTAAAATTAATGTGTCAGGAGTAGGATCCGAATCCACGCCCTCAGAGAGGACCAGAATTCACAGTTGGACTGCTTGGCAGTGAAGGATAATCCTTGAGGATGGCGACTTAGATGGCTCGGCCATCCTGACGATAGCTATAATTTTGGCTTGCAGGGGCCTAAAAAGGACCGATCCAACGTACTGTGTGATTTCCTTCTGGTGAAGAAAAACTCTGAATATATTAAAGAGTACGTATTACAAGTACGAATCATGTAAGACAAAGAGGGACGTTGAAAACTTATCATTCTGATTAAGAAATTACAACATCCATTAAAATTGATGTGTCAGGAGTGGGATTCGAACCCACGCCCACAGAGAGGACCAGAATTCAAATTTGGATTGCTTGGCAGAGAAGGATAATCCTTGAGTCTGGCGCCTTAAACCACTCGGCCACCCTGACGATAACTCTAACATGTGGATGCAGGGGATTAAAGGAACCGATCCAACGTACTGTGTGATTTCCTTCTGGTGAAGAAAAACTCTGAATATCTCAAACTCTGAATTAATGTGACAGGAGTCGGATTCGAACCCACGCCATCATAGAGGACCAGATTTCACATTAGGACTGCTTGGCAGTGAAGGGTAATCCTTGAGTTTGGCGCCTTAGATGGCTCGGCCATCCTGACGAGAGCTCTATTTTTGTTTTGCAGGGGCCTAAAAAGGACCGATCCAACGTACTGTGTGTTTTGCTTCTTGTGAAGAAAAATCTTAATATCTCAAAGAGTACGTATTACAAGTACGAATAACGTAAGACTAAGAGGGACGTAAAAAATTGATCATTCTGATTAAGAAATTACAACATCGATTATAATTAGTGTGTCAGGAGTCGGATTCGAACCCACGCCATCATAGAGGACCTGATTTCTCATTAGTACTGCTTGGCAGTGAAGGGTATTCCTTGAGTCTGGCGCCATAGATGGATTGGCCATCCTGACGATATCTCTAAATTGTGGTTTGCAGGGCCTAAAAAGGACCGATCCAACGTACTGTCTGATTTCCATCTGGTGAAGAAAAACTCTGAATACATTGAAGAGTACGTATTACTAGTACGAATAATGTAAGACTAAGAGGGACGTTGAAAACTTATCATTCTGAATAAGAAATTACAACATCCATTAAAATTAATGTGTCAGGAGTGGGTTTCGAAACCACGCCCTCAGAGAGGACCAGAATTCACATTTGGACTGCTTGGCAGTGAAGGATAATCCTTGAGTCTGGCGCCTTAGCTGGATCAGCCTTCCTGACGATATCTCTAAATTTTGGTTTGCAGGGGCCTAAAAAGGACCGATCCAACGTACTGTGTGTTTTCCTTCTTGTGAAGAAAAATCTTAATATCTCAAAGAGTACGTATTACAAGTACGAATAATGTAAGACTAAGAGGGACGTTAAAAACTTATCATTCTGATTAAGGAATTACAACATCCATTATAATTAATATGTCAGGAGTCGGATTCAAACCAACGCCATCATAGAGGACCAGATTTCACATTAGGACTGCTTGGCAGTGAAGGTTAATCCTTGAGTCTGGCACCTTAGACCGCTCGGCCACCCTGACGATACTTCTAACACGTGGATGCAGGGGATTAAACGAACCGATCCAACGTACTGTGTGATTTCCTTCTGGTGAAGAAAAACTCTGAATAACTCAAACTCTGAATTAATGTGTCAGGTGTCGGATTCGAACCCACGCCATCATAGAGGACCAGATTTCACATTAGGACTGCTTGGCAGTGAAGGGTAATCTTTGAGTTTGGCGCCATAGATGGCTCGGCCATCCTGACGATATCTCTAAATTGTGGTTTGCAGGGGCCTAAAAAGGACCGATCCAACGTACTGTGTGATTTCCTTCTGGTGAAGAAAACCCCTGAATATATTAAAGAGTACGTATTACAAGTACGAATAATGTAAGACTTAGAGGGACGTTGAAAACTTATCATTCTGATTAAGAAATTACAACATCCATTAAAATTAATATTTCAGGAGTGGGATTCGAACCCACGCCCAGAAGAGAGGACCAGAATTCACATTTGGACTGCTTGACACTGAAGGATAATCCTTGAGTCTGGCGCCTTGGACCGCTCGCCCACCCTGACGATACATCTAAAACGTGGATGCAGGGGATTAAAGGAACCGATCCAACGTACTGTGTGATTACCTTCTGGTGAACAAACACACTGAATATCTCAAAGAGTACGTATTACAGGTACGAATAATGTAAGATTAAGAGGGACGTTAAAAACTTATCATTCTGATTAAGAAATTACAACATCCATTAAAATTAATGTGTCAGGAGTAGGATCCGAATCCACGCCCTCAGAGAGAACCAGAATTCACAGTTGGACTGCTTGGCAGTGAAGGATAATCCTTGAGTCTGGCGCCTTAGATGGCTCGGCCATCCTGACGATAGCTCAAATTTTGGCTTGCAGGGGCCTAAAAAGGACCGATCCAACGTACTGTGTGATTTCCTTCTGGTGAAGAAAAACTCTGAATATATTAAAGAGTACGTATTACAAGTACGAATAATGTAAGACAAAGAGGGACGTTGAAAACTTATCATTCTGATTAAGAAATTACAACATCCATTAAAATTAATGTGTCAGGAGTGGGATTCGAACCCACGCCCTCAGAGAGGTCCAGAATTCACATTTGGACTGCTTGGCAGTGAAGGATAATCCTTGAGTCTGGCGCCTTATATGGATCAGCCTTCCTGACGATATCTCTGAATTTTGGTTTGCAGGGGCCTAACTAGGACCGATCCAACGTACTGTGTGATTTCCTTCTTGTGAAGAAAATACATAATATCTCAAAGAGTACGTATTACAAGTACGAATAATGTAAGACTAAGAGGGACGTTAAAAACTTATCATTCTGATTAAGGAATTACAACATCCATTATAACTAATGTGTCAGGAGTGGGTTTCGAACCAACGCCCTCAGAGAGGACCAGAATGCACATTTGGACTGCTTGGCAGTGAAGGATAATCCTTGAGTCTGGCGCCTTAGACCGCTCAGCCACCCTGACGATACCTCTAACACGTGGATGCAGGGGATTAAACGAACCGATCCAACGTACTGTGTGATTTCCTTCTGGTGAAGAAAAACTCTGAATAACTCAATCTCTGAATTAATGTGTCAGGAGTCGGATTCGAACCCACGCCATCACAGAGGACCAGATTTCACATTAGGACTGCTTGGCAGTGAATGGTAATCCTTGAGTTTGGCGCCATAGAGGGCTCGGCCATCCTGACGATATCTCTAAATTGTGGTTTGCAGGGGCCTAAAAAGGACCGATCCAACGTACTGTGTGATTTCCTTCTTGTGAAGAAAAAATCTTAATATCTCAAAGAGTACGTATTATAAGTAAGAATAATGTAAGACTAAGAGGGACGTTAAAAACTTATCATTCTGATTAAGGAATTACAACATCCATTATAATAAATGTGTCAGGAGTCGGATTCGATCCCACGCCATCATAGAGGAACAGATCTCACATTAGGACTGCTTGGCAGTGAAGGGAAATCCTTGAGTCTGGCGCCATAGATGGCTCGGCCATCCTGACGATAACTCTAAATTGTGGTTTCCAGGGGCCTAAAAAGGACCGATCCAACGTACTGTGTGTTTTCCTTCTTGTGAAGAAAAAATCTTAATATCTCAAAGAGTACGTATTACAAGTACGAATAATGTAAGACTAAGAGGGACGTTAAAAACTTATCATTCTGATTAAGGAATTACAATATCCATTATAATTAATATGTCAGGAGTCGGATTCAAACCAACGCCATCATAGAGGACCAGATTTCACATTAGGACTGCTTGGCAGTGAAGGGTAATCTTTGAGTTTGGCGCCATAGATGGCTCGGCCATCCTGACGATATCTCTAAATTGTGGTTTGCAGGGGCCTAAAAAGGACCGATCCAACGTACTGTGTGATTTCCTTCTGGTGAAGAAAACCCCTGAATATATTAAAGAGTACGTATTACAAGTACGAATAATGTAAGACTAAGAGGGACGTTAAAAACTTATCATTCTGATTAAGAAATTACAACATCCATTAAAATTAATGTGTCAGGAGTAGGATCCGAATCCACGCCCTCAGAGAGGACCAGGATTCACAGTTGGACTGCTTGGCAGTGAAGGATAATCCTTGAGGATGGCGACTTAGATGGCTCGGCCATCCTGACGATAGCTATAATTTTGGCTTGCAGGGGCCTAAAAAGGACCGATCCAACGTACTGTGTGATTTCCTTCTGGTGAAGAAAAACTCTGAATATATTAAAGAGTACGTATTACAAGTACGAATCATGTAAGACAAAGAGGGACGTTGAAAACTTATCATTCTGATTAAGAAATTACAACATCCATTAAAATTGATGTGTCAGGAGTGGGATTCGAACCCACGCCCACAGAGAGGACCAGAATTCAAATTTGGATTGCTTGGCAGAGAAGGATAATCCTTGAGTCTGGCGCCTTAGACCACTCGGCCACCCTGACGATAACTCTAACATGTGGATGCAGGGGATTAAAGGAACCGATCCAACGTACTGTGTGATTTCCTTCTGGTGAAGAAAAACTCTGAATATCTCAAACTCTGAATTAATGTGACAGGAGTCGGATTCGAACCCACGCCATCATAGAGGACCAGATTTCACATTAGGACTGCTTGGCAGTGAAGGGTAATCCTTGAGTTTGGCGCCTTAGATGGCTCGGCCATCCTGACGAGAGCTCTATTTTTGTTTTGCAGGGGCCTAAAAAGGACCGATCCAACGTACTGTGTGTTTTGCTTCTTGTGAAGAAAAAATCTTAATATCTCAAAGAGTACGTATTACAAGTACGAATAATGTAAGACTAAGAGGGACGTAAAAAACTGATCATTCTGATTAAGAAATTACAACATCGATTATAATTAGTGTGTCAGGAGTCGGATTCGAACCCACGCCATCATAGAGGACCTGATTTCTCATTAGTACTGCTTGGCAGTGAAGGGTATTCCTTGAGTCTGGCGCCATAGATGGATTGGCCATCCTGACGATATCTCTAAATTGTGGTTTGCAGGGCCTAAAAAGGACCGATCCAACGTACTGTCTGATTTCCATCTGGTGAAGAAAAACTCTGAATACATTGAAGAGTACGTATTACTAGTACGAATAATGTAAGACTAAGAGGGACGTTGAAAACTTATCATTCTGAATAAGAAATTACAACATCCATTAAAATTAATGTGTCAGGAGTGGGTTTCGAAACCACGCCCTCAGAGAGGACCAGAATTCACATTTGGACTGCTTGGCAGTGAAGGATAATCCTTGAGTCTGGCGCCTTAGATGGATCAGCCTTCCTGACGATATCTCTAAATTTTGGTATGCAGGGGCCTAAAAAGGACCGATCCAACGTACTGTGTGTTTTCCTTCTTGTGAAGAAAAATCTTAATATCTCAAAGAGTACGTATTACAAGTACGAATAATGTAAGACTAAGAGGGACGTTAAAAACTTATCATTCTGATTAAGGAATTACAACATCCATTATAATTAATATGTCAGGAGTCGGATTCAAACCAACGCCATCACAGAGGACCAGATTTCACATTAGGACTGCTTGGCAGTGAAGGTTAATCCTTGAGTCTGGCACCTTAGACCGCTCGGCCACCCTGACGATACTTCTAACACGTGGATGCAGGGGATTAAACGAACCGATCCAACGTACTGTGTGATTTCTTTCTGGTGAAGAAAAACTCTGAATAACTCAAACTCTGAATTAATGTGTCAGGTGTCGGATTCGAACCCACGCCATCATAGAGGACCAGATTTCACATTAGGACTGCTTGGCAGTGAAGGGTAATCTTTGAGTTTGGCGCCATAGATGGCTCGGCCATCCTGACGATATCTCTAAATTGTGGTTTGCAGGGGCCTAAAAAGGACCGATCCAACGTACTGTGTGATTTCCTTCTGGTGAAGAAAACCCCTGAATATATTAAAGAGTACGTATTACAAGTACGAATAATGTAAGACTTAGAGGGACGTTGAAAACTTATCATTCTGATTAAGAAATTACAACATCCATTAAAATTAATATGTCAGGAGTGGGATTCGAACCCACGCCCAGAAGAGAGGACCAGAATTCACATTTGGACTGCTTGACACTGAAGGATAATCCTTGAGTCTGGCGCCTTGGACCGCTCGCCCACCCTGACGATACATCTAAATTGTGGTTTGCAGGGGCCTAAAAAGGACCGATCCAACGTACTGTGTGATTACCTTCTGGTGAACAAACACACTGAATATCTCAAAGAGTACGTATTACAGGTACGAATAATGTAAGATTAAGAGGGACGTTAAAAACTTATCATTCTGATTAAGAAATTACAACATCCATTAAAATTAATGTGTCAGGAGTCGGATCCGAATCCACGCCCTCAGAGAGAACCAGAATTCACAGTTGGACTGCTTGGCAGTGAAGGATAATCCTTGAGTCTGGCGCCTTAGATGGCTCGGCCATCCTGACGATAGCTCAAATTTTGGCTTGCAGGGGCCTAAAAAGGACCGATCCAACGTACTGTGTGATTTCCTTCTGGTGAAGAAAAACTCTGAATATATTAAAGAGTACGTATTACAAGTACGAATAATGTAAGACAAAGAGGGACGTTGAAAACTTATCATTCTGATTAAGAAATTACAACATCCATTAAAATTAATGTGTCAGGAGTGGGATTCGAACCCACGCCCTCAGAGAGGTCCAGAATTCACATTTGGACTGCTTGGCAGTGAAGGATAATCCTTGAGTCTGGCGCCTTATATGGATCAGCCTTCCTGACGATATCTCTGAATTTTGGTTTGCAGGGGCCTAACTAGGACCGATCCAACGTACTGTGTGATTTCCTTCTTGTGAAGAAAATACTTAATATCTCAAAGAGTACGTATTACAAGTACGAATAATGTAAGACTAAGAGGGACGTTAAAAACTTATCATTCTGATTAAGGAATTACAACATCCATTATAACTAATGTGTCAGGAGTGGGTTTCGAACCAACGCCCTCAGAGAGGACCAGAATGCACATTTGGACTGCTTGGCAGTGAAGGATAATCCTTGAGTCTGGCGCCTTAGACCGCTCAGCCACCCTGACGATACCTCTAACACGTGGATGCAGGGGATTAAACGAACCGATCCAACGTACTGTGTGATTTCCTTCTGGTGAAGAAAAACTCTGAATAACTCAATCTCTGAATTAATGTGTCAGGAGTCGGATTCGAACCCACGCCATCACAGAGGACCAGATTTCACATTAGGACTGCTTGGCAGTGAAGGGTAATCCTTGAGTTTGGCGCCATAGAGGGCTCGGCCATCCTGACGATATCTCTAAATTGTGGTTTGCAGGGGCCTAAAAAGGACCGATCCAACGTACTGTGTGATTTCCTTCCGGTGAAGAAAAACTCTGAATAAATTAAAGAGTACGTATTACAAGTACGAATAATGTAAGACAAAGAGGGACGTTGAAAACTTATCATTCTGATTAAGAAATTACAACATCCATTAAAATTAATGTGTCAGGAGTGGGATTCGAACCCACGCCCTCAGAGAGGTCCAAAATTCACATTTGGACTGCTTGGCAGTGAAGGATAATCCTTGAGTCTGGCGCCTTATATGGATCAGCCTTCCTGACGATATCTCTAAATTTTGGTTTGCAGGGGCCTAACTAGGACCGATCCAACGTACTGTGTGATTTCCTTCTTGTGAAGAAAATATTTAATATCTCAAAGAGTACGTATTACAAGTACGAATAATGTAAGACTAAGAGGGACGTTAAAAACTTATCATTCTGATTAAGGAATTACAACATCCATTATAACTAATGTGTCAGGAGTGGGTTTCGAACCAACGCCCTCAGAGAGGACCAGAATGCACATTTGGACTGCTTGGCAGTGAAGGATAATCCTTGAGTCTGGCGCCTTAGACCGCTCAGCCACCCTGACGATACCTCAAACACGTGGATGCAGGGGATTAAACGAACCGATCCAACGTACTGTGTGATTTCCTTCTGGTGAAGAAAAACTCTAAATAACTCAAACTCTGAATTAATGTGTCAGGAGTCGGATTCGAACCCACGCCATCACAGAGGACCAGATTTCACATTAGGACTGCTTGGCAGTGAATGGTAATCCTTGAGTTTGGCGCCATAGAGGGCTCGGCCATCCTGACGATATCTCTAAATTGTGGTTTGCAGGGGCCTAAAAAGTACCGATCCAACGTACTGTGTGATTTCCTTCTTGTGAAGAAAATACTTAATATCTCAAAGAGTACGTATTACAAGTACGAATAATGTAAGACTAAAAGGGACGTTTAAAACTTATCATTCTGATTATGGAATTACAACATCCATTATAACTAATGTGTCAGGAGTCGGATTCGAACCCACGCCATCATAGAGGACCAGATTTCACATTAAGACTGCTTGGCAGTGAAGGGTAATCCTTGAGTTTGGCGCCATAAATGGCTCGGCCATCCTGACGATATCTCTAAATTGTGGTTTGCAGGGGCCTAAAAAGGACCGATCCAAAGTACTGTGTGATTTCCCAGGCTGAAGAAAAAATCTGAATATATTAAAGAGTACGTATTACAAGTACGAATAATGTAAGACTAAGAGGGACGTTGAAAACTTATCATTCTGATTAAGAAATTACAACATCCATTAAAATTAATGTGTCGGGAGTGGGATTGGAACCCACGCCCTCAGAGAGGACCAGAATTCACATTTGGACTGTTTGGCAGTGAAGGATAATCCTTGAGTCTGGCGCCTTAGACCGCTCAGCCACCCTGACGATACCTCTAACACGTGGATGCGGGGGATTAAACGAACCGATCCAACGTACTGTGTGATTTCCTTCTGGTGAAGAAAAACTCTGAATAAGTCAAACTCTGAATTAATGTGTCAGGAGTCGGATTCGAACCCACGCCATCATAGAGGATCAGATTTCACTTTAGGACTGCTTGGCAGTGAAGGGTAATCCTTGAGTTTGGCGCCATAGATGGCTCGCCATTCCTGACGATATCTCTAAATTGTGGTTTGCAGGGGCCTAAAAAGGACCGATCAAACCTACTGTGTGATTTCCTTCTGATGAAGAAAAACCCCGAATATATTAAAGAGTACGTATTACAAGTACGAATAATGTAAGACTAAGAGGGACGTAGAAAACTTATCATTCTGATTAAGAAATTACAACATCCATTAAAATTACTGCGTCAGTAGCTGGATTCGGACCCACGCCCTCAGGGAGGACCAGAATTCACAGTTGGACTGCTTGGCAGTGAAGGATAATCCTTGAGTCTGGCGCCTTACATGGCTCGGCCATCCTGACGAGAGCTCTATTTTTGTTTTGCAGGGGCCTAAAAAGGACCGATCCAACCTACTGTGTGTTTTCCTTCTTGTGAAGAAAAAATCTTAATATCTCAAAGAGTACGTATTACAAGTACGAATAATGTAAGACTAAGAGGGACGTTAAAAACTGATCATTCTGATTAAGAAATTACAACATCCATTATAATTAGTGTGCCAGGAGTCGGATTCGAACCCACGCCATCATAGAGGACCTGATTTCTCATTAGTACTGCTTGGCAGTCAAGGGTAATCCTTGAGTCTGGCGCCATAGATGGATTGGCCATCCTGACGATATCTCTAAATTGTGGTTTGCAGGGCCTAAAAAGGACCGATCCAACGTACTGTCTGATTTCCATCTGGTGAAGAAAAACTCTGAATACATTAAAGAGTACGTATTACTAGTACGAATAATGTAAGACTAAGAGGGACGTTGAAAACTTATCATTCTGATTAAGAAATTACAACATCCATTAAAATTAATGTGTCAGGAGTGGGATTCGAACCCACGCCGTCAGAGAGGACCAGAATTCACATTTGGACTGCTTGGCAGTGAAGTATAATCCTGGCGTCTGGCGCCTTAGACCGCTCGGCCACCCTGATGATACCTCTAAATTTTGGGTTGCAGGGGCCTAAAAAGGACCGATCCAACGTACTGAGTGATTTCCTTCTTGTGAAGAAAAAATCTTAATATCTCAAAGAGTACGTATTACAAGTACGAATAATGTAAGACTAAGGGGGACGTTAAAAACTTATCATTCTGATTAAGGAATTACAACATCCACTATAATTAATATGTCAGGAGTCGGATTCAAACCAACGCCATCATAGAGGACAAGATTTCACATTAGGACTGCTTGGCAGTGAAGGATAATCCTTGAGTCTGGCACCTTAGACCGCTCGGCCACCCTGACGATACCTCTAACACGTGGATGCAGGGGATTAAACGAACCGATCCAACGTACTGTGTGATTTCCTTCTGGTGAAGAAAAACTCTGAATAACTCAAACTCTGAATTAATGTGTCAGGAGTCGGATTCGAACCCACGCCATCATAGAGGACCAGATTTCACATTAGGACTGCTTGGCATTGAAGGGTAATCTTTGAGTTTGGCGCCATAGATGGCTCGGCCATCCTGACGATATCTCTAAATTGTGGTTTGCAGGGGCCTAAAAAGGACCGATCCAACGTACTGTGTGATTTCCTTCTGGTGAAGAAAACCCCTGAATATATTAAAGAGTACGTATTACAAGTACGAATAATGTAAGACTAAGAGGGACGTTGAAAACTTTTCATTCTGATTAAGAAATCACAACATCCATTAAAATTAATGTGTCAGGAGTGGGATTCGAACCCACGCCCTGAAGAGAGGACCAGAATTCACATTTGGACTGCTTGACACTGAAGGATAATCCTTGAGTCTGGCGCCTTGGACCGCTCGCCCACCCTGACGATACATCTAAAACGTGGATGCAGGGGATTAAAGGAACCGATCCAACGTACTGTGTGATTACCTTCTGGTGAACAAAAACACTGAATATCTCAAAGAGTACGTATTACCAGTACGAATAATGTAAGATTAAGAGGGACGTTAAAAACTTATCATTCTGATTAAGAAATTACAACATCCATTAAAATTAATGTGTCAGGAGTAGGATCCGAATCCACGCCCTCAGAGAGGACCAGAATTCACAGTTGGACTGCTTGGCAGTGAAGGATAATCCTTGCGTCTGGCGCCTTAGATGGCTCGACCATCCTGACGATAGCTCTAATTTTGGCTTGCAGGGGCCTAAAATGGATCGATCCAACGTACTGTGTGATTTCCTTCTGGTGAAAAACTCATATATTAAAGAGTAAGTATTACAAGTACGAATAATGAAAGATTAAGATGGACGTTAAAAACTTTTCATTCTGATTAAGAAATTACAACATCCATTAAAATTAATGTGTCAGGAGTAGGATCCGAATCCACGCCCTCAGAGAGGACCAGAATTCACAGTTGGACTGCTTGGCAGTTAAGAATAATCCTTTAGTCTGGCGTCTTAGACCGTTCGGCCACCCTGACGATACCTCTAAAACGTGGAAGCAGGGGATTAAAGGAAACGATCCAACGTACTGTGTGATTTCCTTCTGGTGAAGAAAAACTCTGAATATCTCAAACACTGAATTAATGCGACAGGAGTCGGATTCGAACACACGCCATCACAGAGGACCAGATTTCACATTACGACTGCTTGGCAGTGAAGGGTAATCCTTGAGTTTGGCGCCATAGAGGGCTCGACCATCCTGACGATATCTCTAAATTGTGGTTTGCAGGGGCCTAAAAAGGACCGATCCAACGTACTGTGTGATTTCCTTCTGGTGAAGAAAAACTCTGAATATATTAAAGAGTACGTATTACAAGTACGAATAATGTAAGACTAAGAGGGACGTTGAAGACCTATCATTCTGATTAAGAAATTACAACAACCATTTAGATTAATGTGCCAGGAGTGGGATTCGAACCCACGCACTGAAGAGACGACCAGAATTCACATTTTTACTGCTTGGCAGGGAAGGATAGTCCTTGAGTCTGGCGCCTTGGACCGCTCGGCCACCCTGACGATACATATTAAAAGTGGATGCAGGGGATTAAAGGAACCGATCCAACGTACTGTGTGATTTCCTTCTGGTGATCAAAAACTCTGAATATCTCAAAGAGTACGTATTACAAGTACGAATAATGTAAGACTAAGAGGGACGTTGAAAACTTATCATTCTGATTAAGAAATTACAACATCCATTAAAATTAATGTGTCAGGAGTGGGATTCGAACCCACGCCCTCAGAGAGGACCAGAATTCACATTTGGACTGCTTGGCAGTGAAGGATAATCCTTGAGTCTGGCGCCTTATATGGATCAGCCTTCCTGACGATATCTCTAAATTTTGGTTTGCAGGGGCCTAACTAGGACCGATCCAACGTACTGTGTGATTTCCTTCTTGTGAAGAAAAAATCTCAATATCTCAAAGAGTACGTATTACAAGTACGAATAATGTAAGACTAAGAGGGACGTTAAAAACTTATCATTCTGATTAAGGAATTACAACATCCATTATAACTAATGTGTCAGGAGTAGAATTCGAACCCACGCCATCATAGAGGACCAGATTTCACATTAAGACTGCTTGGCAGTGAAGGGAAATCCTTGAGTCTGGCGCCATAGATGGCTCGGCCATCCTGACGATATCTCTAAATTGTGGTTTGCAGGGGCCTAAAAAGGACCGATCAAACCTACTGTGTGATTTCCTTCTGATGAAGAAAAACCCCGAATATATTAAAGAGTACGTATTACTAGTACGGAACCGGGTGAGTTAGCCGTGGTGGTTACGGCATGACTGATGGCAGTCGCTCACATCCGGGAGGCGAGGAGGTTCGAATCCCCCCGCCGGCAACCTTGAAGATGGTCTTCTGTGGTTTCCCATCTTCCTTCCAGGCAAATGCCGGGGTTGGTCCCTAACTATAGGCCACAGCCGCTACCTTCCAACTCCTCGTCCTTACAATCCAACTTCCCTCCTTCCCTCCCCAACGGTACTTGTAGCTCACCCATTGGGTGTCCGTCTCGAACCAGCTACAAAACTGGCGAGCCGAACATGTCCTCGGACACTCCCGGCACTAAAAGCCATACGCTAAAAAAAAAAAAAAAAAAATTGTACGAATAATGTAAGACTAAGAGGGACGTTGAAAACTTTTCATTCTGATTAAGAAATCACAACATCCATTAAAATTAATGTGTCAGGAGTGGGATTCGAACCCACGCCCTGAAGAGAGGACCAGAATTCACATTTGGACTGCTTGACACTGAAGGATAATCCTTGAGTCTGGCGCCTTGGACCGCTCGCCCACCGTGACGATACATCTAAAACGTGGATGCAGGGGATTAAAGGAACCGATCCAACGTACTGTGTGATTACCTTCTGGTGAATAAAAACTCTTAATATCTCAAAGAGTACGTATTACAAGTACGAATAATGTAAGACTAAGAGGGACGTTGAAAACTTATCATTCTGATTAAGAACTTACAACATCCATTAAAATTAATGTGTCAGGAGTGGGATTCGAACCCACGCCCTCAGAGAGGACCAGAATTCACATTTGGACTGCTTGGCAGTGAAGGATAATCCTTGAGTCTGGCGGCTTAGATGGATCAGCCTTCCTGACGATATCTCTAAATTTTGGTTTGCAGGGGCCTAACTAGGACCGATCCAACGTACTGTGTGATTTCCTTCTTGTGAAGAAAAAATCTTAATATCTCAAAGAGTACGTATTATAAGTACGAATAATGTAAGACTAAGAGGGACGTTAAAAACTTATCATTCTGATTAAGGAATTACAACATCCATTATAATAAATGTGTCAGGAGTCGGATTCGATCCCACGCCATCATAGAGGAACAGATCTCACATTAGGACTGCTTGGCAGTGAAGGGAAATCCTTGAGTCTGGCGAAATAGATGGCTGGGCCATCCTGACGATAACTCTAAATTGTGGTTTCCAGGGGCCTAAAAATGACCGGTCCAACGTACTGTCTGATTTCCATCTGGTGAAGAAAAACTCTGAATACATTGAAGAGTACGTATTACTAGTACGAATAATGTAAGACTAAGAGGGACGTTGAAATCTTATCATTCTGATTAAGAAATTAAAACAACCATGAAAATTAATGTGTCAGGAGTGGGATTCGAACCCACGCCCTCAGAGAGGTCCAGAATTCACATTTGGACTGCTTGGCAGTGAAGGATAATCCTTGAGTCTGGCGCCTTATATGGATCAGCCTTCCTGACGATATCTCTAAATTTTGGTTTGCAGGGGCCTAACTAGGACCGATCCAACGTACTGTGTGATTTCCTTCTTGAAAAGAAAATACTTAAAATCTCAAAGAGTACGTATTACAAGTACGAATAATGTAAGACTAAGAGGGACGTTAAAAACTTATCATTCTGATTAAGGAATTACAACATCCATTATAACTAATGTGTCAGGAGTGGGGTTCGAACCAACGCCCTCAGAGAGGACCAGAATGCACATTTGGACTGCTTGGCAGTGAAGGATAATCATTGAGTCTGGCGCCTTAGACCGCTCAGCCACCCTGACGATACCTCCAACACGTGGATGCAGGGGATTAAACGAACCGATCCAACGTACTGTGTGATTTCCTTCTGGTGAAGAAAAACTCTGAATAACTCAAACTCTGAATTAATGTGTCAGGAGTCGGATTCGAACCCACGCCATCACAGAGGACCAGATTTCACATTAGGACTGCTTGGCAGTGAAGGGCAATCCTTGAGTTTGGCGCCATAGAGGGCTCGGCCATCCTGACGATATCTCTAAATTGTGGTTTGCAGGGGCCTAAAAAGGACCGTTCCAACGTACTGTGTGATTTCCTTCTGGTGAAGAAAAACTCTGAATATATTAAAGAGTACGTATTACAAGTACGAATAATGTAAGACAAAGAGGGACGTTGAAAACTTATCATTCTGATTAAGAAATTACAACATCCATTAAAATTAATGTGTCAGGAGTGGGATTCGAACCCACGCCCTCAGAGAGGTCCAGAATTCACATTTGGACTGCTTGGCAGTGAAGGATAATCCTTGAGTCTGGCGCCTTATATGGATCAGCCTTCCTGACGATATCTCTAAATTTTGGTTTGCAGGGGACTAACTAGGACCGATCCAACGTACTGTGTGATTTCCTTCTTGTGAAGAAAATACTTAATATCTCAAAGAGTACGTATTACAAGTACGAATAATGTAAGACTAAGAGGGACGTTAAAAACTTATCATTCTGATTAAGGAATTACAACATCCATTATAACTAATGTGTCAGGAGTCGGATTCGAACCCACGCCATCATAGAAGACCAGATTTCACATTAAGACTGCTTGGCAGTGAAGGGAAATCCTTGAGTCTGGCGCCATAGATGGATTGGCCATCCTGACGATATCTCTAAATTGTGGTTTGCAGGGGCCTAAAAAGGACCGATCCAAAGTACTGTGTGATTTCCCAGGCTGAAGAAAAAATCTGAATATATTAAAGAGTACGTACTACAAGTACGAATAATGTAAGACTAAGAGGGAAGTTGAAAACTTATCATTCTGATTAAGAAATTACAACATCCATTAAAATTAATGTGTCAGGAGTGGGATTGGAACCCACGCCCTCAGAGAGGACCAGAATTCACATTTGGACTGCTTGGCAGTGAAGGATAATCCTTGAGTCTGGCGCCTTAGACCGCTCGGCCACCCTAACGTTACGTCTAACACGTGGATGCAGGGGATTAAAGGGACCGATCCAACGTACTGTGTGATTTCCTTCTGGTGAAGAAAAACTCTGAATAACTCAAACTCTGAATTAATGTGTCAGGAGTCGGATTCGAACCCACGCCATCATAGAGGATCAGATTTCACTTTAGGACTGCTTGGCAGTGAAGGGTAATCCTTGAGTTTGGCGCCATAGATGGCTCGCCATTCCTGACGATATCTCTAAATTGTGGTTTGCAGGGGCCTAAAAAGGACCGATCAAACCTACTGTGTGATTTCCTTCTGATGAAGAAAAACCCCGAATATATTAAAGAGTACGTATTACAAGTACGAATAATGTAAGACTAAGAGGGACGTAGAAAACTTATCATTCTGATTAAGAAATTACAACATCCATTAAAATTACTGCGTCAGTAGCTGGATTCGGACCCACGCCCTCAGGGAGGACCAGAATTCACAGTTGGACTGCTTGGCAGTGAAGGATAATCCTTGAGTCTGGCGCCTTAGATGGCTCGGCCATCCTGACGAGAGCTCTATTTTTGTTTTGCAGGGGCCTAAAAAGGACCGATCCAACGTACTGTGTGTTTTCCTTCTTGTGAAGAAAAAATCTTAATATCTCATAGAGTACGTATTACAAGTACGAATAATGTAAGACTAAGAGGGACGTTAAAAACTGATCATTCTGATTAAGAAATTACAACATCCGTTATAATTAGTGTGCCAGGAGTCGGATTCGAACCCACGCCATCATAGAGGACCTGATTTCTCATTAGTACTGCTTGGCAGTGAAGGGTAATCCTTGAGTCTGGCGCCATAGATGGATTGGCCATCCTGACGATATCTCTAAATTGTGGTTTGCAGGACCTAAAACGGACCGATCCAACGTACTGTCTGATTTCCATCTGGTGAAGAAAAACTCTGAATACATTAAAGAGAACGTATTACTAGTACGAATAATGTAAGACTAAGAGGGACGTTGAAAACTTATCATTCTGATTAAGAAATTACAACATCCATTAAAATTAATGTGTCAGGAGTGGGATTCGAACCCACGCCGTCAGAGAGGACCAGAATTCACATTTGGACTGCTTGGCAGTGTAGTATAATCCTGGCGTCTGGCGCCTTAGACCGCTCGGCCACCCTGATGATACCTCTAAATTTCGGGTTGCAGGGGCCTAAAAAGGACCGATCCAACGTACTGAGTGATTTCCTTCTTGTGAAGAAAAAATCTTAATATCTCAAAGAGTACGTATTACAAGTACGAATAATGTAAGAGGGACGTTAAAAACTTATCATTCTGATTAAGGAATTACAACATCCACTATAATTAATATGTCAGGAGTCGGATTCAAACCAACGCCATCATAGAGGACGAGATTTCACATTAGGACTGCTTGGCAGTGAAGGATAATCCTGGAGTCTGGCACCTTAGACCGCTCGGCCATCCTGACGATACCTCTAACACGTGGATGCAGGGGATTAAACGAACCGATCCAACGTACTGTGTGATTTCCTTCTGGTGAAGAAAAACTCTGAATAACTCAAACTCTGAATTAATGTGTCAGGAGTCGGATTCGAACCCACGCCATCATAGAGGACCAGATTTCACATTAGGACTGCTTGGCATTGAAGGGTAATCTTTGAGTTTGGCGCCATAGATGGCTCGGCCATCCTGACGATATCTCTATATTGTGGTTTGCAGGGGCCTAAAAAGGACCGATCAGACGTACTGTGTGATTTCCTTCTGGTGAAGAAAACCCCTGAATATATTAAAGAGTACGTATTACAAGTACGAATAATGTAAGACCAAGAGGGACGTTGAAAACTTTTCATTCTGATTAAGAACTCACAACATCCATTAAAAATTAATGTGACAGGAGTAGGATCCGAATCCACGCCCTCAGAGAGGACCAGAATTCACAGTTGGACTGCTTGGCAGTGAAGGATAATCCTTGAGTCTGGCGCCTTAGATGGCTCGGCCATCCTGACGATAGCTCAAATTTTGGCTTGCAGGGGCCTAAAAAGGACCGATCCAACGTACTGTGTGATTTCCTTCTGGTGAAGAAAAACTCTGAATATATTAAAGGGTACGTATTACAAGTACGAATCATGTAAGACAAAGACGGACGTTGAAAACTTATCATTCTGATTAAGAAATTACAACATCCATTAAAATTGATGTGTCAGGAGTGGGATTCGAACCCACGCCCTCAGAGAGGACCAGAATTCAAATTTAGAATGCTTGGCAGAGAAGGATAATCCTTGAGTCTGGCGCCTTAGACCGCTCGGCCACCCTGACGATAACTCTAACATGTGGATGCAGGGGATTAAAGGAACCGATCCAACGTACTGTGTGATTTCCTTCTGGTGAAGAAAAACTCTGAATATCTCAAACTCTGAATTAATGTGACAGGAGTCGGATTCGACCCCACGCCTTCATAGAGGACCAGATTTCACATTAGGACTGCTTGGCAGTGAAGGGTAATCCTTGAGTTTGGCGCCATAAATGGCTCGGCCATTCTGACGATATCTCTAAACTGTGGTTTGCAGGGGCCTAAAAAGGACCGATCCAACGTACTGTGTGATTTCTGTCTGGTGAAGAAAAACTCTGAATATCTCAAACACTGAATTAATGTGACAGGGGTCGGATTCGAACCCACGCCATCACAGAGGACCAGATTTCACATTAGGACTGCTTGGCAGTGAAGGGAAATCCTTGAGTCTGGCGCCATAGATGGCTCGGCCATCCAGACTATATCTCTAAATTGTGGTTTGCAGGGGCCTAAAAAGGACCGATCCAAAGTACTGTGTGATTTCCCAGGGTGAAGAAAAAATCTGAATATATTAAAGAGTACGTATTACAAGTACGAATAATGTAAGATTAATAGGGACGTTGAAAACTTATCATTCTGATTATGAAATTACAACATCCATTAAAATTAATGTGTCAGGAGTGGGATTGGAACCCACGCCCCCAGAGAGGACCAGAATTCAAATTTGGACTGCTTGGCAGTGAAGGATAATCCTTGAGTCTGGCGCCTTAGACCGCTCGGCCACCCTGACGTTACGTCTAACACGTGGATGCAGGCGATTAAAGGGACCGATCCAACGTACTGTGTGTTTTCCTTCTGGTGAAGAAAAACCCTGAATATCTCAAATAGTACGTATTGCAAGTACGAAAAATGTAAGACTAAGAGGGACGTTAAAAACTTATCATTCTGATTAAGGAATTACAACATCCAATAAAATTAATGTGTCACGAGTGGGTTTCGAACCAACGCCCTCAGAGAGGACCAGAATGCACATTTGGACTGCTTGGCAGTGAAGGATAATCCTTGAGTCTGGCGCCTTAGACCGCTCAGCCACCCTGACGATACCTCTATCACGTGGATGCAGGGGATTAAACGAACCGATCCAACGTACTGTGTGATTTCCTTCTGGTGAAGAAAAACTCTGAATAACTCAAACTCTGAATTAATGTGTCAGGAGTCGGATTCGAACCCACGCCATCACAGAGGACCAGATTTCACATTAGGACTGCTTGGCAGTGAAGGGTAATCCTTGAGTTTGGCGCCATAGAGGGCTCGGCCATCCTGACGATATCTCTAAATTGTGGTTTGCAGGGGCCTAAAAAGGACCGATCCAACGTACTGTGTGATTTCCTTCTGGTGAAGAAAAACTCTGAATATATTAAAGAGTACGTATTACAAGTACGAATAATGTAAGACAAAGAGGGACGTTGAAAACTTATCATTCTGATTAAGAAATTACAACATCCATTAAAATTAATGTGTCAGGAGTGGGATTCGAACCCACGCCCTCAGAGAGGTCCAGAATTCACATTTGGACTGCTTGGCAGTGAAGGATAATCCTTGAGTCTGGCGCCTTATATGGATCAGCCTTCCTGACGATATCTCTAAATTTTGGTTTGCAGGGGCCTAACTAGGACCGATCCAACGTACTGTGTGATTTCCTTCTTGTGAAGAAAATACTTAATATCTCAAAGAGTACGTATTACAAGTACGAATAATGTAAGACTAAGAGGGACGTTAAAAACTTATCATTCTGATTAAGGAATTACAACATCCATTATAACTAATGTGTCAGGAGTGGGTTTCGAACCAACGCCCTCAGAGAGGACCAGAATGCACATTTGGACTGCTTGGCAGTGAAGGATAATCCTTGAGTCTGGCGCCTTAGACCGCTCAGCCACCCTGACGATACCTCTTACACGTGGATGCAGGGGATTAAACGAACCGATCCAACGTACTGTGTGATTTCCTTCTGGTGAAGAAAAACTCCGAATAACTCAAACTCTGAATTAATGTGTCAGGAGTCGGATTCGAACCCACGCCATCACAGAGGACCAGATTTCACATTAGGACTGCTTGGCAGTGAAGGGTAATCCTTGAGTTTGGCGCCATAGAGGGCTCGGCCATCCTGACGATATCTCTAAATTGTGGTTTGCAGGGGCCTAAAAAGGACCGATCCAACGTACTGTGTGATTTCCTTCTTGTGAAGAAAATACTTAATATCTCAAAGAGTACGTATTACAAGTACGAATAATGTAAGACTAAGAGGGACGTTAAAAACTTATCATTCTGATTATGGAATTACAACATCCATTATAACTAATGTGTCAGGAGTCGGATTCGAACCCACGCCATCATAGAGGACCAGATTTCACATTAAGACTGCTTGGCAGTGAAGGGAAATCCTTGAGTCTGGCGCCATAGATGGATTGGCCATCCTGACGATATCTCTAAATTGTGGTTTGCAGGGGCCTAAAAAGGACCGATCCAACGTACTGTGTGATTTCCTTCTGGTGAAGAAAAACTCTGAATATATTAAAGAGTACGTATTACAAGTACGAATAATGTAAGACTAAGAGGGACGTTGAAAACTTATCATTCTGATTAAGAAATTACAACATCCATTAAAATTAATATGTCAGGAGTGGGATTGGAACCCACGCCCTCAGAGAGGACCAGAATTCACATTTGGACTGCTTGGCAGTGAAGGATAATCCTTGAGTCTGTCGCCTTAGACCGCTCGGCCACCCTGACGTTACGTCTAACACGTGGATGCAGGGGATTAAAGGGACCGATCCAACGTACTGTGTGATTTCCTTCTGGTGATGAAAAACTCTGAATATCTCAAATAGTACGTATTGCAAGTACGAAAAATGTAAGACTAAGAGGGACGTTAAAAACTTATCATTCTGATTAAGGAATTACAATATCCAATAAAATTAATGTGTCAGGAGTGGGTTTCGAACCAACACCCTCAGAGAGGACCAGAATGCACATTTGGACTGCATGGCAGTGAAGTATAAACCTTGAGTCTGGCGCCTTAGACCGCTCAGCCACCCTGACGATACCTCTAACACGTGGATGCGGGGGATTAAACGAACCGATCCAACGTACTGTGTGATTTCCTTCTGGTGAAGAAAAACTCTGAATAACTCAAACTCTGAATTAATGTGTCAGGAGTCGGATTCGAACCCACGCCATCATAGAGGATCAGATTTCACTTTAGGACTGCTTGGCAGTGAAGGGTAATCCTTGAGTTTGGCGCCATAGATGGCTCGCCATTCCTGACGATATCTCTAAATTGTGGTTTGCAGGGGCCTAAAAAGGACCGATCAAACCTACTGTGTGATTTCCTTCTGATGAAGAAAAACCCCGAATATATTAAAGAGTACGTATTACAAGTACGAATAATGTAAGACTAAGAGGGACGTAGAAAACTTATCATTCTGATTAAGAAATTACAACATCCATTAAAATTACTGCGTCAGTAGCTGGATTCGGACCCACGCCCTCAGGGAGGACCAGAATTCACAGTTGGACTGCTTGGCAGTGAAGGATAATCCTTGAGTCTGGCGCCTTACATGGCTCGGCCATCCTGACGAGAGCTCCATTTTTGTTTTGCAGGGGCCTAAAAAGGACCGATCCAACCTACTGTGTGTTTTCCTTCTTGTGAAGAAAAAATCTTAATATCTCAAAGAGTACGTATTACAAGTACGAATAATGTAAGACTAAGAGGGACGTTAAAAACTGATCATTCTGATTAAGAAATTACAACATCCATTATAATTAGTGTGCCAGGAGTCGAATTCGAACCCACGCCATCATAGAGGACCTGATTTCTCATTAGTACTGCTTGGCAGTGAAGGGTAATCCTTGAGTCTGGCGCCATAGATGGATTGGCCATCCTGACGATATCTCTAAATTGTGGTTTGCAGGGCCTAAAAAGGACCGATCCAACGTACTGTCTGATTTCCATCTGGTGAAGAAAAACTCTGAATACATTAAAGAGTACGTATTACTAGTACGAATAATGTAAGACTAAGAGGGACGTTGAAAACTTATCATTCTGATTAAGAAATTACAACATCCATTAAAATTAATGTGTCAGGAGTGGGATTCGAACCCACGCCATCATAGAGGACAAGATTTCACATTAGGACTGCTTGGCAGTGAAGGATAATCCTTGAGTCTGGCACCTTAGACCGCTCGGCCACCCTGACGATACCTCTAACACGTGGATGCAGGGGATTAAACGAACCGATCCAACGTACTGTGGGATTTCCTTCTGGTGAAGAAAAACTCTGAATAACTCAAACTCTGAATTAATGTGTCAGGAGTCGGATTCGAACCCACGCCATCATAGAGGACCAGATTTCACATTAGGACTGCTTGGCATTGAAGGGTAATCTTTGAGTTTGGCGCCATAGATGGCTCGGCCATCCTGACGATATCTCTAAATTGTGGTTTGCAGGGGCCTAAAAAGGACCGATCCAACGTACTGTGTGATTTCCTTCTGGTGAAGAAAACCCCTGAATATATTAAAGAGTACGTATTACAAGTACGAATAATGTAAGACTAAGAGGGACGTTGAAAACTTTTCATTCTGATTAAGAAATCACAACATCCATTAAAATTAATGTGTCAGGAGTGGGATTCGAACCCACGCCCTGAAGAGACTACCAGAATTCACATTTGGACTGCTTGACACTGAAGGATAATCCTTGAGTCTGGCGCCTTGGACCGCTCGCCCACCCTGACGATACATCTAAAACGTGGATGCAGGGGATTAAAGGAACCGATCCAACGTACTGTGTGATTACCTTCTGGTGAACAAAAACACTGAATATCTCAAAGAGTACGTATTTCCAGTACGAATAATGTAAGATTAAGAGGGACGTTAAAAACTTATCATTCTGATTAAGAAATTACAACATCCATTAAAATTAATGTATCAGGAGTAGGATCCGAATCCACGCCCTCAGAGAGGACCAGAATTCACAGTTGGACTGCTTGGCAGTGAAGGATAATCCTTGAGTCTGGCGCCTTAGATGGCTCGACCATCCTGACGATAGCTCTAATTTTGGCTTGCAGTGGCCTAAAAACGACCGATCCAACGTACTGTGTGATTTCCTTCTGGTGAAGAAAAACTCTGAATAACTCCAACTCTGAATTAATGTGTCAGTAGTCGGATTCGAACCCACGCCATCATAGAGGACCAGATTTCACATCTGGACTGCTTGGCAGTGAAGGGTAATCCTTGAGTTTAGCGCCATAAATTGCTCGGCCACCCTGACGATATCTCTAAATTGTTGTTTGCAGGGGCCTAAAAAGGACCGATCCAACGTACTGTGTGATTTCTTTCTGGTGAAGAAAAACTCTGAATATATTACAGAGTACGTATTACAAGTACGAATAATGTAAGACTAAGAGGGACGTTGAAAACTGATCATTCTGATTAAGAAATTACATCATCCATTGAAATTAATGTGTCAGGAATGGGATTCGAACCCACGCCCTCAGAGAGGACCAGAATTCACATTTGTACTGCTTGGCAGTGAAGGATAATCCTTGAGACTGGCACCTTGGACCGCTCGGCCACCCTGACGATACATCTAAAAAGTGGATGCAGGGGATTAAAGGAACCGATCCAACGTACTGTGTGATTTCCTTCTGGTGAACAAAAACTCTGCATATCTCAAAGAGTACGTATTACAAGTACGAATAGAGTAAGACTAAGAGGGACGCTGAAAACTTATCATTCTGATTAAGAAATTACAACATCCATTAAAATTAATGTGTCAGGAGTGGGACTCGAACCCACTCCCTCACAGAGGACCAGAATTCACATTTGGCCTGCTTGACAGTGAAGGATAATCCTTGAGTCTGGCGCCTTAGACCGCTCGGCCACCCTGACATTACCTCTAACACGTGGATGCAGGGGATTAAAGGGACCGATCCAACGTACTGTGTGATTTCCTTCTGGTGAAGAAAAACTCTGAATATCTCAAATAGTACGTATTGCAAGAACGAAAAATGAAAGACTAAGAGGGACGTTGAAAACTTATCATTCTGATTAAGAAATTACAACATCCATTAAAATTAATGTGTCAGGAGTGGGATTGGAACCCACGCACTGAAGAGACGTCCAGTATTCACATTTGTACTGCTTGGCAGTGAAGGATAATCCTTGAGTGTGGCGCCTTGGACCGCTCGGCCACCCTGACGATACATCTAAAAAGTGGATGCAGGGGATTAAATGAACCGATCCAACGTACTGTGTGATTTCCTTCTGGTGAACAAAAACTCTGAATATCTCAAAGAGTACGTATTACAAGTACGAATAATGTAAGACTAAGAGGGACGTTGAAAACTTATCATTCTGATGAAGAAATTACAACATCCATTAAAATTAATGTGTCAGGAGTGGGATTCGACCCATGCCCTTAGAGAGGACCAGAAATCACATTTGGACTGCTTGGCAGTGAAGGATAATCCTTGAGTCTGGCGCCTTATATGGATCAGCCTTCCTGATGATATCTCTAAATTTTGGTTTCCAGGGGCCTAACTAGGACCGATCCAACGTACTGTGTGATTTACTTCTTGTGATGAAAAAATCTTAATATCTCAAAGAGTACGTATTATAAGTACGAATAATGTAAGACTAAGAGGGACGTTAAAAACATATCATTCTGATTAAGGAATTACAACATCCATTATAATTAATGTGTCAGGAGTCGGATTCAAACCCACGCCATCATAGAGGACCAGATTTCACATGAGAACTGCTAGGCAGTGAAGGGAAATCCTTGAGTCTGGCGCCATAGATGGCACGGCCATCCTGACGATATCTCTAAATTGTGGTTTGCAGGGGCCTAAAAAGGACCGATCCAACGTACTGTGTGATTTCCTTGGGTGAAGAAAAAATCTGAATATATCAAAGAGTACGTATTACAAGTACGAATAATGTAAGACTAAGAGGGACGTTGAAAACCTATCATTCTGAATAAGAAATTACAACATCCATTGAAATTAATGTGTCAGGAGTGGAATTCGAACCCACGCTCTCAGAGAGGACCAGAATTCACATTTGGACTGCTTGGCAGTGAAGGGTAATCCTTGAGTCTGCCGTCTTAGATGGATCAGCCTTCCTGATGATATCTCTAAATTTTGGTTTCCAGGGGCCTAACTAGGACCGATCCAACGTACTGTGTGATTTACTTCTTGTGATGAAAAAATCTTAATATCTCAAAGAGTACGTATTATAAGTACGAATAATGTAAGACTAAGAGGGACGTTAAAAACATATCATTCTGATTAAGGAATTACAACATCCATTATAATTAATGTGACAGGAGTCGGATTCAAACCCACGCCATCATAGAGGACCAGATTTCACATGAGAACTGCTAGGCAGTGAAGGGAAATCCTTGAGTCTGGCGCCGTAGATGGCACGGCCATCCTGACGATATCTCTAAATTGTGGTTTGCAGGGGCCTAAAAAGGACCGATCCAACGTACTGTGTGATTTCCTTGGTTGAAGAAAAAATCTGAATATATCAAAGAGTACGTATTACAAGTACGAATAATGTAAGACTAAGAGGGACGTTGAAAACCTATCATTCTGAATAAGAAATTACAACATCCATTGAAATTAATGTGTCAGGAGTGGAATTCGAACCCACGCTCTCAGAGAGGACCAGAATTCACATTTGGACTGCTTGGCAGTGAAGGGTAATCCTTAAGTCTGGCGCCTTAGACCGCTCGGCCACCCTGACGATACCTTTAAAAAGTGGATGCAGGGGATTAAACGAACCGATCCAACGTACTGTGTGATTTCCTTCTGGTGAAGAAAAACTCTGAATAACTCAAACTCTGAATTAATGTGTCAGGAGTCGGATTCGAACCCACGCCATCATAGAGGAACAGATTTCACATTAGGTCTGCTTAGCAGTGAAGGGTAATCCTTGAGTTTGGCGCCATAAATGGCTCGGCCCTCCTGACGATATCTCGAAATTGTTGTTTGCAGGGGCCTAAAAAGGACCGATCCAACGTACTGTGTGATTTCCTTCTGGTGAAGAAAAACTCTGAATATATAAAAGAGTACGTATTACAAGTACGAATAATGTAAGACTAAGAGGGACGTTGAAAACTTATCATTCAGATTAAGACATTACAACATCCATTTAAATTACTGGTTCAGTAGAGGGATTCGAACCCACGCCCTCAGGGAGGTCCAGAATTCACAGTTGGACTGCTTGGCAGTGAAGGGTAATCCTTGAGTTTGGCGCCATAGATGGCTCGGCCATCCTGACGATATCTCTAAATTGTGGTTTGCAGGGGCCTAAATAGGACCGATCCAACGTACTGTGTGATTTCCTTCTGGTGAAGAAAAACTCTGAATATATTAAAGAGTACGTATTACAAGTACGAATAATGTAAGACTAAGAGGGACGTTGAAAACTTATCATTCTGATTAAGAAATTAAATCATCCATTAAAATTAATGTGTCAGGAGAGGGATTGGAACCCACGCACTGACGAGACGACCAGTATTCACATTTGTACTGCTTGGCAGTGAAGGATAATCCTTGAGTCTGGCGCCTTGGACCGCTCGGCCACCCTGACGATACATCTAAAAAGTGGATGCAGGGGATTAAATGAACCGATCCAACGTACTGTGTGATTCCCTTCTGGTGAACAAAAACTCTGAATATCTCAAAGAGTACGTATTACAAGTACGAATAATGTAAGATTAAGAGTGACGTTGAAAACTTATCATTCTGATTAAGAAATTACAACATCCATTAAAATTAATGTGTCAGGAGTGGGATTCGAACCCACGCCCTCAGAGAGGACCAGAATTCACATTTGGACTGCTTGGCAGTGAAGGATAATCCTTACGTCTGGCGCCTTAGACCGCTCGGCCACCCTGACGATACCTTTAACAAGTGGATGCAGGGGATTAAACGAACCGATCCAACGTACTGTGTGATTTCCTTCTGGTGAAGAAAAACTCTGAATAACTCAAACTCTGAATTAATGTGTCAGGAGTCGGATTCGAACCCACGCCATCATAGAGGAACAGATTTCACATTAGGTCTGCTTGGCAGTGAAGGGTAATCCTTGAGTTTGGCGCCATAAATGGCTCGGCCCTCCTGACGATATCTCGAAATTGTTGTTTGCAGGGGCCTAAAAAGGACCGATCCAACGTACTGTGTGATTTCCTTCTGGTGAAGAAAAACTCTGAATATATTAAAGAGTACGTATTACAAGTACGAATAATGTAAGACTAAGATGGACGTTGAAAACTTATCATTCAGATTAAGCCATTACAACATCCATTAAAATTACTGGTTCAGTAGAGGGATTCGAACCCACGCCCTCAGGGAGGTCCAGAATTCACAGTTGGACTGCTTGGCAGTGAAGGGTAATCCTTGAGTTTGGCGCCATAGATGGCTCGGCCATCCTGACGATATCTGTAAATTGTGGTTTGCAGGGGCCTAAATAGGACCGATCCAACGTACTGTGTGATTTCCTTCTGGTGAAGAAAAACTCTGAATATCTCAAATAGTACGTATTGCAAGTACGAAAAATGTAAGACTAAGAGGGACGTTAAAAACTTATCATTCTGATTAAGGAATTACAACAGCCATTAAAATTAATATGTCAGGAGTGGGATCCGAACCCACGTCCTCAGAGAGGACCAGAATTCATATTTGGACTGCTTGGCAGTGAAGGATAATCCTTAAGTCTGGCGCCTTAGACCGCTCGGCCACCCTGACGATACCTTTAACAAGTGGATGCAGGGGATTAAACGAACCGATCCAACGTACTGTGTGATTTCCTTCTGGTGAAGAAAAACTCTGAATAACTCAAACTCTGAATTAATGTGTCAGGAGTCGGATTCGAACCCACGCCATCATAGAGGATCAGATTTCACATTAGGTCTGCTTGGCAGTGAAGGGTAATCCTTGAGTTTGGCGCCATAAATGCCTCGGCCCTCCTGACGATATCTCGAAATTGTTGTTTGCAGGGGCCTAAAAAGGACCGATCCAACGTACTGTGTGATTTCCTTCTGGTGAAGAAAAACTCTGAATATATTAAAGAGTACGTATTACAAGTACGAATAATGTAAGACTAAGAGGGACGTTGAAAACTTATCATTCAGATTAAGACATTACAACATCCATTAAAATTAATGTGTCAGGAGTGGGATTCGAACCCACGGCCTCAGAGAGGACCAGATTACACATTTGGACTGCTTGGCAGTTAAGGATAATCCTTGAGTCTGGCGCCTTAGGCCGCTCGGCCACCCTGACGATACATCTAAAAAGTGGATGCAGGGGATTAAATGAACCGATCCAACGTACTGTGTGATTTCCTTCTGGTGAACAAAAACTCTGAATATCTCAAAGAGTACGTATTACAAGTACGAATAATGTAAGACTAAGAGGGACGTTGAAAACTTATCATTCTGATTAAGAAATTACAACATCCATTATAATAAATGTGTCAGGAGTGGGATTCGAACCCACGCCGTCAGAGTGGACCAAAATTCACAATTGGACTGCTTGGCAGTGAAGTATAATCCTTGCGTCTGGCGCCTTAGACCGCTCGGCCACCCTGATGATACCTCTAAATTTTGGGTTGCAGGGGCCTAAAAAGGACAGATCCAACGTACTGAGTGATTTCCTTCTTGTGAAGAAAAAATCTTAATATCTCAAAGAGTACGTATTACAAGTACGAATAATGTAAGACTAAGAGGGACGTTAAAAACTTACCATTCTGATTAAGGAATTACAACATCCATTATAATTAATATGTCAGGAGTCGGATTCAAACCAACGCCATCATAGAGGACCAGATTTCACATTAGGACTGCTTGGCAGTGATGGATAATCCTTGAGTCTGGCACCTCAGACCGCTCGGCCACCCTGACGATACCTCTAACACGTGGATGCAGGGGATTAAACGAACCGATCCAACGAACTGTGTGATTTCCTTCTGGTGAAGAAGAACTCTGAATAAATCAAACTCGGAATTAATGTGTCAGGAGTCGTATTCGAATCCACGCCATCATAGAGGACCAGATTTCACATTAGGACTGCTTGGCAGTGAAGGGTAATCTTTGAGTTTGGCGCCATAAATGGCTCGGCCATCCTGACGATATCTCTAAATTGTGGTTTGCAGGGGCCTAAAAAGGACCGATCCAACGTACTGTGTGATTTCCTTCTGGTGAAGAAAAACTCTGAATATATTACAGAAAACGTATTACAAGTACGAATAATGTAACACTAAGAGGGACGTTGAAAACTTATCATTCAGATTAAGAAATTTTATCATACATTAAAATTAATGTGTCAGGAGTGGGATTCGAACCCACGGCCTCAGAGAGGACCAGATTTCACATTTGGACTGCTTGGCAGTTATGGATAATCCTTGAGTCTGGCGCCTTAGGCCGCTCGGCCACCCTGGCGATACTTCTAACCCGTGGAAGCAGGGGATTAAAGGAACCTATCCAACGTACTGTGTGATTTCCTTCTGGTGAAGAAAAACTCTGAATATCTCAAACACTGAATTAATGTGACAGGAGTCGGATTCGAACCCACGCCATCACAGAGGACCAGATTTCACTTTAGGACTGCTTGGCAGTGAAGGGTAATCCTTGAGTTTGGCGCCATAGATGGCTCGGCCATCCTGACGATATCTCTAAATTGTGGTTTGCAGGGGCCTAAAAAGGACCGATCCAACGTACTGTGTGATTTCCTTCTGGTGAAGAAAAACTCTGAATATATTAAAGAGTACGTATTACAAGCTCGAATAATGTAAGACTAAGAGGGACATAGAAAACTTATCATTCTGATTAAGAAATTACATCATCCATTAAAATTAATGTGTCAGGAGTGGGATTGGAACCCACGCACTGACAAGACGACCAGTATTCACATTTGTACTGCTTGGCAGTGAAGGATAATCCTTGAGTATGGCGCCTTGGACCGCTCGGCCACCCTGACGATACATCTAAAAAGTGGATGCAGGGGATTACATGAACCGATCCAACGTACTGTGTGATTTCCTTCTGGTGAACAAAAACTCTTAATATCTCAAAGAGTACGTATTACAAGTACGAATAATGTAAGACTAAGAGGGACGTTGAAAACTTATCATTCTGATTAAGAAATTACAACATCCTTTAAAATTAATGTGTCATGAGTGGGATTCGAACCCACGCCCTCAGAGAGGACCAGAATTCACATTTGGACTGCTTGGCAGTGAAGGATAATCCTTGAGTCTGGCGGCTTAGATGAATCAGCCTTCCTGACGATATCTCTAAATTTTGGTTTGCAGGGGCCTAACTAGGACCGATCCAACGTACTGTGTGATTTCCTTCTTGTGAAGAAAAAATCTTAATATCTCAAAGAGTACGTATTATAAGTACGAATAATATAAGACTAAGAGGGACGTTAAAAACTTATCATTCTGATTAAGGAATTACAACATCCATTATAATAAATGTGTCAGGAGTCGGATTCGATCCCACGCCATCATAGAGGAACAGATCTCACATTAGGACTGCTTGGCAGTGAAGGGAAATCCTTGAGTCTGGCGCCATAGATGGCTCGGCCATCCTGACGATAACTCTAAATTGTGGTTTCCAGGGGCCTAAAAAGGACCGATCCAACGTACTGTGTGTTTTCCTTCTTGTGAAGAAAAAATCTTAATATCTCAAAGAGTACGTATTACAAGTACGAATAATGTAAGACTAAGAGGGACGTTAAAAACTTATCATTCTGATTAAGGAATTACAATATCCATTATAATTAATATGTCAGGAGTCGGATTCAAACCAACGCCATCATAGAGGACCAGATTTCACATTAGGACTGCTTGGCAGTGAAGGGTAATCTTTGAGTTTGGCGCCATAGATGGCTCGGCCATCCTGACGATATCTCTAAACTGTGGTTTGCAGGGGCCTAAAAAGGACCGATCCAACGTACTGTGTGATTTCCTTCTGGTGAAGAAAACCCCTGAATATATTAAAGAGTACGTATTACAAGTACGAATAATGTAAGACTAAGAGGGACGTTAAAAACTTACCATTCTGATTAAGAAATTACAACATCCATTAAAATTAATGTGTCAGGAGTAGGATCCGAATCCACGCCCTCAGAGAGGACCAGAATTCACAGTTGGACTGCTTGGCAGTGAAGGATAATCCTTGAGGATGGCGACTTAGATGGCTCGGCCATCCTGACGATAGCTATAATTTTGGCTTGCAGGGGCCTAAAAAGGACCGATCCAACGTACTGTGTGATTTCCTTCTGGTGAAGAAAAACTCTGAATATATTAAAGAGTACGTATTACAAGTACGAATCATGTAAGACAAAGAGGGACGTTGAAAACTTATCATTCTGATTAAGAAATTACAACATCCATTAAAATTGATGTGTCAGGAGTGGGATTCGAACCCACGCCCACAGAGAGGACCAGAATTCAAATTTGGATTGCTTGGCAGAGAAGGATAATCCTTGAGTCTGGCGCCTTAAACCACTCGGCCACCCTGACGATAACTCTAACATGTGGATGCAGGGGATTAAAGGAACCGATCCAACGTACTGTGTGATTTCCTTCTGGTGAAGAAAAACTCTGAATATCTCAAACTCTGAATTAATGTGACAGGAGTCGGATTCGAACCCACGCCATCATAGAGGACCAGATTTCACATTAGGACTGCTTGGCAGTGAAGGGTAATCCTTGAGTTTGGCGCCTTAGATGGCTCGGCCATCCTGACGAGAGCTCTATTTTTGTTTTGCAGGGGCCTAAAAAGGACCGATCCAACGTACTGTGTGTTTTGCTTCTTGTGAAGAAAAATCTTAATATCTCAAAGAGTACGTATTACAAGTACGAATAACGTAAGACTAAGAGGGACGTAAAAAATTGATCATTCTGATTAAGAAATTACAACATCGATTATAATTAGTGTGTCAGGAGTCGGATTCGAACCCACGCCATCATAGAGGACCTGATTTCTCATTAGTACTGCTTGGCAGTGAAGGGTATTCCTTGAGTCTGGCGCCATAGATGGATTGGCCATCCTGACGATATCTCTAAATTGTGGTTTGCAGGGCCTAAAAAGGACCGATCCAACGTACTGTCTGATTTCCATCTGGTGAAGAAAAACTCTGAATACATTGAAGAGTACGTATTACTAGTACGAATAATGTAAGACTAAGAGGGACGTTGAAAACTTATCATTCTGAATAAGAAATTACAACATCCATTAAAATTAATGTGTCAGGAGTGGGTTTCGAAACCACGCCCTCAGAGAGGACCAGAATTCACATTTGGACTGCTTGGCAGTGAAGGATAATCCTTGAGTCTGGCGCCTTAGCTGGATCAGCCTTCCTGACGATATCTCTAAATTTTGGTTTGCAGGGGCCTAAAAAGGACCGATCCAACGTACTGTGTGTTTTCCTTCTTGTGAAGAAAAATCTTAATATCTCAAAGAGTACGTATTACAAGTACGAATAATGTAAGACTAAGAGGGACGTTAAAAACTTATCATTCTGATTAAGGAATTACAACATCCATTATAATTAATATGTCAGGAGTCGGATTCAAACCAACGCCATCATAGAGGACCAGATTTCACATTAGGACTGCTTGGCAGTGAAGGTTAATCCTTGAGTCTGGCACCTTAGACCGCTCGGCCACCCTGACGATACTTCTAACACGTGGATGCAGGGGATTAAACGAACCGATCCAACGTACTGTGTGATTTCCTTCTGGTGAAGAAAAACTCTGAATAACTCAAACTCTGAATTAATGTGTCAGGTGTCGGATTCGAACCCACGCCATCATAGAGGACCAGATTTCACATTAGGACTGCTTGGCAGTGAAGGGTAATCTTTGAGTTTGGCGCCATAGATGGCTCGGCCATCCTGACGATATCTCTAAATTGTGGTTTGCAGGGGCCTAAAAAGGACCGATCCAACGTACTGTGTGATTTCCTTCTGGTGAAGAAAACCCCTGAATATATTAAAGAGTACGTATTACAAGTACGAATAATGTAAGACTTAGAGGGACGTTGAAAACTTATCATTCTGATTAAGAAATTACAACATCCATTAAAATTAATATTTCAGGAGTGGGATTCGAACCCACGCCCAGAAGAGAGGACCAGAATTCACATTTGGACTGCTTGACACTGAAGGATAATCCTTGAGTCTGGCGCCTTGGACCGCTCGCCCACCCTGACGATACATCTAAAACGTGGATGCAGGGGATTAAAGGAACCGATCCAACGTACTGTGTGATTACCTTCTGGTGAACAAACACACTGAATATCTCAAAGAGTACGTATTACAGGTACGAATAATGTAAGATTAAGAGGGACGTTAAAAACTTATCATTCTGATTAAGAAATTACAACATCCATTAAAATTAATGTGTCAGGAGTAGGATCCGAATCCACGCCCTCAGAGAGAACCAGAATTCACAGTTGGACTGCTTGGCAGTGAAGGATAATCCTTGAGTCTGGCGCCTTAGATGGCTCGGCCATCCTGACGATAGCTCAAATTTTGGCTTGCAGGGGCCTAAAAAGGACCGATCCAACGTACTGTGTGATTTCCTTCTGGTGAAGAAAAACTCTGAATATATTAAAGAGTACGTATTACAAGTACGAATAATGTAAGACAAAGAGGGACGTTGAAAACTTATCATTCTGATTAAGAAATTACAACATCCATTAAAATTAATGTGTCAGGAGTGGGATTCGAACCCACGCCCTCAGAGAGGTCCAGAATTCACATTTGGACTGCTTGGCAGTGAAGGATAATCCTTGAGTCTGGCGCCTTATATGGATCAGCCTTCCTGACGATATCTCTGAATTTTGGTTTGCAGGGGCCTAACTAGGACCGATCCAACGTACTGTGTGATTTCCTTCTTGTGAAGAAAATACATAATATCTCAAAGAGTACGTATTACAAGTACGAATAATGTAAGACTAAGAGGGACGTTAAAAACTTATCATTCTGATTAAGGAATTACAACATCCATTATAACTAATGTGTCAGGAGTGGGTTTCGAACCAACGCCCTCAGAGAGGACCAGAATGCACATTTGGACTGCTTGGCAGTGAAGGATAATCCTTGAGTCTGGCGCCTTAGACCGCTCAGCCACCCTGACGATACCTCCAACACGTGGATGCAGGGGATTAAACGAACCGATCCAACGTACTGTGTGATTTCCTTCTGGTGAAGAAAAACTCTGAATAACTCAATCTCTGAATTAATGTGTCAGGAGTCGGATTCGAACCCACGCCATCACAGAGGACCAGATTTCACATTAGGACTGCTTGGCAGTGAATGGTAATCCTTGAGTTTGGCGCCATAGAGGGCTCGGCCATCCTGACGATATCTCTAAATTGTGGTTTGCAGGGGCCTAAAAAGGACCGATCCAACGTACTGTGTGATTTCCTTCTTGTGAAGAAAAAATCTTAATATCTCAAAGAGTACGTATTATAAGTAAGAATAATGTAAGACTAAGAGGGACGTTAAAAACTTATCATTCTGATTAAGGAATTACAACATCCATTATAATAAATGTGTCAGGAGTCGGATTCGATCCCACGCCATCATAGAGGAACAGATCTCACATTAGGACTGCTTGGCAGTGAAGGGAAATCCTTGAGTCTGGCGCCATAGATGGCTCGGCCATCCTGACGATAACTCTAAATTGTGGTTTCCAGGGGCCTAAAAAGGACCGATCCAACGTACTGTGTGTTTTCCTTCTTGTGAAGAAAAAATCTTAATATCTCAAAGAGTACGTATTACAAGTACGAATAATGTAAGACTAAGAGGGACGTTAAAAACTTATCATTCTGATTAAGGAATTACAATATCCATTATAATTAATATGTCAGGAGTCGGATTCAAACCAACGCCATCATAGAGGACCAGATTTCACATTAGGACTGCTTGGCAGTGAAGGGTAATCTTTGAGTTTGGCGCCATAGATGGCTCGGCCATCCTGACGATATCTCTAAACTGTGGTTTGCAGGGGCCTAAAAAGGACCGATCCAACGTACTGTGTGATTTCCTTCTGGTGAAGAAAACCCCTGAATATATTAAAGAGTACGTATTACAAGTACGAATAATGTAAGACTAAGAGGGACGTTAAAAACTTACCATTCTGATTAAGAAATTACAACATCCATTAAAATTAATGTGTCAGGAGTAGGATCCGAATCCACGCCCTCAGAGAGGACCAGAATTCACAGTTGGACTGCTTGGCAGTGAAGGATAATCCTTGAGGATGGCGACTTAGATGGCTCGGCCATCCTGACGATAGCTATAATTTTGGCTTGCAGGGGCCTAAAAAGGACCGATCCAACGTACTGTGTGATTTCCTTCTGGTGAAGAAAAACTCTGAATATATTAAAGAGTACGTATTACAAGTACGAATCATGTAAGACAAAGAGGGACGTTGAAAACTTATCATTCTGATTAAGAAATTACAACATCCATTAAAATTGATGTGTCAGGAGTGGGATTCGAACCCACGCCCACAGAGAGGACCAGAATTCAAATTTGGATTGCTTGGCAGAGAAGGATAATCCTTGAGTCTGGCGCCTTAAACCACTCGGCCACCCTGACGATAACTCTAACATGTGGATGCAGGGGATTAAAGGAACCGATCCAACGTACTGTGTGATTTCCTTCTGGTGAAGAAAAACTCTGAATATCTCAAACTCTGAATTAATGTGACAGGAGTCGGATTCGAACCCACGCCATCATAGAGGACCAGATTTCACATTAGGACTGCTTGGCAGTGAAGGGTAATCCTTGAGTTTGGCGCCTTAGATGGCTCGGCCATCCTGACGAGAGCTCTATTTTTGTTTTGCAGGGGCCTAAAAAGGACCGATCCAACGTACTGTGTGTTTTGCTTCTTGTGAAGAAAAATCTTAATATCTCAAAGAGTACGTATTACAAGTACGAATAACGTAAGACTAAGAGGGACGTAAAAAATTGATCATTCTGATTAAGAAATTACAACATCGATTATAATTAGTGTGTCAGGAGTCGGATTCGAACCCACGCCATCATAGAGGACCTGATTTCTCATTAGTACTGCTTGGCAGTGAAGGGTATTCCTTGAGTCTGGCGCCATAGATGGATTGGCCATCCTGACGATATCTCTAAATTGTGGTTTGCAGGGCCTAAAAAGGACCGATCCAACGTACTGTCTGATTTCCATCTGGTGAAGAAAAACTCTGAATACATTGAAGAGTACGTATTACTAGTACGAATAATGTAAGACTAAGAGGGACGTTGAAAACTTATCATTCTGAATAAGAAATTACAACATCCATTAAAATTAATGTGTCAGGAGTGGGTTTCGAAACCACGCCCTCAGAGAGGACCAGAATTCACATTTGGACTGCTTGGCAGTGAAGGATAATCCTTGAGTCTGGCGCCTTAGCTGGATCAGCCTTCCTGACGATATCTCTAAATTTTGGTTTGCAGGGGCCTAAAAAGGACCGATCCAACGTACTGTGTGTTTTCCTTCTTGTGAAGAAAAATCTTAATATCTCAAAGAGTACGTATTACAAGTACGAATAATGTAAGACTAAGAGGGACGTTAAAAACTTATCATTCTGATTAAGGAATTACAACATCCATTATAATTAATATGTCAGGAGTCGGATTCAAACCAACGCCATCATAGAGGACCAGATTTCACATTAGGACTGCTTGGCAGTGAAGGTTAATCCTTGAGTCTGGCACCTTAGACCGCTCGGCCACCCTGACGATACTTCTAACACGTGGATGCAGGGGATTAAACGAACCGATCCAACGTACTGTGTGATTTCCTTCTGGTGAAGAAAAACTCTGAATAACTCAAACTCTGAATTAATGTGTCAGGTGTCGGATTCGAACCCACGCCATCATAGAGGACCAGATTTCACATTAGGACTGCTTGGCAGTGAAGGGTAATCTTTGAGTTTGGCGCCATAGATGGCTCGGCCATCCTGACGATATCTCTAAATTGTGGTTTGCAGGGGCCTAAAAAGGACCGATCCAACGTACTGTGTGATTTCCTTCTGGTGAAGAAAACCCCTGAATATATTAAAGAGTACGTATTACAAGTACGAATAATGTAAGACTTAGAGGGACGTTGAAAACTTATCATTCTGATTAAGAAATTACAACATCCATTAAAATTAATATTTCAGGAGTGGGATTCGAACCCACGCCCAGAAGAGAGGACCAGAATTCACATTTGGACTGCTTGACACTGAAGGATAATCCTTGAGTCTGGCGCCTTGGACCGCTCGCCCACCCTGACGATACATCTAAAACGTGGATGCAGGGGATTAAAGGAACCGATCCAACGTACTGTGTGATTACCTTCTGGTGAACAAACACACTGAATATCTCAAAGAGTACGTATTACAGGTACGAATAATGTAAGATTAAGAGGGACGTTAAAAACTTATCATTCTGATTAAGAAATTACAACATCCATTAAAATTAATGTGTCAGGAGTAGGATCCGAATCCACGCCCTCAGAGAGAACCAGAATTCACAGTTGGACTGCTTGGCAGTGAAGGATAATCCTTGAGTCTGGCGCCTTAGATGGCTCGGCCATCCTGACGATAGCTCAAATTTTGGCTTGCAGGGGCCTAAAAAGGACCGATCCAACGTACTGTGTGATTTCCTTCTGGTGAAGAAAAACTCTGAATATATTAAAGAGTACGTATTACAAGTACGAATAATGTAAGACAAAGAGGGACGTTGAAAACTTATCATTCTGATTAAGAAATTACAACATCCATTAAAATTAATGTGTCAGGAGTGGGATTCGAACCCACGCCCTCAGAGAGGTCCAGAATTCACATTTGGACTGCTTGGCAGTGAAGGATAATCCTTGAGTCTGGCGCCTTATATGGATCAGCCTTCCTGACGATATCTCTGAATTTTGGTTTGCAGGGGCCTAACTAGGACCGATCCAACGTACTGTGTGATTTCCTTCTTGTGAAGAAAATACATAATATCTCAAAGAGTACGTATTACAAGTACGAATAATGTAAGACTAAGAGGGACGTTAAAAACTTATCATTCTGATTAAGGAATTACAACATCCATTATAACTAATGTGTCAGGAGTGGGTTTCGAACCAACGCCCTCAGAGAGGACCAGAATGCACATTTGGACTGCTTGGCAGTGAAGGATAATCCTTGAGTCTGGCGCCTTAGACCGCTCAGCCACCCTGACGATACCTCTAACACGTGGATGCAGGGGATTAAACGAACCGATCCAACGTACTGTGTGATTTCCTTCTGGTGAAGAAAAACTCTGAATAACTCAATCTCTGAATTAATGTGTCAGGAGTCGGATTCGAACCCACGCCATCACAGAGGACCAGATTTCACATTAGGACTGCTTGGCAGTGAATGGTAATCCTTGAGTTTGGCGCCATAGAGGGCTCGGCCATCCTGACGATATCTCTAAATTGTGGTTTGCAGGGGCCTAAAAAGGACCGATCCAACGTACTGTGTGATTTCCTTCTTGTGAAGAAAAAATCTTAATATCTCAAAGAGTACGTATTATAAGTAAGAATAATGTAAGACTAAGAGGGACGTTAAAAACTTATCATTCTGATTAAGGAATTACAACATCCATTATAATAAATGTGTCAGGAGTCGGATTCGATCCCACGCCATCATAGAGGAACAGATCTCACATTAGGACTGCTTGGCAGTGAAGGGAAATCCTTGAGTCTGGCGCCATAGATGGCTCGGCCATCCTGACGATAACTCTAAATTGTGGTTTCCAGGGGCCTAAAAAGGACCGATCCAACGTACTGTGTGTTTTCCTTCTTGTGAAGAAAAAATCTTAATATCTCAAAGAGTACGTATTACAAGTACGAATAATGTAAGACTAAGAGGGACGTTAAAAACTTATCATTCTGATTAAGGAATTACAATATCCATTATAATTAATATGTCAGGAGTCGGATTCAAACCAACGCCATCATAGAGGACCAGATTTCACATTAGGACTGCTTGGCAGTGAAGGGTAATCTTTGAGTTTGGCGCCATAGATGGCTCGGCCATCCTGACGATATCTCTAAATTGTGGTTTGCAGGGGCCTAAAAAGGACCGATCCAACGTACTGTGTGATTTCCTTCTGGTGAAGAAAACCCCTGAATATATTAAAGAGTACGTATTACAAGTACGAATAATGTAAGACTAAGAGGGACGTTAAAAACTTATCATTCTGATTAAGAAATTACAACATCCATTAAAATTAATGTGTCAGGAGTAGGATCCGAATCCACGCCCTCAGAGAGGACCAGAATTCACAGTTGGACTGCTTGGCAGTGAAGGATAATCCTTGAGGATGGCGACTTAGATGGCTCGGCCATCCTGACGATAGCTATAATTTTGGCTTGCAGGGGCCTAAAAAGGACCGATCCAACGTACTGTGTGATTTCCTTCTGGTGAAGAAAAACTCTGAATATATTAAAGAGTACGTATTACAAGTACGAATCATGTAAGACAAAGAGGGACGTTGAAAACTTATCATTCTGATTAAGAAATTACAACATCCATTAAAATTGATGTGTCAGGAGTGGGATTCGAACCCACGCCCACAGAGAGGACCAGAATTCAAATTTGGATTGCTTGGCAGAGAAGGATAATCCTTGAGTCTGGCGCCTTAGACCACTCGGCCACCCTGACGATAAATCTAACATGTGGATGCAGGGGATTAAAGGAACCGATCCAACGTACTGTGTGATTTCCTTCTGGTGAAGAAAAACTCTGAATATCTCAAACTCTGAATTAATGTGACAGGAGTCGGATTCGAACCCACGCCATCATAGAGGACCAGATTTCACATTAGGACTGCTTGGCAGTGAAGGGTAATCCTTGAGTTTGGCGCCTTAGATGGCTCGGCCATCCTGACGAGAGCTCTATTTTTGTTTTGCAGGGGCCTAAAAAGGACCGATCCAACGTACTGTGTGTTTTGCTTCTTGTGAAGAAAAAATCTTAATATCTCAAAGAGTACGTATTACAAGTACGAATAATGTAAGACTAAGAGGGACGTAAAAAACTGATCATTCTGATTAAGAAATTACAACATCGATTATAATTAGTGTGTCAGGAGTCGGATTCGAACCCACGCCATCATAGAGGACCTGATTTCTCATTAGTACTGCTTGGCAGTGAAGGGTATTCCTTGAGTCTGGCGCCATAGATGGATTGGCCATCCTGACGATATCTCTAAATTGTGGTTTGCAGGGCCTAAAAAGGACCGATCCAACGTACTGTCTGATTTCCATCTGGTGAAGAAAAACTCTGAATACATTGAAGAGTACGTATTACTAGTACGAATAATGTAAGACTAAGAGGGACGTTGAAAACTTATCATTCTGAATAAGAAATTACAACATCCATTAAAATTAATGTGTCAGGAGTGGGTTTCGAAACCACGCCCTCAGAGAGGACCAGAATTCACATTTGGACTGCTTGGCAGTGAAGGATAATCCTTGAGTCTGGCGCCTTAGATGGATCAGCCTTCCTGACGATATCTCTAAATTTTGGTATGCAGGGGCCTAAAAAGGACCGATCCAACGTACTGTGTGTTTTCCTTCTTGTGAAGAAAAATCTTAATATCTCAAAGAGTACGTATTACAAGTACGAATAATGTAAGACTAAGAGGGACGTTAAAAACTTATCATTCTGATTAAGGAATTACAACATCCATTATAATTAATATGTCAGGAGTCGGATTCAAACCAACGCCATCACAGAGGACCAGATTTCACATTAGGACTGCTTGGCAGTGAAGGTTAATCCTTGAGTCTGGCACCTTAGACCGCTCGGCCACCCTGACGATACTTCTAACACGTGGATGCAGGGGATTAAACGAACCGATCCAACGTACTGTGTGATTTCCTTCTGGTGAAGAAAAACTCTGAATAACTCAAACTCTGAATTAATGTGTCAGGTGTCGGATTCGAACCCACGCCATCATAGAGGACCAGATTTCACATTAGGACTGCTTGGCAGTGAAGGGTAATCTTTGAGTTTGGCGCCATAGATGGCTCGGCCATCCTGACGATATCTCTAAATTGTGGTTTGCAGGGGCCTAAAAAGGACCGATCCAACGTACTGTGTGATTTCCTTCTGGTGAAGAAAACCCCTGAATATATTAAAGAGTACGTATTACAAGTACGAATAATGTAAGACTTAGAGGGACGTTGAAAACTTATCATTCTGATTAAGAAATTACAACATCCATTAAAATTAATATGTCAGGAGTGGGATTCGAACCCACGCCCAGAAGAGAGGACCAGAATTCACATTTGGACTGCTTGACACTGAAGGATAATCCTTGAGTCTGGCGCCTTGGACCGCTCGCCCACCCTGACGATACATCTAAATTGTGGTTTGCAGGGGCCTAAAAAGGACCGATCCAACGTACTGTGTGATTACCTTCTGGTGAACAAACACACTGAATATCTCAAAGAGTACGTATTACAGGTACGAATAATGTAAGATTAAGAGGGACGTTAAAAACTTATCATTCTGATTAAGAAATTACAACATCCATTAAAATTAATGTGTCAGGAGTCGGATCCGAATCCACGCCCTCAGAGAGAACCAGAATTCACAGTTGGACTGCTTGGCAGTGAAGGATAATCCTTGAGTCTGGCGCCTTAGATGGCTCGGCCATCCTGACGATAGCTCAAATTTTGGCTTGCAGGGGCCTAAAAAGGACCGATCCAACGTACTGTGTGATTTCCTTCTGGTGAAGAAAAACTCTGAATATATTAAAGAGTACGTATTACAAGTACGAATAATGTAAGACAAAGAGGGACGTTGAAAACTTATCATTCTGATTAAGAAATTACAACATCCATTAAAATTAATGTGTCAGGAGTGGGATTCGAACCCACGCCCTCAGAGAGGTCCAGAATTCACATTTGGACTGCTTGGCAGTGAAGGATAATCCTTGAGTCTGGCGCCTTATATGGATCAGCCTTCCTGACGATATCTCTGAATTTTGGTTTGCAGGGGCCTAACTAGGACCGATCCAACGTACTGTGTGATTTCCTTCTTGTGAAGAAAATACTTAATATCTCAAAGAGTACGTATTACAAGTACGAATAATGTAAGACTAAGAGGGACGTTAAAAACTTATCATTCTGATTAAGGAATTACAACATCCATTATAACTAATGTGTCAGGAGTGGGTTTCGAACCAACGCCCTCAGAGAGGACCAGAATGCACATTTGGACTGCTTGGCAGTGAAGGATAATCCTTGAGTCTGGCGCCTTAGACCGCTCAGCCACCCTGACGATACCTCTAACACGTGGATGCAGGGGATTAAACGAACCGATCCAACGTACTGTGTGATTTCCTTCTGGTGAAGAAAAACTCTGAATAACTCAATCTCTGAATTAATGTGTCAGGAGTCGGATTCGAACCCACGCCATCACAGAGGACCAGATTTCACATTAGGACTGCTTGGCAGTGAAGGGTAATCCTTGAGTTTGGCGCCATAGAGGGCTCGGCCATCCTGACGATATCTCTAAATTGTGGTTTGCAGGGGCCTAAAAAGGACCGATCCAACGTACTGTGTGATTTCCTTCCGGTGAAGAAAAACTCTGAATAAATTAAAGAGTACGTATTACAAGTACGAATAATGTAAGACAAAGAGGGACGTTGAAAACTTATCATTCTGATTAAGAAATTACAACATCCATTAAAATTAATGTGTCAGGAGTGGGATTCGAACCCACGCCCTCAGAGAGGTCCAAAATTCACATTTGGACTGCTTGGCAGTGAAGGATAATCCTTGAGTCTGGCGCCTTATATGGATCAGCCTTCCTGACGATATCTCTAAATTTTGGTTTGCAGGGGCCTAACTAGGACCGATCCAACGTACTGTGTGATTTCCTTCTTGTGAAGAAAATATTTAATATCTCAAAGAGTACGTATTACAAGTACGAATAATGTAAGACTAAGAGGGACGTTAAAAACTTATCATTCTGATTAAGGAATTACAACATCCATTATAACTAATGTGTCAGGAGTGGGTTTCGAACCAACGCCCTCAGAGAGGACCAGAATGCACATTTGGACTGCTTGGCAGTGAAGGATAATCCTTGAGTCTGGCGCCTTAGACCGCTCAGCCACCCTGACGATACCTCAAACACGTGGATGCAGGGGATTAAACGAACCGATCCAACGTACTGTGTGATTTCCTTCTGGTGAAGAAAAACTCTAAATAACTCAAACTCTGAATTAATGTGTCAGGAGTCGGATTCGAACCCACGCCATCACAGAGGACCAGATTTCACATTAGGACTGCTTGGCAGTGAATGGTAATCCTTGAGTTTGGCGCCATAGAGGGCTCGGCCATCCTGACGATATCTCTAAATTGTGGTTTGCAGGGGCCTAAAAAGTACCGATCCAACGTACTGTGTGATTTCCTTCTTGTGAAGAAAATACTTAATATCTCAAAGAGTACGTATTACAAGTACGAATAATGTAAGACTAAAAGGGACGTTTAAAACTTATCATTCTGATTATGGAATTACAACATCCATTATAACTAATGTGTCAGGAGTCGGATTCGAACCCACGCCATCATAGAGGACCAGATTTCACATTAAGACTGCTTGGCAGTGAAGGGTAATCCTTGAGTTTGGCGCCATAAATGGCTCGGCCATCCTGACGATATCTCTAAATTGTGGTTTGCAGGGGCCTAAAAAGGACCGATCCAAAGTACTGTGTGATTTCCCAGGCTGAAGAAAAAATCTGAATATATTAAAGAGTACGTATTACAAGTACGAATAATGTAAGACTAAGAGGGACGTTGAAAACTTATCATTCTGATTAAGAAATTACAACATCCATTAAAATTAATGTGTCGGGAGTGGGATTGGAACCCACGCCCTCAGAGAGGACCAGAATTCACATTTGGACTGTTTGGCAGTGAAGGATAATCCTTGAGTCTGGCGCCTTAGACCGCTCAGCCACCCTGACGATACCTCTAACACGTGGATGCGGGGGATTAAACGAACCGATCCAACGTACTGTGTGATTTCCTTCTGGTGAAGAAAAACTCTGAATAAGTCAAACTCTGAATTAATGTGTCAGGAGTCGGATTCGAACCCACGCCATCATAGAGGATCAGATTTCACTTTAGGACTGCTTGGCAGTGAAGGGTAATCCTTGAGTTTGGCGCCATAGATGGCTCGCCATTCCTGACGATATCTCTAAATTGTGGTTTGCAGGGGCCTAAAAAGGACCGATCAAACCTACTGTGTGATTTCCTTCTGATGAAGAAAAACCCCGAATATATTAAAGAGTACGTATTACAAGTACGAATAATGTAAGACTAAGAGGGACGTAGAAAACTTATCATTCTGATTAAGAAATTACAACATCCATTAAAATTACTGCGTCAGTAGCTGGATTCGGACCCACGCCCTCAGGGAGGACCAGAATTCACAGTTGGACTGCTTGGCAGTGAAGGATAATCCTTGAGTCTGGCGCCTTACATGGCTCGGCCATCCTGACGAGAGCTCTATTTTTGTTTTGCAGGGGCCTAAAAAGGACCGATCCAACCTACTGTGTGTTTTCCTTCTTGTGAAGAAAAAATCTTAATATCTCAAAGAGTACGTATTACAAGTACGAATAATGTAAGACTAAGAGGGACGTTAAAAACTGATCATTCTGATTAAGAAATTACAACATCCATTATAATTAGTGTGCCAGGAGTCGGATTCGAACCCACGCCATCATAGAGGACCTGATTTCTCATTAGTACTGCTTGGCAGTCAAGGGTAATCCTTGAGTCTGGCGCCATAGATGGATTGGCCATCCTGACGATATCTCTAAATTGTGGTTTGCAGGGCCTAAAAAGGACCGATCCAACGTACTGTCTGATTTCCATCTGGTGAAGAAAAACTCTGAATACATTAAAGAGTACGTATTACTAGTACGAATAATGTAAGACTAAGAGGGACGTTGAAAACTTATCATTCTGATTAAGAAATTACAACATCCATTAAAATTAATGTGTCAGGAGTGGGATTCGAACCCACGCCGTCAGAGAGGACCAGAATTCACATTTGGACTGCTTGGCAGTGAAGTATAATCCTGGCGTCTGGCGCCTTAGACCGCTCGGCCACCCTGATGATACCTCTAAATTTTGGGTTGCAGGGGCCTAAAAAGGACCGATCCAACGTACTGAGTGATTTCCTTCTTGTGAAGAAAAAATCTTAATATCTCAAAGAGTACGTATTACAAGTACGAATAATGTAAGACTAAGGGGGACGTTAAAAACTTATCATTCTGATTAAGGAATTACAACATCCACTATAATTAATATGTCAGGAGTCGGATTCAAACCAACGCCATCATAGAGGACAAGATTTCACATTAGGACTGCTTGGCAGTGAAGGATAATCCTTGAGTCTGGCACCTTAGACCGCTCGGCCACCCTGACGATACCTCTAACACGTGGATGCAGGGGATTAAACGAACCGATCCAACGTACTGTGTGATTTCCTTCTGGTGAAGAAAAACTCTGAATAACTCAAACTCTGAATTAATGTGTCAGGAGTCGGATTCGAACCCACGCCATCATAGAGGACCAGATTTCACATTAGGACTGCTTGGCATTGAAGGGTAATCTTTGAGTTTGGCGCCATAGATGGCTCGGCCATCCTGACGATATCTCTAAATTGTGGTTTGCAGGGGCCTAAAAAGGACCGATCCAACGTACTGTGTGATTTCCTTCTGGTGAAGAAAACCCCTGAATATATTAAAGAGTACGTATTACAAGTACGAATAATGTAAGACTAAGAGGGACGTTGAAAACTTTTCATTCTGATTAAGAAATCACAACATCCATTAAAATTAATGTGTCAGGAGTGGGATTCGAACCCACGCCCTGAAGAGAGGACCAGAATTCACATTTGGACTGCTTGACACTGAAGGATAATCCTTGAGTCTGGCGCCTTGGACCGCTCGCCCACCCTGACGATACATCTAAAACGTGGATGCAGGGGATTAAAGGAACCGATCCAACGTACTGTGTGATTACCTTCTGGTGAACAAAAACACTGAATATCTCAAAGAGTACGTATTACCAGTACGAATAATGTAAGATTAAGAGGGACGTTAAAAACTTATCATTCTGATTAAGAAATTACAACATCCATTAAAATTAATGTGTCAGGAGTAGGATCCGAATCCACGCCCTCAGAGAGGACCAGAATTCACAGTTGGACTGCTTGGCAGTGAAGGATAATCCTTGCGTCTGGCGCCTTAGATGGCTCGACCATCCTGACGATAGCTCTAATTTTGGCTTGCAGGGGCCTAAAATGGATCGATCCAACGTACTGTGTGATTTCCTTCTGGTGAAAAACTCATATATTAAAGAGTAAGTATTACAAGTACGAATAATGAAAGATTAAGATGGACGTTAAAAACTTTTCATTCTGATTAAGAAATTACAACATCCATTAAAATTAATGTGTCAGGAGTAGGATCCGAATCCACGCCCTCAGAGAGGACCAGAATTCACAGTTGGACTGCTTGGCAGTTAAGAATAATCCTTTAGTCTGGCGTCTTAGACCGTTCGGCCACCCTGACGATACCTCTAAAACGTGGAAGCAGGGGATTAAAGGAAACGATCCAACGTACTGTGTGATTTCCTTCTGGTGAAGAAAAACTCTGAATATCTCAAACACTGAATTAATGCGACAGGAGTCGGATTCGAACACACGCCATCACAGAGGACCAGATTTCACATTACGACTGCTTGGCAGTGAAGGGTAATCCTTGAGTTTGGCGCCATAGAGGGCTCGACCATCCTGACGATATCTCTAAATTGTGGTTTGCAGGGGCCTAAAAAGGACCGATCCAACGTACTGTGTGATTTCCTTCTGGTGAAGAAAAACTCTGAATATATTAAAGAGTACGTATTACAAGTACGAATAATGTAAGACTAAGAGGGACGTTGAAGACCTATCATTCTGATTAAGAAATTACAACAACCATTTAGATTAATGTGCCAGGAGTGGGATTCGAACCCACGCACTGAAGAGACGACCAGAATTCACATTTTTACTGCTTGGCAGGGAAGGATAGTCCTTGAGTCTGGCGCCTTGGACCGCTCGGCCACCCTGACGATACATATTAAAAGTGGATGCAGGGGATTAAAGGAACCGATCCAACGTACTGTGTGATTTCCTTCTGGTGATCAAAAACTCTGAATATCTCAAAGAGTACGTATTACAAGTACGAATAATGTAAGACTAAGAGGGACGTTGAAAACTTATCATTCTGATTAAGAAATTACAACATCCATTAAAATTAATGTGTCAGGAGTGGGATTCGAACCCACGCCCTCAGAGAGGACCAGAATTCACATTTGGACTGCTTGGCAGTGAAGGATAATCCTTGAGTCTGGCGCCTTATATGGATCAGCCTTCCTGACGATATCTCTAAATTTTGGTTTGCAGGGGCCTAACTAGGACCGATCCAACGTACTGTGTGATTTCCTTCTTGTGAAGAAAAAATCTCAATATCTCAAAGAGTACGTATTACAAGTACGAATAATGTAAGACTAAGAGGGACGTTAAAAACTTATCATTCTGATTAAGGAATTACAACATCCATTATAACTAATGTGTCAGGAGTAGAATTCGAACCCACGCCATCATAGAGGACCAGATTTCACATTAAGACTGCTTGGCAGTGAAGGGAAATCCTTGAGTCTGGCGCCATAGATGGCTCGGCCATCCTGACGATATCTCTAAATTGTGGTTTGCAGGGGCCTAAAAAGGACCGATCAAACCTACTGTGTGATTTCCTTCTGATGAAGAAAAACCCCGAATATATTAAAGAGTACGTATTACTAGTACGGAACCGGGTGAGTTAGCCGTGGTGGTTACGGCATGACTGATGGCAGTCGCTCACATCCGGGAGGCGAGGAGGTTCGAATCCCCCCGCCGGCAACCTTGAAGATGGTCTTCTGTGGTTTCCCATCTTCCTTCCAGGCAAATGCCGGGGTTGGTCCCTAACTATAGGCCACAGCCGCTACCTTCCAACTCCTCGTCCTTACAATCCAACTTCCCTCCTTCCCTCCCCAACGGTACTTGTAGCTCACCCATTGGGTGTCCGTCTCGAACCAGCTACAAAACTGGCGAGCCGAACATGTCCTCGGACACTCCCGGCACTAAAAGCCATACGCTAAAAAAAAAAAAAAAAAAATTGTACGAATAATGTAAGACTAAGAGGGACGTTGAAAACTTTTCATTCTGATTAAGAAATCACAACATCCATTAAAATTAATGTGTCAGGAGTGGGATTCGAACCCACGCCCTGAAGAGAGGACCAGAATTCACATTTGGACTGCTTGACACTGAAGGATAATCCTTGAGTCTGGCGCCTTGGACCGCTCGCCCACCGTGACGATACATCTAAAACGTGGATGCAGGGGATTAAAGGAACCGATCCAACGTACTGTGTGATTACCTTCTGGTGAATAAAAACTCTTAATATCTCAAAGAGTACGTATTACAAGTACGAATAATGTAAGACTAAGAGGGACGTTGAAAACTTATCATTCTGATTAAGAACTTACAACATCCATTAAAATTAATGTGTCAGGAGTGGGATTCGAACCCACGCCCTCAGAGAGGACCAGAATTCACATTTGGACTGCTTGGCAGTGAAGGATAATCCTTGAGTCTGGCGGCTTAGATGGATCAGCCTTCCTGACGATATCTCTAAATTTTGGTTTGCAGGGGCCTAACTAGGACCGATCCAACGTACTGTGTGATTTCCTTCTTGTGAAGAAAAAATCTTAATATCTCAAAGAGTACGTATTATAAGTACGAATAATGTAAGACTAAGAGGGACGTTAAAAACTTATCATTCTGATTAAGGAATTACAACATCCATTATAATAAATGTGTCAGGAGTCGGATTCGATCCCACG